>OX596233.1:12869273-14188097 GCA_951394345.1 Salicornia ramosissima | reverse complement strand
AATATGGAAAATGGGGATGAGATTCAGAGTGATGACAGTGGGCTCAATATGTTAGAAGACGCATTTGGAATTCCTAGCATGCAATTTGAGGGTGGTGATGAGAATGATGATGGGAGTGATTATGAGTCTACTGAAAAACCCAAAGGAGAAACAGCTAAGTTCTATCGACTTTTGAAACAATATCAAGAGCCTTTAACAACAAATGGTACAACAATGTCAAAGTTATCTTACATTGTTAAGTTGTTGCATTTGAAGGTTTTAGATAATTTGAGTGATAGTTCTTTTGATAGACTTCTGAAACTCTAATGTGAAGCATGGGGAACCACAGTTCCTAATTCATATTATGAGGCAAAGAAACTAATAGCAGATTTGGGCCTTGATTGTGAAAAGATTGATGCTTGTGAAAATGATTGTATACTTTATTGGAAAGAAAATGCACAGTTACAAAGGTGTCCGACATGTGATTTGCCAAGGTATAAGAATGAAAATGAAGGTTGTGTTAAAGGAACCAAGGTACCTCGTAAGGTTTTGAGATACTTTCCACTTAAATCAAGATTACAGAGGTTATTAATGTCGAGAAAAACTGCAAAAGACATGCGGTGGCATAACAATGAAAGAGATGATGATGGGATAATGAGGCATCCAGCTGATTCGTTAGGTTGGAAATCATTCGACAAAGAGTATCCTTCTTTTGCCGATGATGCTCGCAAAGTTAGACTTGGTTTAGCTTGTGATGGTTTCCAGCCTTTTGATAATTCACAACATAGTATATGGCCTGTTGTTCTTATTTCTTATAACCTTCCTCCTTGGACATGTATGAACCTCATTCTTTCATGTTATCTTTGCTCATACCCGGACCTACTAGTCTCGGATTGAATATAGATGTTTACCTTCAGCCCTTAATTGAAGAGTTAAAGGAGCTTTGGGAAGTTGGGGTTGAAACATTCGATGCTTATGCCAAGCACAATTTTAACATGCGTGCTCAATGCTTTTATGGAAAATCAATGATTTCCCTGCATATGGTGATTTATCTGGTTGGTCTACGAAAGGTGAATTCGCTTGTCCATCTTGCCACAAGGAGACTAAGCGCACTTCACTAAAGAGTAAAGGCGGTTACTTGGATCATCGACATTGGTTGCCTCTTGAACATAAATGGAGGAATGATGCCAAATCCTTTAACAATAAAAAGGAAAGAAGACAGGCACCTGTGCCTTTGACTGGAGATGAAGTATTGGATTGTCACAATCAATTTGAGCAAAAAAAATTTGGTAAGGGAGTTGGTCTGAAAAGAAAATGAGATGCTTCTAATAGCTTGTATGGATGGCACAAGAAAAGTATTTTATTTCAATTGCCTTATTGGAGAAAGCTTCTAATACGCCATAATTTAGATGTCATACATATTGAGAAAAACGTGTCTGATAAGATTTTGGGTACTTTGATGAATATAAAGGGAAAAACAAAAGACACGGTTAAAGCTCGAATTGATTTAGTGAAAATGGGGATTCGAAAGGAACTCCACCCAATTGTGGATGGAGATAAAGTACACATTCCAGTGGCATCCTATACTTTGAAATTTCAAATGCCAAATCAGCATTATGTGACATGTTTTCTGCAATTAAGTCACCTGATGGTTACTTATCAAATATTTCTCGTTGTGTGAAGGATAATGGAAACAAGATTTCTTGCATGAAGAGTCATGATCATCATATCTTTATTGAACAGCTTCTCCCCCTTGCAACACGTGGTCTTTTGCCAAAGAATGTGTATGAGCCTTTAGTTGAGCTAAGTTTTTTTTTCCGAAGCCTTTGCTCAAAGAACGTATCAATGAAGGAACTAAATGAGCTTGAAGCACAAATCTCTTACACATTGTGTAAGTTAGAAATGGTTTTTCCTCCAGCATTTTTTGATGTGATGGTGCATTTGGTTGTGCACCTAGCAGCAGAGGCAAAAATTGGAGCCCTTGTTCGCTATCGATGGATGTATCCAATAGAAAGGTATGTTATGTTCACAAATAATACTTATCGATATTCTTTATCTTATTTTCCTTATACAAATTTCTAACCATAATATAGGTATCTTCGAACTTTGAAAAAGTACATACGAAATTTCTAACCAAGAGATACATGTAAGTTGTATAAACCACATACTTTATGGTATTTTTGTATACGATATCTCCATTGTAATTATTGTCATCCATATTAGGAACAACTAAAAGATGTTGTTGCTACCCATGGTGATTCCATGACTCAAGAGGAGATCCTTTTAGATGTGTTGAAACCACGATCGGGATACTTTCGTGGAAAAGGAACTGCCTTACGTGGTTACAGTAAGGGTAGAATGCAAATAGGACATCAAAATTTGATCAATGAACAAAAAAAAATTCAAGATCAAGAGAAAAGAATCAAGGAGTTACAAGATACTCAGGAAAAAACAACAAAACTATTAGAAGAGGCTCAAGAACGAACATCAAAACAACTAGAACAACAAAGGGAAGATATGCAACGTTCAATGGATGAAATGAAGAACCAACTACTAAGTGAACTCATGGCAACTAGAGTCATAAGTTGAAGGTACCTTATTTACAAATTTTTTTTTCTTTTTTACTGGTTGTGTTTAGCGGCTTTTGGGATTTGATTTGAAGTTTCGGAGAGAGGGCACTTATGAACACTGCCTTCTTTTGATTGTGATATTTTAGATAGAGGCGGTTAGGTGATTTGATTAGTGGGTGTAGGTTTGGGTAAAGGCGTTTATGTTTTACTCTATGTTTTTCCTTTAATTTTACTTATGTTTTTGTTTTGTTCAACTTCCCCTTTTTTTGTTTCAATTGGATAATTTTAATGTGGGGCGGGGGGCAGCAGGTGGGGAGGGAGGGTGGGGAGGGGGGCAGTAGGTGGGGGGCAGCAGGTGGGGGAGGGGGGCAACAGGTGGGGAAGGGGGGGCAACATGTGGGGAGGGGGGCAGCAGGTGGGGAGGGGGGGCAGCAGGTGGGGAGGGGGGCAATAGGTGAGGAGGGGTGCAGGTGGGGGAGGGGGGCTGCAGGAGGGCAATGGGGGGGGCTGTAGGAGGGCAGTGTAGAGGGGCAGAGGGAGGGGGCAGTGGGGGGCTGCAAGGGGGTCGTGCAGGGGGCAAGGGGGCAGCAGGTGGGGAAGGTGGGCAGCATGTGGGGAGGGGGGCAGCAGGTGGGGGAGGGGAGGGGGGTGGTGTGCAAAGGGGGTAGGGAGGGGGCTGGGCTGGGGGGTAGGGGAGGGGGGCAGCATGTGGGGAGGGGGACAGCAGGTGGGGGAGGGGAGGGGGGTGGTGTGTAGAGGGGGTAGGGAGGGGGCTGGGCACGGGGGTAGGGGAGGGTGGGAGGGGGGCTGTGCAGAGGGGGTGGGGAGGGGGGCTGGGAGGGCATGGGGTGGGACAGGGGCTCTGTGGAGGGGTTAAGGTATGCTGTGGGGGGCTACAGGGTGGGGGCTGTGCAGGAGGAGGGGGCAGTGGGGGGGCTGTGCAGGGGGCAGGGGGGCAGCAGGTGGGGAGGGGGGTGGGGAAGGGGGCAGCAGGTGGGAAAGGGGGGCAGGTGGGGGAGGGGCAGCAGGTGGGGGCCAGCAAGTGGGGAGGGGGTGGAGTGCAGAGGGGGTGGGGAGGGGGCAGGGCTGGGGGGTAGGGGAGGGGGCTGTGCAGAGGGGGGCTGGGAGGGGGGCTCTGTGGAGGGGGTGAGGTGTGCTGTGGGGGGCTACAGGGCGGGGGCTGTGCAGGGGGAGGGGGCAGTGGGGGGGCTGGAAGGGGGCCGTGCAGGGGTTAGGGGGCAGCATGTGGGGAGGGGGCAGCAGGTGGGGGAGGGGGCAGCAGGTGGGGAGGGAGGGTGGGGAGGGGGCAGCAGGTGGGGGAGGGGGCTGCATGTGGGGGAAGGGGAGGGGTGGAGGGGAGGGGCGCAACAGGTAGCTAGGGAGGGCAATGTAGTGTAAAGTGTAGAATGTTTTAAATTTAAAGTCTTATTTTGCAAACTTTGAATCAAATGAACCCTACAATTGTCCATGGTAAAATTGAGATAATTGTTGCATATATAGATCGGTTATTTATAGTTGTGTTTTTTTTTTTTTTTTGCATCATATGCATTTTAGTTTTATATTTAAGTTGCATTGCATAATCATTTTTAAAAATGGTCGTAAATCTTCTTTGTTGACTTGTATGTATCCAGGTTTCTTATATTGTTGTGGACAATTTTTTGGGATCAAGATTGCTTACAAGAATTTTTTTGAAGATTGCTTACAATTAGTGATAGAAGCAAACGTTGAAGTGACTATTATTGATTATGAATGTATTGCTTTTTGAATGATGATCAAACTATCTTGGATGTATATTTTTGGATGAAAATCAAACTATCTCGGATGTAAATTTTTGACGAGAATACTTATTAATGTAATATGTTATTTCATCTTTTTTTTGTGCGGCCAGCTAATGCTTGTATTATATTAGTAGCAACTTATAATGAGGCCTATGTAGGCATATAATAATTAGCAATAGAAGCATGTTAATTTATCTTTTACAACGACAATTCTTGTTCCAAAATGTATTATATTTTATACACTAATTTGTTTTTGACAACGACTTTTGTCGTTGCGAAAAAATATTATGTATAGCAACGAAAAATGTCATTGTGAAAAATAGTTGACATGAATATTTGCGTATAGTGTATGGCAACGACTTTTGTCGTTGCAATATAAAACTTTAAATTGGCAACGACTTTAGTCGTTGCGAAAGATAGTTGATATTAGCAATGTAATTTGCAAGGTATGGCAACGACAAATGTTTGGCAACGACTAAAGTCGTTGTGTAAAATTTATTTTTAGCAACGACCTAAGTCGTTGCGTTTTTCTTTGGTAACGCCCATACCAGCAACGACTGTGCAACGACAATTGTCGTTGCGAAAAACATCTTTTGCAACGACTTTGGATTTTTGACAACGACTTTTGTTGTTGCAAAAAATGGTTTTTCTTGTAGTGCCTCCATATTACCAACCGACATATATTACTGTATTGTTTTGTCATCTACCACTAGTAGAAAAAAAATTCTTTTGCTGCATATCAAATGATGCGGTTATTTGAAAAAACGCAGCTTTTAAATGCAAAAATCCCCCACCCAAAAAAAAGGTCAAAAAGATGCGTTTTTTTTAAAAACCACATCATTTGAATTGTTAAAAAAATAAAACGCTCGTATATACACATCCCTCCCAAAACCATTTCACTTCATCTTTTGCTCTCTCTCTCTACTCGAAACTTCCTCTGCTCAAACATTTCTCCATCTCCACCACCAATTCCACGGGCTGCCACCGTTGCTGCCGCTACTGCTCTCTGCTCTCTCTCGCTGCTCTCTGCTCTTTGCTCTCGTTGTTTTAATCGAATGAAAAGGGGTAAAAGGTTTTAATATTTGTTTTTAATATTAATTTTAATGTTTGATTTCCTGTAGTTTTATGAATTAGTGCTAATTAGACTTTAGATATTATTAGGGTTTTTCAATTTGGGGGAAATTTTGTGGGGAATTTCGTGGGTTTGGTTTAGCGGGGGCTTCGGTGTGGGTTTGGCTGTTGATTGTTGCGAGGGTCTGGGTAGGGTGGATGTGGATATAGGTGGGGTGGGCATGGTCCTGGTTATGATTTCGAAAGTTATTGGTCTATTGTTGTTGTTTTGGTGTTGTTGCTATTAGTCTACTACTGCTCTTGGTGCTTTGCTTTGCTATTTCTATCAGGCTACTGTTGCTAATGTTGCTTTGTTGTGGTTGCTTAGTTGTTGTTGCTAATCGGTCTGATGCTGCTAATGGTGCTCAGTCATTGTTGCTATTCGTTGGCTGGTGCTGTTGTCGCTTGTTGTTGCTTTACTATTGCTTGGTCCGCTTCTATCTTTGTTACTTTTCTGTAGTTGCTTTGGTGTTGTTATTGGTCTGCTGCTACCACTTTTGTTACTTGGCTCTTGTTGGTTTTCTTAGTTTAGTAACATTTCCTTGAGCTTTATTTTGGGTACTTAATAATATTGGAAATGGTGGTCGACTTATATTGATTTAACCATAGTCATCTTGCTTTTCATTTTGATAGCATTCTTATATTCTTGTCCTAATGTTTGATGCTTTTGCTAACCCACTTCTTTTTCTTTAAAAAAATAAATCAAGAACTAGAGTTCTGTCTTCAAAAGTTACTTTATTTAGCTCATTACATGTCTAGATTTGGCTATGATTTCTTTATTTAGCTAATTAGTTGGATATTTCTTCTCAGTTTTGACAAAAGTTAGAGATAGGCTTATACATTATTCTTATTCGAGTGACAAAAGTTAGCTAATTAGCTGGATATTATGCCATGTGAACCCTTTTTTTTTAGGTTTTAATATTTGTTCTACATATGGTTCATTATATGCCAGTGTTAGAGAATATCTTTAGATTTTTAAAGATCCAAAAGTCCTCGACTTGTTAGACCATCATGCCAATATTCTCATTCATTATATGAAATGATGTGTTTCATACAGGTTTCTCACTTTGATGGCTTTTTTGGCTTTCTTAAATAGGGGTGATGGAGGTGCTTGGGGGTGATGCCGTCAAAGCTGACATAGAGCAATTTTTGACTACTTTTACTCCTCTGCTTCAACAAAACCACAAGTTTTTGGTATGATTTTCTACACCCAAACAACGACTGTGTGAATGTCTCTAACAACCTATTTCTCATCACTTATAGAATATTAGAAAATTATTGTCGCTAAATAAAAGGTTGTTCTTATTTTCAATATATATTTTGTTTTCACACCGTCTTGAAAATCAACAATACATTATATATATATATATATCATAAGCAATAATATATTAGCTATTTTTTGAAGATTTCACTTTTTGATAAATATAAAAAGTGGTATCATCCAATTTGATAAATATTTGATGCTTTTGCTAACCCACTTCTTTTTCTTTTTAAAAGAAAAATCAAGAACTAGAGTTCTGTCTTCAAAAGTTACTTTATTTTAGCTAATTACATGTCTAGATTTGGCTATGATTTCTTTATTTAGATAATTAGCTGGATATTTCTTCTCACTTTTGACAAAAGTTAGAGATAGGCTTATAGATTATTCTTATTCGAGTGACATTCTATTTGCGGATTAATGAACATTTATTGTTGATACTTGATAGTCATGTATATGTTTGAAAATTAACTTGATCTATCAAAACCGATGGCTTATTTGAATTGAGGTGGAGCTACTATATATCCATTAAATTGAGGTGGAGCTACTTCATTATTCTGGTGGAGCTGCTTCTTTATTGTCCTAATGTTTGATGCTTTTGCTAACCCACTTCTTTTTCTTTAAAAAAAAAATCAAGAACTAGAGTTCTGTCTTCAAAAGTTACTTTATTTAGCTAATTAGATGTCTAGATTTGGCTATGATTTCTTTATTTAGGTAATTAGCTGGATATTTCTTCTCAGTTTTTACAAAAGTTAGAGATAGGCTTATAGATTATTCTTATTCAAGTGACATTCTATTTGCGGATTAATGAACATTTATTGTTGATACTTGATAGTCATGTATATGTTTGAAAATTAACTTGATCTATCAAAACCGATGGCTTATTTGAACATTAAAGTTTGAACTAATTGACAAATCCGTAGTCTTGTCAATTTATTAGTTACGTTGAAATGTCATGTGTTCTGACTTGTGCTCTTTCAAAATTACTTTATCATGATTTATGCTGTCAAAACTCAAAATATGAAGTCGTTGTTAAGAAATCTTAGCGGCTTAGTTAATATAAATCAAGCAAATTGATATTGACTCAAAAGATGTTAGGGTACAGCTTTGTCAGCTTTCTTGCTAGAAGTTCTAATGCATCTAGTTTTCTTTTCTTAGTTCAATGGCTTTATTGCTACAACTTTCTTGCTAGAGGATATTCACTTAAAGTAAATTGATATTGACTTAAAGTAAACTGATATTGGTATGTATTGCATGGAACGTATAAACTAGAGCACCAAAAATGACCTATTTGACTCGTTTTTGTTCTAAAACGATCTAACCTTGCCCAAAATCATGCTAATAAGTTATAGAAAGTTTAAATGATTGTTATAGGTTGTGAATGAACCTTAAAAACATGAACTAGGTTGATCGGTGCCAAGATGGGAACTATAACACCAAAAACGAGCCAAAATGACCTATTTGGCTCGTTTTTTGTTCTAAAATGCTCTAACTTTTGAGATTTTGTTTTATTTTAAGTTTTTGAGGTCCTTTTAATACTATCATGATGTTGTGTTGGTTATTGATAAGTTCCATTATCAATTGAGTGAGATGTTGATTAGTGGTATGCACCATCTAGCTTTATATTGTTGGATTTGTTGTTACTTATGGTGAGGTCTCTTGGATACTTTATTTTTCTTATTGTTCTTTAATTCACTTGTATTTTATATGCCCTATTTGGCTTTTTATGTTCCAAAAAGCTAAAACTCTTCTCAAAATCATGCAAATAGGTTATATAATATTTACATCAATGTTATAGGATGTAAATGAAAGTCATATAATGTTAACATCAATGTTATAGGATGTAAATGAAACTTAAAAACATAATCTAGGTTGACCATTGCCAAGTTGAGAACGAAAACACCAAAAACGAGCTTAAAATGGCCTATTTTGTTCATTTTTGTTCCAAAACCTTCTAATCTTGCCCAAAATCATGAAAATAAGTCATACAATGTTTAAATAAATGTTATAGGATATAAATGAATCTTAAAACATCAAGTAGGTTGATCGGTGCCAAGATGGGAACGATAACACCAAAAACAAGCCAAAAATGACCTATTTGGCTCAGTTTTGTTCTAAAACGCTCTAAATTTGCTCAAAATCATGCAAATAAGTCATATAATGTTTACATCAATGTTATAGGATGTAAATGAAACTTAAAAACATAATCTAGGTTGATCGGAGCTAAGTTGAGAACGAAAACACAAAAAACGAGCTAAAAATGGCCTACTTGGTTCATTTTTGTTCCAAAACCCACTAACCTTGCCGAAAATAAATGCAAATCAGTTATAGATTGTTTAAATAAATGTTATAGGACGTGAATGGATGTTAAAAACATGAAATAGGTTGATCGGTGCCAAGTTGGGAATTATGACACCAAAAACAAGCCAAAAATGACCAATTTGGCTCGATTTTGTTCTGAAACGCTCTTAATTTGTCCGATATCATGCAAATAAGTCATAGAACGTTTACATGAAATTTAGCTATCAAAACCTTAAAGGAATGTTGTAATGCCATGAAATGAACTTTAAAATATGCCATAGGCTTGGAGGTGAGAAGATGGGAACAAAAACACTATAATTTATTTGCTATTTGTGCGTAGAATTCTTGCTTTTATATATTGTGGCAAAAACTAATCACGTCACTTATGTTATGTATTTTCTTAGCTTTTCAACACACCAAGAGAAGGGCCATTCACATCTACAGAGATCAATGAAGTTCGAGACAAGTGTGCAGCTATCATTAATGATACATATTTGTAAATTTCTTGATTTATTACTACTTTGTTATTATTAAACGTTATCATTGTATGAAATTTTTGTATATATATATATATATATAATGATTTTTTTTTATTCTTGCTTCTATCGACCCCGCGTAATGACGTGGTGATGATCACTGAATAGCATCCTCCAAGATTTGTGAGATTGGAGTTCCCTATCAATAGGAATCACCCTTGTACTGTTGAATTTAAATTAATGTTTTTATTATTTAAATTTAAAATCTATTATTTTGAAAATATATATTAAAAAGATGCGGTTTTCATAGCTTTTCAGTGCTCTAATTGTACCAAAAGATGGGGTTTTTTAATTTAAATGTTGCAGTTTTTCTTTAGCAGTAGTTTTTTTAAATAAAAACCGCAGCTTTTAATGTGCAGAAGATGCGATTTTTCAACCGCAGTATTTAAAAAAAATTCAAATGATACGTCTATAAATGCTGCGGTTGAAAACCGCAGCATTTACGTTAAAAAAACCCGCAGTACTTAAATTATTTTCTACTAGTGTACCACTGTTGGTTAAATTTGGTTCAACTTACACTTATGTGTGTGTGACTCTATAGAATTAGTACATCATAACCTGTAGGCCTAATTATATTAAAGTTGCCAATCGATAGCGGTTTCCAGCCAAACATATCAGTTACTTATCGATGGTTATTTATTGTTATCCGTAACTGATCCTATTAACTTAATCTTAAGAGCTATGCACCTTGATTGAAGGACACATTCCAACAATCTCCCACTTGTCCTTCGGAACAAGCTAAGTGTGCATGTAGATTCCTTTATTGCTTGATATCTTTACTAAAACTTAAGGTGAGATAACATGTCATCCTTATTGAGTTCAAATATTTTCTCGGATCCCCAAGCTAAATTGTTGAAACAAAAGATTATTTCATAATCTATCTAAGCATGGCCATGCTTTTTATAATTTCAACACTCTGAGAGGCCTATAAGTTTACTATCTTACATATGGGAGGACAATTTCCATATTGTATACTTAATTAAGTTTCTCTAACCAATTTATAGCAACTCAAATACTAACTTTATTGTCTTCTTTTACTGTGCAACTTTTGGTAGGATCAAAGATATGATAATCCTTAATTAATAAACACTAAGCAACTCATGCTCGAGGAATTTCTCTAATTGTTATAGAGATATACTTGTGACATTTATTATCTCAATAGTATTCTCATTTTAGGTCGGCCCAATATAGGCCTCATATCAAACTCATATTTATGCAATTGATCCATGACATACATGTCTTCCAGCCCATGAAACAAGGCTATAGATCGATCAACTTGCAAGCTAATCGTTTTAGTCATTATTGACCAATTTATTAACTTTGATTAGGGAAAATAGTATTTCACAAAATTAATTATCTTAATAGGGTTTCATTTTGAAGACCTTTCGAAATCCTATTCAAAATTAATGATTATTATGGACTTCAATTTAATACTAAACCAAATCAAATGAACATGAAAGAAAATTTTTAGAAATTATAAAAGAATAAACCTTTAATGTTTTACATCAATGAATAAACCATTATTTTAAACAATATCACAATCATAGCCATTCTTCGAATTGAAATGCTTGATTCCTATCGCAGTTTTTGGAAGGGGTTTAGGTAATGGATTTGCAGTATTGTTTTCAACAGGGTCATGCCGTACAAATTCGGGGCACTATTGAAATGTTAAAAATGGACCCCTTAATAAGAAAAATTAAATTATGTCAATCTTAACACTTAAACTGCTCATACAAAGCTTTCATTCTTGCGCTTTGGAAGCAAATTCATCAACTAAGTCTAAAAATAATCAAATAATCAATAATTAAATGAAAATAAAAAAGGAGCAAAACAACCGTATCTGATAATAATCCAAAATGTATCAGCATGAAGCTCGAAATTGGTAAAAAACTATTGTTGTTAATTAAAAATTGCTGCTAGCTTTTAGGCCACTTTGCTTGATAATGAATATTGTTAATTTATTATATAAAAGAAAAAAATATCACAAACAATTTCTAAACTAAAAAAACTAAAATCCATCAGATAAGTAAATACAACCTTTAAAAAAATGTATACCTTATAATCTAGAAATTGGTCTTATTCATGAAACTCCATCACACCCAGTAGATTGAAATCCATAATTGTATCCGAAAAAACAAGCAATTTCAACAATGAAAATTTTATCAAAGTCTAATTTTTTTTCTTCTCATAATCAATTTTGAGAGGATATTGTAGGAGATATTGAAATTAATTGGAAATTTATAAAGGGGAAAAAAATTAGTCGTTTGATGGTAACTAAAGAATGAAAATTTTAATCCTCCATTGAAATTAAAATTATTGAAAGGGAAATAAACAGAAAAAATGGAGTGAGCATGCACATGGGAAATAGAGCTAAAGCTTGAGAATTGAGATAAGGATGGAAGGGAAATAGTAAAGGAACCGTGTAATTTGGAATTGGGAATTGCAAAAATTTGACAGATGGGCCATGGTTTTTTTTTTTTTTTTTTGTTATATAATTAAATTGGCTCTGTTCAATTTAGGCCTTTAAAACTTGAGGTCCTATGCTGAAGAACAGCTTGCACAGGTGTAAGAACGGGCCTGGTTTTCAATCCATATCTTGCGAATCTGAGTGTCACCCCTTTCTAAGATTTCTTGAAGTAGGTGAAATTTCCTCAACACATGTATGGATCGCTGAAGTTCCCATGGTTATGTAGTTTGTGCGACAGCTCCATCATTATCACAATATAAAGCTATCAGTTAGGCTATACTAGGTATAACTCCTATATCGATTATGAAATTTCTTATCCAAAGTCATTTTCCAGCTTCCGAAGTAGCAATGTACTCAACTTCAGTTATAGAGTCAACAATCGTTCTTTGTTTTCCACTTTTCAATCTCAATCCTCCGATGAGAATAAAGATGGAACTAGATTGAGATAGGAAATCATCCTTGTCTGTTTAGAAGCTTGCATCTATGAAGCTGCCTATAATGATTAATTCATCTTGTCCTCCATAAACCAAGAGCTTTTCCTTAGTCCCTCTTAAGGTACTTTAGATCAGAATATTCTTGGTTGCAGTCTAATGTGCGTTGCCTAGGTTATATTGATATCCATTCATCATGCTTAGAGCATACGAAGCATTAGGACATGCGAGTAGGGATCATAACATACATGATTGATCTATCCTATAGCAGATGCATAGGGAATTTTTTTCATTTTCTTTTGCTCATTAGTTGTTGATGGACAACGATTCTTGCAATGAGTTATTCCACGTGTCATGGGTAGAAATCTTCTTTTACAGTCTTTCATATATTGAACCTATCTAGTACATTGCCTATACCAACCAATCTTTTTGGAAACGACATTAGCGGAAATAACGTTGAAACGAATAGTTACTAAAACGTAACTTACTAAACAAAGAAATTACTATGATAACTTAATTGACATAAAAACTTATACTCCCTCCGTAACGTGAAACTTTCAACAATTCCTTTCTTTTCTAATTTTGGTAAAAAAAATCATTTATTTACTAAAATACCATTACTAAAAACTTAATTAATTAAATTATGATTGGTTACCCTCCTTAACATATCATTAACAACCCATTATCTCTCCCCCTCCATTTCTCTCCTTCCTCTCCACTTCCTCTCCTCCTCCCAATTCCACGGCACCACCATACCTCTCAAGCTCCTCTCCCTCCAATACTTTTTCCACCATGACGTCACCCTCTCACCTCGCCCTTTGCTCCGCCTCGTCTCTTTCCCCTCCTCCCTCTATTGCCCCTCGTCTTTCTCCCCCTCCTCTCTTATCGCCACCACCTTTGCACATCGAACCCAACCTCCAACTTCGTGAATCAAATAGACTCCACCTTCGTGACTCGAACCCAAAATCACCTTCGTGATTCAGACCCAGCAACCACCACCTTCACATACGAACTCATCAACCTGTATACCATTAAATAGACAAAACCTAAATAAGTCTTGGTGCGTGGCTTGATTTTTTTGGTTGGTGGATCGATTATTGGGTTGGTGGCTCAATTGGGTTGGAGTATTGATTTGGATGTTTGAGGGGAAAGGAATTGTGGGTTGGTTCAATTAAGTGGGGTTTGATTTGTTGTCTGATTGGCTCATTTGGGTTGGGGTTCTAGTGGTTGGGGGGGTCATTCGTTTTGGTGGGGGTGGCTGGTTTGGGTGAGGGGTGCTGCATTGGCTCGTTTGGGGGCTCGTTTGACTAAGTTGTGGCGGGTTAATTAGCTAGATCTGGTGGCTAAGTGTGGGTTATTCGTTTGGATTGTAGTAGTGTAACGCATGTGGTGGTGGTGTGTTGTAGGCGATCGGTCGGTTCTGGTTAGGTGGTCAATGGTGGTGTAGTGTAGTTAGTGGTGGTCGGTGGTCGTGGTGGAACTGATAGCTTGTAGTTGGTGGTGGTTTTCTTCCACAGTTTCTCGCTCATCCCTACCAGCCTTAATCAAACCAGGCGACCTTCATTAAATCATTAAAAAAAAAAGATGAGGAAATTTTACATGGAGAAGCGTTACCGATACAATTGGTGAAAGTTTTTAGTTACGGAGCGAGTACAAAGGAAACGTAAAAAGCCTCACATGCACAACCCAACTAGAGAAAGCCCAATTATTCAACATGCATGTTCACATGAAAGATAGGGTCCACAATCAAAGAGGAGTATGTAACTAGTGTGTTCCTATCTTTGTGTTACTAACTTAGACGACAACACACTTAGGCCTACACTACTAGACACCTGTTCTGAGTAGGGGCATAGACTTAACCCAATACTTAGAATCTAGCAGTTAGGTCGGACGACCAAATCAACTTCACAATATGGTTTATTAGTAGATAACATGCAAACCCTAAATCTTATGTTAAAGGTCTTATCATATTATCATTAGAGATGTACTTATTAGTTCAATCCTTATCTTCTCTTTAAACTCATAATCATCATGTTATATCACTTATCATATCATATTGTATCATATCCTTAACTCATAAATATTCGGTTATTGTCATTTATCATATCATGAGATATTGCATATAAATATGGTGTACAATTAAAATATATCATAAAAGAATAATTTTATAACTGGGTCACAACAACATATATATTCAACAACCTGTGCCTGAAAATAGGGAAAATAAAGTTGGCTCATAGGAGTTCATCAATTCAATATTACAATATTAGACCAAGAGAGGTAATAAGCATCACGTACTCTAAAGGGCCGTGTAAAAAAGCCTCTGGTAGCTATGTGAACAGAGACCTCATCAGCCACTCAGGATTTGTCATCTTCTTACAGGCACAAAGACGACGCTCAAAAGAAAGATGAAAATGGTGATGACAAAGAAGTAGAGACGCTAGCAACAAATGTTTTGGCCTTAGAGGACCCCCAAACATAAACAGAGAAAGATTATGCTGACCTTACCACTCCTCCAGTATAAGAAAAAAAAAACACCTCCACATTTCAATAGGCACCAACGGATTTCGCTTCCATTGTTTCTCAGTCCCCAATCTTGGTCATTCCCCCCAGTTAGTGCCTTCCTTGTTTCAAAAGCTTTGTTGCAGTCAAAAGCATTTTTTCTTTTCAACCCACTACGGGCAATCAGGGTCTCAAAAGGAGTACAAGGGTGTACCGACAAACCGCAAAAATTTACACAGGACTCAAACTTATGTCTCCACTAACACCATGTGTTTCAGTGCAGGGTTATAGTTGAAGAAAGCACTTCGCATCGAGGTTATCCTCCAGACAGTTGTCAAACTCTCTTAAGTTATTACCTAGGCATGAAACAAAGCTTAAATTTTCACGAAAGTTCAGATCTACCTCAACAACCAAATAAATTATATTACTTGTTATTGAAAACGTTTAATGTCGTATTTGTCTTTTAAATTGTAATTTTGCTTCTTTAATTTAGCTGCTAATTAATTAACATGAAAAACTAGGCGCAACATTTCCTTGTTGTATTAAAAAAAAAATCCTAAAAGTCCAAAGTGTAGGTGCATTAAGCTATGGTCCACAACGATACGTTACTTTGCATGCAACATGCCTAGATTGTGGCATTAAGTATGAGATTTGTTAAATCTTATTTGAATACTTGTATAAATATATTTGTATAAAAATATAGTTTTTAGCTGAAGAATGGTGATTACACGCTCTATAATATAAGCGTCGTCAAAGATGACAAACTTAACAAGTGTTGTCACAAGATCACTGAACCTAAACTAAAAAAAACCTTGAGAGCTAATTTTTAAATACTCAGGTCTTAATAAAAATTTATAAATTAGAGAGACAAAGTGAATCCCCCCACCTTAATTGTCTGCACTATAAATCGGAGACATGCCTTGATTTCAAGCCGAATTTTAGCTTTTTTAGCAACATTAACTGAACCCACCTCAGTTTTGGTGTCCTCGCTTAGTAGTTTTCAATTTTGACGCACTTGTATGTACTAATCCATAAATATTGGCAAAAAATATCATATACTTCGAGTCTGTTTACTTCAACTGAATTGAACTATACTGAACTAAAATGAATTGAATACAACAGAAAATAATCTCTATTATATAAGCCAAGGGGGAGCCATGGTGTCCCCCTCAAAATGTCCATCTTACCCTTCAAAACTTTCTAAAATCTCAATTTGTATCACCCCTAATTATTAAAGAAAGTTATTACAATTTTTTAACTTTTTAAAATTAAAATAGTACAAAATATAAAATTCGAAAAAATAAAACAAAATTTCAAAATTAATATTTTTAATTTCTCTATAAATAAACATTCGTATTGATATATTCCATCAAAAAAATTACATTTTAATTATCGTAGAAATTTGGTAGCCAATAAAATATGGTAAATAAAAATTTAATTTCGTTAATTATTGTGGGATGACCGAATGAAAGGGAAAAAGTTTTTTTTTATTATAGAAAGTTTGTTTAGGCAGATTAATAGATGTATTTAAAATACTATTGCACGCAAAGCGTGCATAGAAGGCTAGTATTTTATAAGAGAAAGAAATTAAGAGCTGAACTGAACTGAACTTAAGCTGAAGTAAATAGGCCCTTCTCCCTGTATATTATTAGGCTATATACATATATATCTTTGCTTCACTTATTATTACTTGTAATATACTTTTGTAGTACATATTTTGTGTTAGAATTTGAGTCTGTAAATGAACAACAAATTAATTAAAAAGCCAAACCAAGAAGAGTATAAGATATCAGTATTAAATTATTAAATTTATTCGCTTACAGCCTCAAATAACTTCATTAAAATGTGTTAAAATACTAGGTTGGAAGTAAAAATAGTGCGGTGGAAATATAACCATTAGTTGCAAATGAGTAAATGAGATGTGTTGATGTGATATTACCCTTTTAACCAATTAAAATTTAATAAAGTTTTATATTTAAAATAAGTTCCATAAGTCTTGCTCCCCTAACTTTGTTATTTTACGAGACTTATTGTCAAGTGATATAGCCGTTGCACTAGTAAATTATTATATTTGTTCATTGTATGCCTTCTACAATATTCTAAAAAAAATCTTCAAACAATTAACAGAGATTTAACGATTGGTGTTCAGATACTCAACAGTACGTCCCATTATTAATACCCTCTCTGTCCTTATTTAGTGCCACATTCCCTTTAGCATAAGTGAGAAACATGTGATCGAGTTGGTAGGGATCATATTTACTGTGTCCTTATTAACTAATTTTCTACCGTTTAACTGTATCATATGCAAATATTAATATGTATCGATAAAACAATTAGAAATTACAACAACCTTCGATGCATGATTCCTCTAACAATATGTGAATGGAGATCTTAGAACGACAAATGTCCTTCCTTTAATTAGTCCACAACCATGGCGACCTATATTTAATTTCCCATTTAGGTGGGCCGATGCAATTAGACTACAAATGAAGCTAGGTAGGATAGCACATTATTTGAATCATGGACAGAATTCAAGGAAAAATTGGCTGCCCACTAATTGATTGAAATATGATAAAACTAACTACTAAAGGATTTGTGTCCAACAGAATTGGCTTTGTGATATGCAATATGTGGATATTGGAGGAACAAAATCAGTGGCATGGCAAATTGTGATACTACAACAATTTTGACAAATATAAGGTTGATTCTAAACAAACTCTTATTTACGTTAAACAATATGTTTGAATAATGTTTAACATATGTGTTACCTTATAAAATGATTGCTTCAAGTACCATTTTTCAACAATGTCGTTAAAGAATTTTGCTTCCTAAAATCTAAAAAATTAAATATTTAATATATATTGTCAATGTGATATATTTTGTTGGAAATAAGGTAATAGAATGGTACTAATGGTGGATTGGAATGCAAATTATACATATATTACAAGAATGCAAGGTATTGTTTTATGACTATCATGGCTTTTATGGCAGATTTATAACGGCCATATTATGGATTTTATGGTTGATATATGACAGCTATATGGAGAATCCTTTAGCAACCTTGAAGGTTGCCAACTCTCCTAGACACATAGCATTAAAATATCAATATATTTAAATTAAATTAGAGAAATAATTGATTAATTAAAATTAATCTTTTAATATAATTTTTTTAAAAAAAAGCACTCCTTTAAGAGGGTTGGTAACCCTTAGGGTTGCTCAATCACTCCCCCAACTATATATATTATTACTTTTATTATTCATAATGGCTATATTTTTATGACTTTGATTTGTAACTCTCTTAATTATTGGATCATTAAGTGTATTTTGATTATGGAGGTTACAAATTAGTAATCATTCATCTTAACACGTTGTTTATTTGACAGTGAGTAGGATACGTTACTACTGTAATCAAGATATTTCTTATCTGATCTTAGTATAGAAAGTCCAGGTCTATATATAAATAGGGGCGGACCTATAAATTTAAAGTTAACAGGGGCCAACAATATTTAAAGTCTAATATATATATATATATTTTTTATCTTATGTACATATGTTGGTTCATAGTACCTAAACAAATTTGATTTTAGGAAGCCTACCTACTAATTTTCATGCAATGGATAATAAGAATGAGAGTTTGACACTAGAAAATGCGCACAACAGAAGTAGAGGGAACACAATCAAGAGGTCTCATCATGTATCATGAACCAACAAACATAAAGTCAATAAAATTACGCAAACTTCGAAATTATTACACCAACATATATGTATGTTCCCCCTGACATCATACCTTACGTGCGGTGTATATTTTATTTTTTGTGTTTTCTTTTGGGGTTTTCTAATTAATCCTTGAGTTTTTCGCTTGTCTATGCTATACTCCTCAACTTAGATTTTTTAATTAACAGTGTTCACTTTGTTATCCTATCATTAATAATCTGTTAAAATAAGTTGCATTTCGTAGGAGGGAAAATTTTCCGTCTAAAATTCTAAGGGTTTTAATTGATTTTCCCCTTTTATTTCAGGAAAATGCAACATTAACAGGGCAATGCATAATTTATTTTAGGGAAATACATCAATTATAACGGGTGAAAATCAGCTAAAAACCCTAGAATTTTAGAGGGAAAATTACCTTCCGACGAAATGCATCAACTCCTTTTAATGGATCTCTTTTAACGTTGAGTTAATAGAGTGAACATTGTTAATAAAAAAACCTAAGTTGGGGGCATAGCTTAATAGTTTAAAAAACCATGGACACAACTTAAAAAGGCGAAAAACTCAAGTGCATACCTTAAAAAAAAAACATTTTTTTTTTAAAAAAAAAGACTTTTTTCAATTGTTTCGTCAATAATACCCCAAACATGTGAAGTTCCTTTATTTAATGTGTGTTTATAGGTGGTGTATGATTAACTGAATGTGTATCACATACATTTGCACGAGTTTATAATGGGGGCTTAAGAAACTTATGGAAAAACAAAAACAATTTGTCATGTCACCTAACTCCAAACATGTCTAGTATAAGTAGTGGATTTTATAATCTTTTGAATAGGTCTTATATGGGATTGCAAATTTTAGGATGCAATGAAATCTTTGTAGTGGTTAGTTATTTTACTAAAAACAAAAGATTAGAAAAAAAACAAATAATGTAATTAAACTAATTATATATGTCCAAAAAGAGTCTATAGGAAAAGAGGTCTTATACTCCGTATTTGACTGACTTTGTGAGAGTAGTTACATTTGCCGCTTCTCATAGCAACATGTATTTCGTGTTATATTTGTTGGAACATTTATGACTAAATGGGCTCGGCTATTTGAACTAAGGAAAGAGAAGTTAGGCAAATAGAAACTACGAGTCCAACGGGTATCTCACGACTCGCGAGAACCCATCGCGACTCGTGAAAAGTTTCTGGAAAGAAGCAAACCACGAGCCACGAGACAGAGAGGACTCGCGACTCGCGAGCCCCTCTTCGCGCCTCGCGATTTGCTTCTGGAAAACTCGAATAGTTATTACGACTTTTCGTATACTTTTGCCTAGGATGTTTGTACGTATTAAGCATGTGTTATAGCCTTCATTACTAATTTAAACATGTTTTAAAGTGGACTAAACTCAGAAGTTTGAAAGATAGCCTTGTGAATAGCATCTTCAAAGGTGTTAAAAGCTCTCTATTAATCACCATCAATTCTGAGTTTATGGAGCTTTATTGGTGTGTTTGTTCAGCTTTTGGAGCTGATTTCTCTTGCCCTATAAGCCTATAAATAGGCTTACTTAGTTCATTGTTGAGAGATACAAAATTAGAAATACTTTCTCTCTTCAACTTGCTAGCACTTTATAATTTCTAGCTAATCTTGTGAAGTGTGACTAAACACAAACAAACACAAAACCTTTTGTTCTTATACTCTATAGATCACTTGAGTTAAGGTTATCGTTCTCCTTTGTATCTCACTAATCGTTCGTGGTAACCCGGTGATCTCAATATATAAGGGGCGAATTGAATTAGTAGGAAAGTGCATTTCCACGCCTTGGAGAGTCAATTGTTCATCACATCTTTCATCATCACCAACAAGCTACTAATTCGATTTTCTTTGAAAATGTCTACACTCAAAGATTAAATGATGAACATTCAAAAATTGGCGAAATTTAAAGGCGTGGGGTTCCTCCGGTGGCAAAAGAAGGTACATTTCCTTTTAACAACTTTAAATGTGGTATATGTTCTTACCACACCTATGCCTCCTTATCCTAAGGAGGGTGAAGAGGAACCAACACAAACCACAAGGAAGCGGACAAAGTGGGAGAACGATGAATATATATGCCGAGGGCATATATTGAACACTCTATCCGACCCTCTATTCGATCTCTACCAAAATTTAGAGAGTGCAAAAGACTTATGGGACGCTTTGGAGGCGAAGTATATCGCCGAGGACGCATCAAGTAAGAAATTTCTTGTTAGCAATTTTAATTCTTTTAAGATTACTAATGATCGTCCTGTCATGGAACAATTTCATGAGATTTACCACATATTAAACCAAATCCGTGCTCATGGGATGGCAATGGATGAATCCATTGCGGTCGCATCCATAATTGATAAATTATCACCCTCTTGAAGGACACTAAAAACACCTTAAAACATAAGAAAGATGACATAAATATGGAGCAATTGGCTAATCACCTCTTAGTTGAGGAGAATATCTGGGCTCAAGAAAAAATGGAAAAAGATAAAGAAAAGGACTCAAACAACAATGGACAAAATTCTACTATCAACATGGTAGGGGTTGGTGGTTCCAATGGAACAAAGAAATCCAACAACAACTCTAAACCCAAGAATGCTACAAACAAGAAGCAAAATGCGGTGTCTTGTTTATGTAGCGGACCTCACTACAAGAGGGATTGCCCTTCAAAGAACAAGAAGGGGAAGAAGGATCAACCAAAGGTTGATGTTAACCAAGGTAAGGTTGCACTTGTAGCTTTAAATGAACCAAATCATTTTGTTGTTATGATTTCTGAAATAAATATTGTGCAGGGTGACGACTCTTGGTGGATTGATTCGAGTGACTCCAGACATGTGTGCAAGGACCGGCATTTGTTCAAAACTTTTCAAGATTTGAATGATGGGCCTATATTATACATGGGGAATGATTCTACAGTAAAGGCCAAGGGAATTGGTCAAGTAGAATTGGTGTTAACGTCGGGAAAAATACTTACTCTTAAGGATGTTATTTTTGTACCCGAAGTTAGGAAAAACCTTGTGTCAGGAGGTATTTTGAATAAATTCGGATTTAAAGTTGTTTTTGAGTCGGACAAATTTATCATTTCCAAAGGTGGTATTTATGTTGGTCAGGGGTATTATTGTAATGGTATGTTTAAATTCCATGTTGATAATAAAAGTAGTGATTCTATTTACTTGCTTGATGTTTCTTCTCTATGGCACAATCGGTTATGTCATGTGAATTATCGTCGTTTATATGATATGTTTAAAACGGGGTTAATCCCACATTTTGATTTAAATATAGAGAAGTGTAAAACATGTATGCTAAATAAAATCACAAGGACCCCTTTACATAACGTGACAAGACAAACGGTATTGCTTGATTTGGTGCATAGTGACTTGTGTGATTTTCATAACTCACCATCTTTGGGTAATAAAAAATATGTAATAAATTTTATTGATGCTTTTTCAAGATATTGTTATACTTATTTATTATCATCCAAAGATGAGGCAATTGAAATGTTTAAGATCTATAAAACCGAAGTGGAATTACAACTTAATTTGAAAATTAAAATACTTCGGACAGATAGAGGTGGAGAGTATTATGACCCAAATTATTTTAAATCAATTGGCATCATTCATGAAACAATCGCGCCGTATTCACCACAAAGTAATGGTGTAGCGGAAAGAAAAAATCGGACATTAACATAAATGGTTAATTCCATGTTATCTAACTCGGGTCTAAGTGACGGTTTTTGGGGCGAGGCAATGTTTACGGCATGTTATGTCTTAAATCGGGTTCCAAATAAAAGGAACAAGGATACCCCATATGAACTTTGGTTTAAAAGGAAGCCTAATCTTACACATCTTAAAGTGTGGGGTTGTAGGGCGGTCGTCAAATTGACGGAACCCAAACGTAAAACATTGGGTGAAAAGGGGATTGATTGCATATTTATAGGCTACGCTCAAAATAGCAATGCCTATAGGTTTTATGTTCTTGAACATAATGATTTTGTCTCTATTCACACCGTGATTGAGTCAAGGGATGCAATTTTTGATGAAACACGGTTTTCATCAATTCCTAGACCAAAGGACATGGTACCTAGTACTAGTTCCGGGATTGTGGATGATCCTAATAAGGATCATGATACTATAATTCCAGAAATTAGGAAAAGTAAACGAGCTAGAAAAGAAAAATCTTTTGGACCGGATTTTCAACTATATTTAGTTGAGGGGTCAAAGGAGTCCATTGTGACTCAAGTTCCATATGTTTACCATATGGAGGAGGATCCAAAAACTTTTAGTGAGGCTATGAAGTCTCATGATTCCATATTTTGGAAGGAAGCCGTGAATGATGAAATGGATTAAATAATGGGTAATAATACTTGGATTTTATCGGACTTACCTCCGGGTTGTAAACCTCTTGGTTGTAAATGGATCTTTGTTAAGAAGAAAAGGGTCGATGGAACCATACTAAAATATAAGGCCCGGTTAGTGGCCCAAGGTTTTAGGCAAAAATATGGTATTGACTACTTTGACACTTATGCTCCAGTAGCTAGAATAGCTACTATAAGACTGTTGATAGCCTTATCGGCAATTCATGGTCTTGAGATTCACCAAATGGACATAAAAACGGCATTCCTATATGGTGAATTGGAGGAGGAAGTGTACATGAATCAACCGGAAGGCTTTGTTATCAAAGGATAAGAAAACAAAGTGTGTAAACTAATTAGATCTTTGTATGGACTAAAACAAGCACCTAAGCAATGGCATCAAAAAATTGATAATATTGTCTTAGCTAACGGGTTTTAAATAAATCAATCGGATAAGTGTGTATATTATAAATTTGACAACGGTAAAGGTGTTATAATTTGCTTAAATGTTTACGATATCCTTATCTTTGGGACGGATTTGGGTGAGGTAAATAAAACTAAAGCGTTTCTCTCAAAGAGCTTCTCAATGAAAGATTTGGGTCAAGTGGATGTGAATCTTGGTATAAGAATTGTGAGAGGTAATGGAACGGTATCTTTAACACAATCTCATTATATTGAGAAAGTGGTAAAGAAGTTCGATGAGTCGGTTTCAACTCACTTTGCTACTCCGATGGATCCTAGTATAAAATTGGTTCCGAGTAGTGGTACCCCAATTTCACAATTGGAGTATGCGAGCTTGGTCGGAAGCTTGATGTATGTTATGACTAGCACTAGACCGGATATAGCATTTGCTATTGGTCGGTTAAGCCGATTTACTAGTAATCCTAGTAAGGAACATTGGCAAGCTTTAAAAAGAGTGTTGAGGTATTTGAAGTAAACCATAGATTATGGTTTGACTTATACCGGTGAACCTTCTATTTTAGAAGGATTTACGGATGCAAGTTGGATCTCCAATAAGGAGGATTTTTCATCCACAAGTGGATGGGTGTTTCTTCTTGGAGGAGGTGCCATTTCATGGGCCTCTAAGAAGCAAACATGTATTACCGATTCCACTATGGCTTCGGAGTTTATTGCTCTAGCTTCATGTTGTCAAGAAGCGGAGTGGCTTAGGAATGTGTTGAGTGAGGTTGACTTATGGGTGAAACCAATGTCACCTCTTGTTATCCATTGTGATAGTGCTTCAACAATTGCTAAGGCTTATAGTGAAGTCTACAATGGCAAGTCAAGGCACATTGGGGTTAGACATAGCTATGTACGGGAGATGATTAAAGATGGTAATGTGACCATTGATTTTGTTCGGTCTAATCTGAATTTGGCGGACACATTTACTAAACCGTTGCCAAGGGATTCTTTGAACAAAATGAACAAAGGGATGGGTTTAAAGCCTATTGTACAAAGTCAATAAAATGAAACTCAATTTGACGTCCAATACAACGTTGGATCTCGAATTCAATGAGGACAGATTTTTATATGATTTTGTGAGCACTTAAAGTTTACATCCCGAGATAAGTGCTAAGTCTATTGCAATGTTAAAAGAGGTTGAATTGGGTTTTTCAATTCTTAATAGATCTTTGTAATTGGCTCAATTGCAGGAGCATGTGCGTAAAGATCTACCTATGTGAGCAAGAAGTTTGGCCGCTTCATCAAGTCTAGGCTTTGCTTGAAACGTTCATGAAAAGATATATACACCATGGCGACATAGGTGTAGGAGGTTAAAGGATAATTGTTTGTGTTCATGTGTATTACATTTTTCAATGATTCGTAGCATTTGTGTAATTCAAAGCTTAATATATTATTACGAATGGGATTATTGTAAAATGTATATACTAAGTAGAAATTCAATCGTTTCGATATTTCTATGCATGTTCATGTCGTTTGTGTTTTTCATTGCAAGTTGTGTTTTGAGCTTGTCAACATTTAGTTCATAAATGGGAGGAGGATTGTTGGAACATTTATGACTAAATGGGCTCGGTTATTTAAACTAAGGAAAGAGAAGTTAGGCAAATAGAAACTAAGAGTCCAACGGGTATCTCGCGACTCGCGAGGACCCGTCGTGACTCGTGAAAAGTTTCTGGAAAGAAGCAAACCACGAGCCACGAGATAGAGAGGACTCGCGACTCGCGAGCCCAGGTCGCGACTCGCGAGCCCCTCTTCGCGCCTCGCGATTTGCTTCTGGAAAACTCGAATAGTTTTTGCGACTTTTCGTATACTTCTGCCTAGGATGCTTGTACGTATTAAGCATGTGTTATAGCCTTCATTACTGATTTAAACATGTTTTAAAGTGGATTAAACTCAAAAGTTTGAAAGATAGCCTTGTAAATGGCATCTTCAAAGGTGTTAAAAGCTCTCTATTAATCACCATCAATTCTGAGTTTATGGAGCTTTATTGGTGTGTTTGTTCAGCTTTTGGAGTTGATTTCTCTTGCCCTATAAGCCTATAAATAGGCTTGCTTAGTTCATTGTTGAGAGATACAAAATCAGAAATACTTTCTCGCTTCAACTTGCTAGCACTTTATAATTTCTAGCTAATCTTGTGAAGTGAGACTAAACACAAACAAACACAAAACCTTTTGTTCTTATACTCTATAGATCACTTGAGTATAAGGTTATCGTTCTCCTTTGTATCTCACTAATCGTTCGTGGTAACCCGGTGATCTCAATATATAAGGGGCGAATCGAATTAGTAGGAAAGTGCATTTCCACGCCTTGGAGAATCAATTGTTCATCACATCCTTCATCATCACCAACAATATTGTTATAGGAGCATTAAGGGTTATTGTTAAATTCTACTCTAAATTTTATTAATGAAGGAAAGCACCATATATATACACGTTACTCATCATGAAGGAAATATCCTCCTAATTAATGAGGGACATTATTTTCTAAAAATAAATCCTAACTACTATACTACAAAATAAAAGTCAATTTAGTAACAAATTAATTTGGTTGCTAATAGATGAACAAAGATTTCTAAAAGTCTTCGCCAACTAAATAAAGTAACCAAAAACTTCAGAAATTCGCTGCCAATTTAGCAGCGGAATTTATTTTCGTTGCTAAATAATAACCAAATTTTAAAATGTTAGTTGCCAACTTTTTATAGAAAAGGGGAAAAATCCAGCACTTTTAACCTATAAAATTCTCAAGAGATCACTCATTCCAAGACTACTTTCAATCAAACACGTTTAACTGTAAGGTATCTTCGCACATAAGCTCCCTACTATAAGAGCACTAGCACCAATGAGGATTTTTTTTTCTCATGAGAAAAAAAATGTCCAAAATTGCACAACACTAGTGAGGAAATAAATCCTTCCCCATGAACATCTTGATTTCTCCTCAAATCTTGAGGAAAAATGAGCATGAATAGTAACCGTGTGGGCCCCACAATCAATTCAGGAAAAATAATTTTTTTTGCTGAGCACCGTCCCAAAACGACGCGTTTTGGGAATAGGGAAAGCTTCCTTCTTCCCAAAACGCGTCGTTACGCGTTTTGGGACGCGTAAATTCAAAAAAAAATGACACGTGTTCCTGACTGGGCTGACTGACGTGCCCAGTCAGCATGGCAACCAATCAAAATGCAACACTATTATCTCAACGGATCTATTTTTGTAACGGCTATTTGGATCCCGAAATTAATTTTAAAAAAGAAAATCACCAACGATTTTTTTTCCTCTATAAATAGTCACCCATTTTGATATATTTTGACGCACTTCAAAAATCTAAAAAATCATAAAAATCTAATATTAATCTCAAATTCTACTTCAAAAACTTTAATTTTTCAAGTAAGTGCTTCCTCCTAGTAATTGTTATTATTAATTCTCATTATTACTTCTGAAAATGCAGAATTTTTTTTATAACTGATTAAGTTATTATTTAAAATTATTACGTACATCATAATTTTTCTTAATCGTGATTAATAGTGTTTAACTAATTACCAATCATAATTTACTACATCATAATTAATAGCTTTTAACTAATTATCAATCATAATTTACTAAATTATGAATATTAAAAGTATAAGTTGTGCAAAAAATATTAAAAGATGATGTGTCATATGGTAGGGTATAGGAAATAGTAGGAGAGAGAGTGTTGATGAATTTTTTTTGTTTACCATTGATGTGATGAAAAAGTTATCCATGAGAAAAAATTGGTTTAGAAAAGAGATAAAGTAGTAGAGAGAGTAGTGAGTAGTTTTTTTTTTTTTTTACCACTAGTGCTAGTACTCTAAAGATGCACGTTTTTTCACATATATATAATTATATATAGTGTACCAAATGTTCTTAAGGGCATCAACATTCATGGGAAAGAGAATGTTCCCATTTCACAAAATAGACATTTGTGTTTATTGTTCCCCATTTCATCAATTTTTTTGGCGAGGTTAATAAGAAGGGAACCCTCCCATTTGTTAATTATGGGCCACATGAACTCTTTTTCTTTATTTTTTTAAAAATAATATAAAATACAAATGGGGTATGAAAAAGT
Source organism: Salicornia ramosissima (assembly GCA_951394345.1). NCBI lineage: Eukaryota > Viridiplantae > Streptophyta > Magnoliopsida > Caryophyllales > Amaranthaceae > Salicornia > Salicornia ramosissima. The sequence continues at coordinate 14,160,555 of OX596233.1, read as the reverse complement.
TAGAGAGAGAAGGTAAATGAGGAGGTTAATGAATGTGGATATGAAATTGTGAAATGGAAAGGGTATATATGTAATAAAGTTAATAGAAAATGATGTGGACTAATGAGATGATCGATGAGAGATAAATTAAGGGGAAGTTGATGAATGTTGATGGTCTAAAGTTGTCATGAATGTTACATATATCAACCAAATTTTAGTTTTTGTTATTGAATGACAACGAAATTATACTTTTGGTTGCTAAAATAATAATAGAATTTATATGTTGATAGCTAATTAAAAATTTGAAAAATGTTACTATTTAGAATTCTAAAATAGCAACAAAATTGACTATCGAATTATATAATTTCTACCTGGATTAGCAACGAAAAAATAACTTGGTTGCCTGATTAGCAACGAAAATTTTTTTGGTTGTCAAATTAGCAATGAAATTATACATTAGCAACGAAAATATTAGTTTGCCAGATTAGCAACGGAAATTAAAATTAGTTGCTAATTTAGTATCAAAGATTTTAAATTTTGTCACTAACTATATTAGCAATGATTTTCTACAAATTTTTGCTAAAATAGCAACGAATTATAAATTAGGTACTTTTTTGGTTGCTAAATTATGCTTATTTTTGTAACATCCCCCTAAAATTGGAGGGTGTAAGTCCCGAATGCGCAACTTGGCCAATAAGAACTGGAACTTCGACTTTCCGAAATCCTTTGTATATATGTCTGCCACTGATTTTTGAAGTTTCATCGGAAAAAAACCGTTGATCGGAAAGTCGACGAAAAAGTCCAACGCAAAAGGTTCATCGGAAATCGAAATATTTAGACAGAAAAGTTCTTCGGAATATTGTTGATCGGAAAAGTCGCTATAAAAGTTCGCCGGAAAAACTGTTGGTCAGAAAGTTGCTAGAAAAATCGATCAGAAAATGTTCACCGAAAAAGTCGGCCGAAAAACCATTGATCAGAAAGTCGTCAAAACATTTAGTCGAAAAACGTTCGCTGAAAAAGTCGGCCAAAAAACCGTTGGTTGGAAAGTTGTTGGAAAAGTCGGTTGGAAAAAGTTTGCCAGAAAAGTCGGTCAGAAAACAATTGATCGGAAAGTCGTTGGAAAAGTCTGAAGGAAAATCATGGATCGGGAAATCGCCACAAAAATCTGGTCAGAAGAAGTTTGCCAAAAAAAGGTTGTGGAGAAAGTCGGCCATAAAAGTTGATCCGCGAGTCGGGCCGAATAATGATGATGATCATACCTCTCGTTGGCTAAGGGCGGTCCTGATCTTGGGTTTGGATCAAACTATGAACAGTAAGGCTTCGTTGTGTTCTTTGCTATCGGATGGGAGTTCCTTTGTTCTTGGTTTCGGCATCGTGTTCGCCTTGCTCAAGGGTTTTTTATGGAGGTATTTTCGGGGATCATGTTGTATCCTATGCTGGGATGGTGGAAGTTAAGCATCGACATAACTTTTTTTGGGATGATCATAACTCTGGCTGGCTAAGGGCGGTCCTGATCTTGTAACGAAATAAAGCTACTCCTTCTGTCCTCTTTTTTTTTTTTGCAATAAATTGACAATTGTTACTATTCACTGGGTAACTTTAACTCTCTAATTTTATAAATGTAAGAAAAAATATATTCAAATGAGATTTCGTTTGATTCGGCTCAATGTGTATTTTGTTAATATACTCCATCCGTCTCTATTTATTTGCTATATTTTTTTAATACGGTCTACAAGACCTAACTTAGAGCATTAATAACTTAAATTGTGTAATTAAATAAATTATAAAAATTAGATTTTAATAAACTATAAATTGAGACGAATTTAACAATATCTCACATACATGTATTTGAAAAGAAATAGCAAAATTTGGTTTCAAATCTCAGAGTATATTTCTCTGTTTCGAATTTTGTATATTCGTTTTTGTTGTGTTGTCTTGCGGCTTTCAGCCTCATGTCACTATTTATATGACTGCACCAAAGAAACCTCTAGGGATCATAACCTAGATAGGACAGATGTCCTTGATACAGAAAACTTCTAAAAGAAGGAAATAAGCAAAAAAGGACCCAAGGCCCAAACCAACAAAAAAACAAAAGGTGCAGCCATATTAGGACTAAAAACATAAAACCTTAAAAAGGCCTTAAGAAAAGAATTAATATCAATCAACAGCATCTACTTCTTTACACCCCCCTTCAAGCTGGAGCTTGGGGTGAGTTACAAGTCCCAGCTTGAATGCTAGGAAGTGATGTTGAGGTCCTGACAGGCCTTTGGTCATTAAGTCTGCAAGCTGTTGTGTGCTAATCACATGATGAGTTTGAATGAACCCTTCTTGAATTCTTTCACGCACATAATGACAGTCCAGCCTGAGGTGCTTTGTTCTCTCGTGGTACACAGGGTTGGCTGCAATATATTGTGCTGCCTTGTTATCACAGAACAAGCTCACTGGTGTTTGTATGTTAACTCCCATATCCTGTAATAACCCACAAATCCATACCAATTCAGAAGCAGTCTGCGACATTGCCCTGTACTCAGCCTCTGCTGATGATTTAGAAATAGTTTGTTGCTTTTTTGTTTTCCACGAGATCAATGACTTCCCAAGGAATACTGCAAACCCAGTTAGGGACCTTCCACTGAAGCTGCAAGCTACCCAATCAGCATCTGTATAACCTTTCACATCAGCATTTTCCACTCTGGGATAATATAATCCCCAGTCCATGGTTCCTTTCAGATTTCTGACCACATGTAGTGCTACTTCTATGTGCATTTTCCTTGGCCTTTGCATGAATTGAGACAATTGCTGAACTGAATAGCATATGTAACCACCCCGTCCAAAAAGTACGGAAGATTCAGCGGAAAGATGAGCACTCGGGCGAGGCGTTACTAATGAACTATAACTATCAATACTAGGATAAGAGAAACTAGGGAAAGTAATTAGAGATTTCGGAATAAACTCGAAATATTTTTTTTTTCTTTAAAAAAAAAAAAAAACAGAAACTACTAAAAATCCGAACACAATACTGAAATAAAAACAGGTTCAATACGAGGTTTAGCCACGTCTACAATCATCCAGGGTTTAACAACAGTGCACACTTAAATAAAAAGGATAACATAAAATGTCTTTCTAAGTCCTAAATGATTAAAGTAGTCTAGGATGGCAAAAGCTACTGGGAAGTCCCTAAAACCAACTCTCAGGATTCCCGCCCAAACGGTGATGATTCGACAATCAGTAATCATCTGAAAAAAATGTCAACAGTCCACAGTCAGGGGCGAGTAACTAACAGTTCTCCCCAACATAGAAATTCACAAAAATAGGAATACGGAAAATCACGCCACTCACAATATAGACAGTCATCATATATTCCAGGTAAACATATAAACACGTAAGACTTACCTCGAATCCCATTCTCCTGCAAAATATAAATTAGCTATACAAGAGAAGTAAAATAATATCACAAATGGCATTCCAATTAATATTTCGTATGCTAATGATTATTTAATCTTTTTTTTAAATTAATAATGATTCTTTTTATTTATTATCCAGATTAAATTAGTTGTAGATGGAATGATCCAGAGTGGTATCCCGCAGCACCACTTCCTAAGGTTTGTCAGGTAACCCTCAGTCGATCCCGCAGCCGACTAGTCTAAGAATGGCCAAATTTTCGGTGCCGGATGGATGCCCAAAATATGGACTTACACCTCCGAACCTCCCGGACGACAACAATTAACCCAGGTAAATAAATATCGTTCTTGGATCCCGCAGCCCAAGAAATATAACTGATCTAACCATTGAATCCCGCAGCCCAATGGCTCCATACTATCAACAAGTCATCTTAGTTAAATTTTAAATTTTAATTAATTTAAATTTCACTTAGCAAAATATTGAGTATTAACATTGTTCTCACAATTTAAATTCCAACATCCAAACTATACCACAATTACCCACTTAGCTTGAGTAATTAAATTCCAAATACCATCATACATCATCCATCCATTCTTAGTGTTAATATTATTATTTTTTTCACAATGTATATAATGTTATCGGAAGTTCAATTACAAATTGCAAATTAACCCGAAACTTATTTTAGCAAGTCCTAACGACTAGCAACATATACTACAACATTTAGGGGTCCAAAACATTAAAAATAACCAATTTTTAAGCTTCAAGAGTTGCTGCCCAGATTTTATAAATGTTGTAAATTCAAGCCAAAATTTATTTAATTAATTCTATTTACACCGAAATTTACCGATAACATTACCAATTAAATATTAAGCTTAGAAATAAATATTCAACACATGCTATAACTACATGATATCACACGGCCAGCAGGTTAGGTTGGCAGAAGTTTTTTTTTTTTATAATTAATTCACAATTAACAATTTATACAATCAATTATAAATGAATCATCTAATTCACGAAAATCCAATATCCAAGCCTAAAAAAATCAGAATATATTATCATTATAATTTACTAAAAATTTCGGCAGCATTGCGCCTCTTTTTGGGCTCGAATCGAATTAGTAATATAACCGTTTCTACAAAAATAATTGTACAACATAATCAATAATACCAACAAGCGTCAAGCATCTTAAAATCAAAAATTTAGTCACATATTCAAGCCAAAATTCGTCCCTTATGTACATGACCCACACGTTTTTTTTTTTTAAATAAATAGCTAAATATTCATACATTACAATTTCTTATAGACATGCACCTAAATATCAAATCCAAAATAATACTACAATACCCATAAAATTCATAAAAATCACCCAAAATACATCCCATTTCACTCGAAAATTTCAGAATTATTACCCATAAAAATATTTGTTCCAAACATTAAAATTAGCATATTACCGATAAAATTACTATTTAACTTATACTAGTCCATTTTGATTGTATTGTGATCGGAAATTCGGAACTACTATTCATGTGACTACTATATGAGGGTTAAACGTTAGTTACCTTATTTTGGTTGGGTGGAGATTGAAAAGTACTTGAGAATCCATCAGAAAATGCCCAAAAACCAAAGGAACTTAGAGAGAGTTTTTTTTTTTTTTTAAGTGATGGATGAACAATGAGGAGCTACATATATATAGCACCACTCCTCCCCCCGTCCGGCCAGCCAAAGGGTTTGGGTGGTTAATACCCTTTTTTTTAATTAATTAGGATCAATTTAGTTAATAGGTTTAATTAGCATCCTAATGAGTATTAAACATACACTTAAGGAGATAAGCGAAAAGTCTCCACTCCCCCTTGGTGCATTGAGGAGGGCCGGCTTCTAGGAGTTTCCTCGTCCAATTTTATTTATTTATTTATTTATTTATTTATTTTTTTAAATTAATTCATTAGTAGGGTTGATGTCATAAGGATCACCATAAAGATGAAATATCAAGAGTTTCATCTTCTTGGCACCCTAGGCCAACCGGCCACTAGGTTGATGATCATCCAAAATTATTTTTTTTTTGCTAGGCAAGTAGTTAAATTCGAAAATAGGGTAAATATTAAATAATGCAAATAAGAAAATTACCGGCAATAATAAATATAAATATATACAGGAGATATATATATATACACACATTTTCATACATGTATAATTAATTAATTTTTTTTGAAATTAGGCTATTAAATAAAATTGGGTAAATAATTTTTTTTAAAAATAATATTTTTTTATTACGTTTCCGCATAAATAATAACACGAAATTTAGAGGTGTTACAGCATATGTCAGCTCTTGTTAAATTCAGGTACAACAACTTCCCAATGAGCCTCCTATAGGGCTCTCCATCTTCCAATATCTTTCCTCCTGTAGACAATTGCACCCCTTTGGGAAAGGGTGTTTTAGCAGCTTTACAGCCTTCCATATGAGTGCATTTCAAGATGTCAAGAATGAATTTCCTTTGATTTAGCAGTAATCCTTCCCTCTTTCTACATACTTCAATTCCCAAAAAATATTTAAGTTCACCTAATTATTTTATGGTGAATTTACTGTCCAACTCCTCCTTTTATGATTCTTGCTTCCTCATCATCATCTCCAGTCAACAACAAGTCATCCACATAAACTAGGATGATTGTTCTTGCATTTCCCTTAACTTTGGTGAACATTGAGTAGTCCCTCAAGGACTGCACATATCCATGTTCAAGCAAGAAACCCTTCAGCTCAATATTCCAAGCTCTTGAGGCTTGCTTTAGGCCATACAAGCTCTTTCTCAACCTACATACCTGATTGTCATCCCCTTGTTTATAACCTTTGGGAATCTTCATGTATACTTCTTCCTCTAAATTCCCATGCAGGAAGGCATTATTGATGTCTAGATGTCTCATTTTCCAGTCTTTTAATACTGCCACTGTAATAACCCGAAATTTTGGGCCAGAAAATTTCGCGGTTATTAATTGTATTTAATTAATTCTAAGTCCAAAAGGCCCATTTATGTTTGGACTGTTTTATTTTTAGCCCATTCCTTTTTCATCAAATTGGGCCAAAGACCCAATTTGTTCTATTGTTTTTCATTTGGGCCGATTTTAATCTTCTTTTGGGCTAATGGTATTTTTTTTAATATAATTGGGTAATTATGCTAATTACCAATTAAGTAGGCCTAAGTAAATTATCAACCAAGCCCATGCTTGGCCTTGCTTTGGTCCACACGGCTAAGCTCCCACTTCCCCTTATTTTAGGACTTGCAACCCTTCTTTTTGTTCTATAAATAGGGCTCTTGTCCCTTATTTTGCCATTATGCAATTAAGCACATAAAACTCCAATTTTTAAAGATCATCTTCCTCTCCTCTTCCCCTCTCAAAAAAAAGTCGAACCCTTCATTGTTTTCCTTGGATTATTTAAGCGAATCCAGGTAACTAGCTATTCCGTTTAATTTTGGTACTTACTAATTCACATAGTTAATTAGGTTGTATCATGAAAATTTGTAGAATTTAGGAGATGTTTAATTCTGAAAATTTCGAACCATGTGAAATGCTTTTCATGTCATCCTTGATGTGTTCTTGTGATCTTTATGAATCTTTAAATGTTTTAATTAATTTTTATGCATGGATTGATTTATATTGTATAATTACTTGTATGAATTTATTGGTTAATCAAATCTTGTTATTTCTTGATGAATTTTTCGTGTAGGTTTCTTTACTATTTTATTATTAATCATGATTTATTTCGTGGCAAAATTCGTCCTTTTATTATTTATAATAATTTAATCTTTCAAACCGGTAAAACTGTCCAGATTAGGTTTACGAATTTATTAGTGTACTTAATCAAATCTAATGGCTACGAAATTTTAGGTGGAAGTCAGTAATACTTTTTTAAAGCTTGTATAATGTTTTCGTAATTTTTAAAGATTGTTTGCTATGGCAGAAAATTCTGAAACCGAATTCAGCCTAATCTGACTGGTTAGTTATAAAATCACTTAAAAATAGTAAAAGATGTTATTTTTAAACTAAATTTATGCAAGTTAAACCTTTAACCTATATTTAACATCCATTAAAATTTCCAGACTATTCGAGACCTTTAGATGGTTGATCTTAATTTAATCCTTTAAGATCAGATTGCGTAAAATAGTGTAATTTAAATTGTTTATATAAGTTTATATGATTAATAGATGATTATTGTACTTGATTAAATTAAAGCATGAATTTTGGGTAATATATATATATATTTCGAGTAGATTGAATAAATAAAAAATAGGATTTTTATCATGTTTTAGTTAATTATTGTTGTTAGTTGTTATTTTAAATAATTATTGAAATTGATTTATTAATTTTTGATGATTGTGTTTAATTAATTTAAAGTATGAACTTTTGCTAAATTATATATATATATATATATGTCGAGTATGTCAAATGTATGAAAGGTGGAATTTTATCTTGTTTTTATGTATTTTATATGATTAATTATAATTAAATTAATTAATGGAATTAAAATATAAATTCTGGTTTTAGTTGTCAAAATGTCGAGTGGTGCTAGTAATAAAGTTAGGACTTTTGACCATGAATTTAGGAAGTAGTTGTAACAGGTTTGAACAATTATTTTATTTTGAATAATTAGTTATTTATTGATTATAATTAATTAATTTAGATTAATAGTATTTAGGTGTAACCCTAAATGTCGAGTGGGGTAATATTTAAGAAGGGATTTTAGTTTATTTTTGGACTTATAAAATAATTATTAGGGATAAGTTATAAGTATATGATAAGATATCAAGGATAGTATAAGATAATGTTTAAAGTTGCCTAAGATACTACTAGGGATAAGAAAGGAAACAGAGTAATAGCTATACATGTTGAGCACCGCTTTTCATGCGGCGACTGATGGTCAGACTGAGAGGACCATCCAGACTTTGGAAGATATGCTTCGAGCATGTACTCTGGAGTATCACCAGTCTTGGGTACGTATGCTTTGCTTGATAGAGTTCTCCTATAACAACAGCTATCACTCCAGCATTGAGATGGCTCCGTACGAGGCCCTGTATGGCAGAAAATGTCGGAGTCCTATATGTTGGAATGATATCAGCGATACTGTGGCTTTAGGACCTAAGATGGTACGCGATACTATCGAGAAGGTTCGAGTCATCCGGTCTAAGATGCAGGCCGCTCAGAGTCGTCAGAAATCCTACGCCGATAATCGACATAGACCACTGGCTTTTGAAGTAGGTGACAAAGTCTTGCTTAAGGTTTCGCCATTCAAGGGAGTGGTACGCTTCGGTCAGAAGGGGAAACTCCGACCGAAATATGTGGGACCTTACGAGATACTTGAACGAGTTGGGGAGGTGGCGTATCGATTGGCATTACCACCTAGTTTGGCTAATGTTCATGATGTATTCCATGTTTCCCAGCTAAGGAAATATGTACATGATCCTACTCATGTGATCTCAGTGGATCCGGTCGTGATCGAGCCGAACCTGACCTATGAAGAGCGACCCGTCCAGATCTTGGATCGGGAGGAGAGGGCCCTGCGGCGTAAGCAGGTACCGCTTGTCAAGGTGTTGTGGAAAAATCAACACCATGAAGAAGCGACTTGGGAGACGGAAGCATCTATGCGGCAGAAGTACCCAGAGCTGTTCGATGGGGAGCGATCTCCTGCACCTTGAAATTTCGGGACGAAATTTCTTTAAGGAGGGGAGGTTGTAATGACCCAGATTTTATTGGTATTTTTGCCGATAATTATGTGTATTTATGTATGTGGTTGTGTTAGTTCAAATTTAAATTTTGAACTATTTATTTATTTTATGTGAATAATTTCGATTTAATTCGAAATATTTATTTTTAGTTTTTATTATTTACGGTATTTATTATTTAATTAATTAGAATTTTATTTATTTAATTTTCTGATTAATTATTTAATATTTTGGGTTAAATCGATTTAGGCATGATCTATCATGCGGTTTTCGTAAATTAGCCCGATGGATCATGAGAGCCCAATTTAGGCCCAAGTGACCCTCTTGGCCGGTTTTCCTAAGGCATGGCAAGGCTTGCCACTTGCCTTGTGTTCACCTTAACTAACTCTATAAATAGGAGAGTTAGTAAGGCTTTGGCTCATTTTTGTCATCCTTGCTTTTAAACACAATTAGCCATCAAAATTCAAAACACAAACTCCCTCCCATTTGCCTATACTTCACGCCATTTTGATGATTGATACCCATCAATTGTTCATCAATTTTTCTTAGCCCAAAACTTAAAGATTCAAAGTTCATTGATCTTTAGGTGACCAAACACAATCCTAAATACATTTATTTTATTCAAGATCGCTAGTTTGGGTTGATTCCGGGCTTGTTCGTGTGCTTTGATCAAGTGGGTTTGGGTCGTGTGGTACCCAAGTGGAGGTGCGGTTCGTGAGGGCCGTGCAGTGGCCGTGCAAGAGTGGGTCGTGGTGGCAGCCGTGCTGACTGGGCTGAGGACCGTGGTGGTGGTGTGTGACGTGACTGGGCAGCGTGGTGCGTGGCAGTGGGCTGGACAGCCGTGCGTGGTTCGTGGTGCCGTGTTGAAGGCCGCGTGTTGCTCGTGTTGATTGTGCCGTGTTCTTTGTGTTCCGGGCAGCAATATTTGTGTTGATTTGTGTGTAATCTTCAATAAGGTAACATACTAACTCAACTTAATTGGTATACTATGTTTATAGTATGATTTAAATGCATGTTTGGGTTGTTTGATGATGTTTATTCATGCTTTTGTATATGGTTTGTAATCTGATTTTTAAATGGATTTCATGATGTTTTAATGGTGGTTTTTATGATTTTAAGATTGAATTTATGTTGTTTTAAAATCATGATGATTGGGTTAAAGTTTGATGAATTTTGGATTATTGGAAGTAGTATTTTCGTATGGTTTGTTGAATGATCATGCGTGTGTTTTGATGAGTTGGGATGAGTTCTTGGTTGAAGATCTTGAATCTTGATTGAGTTCTTGATTGAAGATCTTGAATCTTGAATGAGTTCTTTATGAGTTCTTTGAGTTCTTTATGAGTTCTTGATGAGTCTTTATGAGTTCTTGAGGAGTTCTTTAAGTTTCTTGGATAAGTCTTGAAAGTTAAAGAAAAGGATTAGAAGTTAAATATTGGGATTGAGTTAATTAAAGAATGAATAAAGATTACTGAATGATGATTGGTTAGACTCAAGAATAAGGCTAGAGGCAGTTCTTGAGAATAACTTCGATGTTTTAGCTAGTTAATTTCAAGAATCAAGGCTTTAGGCAATTCTTGGACTTAATTTAGTTATGTTGAGTAATAGTGATGGTATTATGATGAATAAATGATTAAAAGATTAGCTTGATTTCTTTTCTAGACGCCCTTTACTTAGAGTAAGATTCTTTGTTTTTGGGTTAAGACGTTGCCCCTATTCCATCCGCGGTATTGGGATAGTTGGAGTCATACTATGTGATCTTTGTGAATTTCCAGTAAGATTGGTTTCACGGGACATGGATTTCCAGTAAGATTGGTTTCATGGGGTTTGGGAGTAAGATTCTCAAATCCGAGCATAGTATAAAGTTCGAATGCGTAAGATGCGTTCGTACGAGCACAGTCCGGTCTAGAAATGGAATGATTGCGCCAAAGATAGAGTTAGGTTGGATGTCGAGTTGAGTCGAGTTGAGATTACGAGTTTGAGGATGTTCTCGTGTCTCTTTTGGGATTTAATTGTGTTTATTGATGTTTGATTTATGCTATGTACATGTGTGTTCCCGTTAGGGTGAGTCAGTTATGTTACTCGCCACTGATGGTGGACTGTTGTTGTACTTTTCAGGTACTTCAGATGACGATGCTCTTGCTTAACTTTGGGTTGGGCGAGCGACGTTTATTATTTCTATTGCCTGATGTATTTTCCATTACAGTTGTTTATAGATAGTATTGACGTATTGCATAGACTTTATACGTTATTGTATGGACTTTCATACGTTGTTTTAGACTCTGACGTGTGGTTAGAGTTACTTGTATTTTTAGTATTTTTAGTTTGACTTTTGGGATTAGTATGTACAAACTTGTGGGTATTTGTACGTTTGTGGTTTATTAATAATATTTTGAGGAGTTAGTTTTAATTTCTTAGGTTTTTGAGTTGTAGTTTATAACTACTCGACTCGTCGGTTTCTTCCGCGCCGGTTTAAGCGAGTCGGGTCGTTACAGTTGGTATCAGAGCCGAATAGGTTTTAAGTGAAGTTTTAGGATTTGAGTTAAAGCCGGGAGTTGAGAGCCTTACTATTCCCGAGTGAATAAACCAATTTCTAGGAATTTCGTGAAGGGAGAAGAGTGGGTAGAAAGACCGGGATAGGGTTCTTTCCATTTTTTTTTCCTTTTCTTCTTTACTTTATTTTCTTAGTATGCTTGACTTTGGTGGGGTAATGGACTAACATTTTTTTTCTTGTTATGTCTTTTTGTTGTGATGCGTGGCAGCATGTCTACACCTCGCCGGTTGAGTACTGGACGACAGAGGTTGCGGGCACTCGAGGAGGCGATCCTTACGTTGGCGCACCATAGTCGTCATCTGCCGAATATGCAGTCGACGTTCGATCGCATCGCACGTCATCGACCTCCGACATATGATGGGGTTGCCGACCCTACTACCTTGGAGAGCTGGATCCGCGAGATGGGAAAGCTCTTCGACGTGACGTTTTGTCCCGAGCACGAGAGGGTGCTGATCGCAGCATATTACTTACGTGGAGAAGCTGATAACTGGTGGACGTTAGCGAAGGACGCGTACCAGCCGTTGCATGCGATGACTTGGACCGACTTTATCGATAAGGTCCAGGAGCGTTTCTGTAACGACCCGACTCGCTTAAACCGGCGCGGAAGAAACCGACGAGTCGAGTTGTTAGAAAATACAACTCAAAACCTAAGAAATTAAAACTAATTCCTCGAATTATTATTACCAAACCACAAAAGTACACATAACCACAAGTTTGTACATAAACTAATCCAAAAGTCAAACTAGAAATACTAAAATACGAGTTAACTCCAACTACATGTCAGAGTCTTAAACTTCACATATAGAAGTCCAAAAGTAAAGTCATAACATCTATACAATACTATCGCTAACTAATGCCAAGAAAACAGTAAATACAACAGGAAACAAAAGAAAGAAACGTCGCTCGCCCAACCCAAAACTAGGCAAGAACATCATCATCTGAAGTACCTGAAAAATACAACAACAGTCCACCATCAGTGGCGAGTAACATAACTGACTCACCCTAACAGGAATACACAAGTACATAGCATCAATCAAACAACATCAATCACGACTAAAATCCCAAAGACACGAGACATCCTCAAACTCGTAATCTCCACTCAACACTCAACTCGACATCATCCTATACTCTATCTTTGGCGCAATCATTCAATTTCTAGACCGGACTATGCTCGTACGAACGCATCTTACGCGCTCGAACTTTCTACTATGTTCGGATTTGAGAATCTTACTCTCAAACCCCATGAAACCAATCTTACTGGAAATCCATGTCCCGTGAAACCAATCTTACTGGAATTCACGAAGATCACATAGTATGACTCCAACTATCCCAATACCGCGGATGGAATAGGGGCAACGTCTTAACCCGAATACAATGAATCTTACTCAAAGTATCAGGCATCTAAAAATGAAATCAAGCTAAGTAATTAATTAATTCATTTACTCATTTTAATCATATTATTCATTATTACCTCAACTTAACTAAACTAAGTTCAAGAACTGCCTAAAGCCTCGGTTCTCGAAATTACTCTAGCTAAAACATCGAAGTTATTCTCAAGAACTGCCTCTAGCCTTATTCTTGAGTCTAACCAATCATTATTCATCAATCATTAATCATTCTTTAACCATATTAAAGACTTTCTTTAACTTTCTTTATTCTTTAAACCGTTTTCTTTAACTTTCAAGATTCAATCAAGAACTTCTAAAGACTCATCAAGAACTCATAAAGAACTCAAAGAACTCATAAAGAACTCATAAAGAACTCATAAAGAACTCATTCAAGATTCAAGATCTTCAATCAAGAACTCAATCAAGATTCAAGATCTTCAATCAAGAACTCATCCAACATAATCATCACACGCATATCATCATGAAAAATCAACCTAAACTTATCCAAAATTCATCAAACTTTGATACATAAATCATGATCATATAACAATGTATAACTAATCATAAAATCATGAAAATCATCACTAAAACATCATGTAAACACATAAAAATCAGATTGTATAATCATACATAAAATCATGAAAAACCATCAACAAACATCCTAAACATGCATTTAATCTATACTATAAACAAGGTATTCCAATTAAGTTGAGTTAGTATGTTACCTTATTGAAGATTACACACAAATCAACACACAAGATCATACAAGAACTTGCTGCCCGGAACGAGCCATACACACGGCCTAGCAACGCGGTTCCATTTGCACACGAACATGACAATCAAGATGCCACCATGCTGCCACGTCACTGCCCAGTCAGCACCACACACGTCTCTGCCCAGTCAGCCACACGGTTCTGCCCAGTCAGCCACGGTTCTGCCCAGTCAGCCACGGCTTCCACACAACCCACTCGAACAAGACCCAAAAACACCACTAACTAGTGTTCTTGCATGAAATTGTTGGGGTTTAGAATATGTTTTAATACTTAAAGATCAATATAGATTGAATCTTTAAGTTTAGGATTGGAAAGATGGATGAACAAAAGTTGGGTGTTCATCAACCAAAAATGGCGTGGGGTTAAAGGAGAAAGAGGAGAGAGTTGTGTTTTGAACTTTGATGACAAAGTGAATAAATGAGCAAAATACTCTTAAGGCCTTACTAACTCCTCTATTTATAGAGGTTAGTTAAGGTATGAACATGAAGCAAGTGGCAAAATAGGCCACTTAAGAGGGAGAGAGCCGGTTGGGCTTAGGCTCAAATGGGCTCAAAGTTCAATTGGGCTGTTTGCACTAATTCATGACTAATCATGATTAATTTTGCACTTGGCCCAAAACTAATTAATTAATTAGAAAATTAAATAATAAAATTCTAATTAATTAAAATAAAATAAAACTAAGGAATAATAAACCATTAAAAATAATGGTTACACTAAAACATTAAAAATAGTCTAAAATAAATTTTAGACCATGCACCGCAACAACACTAAATACTAACAACCTAACACGAAACTAGCCCAGAATCTGGGGCGTTACAGTTTCTACCCCGACGAGTTGCGGTGGCAGAAACAGGAGGAGTTTCTTACTCTTGCACAGGGTAAGATGACTGTCCAGGCGTACACCGACCGATTTACTGAGTTGTCGAGGTTTGCTACATCTGTGATTCCGTCAGAGAAGGATCGGGTCAAGCGCTATATCAAAAAGCTAGATCCGAGGATTCGAGTTCACGTGATCAGTAGTGGAGCGACTACGTTCCAGCAGGCCTACGAGGTGGCACTCGAGATACAGGCATCGATTACCGAGGAGGATTCGAGCAAGAAGAGAGCTCCGGTTCCGACGACTACAGCTTCGTTTAAGAAGCCACGGTTTGGCATATCTAGCAGTACCCCTTCGACCCCGAGTTCGCTTAAGGGTAGTGATGGCTCGAAGTGTAGAGGTTGCGGCCGAGACTTCCATCCAGGGAAGAAGTGCGACGGTTCTCCGATCACTTGTTTTACTTGCGGGAAGGTAGGCCATAAGGCGTCGACATGTCCCGAGAGGAAGCCAGATTCTGAGGTTAAGCAGCTTCCACCACCACCGAAGACTCCGGTGAAGAACCGAGTCTAGTGTATGACCGAGGCGGAGGCCGAGGTTCAGCCTGACGTCGTATCAGGTAGATTTCTTGTCTCTGGTGTGTTAGCTTTAGTTCTATTTGATTCTGGTGCTACTGTTTCTTTTGTGGCTAGTAGTTTTGTCTCGAGGTCTAATCTTCGAGGCAGCCTTCCTGTTAGTTCAATTATTACTCTCCCTTCCGGAGAGGATTTTGTTTGTCAGCGTGAATTTCGAGGAGTGCCTATCGTGATAGCTGGGGAGCAAGCGACGGCCGATCTGAAGGAGTTTCCGTTGATGGAGTTTGATGTCATACTAGGTATGGACTGGCTATCGAGGTATCGAGCGATAATTCGTTGCCAAGATCAGTCAGTAAAATTCCGAGGATCTCAGGGCAACCGAGTTACCTACTCTGGGTTCGTCCTTAAGAAAGGAGTAAAGGTAATCTCTGCCTTGAAAATGAGGAAGCATCGCCAGAAGGGCGATCTAGTATATCTCTGTCAGGTACGAGACATGACTGATGAGTCTCTGTTGGACGATATACCTGTAGCGAGGGATTTCAGAGACGTATTTCCTGATGAGCTACCAGGCGTTCTACCTGAGCGCGATGTCGAGTTTCATATCGACTTGGTACCCGGGACAGCGCCGATCTCAAAGGCACTGTACCGGATGGCACCATCTGAGTTATTGGAGTTAAACACACAACTCCAACATTTGATCGATAAGGGCTTCATTAGGCCAAGTGTTTCTCCGTGGGGAGCTCCTGTGCTCTTCGTGAAGAAGAAAGATGGTAGTATGCGCCTGTGCATAGACTACCGAGAGTTAAATCGGGTAACTATCAAGAATAAGTACCCATTGCCTAGGATTGAGGACCTGTTCGATCAGTTGCGAGGAGCAGGCGTGTTTTCGAAGATAGATCTTCGGTCTGGATATCATCAGATTCCAGTCAAGAAAGAAGACATCCCGAAAACTGCTTTTCGTACTCGATACGGCCATTACGAGTTTGAGGTGATGCCCTTTGGCCTCACTAATGCGCCAGCCGTGTTCATGGACCAGATGAACCGGACGTTTAACCACTTACTCGACAAGTGCGTCGTAGTGTTTATAGATGATATCTTGATCTATTCTAGAGATGAGTCCGAGCATACGGAACATCTCCGGATGGTACTCGAGATATTAAGGAGTCATAAGTGGTTCGCGAAACTCTCCAAGTGTGAGTTCTGGCTTCGCGAAGTAGCCTTCCTAGGTCATGTGATTAGCAAAGAAGGCATTAAAGTAGACCCAGCTAAGATTAAGGCTGTAGTAGATTGGAGTAGCCCGACAAATGTGGCGGAGGTTCGTAGTTTTCTGGGTTTGGCCGGATACTATCGACGATTCGTCCAGGACTTCTCCAAAATAGCTAGACCGATGTCTAGTCTCCTGCAGAAGGAGGTCCGATTCGTTTGGACAGAGGCTTGCGAACAAGCATTTCAGGAGTTGAAACAGAGATGAGGCTTTGCTTGATAGAGTTCTCCTATAACAACAGCTATCACTCCAGCATTGAGATGGCTCCGTACGAGGCCCTGTATGGCAGAAAATGTCGGAGTCCTATATGTTGGAATGATATCAGCGATACTGTGGCTTTAGGACCTGAGATGGTACGCGATACTATCGAGAAGGTTCGAGTCATCCGGTCTAAGATGCAGGCCGCTCAGAGTCGTCAGAAATCCTACGCCGATAATCGACATAGACCACTGGCTTTTGAAGTAGGTGACAAAGTCTTGCTTAAGGTTTCGCCATTCAAGGGAGTGGTACGCTTCGGTCAGAAGGGGAAACTCCGACCGAAATATGTGGGACCTTACGAGATACTTGAACGAGTTGGGGAGGTGGCGTATCGATTGGCATTACCACCTAGTTTGGCTAATGTTCATGATGTATTCCATGTTTCCCAACTAAGGAAATATGTACATGATCCTACTCATGTGATCTCAGTGGATCCGGTCGTGATCGAGCCGAACCTGACCTATGAAGAGCGACCCGTCCAGATCTTGGATCGGGAGGAGAGGGCCCTGCGGCGTAAGCAGGTACCGCTTGTCAAGGCTTGCCACTTGCCTTGTGTTCACACCTTAACTAACTCTATAAATAGGAGAGTTAGTAAGGCTTTGGCTCATTTTTGTCATCCTTGCTTTTAAACACAATTAGCCATCAAAATTCAAAACACAAACTCCCTCCCATTTGCCTATACTTCACGCCATTTTGATGATTGATACCCATCAATTGTTCATCAATTTTTCTTAGCCCAAAACTTAAAGATTCAAAGTTCATTGATCTTTAGGTGACCAAACACAATCCTAAATACATTTATTTTATTCAAGATCGCTAGTTTGGGTTGATTCCGGGCTTGTTCGTGTGCTTTGATCAAGTGGGTTTGGGTCGTGTGGTACCCAAGTGGAGGTGCGGTTCGTGAGGGCCGTGCAGTGGCCGTGCAAGAGTGGGTCGTGGTGGCAGCCGTGCTGACTGGGCTGAGGACCGTGGTGGTGGTGTGTGACGTGACTGGGCAGCGTGGTGCGTGGCAGTGGGCTGGACAGCCGTGCGTGGTTCGTGGTGCCGTGTTGAAGGCCGCGTGTTGCTCGTGTTGATTGTGCCGTGTTCTTTGTGTTCCGGGCAGCAATATTTGTGTTGATTTGTGTGTAATCTTCAATAAGGTAACATACTAACTCAACTTAATTGGTATACTATGTTTATAGTATGATTTAAATGCATGTTTGGGTTGTTTGATGATGTTTATTCATGATTTTGTA
The DNA here is from genome assembly GCA_951394345.1 of Salicornia ramosissima. NCBI lineage: Eukaryota > Viridiplantae > Streptophyta > Magnoliopsida > Caryophyllales > Amaranthaceae > Salicornia > Salicornia ramosissima. The sequence continues at coordinate 14,142,605 of OX596233.1, read as the reverse complement.
TATGGTTTGTAATCTGATTTTTAAATGGATTTCATGATGTTTTAATGGTGGTTTTTATGATTTTAAGATTGAATTTATGTTGTTTTAAAATCATGATGATTGGGTTAAAGTTTGATGAATTTTGGATTATTGGAAGTAGTATTTTCGTATGGTTTGTTGAATGATCATGCGTGTGTTTTGATGAGTTGGGATGAGTTCTTGGTTGAAGATCTTGAATCTTGATTGAGTTCTTGATTGAAGATCTTGAATCTTGAATGAGTTCTTTATGAGTTCTTTGAGTTCTTTATGAGTTCTTGATGAGTCTTTATGAGTTCTTGAGGAGTTCTTTAAGTTTCTTGGATAAGTCTTGAAAGTTAAAGAAAAGGATTAGAAGTTAAAGATTGGGATTGAGTTAATTAAAGAATGAATAAAGATTACTGAATGATGATTGGTTAGACTCAAGAATAAGGCTAGAGGCAGTTCTTGAGAATAACTTCGATGTTTTAGCTAGTTAATTTCAAGAATCAAGGCTTTAGGCAATTCTTGGACTTAATTTAGTTATGTTGAGTAATAGTGATGGTATTATGATGAATAAATGATTAAAAGATTAGCTTGATTTCTTTTCTAGACGCCCTTTACTTAGAGTAAGATTCTTTGTTTTTGGGTTAAGACGTTGCCCCTATTCCATCCGCGGTATTGGGATAGTTGGAGTCATACTATGTGATCTTTGTGAATTTCCAGTAAGATTGGTTTCACGGGACATGGATTTCCAGTAAGATTGGTTTCATGGGGTTTGGGAGTAAGATTCTCAAATCCGAGCATAGTAGAAAGTTCGAATGCGTAAGATGCGTTCGTACGAGCACAGTCCGGTCTAGAAATGGAATGATTGCGCCAAAGATAGAGTTAGGTTGGATGTCGAGTTGAGTCGAGTTGAGATTACGAGTTTGAGGATGTTCTCGTGTCTCTTTTGGGATTTAATTGTGTTTATTGATGTTTGATTTATGCTATGTACATGTGTGCTCCCGTTAGGGTGAGTCAGTTATGTTTGTAACGACCCGACTCGCTTAAATCGGCGCGGAAGAAACCAACGAGTCAAGTAGTTATAAAACTAAAACTCAACACTTAGAAAATAAACTAATACCTCAAAATATTATTATTAAACCAAAGATGTACAATAACCCACAATCTTGTACAAAAACTAAATCCAAAAGTCAAATGTACTAAAACAAAAGTAAAGTGCAACTCTAACCACATGCTAGAGTCTTATACAACAAATGTAATATCATACGTCTGAAACAACGTCTATAGAATCTAATACTGTGAAACAACTGTAATAAACAACAACAATGTACACAAAGCGTCGCTCGCCCAACCCCAAAGTTAAGCAAGAGCATCATCCTCAGATGTACCTGAAAAGAAAACACAACATAATCCACCATCAGTGGCGAGTAACATAACTGACTCACCCTAACGGGAATACACAAGCACATAGCATTAATCAAATAACATCACACGTAAATCCTCGAAGACACGAGACAACCTCAAGCTCGTAATCCAAACTCGACTAATCACTCGACATCATCACCATACGACATTACTATACTCAATTCTAACTCAGGTGCAATCATTCTAGTTCTAGACCGGACTAGGCTCGTACGGAAGCATCTTACGCAACCGAACTTCTACTATGTCAGGACCGGGTATAAGCCATACGCCCAAATCCCACGAACCCAATCCTTACTGGAAATCCGTGTCCCTAATCCCCAGAAATCCTTCTGGACGTACTAGGAATAACATAGTGAGACTCCAAACTATCCCAATACCGCGGATGGAATAGGGGCAACGTCTTAACCCAAAAACTAAGCATAAGCCATACACAAAGTCAAGGGCGTCTAGAAAAGATGTCAAGCAATCCATCATACCATAATTATCTTTTCATCATATCATCATAATTAATTAAAGACAAGAATAAGCCATACTCTTGAATTTAATAACTAAATCATCGAAGTTAACCCAAGAATTGCCTATAGCCATACTCTTGAGACTAACCAAACATCATATCATCAATCTTTAACTCAATCTTTAATCAACATATCCCAAATCTTTAACTTTCAAGACTCTTTCAACCTCTTTCTTTAACTTTCAAGACTCTTAAAGAACTCATCAAACCTCAACAAGAACTCTAAAGAACTCCATCAAGAACCTTAAAGAACTCATCTATTACTTAAAGAACTCATAAAGAAACCATTCAAGATTCAAGAACTTCAATCAAGAACTCAATCAAGATTCAAGAACTTCAATCAAGAACTCAAACAAACTCAACATCACACGCATATTCATCATCATCTCACACGAAATTTCAACAATATTTCATCAAAAATTCATCAAACTTAAACCCAATCACCATGATTTCCAAAATATCATGAAACAATCTTAAAATACGAAAAACCACCATTAAAACATCATTAAAATACTTCAAAATCAGATTTAAAGAATAACTTCAAAATCATGAACAATCATCATCAATTCAACCAAACATGCATTTAATCAAAGCTATAAACATAGTATTACCAATTAAGTTGAGTTAGTATGTTACCTTATTGAAGATCAACACACAAATCAACACAAATATGCAGTCCAAGTACAACACCCTCACGGCACACACACACGGCCTGCACCACCACTCGAACACGAACACACACACGAGTGCACCACCAATCACGGCCTGCTGCACGGCTCCCTTGCACGACCCTGGCTCGACACGGCCTGCACCACCACCACGGGCACCACACGAACACCCACACACGAACACAAACCCACGAACAAACCCGGAAACAACCCAACAAGTGATCTTGGTTGAAATAATGTGTTTAGGATTGTGTTTAGGATGCTTAAAGATCAATGGTGTTTGAATCTTTAAGTTTTGGGCAAAGGAAGATGATGAACAATTGAAGGTTCAAATCCCCCAAAAATGGCGTGAGAATGAGTGAAAGAGAGAGTGTTTAAGTGCTTAGCAAATTGATGGCAAAGTTTAGAATGGCAAAAATGAGTTTAAGCCTCACTAACTCACATATAAATAGAGCTAGCAAGGTGTGAACACAAGGCAAGTGGCAAGCCACTCTAAGCCTTAGGAAAACCGGCCCTCTTGAGAAAAATGGGCTTGCTTGGGCTCTAAATGGGCTCTCGTGATCCATTGGGCCAATTATAGAATTTTACACGAAAAAAAATCATGCAACAACCGGCAGCTTGTGAGGGTCAAGACCGGCGGTATGGAACCGGCAGCTTGTGAAGTCCAAGACCGGCGGTATAGAACTGGCAGCTTGCAAGGTCCAAGACCGGCGGTTTATGAAGACCAAACCGGCGGTATAGAACTGGCAGCTTGCAAGGTCCAAGACCGGCGGTTTATGAAGACCAAACCGGCAGCTTGAAGCCTCATCTTTTAAACTGGCAGCTTCATCTTGAAGTCTCAATTGGGCCAAAGACCCAATTTATTTCTTTATTTTTAGTGGTGGCCGGTTTTTCTTAGGCACTTGGGCTAATTAATTAAATAATAATTAAAATAAATAATAAAAACTAAGAAATAAAACATTTCGATTAAATCGAAATTATTCACATAAAATTAAAATAAATAGTTCAAAATAAATTTTGAACTAGCAAATAAACACATAACTACACACATAAATACCGGCAAAAATACCGATAAAATCTGGGTCATTACAATGTTACTCGCCACTGATGGTGGACTGTTGTTGTACTTTTCAGGTACTTCAGATGACGATGCTCTTGCTTAACTTTGGGTTGGGCGAGCGACGTTTATTATTTCTATTACTTGATGTATTTTCCATTACAGTTGTTTATAGATAGTATTGACGTATTGCATAGACTTTATACGTTATTGTATGGACTTTCATACGTTGTTTTAGACTCTGACGTGTGGTTAGAGTTACTTGTATTTTTAGTATTTTTAGTTTGACTTTTGGGATTAGTATGTACAAACTTGTGGGTATTTGTACGTTTGTGGTTTATTAATAATATTTTGAGGAATTAGTTTTAATTTCTTAGGTTTTTGAGTTGTAGTTTATAACTACTCGACTCGTCGGTTTCTTCCGCGCCGGTTTAAGCGAGTCGGGTCGTTACACTCAGTCCCATTGTCACTTCTGATGATTTTTACTTTCTCATTAAATTGGTTTTCTACATATGCAAGAAAAAAACTCAGAGTTGTTTTAACCAGTTCCTTGTTATTCAGGAGAAAAGTCTATGTTGCTCTACTATAGTCGTCTACTATAGTAAGAAAATATCTTGCACCATTTATATTTTGGACCCTAAAGGGTCCCCATAGATCAACATGTAATAAATTAAATATTTTTGGTGCAATAGAACTGCTAGGTTTCAGTGGAAGCCTATGATGTTTTGCAATAGAACAGATGTCACAATGATAATCTTTCAAACTTCCACATATACTCATTTCCAAATGTTTCATTTTTGATACAGACACATGACCCAACCTGCTATGCAAAACAGCCAAATTTTGATTCATGACATACTTCTTCGGTTCATTCCTACTAACATTTAAAACACTACAGTCAGAATCTTTATTTTCAACACTACTATTTACTTCTTCTCTTCTCAGCTTGTAGATTCCATCTTCCAGCACTCCTTGCCCAACCTTCTTCTTAGTGGAGAGGTCTTGTATGAAACACCCATTTCTATCAAAAACCACACATGTTTTTCCTTTCTCAATCAACTTACTCACAGATAATAAGTTATGCTTAAAACCAGGCACCAAAAGCACATCATGCAAGACTAACTTAGGCATTATTTGAACAGAACCTGCCCTTTTTACTGTTTTAACACTTCCATCTGGAAGTCCCACTTTGATGGGTTTGTTTAACCACTTTAAATCTGTCAACATTTCCTCAAATCCAACCATATGGTCAGATGCCCCTGAATCTATTATCCACCCTTTACTTTTAAATAATTCATGAAGAGAAACATTATTTGTAAAACTGAGTTTACCTGCAAAATTAGTCATATGCTGCTTCTCACCCATGGCCTTCATAACCTCTTGAACCACAGTAGAAATCATAGCACCATTCTTTGTTCCACTTCCTTCAGCTTGCTCTCCATTTTTTTCGAGAGGGGTATCTGCACCACCTTCTTGGCTCTGCTTCCCTGCATTCATTGCACCACCTTTAGTGCTCTTCCCTTTCTTTCCCTTGAACCAGTCTGGATATCCGACCAGCTTGAAGCACTCCTCTTTAGTGTGTCCACGCATATTGCAATGATCACATTTTTTTCTTCATTTTCTCCTTCTTTGCTTCCTCCTTAGACATGTATTGATGTTGTGTCTTTCCAACACTTATTTCAGTTGTAGGTTGCATAGATCCAGTGACTTCCTTTTGCTTCTCCAGCTGTTGAACCAAGTGAAAAGCTCTGTTCACAGGTGGAAGGGGCTCCATAGGAAGGATGTTTCCTTTCAAATTCTCAAACCCTTCATTGAGTGCCATGAGAAATTGAATCAGTTTGTTAAGAGCATTTGCATCCATGAGCTTCTTCAAGATATTGCAGGTGCATTTAGCTAGGGCACCACATGTGCATTCAGGAATTCCTTCTATGGAATCTATTTCATCCCATAGATTCTTCATCTTGCAGTAGTATTCTGTGACTAACTTGGTCTCCTGCCTCAGCTCACTCAGGTCTTTCTTCAGTTGGTAGAGTAAGGGTGCATTTGTCTGCCCATATCTCTCCTTGAGCTCTTCCCAGAACTGCCTTGTTGTAGTCATGTAGATCATACTCTCTGCAATCTCACCACTAACAGAGGCAAACAGCCAGCACCTCACCATATTGTCATTTCTGATCCATCTGTGATAGTTAGCATTCTGTATATCTGGCTTCTTCATGCTACCATCAACAAACCCGAGCTTGTTCTTAGCAAATAATGCCATCCTAACACTCCTATTCCAGTTTTGATAGTTATCTCCTTTAAACACTATGCTTCCAAGGGGTGTGTTAAAGGAATCTGAGCTGGAAAGGAAGTAGGGATCAACATATCCTTTTGTGGAAGAATCTTGGTAATGTTCTTCAGCTACAACCATTGATGAATGCTTGTGTTTTGCCTTCTTTAATGCTCTGATACCATGAAAAGAAATGGCAAAATTTGGTTTCAAATCTCAGAGTATATTTCTCTGTTTCGAATTTTGTATATTCCTTTTTGTTGTGTTGTCTTGCGGCTTTCAGCCTCATTTCACTATTTATATGACTGCACCAAAGAAACCTCTAGGGATCATAACCTAGATAGGACAGCTGTCCTTGATACAGAAAACTTCTAAAAGAAGGAAATAAGCAAAAAAGGACCCAAGGCCCAAACCAACAAAAAAAACAAAAGGTGCAGCCATATTAGGACTAAAAACATAAAACATTACAAAGGCCTTAAGAAAAGAATTAATATCAATCAACATTGTCTACTTCTTTACAGTATTATATAATATAAAGTTGTCATAAAAATTGCTCAAAGTTTTCTAACTTTGACTCCAAAAAAGAAAATGTAGCAAGTATAAAAAAAGAAAAAAGAAAAAAGAGAGTATAATTTTATAATTTTTTATTATATGTATTTAAATATATTTTCATTTGAAATTATGTATTGGAAGATGTAAAAAGATAAATATTGCAAATAAAATAGGACAAACTGACAAAGGGAGTACCTAAGACCATTTTTAACAATGTAAAATAAAATGATTCACAAACATTGAATCTTTTTTAGATGCTCTTATCAATGTTTGTGGATTGTTCATTCATGAATAATTCATGAACATGTTTGGTCTGTCGAACCAAATCCAAGAATTCATGAACAAATGTGAAGGGGGAGAAAAGAAAAAAAAAGCTGAAATCTAATCAAAATGTTGTGTTTTGGGAATTATAAAGAAGGAAGGTGCCAAATGCACCGTGTTTTGCTGTTGAAATTTTTTAAAAAAAAAAAAAAACTGAAACATTGGAGCAGTGGCACAGTGGCACGCGTCAGTCTTCTGACTGCAATTTGACGCGGGTCAGAGTGAGGGATGTGCGACGCGTGGGTTAATCAGGAACGTTGATTATGTTTATCCGTTGCAATTTTTGCAACGGATATATTTCGAAATATATAACTTAAAAAAAATTACCAAAATTCATAATTTTTCATTCTCTATAAATAGACACCAATTTTGCTATATTTTCATCACAAAAAAAAAAATCAACCTTTTATTCTATTTTTCTCTCATAAATTTTCTCTAATTCTCCCATTTCTAGCTTAAATTCTCTATTCTTTTCAGGAAAAAAAATTCGAAAATTATGGATCAAAGAAATCCAAATTTCTCTGATAATCAATATGGTAATAATCAAGGGAATTTTCCACCCAATATGGGAAATTTTCATAATTTCCCAATTTATCCAAATTTTCCACCACAAAATATGCAACAACAATTTCCACCATATTTGGTAAATAATCAAGGTTATTTTTACCCAAATCCAAATTTATTTCCACCAAATTTGAGCCAAAATCCTCAAAACATAGGATTCCCACCTCCATTTTATGGGAGTGGCGTTCAGAGCTCTCCCGTCGTTGTCGATACAAATGTAGGTGAAGCTGTTGAGACCGGCAACAACACAGATGGTGGTAAGGAGCAAGAAGTCGAGGTTCTCTGTACTCAACAATACCGTAGTCAGGTATTGTTAGAAGATAATGTTATCTTCGAACCAACTGAAGACACAAGTTCGAGGCCGATCATCAGTACGAAGTGGACAAAGGCTGAGAAGGAGGCTATTATCTCAGCATACATGAACACGAGCTTTGACCCCATTCTTGGAACGGGTCAAAAGGGGGGTTCATTTTGGCAGAAGGTTAAAAATCGCTACGATGAAGCACAATTGGCAAACCCCGTACAAATTTCAAGCCGAAGTGTAAGTGCTTTGAGAGGGCTTTGGGGCCGAATGTCGGATCTTGTCAGCAAGTGGAATGCATGTTATGCCAAGGCAGAGGGTAGGAGGAGAAGCGGTCAAAGTGAGGAAGATGTTGTAAGAGAAGCATATCTTATTTATGAGGGTTCTTATAACGGTGTCAATTTCGGGTTTTATGAAGAATGGTTGTTGATGAGAAAATGGCCCAAATATGAAACATGTCTAACTACTGGGTCTGTTAAAGTCCAAAGGGGCCGTCCACCGAGCACACAAACGATGGGAGATTCCACAGGGAGTAGCGGCAAGAGAACAAGGGACGAGGACGGAGGCTCAACGCCAAATACCCCAACCAGCGAGTTTGTTAGGGATGAGCCTTTGCAGCGTCCAGAAGGTGTGAAGAAGGCTAAGTCAAGGTTGAAGGGCAAGGGTAAGGGGAAGTTGGAAATTAAAGAGGCTACTGATGAACTCAGTAATTTTAACGAGTCCATCAACCTCTTCAATGATACTTGGTCGAAGGCACAAGCAAACAGCGAGGAAAAAATCCGGTTGGCGAAGGAGAAAGAAGAGAGGAAGAAAAGACAGATGGAGGTGAACACGTATTGGAAGAAGTACGACATGGTTCAAGGGTTACTCGCGAAAGCATCACGAATAGAATGGGAGGAGCAGCTGTTGGCAGAAGGCGTTGAATATATTACGAACAATAAGATATAGTTCTTGTTAAATGAAGAACATTTGGATGTTATTTGTTTTTAAATCAAGTTTTTATTTAGATTATGTTGTTATTTGTTGTTTCAATCAATTTGTTGTTGTATTGTAATTTTTAATTTGTCAATAAAGTGCTTTCTGACTCGAATTGACAACACCATGCTCATGAATTTTACTGATTTTGCCATGTGAAACAGATATTGCTTTAACTTGTCATGCATGCCCTATCATTCATTTATGAGTTGAAGTGACAACATCATGGTCATTTTCAGCCATTCCTTACCATTCAGTACAAAATCATTAAGATTTTTACTGATTTTGCCATGTGATATATATATTTCTTTTACTTGTCATGCATGCCCTATCACTCATTTCTGAGTTGAAGTGACAACACACTGCTTGTTTTCATCCATCCGTTTTCATTATGACTTTACAGATATTTTCATCCTTAGATGTTCATTAATGAGTTGTAGTCTATAAATAATGCTCATACCGAACCCTCTAAAAATAACATCCCAAAAAGACCCTAATAATACCCAAAAAAATATCCACAAAATTCCTAACGATGAGCTCCTCAGACTGTAATGAATCTAGTTCCACTGAATCTAGCTCTGATTCAGAGGAGGAAATGCTCGAAGATTAGCTTAAAAAAATCGGTGCAATGGTAAACAAAGTCGCCAACAAATTTGTACCGATAATGAAAAAGGCGATGCAAAAAAAAAAAGGAAAAGTGTTCCTCGTGCTAAGAGAGACACTGAAAAAGGTTACCACCAATTATACAACGACTACTTTGCTGAAAATGCAGTGTACAACAGCCGACAGTTTCGAAGGAGGCTTCGAATGCAAAAACATGTTTTCTTGCGTATTATGAATGGTGTGGTGGAATATGACCCGTGGTTCCAACAGAAGCCAAATGCAGCGGGAATATTAGGCATATCACCTCTCCAAAAGTGTACAGCCGCTCTCAGGCAGTTAGCTTACGGGTGTGCTTCTGATGCAATGGATGAGTATTTACGTATTTCGGACACAACGGCAAAAGAAGCACTTTATCGCTTCGTCGAAGCCGTTGTGGCCAAATTCGGGGACGAGTACCTACGAAAGCCTAACCAAGACGATCTAGATAGGCTACTACGAGTTGGGGAAGAACGTGGATTCCCTGGCATGATCGGTAGCATTGACTGTATGCACTGGGAGTGGAAGAACTGTCTTGTAGCATGGAGAGGGCAATACCAAGGAAGAGAAGGGGTAGCCACAGTTGTGCTAGAAGCCGTGGCCGATCGGGACTTGTGGATCTGGCATTCATTCTTCGATGCCAGGGAGTTGCAACGATATCAATGTGCTTCATCGATCTCCCGTGTTTGATGAAGTTCTTGAGGGTCGGAGTGCTGATGTTAATTTTGAGGTAAACGGCCAACAATATAATAAGGCTTATTACCTCACTGATGGGATTTATCCTAGATGGTCTACTTTTTTCAAGTCCATAACGAGTCCACAAACACCTAAAGAGAGCCTCTTTGCGAAGACCCAAGAGGCAGCTCGAAAAGATGTGGAACGAGCTTTCGGTGTGCTTCAAGCTCGTTTTGCCATGGTTCGGAGGCCGATGCTTTCATGGGACCGAAATGACATCCACAATATTATGACTGCATGCATCATAATGCATAACATGATAGTGGAGGATGAGCGACATACGTATCAAAACTACACCGATGTCAGTGACTTTGACGGCCCTTCACGAGCTCGTTCGGATGTAGGAGGAAGTCAAGAAAATGAGCCCTTTCAATATCACAGAGATCGAGTTGTTGATATCTTCCAGTATTTGGAAAACAGAGCAAGTATTGACCATCAACAGACTCACATGGCTTTAAAATATGACTTGATCGAACATATTTGGGCAAAATTCGGACCAAACAGGAATTAAATCGCTTCGACCTTGTTTTAAATTCCGTTTTAATTTTGTTTTAGTTGTAAAACGTGTGTTATTTACTTTCGTACCATGTTTTAAATTCTGTTTTCACATTTTTCTTTTCGAGTTTCATGACATGTATTGTGTAATACAAGTATTCCCCATGTGTTAGTAATTAATCTATATTAATTTTATTAAGCATGGTTAATTTTTAATTATTCTTAATTAATTATATTTATCACGATAATAAAATTTTAATTAACATCATAATTTTTCTTAATGAAAAAAATTAAATTATAAAATGAAGTTGGTGGGAGAGTAGAAATGATGGGTAAATGTATAAAAAAGTAGGTAGGAGAGAGAAAAGGAAGGGGTGGGGTATGAAAAAGTAGGAGAGATAATGGGATGAATCTTTTTTTTGGTTTGTTGTTAAGAAGTGAGAATGAAAATTGTTTGTAAAGATGAGTTGGAGGAGTGAGAAATGGATGAATTTTTTTTTTTGTTCATTGACAAGAATGCTCTAACTAGAACCTTTATGTTTCAAAGAAAAACAATTGAAATTTGTTTCTATATATTGAAGGCAATGCAATACTGCCAGCAAAAATATGGAGTAATTCACCTTCACATTTCGATGTAGACATGCACATTATATCGAAGGCAATACTGCCGGTGCCAGTAATGAGTTCATAATGAACAAGAGAGAGAGGAATAAATAAGGTTTTATAATTTTATAAACGATAAATGTCTGGCTTTGATTCTCAATACACATATTTGTGATAATTTCTTATTAGCCTGCTTTTACAGATGTATGAGGTAGCTAAAATTCAGCCAGATAATGTGCAGTTGAGCTTAGATTTAAGGCCTAGTATTTCACGTATTATCTAAAAAAAAAGTGAGAGATAAAAGGTGAGTGAATGAGTGAGTAAGGGCTCGTTTACATTAGCTGAATAGAGATGAACTGAACTGAATAAAATTGTATTAATTGAACTAAATAAAGATGAACTGAACTGATCTAAACTGAATATAATCTGAAGTAAACAAGCCCTTAACGAGAAAACAATGCAAACACTGGTGAGTGAAAAAAAGGTTGCGTAGATGTTAGAGAATTAATGAGCAGTCTATTCATTAGTCCTCCTCAAGGACAAGCACACGCTTTGAGCCTTACACAGCGACACCCCTTGGCCCCTTTCACTTTAGAAAAGGTCCAATTTATAATAACAAAAACTATGTCACTTTAATATTTTATGGAGTAAAATTTTCAACCATGCTATATTACTTAGGCCCGTTCTTTAGGACTTCTATTGACTTAATTTAATTTAATTTCATTTAAGTTCAGTTAATTTGATTTAAATTAATTTAAATTAAATTAAATTAATTTAATTTAATTTAAGTTCATTTCATTATTATTATTATTATTATTATTATTATTATTATTATTATTATTATTATTATTATTATTATTATTATTAGTTTCGGGCATCGTTTTTCCGCTCGACACTTTCCGACGACGGTTTTCGAATTGACATTTCCGGCCTTAATTATTCGGCCGACTTTTCCGGCGACGATTTTTTCGGCGACGGTTTTTGGGACGACTTTTCCGACGACGGTTTTCAGGCTGATTTTTCCAGCGGTGATTATTCGGCCGAGTTTTTCGGCGACAATTTTCGGGACGACAGTTTTCGTACTGATTTTTCGGCGGTAATTATTCGGCCGACTTTTCCGGCGACGATTTTCAAGACGAGTTTTTCGGCGACGACTTTTTCGACGACGGTTTTTGGATTGATTTTCCGACGGTGATTATTCGGCCGACTTTTCCGGCGACGATTTTCAGGCAGAGGTTTTCGGCGATGATTTTCGGGACGACTTTTCCGACGACAATTTTTGGACTGATTTTCCGGCGGTGATTATTCGGCCGACTTTTCCGACATCGATTTTCAGGCCGAGTTTTTCGGCGACAATTTTTCAAGACGAATTTTCCGACGATGATTTTCGGACTGATTTTCCGACGGTGATTATTCGACCGACTTTTCCGGCGACGATTTTCAGGCCGAGTTTTTCGGCGACGATTTTTCGGGACGACTTTTCCGGCGATGATTTTCGGATTGAATTTTCCGGCGGTGATTATTCGTTCGACTTTTCCGGCGATGATTTTCAGGCCGAGTTTTTCTGCGACGATTTTCGGGGTGACTTTTCCGGCGACGATTTTCGGGATGACTTTTCCGGCGACAGTTTTCGGAGTGACTTTTCCGGCGGTGATTATTCGGCCGAGTTTTTCGACGATGATTTTCCGGCGGTGAAAATGAAGGTTTTAGAGTTTACTTTGAAATAAAAATAAAAATAAAAATAAATAAAAATAAAAATAAAAACAAAAATAAAAATAAAAATAAAAATAAAAATAAAAATAAAAATAAAAATAAAAATAAAAATAAAAATAAAAATAAAAATAAAAATAAAAATAAAAATAAAAATTTAATTTAATTTAATTTAATTTAATTTAATTTTTTTTAATTTAATTTAATTTAATTTAATTTAACTTCAGTTAATTTAATTTCACTTAATTTAATTTAAGTTCAGTTAATTTGATTTAAGTTCATATTTTCTCAGTTCTATAGAACAGGGCCTTATATGGAACTTCTAAATGATTGGAACCAAGCTGGGCAATTTCCACCGAATCTATCAACAATTTAATGATATAATTGAAGATTAAACTCTTGAATTGATTAGTTAGTAATACTCATTCTTTCACCTCGTAAGAAAGGTGTTTGTAATTTTGGAAAATTAAAAATTATAATTAAGGATGAGTAGATTGATATTTGGAAGTATGAAAATTTTAATGAATCTAGTAAATAGTAGAGCTATAAATGGGTCGACTTGGGTTGGGTCCGAGTTGACCCATTAATAGAAACGGGTTGAAATTCCAAACCCAACCCATTTGGTTAAACGGGTTGATATTCTCAATCAAACCCAACCTTATAAATAAATGAGTTGTTGACCAAATAACCCGTTTAATAATATTATCACTTTTTCATTATCAAATGCCCAAAATAATAAATTTATTATTTCGTTGTATAAATATTAGGAATTTAATATGAAAAAACAAAAAAATAAAATAAAATAAAGAAACCTGATATGAATATGAAAGGTTGAACAATTGGGGACTTGGATTATGGAGAAGTTTTTTTTTTGGAGAAAATGAAAAGAAGTATGGAGTTAATTAGTATGGTATATTTTTTTGTAAAAAAGGAACAAATGGGCAATTATGATTTGTGAATCTTTGTTAATAAGATTTGGAAACTGGAAAAAAAAAAGGACAAAAAAAAATTCTCTGATCGGGGGGAATCAATCATGCGACCTTTCACAAAACTTGCCTTCGCTTACCACTGATCAGAGCCTAATTTAAAAAAAAAAATATGGTAACGGGGTTGGGCCGCAGGGGCCGGGCCCCCACCAGCCCCCCTTGTAGGTCCACCCCTACATGATAATCATATATATTACAAGTCATATTGTTCATAATTTACACATAATAACACTACGGTAGTAATTAATAACTAACGACCTTTTGAGTTATAATGTTAAAGATAAAAAAATGGATTTTAAGACATACAACTACCTACATAACTCATAAATAATCTACGGGGTATAACATAAAAAATATATATATGAAAGTGATATATTAGATGAACACATCAATTCAACTTAAACCTAATTTTATTACAATGTATTTCTTAATGGGTTAAGCGGGTTGAGAATTTCAACCCGACCAACCCATTAATATAATTGTACGGGTTGGGTTGGATCGACCCATTTAAATTAGCTAAACGGGTTGAAATACCCAGCCCAAGCCGCTGTTATTGTGTTGGGTTCAGGTTGGATTACTGGGTTGGGTCAATTTTTTCTAGCTTTAGTAAATAGGGCTATTGAGAAGATAATGCTTGGAAGTTATGGGAGCTTTAATTTTGCTTTTAATGCAAAGTATTGTAAACCCAATGAACAAGCTTGAAAGAATAGAAGAAAAAGAGGTCTACAGTTTCAAACTTTCAATCACTATTAAAACATTATTTCCAAAAAGTTTGCAAAGAGAATTGAATTTTTAGTGCTAACATAAGAAATTCTGGGTTCAGTTCCTCTAGATTTGAGTTTTGATAGATTTGTTAGATTTCTGAAATTTGTACCCTTCAAAAACAATCAATGGCTAAGATAATTTCTGTAAAAGTAAAACAAAAAATATCAAAAAAACTCTCACTCTCACAATTCTACAAACTCTACCAATCCTCAACTCTAGAGGATCTCAACTCGGAAATCCTTTATTTAACCACTAGTCTATATCCAATTTAATTTAATTTGTTTACATTAGATAAATAAAATAATACAAAGTATATCATTTGAGGCCGTTTGATGTAATTTTTTCCACTAAAACAAAACATGTTTACATCATCTATTGCCATATGTTAAGCTCTCATAAAAAATTTCCCTCCGAAATACATAATGATACCATTTTTTCCATTAATAATGAATGGTCTAAATTTTGAAAAACAAATAATAAATGTTGCTCTCTAAATTCCAAGAAATTATAAATACACCTTTTTGTTTCCAAAAAAACAAAACAAAAATTCTTATTAAAAACAAAACTACAATAGTTTTTTTTTTTCAAATTATAATTACTTCATTTTATTTTTTTTTTGCAATTTGTATCATTTGAAGTTTTATCTTAATTAAATTACAAAAATATGATTATTTTTCAACGACAATAACATGAAAATTGACTGCTTTAATTGGTTCAAAAAAAGGAAAATATATAAATGGTGCAACGCATTAGACTAAATCAATTTGCTTAATATATGGAGTAATAATGCATTAATAAAAATATAATAGAAAAAATTATAACCAAACTATTGGCCTATTGGGGGTATACAATTTATATAATAGTAACCCAATTTGGCACTTTCCAATATTTACTTTGTTATTGTCTCAACATTGATAGAATATAAAAATATTTTAACAAAACCTCATAGCGTACATGATTTTTTATGGTTATAAATATTTCCTAGGAATTATAAGAACTCTTTCCATGAATAATGCAGGGAAGTTTCCTAATTCCCAAAATACATTCACTTTTATATCAATTTCCAAATTACCGTCCACGTCAACATAGGAAAAAAATTCAACTTTTTTAATGAGAAACCGCTACTGGCAGTAGCGGTTTATGTGCAGTATTTTTTTTATAAAGGTTGAAAGCCAATAGGTTACTTAGGAAATTTGTATTTTTTTTTAACTAGGACAAACCGCTATTGGGAGTAGCGGTTTTCTTCAGTAAAACCGTCTACGTGGAAGGTAATTGAAAAATTGAAAAAAATTGAAATTTGTCACAAAAATAAAAAAAAAAAAATAAATTCATTCAACCGTCTACGTGGACGGTAATTTGGAAATTGAAGAAAAAGTAACAGCATTTTGGGAATTAAGATTATTCCTAACATTATTTAGGGAAAGAGTTCGAATTATAACTACATTTTTATTTCCACAAAAAAACTTTTTAAAAAAGAAATCACTTCCTCCGTTTTTTTAGTTGTTACACTTTATTATTTTATCTCTCATATATATTCCAAAAGTGTAACAACTAAAATAAACGGAGGAAGTAAATGGAAAAGTGTAGTAGTTAGTTTAAATTACAATTTTTCTTTATGGCAATTTAAAGACATTTGAAGCTTTACATTAATCAAATTGTGAACATATGATTGTTTTTCAATGCTTGTAATTTAAAAACTGGCTGACTACTTCGAGTGAATTTTTCTTCGGCAATGCTTTAATTTGTTGTAAATTGCAATGTTTCCTTAAAACTATATAAATCGTGCAATGTTCAAGGCTTTATTTGTTCATTTAATGGATTAATACTGCACTAATAGAAAATAAAGTAGTGAAAATTAAAATCCAACTACTTTAATTTGTTTTAAATTGCAATGTTTGCTTAAGAAAACTATATAATTAAATCGTGCAACGCATATGACTCTATTTGTTTATTTTATAGATTAATACTTTTTTAATAGGAATTGATGTAGTGCAAATTAGAATCTTACTCTTGGCTTCTTTGAAGTGTGCAATTCATATAATACCAACCCAATTCAGCGCCTCTGAATGCTTTCGTTATTATTGTCTCAATTATGATAAAAAAAATTAAGAAAAATTCTAACAAAAAAATCTTGGGGATAAATGATTTTTTTGTTAGAATTAAAAAATAGAAATTAAATTTTCAACATTTTTCTATTTTAAGAAAAAAAAATCATTATAAAAAGAATAGAATTAAGTAAAATTAATATTAAATTATGATACATTTAAATGTAATAAAAAAATACAAATATAAATTAAATTTACTAATTATTTACTTTGTTAAAACCGTGTATCGCACGGGTGATCGGGTACTAACCTACTTAGATAAATAAAAGGAAAAATTACTTTAATATGTATCAACTATGACCATTTCAAATTTATAGGTATAAACTATTGATTATTCTCCTGCAGCTCCAACTATGAGACCCATTTACATTAAAAGGTCCATATGACTTACAACTTGCTAAAGAGGTAAATTAAAATAAAAAAAAAGGGAAATTGAAAACAAAAGAAAAAAATCAATCAATCCCTCCCTCCCTCTTCCTCTCTCCCATTCCCACGCACCTAAAATGGCTAAAACCCCATAACCACTCACTCTCCACTCACACAGTCACACAACACCCACCACCCATCGAGCTCATCATCATCTTCATCAATCGAAATCATCACCGCCAAAATTAATCACCATCAACATCATTATCATCTTCATCAATCGAAACATTTTTTTTTCTTTTTTAGGAATCAAAACAAGATATGGGGTACTCAATTGTTGGGTTGTTTTCAATTATGGGGTTGTCTTCAGGAGTTGTTTTAAGTTATGTGCTTGAGGCTGTTTTCAATTATGGGATTGTTGGGGATGAGTTATTACAGGGTGATTCACAATGGTGGTGTTGGAGACGGAGATTTCGGGCAATGGCCTGGTGGTTGGTCATGGTGGGTCGCCGGTCTTTGGGATGGATTGGGTGGTTCCAACGTCTTTAGGTGGTTGTTTATTTGCGGTGTTAGGCTGGTTACGGAAGTTTTGTGGTGGTTGTTGGGTGTTTTGTGGCTCAATTTGTTGAGGTAGTGGTGTGTGGTGATTGTGGCGGCGGCGATGGTGCGTGAGTGATGATGGTGGCGGCTGCAGTGGTGTTGGGCGGTGATGGTGGCATCGGCAGTGGTGAGTTGGTTCGGTTCTTGACATAAAGGAAGTAATTAGATTATTTAATGTTAAGATTAATCAAATAATTTTTTTGAGAAAAAATAAAACTTTAAATTTAAATTATAATAACTGGCGAACAACAAAACGACACGTGTACATTTTAACCGGTTGGTCAGGTTAGTTCAGGTCATAACCCACCCATTGGAAATGGATGTGATAGTTTGAGCTGATAGTGAATAACCAATAATTTGTACCTATAGATTTGAAAGTGTTATAGTTTGTACCTTTAAAAATAATTTCTACTTAAAAGTTAGAGTAAGGAAGCACTGGGGGCAATAGATGGTTCGATAGATCTGAGCCAATAGAACAAGAAAGCCGGCTGCGCGTGACTAACGCGCAACGGGTTTCGCTACCGCTTATCCGTTGCTTGTTGGGGTGAGGAGTTGATAGCACTGGATTTGGCCACACAGGAAGCTGATTGGTTGAGAAACCTTATCATTTGAGGCCCTTTGATTAGGATATGTAGGCTTAGACTTGCCCCTATACACAAGTAACACAACTATATATGTAGGCTTATGCTCAATTTTTCATCCATTTTTTTTTTTTTTTTTTTGAATGTGTCCTGTTTTTGGGAGGAGTTATTTATATAGTTGCTATAGATCCATCATCCATATTACAATTTTTTGTCTTATTTGTTTTTTGTTTCATTTTGCCTAATCATGTATTCATGTGCGCCTATGAATAGAACCTAATTTTGGTTCAGGAAATAAGTTTCGAAAAAGAGAAAAATACTTTCATCTGGTCTCTCTAATTTCTTTCTCTCCGATCTCTATCTAAAATTTGAGAAATAACTAACATAAATTATCTTAAAATAATATTTAAACAAAAAAAAAAAGGAAAGAATTGTTTTGACTGCCACACACTTCAGGTTTTATACTTGAGACTATAATAATTAAATTAATAGTCCTTTTTATCCAATTTACTTCATATTAGTAAATTTAGTTCGGTTTATTTTTATTAGTACCATAATAGTTTGATTTTATTTTTGTCACTCATCATAGGTTGTAGTTTAGTTTTATTTACTTCATGATAAATTTAGTTTGGTATGATGTTTTAGGATCATGCTAGATTTATTTTCATGTATTTTATTTTACATTCTCTTTATTTTGTTTATTTGTGTTATAATCACTATATTATTAGTTAAATAAAGACCCGGATAATATTTTGGTCACATTAAACCTAATTTAGGATAACCTGATTTAAGCACCTTTAATCAAATAATTTAAGCGGTCACCTAATTATTTAGATTTTATGTCATGTGTACACTAGTTTAAATCTGTTAGTAAATATATATGTGCTCCTAGCATCTTTAATACAAAAATATGACGTGTTGTTTAATATTGTAATGATGAAATCGGCCGGATATGAAATTGAGTAAAGACAACTAGAATTGCGAATACTTTGTTTGTCCTTACATTCATCCCCTACACTTTAAGATCGGGTGATCAACCTAACTTTTTTGCTATATCCTTGCATATGGGTTTAGACGAACCGGTTCAGTAAACTTCCACATTGTCAAAAATGTTTGCTACGCATACGCCATGCAAACCTATTAAGATGGCATTTGATCGCTTTTGGATTATCATCTTATGATAGTGTGTTATACACTTGAGACAAATCCGGGGGTTACGTTGTGGAAGGTTCGACAAATTGCCTAAAGGATGATCATATCCGGAATCCATCCCAATCATGACGTGTGACCACATGAATTATGTGACTCATAAATCACAATCGAATAGACCGCCTTCGATCACCACTAAATCATGGTATGTTGGGCAAATATTCCCCAGTCATAGTGCCCTTTCGACACCTATAAATATACTCTAGATACACTAATAGAAAAATACAATTTTGCTACACTTTATTTGCGGCGGATTTAAGCATATGCAACAAATAATAATACATTTGAAATTTAATGTATTATTATGTTTATATTTGCTACAGTCTGTAATAAAGACCCGCAAATAAGTTCAAGCATAAAACAAGTGCCCCCCTTCTCACTTCTACTTTTAAAAAATAAACTGCTGCTTCGCTACTCACTCCTTCATTTGCTTTTAGCATAAAAAAAAAACTCCTTCATTTGCTTTGCTACAACCCCCACAGAGATCGACGAGGTTACTGATTTTCCACTGTCAACCTACTTCTCTCCCGTCGACCTGATTAATTTGCCGCCGTCAACTACCAGCGAGCCGACGTTGCTGTTGCTTCACTTAGGTTTGTTTTGGTTCAATTTTTTCATCCTTTTAAATTTCTTCTTTGATTAATTGATTTTATGGTTGAGTCAAATTCAAGTATTCAACTGCTAGTTTTTTTCTCTTCTGGTTTATTTTGACAGTTGTTTCTCATTGTACAATAATTGTTACATGAAATTAGCATTTTAATTTGGGTTTCTAGGGTTTACGGTATTTTGGGGTTTTCTTTACTAATTTTGGGATTTAGGGTTGATTTTGAAATTTCTAGGGTTTAGTATATGATTATTGGTTTTAGAATTTGATTTAGAGTTGGAAAAGAGTTGTCTCAAATGGTTTTGACTCTTTGAATTCTCCTATTACTTAATTTTCTGCTGCTATTTTGTTGTTGATATTGGTCGAGTTTGATTGTAAAGAAATTTGTGGGTTTTTCTTGTTGTTTTTGATCGAGGGTTCCTATTTACGGTTTTGAGGTTGTCTAATTTCAGTTATTTACTACATTTTTGCACATTTGGATCCGTTTTTTAATATGTGTTTGTTTGGCTACTCCGTTACTGATTCATACTCTATGATTATAAACTTTGCTTGTTGGATGTTGTTGATCATTGGGGAAAGATTAGGCCATGTTGAAATCAGTACCTCATATCAACCTGAATATGCATTGAAGGTAAGTGTAAGTGAGTTGGTTGAAGCCTTGCAAGTATGGGAGATACACAATATTGGCTTCAGGTAGTTTCTTCTGTATTTTTGTTCTTCAGATTTGTTATTTTTATTTTTTGTATATAAACCCTAAAATTGATTTGGGGTTTCAATTTTTTATTTTTGTTGCTGGACATCCAGGTCTTTCTCACCAATTTGTCTGCCAAAATACATTGATGGGTTTCGAAAATTTCTTGATGAGTCTGATAATTTGGTATTCTATAATATGTGTTGTTTTAAATTAATCAAAAATTTAAATTGGGAAATAGGTTTTGTAAATTTGATTTAATAAGTTAGTGTTTAATTCTCTCGTCTTCTTCTTAAGTCATAGTACAACTTGGTAAACTTATTCAAAATTTATTGGTCCTCCTGAGTCCTGACTTTGTCCCCTCTTTTGGACTTGTGAGAAATTATTTTTTTCTAATGTGATCTATGGACTACAACTATTTGGAGTTTGCATTTGTAAATTCACTATTCTATTTTTTTGCATTATCTATATGATATTATTTCCTTGCTTTTGTTTGTTCTCATGTGTGCTTTCGCTTTTTCACTAGTTTGATTTTGTTACTTAGGTAATGAATCAACTTTTTTTGTTTTGCCACTTCCAAGATGTAACAATTTTGGAAAAAATTATTCAAAATATGGCAATATCAACAATATTACATTTTCCAGAATCACTACTAACAAAAATTTGTTTACCAGCTTACTTGTTTACATGTGGCAGAGCAGCGGCGTCGTGCTACGCAGGTGGCGACGGGAAAGGTGGTGTTGAGCAGCGTCGTGGACGAGTGGCGGAGGCAGTGTGAGCAAGGGCGGCTTCGACCGGCAGTGTTTGGCGGCGGCTTCGAGCGGCAGTGTTGAGCAGTGGCGAGAAGAGGTTGTGTCTCGGGGGCGGGCAATTCCTTTGTCCAATTTTGTTGATTGAATTTCAGTTTTTTTTTTTTTTTTTTTGAATTCTTATATAAATTTCATTTTTTGTTGTTGAATTCTTGTATATATTTCATTTTTAAAATTTTGAATTCTTTGTATAAGTTCATCAAAATTATTAATAAAATTATCTTTTTCCTAATTTAATTTATGATAGTTATTTATTTACTTTATTTCTTTCTACATTAAATTTATTTCTTTGATTTTTTTTTATTTTACCATAATTGTATTTTTTTAAAAAAACAAAATTAATTTTATTTGCTGCATTCATATGAAACTTATGCAGCAAATACATCATTTCATTTGCTGCATTTGTGAACTGCAGCAAACGTTACAATTCTCATTTGCTTCTCCTATATTTGCAGGGGTCCTAAATCCGCAGCAAATGAGCCATAAAACCCCGCAGCAAAATTGATTTTTTGTACTAGTGATAGTGTAGAACAAAGAACCTTAGTTAGGTACTTAGGTGGTTGGAGCTTTATGTTAAATGTGATAATGTACTTATGTGAACACAATTGAGAAACCTAGCTTATGTGTCATATAAAGTGAGAAAAAAGTGAATGGAAAATCTATAGGGTTGGAGGGAGTAATAATCGGTTTAGCATTGCTTGCACGCCCAGAGAGGTTAAGGATTGAATTCCACATCTCAATGATCAGAGGTGAACTGTAATGAGGCTCGACCTTTTAATTATTTTTTTATCGGCAAAATAAAATGAATCACAATTCATCAATTTTATATGAAAAAATCACGGCAACATTTCATGATGGTCAGATAAAGAGCTTAATATTGATGAGAATTGAACCTCACACAACACAGATGCGGCAACCAACACCGACTCCAAACACTCGTGCATTAGAGCCTGTCCTCCCTCACCACTTTATTTAAATGTTTAGTGGGATGGGCAGAGAGAGAGAGAGAGTAATTATTAAAAAAAAAAAAGCCATATTGGAGTTTTGGTTGTGGGCCCAATTACATTAAAGCTTGGACTACAATTGCATAGATCCAAAAAATTAACTGAAGGACCACTTATGTCTACTGTGCAGTCATTGAGTTTCATGCCCCCTTGTAGTCTTTGTCAGGGCCATGGGAGGCATATTCGTCAGGCTTATAAGCCAATATTGGGCCAGGCCCATATGGACTGGATAAGTCTTTGTATGCTCTAAAATAATTGCATCACATGTGTAACTTGTGTTTTTGCAAAAAATAAAAATAAAAAATGTAACTTGTGTTTTGTACATATGGAAAAAAATATAATCCGGTGAAATTTTGTTAAGTCCGTCTCAATGTGTACATTACTAAAATCTAATTTATACTCTGTTTCATTTTAATTATTACATTTTGACTATGAATTTTAATTTTATGTAAACTTCGACTTTGTTTAATATCATATGTATACGGGAAAATATACTAATAATGGATCATTTTTAATTCGTTTCGATATCTACTTTTTAAAAGTATAATTTTTTTAATGTGAGGTTGTGTTTTGGGAGATATGAATTAAAATGTAGCAAATGAATTGAGATAGAGTGAGAAATTTTTACCCGAAAACTAAAGCCATTATTAATTGTTATTGACCACTATATTGTGCATTGGCAAATGTATAATTAGAAAGGTCCCAATTATTTTGAAGAAGAAAAAGGTACCTTTATAGCTCGTAATTTTTGTGTATTTGGTCTTTGAAATAGGCAAAATAACTACATGATTATCCAGAAAAACCTAAACATGGACAAAAATATGGCTATAATTAAATATGTCTTTAGTAGGGAAAACATGAACGCAAATTTTCCAGAAAATTGTTAGCTTTGGGAAACATTGATTTTGATGTCAACTTTGTTTGTTCTCATCTAATTTAGATTTGTCCCAAAGTTTATCATTAAAGGGGGTGTTTGGCAGAATTTAAATGGAAATAAATTAGAAGGAGAGATGGTAATTGGTAATATTAAAGTGAAAGTATTGGGTCAGATCGTCTGACTAAATAATTTGGTTAGACGACTGACCAAATTATACATTAAACAACCTCATATTCTCTCTCTTCGTTCTCCTCCAACATCCGTTCTTGTGCTAAAATCTGTCAATTGATTTTGAAGAAGCAATTACTGAAACTCTAGCTCCAAAATCAATTCTAAGTTGGAGCAAGAGAAATTCTAGCTCCATTGTTTTTGTAACAAGAGAAATTAAACAATCGAAATTGATTTTTTGGAGCTATAATTGGTTTTCTGGGTTGGAGGGAAATCAATTATAGCAAGAGAAACACCCAGCGTGGCGGAAATATTTTCTATACTTATAATTGTACTTATATTGAGTTCTCAATTACTCATAAGACTTTTAGGCCATACTTAGGATAGTATTAGAGCTTCTTTCTCTACATTAGAGTAGATTAGGATAGATTTAGGTTCAATTTCTTAAATTTCTTAAATTTCTCTTTGATTATCATGTCATCTACTATTCTTAAGGTAATCAATCAATTTCTCTTGCTTTTACTCTTCTCTCTTTCGTATTTTGCAAGTAGATTACTGTTTAATTACTGCATTTACTTATTTTCTTACAGCCCGTTTGGTAGCCGGTTATAAACCATGGTAATGGAAATGAATTTATAACTAAATTTGGAAGGGAAA
This sequence comes from Salicornia ramosissima, assembly GCA_951394345.1. NCBI lineage: Eukaryota > Viridiplantae > Streptophyta > Magnoliopsida > Caryophyllales > Amaranthaceae > Salicornia > Salicornia ramosissima. The sequence continues at coordinate 14,118,355 of OX596233.1, read as the reverse complement.
TCAAAATCCATTCCCATGATGGTGCTACCTTAGCTCCAATTTATCTAATTTTCTTCACAAATATCCATTTCCATCAAATACCACCCTCCCCAATAGTAATGGATGTGAATAAAAAATGAGAAGAAAATTGAAGCATGGGAATGAAAATTGGTTTTCCATGGAGATTATAAGATTCCTCATTAACAAAATTACGCTATAAATGCATTACTATTACCACAATTTATTACCAACAACCAAATGGACCGTTAGTTTAATTGCTTGTTTGTTGTTAGATTTGGGTTTAAATCATGTTGTTTGCTTAGATTTCCATTATAATCTCTTCTCTTTGATTTTCCCCAATTATGCTTAAGTAGTTAGATTTTCTAGGGATTGGACGACTTGATTCTATGGATTTTGGAGGTTGATCATTGTAATCCATGAACGCTTGAGTTTATTAGAATGTTAATTTTCCTAAATTTATTGGAGCTTATCCTTCTTGCTTGGTGAAATAATCATGTTGAGTTCTAGTGATTTTGGATTAATGTTCATGATTGTTTGTAAGATTTTCTATGGAGAATTTTCTAAATTATTAGAGATAGTAATTGGAATTGTAAATTGATAAAAGTATATTGTCAAACTTGGTTTTAGAATTTGCTACTTTGGTTAGTCGAGAGGGATTAATTTAGCATCTCCTAAAATTTCCTAAACTGAATTAAACTTAATAGAACTGAACTGCACTAATTTTAAGCTGAAGTAAACATGCACTAAGTATCCAATTTTTGCGGTAAAAAGCATGTGCTCTACACTACTACCAACACAAGTAGATTACTTTGTCTTTCATTTGATTTGGATACACAAACAATTAGCGGACGGTTATTATATAGCTCATTTCTTTTGGGTAAAATTAATTGGGTCTAACGCAAGGCTCTTGTCCCATCAAGCTAGTTGACATTGTCTATAAGAAATGGCTTGTGACAATCGAGCTCGCATTCTCTCATTTTTGAAGTGCACCTCAGCCCCACTAAACTACTCCCTCCGTAACGCAATTCTGGCAACAAGTAGGCCATGCACAGACTCCTATGCATTTTTTCTTAGGGTGTTAATTAACCCTAATTAACACAAGTAATTACCTTGCTAAAAAAAACAAAAGTAATTATTCACCTGCACCAAACATCAGTACCACCAAATACTAGCACCACCATAACAACCCACCAACACCAAACACCAGCACCACCACCAGACACCAGCACCACCAAACGTCCAAACACCATGTTGAGCTATGTATGGTTTTGATGATAATGAACAAATGATGATTATCTAACTAACATGTGTGTTAAGATGTGCATAAACAAGTTCATAGGTCTTAAGGAAGAAGATTCCTATCATCTTTGATGATGTATGCAATATAAGTTCCTGAGTTGGAACAAATCAAGAGAAGCTTCTGAGTTGAAGCAAATAAATAAGCATTGAAGATTCAAACATGAAGATTCAATCATTTGAAGAAACAAGATGGTGATTCAAGTGAAGGTTCGAATTATGAATCAAAGATGTTGCTGTCAAGTTTCTACAGAGAAATCAGAGAAGTTCCTGAAGAGAATTCAGCAAGGAACATGAGAAGAACTTCAAGTATTCCAACGAATCACTTGATGAAGAGAAGAGAAGCATCCATGAATGTTATAATGTAATGTTCTAGGGTAAATGTAAGTATATTAATGCATTTAAGTCTGATTGGAACTTAGTCGTGTCTGTCAGAGGAACTTTGGGTCATGTTCCCAGAAGAACTTGTGTCGAGTCAGTTAGTTATTTTGGTCCACGACTGTTGCTACTTTTTAGGGACGGTTTAAACAACTCCTTGACTGTTTTAACTTGTTTAAAATGTTCAAAAACTGACTGAATTAGTGCACCCTAATTTTAGGAGTAGTTGGTAAGTGTTTTTGAATTAGTTAGTAGTCAAGATTAGTCTCCTTAATTTTAGGATTAGGTTGGTTACTTTTTAATTCTGATTTCTTTTTGTTTTATTAGTTTATTTTTGGTTTTAAAAATTAATTTAAAGTTTTTAAAATTAAAAAAAAAAGAAAAAATCGGAAAAATTAAAAAGAAAAAAACCGGTCTTTATTTTTTATTAGGGTTGACTGAGCTAATTTTTAGGAGTAGTTTATTAAGTTTTCTTTTCTGATTTTTTGAGTCAAAAATTAGGTTAGTGGGTTGTTTAAATTAGTGAGTCAAAGTTAGTGGTGTGAGTGAGAGTGGTGGATGTGTAAGTGGTATTGTGGGTGGTTAATTAGGCTTTTTCTCCAAGAAATTGTAATAACCAATCACCCATATATACACATATATAATTCTGACATTTGAGACACACAATCAGAGCTTTTATTGAGTCAACAAGTAGTGGGACGTGGCTGTAGTTAATGGGAACATGGGTTGCTAATGTAGTGGGCAGTTACAAGTTCCTGACAGAACTTTGAGTGGGTTTAGTGGTGTATTTAGTGGTTTCTTGGGAAACACGACCTATTTGCTTATAAATACGGTTTGAATCACCATTTCTAAGGTGAGCCAAACTTCAATAATGTGGAGAGCTAAAACGTACCATCTTATACCCACATATTGAGTCGGTTCCACTCAAAGTTCCTATCATATGTTCCAGATTATGTTCCAAGTTCCAGTCAGATTTTATGTTCAATATATTAGAGTTTTATTCTATTAAGAATCTGTAATTTTAAGAATAGAGAAGAGAGTTTGAGTGAACTCTTGTAATGGGGAATTTGTAAAGGGTTTGAGAGAATTCTTGTAATTGGGGTGAGAATTTGAGAAAAGTGTGAGAACAGAGAAGAGAAGAGAAAGAGAATGAGAAAAAGAACAGAGAATAGAAAGAGAAAGAGAAAGTGAAAAAGAGAGAAACAGAAAAGGGAAAAGAACACTAGAATATAGAGAATAGAGAAGTAAGTTCCCAGAGGAACTTACGGGTCCAGTAGAATATTATAGGTTGTAATTGATTTATTGCCCTATAGTGAAGTGTTTTAGAGAAATCCCTAGTGGGTCGAGGTTTTATTTCCAGTTGGGCCCTGGAAAGTTTCCTCGCTAAATCTCTCTTGCATCGTTTCTCTTTATTTTCCTTTCATGTTCTTTAATTTCCGCAAAAATTGACTATCATGTTCCATACTACAATTCACCCCCCTCTTGTAGTAGTTCATCCGAAATAACACACCAACACCACAACACCACCAAACACCACCAAAAATCGACCTACCCAAACACCTAACCAAATCGACCCACCCAAACACCCACCACTACAAATTGACCCACCCACCACCCAAATCAACACCACTCCAAAACCTTAAACATTACCCCAAAATGACGGTAGAGAGAGAGAGAAAGGAGATCGATAGAGCGAGAGAGAGATGAGGAGGAGATCGACGGAGATTTCGATAGGGTTTCACTATGTCAAACTCAATTTCGCTAGGGTTCAAGTGGTGTTTGGGTGGTTCGAGTGGTGGCTGGCTCGATTTCGCTCGTGCTGGTTGGGTTCGAGTGGTGGATAGGGTTTGAGTGGTGGCTGTGTGGCTAGGGTTAGGGTGGGTAGAGTTTGGGTGGTGGTTGGGGTTCGGGTGGGTAGAGTTTGGGTGGTGGTTGGGGTTTGGGTGGGTAGAGTTTGGGTGGTGGCTGGGTTTCGGGTTGCTGGGTTAGGGTGGTAGGATTGTTGCCAGAATTATGACAATTGTTGCCAGAATTATGTTACGGAGGGAGTACTATAATATGTGTAACTAAGAAGCTCTAATAATCAAAGTTTGCAATACACTATCATGCTTCCTAAATCTTATACTACCTCCGTTTCGAAAAAAACGCAACGATTTCTATTTTTGGATGTTTCAAAATAAATGCAACAATTTTAATTTTCCATTTTGTAAGTTTTTTCTTTCTATCTCTCACATCATCACATACCTCACTTTCTCTCTCTATCACTGTTACTCTCACAACAAAAAATTGCCTAAGAGTCCGTGATACCCCAATTGTTGCGTTTTTTTTAAACGGAGGAAGTATTATATAATACCAACCTTATATGCACGCTTTGTGTGCGATAATATTTTAAATGTATCTTTTAATTTGTCTACACAAACAAAAAACAGAAGGTTGTTTGTTTGAAATAATTGAAATGTTTTTCAAATTCACAATTATTCGCATAATAAAAAAAAACCTTTTAATCAGCCCATCCCACACAATGAACAAAAAAAAATGAAAAGTTTTTTTTTTATTTTTTTTTACTATATTCTATCAGCTATCAAAGTTCTACGATAATCGAAAGTTAAAATTTTTATGTGACAAAGTATATCGATATGGGTATTTATTTATAGAGAATTCAAAAATATGAATTTCGATATTTTAATTTTATTTTTACGAATTATATATTTTTTAATATTTTCATTTTAAAATTTTGAAAAATTATAATAACTTTCCATAATAGGTTGGAGTAATGCAAATTAAATATTTGGAAAATTTTGGATGGTAATCCAGACTTTTCCAGGGGGGACACCATTGCTCTCCCTTGGCTTATATAATAGAGATATACTACATTTAAGAAAATAATGCGAGAATTTTTTTTATCAAAGTAATTTGAGACATAGGACGTGAATTCTATTGGATAATTAAGATATTGTACAACATGTTCATAAAAAAATAATAATAAGATATTGTACAAGATGGATGGTTGCAACTCACAATAAGTATTATAAGAACAAAATATTGTCAAAAATTATCTTTTATACCCTTGGTTTTGCAAAAAAAAAAAAAAAAAAAAAAAAAAAAAAAAAAAAAACAAACAAAAAACATCTTATACTTGGAAATATTTGTGAGAAACCAATTTATGTCATTATTTTACTTGTTGGCCACCAGCTTATTGCCGAAATCCGTCGTCGACTATCACATATTTGGCACATGAGTCGTTAAAACATGGAAGGGAAATTGGGTTTCAAGAATCTAAAAAAAATAGAGGGGTTTTGACAAATTTTCTATTTAAGAAATTTATACACAATAGCGCAACAATTGTTTAGTTCATTAAGAAAAAGAATTGTCACATACGAAATAATGATTTGCCATATCTATTATTACCTCTGTAACATATTAACTACAACGATTTGACATTTTTTCCTCTCTACTTTATGTCAAATCGTTGCAGTTATTATATTATGAAAGAAGTATATATATATATAGAACAAGGATCATATGAGAACCCCTCTCTCGGTGAGAACCGTGAGAACTCTCATTTTATCCCTTGATTTATTAGTAATTAAATCTTAGCCATTCACCCCTTTTATCCTTTCCTTTCCTTCTCTCTCCTCTCTCCTCTCTCCTCAGCCACTTCCTTCTCTCTCCTGTCGAGCCACCACCCCAACCACCACCGCCAGGCTGCTTCACCACCGAGCTTCGCACTGGCACTGCCATGGTCTTTCTTCTCTTTGCCTTCGCGCATCAGCACCGCACCACCACCACCAGCCCTGAACCACCACCGTCTTCCGCAGCTGTCTTCACGAGAAAGAGACCACCACTCGAGACCACCATAATTTATAGATTGAAGTTCGATTTGTCAAAGAGAGGAAGAGCAAGTTCGATTGAAACGTTTCAAATTCAAATACAATCTCAAATTTGAAGGTGAGGTGTGTCAGAATCGAAGAGTTAGATTCAGAGATTCACAAGATTCGAATTTGAATGTTTGAACATGATGAGGTCTCGGTTGGCAGTGGTGAAGATTCAAACGTTGAAGATGAATCTCAGATGCAAACGTTGAAGATGAATCTCATATGGAGACGAACATTTGCATCTGACACACCTCACGGTGAACGTTTGCATTCAATCGTCTCCATGATTAGGACCTTGAGATTAAGGATGAAGATGAATCTTCTCAGATTCCATTGATTTCGTTCGTTTCCATCTGAATCTGAAACCTCTCTCTCTTTCTTTTTTTTATTTATATTTTGTAAACCTCTTTTAATTGAACTGAGAATTTTCCAGTTCAAATGATGTTCAATCTGAAAATTTGTGTTGAATCTAAAGATGATGATGATGCTTTGAATGTTGTTGATGATGATGATACGTTGAATGTTGAATCTAAGAATTTGTTTTATTAGAATCTGAGAGTGTATCATCATCATCATTCGAACTGATCATTTGATGTTCAATCTGATTTGTTTTATTAGTATTTTTTCCCATTTTATAAACCGGAACAAATGATTAAAGTTTCAATATGAGAATCTGAGAATCCAATCTGAGAATTTTAACTTTCACTAGTGGAAAAATTGCCATTTGTTACCCCTTATTTGTTCCAATTTTATAAAAATGGGAAAAAATACTAATCATTTGTTCCGGTTTTATAAAATGGGAACAAATACTAATCATTTGTTCCGGTTTATATAAAATAGGAACAAATAAGATGTTATTTGTATCGGTTTTTTACAAACCGGAACAAATGACTTATTATTTGTTCCCGTTTTGTAAAACCCGGAACAAATACTATCTATTTGTTCCCATTTTAATAAAATCGGAACAAATAACAACTTTTTTTTTTAAATACGATATAATCAACTCATTGAAACAAAGAACCCAAATTTTCACTTCTCCAAATCACGACATCACACATCAAAACCCTAAACCCTCCAAAGACTTCCTCCACCGTGCTGCCATTTGTCCACCGCGCTGCCTCTTGTCCACCGTCGCCAACTCCCGTCCACCACCAACGCTTATCTTCACAATCGATCTGTTGCGTCTGGGCTTTGGGTCTTCATGAACGCGAGGGGAAGGGCTGTTGCGAGTTTGATAGTGGCTTGCTGCATTTCTTCACGCCGGCGGCCTTTCAGTTGTTCGTCTTCTCCTCTACGCCGCCTCCCATCAACCTCTGCTCTTCACTCCAGCCACCTCCAACAGACCAACACTAACCCTAGCTCTTCAATAGGTAGCAATTTTGTCCTCATTTTAAGTTTCAATTTCTTTTTTTTTTCCTGTATAATATAATGTAAATTTTGCTTGTTTGAAACATTATTTGTTAAATTATAATTTATTTATGTTATGCTATGCTTTTAAAAATTGAATATTGTGTACCTTAGGACTATTTTGTGTTTACAATTGAGCATTTCCTATAAGATTACTCTTTTTTTTCTGTTGGTATATATGATTTATTAATATTCAACTATTGAAAAATGAATTTGCTACATTAAATGAATAAATTCCTTAATTTCTTATGTTATTGGTATATGTGATTTTATAGGCGAATCTCAAATATTGCTTAAGGTATAACTATTTTCATATGTGAATAAATTTTGCTTGTGAATTTCTACCTATTGAAGAGGAATAAATTCCTTAATTTCTTATGCTATTGGTATATATGAATTATTGTTTTCTAAAAAGAAGAATAAAGAAGCTATTGTTTAGTGTCCAGGGTTATGTGTTATTTGCTTGTGTTGTTTAGAGTCCAGAGCTCATCCCTAGTTTTAGAATACTTTAACCAATGTGCCAGGGCCTCATCGTCTTGATTGAAGGCAGATAAAATGCACCGTACTAGTAGGGAATTAGGGAAGGTATGTAGTAGTAAAAGGTGTACTCTAAGATGTAGTAACAACTAACAAGGCAACTTAGAATAATTTTTATAGCGTAATTATTCAACAAAGAAATTATAAGTTATATTACTGTGTAACTAGCAAAATCATATAGTAAAGTGAAACTTTCACCAAGATTTTTGAACAGCTGATACTTTTTTCTATTCTTTCACATTTATTACATTGTTTTACCAGTTGAAAGTAATTACAAGTTTTAAGTTTACATTCAAAAAGAAAAAGAGTATAATGAATAATGCAACTATTTTACCAAGTTAATGACATTTCAATACAAAATTTAAATAAATAAAAAAAGTGAGGCAACTAACTAGTACAAAGGAAGTCTCTCCTAATTATATAATAGAAACATTAACTCTTTTTCAACTGTTAAGCCACCTATTTCAGACAATTGCAGTAGTAATGTCATAATGTGTGCCTTAGAAAATTCATTGTTTACCATTACTGATATTTATAAGTTGGGTTTGCTTCTTAGTACTTTTAGGTTGTTTGATTTGTTTTTCTTGAGTCCTTGTTTGTCTCATTTTGTCTTTCTTTTTGGATTTGCTAATCGTGTTTGTGGAAGTGTAACTCTTGCAGGTACTTGATTGGATGCAATTACATGAAATCACTAGGGTTCGTATGTTAACATTGATTCCTTCTAGGCTTGCCTCGGTGAGATATTTTCAAGTTCCCTTTTATTTCTTTGTATTGTTAGTTTTCTAGGATTAGATATAGGATTGAGATGATATATATCTTGAGGATGTTTGCCGTGTTAGGGGCTTGAGGTTCCCGACATGAGGACATTAGATGGTTGATGGAGTTGTGCCACAACCTTATTTGATGATTTTGGGAATTGTGTGCCTAATTTGCTTGCCTTATGACTCGATTCTCTTGATTTGTTTAGATTTATTTTGAATTACTCTTGTTTTAGTGTGGTTTTGTTTGGTTTTGGTTTTGTTGCTTTTATCTTGTTCCTTTGCTTTCTTCCTTTGCTTCTCAAATATTTTGAGGTTAGAATTAAAAAAACCTATTTTCTTAGTGGTAGGTTATAATTAATATTACTATTTGCTTTTCAAATATTAGTCATTTTATAAACATCTTGTCTAGGGAGTTATTGACCCTAGGTGGGGCACAATCACAAGACTAATCGCAAATTCACTCGTGCATGCTAACGTGCTCTGCGTAGACCTTTCTAGGGAGGTGATGATCCTATATGGGGCGCAATCACAAAGCTAATCACAAGTTCAATTGCAATGTTCATGTCGACGTGATCAGTGTATGCTGTCTAGGGAGGTGTTGACCCTAGATGGGGCGCAATTACAAGGCTAATTACAAATGCAATCACATTGTGTTTATTATTCTAGTATAGAATGACTAAAAAATTGTATGATTTTAGGCATGTTGAAGGATATGGAATTATGGATAATCTTAAACAAATGAAATAAGATGACCACTGCGAGAATAGGAACGAAAACACCCAAAAGTAGTTAAAAATGACCTATTTACTCGTTTTAGTTCCGAAATGACCTATTTTTGCCTAAAATCATACAAATAAGTTAAATAGTGCTTACATGAATGTTATAACCTTATAGGACACGAATAAAACTTAAAAATATGAAATAAGTTAATTGGTGTGAAGATGGGAACCAAAAAAGAACAAAACGAGCCAAAAATGACCTAATTGGCTTGTTTTTGTTCCAAAACGCTCTAACTTTGCTTGAAATTATGCAAATAAGTCATAGAATGTTTAATTGAATGTTTTAGGACATGAATAAATGTTAACATAAACTACGTTGATTTTTGAGAAGATGAGAACGAAAAACAACCAGAACGAGTCAAAAATGACCTATTTGGTTCATTTTTGTTCCAAAACGCTCTAACTGTAAGTTCAATGTATACTCAAGAAGGGGGGGGGGGGGGGAGGGGGGTTGAATTGAGTATGTGTGTTTTTTCAATCGTTTTCAAGGTTTGTTTATCTTTTTGTGAGAATAACGAAAGAACAGTAAATAGAGAGTAGGAGCACAAGGATTTAACGAGGTTCGACTTCTAAATAAGCCTACGTCCTCCACTCTCTTACCAATATTATTAATCAAATCAGAATAATAACAAGGTCACACACTCAATTAAATGCTAAAACTTTGTAACACTTAATTCCCCAACTGTTAACTCTAACAGTTCACTCAGTGTTCACAGAACACTCCCCAACCACTTCCCTCTAAGTGGTTCAAATATTACAAACTTAAATCTCCGTAATTTTTTCTCTTAAAGATGGATATGGAGATAGTTTAGCTCTAAGGATAGACTCTCAGAAAATATGACTTGGTTTTCTTTGGAGAGCAAAAAGTCTTGTAGGGTTTTTTCAAGAGATTGTTTATATAGGCAAGGAAAAAACCGTCCTCTAGAAGTGTGCTTGGAGACTTGCCTAAATTGTGCAAACAAGCTCAGCTGTCACAAGTTGAAAGGCACCTATTTCAGACCTTTGTCTCCTTCCACTACATGTAGTGGAAAGTACACTAGAGTCCAAACAAGTACATTTCAAAGCTGATTTTGTGAATCAATTTGGCAAATTTCCAAAACACAAGTGATCCATATTTTTCAAATAAATTTTCAAAAATAATTTTGAACACTAAAATTTGTACGGATCACGTGCGTAATACTGAGGTCTGTTCCCACAGTGGTCTCAGTACTACTAAGTCTACATCTGATAAAGAGAACTGTTCCAAGCTTGTTCTTTGCCTGTTCTCACCTTGTTCTTGGCCTGTTCTCTTTACTGGATGTAAACTTAAAGTCTTTTTGCTCTTTACTTAAAAACACTAAGAATATTTTCCTAAGCCTATTTTACAAGAAGATCCTAGAAATATAAAAATAAATAACTCCAAGCTCTTGGCTTCTGATCTTCAAGTATCTCAAGGCCTTCATGGTTGCCTTGATGAGTCCTCACTTGATTCAACCTGTTCATATACAAATATGCATAGACATCAAGTATAGAGAACTGGTTTGTCATCATTCAAATCAAATATGCACCAGACCAGTTTCAGGAGGAGTTTGGGGGTCTGGTTCAGCAGTGTTTTCTTGTTCAGCTCCAGTGAAATTTGTCATCCCAATATCAAAGCCTTCATCATCATCTACCTGCACAGGCTTGTTGAACATGTTAGTTTCATCAAATAACACATGGATACTCTCTTCAACACACAAGGTTCTTTTGTTGAAAACTTTATATGCCTTGCTATGAAGAGAATACCCAATAAAAACAGCTTCATCACTCCTGGGGTCGAACTTGTCCAAACTGGTCTTACCATTGTTGTGTACAAAACACTTACAACCAAAAATTCTTAAATGTTCAATGTTTGGTTTTCGACCCCTTAGAAGTTCATAAGGCATTTTTCTTAGTATTGGTCTTAGCATAACCCTATTGAGTATGTAGCATGATGTACTCACAGCGTCAGCCCAAAATTTCTTGGACATACCACTCTCTAGAAGCATGGTTCTAGCCATTTCTTCAAGAGTGCGATTCTTTCTTTCAACAACTCCATTTTGTTGTGGAGTTCTGGGGGCTGAGAAGTTGTGAGAAACACCATGCTCCATACAATAGGTTATGAAGCTAGCATTATCAAATTCTGATCCATGATCAGATCTGATAGATGCCAACTGATGATTGATCTTGTTCTGGACCTGTTTCACTAAAATTTCAAATTCATCAAAAGTTTCATCTTTGTATTTCAAGAATATGGTCCAAGTGAAACGAGAGTAATCATCAACTAAGACAAATACATAACTAAAGCCATTTCTACTTTGTACATGCATAGGTCCACATAAATCCATGTGTACAAGTTCAAATGGTCTAGAGGAACTAACCACTCTCTTTGGTTTAAAGGATGATCTCACATGCTTGCACTTTGTACACTCTTGACAGAGCTGGTCTGCCACATATTTGATGTTAGGTAAACCTAATACCAAATCTTTTGTTCTCAACTTATTGAGCAAAGTGAAGCTGACATGTCCTAATCTTTTATGCCAAAGCCATTGGTCATCCTCTACAACACTAAGGCAGAGGGCACTGTTCTGTGGAATTTGACTTAAGTATGTAATATACACATTGTTATGTCTTGTTCCTTCACAGACCAGTTCCCCTGTCTTAGGGTTCACTATGTGACAAGTGTTTGATTCAAAATTCACTTTATTTCCCTTGTCACATAGTTGAGATATGCTCAAGAGGTTATGTTTCAAACCTTCTACATAGTAAACATTGTCAATTGCTTGGGAGAGTGACTTACCAACCTTACCTACTCCTTTGATAAGTCCTTTGCTATTGTCACCAAATGTCACGTGCCCTCCCTCGAATGCAGTGAGTGAAAGGAATTGTTCTTTATCCTCGGACATGTGTCTTGAGCAACCACTGTCCAATTACCAATATGGCTTTCCTTTCACTCGTACCTGCACAAGCAAACTAAAGGTTAGTTTTAGGAACCCAGACCAGCTTGGGTTCCTTGTTCTTTGAAACATTTTCAACCTTGACCTTCCTAACCCACACTTGTTGGGTGTAGGTTTTATTTTTCTTGTCATGCTTCTTTTTGGTGAAACATTTGTTAGCAACATGACCACTTTTACCACAATAGGTACAAACATGCATATCCTTGGCAAATATATACTTGCCTTTCTTGAATTCATCCAACCATGTGTTGTCTCTGCCAAGAACAGTTGTAGAACTAGATCTAGAATACTCTAAACCAAACCTTTGAGAATTTCCAGGTTAGGATGTGAGGAAGTTTAGGGTTTTCTGAGCATCTAATAATTTTGTTCAATTGGTTCATACAATCTGTTAGCTCATTTTCCTTGTTCTCAAGCCTCTTAAGTTGAACTTCATTTTATTTCTCAAAAGATCTTAAGTCAAGTCTAGTCTTTTGAAGTTCATCTTGTAGTCTTGAGACCAGGGAGGGATCTGGTTCGTCACTGGTCTTCTTGGTGTTTTCTTGTTTTAGCACGATGAGTTCAACCTCAAGATCACATATCTTGGCTATGCACTCATCATGTAAAACATCCAAAACCTCATCAAAGGCAGTGGGAGAACCAGTCTCTTCAGAACTCTTAAGCTCACTATGTTCCTTGTATAAATCTTCAAGTTTTTCAATTAAATGGTCATATGCAAGTATGACATCAGATTTACTCAAGGTACATGTGTCTTTTAGCAGTTCAAAGTTTGAATTATGTGTGGTGAATTTCTTGAGCTCATTAAACCCCTTTTCAATTTTTTCAAAAAGTTCATCCTCTTTAGGGACTGGTTTGGAGTTTAATGTCTCAAGCTCCATTTTATGCTGATCTGCTGTTACTTCAAGTTCAGAAATTTTTTCTTTAAGTTCTTCACAAATAAGCTCAAGTTCAGCAGATCTAGCACCACATATTTCATACTCTCGAACTGTTTCTTTTAATTTCTTTTTGTTGTTCTGATAAGCAGACCCAACACTAATGCATTGATCAATAGGGAATTCAAGATAGTCGAGTAGTTCATCTCTATCTAGATCATGCATGTTTGCCTTAAAATCATTAAAACATACCTGGTTGTCATCTGAAGTGCTTCCACCAGCCATGAAGCAGAGAACTTCTTCTTCTTGCAAACAGACCTCAGACTGGTCTGTGCATGTGAAAGCAGTTAGATAGAGATTTGCTTCTTCTTCATCTTCCTCATTTTCTGATTCTGAATCTCCCCAAACTGCAGCCACCATAGCTCAGGTCAAGAAAGGTTCACTGTAATACCCCGAAAATTTGGGATATTTTAAATTTTTAATTATTGATTAAATGTATAATCAATTGACTATTTAATTGATTATTATTTAATTAATTATTATTTTGGGTAGCAATTTAATTCTTTTTGAGCCTGACCCTAACCTTTTTATTTTGTTTGGCCAAAACCCGAGCCCAATTATTCTCTTTGATTTTGTTGAGCACGGTCCCTTTATTCATTTTCGTGTCTCCTAATTATTTTATTAGCCCTATTTAGTTCTAGTCCAAAGAGGCCCACTATTTTGGACTGTTTAATTGTTATGTCCTCTCTTTTTACTCAATTGGGCCAGTGACCCAATCTTTTTCTCCTCTTTTTAGCTTGGCCGGCTCCTTCTTTTTTTTTTATTTGGGCCAAAGTTGTTTTGTTTTAATTAATTAAATATTAATTATTATATTTGTGGATAATTAATTTATTTAATTAATTTAAATAATTTAATTAACTTGTTCAAAGGTTGTTGTTTGACCAACAACTATTTTCCCCTTTTTCCTCTAAGTACACGGCTGCTCAAGGGAAGTATGGGGTTGTTTGGTTTTTTTTTTTATTTTTATTTTTTTTTTTATTTTATTTTATTATTTTCTTTATATATAGGACCCCTTCTCTTCCTTTGGGTCCTATTTGTTATTTTGCTCCAAACCCTAAAGTTTTCTCCATTTTTTTTTCCCCTCTCATACAACCGTGAACCCCCTTTTGTTACATTGGATAATTTGCGAATTAAGGTAACTATGCTCTCCTCTTTAATCTATGGGTAGAAAAACACATAGTTAATTAGGAATCATATCATGAAAATTGTAGGAAATTTAATATTGTTTTACTTGGATATGTCGAGCATGAAGCATGAATTTCTTGATTGATTTTTATGTATTTTCTTGATTTTATGTATGATCTTGTATAATTTATTTACCAATCAAATCTTGTTATTTCTTGATTAATTTTTCATGGTATCTGGTTTACTGTTTGATTATTAACCATGATTTATTTCGTGGAAAAATTCGTCCGTTTATTGTTTATAAAAATTTAATCTTTCAAACCGGTAAAACTGTCCAGAATAGGTTTACGAATTTATTAGTGTACTTAATCAATTCGGAATGCTACGAAATTTTATATGGAAGTCAGTGATAATGTTTTACAGCTTGTGTTAAAGTTTCGTAATTTTTAAAGATCGTTTGATATGGCATAAAATTCTGAAACCGAATTCAGCCTAATCTGACTGGTTAGTTATAAAATCACTTAAAAATAGTAAAAGATGTTATTTTTAGACGAAATTTATGCACGTAAATACTTGAACCCATATTTAGCTCCCATAAAAATTTCCAGATTTTTAGAGATCTTTAGATGGTCGTTTTTAATTTAATTCTTTAAAAATCAGATTGTATAAAATAGGGCAATTGAATTATTAAAATATGCTATTATTAATTATTGAATTTTCGAGTGGTACAAAATTTAAAGGAGGAAATAAAAAATGTTATTTTTATACTAATCTTGAACATGCTAGATTAAATATGTGAATCTTTATTTTAAATCTTTATTTAATTCCATGAATCTTTAAATTCTTGAATATGTAAATTTGTTCTTGAATTATATTCTAAAATCTACTTACTCTCGGGATTCTCCCGAGTGAGCTAAAGATTAAAACATTAAAAGTTGTGTTATTTCTTGTTTATATGTATATGCCGTGTATGTATGATTTTAATCTTGTTATGTTATGTTAAGTATAATTTTTCGTAAGAATTGTTTATTTAATTTAATTGTTTGCTGTAGATTAAATTATATGAATTAATTAAATAATTTTATTTAAAAGATATTAAAACGTCGTGTGGAAGAAAATTAGGAAAAAATATGATTTTTATTTTAATTTGCTAATTTTTAGTAATTAGTTGTTTAATTAAAATAAATTAAGAAATTAATTAAATTTTGTTAACATTCTGGGAATGCCGTGTAAAATTGCTGGAAATAGTCAAATTTAGTTGATTTTGAATTGTTATTAATTTAGGAATAATTTAGTAATATAAGTTACGGATAAAATAATTATTGGGGATAAGTTGTAAAGTGTAGGGATAAAAAGGAATAATAATATTAGTAACATGTTTATTAGGGCCAAATACTAATAGTGTTATTAATACAATTATCTTACTTTGGATAATGTTACAAATTAGTATATGATATAATATTAAAATTAGTATCCGAAAGGGTAAGATTATAAGTATATGATATATATATTTTAAGGATAATATATTATATGAGTTTTGAAGATATATAAGATATTACTAGGGATAAGAAAGGAAACAGAGTAATAGATATACATGTTATGTTTCGGTCTCTGGCTAGGAAAGACTTGGTATTTAAGGTGGCCAATATACGTGCCGCACCTCTCTTTCCTGGGACTCCGAACATTTCATTTCCTATTACGGTCACCTAGTATTTCCCAATATATGATATGATATGATTAAGTAAAGATATAAGATACAATATAAAGATCGCCCCTGCGATGACGCAAAGGTCATCAATCGGGTTAAATAAGATAGGACGCCCTTGCGATAACGCAAAGGTTATCAATTGGGTTTAGTCGATGCCACTGCTCACATGGGACGAACGCAAAGGTTCCCCCGCGCAGTTCTTGGTCTTAGAACATGTAGCCGTCTGGTAACCGTATCTGCGAGCCGCTACCAGGAGTTATGGCCATAGCTTAGGCTTAGTTCTCGCAAAGGAGGGCTACGGGTGGGACGCAAAGGTTCACCCCGACACGTTCTAGGAAAGTTGCGAACGCATTGGTTCGCTACGAGCTGAAGAAGACAGTCCGCAAAGATGATATGTTAAGTTAAGTTGATATAATAAGTACATATGTAAAGTTAAGAAGATATTATGTCCTTATTATAAGATTGATGTAATGATATGATAAGTGCATATGTTAAGATAAGAAGCTATTATGCCCTTATTATAAGATTGATGTTATGATATGAGATGAGATGTAATTATAAGATATGAATTACGATTAAGAAAGATTATGATAAGATATAACATATGATATGATAAGATTATGATATGAAATTCGATGATAAGATTATGAAAAGATATGATTAGGATTTACTGATGATATCATGTAAGAAGGTGGTGAAGTATAATTCTAAGTTGTATAATATAAAGTACAAGTTCAGTATATTATAAGTCTTCCGCTGTGTATATTTCTGTAATTATTCGAGTATGTTAGCGTGTGTATGTATGCGAATGTTGAATGTATTTTGTATGTATTCTAACCGTATCTGCAGGGTTGTTTGTACGTATTCTATACGAAGATTATACGTATTCTAACCGTATCTCTGCAGGTGTATTTATACGTATCTTTATACGTATCTTTATACGTACTTGTATACGTATTTCTGTACGTACATTTATACGTACGTCTATACGTTCTTTTATATGTATTTTTATACGTACATTTATACGTAATTTGTATATTTATGTGTAAAACATGTATTAAGTTCTTTACAGTTTTTATGACAATTTCTATGCTATTATGTGTTTGGTGGTCCCTCGATTAAATGGGACAGCCTAGTTACTCGCCACTGATGGTGGACCCCCCCCTCAGTTTCAGGTGACGTTGCAGCAGATTAGAGCGGGCTTTGCCGGATGGGCTTGAGAGTTTGGGCCTCTATTTAAGTATTCTAGTTTAGTCAGAACTATTTAAACCTTTATTTAGTTTGTTACTAAGATCCCAGCATGTTGGGACAGTATTTTTCAGACTTTGATGTAATATTAATTAGAGGTTTATTATGGATTCTAGCAGCTATAGTTAATAAAGGTTAATCCTTTCCTTTGTAATATTGAATTATGGTCTAATTAGATTAAGTAATGATCCGAATGTTGATTACCCTTCGTAAATCGACAAGCTAAAAAGTCGGGTCGTTACAGTTGGTATCAGAGCTGAGGTTAGACCCTAAGTTACTTCTTCACAAGTAACTTCGTGAGATGTGCGCTTTATGAACCCGAGCGAACCCTAGCCTAATATGGAAACCTTAGGTGAGAGAAACCATGGGTAGAAGCCAGGGTTAAGACGTCTTTTCGTTTTCGTTTCCGTGTGCATTGCTCGAAGGAAGGCAAGTCTGGAACCATCACTTAGTGGTTGTGACCGGCGTTGTATATCAGAGTGGCGCAGCAGAAGTGTGGTGAGCCATAACCCACAGGTCTCCGCCTCGATCAGATCGCTTCATGTTCTTGATGTTGTTTTTCTTCCATTGTTTTCTTACGTGTGCTTCCTTTTGCAAATTTCGAGGACGAAATTTTCTTAAGGAGGGGTGACTGTAATACCCCGAAAATTTGGGATATTTTAAATTTTTAATTATTGATTAAATGTATAATCAATTGACTATTTAATTGATTATTATTTAATTAATTATTATTTTGGGTAGCAATTTAATTCTTTTTGAGCCTGACCCTAACCTTTTTATTTTGTTTGGCCAAAACCCGAGCCCAATTATTCTCTTTGATTTTGTTGAGCACGGTCCCTTTATTCATTTTCGTGTCTCCTAATTATTTTATTAGCCCTATTTAGTTCTAGTCCAAAGAGGCCCACTATTTTGGACTGTTTAATTGTTATGTCCTCTCTTTTTACTCAATTGGGCCAGTGACCCAATCTTTTTCTCCTCTTTTTAGCTTGGCCGGCTCCTTCTTTTTTTTTTATTTGGGCCAAAGTTGTTTTGTTTTAATTAATTAAATATTAATTATTATATTTGTGGATAATTAATTTATTTAATTAATTTAAATAATTTAATTAACTTGTTCAAAGGTTGTTGTTTGACCAACAACTATTTTCCCCTTTTTCCTCTAAGTACACGGCTGCTCAAGGGAAGTATGGGGTTGTTTGGTTTTTTTTTTTATTTTTATTTTTTTTTTTATTTTATTTTATTATTTTCTTTATATATAGGACCCCTTCTCTTCCTTTGGGTCCTATTTGTTATTTTGCTCCAAACCCTAAAGTTTTCTCCATTTTTTTTTCCCCTCTCATACAACCGTGAACCCCCTTTTGTTACATTGGATAATTTGCGAATTAAGGTAACTATGCTCTCCTCTTTAATCTATGGGTAGAAAAACACATAGTTAATTAGGAATCATATCATGAAAATTGTAGGAAATTTAATATTGTTTTACTTGGATATGTCGAGCATGAAGCATGAATTTCTTGATTGATTTTTATGTATTTTCTTGATTTTATGTATGATCTTGTATAATTTATTTACCAATCAAATCTTGTTATTTCTTGATTAATTTTTCATGGTATCTGGTTTACTGTTTGATTATTAACCATGATTTATTTCGTGGAAAAATTCGTCCGTTTATTGTTTATAAAAATTTAATCTTTCAAACCGGTAAAACTGTCCAGAATAGGTTTACGAATTTATTAGTGTACTTAATCAATTCGGAATGCTACGAAATTTTATATGGAAGTCAGTGATAATGTTTTACAGCTTGTGTTAAAGTTTCGTAATTTTTAAAGATCGTTTGATATGGCATAAAATTCTGAAACCGAATTCAGCCTAATCTGACTGGTTAGTTATAAAATCACTTAAAAATAGTAAAAGATGTTATTTTTAGACGAAATTTATGCACGTAAATACTTGAACCCATATTTAGCTCCCATAAAAATTTCCAGATTTTTAGAGATCTTTAGATGGTCGTTTTTAATTTAATTCTTTAAAAATCAGATTGTATAAAATAGGGCAATTGAATTATTAAAATATGCTATTATTAATTATTGAATTTTCGAGTGGTACAAAATTTAAAGGAGGAAATAAAAAATGTTATTTTTATACTAATCTTGAACATGCTAGATTAAATATGTGAATCTTTATTTTAAATCTTTATTTAATTCCATGAATCTTTAAATTCTTGAATATGTAAATTTGTTCTTGAATTATATTCTAAAATCTACTTACTCTCGGGATTCTCCCGAGTGAGCTAAAGATTAAAACATTAAAAGTTGTGTTATTTCTTGTTTATATGTATATGCCGTGTATGTATGATTTTAATCTTGTTATGTTATGTTAAGTATAATTTTTCGTAAGAATTGTTTATTTAATTTAATTGTTTGCTGTAGATTAAATTATATGAATTAATTAAATAATTTTATTTAAAAGATATTAAAACGTCGTGTGGAAGAAAATTAGGAAAAAATATGATTTTTATTTTAATTTGCTAATTTTTAGTAATTAGTTGTTTAATTAAAATAAATTAAGAAATTAATTAAATTTTGTTAACATTCTGGGAATGCCGTGTAAAATTGCTGGAAATAGTCAAATTTAGTTGATTTTGAATTGTTATTAATTTAGGAATAATTTAGTAATATAAGTTACGGATAAAATAATTATTGGGGATAAGTTGTAAAGTGTAGGGATAAAAAGGAATAATAATATTAGTAACATGTTTATTAGGGCCAAATACTAATAGTGTTATTAATACAATTATCTTACTTTGGATAATGTTACAAATTAGTATATGATATAATATTAAAATTAGTATCCGAAAGGGTAAGATTATAAGTATATGATATATATATTTTAAGGATAATATATTATATGAGTTTTGAAGATATATAAGATATTACTAGGGATAAGAAAGGAAACAGAGTAATAGATATACATGTTATGTTTCGGTCTCTGGCTAGGAAAGACTTGGTATTTAAGGTGGCCAATATACGTGCCGCACCTCTCTTTCCTGGGACTCCGAACATTTCATTTCCTATTACGGTCACCTAGTATTTCCCAATATATGATATGATATGATTAAGTAAAGATATAAGATACAATATAAAGATCGCCCCTGCGATGACGCAAAGGTCATCAATCGGGTTAAATAAGATAGGACGCCCTTGCGATAACGCAAAGGTTATCAATTGGGTTTAGTCGATGCCACTGCTCACATGGGACGAACGCAAAGGTTCCCCCGCGCAGTTCTTGGTCTTAGAACATGTAGCCGTCTGGTAACCGTATCTGCGAGCCGCTACCAGGAGTTATGGCCATAGCTTAGGCTTAGTTCTCGCAAAGGAGGGCTACGGGTGGGACGCAAAGGTTCACCCCGACACGTTCTAGGAAAGTTGCGAACGCATTGGTTCGCTACGAGCTGAAGAAGACAGTCCGCAAAGATGATATGTTAAGTTAAGTTGATATAATAAGTACATATGTAAAGTTAAGAAGATATTATGTCCTTATTATAAGATTGATGTAATGATATGATAAGTGCATATGTTAAGATAAGAAGCTATTATGCCCTTATTATAAGATTGATGTTATGATATGAGATGAGATGTAATTATAAGATATGAATTACGATTAAGAAAGATTATGATAAGATATAACATATGATATGATAAGATTATGATATGAAATTCGATGATAAGATTATGAAAAGATATGATTAGGATTTACTGATGATATCATGTAAGAAGGTGGTGAAGTATAATTCTAAGTTGTATAATATAAAGTACAAGTTCAGTATATTATAAGTCTTCCGCTGTGTATATTTCTGTAATTATTCGAGTATGTTAGCGTGTGTATGTATGCGAATGTTGAATGTATTTTGTATGTATTCTAACCGTATCTGCAGGGTTGTTTGTACGTATTCTATACGAAGATTATACGTATTCTAACCGTATCTCTGCAGGTGTATTTATACGTATCTTTATACGTATCTTTATACGTACTTGTATACGTATTTCTGTACGTACATTTATACGTACGTCTATACGTTCTTTTATATGTATTTTTATACGTACATTTATACGTAATTTGTATATTTATGTGTAAAACATGTATTAAGTTCTTTACAGTTTTTATGACAATTTCTATGCTATTATGTGTTTGGTGGTCCCTCGATTAAATGGGACAGCCTAGTTACTCGCCACTGATGGTGGACCCCCCCCTCAGTTTCAGGTGACGTTGCAGCAGATTAGAGCGGGCTTTGCCGGATGGGCTTGAGAGTTTGGGCCTCTATTTAAGTATTCTAGTTTAGTCAGAACTATTTAAACCTTTATTTAGTTTGTTACTAAGATCCCAGCATGTTGGGACAGTATTTTTCAGACTTTGATGTAATATTAATTAGAGGTTTATTATGGATTCTAGCAGCTATAGTTAATAAAGGTTAATCCTTTCCTTTGTAATATTGAATTATGGTCTAATTAGATTAAGTAATGATCCGAATGTTGATTACCCTTCGTAAATCGACAAGCTAAAAAGTCGGGTCGTTACATTCACAGGGACCTTTGAGGGGTTCATGCTTCTACTTTGTTGAAAGAAAGAATCGCACTCTTGAAGAAATGGCTAGAAAGGTCCCTGTGAACCCCTCAAAGGTTCACAGGAACCAAAGTAGAAAGGTTCATCTGAGTGGTGAGGTCAAGAAAATGTCTATCCTCACCAACCAAATCCTAGGTCAGAAAGGGATGACCTTTGAGGGTGGGATGTTAAAAATGAGGGATGAAGAGAGGATCACAGGGACCAGAAGAACAAGCAGTTCCAGGTCTGAGGAAGCCACTGGGTCATTGTCCAAACAGGTGCAGACACATGGGGAATTACTGCAACAGATGATGGCTAGTGTCAATGCTCTGTGCACTTCTCTGGATGGCTCTATAAAGAATATATCAGCACGATTGGACTCCCATGAAGAAAAGCTTGCCTCCTCTTCCAGTTTCAAGCCCAAGACCACCAAGAGACCAGTTCCCATCATTGCCCAAGTCAAGAAGAAGCAGCAGGAGGAGAGTGCAGAAAATGAGAATGAGGATTCTGCTGAGGATTCTGCTGAGGATTCTGATGATGATGCTGACTCCACTTCTTCCTAGCCTACCCCCTTTCCCTACTAACACTGCTTTCAAACTTTAATTCTCTGGTTTCCTTGAACAAATTCTATCCTTAGTTTTTGACCATTTCTGCTAAACAATTTCTCTGCAGAATGGTCCTGGTCTGTATATTTTATTAACTTCTGTCTGCATTTGAACATTTTGGGATTGTGAGTTGCAGGTACTCACATTTGGGACAGCATCTCTAGAATGTTGTGTGTATATTATGCTTATGACTTTACTTGTTGCCTTCTCCTAATTTTTGTGCTGTGATTGGTTTTGTCATTTGATGATGCCAAAAGGGGGAATAGGACAGGTGAAGTTCCTAGTATCAATTGTAGCAACTTGAACAAGGTTCAGACCTTGTTAAGAGATGGCCCAGCTTTTTGCCTAGGAGTATCTTGAATTCAGATCAAGTGCCCCTATCCATCCCAACTGGAAGAAATTCTTCCAAGTGAAATTGAAATTTCTCTTGCTACATTTGATAATTGATAAGTCTTGCTGGTTACAGGTTTAATACTGAAACTCAATGATAAATTGAGTAATGTGATGAGTGACTGACCATTGTAATCAGTCTAATTATGCTTTAGTCTGTTGTGTATTTTTTTTATTCTCTGAGATTATGAATCTGACTACAGGCACAGTGCAAGACCAATTCCTCTGAATAGTTGCTCTATTTTGAAACAATTGGTTACTGTTCTCAGGGGGAACTTCATGGTTTGTCATCATCAAATAGGGGGAAATTGTTGAACCATGTTTGATTTGAATAATGACAAACCAGTCCTCTATACTTGATGTCCATGTATATTTGTATATGAACAGGTTGAATCAAGTGAGGACTCATCAAGGCAACCATGAAGGCCTTGAGATACTTGAAGATCAGAAGTCAAGAGCTTGGAGCTTTTTATTTTTATATTTCTAGGATCTTCATGTAAAATAGGCTTAGGAAAATATTCTTAGTGTTTTTAAGTAAAGAGCAAAAAGACTTTAAGTTTACATCCAGTAAAGAGAACAGCCCAAGAACAAGCTAAGAACAGGCACAGAACAAGCTTGGAACAGTTCCCTTTACGAGACGTAGACTTAGTAGTACTAAGACCACTGTGAGAACAGACCTCAGTATTACGTACGTGATCCGTACAAATTTTGGTGTTCAAAATTATCTTTGAAAATTTATTTGAAAAAATTTGGATCACTTGTACTTTGGAAATCTGCCAAATTGATCTACAAAATCAGCCTTGAAATGTACTTGCTTGGACTTTAGTGTATTTTCCACTACATGTAGTGGAAGGAGACAAAGGTCTGAAATAGATACCTTACTTGTGTCAGCAAGGCTGGTTTGTGCAAATTAGGCAAGTCTCCAAGCACACTTTTAGAGGACGGTTTTTCTTTGTCTATATAAACCATCTTTGTAGAAAACCCTAGAAGACTTTTGCTCTCCAAAGAAAACCAAGTCATATTTTCTGAGAGTCTATCCTTAGTCCAAAACTATCTCCATATCCATCTTTAAGAGAAAAACTTACGGAGATTTAAGTTTGTAATATTTGAACCACTTAGAGGGAAGTGGTTGGGGAGTGTTCTGTGAACACTGAGTGAACTGTTAGAGTTAACAGTTGGGGAATTAAGTGTTACATAGTTGTAGCATTTAATTGAGTGTGTAACCTTGTTATTATTCTGAGTTGATTAATAATATTGGTGAGAGAGTGGAGGACGTAGGCTTGTTTAGAAGCCGAACCTCGTTAAATCTTTGTGTCCCTACTCTTTACTTACTGTTCTTTCATTGTTCTCACAAAAAGATAAACAAACCTTGAAAACGATTGAAAAAACACACATACTCAATTCGACCCCCCCTTCTTGAGTATACATTGAACTAACAGACCATTTATCCAAAACCAAATAACATGAATACTATAAATATACCTTGTAAAACAAATCTTCAACTTCACTTCTCTTATATCCTCATGAAGGTTACCAACATACAAAGTCTCTCTAAATGATTGATTAGAGTTCCTGAAAAATGGATACTACCAACACTGTGACTTGCAAAGAAGTTCTAGATAACTAAGCTAATTAATTCGAAACCCTAATATCATATTGCCCATATGCATAACTGAAATTATGAGAAAAGGAAATCGAAGCAAAATGGCAATCAACAAAAACCAAAATTAGCAAAAAAAACAAAAAACAAAAACTTTGAAATTTGGCAATCAAGAAGCTAATGGTCCAGATGCTTGATAGATGAAAAACGACAATAAAAAATTATTTAAAAAATGAGATTAAAAAATTGTAAGAAAAACCTATAAATTACAATTTGCCCAATATTATTCAAACACCAATTACAATGCTTGATTTGAACAACCTCAGCCATTAAAAATTATGTCACTGAAAATTAACACTGAAGTTGAAATAGAAAATCCAAGTTAATAAAAACTGATATATATTATTCCACAATTTTAAACAAATCACCCAAAAATATAATGAAAACAAAATCAGAACGTTGATTACCATATTCGTTATTCATCGTAAAGGGGTGAATTAATAAAAGTGATAATTATATCTGTAAAAGGGTGAATTAATAAAAGTGCTAAGCATGATGTAATAAGAGGCTAAATTAAAGGCATTGCATTTTAGGAACTGCAAATATATTATATAATCCAAATATACAACAAAACAGCAATCATGACAAGATTAGACATAACTTCTCTAATGAAGTAATTAATTACTCTGTATATTCCTAACACAAAAGTAAAGATTAACTCATGATTCCACTTTAGCTGCTAAAGTAATAGAATTGGACAAAAAAATCAACTAAAATACCAATTTCCATACACAGCACCACCATATATGGGCTTTAATTTCAAATCCATGCACATCTGATCTATAAGAAATTGACAATAAAGAATGAGAGAATCAAGCAATTTAATTCAGAATTGAAAAATTAAATCAAACAATAAAGGTTATTTGTCAATATGTCAAATAGGCCAAAAATTCCTAATATAGAGCAATCACACAAATAAAAATGAGTAAGACTAAATTGAAAACCAATAAAAACACACAACTAAAAAAATGAAAAATCTAAACATACGAGCTAAAAGCACGAACCTGGCATTGAGTAACACTAAATTGAAAACCAATAAAAACACACAACTAAATAACCTAAAAAAATGATAAATCTAAACACAAGAGCTAAAAGCACGAACCTGTCATTTAGCCAAAAATTTGATATGGTGGATTTTCCTTTCAATGCTTTTCTAAAAATTCAATACTAACAGCCACAAAAGTTCATCCTTTATAATATTCAATCACGAATAGGTCAGGTTGCAGTTAAATAGGTAGCTTCGACTTATGATCATAAACAAGAAATTACTTCTTCACATGAAATTAAAAGTAGTAAGTATGTAATTCTAATAAAAATCATGATACACAGGATATGAACAAAAGGCAACCCTACTATTTCCCTCAAATCAAATACTTCCTAAACACCCAAATCGTGCAAGCAGGAACAACCTACGATGTGGCAATTCCTACCTGCCATAAACAGAAATGATTAATGTTATAATCTTGGCCTAAAACTGGAAAACTTAAAGTTAGAGACATTAGCATGATAGTCCTGACTACTAACTATCAATCACTCAAAGTCAAAAGGCTCATATACGACATATGAATCGAACAAATTCATTCACAAATTCTCAAAATAATTAGTAATGCAAATTTCATTGTTGAACCTGATAATGGATCAAAGACAACAATTCTATATCAGCTTTCTTGGGAGGTAAGATATGTTTAGCTCAAAAGAATGCACCGGTTTTTAAAATTAAATGGCTTAGTGCATGCTTAATCTTAATTGAATTGAAATTAAGAAGCACCAAACATGATATAATAATAAGGAGCACATATAATAATAAGGAGCACATATCAAATCAGTCGACATCTTTGTTGTTATTGGCCTTGTCCAAATTGTATAAAGAGTTGGAAAACTTTATCCCCTAACCTCATATAGACCCATAAAACGTATTAATAAAGGGGCACAAACTAAAAGAAGAAAAGAGATCGAATTAAATTCTAATCAAAACTCAATGGATGACCAAAAGAAGTAAATCGATCTTCACGATTATTCAAGTTTCCGACAATTTTTTGGAGCAAAACATAAACAAAATGACAGGGAAAAAAAAAACTTGAAGAGATTGAAGAACTGCCTTGTTGGAAGGGAAGGAAAAGTCTTATAGACTTCTTAGCAACTCTGCAAGAAAATGTAATCAATTTCAATTACCCTACTATTTCCCTCAAATCAAATACTTAAACACCCAAATTTTCAACCCCAAATCTCATATCCATTGCAAGAAAACTCTATTATACTAATGATAATCGAAATTAAACAAATTTGTGTATAAGCAAACAAATAAACTCTAAAAAAATCTTTAAAACAACGTAGAAAAGTCATACATACTATTTCACTCAAATAACCCTACTATTTTTGTAACGACCCGTAATTTAGCAGCATTGTTTTCGGAGGAAAACAACATTACAGATCTTTAACTTCTAAAAACCTTTAAGATCAAAATCATAAACTGCAGCGGAAGCTCTAAACTTAATCATATTACTCATTAAAACTATTAAATAATCCAAAATAGTTAATAATCCAAAGTCCCTTATTAATACAAAATAAAGAATAGTCCACTAAAAATAATAGAACATGGGCTAGACATCAGGGTCAACTACTAAGCTGACAAGCTCACAACCCCAGCCCATGCGTAGCCCAATTCAGTCACCACCTGTACTTGGAAAAGGATTTTGGGGTCCACAGTCAGTGGTGAGTAATTAGATTGTTCTACTTAATCAGTAGAACACAATTAGAAACATAATCATTAGAGCAAGTCAATCAACAGACAAACAAATCATCCAGAAATCATACATAAACATCATCAATCAAGTACGCAGCGGAAAATAATCATAACATAATAAACCAAAACCTTATATACCAACTCATTCCGTTCTAGACCACTTGACACTTCTATTGACTCTTCTATTCTATTCAGTTCAGGTGCTAATCCGTCACCAGTCATATGCTCGTAAGGGGTTAACCACGAAGATCTACTCCCCCCAACATTCCTTGCTCATGCCAGGTCAACCGCGAAGATCTACTCCCCAAGCATTAGGATCAAGAACTGTCCCGAATCCGAAGATAGGACAGTGGCTTCGACTATATCTATGTTCATGGCACTTGTGCCACTAGATAGGCTGTAACGCCCTAGATTTTGGGCTATTTTTCATGTTGTTAGCTTGTCGTTATTTTTGTTGCAATGCATGGTCTAAATTTATTTTGGACTATTTTTAATGCTTGAGTGTAACCATTTTATTTAATGGTTTATTATTTCGTAATTTTAGTTTATTTTAATTAATTAGAATTTTATTATTTAATTTTCTAATTAATTATTAGTTTGGGCCAAGTGCGAAATTATTTATGATTAGTCATGAATTAGTGTAAATGGCCCAATTGGACCTTGAGCCCATTTGAGCCTAAGCCCAACCGGCCCTCTCTCTCTCTAGTGGCTTATTTTTCCACTTGCCATGCATTCACACCTAACTAACTTCTATAAATAGAAGTAGTAGTAAGGCATGAGGATTCATTTTTTCTCATTTGCCATCCTTTGCCATCCTTTGCTCACCAATTCAAGAGGCAAATTCTCCCTCCATTTTCTCCCTATGTCACACGCCATTTTTGGCTAGTAAACCCACCAATTTGTTCATCCACCTTTCTAATCCCAAACTTAAAGATTCAACTTCTATTGATCTTTAAGTACTAAAACACAATCTAAAACCCAACAATTTCATTCAAGATCACTAGTTGGGTTTGGTTTTTGAGCATGGTTCGTATGGGTTAGTGGGTGCTCGTATGATGATGTGGTCGTGCATGGTGGTGTGCGTGGTGCTGCACGGGTTTGTGAAGGGTGCCGTGCGTGAAGACCGTGCAGTGGCAGCCGTGACTGCGGGTCCGTGGCGGTTCGAGTGGTGCCGTGTTGTGCCGTGAGGATTGTCGTGTTGCTTGGCCGTGCATGTCTCGTTCCGGGCAGCAAGTTCTTGTATGTTTTAGTGTTTAATCTTATTAAGGTAACATACTTTCTCAACTTAATTGGTATACTATGATTATAGTATAGATTAAATGCATGTATGGTTTATTTGTTGAAGTTTAATCATGTTTTTATGTATGGAGTATAATCTGATTTTGAGATGATTTGATGATGATTTTAATGTTACAAAATGATGATTTCATGATTAAAGTTTATTATTAAGTTTTATGAAAACGTGTTCAACTTTGGTGGAAGTTGGATGATTGAAAGTTGATAAAATTGTTGTTTAAAAGTGTTGTTTTATGCGTGTAATATGATGATTACTATGGGTTTAATTCTTGATAAGTTCTTTATGAATCTTGATGAGTTCTTTATGAATCTTAATGAGTTCCTTATGAATCTTGATGAGTTCTTTGACGAGTCTTGAAAGTTAAAGAAAATGATTAAGTTGTTAAAGAAAGTCAAAGAAAATGTTAACGAAAGTTAAAGAATGGATTAAGAATGTTGATTAGACTCAAGATTAAGGCGTAAAGGCAATTCTTGAGAATAACTTCGTGATTTAACTGATTATTTTCGAGAATCAAGGCGTAAAGGCAATTCTTGAAATTAATTAATTTATGATTAAGATGATTAAGATTTAAAGATTTAATTAATGACTTAGCTTGATTTCGTAGCTAGACGCCTAAAACTTAGAGTAAGATTCTATGTTTTTGGGTTAAGACGTTGCCCCTATTCCATCCGCGGTATTGGGATAGTTGGAGTCTTACTATGTTGTCTTCGGATGTGGATTTCCAGTAAGATTGGTTTCACGGGACTTGGGAGTAAGATTCTCATTTCCTAACATAGTAGAAAGTTCGAATGCGTAAGATGCGTTCGTACGAGCATAGTCCGGTCTAGTATATGAATGATTGCGCCAAAGATAAGTTTGGATAAGTCAGTTGAGTCAAGCATGTATTGGTATTATTTTGCATGATTCGATGTTGTGATTTGTATGTTTGGTTTATGCTATGTTCATGTGTATTCCCATTAGGGTGAGTCAGTTATGTTACTCGCCACTGATGGTGGACTGTTGTTTATTTTTCAGGTAATTCTGATGATGAGGCTCTTGCTTAGTTTTGGGTTGGGCGAGCTCCGATATTATGCTTTAGTTGTATTTTCATTATTCTGTGATTTTGGATAGTATTAGACTATAGTAGTGACTTGTATACATTTGTTTTGAACTCTGACATGTGTTTGGAGTTTCGTATATTAGATTTGATAGTATGACTTTTGGTTTAGTATTGTACAAACTTGTGGGTATTTGTACTTTTGGAGTTATAATAATAATATTTGAGGTATTAGTTTTAATTCTTAAGTATTTAAGTTGTTAGTTATGACTATTCGACTCGTCGGTTTCTTCCGCGCCGATTTAAGCGAGTCGGGTCGTCACATAGGCGGTCACTTCATAGTTAATCATCTTTTCAATTCAATTCTGTTCTGTTCTGTTCTTGGTTCCTTTCCACAATTCAATCCCTTATTGACTCAACTTCGCTCCTATTCAATTCTACCTCATCTTAACTTGACTCAAACTCTAATCCAATTCTTAATCCACTCGACTTTTACTGTATAATAAACCATAATCAGATCAATTCCTCAAATAAGCTTATAAACAATTTAATAAATCAACTAAATAACCCAATAATCATATAAACCAACAATCATCAACAAATATTGCTTAAACAAAATAAAAATCCTATTTTTATCAAACATCACCATTCGACATCCACCTTAAACAATTCCAAAATTGTCACTTTCAAATAATTAGATACAATCATTATCAATTAATCATATGACTTAACAATACATCATAAAATTATACTTTAAACAATAAATCGTCAACATGGACTAAACAAGATCAAATTCAATTCCTTTTTGGCACATAATATACACGACTTTTAGGGCTCTTATTCAATATCAAGATTTAATTCAAGAAACTATCATAACAAGCTTAATTTAAAGATCATATTCAAGATTAACATCA
This sequence comes from Salicornia ramosissima, assembly GCA_951394345.1. Lineage (NCBI taxonomy): Eukaryota > Viridiplantae > Streptophyta > Magnoliopsida > Caryophyllales > Amaranthaceae > Salicornia > Salicornia ramosissima. Next base: position 14,088,117 of record OX596233.1, on the reverse strand, counting down.
AAGTTTAATTAAAGATCAAGATTACATCTCAAAAATCATATTTTTAATCAAGAAAATACTCGATCAACCCTGTACTACACTCGACACACATACATATACGTCCAATAATTAGTTCATCAATTTAATCAAGCAAGAACCATATAATAATCATGGAACATGGCAAGAACATGAAATTATCTTGTGAAATAATTCTTGGAATATAATCATATCACTCGACAATCCTAAACATGAAAACAATATTTAGTTCAAAATACTTCCTACACAATTCTAAGCAATTCTAAACCTAATACAAACATGATTTAACCTATTCTAATAACTATATTGCTAATTTATCCTATTGATTAAGTAAAGCAGATCTAATTACCTTTGAAGGGAAAAGAGAGGTTCGAATAACACCAAGGTTCACGGTTCTTTGGGTTTCTTTAAGATTCTTGATTAATCTTTAAGGGGTTTGAACAATATAAAAGGTTTAGGAACAATTTAATGATTGATCTTGGAAGGAAAAGATAATAAAACAATTTGGTTGTTACTCTCTAGGGTTGCCGTGTGAAATAGGAAATAATAGGAAGGGTTTTGACTTCCTAAAATCTAGTAACAAGAATAGGAAGGGTTGGAATAAAAATAGGGTTTTTAGGAAAGGGTCAAACAGATATATTATTCAATATGGTTGGTTAAAAACAAATTAAATAATTAATTAAAGGCAAAAGAGTGAAGGGGCCGTGTGAGAGGGGAAGCAATAGGGGTTTAGGGTTTCCTAAAGTTTAGCTAACCAAAGTGAAAGAGGTTGAAGTGAAGATAGGATTTTTAGGGAAAAAGTCAAAATAGATAAGGGCTTTTAATAATATAACAAAAGAAATAAATTAATAACAAGAAAATATGCAAAGGGGGCGTGAGTCATAGGGTTAGAAGAGAAAAGATTGGGCTCGGGTTTTAGCAAGATGAAACTAAAGTTCGGGCCAGGTTAAAATAATTAGACTGCTATGAATAAAATTAATAATTAATTAAATAATAATCAATTAAATGGTTAATTAATTATACATTTAATTAATTATGAAAAAAATTAAAATATCCCGAATTTTTGGGGTATTACAATTTCCTCAAATCAAATACTTAAAACACCCAAATTTTCAACCCCAAATCTCATATCCATTGGAAGAAAACTCTATTATACTAATGCTAATCGAAATCAAATAAATTTGTGTATAAGCAAACATATAAACTCTAAAAAAATCTTTAAAAACCAATGTAGAAAAGTCATACCTAATTCTCCTTTACTGCAGAAAGGGCCATTAATGAAGAATCGATCTGCAAGGCAGAAAAAAATGGGAAAAAAATACTAAAATTCATTTTGAAATGAAAACCCTAGAATGTAAAATACTAAATCCCACCCAAAAACAAATAAAATGCTAAAATCTTAAATTAAAACAAATCGAAACCCTAAAGTAAAAAATGAGTTGGGTTTTTTTTTTTTCCATTTTCAAAATGGCAAAAAGAAAAGAAAAAAAAAACCCAAAACCTTATATCGTGAAAATGGGTAAAAAGGGCCCAAAAAATTATAATGAAGATGATAATTAACTTACCCAGAAAATGCAATACCACCGTCGCCACAAACACCAACCTCGATTAGACTTCTGATTGTGATCTGTTGGTGAGAGATTTTCAGCGATTGAATCGACCCCTCCATACTCCAATCGTTGCCCCTTCTTTACCCAAAACCGTAGATTGCAAAAATGGAATGGAAAAAGAAAAAACATTCAAAACCCTATCCTATGAAAATGGGAAAAAATACCTTTAAAATAATAATGAAGATGGTGAGTAACTTACCCAGAAAACAGAGGTCCACCATCTTCACTTAGATTGATGAAGCAACGACCCGATAATGATGGCGGTACAGATGTTGGTGATGTGTCCAGTTTGTACGAGTTATTTAACTTCTTTTTAGTTCCTTTATGTAATTAGTTTAGCATAAGATTGCACATTTTGTTACTTTTGAGTTTAAACGAGAGTTTGGCTTGAAATGTAAAGTTGTAGTGCAATTTACAGTTTTTAATGCTTTTTAGGATAAGTGTAGTTTGTAGTTGCGGTTTGGTTTTATGTGTTCTTGTAGTCTTGAGCTACGAAACATCATTAGGAGCATTTTTGGAGTCATTGATCATGCGCCAAACACACTTGAAGAAATCATTAAGCATTAGAGGGAAAGAAAAGCCTTATTGTGAACCTTCAAATGCAGTAACTCCAACTTCAAATAGAAATATCTCCCAATCTACTCATTGGATTTATGTGATTCAAATTGGAGGTTGTAGCTCTCTTCAGGAACTTTCCAACGGTAGGTCATAAGCCTTATTTCGTTAAGGAACAAGAGAGTTATGGCTATTTTAGTCCGAGTTGCGCAGACAATCTACAGGGGCGCACCCCGCGCCTCAGAGGGCGCTGCCAGCGCCCCCATTGCAGTGAGCATCAAGAAGAAGCGCGCCCAGCGCCCTTTGGGGCGCGCCCAGCGCCCCCATCACAGTATCCCTCCAAGGAATGGCGCGCCCCGCGCCTATGGGGCGCTGCCAGCGCCCATGTTACAGTAGTACTTCCAAGGAAGGGCGCGCCCCGCGCCTTTGAGGGCGCTGCCAGCGCCCATCTGCTCTGTTCTGCACGCGGCTTCATCCACTTGATTTCTAGGTTATAATTTAGTTTAGTATAAATAGAAAAGTGGTTTCTCATTGTAAAAAATCTAGTTTTTCATGTTCAAATATTTCCTTAGCTTAAATTCTCTCTAGTTTCTCCTTAGATTACATAAAAACTATTAAATCTTTAGTTTGTAATTTTGATATTTAATCATGGAATCAATGAAGAATCTTTGTTCATCAATGGAAATGGTAGCTTAAACTTGTTCTTGGGATTGGTTTCAATGATTCCAAAAGGCTCCTTGTGAGGATTCTCTAACTCTAAACTATTTCTTTACTTCAATTATTTACTTGCTCTTATATGAATTGTTATTGGTTTTGTTGAATGTTTTAGCTTGATCTTTGTCTTGTTATTATATTTTACAAAATCATTACTAGGGTTTGAACACAATCGATTATTGTGTTCAACCTCGAGTAGCAACTATCTTGTTCATGCTTAAGCGTATTCTTATTGTGAACAATTTAGTAGAGCTTGTTTAAACGTTAATTGTTTATTGCGTATTCTCTAAACAATTGCGTTCTTATTGTGTCTCCGTTCTTAAAGCTTTTGTTCACTGCGTGTTCTTTGAACATTAAGGGTTTTAGGCAATTTACGATTTATCTTGTCTAGCTAATTAAGGGGACTACAAGAGTTTACTCTTGTCAATAATTAATTGAGTATTGAAATGGTTTGGTAATTGAGAGTCTAATTCAATTAGCCGAGTCAGAGTCGTTGTAACCGAATCCTAAGATTCTTTAAAACTAGAATTTTACCGCAATCAATTAGTTGTTAGTTTATTTTATCACTAAAATCTCCAATTTCCCCCCCTTGTTACCAATATCACTAAGGAATTAGTGATTCTCCCCTTTAATAATCCAAATACATATTAACACAATTAAATCAACATAAATCCGTTCTCTGTGGATACGAACCTTACTTGCCCTTTACACTAGTTGTAATTGGAGAGTAGGAGAAATTTACTTTTGATAAGTCTTTTATTTTTAACGACATAAAATGCCTACCAGTTGGAACAACAACATTGGGGATGAAAAAGGAGGAAAAACGCAACATAAGAAGCCCTCCAAGAGAAAGTGATGTGAATTGAAGAGGAGAAGAGGGGAGGAATAGAAATGCAGAACAAATATTTTTCAGAATGAAAGAGATTGGGATAGGGGAGAAGAACCATTTATTTTTTTAAATAGAAGTATTTCAAAACGAATTAGAGGGGGGTTGAGACGCGAAGCATAGAGCGTGAATATCCCTGAAAGAAAAAGGAAACGTGAGTTAGTGTTCATATGAACAGTAACACAATTCTCACTTTTTATATTGTATAGATACTAGGGGTATAAAGTGCGGCCAATTCACAAGCTATAATACTTCCAGAGTTCCAGCCACCATGTGTGGCTACCAACGTAGTTTCCACCACCGCATCATAGCTACCGCCGACACTCTGTCCAGCCATCGCGGCATTCGCACAACCGTTGCCCTGCCTTGGCTACCGAAATGCCCCATCTTTCCCTAAAATGTTTGAACAAAAATCTAGGGTTTGGCATAAATCGAACAACTCTTGTTCAAATCGAATAATGTTGAAAACATTTTCTGGGTTGCTAAAATACATTTCCAACAAATCAATTTGCAATAATAATTGATAAACATTATATAAGATTTTTGAACAACATACTAGGGTTCGAACTAGGTTTCGAAAAAAAATCCCCCAAACTCATTTAATCTCTATAGAAAAAACAACTTCTGCAATGATTTTTGCAATTAAAATCCATAGAAATAAAAACCCTAAAATAATTTGGAAGGATAACAGGCAAAGATAAATGAATCTAGATGTGAGAAATTTGTTAAGTTCAAAGGCTTCAATCCTTTTACCAATCTCTCTTCCACACTATCTTTTTCATTCTCAATCCTCACAAAAGTGGGTAAACCACAATTGTTATATGATGCTCCCAGGACCATGTAGCTTTTTGTGGTCCTGGAAATCTTCAATTTTTCCTCTACAATTTTCATTTTTTTTAATCTTTAATCTTTATTTTTGTACACTAAAAACTTCATTTTTTTAACCACAATTTTTTTAAAAAAAAAAACTAAAAGCTTCATTTTTTTTAAACTAATTTTTTAAACTACAGTATACAATGCTCCCGGGAGCACATAGAACAATTGTGGTCTCGCGCGTCAGCGAGTCAGTTTTAACAACTAAAATGAATATTCATTTTTAATACTGAATATTCATTTTTTTTATACTAAATATTCACATTTTTTAATACTGAATATTCATTTTACCGCAAAAAATCCGAGCTTACATTCACGTTGGCAACAACTAAAATGAGCTAGGTTTTGGCACGGCGTTGCTCGGGTGTTTGCCTATTTTATTAATTGTCATTGGTACAATTTATTTAAATTGGCGTTTGTTTACATTGTTTAATAATGATTCTTATTGAATTGTAATTTACTATGAATTTTCATATTATATGTTTCTTTTTGTAAATTCAACTTAAGCAAAACCTTTTTCTTTTGAAAAAAAAAAATCAATATATTGATAAAAGAGTCATACGATATCTACAAAAGAGTATCGAAAGAAGGATCAGTTTTTTTTTTTTTTTGGTTTTTTTATTTTTACGATGGTTTATAAGTTGAGTGAGGGAGAGTTGGGATGATAAGGTGGTGATGTGTCAAAAGTAGAGAGATGTGCTTTGGATGATAGAGTGATGATGTGTCATTTTCTTAGGGAGAGAGAGAGAGAGGAGCTAGATCACTTACTAGGTTGCCATGTGTGTTTAAGGGGGAGAGTTTTTATATACTAGGATAGATATTAATTATTGTATATCGAATATTCATTTTTTAATGTTGACTATTCATTTTATCACAAAGAATTTGAACCAACAATCAACTTTGCACCAACTAAACTTAGAAAAATTGTGGTCTCGCGCATAAGCGAGTCAGTTTTAACAACTAAAATGAATATTCATTTTTTAATACTGAATATTCATTTTTTTATACTAAATATTCACAATTTTTTAATACTGAATATTCATTTTACCGCAAAAAATCCGAGTTCACATTCACGTTGGCAACAACTAAAATGAATATAAATTATTGTATATCGAATATTCATTTATTAATACTGAATATTCATTTTTTAATGTTGAATATTCATTTTATTACAAAGAACATGCCATCAACTTTGCACCAACTAAACTTAATATTCATTTTCTAATACTGAATATTCATTTTGTTATATTAAATATTCATTATACTAAAAAGAACCTGAATTTACATTCACTTTTGCGATAACTAAAATGATTATTCATTTTTTAATACTGAATATTCATTTTTTTTAAAACTAAATATTCATTATTTAATACTAAACTAGTATTTAGGCCCCGGGCGTTGCCCCGGGTCATACATTTTTTCATCATCTTCAATATTTTTTATGATTTGAAAGTAATATAGTATAATGAGGGTTGTAAAATACCGAACGAAATTTTGAAAGATAGTACAATATGGAATTTGATACTTTCACTAACGTATTGAAAATTGGTTATCATCATCATGGCTTCCTCCGTTTCGTTTTCAACACAACAAACGAATATTTTATATTTCACAAAAAATACCCCTTTCATGCGTTTAAAATGAAACAGAGGAAGTATCATCATCATTAATTTGATCGAATGATACACTACGTTTTTTATTTTGAGACTCAAGTCCAGAAAACAAAGGCAACAAAAATTTTTAACAATGAAATTTATAATACTTCTTTATGGAATAATTGATAATGAAATTAATATGGATTAGTGGTTAAGTTGTGACTTTTGTAGAATAAAATTTGTGCGAGTCTTTTGAATTTAAAATATATTTGTAGAATAAAAAGAAGTATTGTTATTGGTGTTGTTCTTACTACCATTGTTTCCCTTGATTTAAATATGACAAAAGATATTTCATAATGATGGTAAAACTTGTAACAATAATATTAATATTTTTTTATAGGAACAATAATATGAATAATTAGTATGGATTAGTGATTTAAATTCAACTTTTTTGTCAAATAGTTATCATGGAAGGTAAGTATTATTATTATTAAATCTTATCCAACGCCCAGCTTTTGCCTTATTAATATTAATATTGTCTCTTTTGTTTGCGCCTACAAAAATAAGGGATCTAGAAATGGAAAAATTGCCAAAAATAAGCCAACCTTTGGGCGATCTTCCACAAATAAGCCAACCTTTTGAAAATCCAGAAATAAGCTAACCTTGTTATCATTTAAGCCAAAAATAGGTCAAATGATTATTTAACATGTTATTTTCGATTGTTTTTTATCACTATTTTATAATCATTCAACCTATTTTTTGCTTTAAATGATAACAGTAACTTAAAACAACCGATAACTAATAGATTAAATAATCGTTTAACCTATTTTTGGCTTAAATGATAACAAGGTTAGCTTATTTCTGGATTTTCAAAAGGTTGGCTTAAATGTGGAAGATCGGCCAAAGGTTGGCTTATTCTTGGCAATTTTTCCTCTAGAAATTTATTAAATTTATTGTTAGATAATAAACTAACATTAAGTGTACTCGAACACTAAAACAATAAGTTTTAAAATAGTAGAATTTGAGATAATAATGAATGTTGGGTGAGTTGGTAAGTGTATACTATTAATGTGTTATAGTCTCGAGTTCGAACCTCACTATGAACATTTTTTTAATAATTAAACACCCAAACTAAAATACTACATGGAAATATTGCATATGTGGCGGAACTCAGGCAAGAGATGATGCTTGTGTGTCGGCTATATGTCAGCTTACGTGTCGCATAACTGGTGCTTCGCGCACCTTTTAATATATTGTACTAACCTTCTATGCACGCTATGCGTGCGATGTTATCTTAAAAATACATCTATTAATATGTCTAAACAAACTTTATATCATAAAAATAAAAAAATAAAAATTCCCTTTCATTAGGTCATCTCACAATAATGAACGAAAGAAAAGTTTTATTTAATGAAATATATCGATATGGATGTCTATTTATAGAGAATTTAAAAATATTAATTTTGAAATTTTTGTTTTTTTTTTTTTTGAATTTTATATTTTGTACTATTTTCATCTAAAAAATTGTAATAACTTTTCTTAATAATTAGGGGTAATACAAATTGAGATTTTGGAAAGTTTTGAGGGGTAAGATAGACATTTTCAGGGGGACACCATGGCTCCTCCCTTGGCTTATATAATAGAGATAGATAGATAGATACAAGCAAAAGATTAGCTTGTGCAGGTAACCATAAAATATATTTGCAGATTGTTCTTAGGGAAGTGGAAACGAAGATTTTAGTTGTTACCTACTAATTAGTTTTTTTTATACGTAATTAAAAGCAGTTACTTTTCACTGCAAATAGAGTCCTTGAAAGTAGGAAGTCTGTTATTTTTTTTTTTAATTTTTTTTACTCCTAAACTACGTCGTTTTGGCCAGGAACCACAGAAACCTACGTGATCCTGGGACCATATAATAATTTGCGGGTAAACCAAATCAATAAAACAAGCAAACAAATGAAATAAAAGGGGATGAACCCATTTAATTCTCTTTCCCTTAGATTACTACCCCAAACAAATGGCCCGTTAGTATTTTCAATGCCACATAATGCTCCGATCCCCTGAAAATATTTTTCTTTTCTACCAGGCCACCTTATATATGTACTATATTAACTTTGCACATATGCTAATGTATTTGTTTGACCTTAAATATTTTTTGTTGCATATATATAAAAATTACAATAATTAAATACTAATAACTTAATCATTGAGATGAATGAAACAAAGACCCCACATGACTACATTATTTTTTATATATTGAGAATAATGGAGAAGATTTTCCCATCTTATGAATAGTGTCAAGATTCCAAATTGGAAGAACAAATAGGAACGGAGGGTGTACTATACATTAAAATAAAGTTGCTTAAGTCATCATTGTGCGTACACGTGTTACTTTGTCATTAAAAAAAATTTCTCCAAAACTGAATGATAATGTCATTTTGTTTAGCTAATATATATCCTTGTACAAGTTCTCATGTTGGCAAATCTTTCTTTACAATTACTAACAGGCTTAAAATTTTATATTTTGTACATATAGAATAATGAATACCCTTTTAAAAAATTACAAAAAATTAGTACTCCGTCTTATCTAAATCGTACAAGCTAAGGTATGGATATAACCTAGTTAATTCATAAATTTAGCAAGCTGTAATGACTTCACAGCTTATGTATTAAAAATAAATAATGAGATGAGAGAACCTTTTTAGTGATAAACCCATGCTCATGCCGTCATCCTTCGTTCTTCAATTTCAGTTTGGGGTAATGGTTTGAAAATATGAATGAATAAATGTTCGTTTGATGTCATTAGTCATTAGTCATTACACAAATAAGCAATAAAAGATAGATACTAACTTCCTGGATTGGTAGTTGTGGACAAAAGCAACAATAAGTATAAATGATGATCTAATACATATTGGTGGGTAGTGCCACAGTGGAGTGGTTATTATACCTTACATATTAAGTGGGACTAAGAGAATTTTTTTTAACGAGGACGTCATAGCCCAGTGATTAGGTCACAGATACGTGTGTTGGTTAAAATTGGGCTGAATGATCTGCAATAGGGTTCAGTTTAAAGGCCTAATATCCAACACATTATCCTATAAATAAAAGAGATAACTTTTTTCAATATGGTGATATGGATAGTACTTGACTACCTGACATTGAGTCGGCCCTTACTTCAAGTCAATCGATTCATTTTAGCTAACATATGTATCTGTAAATGGAAAGATAAGGAATCCTTACAAATAAATGCATTGAGATTCGTCCACGCACCACCAAACAAAATCATTTTATTCCTTTGTTTGTATAAATGTTAAAATTTCTCCGTCTAAACAAAATTATTTCCATTTCATTTATGATTGTCATACCAAACACCCCTAATATAAATGTTGGAGTGAAAAGAGTGCATATAATGAGAAATGGTGTCATCAATGTGAAGGTACACATTTCGGGTTTGTTTGTTTTTGATGGAAAATGTTTTTCCGGAAATGATTTTCCCACCTCTTTTCATTTTCCTTTGTTTGTATTGAAAAAGGTAGAAAACAATTTTCTTTAAGGTTATAAATGTCACTTTAGGAAAGGAAAATCATTTTTCTATCGCAGAAGGGGAATGCCACATTTTTCCCTCACACTCTTGCTTCTCCCTTCTTCACTCACGAAGCTTTCATTCCGAACCTATAATTTTACAAGTAAAGCAAAAGATAGCTAGGACCTCAAAAAATAAATTTTATGGGTAAGAAGCTTTTATAGGATAAGATATCATATATATGCTCGTATGATGCTGTACTTTGATTATAGACCATTTTTTTGAAGGATAATGTGTGGGATATTAGGCTTTGGAATCGGACACTGCTGCAGGTCACCCGATCTAATTTTAGCCAACACACGCATCTGTAAGGGGATAATAAGGAATTCTCGCAAATGCGTGCGATAAGAATTGAACCCATGACCTCGTGCCTGAAATTTGGAAGCCTTAACCACTGGGTTATTACTTGATTCTCGTTTGATTATAGACATGAATAGACTCTTTCACCACCAATTGCTTTTGTACCATATATTTTATAGAAAGCCATACCTAAAAGCACTATATTATTATTCATCCATATAGAATAGAATATAGGAATAGTAATTATTGTTTACATCTAACGCGGTTTGTGGGATCCAAAAAGTCCACGCGAACTCAACGCGTTACTTGCAGTATCTTCCTTTTTACTTAAAACTTATATAGTATCTATAATTTAAATATTTAAAATAGGAAGTTTAAGCCGTCACATGTCATTTTCTCGCACCATGTAGGCGTCCAATCATTGCGCCATGTTATTAAGCCCAAATTTATTTTATTTAAAAAAATGTATAACAAGTCTTGAACTCGCAACCTCATTTTCACACACTAATGGTTTAAACCATTAGTCTATCTCTCATCTTTGTACTTAAAAAGAAGATTTTAATAATTATAAACTAGCTGAAGTTGATGTATAATATAATAAACAAGCGCCCATTCGGTTTCTCTAAATATTTTTTGTTATCATCTTATACAACGTATCATTCCAAATTCTTTCTAATCTCTTTAACTTCCTTAAATTGGTTGTTTTTTATTCATAATTTTTTTCATATCTTAATTTAATATTAAATGCATATACTTTTAAACTCTTATTTACGGAGTACATGCTCTTATTTATATGGATGTTCAATTTCTTTATTTTTTTAATATACATTTTGTATATATGAATAGATGTTTCTTATATATTTATGGTAAAACATTGTAATTTTTCTTTTATATAGTCAATTTATAAGTCAAACAAAATCCCGAGCAAGACACGGGGTTAAAACTAGTTATATTTTATAGTATAATAACTAAGATCTTGAACAAATTAAATAACATAAGTGGTCTAGACAGGATTATGGAGACCTCGTGCAAGATTTTATATAATGGAACTTTTAATCACAATTTTGAAAAAAAAAGTCTACGTAAAGAGAATTGAACATCGCTAGGTTTTTGTGAATTGTTGATATACGAGATATGAGTGAGCACCAATTTGCTGCTTCTCTTGACATATGAGGCGCTTCCCCTTAAAAATTCACGTTGGCACGCTGATTTTAGTTAAAAATTCATAATATATAAAAATTAGTATAAGGCACGATGACACGGTACGAGCCGGGCTGGCATGACACGTGGGCTGGGATGTGCATGTGCCTTATATTTTAGAACTTGGCACGAGTCCGGCACGACACGTTATGACACGAGGCAAGCGGACTTGACACGTGGGCCATTCCGGCACGGCCCGTGCACACCTTTACGTGAGGCGCTTCCCTTAACACTAGTTTATTTTAATTTATTTTGTGTATATTAAAAATAATAAAATAATACTATCTCCATAACTGAATTCTTACAACAAAGGACTTTTCACGTATGTTAAGACAAAACTTTGAAGATTAATATCTCTAATTATGTATTTTAAAAAATTATGATTACTAAATAATAAAAAACTACAAATTGAGACAAATCTAACAAGATTTCACATTACTATATTTTTCATTATGTAAAAGTGACAAATTAGAATCAAAATAGAAATTATAAATAGTGTAAAAAGTACATTACAGATGAAGTATAACATTTGACGCTCTCTAATTCAAAGGTAATGTGTAGTGGGCCTACCTAGCACGAGCCTACAACGGCCACTGAATAACATAATTAACATCTCACATAAATCAAAGACATTATATTATAAACATTAAATATATATATGTATAAAAAAAATTCTCTTAGTTTTGATATAAATACAATCACCCTCTTAGTTGACAACTGGTTTAACAGATCAAAAACAAATCACAAGATAATAACCAAGAAGATGATGCTCATATCATTACTCATATTAGTATTATCAATTCTTTTCATAAGTGGTTTTTTGAGTTTTAATGTTCTAAACTCTACTAAGAAATTTTTGTTATTACATATCAAAAAACCCTTGTTCTTACATCCAAATTGTTCTTTGGGGATCAACAACAACCCCATAATTGAAAGGATGAACAAGAATGATTATGATGATGATTATGATTATGATCTAAAGAGAGTTTTCGCGACGTTCGACAAGAATGGAGATGGGTTTATAACAAAGGAAGAGCTCATGGAATCACTTAACAACATGGGAATGATGGTTTTAGGGAAAGATATTGAAGAAATGGTTGAAAGATTGGATACTAATAAGGATGGATGGGTTGATGTTGGTGAGTTTAGAGAGTTGTATGAGTTGGTAAAGGGAAAGAAACATGATAAAGGGAAGAAATTAAATGATGATGATGATGATGATGATGATGTTGATGATGATGTTGATGAAGATTTGAAGGAAGCATTTAATGTGTTTGATGAAAATAAAGATGGGGTAATAAGTGTTGAAGAGCTAGGGTTAGTGTTATCATCATTAGGGTTGAAACAAGGAAATAGAGAAGAAGATTGCAAGGAAATGATTAAGAAAGTAGATGTTGATGGAGATGGTATGGTTAATTTTGATGAGTTTAAGATGATGATGAGATCTACTTTTAGTTCATCATCTTCAAAGCTTGTGCATGCTTTCTAGATAGCTAACATGAAATTAAATATTAATTATTATTAATTAAGGTATAGTTTGTATATATATTATATATATGGTTTTATTTATGTATGTATGTTTTGGTTAACTAAGTGTGAAATTGTTAGGATAAGTGATTTTATTTTTTTTTTGGTTGTTTAATTGTCCGTGTCAATTGTCAAGAGGAACTTTTCCCAATAAGTTATATATATAGACCTTAAGATTAGAATAAATGTGGATACATAGCCGTATTATTAATCTACTAGGTATGTATTAATACCTGAGCAAATGTTGAGTTTGTTTACCTAAGTAATTTATGCAGCATATGCTCGGTTTGTTTATCTAAATAATTTATGTAACACTGTGTCGAATGTTGATTGTATACAATTGTTCATCATTTAGTAATATTAAAGTTTCAATAAAATCACGTTTTCATCAAAGGTTAATTGTAGAGCAGCAAATGCATTTTCATTTAGTAAAATTTTACTTATTTTCCTTTTCATTTTCCTTATTTTGCATCAAGTTTCGTACATGATAGTAAACAATAGAAAAATTATTTTAAAATTGTGTTTTCCACTGTAAAATTGTTTATTATGAAAATTATTTTATATTATAAATCTTTTACGCCTGAGTAAACGAATCCGTATCGGTAAATTTAGATATACTAGTGTAAGAATGGATAATTTCACATGAGTTACGTAGTCCATCCTAGTTTGTTGTATTGCTCGTGGGTTGCCTCTTGTTTGGAGACCTGTGTTGTATTGGTGTGGCAATAATTTCTTTGCTACCCCAAAAAAAAAGGTTAATTAGACTTCTGCTCATGGCTCTAATGCATGAGTAAGTATTTACTTTTAGCTGCTATATGCATTTAGCAGCTTCCCAGCCAATCATATTATATTGCTCCATTTGTGTAAGAAATAAATGGAGGTGGTCTTGCGTACATGTGAACCCAAAACAGTACGTGGACAATAAACAACACCCTTGGGACAATAATTGTATTACACAAGACAATAATTGCGTTGCAAGGGACAATAATTATGACATTCATTCAAAAATCGCTAAATGCATTTAGCAGCTAAGAGTTTATCATTACTCTGCATGCATAGACTTCTGCTCGTGGCTCTAATGCAACCAATATATTGAGAGAAAATTTCAGGAGAAAAATGTAGATGATACAAAATAAATACTTACATTTTTGTAAATAGTACATATATTTAAATGAAAAATTGGTCTCATCAGCACCGCCTATGAGTTGGTTGTACAAAACAGCACCACATAAAACAAGTGCACAAAGCATCACCAATTTTTTCGGATCAAAGGGTGTAGCGAGCAGCACCACTTTTGCAAAGAGTGTTGCGAGCACTACCAACTTTTGCAAAGGATGCGCAGAGTAACACATTCAGGCAAAAGGTGGTGCTACTTTGTGCACGTGCTTTAGGTGGTGCTGTTTTGTGCACCCAACTTATATAGGTGGTGCTGATAAGGAAAATATTTTCTCTATTTAAAAAGGGAGGAACAATAATGATCCAAACCAACTGGCATGGTCAAGTTAGTGAGCTAATACAATAAATAATTATTGAGTGATTAAACCAATGGTCTGATGAATTTAAGACACTAGTAAAAAAATCCCATTTTGATGCGCCTTATTTGTTGTGGTTGTTAGGATACTCTTAACAACCGCAGCAAAAAGATTATCAGTATGCAATTGCTTCGGTTGCTAGTGTTGATGATTCAATGTGATTAACTTATTTAAATGAAGAATTTGCATTGATCAACTAATTCAATAATCATTGTGTGTTGCTGAACACAAATTGTGTGTTTAAAAGCTATATTCAGAATAAATTTATTTATTTATGAACTTTTTATGATACTCAAGCATATTTAAGGCTTGTCTATAGTCTGACTTGTGTTGTTACGGGATGGTGTGGATGTGCAGTAGAGGATACATGTCAAAATGAAGAAAGATGGATGCTTGCAGTTCAAATTAATGGATGGTCTGGCTTTAATTTGTTAATGAAGTGTTGCTGCTGTTAATAATGATCGTTGTTGTTGTTCAAATTTGGTTTATGTTCATTTAGTTTTTTTTATTTATGCTCAATTTTTTATTTATGTTCATTTTGGATGTATGTTTAATTTTCTGTTATTTATTAAATTTTCGAACATTAAACTAGGCACTTTACATGCATTAGCCTGTGTGTGGGCACCCACTTTAGGCACCCATCTCATAAAAGTGTGTTTTACACTTGGGGCAAACCTAGGGGGTTTTTCTACATGGATGGTATGGTGAACTACTCTAGAATTATCCATATTCTAAACATATCCACGCCATGACACGCTACCACGTCAACTATAAGTGTAATAACCCGAAATTTTGGGCTAGAAAATTTCGTGGTTAATTAATGTTTATTCCTAATCCTAAGTCCAAAAGGCCCAGGTATTTGGGCTGTGTTTTCTTAAATTCTCTTTTATCTCGAAATTGGGCCCAATGACCCAATAATTGTTTCCCATGGCCGGCCCCCTCATATGCATGGCCAAGGAATATTTTCCTTTTAATTATTTTTATTATTTAGATAATTCTATATCTAAATATCCAGTTTTTATTTTATTATCCTAATTAATCTAAAAATCCTATTTTTAACTAACCTCATACCAAGTCTACTAAAATTACTCAATCTCTCCTACCCTCACTCAATTACACGGCCCCCCTTTATTTTCTTTTTCTTTTATTAAATCTTTTGTTCTTTATAATTACTTATAAGGAACAATACTCATATTCTTTTACCCTAACTTCAAAACTCTAAACTCTCAAAAGAACCCTAAACCTCCCTAGTTGACCGTGTGGGATTCGAACCATAAACAAGAATTTTTCTTGTTTTCTTTCCTAATTCAGGTAACTAGTCTGTCTCTTTTAAATCTGGTACAAGTTTTCCATATAGTTAATTAGGATTAAGCTAGGAAAAATTGATAGAATTAGTATCATGATAGGCTAGAAAATTTCGAACCATGTGATGTAATTATCTATGTTACTTTCTTGATATTATATGTAACCTTTATGAATCTTATATTATTTTTAATTAATTCTATGCATGAACTATTATCTTAAATTGTATAATTGCTTTGAATAATTGCATGATAATTGTTGAATCTTGTTCTTGGAAGTTCGAGCATATGTCGAGTATCATAAAATTATTTTGATGATAATTTCATGATATTTTCTTGAATTAAATTAATGATCTTGATTATTTAATTGTTTAATTAAAGTCTTAAATTAAAATTGTTATTTTTGTTCTTGATATGTATGAATGTTGAATGGCCATGTGATCAAGAGGAATAAAAATCTAATTTTTCTTGATGAATCTAGTTATAATTCTTGAATTGTTAGTAATCTTGGATTTAATCTTTAATTTAATCATGATATTGTTAAGTCTTGAAAATTAATCTTGATATTGTTATTAGCCATAAAAGTCGTGTGATATGCATGCCCAAAAGAATTGATTTTGATCCTGTTTTGGTCCATGATTAATGATTTAATGTATAAAGTATGATTTTATGGTTTACTATTCCTTTTATTTGGTTAATTATTGATAATTGTATTTGATTAATTTAAAGTGTCAATTTTGGTATTTTTACATATAAATGTCGAGTGGCTCTAAAGGATAAAAAGAGGATTTTTATCATAATTTAAGTAATATTAATTCATGATTGATAGTTTATATGATTATCTGTTATTTAATTGATTTGTTAAATTGTTTATATAATTATTTAAGGAATTGATTTAATTATTCTTTTGCCATGAAAAATGTCGAGTGGTATGATAAGGGTTATGATCAATTTTAGCTTAATTTTTGGCTTATAATAATTTAGTTTGTAATTTTAGGAATTAATATAATTAAAGGAATAAAAGGAATTAATAAGATAAGTTGTAACATGAAGGAAAGGAATAATAGGATGGTAAGAATAAGTTATAAGATGATAATAAGTATTGGTCTCACGATGGCCATGTCAATAAGATAAGATAAGAAACGGATGCCTGTTTGGTGATACATGGGTCACCAGATTAGGTTAAGTCGAAGCCACTGCCCTACTGCGGTCTCTGGGCAGTTCTGGATCTTAAGATGTGTAGTCGTCTAAGTAGTAGTACACGGGCTACTATTTAGGAGTTATGGCCATAGCTTAGGCTTAGTTCTTGCAAAGGAGAGCTACGGGTAGAATACACGGTTTCTTCCCGGCGCATTTTAGGAAAGTTGGGATGTACACGGGCATCCTTACGAGCTATAATGACCGGTCCATAAAGTTAAGAAGATGGTTAAAAGAAGGGTTTAGGGTAATAATATGATAAGATAAGTATTATACGGGTTGGATATGATTATGTATGTATTAACATATTTATATGTATGTTATCTATGTATTGTATAAGTATAATATGTTAAGTCTTCCGCTGCGTACGTCTGACAGGTATGTATTTATGTATGTATTTGTATACGTATTTGTATGTAACTGTGTAGGTATTTCAAGTGTATTTTATACGTATTTTACTCGTATTTTTATACGTATTTCGTATGAATTTTACTCGTATTTTTATATGCATTTTACTCGTATTTTATACATATTTTTACTTGTATTTTTATACGTATTTTACTCGTATTTATATACGTATTTCGTATGTATTTTTGTACGTATTTCGTATGTATTTTTATACGTATTTCGTATGTATTTTACGTATTCTGATATGTATTTTTATACGTACTTTCATGTATTTTTGTATGATTTTCTTGGTTAATTCTATGATATTATATGGTTAATGGTCCCTCATTTAAGCGGGACAGCCTAGTTACTCGCCACTGACGATGGACCCCCCCCATTTTAGGTGATGATGCAGACGCATAAGTGGACTTACGTGTGGTTCGGGTTGTGTGCCTTGTTGAGATTTATAGAGAGAACCCGGAGTCTATCTTATGTTGTTTTATTTCTATATTATTTAGTTTCACCCAGCCTGTTGGGAATGACAGTTTAATTTGTATTTTGGATTTATTTAAGGACTTTTGGGACTTTTATTTTATTATTGGATAATAAATGGAATAATGGACTTTAATATTAATAATGCTATTTAAGTTTTGTTTGGTAATGATCCATTTGTCGATTTCCTTCGTAAATCGACAGCCTATAAAAGTCGGGTCGTTACAATAAGACTCATAATGGATGTCCCCCTTGGATTGTCACGAAGTTGCGATGTGTATAGGTGGATCTACCCTAGTCATGGTACCCTTTGGACACGTATAACATGACCTTAACAGAACACATATATTCTTGCCTAATCAGTTGGAACTGAATGTTTAGGTGTAGCAATGTTTTATGTGTAATATTTGTTGACCTTGTCTAACTTTGCAAAAAGTTGTTGCATATGGAGAGTCACATATAGATTTCGGATTATTCTTCGTATACATTACGTACATAGTATATATCCCCGTAGGTTGAACGTTGTATATGTCGCTTATTTAATTTCATACCATTTATGTATAGTGTCCCTTTTATCCCTAAAAAAAAGGAGCAAGAAAAAAATTGCAAAAAAAAAAAGTATATTGTGCAACTAAAAAGAGAAAAAAAATGCAAAGAGCGCATATTTATACAAAAAAAAAATCCGAATAAGAAAATAAAGGGATAATAGGAAGACCTTTCATTCATACATTTAAGAGCACCCGTACTAGTGCATGCATTGTACATTGCAGTCTAAATTTTTTATCTTCCTAGGATAGAGTATTATAACTAGACAAAACTGGTTGGGTCCGGGGACAGGGTGCTAGGCTACTCCTAGGCATGAATCCACCAACAATCATTCCTCAAAATGCACACATTGCACAAAAGAATGAAAACAACCTTAAGATATTATTGAAATGGCCGAAGAAATAGAATAGCAAGCCTAGTTTCGCCATGTGGCAGCCATCATGGCCGAAACGCTCAAAGCTCTTATGATCAAGGTGGACAACGTTGAGAAGGAAGCAAGTGACCCCACCACTAGGACATTGTGAGGCTTATAACACGAACCATCAACGAAGAAAGCTCCAAAAATAAGTGGAGTAAAGTAGAAAGGCTGACTATTCAAAAGATACTCTAGTGTGGTTAATGTCGTTAAGACTATGGAAACTTGAGTAACAACTCCATTCCTTTCGAAGCATGAGTACATACCCTTGGGGATGACCTATACTCAAGCATTCAACCTTCTTCACACTAATGGGGAGATTACTCCTATAAGACTCACTTCGGATATTGAAAGGAAGCCTGCCAAGTGGGACACAAGCATGTATTGAAAGTATCATCAGGACAGAGGTCACACAACCGAAGAATGTTACAGTTTAAGGAACCAACTGCAAGACATGGTAGAAGACATAAGGCTTCTTATCCCTCCCGTGGGTAAGAAGCCAAACATACAAACTGGTCCACTCAACGCTTTCATGATCAAAGAGAAAACTCCCTGACCAAGGGAACTAACAAAAGAGAAAGATAAAGCCCCTCGTGATGACAATACAGAGGTGTCTTGTGGTTTTAAGAGCAAGAGTCTCATAGCCTTACTTTGAGTCGGAGAGTCGTCCCTCCGTCTAGATTTTAAATTCCACTTTCTTCTTTTTGTGTTTTTTTAGTCTGTGTCATTAGGAATAGGATCATGTATTCATTTCAGTCTTCATTTACTCTTTTCAAGTTTCATCAATAACTTTTCATTTTTTTATTTATAGCTTTCATTGTACTTCAAATTCAATAATGAAATATAAGCCAACAAATGACCTCATTAATTAAACTAAATATAAAATACATATAAAAAGGGATAACAATTAGAAAATCAAATTGGACATGTTCGAGAGGCATTCTTTCAAAAATCCACAAAATAAACCTTCCCCTTCCATTCACATTATCACATAATCAATAACCATTGTAACCCCCTTTAAGCTTGCTTGCCAAAATCAAATCAACTCAACCGATTTCTTTCTTAACCACATTAACCTACCTCTCACGGTGCATAAGAAAAAGAAAAAAAAAGGGGGAGATTCCACTCAGAATCGGAGACAACCAAATTCTAAAATTCTAAATTCAAAGTCAAATTCGAAATGACAATCACATCAAATTCAATTCCAAATTCGAAGTCCAATTCAAAATGATCGTAACACCAAAGGCAAAAGCGAAATTATAAAAATCAAAATGCAATCTTGTGAAAATTCAGCTACAAAATAAAAGTCAAAGCACATTTGTGCACCATTGAAACAAATTATAACCTTTCACCCTTTCACCGAAAACCTACATTACAACCTCAAAAGTCCTCTCCAAATCCCATCGTCCATCACTTGCACACACACCTCATGAACTACAATCGGTCTAATTCCGTCAAAATACGTAGGTAGCCTCATCTCGTGGTCCGACCATATCAAATAAATTATAATGAGGTCGACTCTTCAAGTTGGTTTCAATTTCTAGAATTTTGGACCACAACTATTTAGTTTAGAACCCGATATAGACTCGATCTTGAACCATCATCTCTAAGCTAGCCACTTCAATCCACCCATCTTATCACACTTAATCACAAATTTCAACTATTTTATTTTCCTTATCTCAAGCAATTCTATTTACACCCTCTAAGACTCTCCTACTCTTGCTCTACCATCATCATTACTCGAATCTTGCTCATCATCAAGCTCATCAAGTTCATAAAGTCCATTATAGGTCATCTAGTGTGTGATAATTTACTCAAAGGTCGCCTTTCAATATTTGGGGGCTTGTATCATCTGAAGAGTCTTCATGTCTCGACATAATCGAAGTCAGTAGTCTGTATAGTTTTCTCAACAGCAAAACTTTACTTCAGCCGTTCACTACACGTGCTTCGATCCTCCATCTTAAAGACTATGACCCAAGTATGCTCTATTGTAGATAAAAAAACATCGCAAACCTTCCCATCTCACTCCTCTCCTAAGGAAGCTATATGCTCAAGTGCTCGATTTGAGTAAACATAACAAAATCCATAACCCATGCTTATTCACCACTACAACACAAAGCCAACCTTCATCGGAAAAAACAAATGTCACACAACTTGCGTACACAAGATCCTAAATAAGGACAAAGAGGAACGTGACACCTCCCGCTTGCAAAGCAGAGGAAAAACCCGACTCGCCCCTTGATCCAGAATACCACTTGTTCTGCAAATCATCCAGCCTATAGTCGAGCCCTAATCACGAGGAGAACACTTCAAACGAGATTTCCATACACCATCCACGCGAACAGTCAGAGGTGGAATGGAACAAGACCCAATAGCCCATGAGGGAGGAGAGCAAGGGAGCACAGAGATAGGAGAGAGTAGAAACAAGAATGCTTTTCCCATAAGTTATAAGGCAAAACGTCCTTATTTCATATATCATTTGAATAACCCTAAATGGATGAATAGGTTGAGCTCGAAACACAAAATTGTTTTGATCAACCCGGATACTCCAAAAAGCAGCGATAAAGGAGACAACTCAAGAATCATGAGAATCAGAAGGATCATATAGATATAGGATAATATTAGCAACCCAATCAGAGAAATACATATGTAGGCCTAGATCAAAAGAAGCCTAAATATGTTGATCAAATATGTAGTCACGTATGAAGCGAGCAATACACTCACAAATCGAACAAGTAAGGGGAACAAGGATACGACGTCGGTGTAAATTGGCAGCCAAAGGCAAAATGCGTTAAAGGATATGCCATATAAAGATTTTCCATTTAGGAAAAATCGAAAGATGCCAAAGGGTATGCCAGATAAGAAGTGAAGTAGCGTGAGGGGGCTTCCTTCAGTAAGCAAAAACCAGTATCCACTACGAAGAATATAAGCACCATTGCGGGTCATGAAAGTGTCCATGAGCTACGTAGGGGAAAGGTGAATGGATAAGACATCTTCTACATTCGGGGGAGCAAAAAGTTGTTGGATTCATGGGATATTCTAGTGCCTATGAGCGATAAGCTCGTGAACTATGGAAGGAACCTGAGGTGGCAGATTATTACTAGATAACTGGATCTTAAAACCATTGCCCCACCTAGTGTTCAAAACAGAAACATCCTCTCCAGATGCTACCCTCCAAACAAGCACGGAATGCACAGCTAAAGCAACTCGAATCAAGTTGCAAGTGGCCCAGATAGGCCGGTAAGGCATTATCCCTCTCTAGGCCAGAGATACTAGAGAGTCCGAATAAGCAGTAGAGGAAACTCGACTAACTAGGAGTTGTTGATTTCTTCCCTTTTGTTTCTGCAAGCTTGGCCTATAAAATTACTATTCAAGCTTCTTCTTTGTTTCTTTTTTTGGCCAAATAACAACACATGCGTACAAGACCAAAGCTTAACAGTCCATTATTACTCTAAAAGGAAGATTGTGAGCCTTAATATTCGAAGACCAAGGAACCTTGGCACACAAGATAAAGTTAGAGTCTTCGCAATACATATTATACCACCTACAATATTGTAAATGGAATGGTCACATTAACTAGGAATAAGTAATGCTTTGATCAAGATTTGGGGTGACAATAACATAAGTTTAAAGATAATTGAACTAGTTGGCATGTCCCGTTTTGTTTCATATTAATATGGAAAATTTTATCATACTATATCCACAAACTTCTCAAAATTCTAAGATATAATGACTATATTGAAAAAATCAACAAACTAATTTCTTTTCCTTTTTGAACAAGTCATTTGAGCGTACAATATAAATAATACAAACTACACTTACATTCTTCAATTTCAAACAATATATCGAGCATAGCTCACCCAAAATGTTTTGGGAATAAGGTTTGATATTGCTGTATACAGAGCATAGCACACGCAAAATACCTAGTAGTACATTACATATACACGAATCATTCAGCTATCAGCGGTTTTCAGAAGATAAAATATAATTGCACCTTAAAATAGACACAAATGGATAATTTCTATTAGATAAATTAGCCCTACATCTCCAATACAGTTGAGATGACAGACTTCCGACGAAAGTGGCCTGATTCCGGATGAGAGTATAAATTACAACCTGCCATACATTCTTAGAAGATGTCAGGATTGAAACGGCCAGGCATAGAGCTGTTCTGTTCAGCCTGCTTCAAGTGCATCGCCAATGCGTAGTTATTAACCTGATCAACATACCCCATCACAATCACTATTAGTATAGATCTAAGAAAGAGTTAGCCTTGATTACTACATAAATAATTAGTATTCTGAAATTTTCTTATTATTAGAAAATAAATGTAAGAAACTTTACAAACTGCACAATTTGTATGCTATGCCAGAAGGCTGGAAAATATCATTAAATTTGCACAAAAGTTGCAGAATATGGTAATAGAAGATGATCCACCAACATTAGGCAACACACAAAGTTGAAAGAATGATATACATAGGGAGAATCTCTATCAAAGCACATAATAATGAAAGTAAGGTAGTTTAAGTTATCAAACTGACACAATATTTACAACTATACCAGGAGCAAATCCTTCAACAGGTGAATAATATAACTATAAAAAAGCAAGTTGCAAAGAGAAGGCCAAGGATAGCATTTGACAAACTAGGACTCATGGTCTCATCAAACAACAATAAATGCCTCATCAATCAACAGGCAATGAGCGCATTACAGATTTCTTAAAAATTGCCTAACATAGCACAATAATTATGGAAAATTTGGCACGATTCACATCTTGAGTTGGTACAGAGAAGGAAAGAGAAAGAATGTGTATCTGTAACCCCTTGGTCAGCTGTGTGTGAGATACAAAAAGAAAATGAAAGGGAAGATCCTAAAGTTGCAAAAGGACTAGCCAATAGCTATACTAGAGGTATTGGAATCTTTATATTAAAAAGTGTTAGCTGTATTGGACCTCCAACTAGAAAGCAAACACCAATTGAAAATGGTGGGTGCAGTTGCAGTTAGCAGTGTGGTAATTAATAACCGACTCCAAAAAGTCCAAATGCCCAATCATTTTAACTTTCAATAAAGAAACCACTTACTCTCACAAAACTAAATGCTTCAGCTAATGTATACATAGAGTACAGATTGGACACAGTATTCTGGTTAGCCCTCGATTTATAACTGAAGCCAGATGGCCATTCATTCCAACTATCAATCTTGAAATCCTCTGATACTCCCAAGAAAAAATGCATCAGCTAACGTAGAAGCAAACATGCAGTCTAATTTCACCCAGCAACCATAATTCGGTACAGCCCATACAATAGGTTTTAAAGGATTTCTTAATGGACAACAGACAGAAACAAGAGTTGTCCGAACGGCCTACTCGTATATTTTTACAAGTACACAAGAATAGATAAGATGAACTGTCCAAGGGGAAACTTTCCTTTTCTAACAAAACAGATATTTTGGTCATCAGGACGATGCATTTTGGTCATCAGGACGATGCATGGACATAAAGCATTTGTTTATGTAAATCATTCATCAGCTTGGAACTCACAAGGGAAAAAAAAAAAGTAATTCCACAATCAACCAAGTTCAGAGTTTCACCTCTAAAGTTCTTATATGCTCTTGGCACTGGGACAGAAGCTGCTTAAGGTGTTCAACTTCTTGCGACTTGGCTTCAAATTCTTTCTGACGCTCATGTTGGATCGACACGGCACGTTTAAGGATGCCATTTTCCTGTAGCAGTTGTTGAAGCTGCTCTTTCAGCGTTGAATTCTCCTGCAGACATAGTAATTTGTAAGCAAGAGCACATCCCCCCCCCCCCTTTTCCACACACACACACACAAAACGAAAAAAAAAAAAAAAAACCTTTATACACTTCTGAATTACCTTTTCCTCCATTTTAATTTGGATTTGTTGATAATAAATTAATAACCACCTAAAGTTTTCAAGAAAAAGGACAAACACATTGAATTTTTTTTCCCCATTTAAATACCTAATATTTACCTTTTTGTTGAATATATTCGGTACCTTGTAACAAAAATTCCGCTTGTGTGGCCGACTCAAAAGAAACACAAAAGAAGGGTTGTTAAAATTGTGAAAAAAAATGAGGGGAGTGGTTTATGACAGTTAGGTGGGGACCACACAAACGGAATTTTTGACCGATTCCGTTACAAGGTGCCTATATTCAACTAGAAAAGTAAATATTAGGTGGTTAAATAAAAAAAATAATCAATAGGTGGTTATGTCAAATTTTTTAAAACATTAGGTGGTTATTATCAAAGGAAAAAACCTTGATTTATTTAAACAATAGCACTACATTACAAGCGGATTAAAGTAGTTAAAGAGAAAATAGGACAAAGAGAATTTGCAAATGACAGCTATCTAACAAACAACCATGCCAGCAAGTAAAGTTTATGTATGGCAAACTATCACCTGCTGCAAATTTTGTGCAGCTTCAGCTTTCACATGCGCATTTACAGATTTCTCAAAAGCCTCAAGAGCTCTTGATGCACGAATTCTTGCATCCTCCACATCAAATGCAGCGCTCATTTCCCTCACAAAATGCTCCACCCACTCGGCACCCTCTACATGCAATTTTTTTGATGCTGATGGGTCTATTGTAGATCCACCTTCTTCATCGACATGTACTAAAGAGGAAAAAATGATTGAAGAAACAACAATTCAGTTACACTTAAAAGCTGCAATGTTAAATGGATCAAAACATGCACAGCAATGCTTTATCAGGTGATAATGATATGAGCATTAAGCCTTTCAATTTTATTTTCTTTACATTAAGCAATTCAAAGAGAAACCATGTTCACAATAAAACACAACGGAACAACAAATCAAGCTTTAGTCGGCTATTAAGCAGCTTAGAAAAAAAAACTTCATCAGGCAAGTCACCAAAAAAAAATTCAGCTGGAAGTCGTGTATTTTGGAGCTAGGCAGCATGGAGATGGGTATGGAATGAATCACGAAAAAAAATACAAAACTTGAAATAAAGCGTACAGCAAGGAAACAGCAAAACACACATACATACATACATATAAGACACATACACAACATGCATTTTCTATATTCTTCAATATGTTCATTTCGTATATTTTTCTTACATGTACATATATATAATAACCAATAACAAAAACAAGCACATTACAAAATTAGCATTAAAGCCAACTAATGCATTGATTTCCAAATCATGATTGATATTAAGAAATAAGAACACAAGATATACAGAAATTGTAAGTGACATTCAAGCTTTCAAGATGCTTGATCCTCTCCAACATAAAGGCTTTCCACTTTTACAGTGTCTTGTTTACTCCCGAAGAACTAATGAGAACACACAAAATATTTTTTCACACCATTCCCTCCCACTAATTATTTCTAATTATACGGAAAAAAGTTAATTGTGACCCAAGCTAATCCTAATAAGCACTATATTACCCCCCCCCCACCCCACTCCAATGCATAACAGTACAGACCACCTTAGTTTTAAAAGGCACAAGCCACACCAACGTGAAAATGATCCTTAGAGCCTGGCCATAAAACACAAAGAGAAAGCGCATGCCTCTACATTTTTTTTTTCAAATTTCTTTTCTTTGATTGTATTCTAATTATTAATTAAAAGATCCCAAATAATTTAGGTAGTAATAAATGTAAACCAAAATAAGTCTCAATTTGGAGAAACTTCAACCATTCTTAAATTTATAACTCAAATTTACGCTATTATATTTAAAGCCCAAAGGCTCACCTCGCTAACGGCACTATGATGATGCAAGTGCGGCTCTCATTTCACTGAGGAAGGCTCAAATTTTAAACTAAGCCAGCCACCCAAACTTCCACCTTGCCCACAAGGTGGGCTACACCGAAAAATTTGATGAAGTGAAAAGGGTTGAAAGGGTTTTTTTGTTACGTGTAAGTGTTTGGAACAAGTCCTCTTCACATTAGGAGTGCTCAAGAAAGCCTGACCCGACTATCCACAGTAAAGAAACCATTAATCAGATGATTTTAAAAATTAAAAAAAAAAAGAGAAGAAAAGTAGAAGACAGAGAAAAAAGAAAAGAAGAAAGAGCAATTCGAACACCATCCTTCAAACAAAATGTGAAATGAAAAGTGCAGAGAGGACTGAAGACAGTCAGACGGCGACGACAGCACCGGAGGGCAATAGACGGCGACGGCGGAGGTGGCTAGCTCCGGCGACCAATGAATCGAGGTTAAGAGAGAAGTTAGGTAAGTTTTTAATGGAAAACCCTAGATTTTTACCCTTTTCTTTCCTCCTTGTTATCAATTGGAAACATAGATTTTCCCCCAAAAATTTTAAGGTCGATGACTTGGGGACAGCACTTTTGCTCTTTAGCTGTCCCCAATACGTCCCCAACAACTGTCCTCCACGTCCCCACCATGAGCCAGCCGTATCCACCATGACCAAAACGTTCTAGAGACGTTTTTCATCCGAACCCGCACCATCCCCATCCCCTACCGGTCCCCAGTACAAGAGCTTTGGCCTGGGAGCCGCCCCCGTGCTTCCTAGTATATATACATACATATATCATATATGTATATATGTGCGCGCGCGCACACACACACACACACATATATATATATATAATATGCCAACCTAACTTACAACAAAATAACAAACTCACAACAAAATTCCTTTTTACAATTATAACCGAATGACAACAACAATAACAAGCCTTATTCCCAAAAAAAATAGGGTTGGTTGATATAAATTTAATATGTGTATCACGAAAGTAATCCACACATATTCTCCTCCAATCGTCTCTAGGCTCTAGCTACCGCTAAATTTTCCTAGAGTCCCAACAACTTTTAAGTCATTCTCAATAACTTTCTTCCATGTTTGCTTTGGTTTTCCTCTACCCCTTACCTTGTCTCCCCTTTGCCACTCTTCAAGTCTCCTTACCAGTGCAATATACTCTCTACATTTATATAACTAAACCATTTTATTTGATTCTCTCACATTTTGCCACTATGGAAGTAACCCCTGAACTTTTCCCGACAACCTCATTCTTAATTCTATCATTTCTTGTATACCCACACATCCATCGTAGCATACACATTTATTACATCCATCTTGTGAATATTACAATATCCCAAACCCTAGCATTCGGTACCTAAAAGTAATGTCGTTCTAACCATTCTCCGCTAAAAAAATCATTCAATCTATGTGGCATACCACGGTCACATAGAAACCAAGAAGCTCCCTTCCGATCACCCAACCTGATTTGATCCTATGAGCAACATCTCCACTTAATCACCATCTTTTTGGAAAATAGATCCTAAATAACAAAAAATTCAAACCCATAAATACTTCTCCCATCGAAAGAGTTTGCACATGTCCTGTTGTC
The DNA here is from genome assembly GCA_951394345.1 of Salicornia ramosissima. NCBI lineage: Eukaryota > Viridiplantae > Streptophyta > Magnoliopsida > Caryophyllales > Amaranthaceae > Salicornia > Salicornia ramosissima. The sequence continues at coordinate 14,060,033 of OX596233.1, read as the reverse complement.
CCACTAAAGTTGCACTCTAAACTAGGAAACACAGGGTCGGCAATTTGGTGGCCGAATCCGTACCGGGAACAGCTTAGGGACGGGGACAGTGCGGGGACGGCTTGGGGACGTATCGGGGACGGCTAGTTAGATGTGGGGACGGCTTGGGGGCGTATCGGGGACGGCAGGGTTTGGGGGTGGGGACGTTTCGGAGAAGGGGGTTTAGGGTGGGGACGTTTTGGGGACGGCTGGGTTTGGGGGTGGGGACGTCCCCAAGCTACTGCTGTTTTATTAAGAGAAAAAAAAAGGTTAAGAAAATATGATAAAGGGCCAACCTTTTACAAAGGCCCTTGTAGTAAGTGGAAAGAAAACGTAATAAATAATAATATAATATCACTATATCAGAGTTTAGTTTTACCTAAAATTAAATTGGGGATTAGGGTTTCAAACTTTCCTTTAAGTCTCACGCAGTCTCACGCATCTGCTCTGACTCCACCACAACCACCAATAGCTTTAAAAGCGCTGTCCTCGACCACGCTACCAATGGTCAGCCACCACCCAACCACCATGTTCTTCAAGTTTTCTTTCTTCTCTCTTTTTCTTTTGACTTCGAAGCCCTTATTTTGTTGTTCGAATTATTATCCTTTTGTTTCAGTTCTTTTCGAATTTGTTCTTGCATCTTCTCTGTATTTTGTTGCTTAAGACTTCTCAATAAAACTTAGTGTCGTCTAATGTCTTTTTATTGCTTAAGACAAGAAATTTATCTCTTTTAATGTTGTATTTGTGATTATTTTTTAAAATTATTAGTTTTAATTTTTTTACTCCAAGTCCCCGTACCGGTTTTTGACCCCGAATCCGACTCCGTGCAACCTAGACTCTAAATATTCTATTTTACTCCAACTAATTTTAAAGAAGGAAACTATAGGGAATATAGGGAATGGACATTACCGAGGATGTTGAGATAATAAAAAATAGCATGGAAGAGGATAAAATATGTAATGATGAATCTAATGCATATGAGAAATACAAGATAGGGAAATTCATTCAAGAAAGTGAGAATTTTTGAAATACTTAGTACAAAAAATATATATTTACTTAAGTGTTTGCAATATTATTATATTCCTTACCTATACATATTTGTATATGAGTAAGGATGAGCAAAAATATGTGAAAATCCAACCGTATCCACTCCAATTTTTTTTAATATCTTCAAATCGGATATCCAATCCAAAAAGGCCAGATATCATTAGCCCAGATTTTCCCACTCCATGTTTCCCTATCTAACATCTGCTCCTTCTAAAAAAGCCTCGTATCCTCGGCCAAAATCCTCATCCATATTTGCTTTGGGATTCCTCTGCCTCTCAACTACCCTCCATTTGCCCCTCATCCATTAAACATGACCAAACAGCCTTAATCCGTTTTCCCTAATTTTATCCTCCATAGTCATCACCTCTATTTTTTTTCCTAATAACCTCCTTCCTTATATACATCAAAAATAACATACACATCTATGTCACATTAACCTTTTCAAAGTCCAAAACTTTGTGCAATAAAGCAATGTCATCTAATAGTTGTAAGGTAAATGTTTCCTTAAGTCTCTGTGGAATATCCTGAACACAAAGAAAACCTGAAGCTCCTTCCCAGTTTAATCATCATGATCCTGTAAGAAACATCCTCATCCAATACACATCTTCGTATCGTCTCCCTCTCAACTTCACATTATCACCAAAAAAATTAACAAAATTAACTAATCTTGAAAACCCTAAAAACCTACTCTCTCTCTCTCTCTTTCTCTCACGCCTCTACACTCACATCACATTCTCAGTACCGGCTAGCTTTCTCGCAACAAACCATTCTTGTCGCCGACACCGCCTCTCTCACATCATTATCTCGTTGCCTCCTTAAGCAATTGCTTTTAGGTTTTTTTTTTCCAAATTAAAACCATTTCCCCACCTTTTTCGTTTTGTTTGATTCCAAATTTGCAAAATTTGGAAATTATTAGCAAATTTCTTTTCAATGTTTCATCCTTTGTCTTATTTCCTCTTTCTTCGGTGCACTAGTTTCAATTATACAAGAGAAATGAGAACTTGAGATGAATGTTATTGTTGTTTTTAAATTAGTGTTGCTATTGTTGATTTTAGAAGGTTTGTATCATTGTTGTTGATGTTTATTGCGTCTATTGTTGCTAGTCTTAGGTTTGTTTAAGAATATTGTATAAAAATAAAAAAAATAAACCAATTAGATTAAATTCCTAAGAATTATACATCAATTTCCTAGAATTTTTAAATCATTCACATAATTATTTAGGCTAACGTATAAAAAAAGAAATATCGGATATTCGAACCTAAACATTTTTTTATATTGGATATCCAGAATATTAACTTTGGATAAGGATACCAAATATCCAATTTCGGACACGACAGGTCAACTTGGGGAGTATCACTAACCCATGTAGCTCATCAAGCAAATCTTTTATTACTGGAGTAGGGTACTTGTCAAGCACCAATTCTTTGTTCAAACTTCAAAGTGCTATAATTGATGCAAAACTGCCAAAACCCATCCTTTTTCACAACATGGGGATAAATAAAGTGCTAGTGGGATGCCTAAATGATCCCTAATACCATCATTTCCCCTACCAACCTCTCAATCTCATCCCTTTGTACCTATGGGGCTATGGGTAAAGATAGGGTTGGACACTCACCAGGTTGCTTCCTTCCTATAAGTTGATTGTGGGCTCCTTTACTTGGTGGGTGATGATCAAATGGCATGTTAAAGACGTCACTGGAAATGGGATTAATGAGGATCCATTCGATCAACAAGCCTTCCCCTTCGTTCAAAATAGAATCAGCATAGCATTCATAGAAATTTTAAATTTCACTGTGGCAGATTGTAAGATCAATTCTCCTCACACCTTGACTTTCATATTCTAAGACTTTCAACTGATCAACACTTCTTCCAACTTCTCCAATCATTGTAAGCTTAAATACATGTGAATTTTTCTAACTCCAAATGCAAGAAATCCTTCCATAATGTTGCACCTTGGAGCTCCAACAACACACCCCCCGACATACTCCCCTCCCATTGATCTTTGTTCCCGTGTCCAAGGAAAACTTAAAGGCCTCATCTCCCAACAAGGGCAACAAAAGCATCTGAATAGTAACCAGGCATGAAGTTATGTGTGGCCCCTAGATCCAAGGACCATACATCATTAAATGATGGAAACCATGCTTCATCAGGAAATGACTGATAAAATCTTGAGGGTCAAGGATGTGACCTAAGAAGCAAAGAGAATCTTAGAACTAGAAGAAAACCATATAACACTAAACAATACAATCCATGATTCCTGCCAAAGATTCCATTTTATAGTACCAGAAATCTAGTACCATTAAAGTCTCAAGGAGAAAATAATATTGCTTCTGTTGGATGGTTTCAAGTTTAGGAGATATACCTTAATATAACTAGAGGAAAAGGAATCAATCTATAAGCAAAATGTCAAAACTAGGATACCTACCTTGAGGCTGATTGCTTGTGCCTGAAGAGGTATCAGCAGTACCCTGGAAATTTTCACCACATCCTAATCGAAGGTCATTCAAACTTTGAATTGCCAAGTCCAAATTATGTCCATTGTTCTCAAGTGCTTGTTCAATAAGCTGCCACAGAATTCAAAAAACATAGTTTAGAACTAACCTATCACATAATTATAACAGATATCAAAACATAGATAGTCAAGTAGAGAAACAATAATGGATGGATAAAGAGCAGCCACAAAAGCGAAAGCACCAAAGTAGAAGTAAAAGAAATAAGCAGAATATATAAATCATATTATAAACCTAATACCATATAGATTCGCTGAAAGACTTTACGGACAAAATTGCATGGCTCATCAGTCACAAGTAGAAATGAAGGGATTTTAATTTTTTATAAAGGAAAATTTGTCAGAAAAGACTTTTTTAAAACAAAATTTGTGAGAAAAGACTTTTTAAATTTTTTTTTGCAGAAAAGGACCTAAACAAAAGAAACAACTTTGCGAGAAGGAACCTTTCCATCGTTTTCCGACACTTTCAAGAAGGAAATTTTGCGTCGGAAAACGATGGAAAGGTTTCTTCTCGCAAAGTTTTTTTTGTTTAGGTCCCTTTCTGCCCAAAAAAAAGACAACTGGTCTTTTCCTACAAAAAAAAAAAAAAAATTAATTTAAAAGACCTTTTAAGATAAATTTTCCTTTTATAAAAAAAAAATATGAGAATCAATTCCAGCTATTAAAAACTGTAGTGGCTTAGCCATAAAGTAGGTTATCCACAAATAATTATCAAGCTTCAATTGAACCCAAAGAAAGATGGCAACACCAACGTCCAGCCATTAAATTCTTTACTGTAATAAAAGGCTATTTCTGCAATTGCCCTAAAGAAGTGAAACCTAAAATATGCCTTCTGTATCATGTCTTGAGGATAGCTAATCAACCCTCCTTCCAGCTTCTCCATCAGAATACTCTTGGAATACATTTTCAAACACAAAACTTGTGAGAAACCACCATTAATAAACTTTTACTAGTGAGAAACTACATTTAAAAAAAAGGAAAAAAAAAAAGATGTAAAAAAAACTTTACCTTGTTTGCAAAAAAAAAACTACCTCCTTACAAAATCTGGCAAAGTAAGCCGTTTTCCGACATTAAGTAAGGTCACATGACAATCTCATGGGTAACTTAAAGTTTTCCTTTTACTTTTTTTTTTACTTATTCCTCTATTTATCATTCTTCTTTGTGCACTATAAAAAATGAATGCAGTTTAAAGTTAAGTGCAATACCACCAGCCTTCAAGCTACTGAAAAATCTCTGCAGTTAGCAATTTAGCATCATCAGCAAATCTTTTGATTGCATCATCTCTAACGGTAATTGTCATGGATTTAATCATTCAGTAGAACAACATTTATGCCAGGCAGAAACTGTTCATCAATTGTGTTAAAACTTAAAAGTAATGACCACCTATAGAAATTCTAACATTTCTTTTCATAAAATATAAGAACAAGTCTAGGACAAGGCCACAATATCCTCCTCCATAGCTTGAAGGATTATGGAAAAGGCAAATTTGTCAATACTCAGAATCAGAATAAGAGACATGAGAGTAGTTTATTAACAGAGGGCGAATTATTGAAAAAAATAAGAGGGAAACTAAATGTGTGCTCATGTAATGGTCACATAACCTAGCTCAAAGCTGGAAAAGGTCAATCTGGTCGGATTTCATAAGGATATGGCTTTTTGCAAACAAGGTGGAAAGTAAGGTACTTTCTTACAATCCTTTTTTTTAAAGGTGGTTCCTCACAAAACCAAGTTTTTAAAAGGTGGTTTCTCATCGTTTAAAGAGGTAAACCCAAATGATTCAAAATACATCTTTTGTTAGGTATACTACAAAATATGGTACTCCTATTTGCAAAGCTTCGACTTTTATTGATGCAATTACTAAAATTTGGAAAGTTCGAGTAATTTAAAGAATATAGAGCGAGATTTTACTTAACACTAATCCTCCACATTTTCGAATCAGGCAAAATAAAGGTAGAAAACAAATGAGCAACAACACAATTTCACAATAAAATATTGAACTCTCTCCCTCTGTTTAAAAAAATAAATTAAAATTAAAAATAAAAAACTCTCTCCCTCAGCTGCCCCAAAACCTACCACCGGCCAAAAGTTAACAAATGAACTCAAGGACACAACATTTAGGTAAAGTCACCATGAAGTAATATATAGAAATAGTCTCTTTCAACAACCAGATATTTGCCCCTTCAAATAACAGATTCAAGGATTTTCAAAAGGAAAATTGGAAACTAATAATCCCACCTTTCATAATTTAAGGAATAATTCCACTTTTTCATATCGTATTCATTTGTTGGACATTTTTACAATACTAACCTGATTTAAGGTTAGTTTTGGATGTCTGTTTGGCTTAGAAACTTGTGTCAAGTCCTTTTTTGAGGCTGAATTTAGTGTGCTAAGCCTAAAAGGCCTCTAAAATTAACCTTAAATCAAATTAGTACTATTGTAAAAATGTCCAAAAAAAAAATAAGATATAAAAAAAAAGTGAGATTGTTCTTTAATTAATGAAAGGTGGGATAATTAGTCCCCGTTCTTTAGGACTTCTATTGACTTAATTTAATTTAATTTCATTTAAGTTCAGTTAATTTAATTTAATTTAATTTAATTTAATTTAAGTTCATTTCATTATTATTATCGTTTTTCCGCTCGACACTTTCCGACGACGGTTTTCGAACTGACATTTCCGGCGTTGATTATTCGGCCGAATTTTCCGGCGACGATTTTCGTGACGAGTTTTTCGGCGACGGTTTTCGGGACGACTTTTCCGACGACTATTTTCAGACTGATTTTTCCAGCGGTGATTATTCGGCGACAGTTTTCGGACTGATTTTTCGGCGGTAATTATTCGGCCGACTTTTCCGGCGACGATTTTCAAGACGAGTTTTTCGGCGACGATTTTTCGGGACGACTTTTTCGTCGACGATTTTCGGATTGATTTTCCGGCGGTGATTATTCGGCCGACTTTTCCGGCGACGATTTTCAGGCCGAGTTTTTCGACGACGATTTTCGGGACGACTTTTCCGACGACAATTTTTGGACTGATTTTCCAGCGTTGATTATTCGGCCGACTTTTCCGACATCGATTTTCAGGCCGAGTTTTTCGGCGACGATTTTTCGGGACGACTTTTCCGACAACGATTTTCGGACTGATTTTCCGACGGTGATTATTCGACGACTTTTCCGGCGACGATTTTTCGAGACGGCGATTTTCGGATTGACTTTTCCGGCGGTGATTATTCGGTCGACTTTTCCGGAGATGATTTTCAGGCCGAGTTTTTCCGCGACGATTTTCGGGGTGACTTTTCCGGCGACGATTTTCAGGCCGAGTTTTTCAGCGACGATTTTCGGGATGACTTTTCCGGCGATAGTTTTCGGAGTGACTTTTCCGGCGGTGATTATTCGGCCGAGTTTTTCGACGACGATTTTTCGGCGGTGAAAATGAAGGTTTTAGGGTTTACTTTGAAATATAAATAAAATAAAATAAAAGAATCAAAAAATAAAAATAAAAATTTTAAATAAAAATTAAAAATTAAAATAAAAATTAAAAATTAAAAATTAAAATAAAAAATAAAAAATTAAAATTAAAATAAAGAATCAAAAAATTAAAAATAAAATTAAAAATAAAAATAAAAATAAAAAATAAAAATAAAAAATAAAAATAAAAAATAAAAATAAAAATAAAAAATAAAAATAAAAAATAAAAAATTAATTTAATTTAATTTAATTTAATTTAATTTTTTTTAATTTAATTTAAGTTCATGTTTTCTCAGTCCTATCGAACAGGACCTTAGTTGAATAAGTGCAAAAGGTAGGATTATTAGTTTCCAATGTTCCTTTTCAAAATAAACCTAGATCTATATATCTTTCTCAGAGCAAACAATCAGCGACTTTTTGCAACTAGAAGTTGGAGGGTTGGATCACTACTAAGAATGGTAGGTTTGTAGTCATACTAATTTCCATGTTATATCCTATTTTGATGCAGATTTCATACAATAATAGTATAATACCCTTGGCAGATGTTGGAGATCTTAATAATAATAATAATAATAATAAGGGATTTTCTACATGGTACCATTATAAAATTGGCTTTTCCACATGGTACCATTATTAACATTTTCATTCTACATGGTACCACTCTAAAGCCAACTTGTAGATTAGTGTAGCATTACTGTTAGTGGACTGTTAGTATTTTACTTATAGGGTTAGATTTGCATTAAAAAAAAAAAAAAAAAATTAAATTAAATTAAAAAAAAAAACAAAAAACCCCGCTGCAGCACCTGCACCACTGCAGCAAGTGACAAACATCAGCAGCAACACCACTTCGACAGCAGCAACTACACCAACAGCAGCAACAGGTGGCCACAACAACAACCTAGCAGTGGCAAAAGAAGGGAGGCAGTAAGGGCCAACCTTGCTTCATTATTCTAGCCATAAACAATCACATTATTTAATCTTATATAAGGCTAAAATAACCAAAACAGAGCGGCAGCAAGGGCCAACCTTGCTTCATTTTTTTTATTTTTTTTTAAATTCTGTTTAATTTTATAATTTTTTTTAATGCAAATCTAACCCTATAATTAAAAAAATAACAGCCCACTAACAGTAATGCTACACTAATCTACAAATTGGCTTTAGAGTGGTACCATGTAGAATGAAAATGTTAATAATGGTACCATGTGGAAAAGCCAATTTCACAATGGTACCATGTAGAAAATCCCTAATAATAATAATAATAATAATAATAATAATAATAATATTAAAGATCCCAACATAAAAGCCAACATGGAGCAACAGCAACCATAACACACTAACATAAAAGTGAGAGAAATAGAGAATAGAAGGCAAGACAATATATTAGATAGTAGATATAATGCCCCATGAAAACGCTTCAGAACATCAACCATAAACATACTTGCCCTCAAAATAACTCCATAATTTAACTAACACAATTCTAAAAATGCCCCCAAAATCAAACAACTCAATAAAGCTTATGCTCAACCTTGTGACTAGCCAAAGTACCTTTTGGAAATATTTTGATTTATAAGTTTATCAGAGTGGGAGAAGGTGAAATGCATGAATTATGATAAATATCTTTCAAAAAAGAGCAATATATATCCTCATGTTCGTACTATTTCTAGATCTAACTCATCCGGTCATTATTTTATATAAGTTATAAACATAAAATAAAAAAGATCTCTTTTCATCCAATCATTTTTTTTTTGCAAACAAAAATTGAAAATTTATGGATTATAATCTTTTCCAAAAAGTGTAAAATTTATTTACATGTTTATATTATTCCTAGATCTTATTCATCCATTCATATGTTTTTCATATTATAAATTTAAATAACAAAAGAAAAATATACACAAATAATCTTAACTATGAATGATCTTCTCACTTTAATCTCAACTATATTTTAACATAAAATAATCTCGACTATTAGGATAGCCTTCTCAAAATTTGTGACCTTTATGACAAGTCATGCGAAATTGCGTGTGAGGGAAAATAGACAAGGAAGAGAGGAGATAATAATAACAATGACAAGTAGTCAGCAACAACAACAATAATAATAAAAGAAGAGACACAATTCGGCTACAACTTGACACAACTCTCTTTTAACTTATTCATCAAGCAAAAATTTTAGACTAATTTAAGAATGGTAACCCCAAAAGTTAACATTAGTTTGAGTTAAAATATAGTTGGGGTTAAAATGAGAAGATAACCAATAGTTAGGAGTATTCTTATTAATTTTTCCTATTAAATAATCAAATTTCAAGCCTGTGTGTGTGTATATAAAGACGGTAATCGTAGTGTTATCAATACTGACGGGAAAAAAAAATCACATATTAAAATGTTACTCTATATTTAGTTTATAAATTACAAAATCTATTTTACATTTAAGAGATATACTTATTATCTATTACTTCATTCAGCAATTTTACTTTAACGATTAGATTTTTAAATTTTAGAAAACTAATAAATTACTATCTCATAATTAGTCAAATTTTATTATATGGCAGTACGAAACTTTAATCAAGACAAGAAATTAATCACTCCCTAATATTTGTGCCAATAATAACTCCTATTTCTGGTTACTTCCACCTCCATTTAAAAGTCTTCATTCAGACTTCATATTTGAACTTCACACTCATTCTCCTAAATTTCGGATTCAGGTCCCTCCCTATATATCCATTATCATAAATACCAAAAAATGCAAACTATGAACTTTAAAAAAAAAAAAAGGCAACTTTTCTCTTCTAAAAGCTAAATACCATGGGCTTATAGTAAAATTTTCATTTATCTTTTCGAAATTACGAAAGAAACAAAATCCACAAAGCAATTTTTACATGTTTATTTTCTCTCTACCTTTGAACTTACTCCATATTTCTTTATTTTTTGGAATTATTTTCCTGGAATTCATTTTCAACATTTACGTCTTTTGCTGCAATTTTGGATTTTTTTACTTCTACTCCTCTCTCTTCATGGTATTTGTTTCAAAATGAGACCAGTAAAAGTGGATTTACTACCTTACTAAAACCGAATCTTGTTGTTGCATACAGACCCAGATTGTGATTGGCCTGGGACAACGGTGTGTAGGTAATCAAGATTATGTATCAAATTGAATCTATTTGCCCATTTATTATTGACATAATCCTCACAAAATAATCAAAGACAGGCTCGAAATAATGAAATAGTTTGTGTGTGTGTATAGAGAGAGAAAGAGAGAACTAGGCTCATGTGAGAAATGTAGTTTTGGTGAAAATGATGAAAAACAACTACAACCCTTTGATCAACAAATGAATGGTTAAGATTATATTTGATTTACTCCTTTTATAGTTTGGAGTCAATATATCTATAGTATAAAATCAATATATTTTTAGTCAATGTATTTATAGTTTACATTGAATGTACTTATAGTTGGTAGTCAATATACCTAGAGGTCATAATTGATGTATCTATCTCATTCTCACCGGAATCCAACCATATATATATGTGTGTGTGTGTGTGTGTGTGAGAACTTGAGGTTAGCTCAGGGGGAGAGCAACCCACCAGGCCCGAGACCAGGCTTTAATTCTCACCACAGCATTATGCTAGGGTTCCCCCTGTGCTGATATAGGACCAATACAGGAGACCAACTTGTGTACCTTGTCGTATAATATATATACACACGCATATATATACATACATAACATGTATATATAAATACTCCCTCCGTAATACAAAAATTTCAACAGTTGTTTTTGCAGGCTTTTCATGTAAGTGCTTTGAGAGTATAAACGACGAAATTAATCAAAATAATTTTGATATTAGTAACACATAATCACATCTTTGCTTGTATTAAAACCATAGCTACCCTTATTTACGCCTGGCTTAGAAGACAAAAAAAAAGCTCTAGTTACACTCTTAGGCTCCGTTTACTAGAGCGTAAAATGTTTTCCTAGAAAATAGTTTTCTCATTTTACATCGTTTACTTTGGGTCAAAAAATAAAATGTAAAATTTGGAGTGAAAACTCATTTTACACCATAGTGGAAATATTTTCATCAAAATTTGGGAGTAAAACATATTTTCCGTGCAAGTAAACATTGAAAAATTTCTATGAAAATGAGTTTTCCAACGTAAAATGTTTTTCATTGAAAATCATTTTACATCGAAAATGTTTTACACCAAAGTAAACGGACCCTTAAATCATTCACTCAAAATACGTGAAAGAATAATTGTTGAATTTTTTATGTTATAGAGGAAGTATATAAATACATATATATTCCATATACAAGTATCAAACAACAACAAAAAAAAAAAAAAATCAACAACCATTAATAAAAGGAAAAATTGAAAACAAATACCATTATACAACTACCACCAAAATTTTTTATTTTATAAAAGAAAATTTTGCCACTAACCACCTAATAAGTACCAAAAGTTGTGAACAATTACCATAATTTTTTTATGAAATTTAACTACCAATTAAGTGCCTAAAAGTTACAAACCACCACCCATTTTTAACACTGTTAACTTAAATCAAAATTAAACCTTAATTAAACCACTTAAGTCTTAATTAAACCTTAATTAATCTTAATTAACACTTTTTATTTAAAAAAAAAAAAAAACAAATCTGAAAAATTAGAAAAAAAAACCCTAAACCACCCCTCCCCTCCCCTAGATTTTCTTTTTATTTTTCTACTTTTTTTAATAAAAAGTGTTAATTAAGATTAATTAAGGTTTAATTAAGATTTAAGTAGTTTAATTAAGGTTTAATTGTGATTTAAGTTAACGATGTTAAAAATGGGGGGTGGTTTGCAACTTTTTGGCACTTAATTGGTAGTTAAATTTAATAAAAAAAAAATTATGGTAGTTGTTCATAACTTTTGGTACTTATAAAACTACCGCAGAATTTCTAACTTACTTAAAACCACTACCAAAATTTGCCAATTTTTCCTTAATAAAATGTCTATTAAAAAAGCAAACTCTACAACAGTATTCATCAACCATAACATTAAAAGCTTGCCATCAAAGACAAACTCATAACAAACGATCGATTAACTACTTGGTATCAACATTCAGATGAAGCAAACAAAATTTCTTCGAAAATAACAAGGATCCAAAGCACTAGTCATTTCTACCAATTTTTTAAAGTCGTTCTAAATTATCATAAAACATCATTTCCAGCAACAGCTGACAAATTTCTGACTTAATTATTTATAAAAAAAAAAAAAATTAAAAAATAAAAGCTCCCTATTGTTCAAGTGAACTACCAATAGAATAAAGCAAAATCACCGAAAAAACAAATCAAATGAGGAAGAAAAACAAACCTTCTTGTCCATACGAGGAAAAAGGGAGATTAGATGATCAAGCAAAAGAAAAGGCGATTGACCGAAGCGAACAGGAGAAGACGACGAACAGCGAATTCGCTTCGAAGAAGTTGGCGATTGAATTTCTTCGAAAATCGACGATCTCTTTCCACACACTATTGCAGACATGTTGTGGCAAAAACCCTAAGTTAACTATAATCAGACCAATTGATAATCAATTTTTAATAACTCCCAAATTTTCTTCCAAGATTTAGGCGATATGAAGTTCCAGATTTTAGGTAGAATTAACGGAATGAAAGAAATGTAATTGAGAATTTTGGGAAAAAAATAGATTTTTCGTTTTAATCATTTGTTGAGGTTCTTTGAACAAAGGAATTTTTCTTTTGTTTTTAACAAACAATATGAAACTCTCACTCACAACTACAAGTCACAACTTTCCCCTCGTTGGGAGGAAAAATGAGAGCTGTGTTTGGACGGTGCGAAGATGACGATGCACCTTACAATTTGGGCTTTTTTTGTCCAAAGCATGTTTTGCTACCAATTCATGTGATTTAGCCATTTAGGCTCCATATGGGATTTGCATAATCTATCTACTCCCTCCGTAACATTAAAATGACAACAATTATTTTTGCACGCATTTTAAAGAAGAGATTTGAGGGTGTAAATGATTAAATTAATTAAAATAATTTTGATATTAGTAACTTATATTCATATTCTTACTTGTGTTAAAACCGTTTTGATTAATTCATTCGTTTACACCCTTAAATTATTTTCTCAAAATGCGTGAAAAAATAATTGTTGTCATTTTTATGTTACGGAGGGAGTATTTATAATCTATTTGAGTCAACCACTGCAAATGCACCGGGTATATATAGAATTTTATGATGACATCCTTAAATTATTTTTTAAACAAATCAAGAATATATTTTGTCTTATCCTGATCAGTACATATATGAAATGTTATTTTATTTAGTGTCTGGTTGCCATATTTTTAACGATGTTCTATACTACCTCTGTTTTTTTAGTTTATTTGACTTTGACACTATTCACAAGTATACTTTGTCTATCATTTGTGATTTATACATAAGAAAAAAAACATAGTCATATGGGGTCTCGTTGGATTTGCTTCAACATTTAGTTTTTAATATCTAGTTTTTATAATTGTTACAAACACACAACTAAAAATTAATCTTCAATATTTTGCCTTGGCAAGTGTGGAAAGTGTAACGCCCCAGATTTTGGGCTAGTTTCGTGTCAGGTTGTTAGTATTTATAGTTGTTGCGGTGCATGGTCTAAAATATATTTTAGACTATTTTTGATGTTTTGGTGCAACCGTTTTATATAATGGTTTAATATTTCTTTATTTGATTTTATTTTAATTAATTAGAATTTTATTATTTAATTTTCTAATTAATTATTTAGTTTTGGGCCAAGTGCAAAATAATCATGATTAGTCATGAATTAGTGCAAAAGGCCCAAGTGATCAATTTGAGCCCATGACCGGTTTCCCCCTTGTTTGTATGGCAAGTTTTTGCCACTTGCTTCATGTTCACACCTACACTAACCTCTATAAATAGAGGAGTTAGTAAGGCTTTGAGTTCTTTTGTTCATTTGCTCATTTTATCACTTGCCATCACTTTTTAAAAGGGCAAAGACTCTCCTCTTGCTCCTTTGAATCCACACGCCATTTTGGCATCATCAACCCCATTATTGTTCATCTTTTACCTCAACCCAAAACTTAAAGATTCAACCTCTATTTGATCTTTAAGTGACTAAAATAGCATTAGCCATCATCAATCCATTCAAGATCTTTAGTTCGGTTTGTTCTTGGTTGGGGTTGGTCCGTGCAACAAGGTGGGTTTCATGGTGGTTCGTGGCTGGTTGGGACGTGCAAGTGCTGGCTGGACGTGCTTATGGTCCGTGCAAGTGCTGGCTGGACGTGCTTATGGCCCGTGCAGGTGCTGGCTGGACGTGCTTATGGTCTGTGCAGGTGCTGGCTGGACGTGCTTGTGGTCCGTGTAGGTGCTGCTGGGCAGCAGGTGGTGCAGCCGTGGTGGTGGCTTGTTTGCCGGGCTCGTATGCAAGACCGTGGTGTTGTTCAAGTGGTGCGTGATTCTGGACTTGGGCACGTTAAATCTGGGCAGCAGGTTTTTATGGTCTTATGTGATTGATTTGTGTGTAATCTTCAATAAGGTAACATACTAACTCAACTTAATTGGAATACCTTGTTTTTAGTATAGATTAAATGCATGTTTAGGATGTTTGTTGATGGTTATTCATGATTTTATGTATGATTATACAATCTGATTTTTATGTGTTTACATGATGTTTTAGTGATGATTTTCATGATTTTATGATTAGTTATACATTGTTATATGATCATGATTTATGTATCAAAGTTTGATGAATTTTGGATAAGTTTAGGTTGATTTTTCATGATGATATGCGTGTGATGATTATGTTGGATGAGTTCTTGATTGAAGATCTTGAATCTTGATTGAGTTCTTGATTGAAGATCTTGAATCTTGAATGAGTTCTTTATGAGTTCTTTATGAGTTCTTTAGAAGTTCTTGATTGAATCTTGAAAGTTAAAGAAAACGGTTTAAAGAATAAAGAAAGTTAAAGAAAGTGTTTAATATGGTTAAAGAATGATTAAAGATTGATGGATAATGATTGGTTAGACTCAAGAATAAGGCTAGAGGCAGTTCTTGAGAATAACTTCGATGTTTTAGCTAGATTAATTTCGAGAACCGAGGCTTTAGGCAGTTCTTGAACTTAGTTTAGTTAAGTGGAGGTAATAATGAATAATATGATTAAAATGAGTAAATGAATTAATTAATTACTTAGCTTGATTTCATTTTTAGACGCCTGATACTTTGAGTAAGATTCATTGTATTCGGGTTAAGACGTTGCCCCTATTCCATCCGCGGTATTGGGATAGTTGGAGTCATACTATGTGATCTTTGTGAATTCCAGTAAGATTGGTTTCACGGGACATGGATTTCCAGTAAGATTGGTTTCATGGGGTTTGAGAGTAAGATTCTCAAATCCGAACATAGTAGAAAGTTCGAGCGCGTAAGATGCGTTCGTACGAGCACAGTCCGGTCTAGAATATGAATGATTGCGCCAAAGATAGTTGATTAGGTTGGTTTGAGTCGAGTTCACGTTTTGGGTTGTTCTCGTACTTTGTTTGATGATGTTGTTCGTTTGATTTATGCTATGTACTTGTGTGTTCCCATTAGGGTGAGTCAGTTATGTTACTCGCCACTGATGGTGGACCGTTGTTATATTTTTCAGGTACTTCAGATGATGATGCTCTTGCCTAGTTTTGGGTTGGGCGAGCGACATTTCTTTCTTTTGTTATCTGTTGTATTTACTGATTTTGTAGTATTAGTAGTGAAAGTTTGTTTAGATGCTACTCTTTAGAATTTTGGACTTTTATGTGTTGTTTAAAGACTCTGACATGTAGTTGGAGTTAACTCGTATTTTAGTATTTCTAGTTTGACTTTTGGATTAGTTTATGTACAAACTTGTGGGTATTTGTACTTTTGTGGTTTGGTAATAATAATTCGAGGAATTAGTTTTAATTTCTTAGGTTTTGAGTTGTATTTTCTAACAACTCGACTCGTCGGTTTCTTCCGCGCCGGTTTAAGCGAGTCGGGTCGTTACAGAAAGTGAAGTGATTAGATTTATAAAAAAAAAACGGAGGGGGTATATAGTTAAGAAATATTTCGTAGTTGTTAATTGGGGTGAAAATAGGGAACAAAATTTTGTTTTGTGAACTTTGTGAATTTTATTTTAGATAATAAATTATATTTTAGATTATATATAGTTATTGGTGAATAATCAATAATTATTATAGTTTCCGAAAGTTATTTTATTTGACTTTGAAGTGCTAGGGTAAATACTTTTATATTCATTTATTGTATTATTTCTATTCTTTACTTATTTGTATGTTCAAATAAGAACATTAATCCAATGTTATATTTGATTAATTATATATGTATTTTCCATCAATAAATATATATATAGGGTTGGGTTCTGGTGAGAAATTTCTTATCGTGAGAAATGTGAGAAGAGATAAATACATTAATTAATTCCTAGAGGTACATTGACCACCAACAATAGGTACATTCAACATATACTAAAAATACATTGAGTAAAAATACATTGACTTTATGCCATAGATACATTGACTCTAAACTATAAAAGGAGTAAGGAGGGAAATTCAAATTTAATCTTAGCCATTAATTTGTTGATCAAAGGGTTGAGATTGCTTCTCACCTTTCTCACCAAAACTACATTTCTCACACGAGCCTACTTCTATATATATATATATGTATGTATGTATGTATGTATGTATGTATGTATGTATGTATGTATTAATTATGTTTGTATGTATTCATTAATTATGTTTATCTTAAAATAGGAATTTTTTATTGATATTATTTGATAGCCATATTTTCTTAACATTATTTTTTGCACATCCATACAGATGTATTTTTATTACATTTGAGCAATTATATATGTATTAATTAAGTTTATCTTAAAATAGAAAATTTTTGTTGATATTGGTCAACAACCATATTTTTTTTTTCATTGTTTTTCATACATCCATACAAGTGTATTTTGATTTTTTTTAAGGGATTAAATGTTAAGACATCATTGAATTATTAATGTTTTTTTTTATTTGACATCTATCTATTATATAATTTAAAAACCTAAATTGATGAGAGACCTCCAAACACCCAATGGAGGCCTCACATTAATACTATTTTTTACTTTTTAAAAAAAAATCTATATAACTACCCATCACCTACAAAAACACACATTAAAAATAAAAATAAAAAATTCAAAAGAACCTCCAATTACAACTTCATGTTAATCCAACCATTTCTTTATGTCTACATAAATACCTTATTTTTCTTTTTTAAAAAACACAAAAAAAAAAAATTAACAACTCCCCTCATAACATATTAATGACAACAATTCATGTTTCACACGCTTTAAGTTAATGGTTTGAGGTGTAACTGAACAAATTAACCAAAAAAACTTCAAAAGAACCTCCAATTACAACTTCATGTTAATCCAACTATTTCTTTATGTCTACATAAATACCTTATTTTTCTTTTTTAAAAAACACAAAAAAATTAAAAACTCTCTCATAACATATTAATGACAACAATTCATTTTGCACACGCTTTAATTTAATGATTTGAGGGTGTAACTGAACAAATTAACCAAAAATAGCTTTAATACAAGTAAGATTGGGATAAGAAATTACTAATCTTATAGTTATTTTTTTATCAATTTGTTCGTTTGCACCCTTAAATCGTTTTCTTAAAGTGCATGCAAAATAAACTATTGTCATTAATGTGTTACGAAAGGAGTATGTGTAATCACTTTTGACAAAAAAGTTATGTAATCCAATAATATTAGTTTGTCATGCTAGTAAAATTATAAAAACCATTAAAATTTAAATAATGCCTTCATATTTAATCCCTCCAGCTAAAAAGATAAACACATATATTAATTATTTATCACTCCAATCAACAACACATTCTTAACCATATATAAAAAATATCATCAATAATATGACAACAAAATAATAAACAAAATATCACAAAATATCGTGTCTTATAACTGCTTCATATAAAAGTATATACTACCTCCGTTCCAAAAAAAACGCAACAAATGGAGCGACACGGACTCCTATGCGTTTTTTTGGAATGGGTAATTAAGAAATGTGAGGGGTAGTTGATTATAATAAATAGAAAAAGAAAAAATAGAGATTAATTTAATAAGAGAGAGAGAAAAGTGGGGACAGCTGCCCCACTTTTAACCAAAAAGTCAATTTTATTTTTTTTTTTTAAATTCAGGACACCTACGTGTGGATGGGTTTTTGGGAGGGTTTTTGGTGAATTTTAAAAATTCAGCCAAATTTAACTTTTGGCTCCCAAAATTTCCCACCAAAATTTTCAGCTAGTTTTTTTGCCTCTATAAGGCATACACTTAGCATTCAATGCTGATTTTTTTTTTCACCATTTTTCTTCTTCTCTCCTTTTACCCTAAGTTATCTTCTACTGTTTTATCAACAAAAAATTACACATTCAATGCACACACTGCACATTAGCCTAGGATTACATTTACTGTACATAGTTTAATTACAATCTCCAAAAAAAAAATCAGCATACAGCTTCCCTTGACATTTTCAATGATGAATTCTGATCAAAATGAGGACGATTCATGGTCCCTTGAGCAGCTGCTGTGGGAGGCATTTCAGCTGCAAGAAGACATAGAAGATGAGATGGAAGACATGTTTGAAGAAGAGCATATAATACAATCAACAATTACAGACACAAAAGGTAACTTATCTTTGCAACAAAGAAGGGTAATTGTTGACAACTTACTTGTCATTCAAGAAGATGGTAAACTTCCATGGGGTTTCCAATCTAAATTGGCAAATGAAGTTGGTGTTCACAGGAGCACAATTTCAAGAATCTACAAAGAAGCAATGAAACAAAGAGCAGAGGGCAATGGAATAGATGTAAGAAGCAAGAAGTGTGGGAGGTCTGGCAGGAGGGCCAGACATTACTCTGATGAGTTCCTTCAATCTTGTCCCCTGCATCTTAGGACCACCATTAGGTCATTTGCAGGGGCATTGAAGCTGCCTCATATCACTGTTTACAGGCTATTGAAAAAGGGACGTTTGAGGTCTCACACATCAAGCTGTCACCCAAGGGTGACAGAGTAGCACAAGCTTGCAAGGATGAAGTGGGTGTTGTCTCATGTTATTCCTAGAACTTTAACACAAAAGGCAATATTCACAGACATGCAAAATGTCATACGCATTGATGAAAAATGGTTTTACTTAAACCCAGAGATGAGGAGGTTCTATCTTTTACCCTTTGAAGATGACCCCTACAGATGTTGTTAATCAAAGAGGTTTAGGATTAAGGTCATGTTCATAGCTGCAATTGGAAGACCATTGTATGACAACAATGGTAATGAAATGCATGATGGAAAATATGGAATTTTCCCTTTTATTGAGTATGTCACAGCAAAGAACAACAGTAAGAACAGGCCTGCAGGCACAGTGGAGACAAAGGCTATTGAGTCATTCACACAACAAGTCATCAAACGAATGCTCATTGACAAAATCATTCCAGCCATTATGGAGAAATGGCCAGCTGATGTTTTGCCAAGAGAAGTAATTGTGCAGCAAGACAATGCAAGACCTCACATATCAGATGATGATGTAGAGTTCAGACAGGCTGCCAACAGCAATGGTTTCAACATCAAGCTAGTGAATCAACCACCCCAATCCCCTGATCTCAATATCTTAGATTTGTGTTTGTTTAGATCAGTTCAGTCAATTCAAAATCAGTCATTCCCTAAAAATCTTGATGAGTTGATTACAAGAGTCCAAGATGCATATGATTTTTATGATACTAAGAAGATAAAATTTGCATGGCTGCAGCTCCAATATGTAATGACTGAAATTTTGAAAGTTAAGGGTGGAAATGACTACAAGAACCCACATCATGGGAAAGAACATTTAGAAAGAATTGGTATGTTACCAGAGAATGTGGAAGTTGATGATTCTGTTGTGGATGAGGCAGTTAAGTGGTTGAATGAGAGACACATTCCAATAGATGAAGACATCATATACTTAGATGAGGTGGTTAATGGTGATGCATAAATGACAGTGGAAGCTCATTGAGAGAAGTGAATTCATGGCTTTTTTTTGGGGTTGTTATTTTTTGGGAGTGCAATCATGAATGACTGCCACATATAACCATGCTAACTATTGCCAAGGTATTGAAATGCAGCTAACTTTTGTGTACATACAGTTACTTAGCTAGCATTTAATATGTTAGGTTATTAACTCATGTGGTTATGTGTATTTTGTGTATATACAACTTAGGCAGTCATTTGAAGGTTATGAATGTGTATGGATATAAATGTTATGAATGAATGTATTACCTAATGGAATGATTTTAATTTTTAAATTGTAGTTTATGAAATTTGTGTTAATTTTTCAATGGTAGTTTATTAATTTTGTGTTAATTTTAAAAATGAGATCATGGGAGTAGGAGTGACACACATCACCTAATATGCACCACTAATTGCAGTGAAAATCATTTGACTTGTGTATATGCATCAGATGGAAATTAATTTTACATATGTACACAATTTCATTAATTGTCCCTCAACAAGCACATTCATAATAGACACTTGGAGCTCAATACATGGGGCCATATTTTTAACTTAATTAAAACATGAACCATGTCATTGTTCCTCAACAAGTATTCATACATTCTGAACATAACATGGAGCTCAATAGATGAAACCATGTTATCAATGTGAGTCCCATCATCATATGCAAACAATACAGTAACAAAGGGACTCATACATGCTGAAAACAAAACCAGGGACAATGATCTCTCAAGAATGGTCACTGAGATCAATTTTATAAAAGGACTCATACTTTCTCAAAACAAACACAGGAATAATGATCTCTCAAGAATGGTCACTGAGATCACTTTTAAAAAAAGGGACTCACACATGCTCAAAACAAACACAGGGACAATGAACCCTTTAGAATGGTCATTGAGTTAAAGTTAACATAGGGACTATTACATGACCATAAAACACAGGGACAATAATCCCTTCAGAATGGTCATACATGACCAAAAAAAGAAGCCCAAACTCCCTGTCATAATTAATCAAAAACAAACACTCATAATCAATTAAATATCCAACAAAAGTCATATTCAATCCAATCAATTTTTTAAAGTATCCTACATAACCAACATTAAATCCAAACAAAAACCAACAATCAATCCAAACAAAAACCAACATTCAATTCAATCAAACATCATACAAAACCAACAATTAATCCAAACAAAAACCAACAATGAATCCAAACCAAAACCAACAATGAATCCAAACCAAAACCAACATTCAATTCAATTAGAAATCCAACCAAACCAACATTCAATCCAATCAATTATGTACAATATCCAACAATGATCAATTCAATTAAATATCCAACTAATCCAAAAAACAATTGTCCATACAAGAATAATCATAAAAAGCATCATGCTACAAAATGCAAGCTAACAAAATAAACCAAAAATACACCCAAAAATTCACCAATATGAACAGAAAAATAACCAAAAACTGACCCAAAACTCACCCAAAAATTCACCAAAATGAATAAAAAAAAAATCACCCAAAACTCACCGAATAATTGATCAAAAAATTCACCAAAATGAACACAAAAATAACCAAAAAAATCACCCAAATCTCACCCAAAAATTCACAACAAAATTGACCATAATTTACAGAAAAATAACAAAAAATTCACCCAACACTCACCCAAAAATTCACAGAAAATTAACCAATAATTAAGCCAAAGTTTCACAATAATTAAATTGCACTAAAATCACAAAAACTTAAACCCGAACCTGGGGAACTCTAATGAGTTCCATCATGACTCGTTGGGTGACCATCATCAGAAGCAACGATTGGACTCACTGGCATGTTGGGGAGATAGGACAAGTAGGTGGTGTCATTCATAGTTGAAACATGGAATTGTTTCATACTACCATCATCACCCTCTACGAACATTTCGTAGGTTTCCTCGTCATCCTCCTCTTTGTTAACATCACTCAAAATAAGGACATCATCATCAGAGCAGTTATCAGAATAGGCAACTGCCTCTTGTTTCACTGATTGCAGCTGTAACGACCCTGATTTTTCATGATATTTCTGCCTTGACTTATGTGTATTTATGTGATGTTATGTATAGTTCAAATTTATTTTGAACTATTTATTTTATTTTATGTGTGAATAATTCCGATTTAATTCGAATTATTTTATTTGCAGTTATTATTATTTATTTTAATTATTATTTAATTAATTAGAATTTTATTATTTAATTTTCTAATTAATTATTTAATATTTTGGGCTAAATCGGTTTAAGCATGTTTAATCATGCGGTTTTTGTAAATTAGCCCAATTGATCACGAAAGCCCAAATTTGGCCCTTTTCTCTTGCTTGGCCGGTTGGCCCTAGTAATTGGTGGCAAATTTTGCCACTTGCCTCATGTTCACACCTTAACTAACTCTATATATAGAGGAGTTAGTAAGGCTTTTGCTCATTTTTGCCATCCTTGCCATTTTATGCACTTGCCATCAAAAGTTTAAACACAAAACTCCCTCTCATTTGCTCCCAAACCCCACGCCATTTTTGGCTATAAACCACCATCAAATTGTTCATCAATTTCTAACCTTAAACTTAAAGATTCAAAGTCTATTGATCTTTAAGTATCCTAAACACAATCTAAACCCAATTGTTTCAATCAAGATCGTTGGTTCGGGTTTGGTTTGATCGTGTTCGTGTGGGAGCCGTGTGGTTCGAGTGGGTTCGTGTGGTGGGCCGTGTTGATCAAGGTGGTCCGTGGTGGTGGCCGTGCATAACAGCCGTGCAGCAGCGGCCGTGCGTGGTGGTTGCCGTGGCAGAGCCGTGTTCGTGTGGTGTTGCCGTGGCCGTGCCGTGAGTGCCGTGTTTGTGTGGTCGTGTGGCTCGACTTTCCGGGCAGCTTTTTGTGTTGTTTTTGTGTGTGTATCTTCAATAAGGTAACATACTTTCTCAACTTAATTGGTATACTATGATTATAGTATAGATTAAATGCATGTATGGTTTATTTGTTGAAGTTTAATCATGTTTTTATGAATGGAGTATAATCTGATTTTGAGATGATTTGATGATGATTTTAATGTTTAAAAAGGATGATTTCATGATTAAAGTTTATTATTAAGTTTTATGAAAAACATGTTCAACTTTGGTGAAAGTTGGATGATTGAAAGTTGATAAAATTGTTGTTTAAAAGTGTTGTTTTATGCGTGTAATATGATGATTATTATGGGTTTAAGTTCTTGATGAGTTCTTTATGAATCTTGATGAGTTCTTTATGAATCTTGACGAGTTCTTTGACGAGTCTTGAAAGTTAAAGAAAATGATTAAGTTGTTAAAGAAAGTCAAAGAAAATGTTAAGGAAAGTTAAAAAATGGATTAAGAATGTTGATTATTTTTGGTTAGACTCAAGATTAAGGCGTAAAGGCAATTCTTGAGAATAACTTCGTGATTTAACTGATTATTTTCGAGAATCAAGGCGCAAAGGCAATTCTTGAAATTAATTAAGTTACGATTAAGATATTAAGATTTTTAAAGATTTAATTAATAACTTAGCTTGATTTCGTAGCTAGACGGCTAAAACTTAGAGTAAGATTCTTTATTTTTGGGTTAAGACGTTGCCCCTATTCCATCCGCGGTATTGGGATAGTTGGAGTCTTACTATGTTGTCTTCGGATGTGGACTTCCAGTAAGATTGGTTTCACGGGACTTGGGAGTAAGATTCTCATTTCCTAACATAGTAGAAAGTTCGAATGCGTAAGATGCGTTCGTACGAGCATAGTCCGGTCTAGTTTATGAATGATTGCGCCAAAGATAGTTGGATAAGTTTGTTTGAGTCGAGTTTGTTATTGGGTGATTTCGCATGTATTGTTGTTAGAGTTGGTTATTTGATTTGTGCTATGTTCATGTGTATTCCCATTAGGGTGAGTCAGTTATGTTACTCACCACTGATGGTGGACTGTTGTTTATTTTCCAGGTAATTCTGATGACGAGGCTCTTGCTTAGTTTTGGGCTGGGCGAGCGTCGATATTTTAATATGATTGTATTTTCATTATTTGTTGACTTTGGATAGTATTAGACTATAGTATGGACTTGTATACGTTGGTTTGAACTCTGACATGTGTTTGGAGTTTATAGTATATTAGACTTTGTAGTTTGACTTTTGGTTTAGTATTGTACAAACTTGTGGGTATTTGTACTTTTGGAATCATAATAATAATATTTGAGGTATTAGTTTTTAATTCTTAAGTATTTGAGTTGTTAGTTATGACTATTCGACTCGTCGGTTTCTTCCGCGCCGATTTAAGCGAGTCGGGTCGTCACAGCAGCTTCACGGGGTGTTCAGTGGCATTGAACAATTCCCCAACAACCACCCTCGTGGTTTTTCTGCCGCAGTCATCCACTTCATCATTGAACTCTGTGGTCACCATCTTCCCTTTCTTCTTCTCCCTCTGTTTTTGTGCAACACTCTCAGTTTGAGCAGGAAGTGCACACACAATCATCTTTTTATCCTCTGCATGCTCCTTTTTTTTCCCAACACCCAAACACCCTTTTTTTTCCAACAATTCACCCTCAAATGTCACCTTTTTTTGAGAAATTCTCACACTTCTACAACGACCATAGGATCTCAGAACTACCTCGACCTTCTTCTCTCTTGGTAGCTTCAAAGCCCTTCCTTGTCCATCCTTTTTACTGTGTTCTTCAACGTCACTCTCAGCTTCTATCTTGACTCCCTTAGGCCTAGATCTAACCCTCCGAACCCTAGTTTGCTTCTGTTTTGAAGAAGACCCACTTCCCCTAACCTTTTCTCCCTCGAAATTAAGCTTTCTCTTTGACCTAAACCTTTCATCGGACTTTTCGACTCTTTTGATTACCTCTCCAAAGCTTTTAGCGATTTTTGGGACAAATTTGCTTCAGCTTCTCCACTGTAATACGGTTTCCAAGCATAGGGACTCTTTTCAGCTATGGAGTTTGTCAAATTATGGCAAATCCACATCTCCTCTTTCGTTTCTACTTCAAAACAAGCAGTCATAAGCTCATTCGTGTTAACCATGACTGATTCTTGCAAAAACAGAGTCAACAAATAAAGGGGAGACACGAGAGAAAGATGAAACGAGAGAGAATCAAAGATTCGAGGAGAGAGAGTGGAGACGAAAATGGGTTAGGGTTAGCGTTTTTGAGGAGATCTGCAGAGAAGAGAGAGAACGAAGCAAGAAAGTGAATGGGCAAAGGTTAGGGTTTGAGGAACAGAAGAACATAAAGAGTTCATGAGATGAACGGTTGTTGAATGGTTATGAATGTAGTTGGGATAGATTAAATGAGATAAAGTAGTTGGGAAAGATTTAAGTTTGGTGGGAATAGTTAAAGAGTGTTATGTTTTAATTAATAAATGAGTATGATGTATTAGGTGATTATGATAAGTGTTTAAAAAATTAAGTAAGGGTATTTTGGTCTTTTAATAGCAAAAAGTTTACCAAATAAGGAAAAAAAAATTGTTGCGTTTATTTTGAAATTGCCGAAAATGGAAATTGTTGCGTTTTTTTTGGAACGGAGGAAGTATTATTTAATATATATTTCAATTTTTACAAGAAAGTGCATATAATTCATAAAATTATAAATACATCTGGTGCTAATTCATAAAATTATAATTACATCAGGTACTTTTGCACTGATTCACTCTAGTTTTTTTAAATAGGAATAAATTTGGTTAGTTTGTGAGTGGTTATTACTTTTTTTATTATTAAATTTAAAATGAGGTGATTTAGGAGGCATTGGATTGAATTTTTTTTATTGAATTATTAATGGATGCCTCTCATGCAAATTGCTTTTTAAATTATATATAAGATAAGATTATAATCAATCAATCAATCATCAATATATATTTTGATATTGATAAAAAAATAAATTAATATTTTTAAATTCTCTATAAATAGACATTAATATTGATATATTTCATCAAATAAAATTTTACATTTTGATTATCGTAGAAATTTTGTAGCCAATAGAAAATGGTAAATGCAATTTTTCTTTTGTTCAATGTTGACCGAATGAAAGGGAAGAAGTTTTTTTTAAGAAAAAATTACTTTAATAGGTACCAACTATGACCATTTCAAATTTATAAGTATAAACTATTGATTATTCTCCTACAACACCAACTATTATGTGTAGTTGCAACGAGTGGGCCATAACCTGAATGTAATTTGTTGTACATGTTAAATGTACACGTGTCATTTTTTCATTGGTCATCAACTAAATTAATTAACTTAATACTTTAATTAATTGATAAATTAACTTAATATTTTAATTAACAAATTAAAATTAAAAAAATGGTAAAAAAAAAACAACCCAACAAAAACAAACAACCCACCCCCAGCCTGCCCCCCACGGCCGACCTCCCCCTACCCCTGAAACCCCCACCCCCGATTGCCCCTCCCGCAGGAAACCCAGCCCCCGACCTCCTCCTACACCCGAAACCCCCACTCCCGCCTCCCCCAATCCCCGAAACCCCACCACCTCCTCCCCTCACCGTCGCAAACCCGAAAATAGCCTCCCCCACCCCCGAAACCCCTACCCCAACCTCCCTTATCCCCGAAACCCCCAACCCGATTCCCCCACCCCCCGAAACCCCACCTCGAAAACCCTCAGCCACTCTCCCCCTCCCACCTCCCCCCCGCCCCGCCCCTTTCGGACCCCCACGACCACCCCCGACATACCTCGCCCCTTTACGACCCACCTCCATGCCCCCCGCCCTATCTGCACCCCAGTCGCCCCTACCCCCAGCCCCAAACCGCCCCAGTAGCCACCCCCTCAACTAATTTATTATTGTTTATGTATTTTTTTTCTTTTTTAAAAAATTTTCCTTTTTTATTTTAAATGACCTCTTATTTATTTTAATTGACCTTTTCAGCAACTTGTAGGTCACCATGACCTTTTAATGTAAATGGGTGTCATAGTTGGTGCTGCAGGAGAATAATCAATAGTTCATACCTATAGATTTGAAATGACCATAGTTGGTAACTATCAAACTAATTTTTCCTTTTTTTTTATTATTATATAAAGTTTGTTTGGACAGATTAATAGACGTATTTAAAATATTAACTTTTTAATTCTATCCTAATATATTTTTTACCTTAATAAACATTGATATATAATACTTCGTATAACATATCTTTAGAAATTTTATGTGATTTAATTCCCATAAGTAATACTTGTACTTGAATTCTTTTATTATAAGTAATTTAGTTTGGATCAGATATTAATTTCCTATATATTTTTATGATCAAAATTTATTTTCCATTATACATTTATTGCTTATACATTTTCTCATAATAAAAAAAATTGCTACTTTTTTTGGAGAAAATAAATATCATTATTGATTTATTATTTTAACATGCATAACATGACTTTTTATATATATAATTCGAAAGATCTCCATATTAACATACTTATCAATTTTTTTTTAGGATTTTAATAATTAGAAAATCAACAATCAATGTACATTTTAGTTTTATTTTCCCCTAACAGTTGTGATAAAATAAGTTTTAGCTTAATGTAGTTATTTTGTATATTTCAATTTTGAGTGTATTATAATTTTCATATTTGTATGCATGTATGACTATAATTTTCAGAGAAAATAAATTTCTAAAAATTGAATCTATGTTATTGCTATATGTTTATTTAGAAAAATTATATGACATAATTGATCTATATATAAAAATATACTAAAAGAGAAGCATTTAGTAGAAATTTTATTATAGTCTAAAACTTCTTGTTTTAGATTTTTTAAGTCTTAACATTTTCTTTTAATAAGAGATATATTTAAAAAAAAAAAAAAACACTCATAATATATAAAAGTAATTTAATTCTCTTTTATCAAAACTATCCTTAAAAATCAATAACTAGCTAAAGTTGATAACGATTATTGCGAGTTAAAGTTGGTTCTAAACTTGTTTAAATTTACTCCAAAAGTCTCCATGTCTCGACATAGCCGAAGTCAGTAGTCAGTATAGTTTTACTTAAAGGTCGCCTTTCAATATTTGGGGGCTTGTATCATCTGAAGAGTCTCCATGTCTCGACATAACCGAAGTTCAGTAGTCAGTATAGTTTTATCAACAACAAAGCTTTATTTTAGTCGTTCACTACACATGCCATGCTTCTATCCTCCATCTTAAGAGACTATGACCCAATCCTGCTCTATTTTAGATAAAAGACATAGCAAACCTTCCATCTCACTCCTCTCCTAAGGGAGCTATATGCTCAAGTGCTCGACTTGAGTAAACATAAAAAAATCCATCACCATTGCTTATTCACCACCACAACACAAAGCCAACCTTAAACGAAAAAACAAATGCCACACAACTTGCATACACAAGAGCCTAAATAAGGCCAAAAAGGAGCATGACACCTTCCGCTTGCAAAGTAGAGGAGGAAAAAACCCGACTCGGCCCTTGATCCAGAATACCACTTGTTCAGCAAATCATCCAACCTATAGTCGAGCCCTAATCACGAGTAGAACGCTTCAAACGAGATTTCCATGCACCATCCACGCGAACAGTCAGAGGTGGAATGGAACAAGATCCAATAGCCCATGAGGGCGGAGAGCAAGGGATCATCGAGGTAGGAGTGAGAGTAGACGTAGGAGTGCTTTTCCCATAAGTTATAAGGCAAAGCATCCTTAATTATTTCATATATCATTTGAATAACCCTAAGTGGATGAATAAGTTGAGCTCGAAACACAAAATTGTTTCGATGAACCCAGATACTCCAAAAAACAGCAATAAAGGACACAACCTAAGAATCGGAAGGATCATGTAGATAAAGGAAAAAATTAGCAACTCAATATAAGAGAAATATATATGTATGCCTAGATCAGAAGAAGCCTAAATATGATGAGCAAACATGTAGTCACGTATGAAGTGAGCAGTACACTCCTCACTAGCCTGACAAATCGAACAAGGGGAACAACGATACGACGTCGGTGTAGATTGAAAATCGAAGGCAAAATGAGTTGGAGGATATGCCATATCATAAAAATCATTTGGGAAAAATCGAAAGACACCAAAGAGTACGCAAGATAAGAAGTGAAGTAGCGGCAGGGGGCTTCCTTGAGTAAGCAAAAACCAGCGGTATCCACTATGAGGAATAAAAACACGATTGTGGGTCATGAAAGTGTCCATGAGCTACGTAGGGTAGAGGTGAATAATGGATAAGACATCTTCTATATTCGCGGGAGCAAAAAGTTATTGGATTTAAGGGATATTCAAGTGCCTATGAGCGATAAGCTCATGAACTATGGAAGAAACCTGAGGTGGCAAATTATTATAAGAGAATTGGATCTTAAAACCATTTCCCCACCTAGTGTTCAAAATAGAAACATCCTCCCCAAATGCCACCTTCCAAGCAAGCGCGGGACGCATAGCTAAAGCAACTCGAATCAAGCTTTGAGTGGCCCAGGAAGGCTGGTAACGGCGGTAAGGCATTGTCCCTCTCTAGGCCAGAGAAACCAGAAGGTCTAGATAAGTAGCTGTGCAAGACATATTATATCGAAGGCCTACAATATTATTGTAGATGGAATGGTCACATTAACTAAGATTAAGTAATGCTTTGATCATGATTTTGGTAGTCAATGACATAAGTTTAAAGATAAATGAACTAGTTGTCGTGTCCCGTTTTGTTTCATATTGATATAGAAGGTTTTTATCATACTATATCCACAAACTTTTCAGAATTCTAAGATATACTGACTATATTGAAAAATCAACAAAATAATTTCTTTTACTTTTTGAATAAGTCATTTGAGCATACATTATAAATAATACAAACTACAGTTACATCCTTCATTTTCAAACAATTTACCTAGCATAGCTCACCCAATTTTTTTTGGGAATAATGTTTGATCTCTATTATATAAGCCAGGGGAGCCATGGTGTTCCCCTCGAAAAGTCCATTTTACCCCTCAAAACTTTTTAAAATCTCAACTTGTATGATTTTTAATTATTAAGGAAAGTTATTACAATTTTTGAACTTTTTAAAATGAAATTAGTACAAAATATAAAATTCGAAAAAATAAAACAAAAATATCAAAATTAATATTTTTAAATTCTCGACATCCATATTGATATATTTAATCAAATAAAAAGTTTACATTTTGATTATCGTAAAAATTTGGTAGCCAATAGAATATAGTAAATAAAACTTTTCTTTTGTTCATTGTTGTGGGATGACCGAATGAAAGGGAAAAAGTTTTTTTTTTATTATATAAAGATTGTTTAGAAAGATTAATAGATGTATTTAAAATACCATCGCACGCAAAAGCGTGCATAGAAGGCTAGTATTGTTGTATACTAAGCATATCACACGCAAAATACATAGGGCTCGTATACTTTAGCTTAATACAACTGAACTGAACCGAACTGAACTGAATTGTGCTGAACTTAACTGAAATAAAAACATTTAACTTTTGGATTAATGATTTTAAATAATGATTAATTATTGGATTAATGAATATCACACGCAAAATACTTGGGGGCTCGTTTAATTTAGTTGAATACAACCGAACTGAACTGAACTTAACTGAAATAAAACATTTAACTTTTGGATTAATGATTTTAAATAATGATTAATTATTGGATTAATGAATATCACACGCAAAATACCTAGGGCTCGTTTACTTTAAATGAATACAACCGAACTGAACTGAATTGTGCTGAACTGAGCTTAACTTGAATGAAATAAAAACATTTAACTTTTGGATTAATGATTTTAAATAATGATTAATTTAAAATTTTAATTTTCTCTCCGTAATTTTTAAAATAAATTTTTAATAATTTTTTAAATAAATGTTTAGCTTTTGGATTAATGATTTTAAAGTAAAAATGATGATTTCTCACTTTTGGATTAATTTTTGAATTAATGATTTTAAAATTAAAATTATTATTATTATTATTATTTTGTTGAGAGGTAAGAAGACATATTATTAAGCTCAAAACCAAACACTATACAACAAAAATGCACGAGCTAATGGGCTCAGTTATTATTATTATTATTATTTTTTTCCCAAACAATTTTACGACAGTAGATGTATCAATTGAAAAGCTATTATTATTATTATTATTATTATTATTATTATTATTATAATAATATTATAAACTAAAACTCAAAATGTCTACAAGAAGTTAGTGGGAAGCCTAGATACAATCTGGGCCCCCACTCCCTAGTTATTGCAAAGCCAACACGAGTGAAGATGTGAGCAGCAGCCCGCGCACCAATATTATGAGCTCTCGTAAATCTCTGAATCCGCCTCAGCAGTGCAACAACATCCTCCTCGAATTCGCCAAAAGTAGAAAAAGAGAAAGGTAGGAAACCATACCCAAGAGTAGCACACCGATCCACATACTTACCCCGTTTCCAAGAAGCCGCATCCAGCACAGCACGACCAGGAACAAAATCAACCATACCAGACTGAGTCAAAGGCGATGATCCAGTCAAATCAACACAGACATCGCGGCCGCGATCCCAAGAATAAAGCAACAAGTCCGCAGGACGAAGAACCCCGATCTCTGAGCCCAATCCAATATCCACCTCTTTTCCAACAGAAATCCCCGAGCGAGTGGAGATATCAATAAGAGTGTCCCGTACAATATTATGGCGATGCTTGACACCCACAATCCCAGCACACGACACAGCATGATCACCAAAGATGTCACCCTCAAAAACCCTCGAACAAGCGGAACAAGGCGCGGAAGCAGAAAACAAAGGAACACCCAGCCTGTAACATAGCACACACCGATACGCTTTACCATTCATAGTCTGACCCACCCCTGAGATCGGAACCACCCTAAGCCAATCAGAAGTATGATCCCGTTGTTGCGATTTCCAAAGAGCAACCTGTCGTGGAGATAAAGAAAATGTGGTTTCAATAGTTTGAGTAACCCTTGTGAAGTATTTATCTGCCAGTTTCTTCATGAGTTTAGGGGCAGCGTTCTCACTAGGATTACCAAGAATGTCAACATCCACAAAAGCATTAAGCAGACATAATGCATCAGCAAAGGCAGGCCCAGGATCCACAACACCAGCACAACGGAGAAGCTTAAGCTGCAACCCAGCAGACTACAGCCGTGATGCCACAAACGCATAATGCAGAACATCCGCAATAGAATAGACACCAAACCCACCAAAAGAAAAGGGTAAGGTGGCGAGCCTCCATTGCCAATCTCCGAAGCCAGGGCCAGACGCAGTGACAATACGCTCCAAAGATGAACGAAGTGCAACATCGAACTTCTGCCGAGCAGCCTCAAAGAGGCGAGGAGGACAAGTCCGCATCGCAAAGTAAAGTTTTGAAACCCCAGTGCAGGCACGGAGAAGTAACAACTTACACTACGGATCTTCAAGCCGAGCAACCGCATTCATAAGCTCAATAGTCTTATCCACCCGACCCACCACAAGTTCACTGCTGAAATCAGAATCTGCACTAACTGGCCCACCAAGTAGTTTAACACCCCGAAGAGGCCGAGCAATGTTGGGCGGGAAAACCCCAACTAACCTACTCCGAGGGTCCTCTGCTGGCCAAAAAACTTCGGTTTTATCAACATTGAGATGGAGACCGAAAGCGGGCCCGTCCTCCATAATCAGATCCAAAACCTTACCGACCTCCAATGTGTCACCAATGATAGTCCCGTCATCCAAATACCATGCATGGAGACATAAATCAAAAGAGGCTCGAATCTTACACACTAAGGGGTGTAAAACCAATGCAAAAAGCAAATGGCCTAGTGGATCCCCTTGTTGCACTCCCTGACATGACCATAAGACGTGCTCACCATAATACAACCCTGTCGGGCTAGAGTAACATAACTCAACCCATCGCAAAATAGCCGGACATTTGAGGCGCACCTCTCGTAACATAACTTCTCGATCCACCAAGTTGAAAGCATTCTTGAAATCAACCAAAAGCATAGAAAGACCAACAGTGTCCCCACGATCCTCCACCAGCCGGTTAACTGCATGAAGAATAGCCTCACTACCCCCAGGGATCCCAACACCAAACTGTAAACCATCAAAATAGCCACTCAACAACGGACCCGCTGACGCAACACAAGCCTTAGAAACCAGTTGCCTCCAAACGGTACCCACAACTATAGGACGAACACCACCTCCAGGCTTCACAAGAGGTGTAAGAGGCGCACTAGCAATATTATTGTTATTATCAATATTATTATCATTATTATTATTGTTGTTGTAATTATTGTTATTATCAATATTATTATCATTATCATCGTCATCATCATCTGATTGAAATCAATATTATTATTATTATCATTTTTAGCATTATCATTGTTATCAATAGAGGTGAGAATTGAGGATTTGGTTCATGTCAACCTGTTTCCATAAACGGCTTGAATACTTTGACCCTAACCCGACCTGTTTAATAAACGGATCGTGTCAAGTAGACCCGCTGATTTAAATGGGTCAAACCCCTCAACACAAACTTGTTAATAACTGGTCAATTTCGTGTCATGATAACGGATCATATTAATTATTCTCACCTCTAGTTATTGAAAAAAAATGAACTAAAATGAATTTAAGCTGAAATAAATAAGTCCCTAGTACTCTAGTAGTACATTACATATACAAGAATCATTCAGCTATCTGCTGTTTTCAGAAGATATAATATAATAATTGTACCTTAAAATCGACACAAATAGATACTTTCTATTATAAAAATTAGCTCTACATCTCAAATACAGTTGAGATGACAGACTTCCGAAGAAAGGGGCCTGATTCTGGATGAGAGTATAAATTACAATTTGCCATACATTCTTAGAAAATGTCAGGATTGAAACGACCAGGCATAGAGTTGTTATGTTCAGCCTGCTTCAAGTGCATCGCCAATGCGTAGTTATTAACCTGATCAACATACCCCATCACAATCACTATTAGTATAGATCTAAGAAAGAGTTACCCTTAATTACTACATAAAATAAATTGGTATTCCGAAATTTTCTTATTATTAGTAAATAAATGTAAGAAACTTTACAAACTGCACAATTTGTATGCTATGCCAGAAGGCTGGAAAATATCATTAAATTTGCACAAAAGTTGCAGAATATGGTAATAGAAGATGATCGACCAACGTTAGGCAACACACAAAGTTGAAAGAATGATATACCATAGGGAGAATCTCTATCAAAGC
Source organism: Salicornia ramosissima (assembly GCA_951394345.1). Classification (NCBI taxonomy): domain Eukaryota; kingdom Viridiplantae; phylum Streptophyta; class Magnoliopsida; order Caryophyllales; family Amaranthaceae; genus Salicornia; species Salicornia ramosissima. The sequence continues at coordinate 14,025,762 of OX596233.1, read as the reverse complement.
ACATAATAATGAAAGTAAGGTGGTTTAATTCATCAAACTGACACTATTTACAACTATACCAGGAGCAAAATCCTTCAACAGTTGAATAATATACCTATAAAAATGCAAGTTGCAAAGAGAAGGCCAAGGATAGCATTTGACAAACTAGGACTAATGGTCTCATCAAAGTATCAAACAACAATAAATGCCTCATCAATCAACAGGCAATGAGTGCATTACAGATTTCTTAAAAATAGCCTAACATTGCACAATAATTATGCAAAATTTGGTACGATTCACATCTTGAGTTGGTACAGAGAAGGAAAGAGAAAGGATGTGTATCTGTAAGCCCTTGGTCAATTGTGTGTGAGATACAAAAAGAAAATGAAAGGGATGATCTTAAAGTTGCAAAAGGCCTAGCCATTAGCTATACTAGAGGTATTGGAATCTCTATATTAAAAAGTTTTAGCTGTATTGGACCTCCAACTAGAAACCAAATGCCAGTTGAAAATGGTGGGTGCAGTTGCAGTTGCAGTTGGCAGTGTGGTAATTAATAACCGACTCCAAAAAATCCAAATGCCCAATCATTCTAACTTTTAATCTTGAAACCACTTACTCTCACAAAACTAAATGCTTCAGATAATGTATACATACAGTACAGATTGGAGACAATATTCTGGTTAGCCCTCGATTTACAACTGAAGCCAGATGGCCATTCATTCCAACTATCAATCTTGAAATCCTCTGATACTCCCAAGAAAAAATGCATCAGCTAATTTCACCCAGCACCATAATCGTTACAGCCCATACGATAGGTTTTAAAGGATTTCTTAATGGACAACAGACAGAAATAAGAGTTCTCCTAACGGCCTACTAGTATTTTTTTTACAAGTATACAAGAATAGATAAGATGAACTGTCCAAAGGCATAATTTCCTTTTCCAACAAAACAGATATTTTAGTCATCAGGACGATGCATGGACATAAAGCATTTGTTTATGCAAATCATTCATCAGCTTGGAACTCAAAAGAAAAAAAAAAAGTAATTCCACAATCAACCAAGTTCAGAGTTCGACCTCTAAAGTTCTTATATGCTCTTGGCACTGGGATAGAAGCTGCTTAAGTTGTTCAAATTCTTGCGACTTGGCTTCAAATTCTTTCTGACGCTCATGTTGAATTGACACGGCACGTTTAAGGATTCCATTTTCCTGTAGCAGTTGTTGAAGCTGCTCTTTCAGCGTTGAATTCTCCTGCAGACATAGTAATTTGTAAGTAAGAGCACATCCCCCCCTCTCCACACACACACACAAACCCTATTTATACACTTCTGAATTACCTTTTCCTTATTTTAATTTGGATTTGTTGATAATAAATTAATAACCACCTAAAGTTTTCATGAAAAATGAAAAACACATTGAATTTTTTTCCCCCTTTAAATACCTAATATTTACCTTTTTGTTGAATATATACGGTACCTTGTAACAAAAATTCTGCTTGTGCGGCCGACCCAAAAGAAACACAAAAGAAGGGTTGTTAAAATTGTGAGAAAAAAAAAATGAGGGAACTGTTTTATGACAGTTAGGTGGGGACCACACAAACGGAATTTTTGACCGATTCCGTTACAAGGTATATTCAACTAGAAAAGTAAATATTAGGTGGTTAAATAAAAATAATAATCAATAGGTGGTTATGTCAAAAATTTTAAAACATTAAGTGGTTATTATAAAAGAAAAAAACCTTTAATTTATTTAAACAATAGCACTGCATTACAGGTGGATTAAAGTAGTTAAAGAGAAAATAGGCCAAAGAGAATTTGCAAATGACAGCTATCTAGCAAACAACAACCATGTCAGCAAGTAACGTTTATGGATGCCAAACTATCACCTGCTGCAAATTTTGTGCCGCTTCAGCTTTCACATGTGCATTTACAGATTTCTCAAAAGCCTCAAGAGCTCTTGTTGCACGAATTCTTGCATCCTCCACATCAGATGCAGCGCTCATTTCCCTCACAAAATGCTCCACCCACTCGGCACCCTCCACATGCAAATTTCTTGATGCTGATGGGTCTCTTGTAGATCCATCTTCTTCATCGACATGTACTAAACAAGAAAAAATGATTGAAGAAACAAAAATTCAGTTACACGTAAAAGCTGCAATGTTAAGTGGATCAAAACATGCACAGCAATGCTTTATCAGGTGATAACGATATGAGCATTAAGCCTTTCAATTTTATTTTCTTTACATTAAGCAATTCAAAGAAAAAAAAAACTAATCAGTCATCAGTCAAGTCCCCAAAATATTTTTCAGCTGGAAATTGTGTATTTTGGAGCTAGGCAGCATAGAGATGGGTATGGAATGAATAACGGAAAAAAGCAAAATTGGAAATAAAGCGTACAGCAAGGAAACAGCAAAACACACATACATACATATAAGACACATATACAACATGCACTTTCTATAATTCTTCAATATGTTCATTTCCTATATTTTTCTTATTATTAAATGTATATATATAATAAGCAATAACAAAAACAAGCACATTACAAAATTAGCATTAAAGCCAACTAATGCAACGATTTCCAAATCATGATTGATATTAAGAACACAAGATATACAGAAATTGTAAGTGACGTTCAAGCTTTCAATATGCTTGATCCTCTCCAACATAAAAGTTTACCAGTGTCTTGTTTACTCCCGAAGAACTAATGAGAACACACAACAAATTTTTCACACAATTCCCTCCCACTAATTATTTCTAATTATACGGAAAAAAGTTGATTGTGACCCAAGCTAATCCTAATAAGTACTATATTAAACCCCCCCCCCCCAAATGCATAACAGTACAGGCCACCTTAGTTTTAAAAGGCACAAGCCGCACCAACATGAAAATGGTCTTTAGAGCAAGGCCATGAGACACAAAGAGAAAGCGCATGCCTCTACATTTTTTTTTCAAATTTCTTTTCTTTGATTGTATTATAATTTTTAATTAAAAGATCCCAAATAATTTAGGAAGTAATAAATGTAAACCCAAAATAAGTCTGAATTTGGGGAAACTTAAACCATTCTTAAATTTATAACTCAAATTTACGCTATTATATTTACAGTCCAAAGGCTCACCTCGCTAACGACAATATGATAATGCAAGTGCGGCTCTCATTTCACTGAGGAAGGCTCAAATTTTTAACTAACCCAGCCACCCAAACTTCCACCTTGCCCACAAGGTGGGCTACACCAAAAAATTTGATGAAGTGACAAAGGTTGAAAGGGTTTTTTTTTTTTCTTACGTGCGAGTGTTTGAAACAAGTCTACTTCTCATTAGGAGTGCACAAGAAAGCCTGACCCGACTATCCACAGTAAAGAAACCGTTAATTTAAGAAAATAAAAATCTTGCCAAAGTACCCAGCTGGCCAGCCCGATTAAAACTCACTCTTTCTCAGGCCGGGCCAGTAAAAATACAAGATCTTTTTGGTACCCGAAAACTCGACAATAGTTTCCATTCACTTTTTTTTTTTTTTTGCAAGATAGAAGGTTGGGTAGTGCGCTGTTATTTTTCTCAAATGTTACACTCACTGTCATATTCTCAGGCTAAGTTGCACAAAAATGGGAACGGGTACATATACGGAGACAAGGACGATAAATGGCGAATTAAAAAAATGCAAGATACGGGTCAATGTTTGATAATTCGCACATAAATGCTAAGGCGCTAGGTGATAGGGTAAGCAATTAATTTGGCCAAGGCCAAGCGGTTGTGGCTAGACACAGGTGAGGCACATCAATGCATACTAAGGCGCACTAAGGCACACTCTTGCTTTTTTCCGAGATTTTATTTCAAAATTTTCACATCCCTTCTTAGATGCACCTCACCAAGGCGTACCAAAGGCTCTAGGAAATCAAATCTACTTGGTGTGCCTTAAGCCGTTTTATACATTGGTATAGGTACAACAAGGTTACGATAAATAATTTTAAATTTACAAAAAATATATGAAAAGGCTATAGTAAAGGAATAAACCTTAGAATGCAATAGCATGATAGCATCTATAGTTTTGAAAAGTAAATGTAATTAAAGAGACAATTTTAAAAATATATTTATTTTAAAATAATGAAAGAAAGAGTAAAAATGGGAAAACATCATTAAAAAAAAGGATAATTTGTCTAAAACCACCTTATAAAACAGTTTTTTTGTCAAAAACCACCTTATAAATTTTTTTTTGCGGAAAGAAACCAAAACTAAAATATTTTTTGCCAAAGAAAACAAAACTGCACTAATTAGGGTTTGACCTTATATTAATTAACTTTGACTTTGATTATGTACAATTATTATGCATAATTAAACCTTAAACTTTAATATACCTCCCTTAAACCTTAAAACTTTAATATACCTTAATTAAACCCTAAACCCTCAGCCACCCCCCACCACCTCCGAAGAGCCTCCCCACCCAACCCCTCACCCCCAGCCCCCCGCGCCCTTACTGCACCCGCCCCTGATGCATCACTGCCACCACCCATTCTTGATTTTTGATTTTTTTAGTTTTTCTTTTTTTTAAAAAAAAAATCTTAATATATTGTGAATAATTGTTTTAATTAAAATTAGCTTAGGTTATTACTAATTGGAAGGTCAATGCCTTTAATTGTAGTCAAATCTTGGATTAGTGCAATTTGGTTTTCTTTGACAATTTTTTTTTTTGTTTTGGTTTCTTTTAACAAAATTTTTTTTATAAGGTGGTTTTTGACAAAAAAACCTATTTTATAAGGTGGTTTTAGACAAATTATCCTTAAAAAAATGTAGCAATAAAATCATGCAATTGTAAGGTTTATGAGCCATGCATAATGATTAATCATTTAATATACTTCTCAAGATATACGTTAATTTTAATTTTTCAAAAGAAACTTATAATAAAAACATATAGGAGCGACTACTTAGAACAAAAGTGGAGATCTAAGAAGACTGAAGCTTGAAAATAAAAATAAATAAATAAATAAAAATAGAAAAAGCCTTGGGAACTCCAACATGTGGACCCAATCATCCCCGAGTAGTCGCCAAACCATCCTCAGCTGACAGCTGTCCCAAAAATGTCCCCCATAAATGGGAATGAAGTATCCATGGTTAGTGTATAAAAATGATCAAGGCGCAGCTAGGCGATTAGGATTTGGCTGCACCTTAAGCGCGCCTCACGGCCTCAGAGCGCCTCGGTATGCCTTGATGAAGTGATATGAAAAGTGAAAAATAATTCTGGGAATGAAAGGAGCTGCTCTTTTTGTGCGCTTTTTGTAAGCCTTAGTGCGCTTTTTTTTACCCTTGAAATCACCTCACCTAGATCAAATAAAGTGCACACCCCTTTGCGCCTTGCGCTTCAACGCCTAGGCATGCCTGCCCATGCTTCATAGTTCTCAAGTCTACTCTTCTACATTTTCTCAAAAGTAATTCTCACTTTCATCCCTATCTTTTATTTTACATTTTGATGCCTAACTGTGTGATATATCATTATTGTTAGAGGACCATCTCAATTCCACCAAGAGCTTGAATTGATAGTTGAGGCCAAAGAATATGTTATAGACTCTATCACTCTCCCTCACATGAATATGTTGCACCTTGGAGCTCCCCCCCCCCCCCCGACATACTCCGCTCCCATTGATTGTTGTTCCCGTTCAAGGAAACATAAAAGCTCTCATTTCCTAACACAGGCAACATAAGCATCTGAACAGTAACCAAGGGCATGAAGTTATGTGTGGCCCCTAGATCAAAGGACCATACATCATTAAATGATGGAAACCATGCTTCATCATGAAATGACTGATAAAATCTTGAGGGTCAAGGATGAGACCTAAGAAGCAAAGAGAATCTTAGAACTAGAAGAAAACCATATAACACTAAACAATACAATCCATGCTTCCTGCCAAAGATTCCATTTTATAGTACCAGAAATCTAGTATCATTAAAGTCTCAAAGAGAAGGCAATATTGCTTCTGTTGGATGGTTTCAAGTTTCAGAGATATACCTTAATATAACTAGAGGAAAAGGAAGCAATCTATAAGCAGAATATCAAAACTAAGATACCTACCTTGAGGCTGATTGCCTATGCCTGAAGAGGTATCAGCAGTACCTTGGACATTTTCACCACATCCTAATCGAAGGCCATTCAAACTTTGAATTGCCAAGTCCAAATTATGTCCATTGTTCTCAAGTGCTTCTTCAATAAGCTGCCCGCGGAATTAAAAAAACGCAACATAATTATAACAGATATCAAAACATAGATAGTCAAGTAGAGAAACAATAATGGATGGATAAAGAGCAGCCACATAAGCGAAAGCACCAAAGTAGAAGTAAAAGAAATAAGAAGCAGAATATATAAATCATTTTATAAACCAAATACCATATAGATTCGCTGAAAGACTTTTACGGACAAAAATGCATGGCTTATCACAGTCACAAATGAAGAGATTTTAAATTTGATGTAACACTTTGACTTTTCACACTTGCCGAGACACAACTTTGACCAACTATATCTTTAATTGTATAATTGTAAAAATTATAAAAAAAATATATTTGGATAGTGCGTACCAAGATAAATTCAATAAGACACCACTTGACTATATTTTACCTTATGTATAAATCACAATTAGTAAAAGTGTGTTGGATGAATAGTAACAAAAGTCAAAGTGTTACATCAAATAAAAAAAAAGAGGGAGTAAAAAGGAAAACTTGTCAGAAAAGACTTTTTTAAAACAAAATTTGTGAGAAAAGACCTTTTAAATAAAATTAGCAAAAAAGGACCTAAACAAAAGAAACAACTTTGCTAGAAGGAACCTTTCCATCGTTTTCCGATGCATTCGAGAAGGAAATTTTGCGTTGGAAAACAATGAAAAGGTTCCTTCTCGCAATGCTTTTTTGTTTAGGTCCATTTCGGCCAAAAACAAAAAAATCAAATGGTCTTTTCTTACCAAAAAATATATAAAAGGTCTTTTATAACAAATTTTCCTTTTATTTAAAAAAAATATATGAGAACCCAAAAGTGGCTTAGCCACAAAGTAGGTTATCCACAAATAATTATCAACCTTCAATTGAACCCAAAGAAAGATTGATGGCAACACCAACATCCAGCCATTAAATTCTTTACTGTAATAAAAGGCTATTTCTACAATTGCCCTACAGAACTGAAACCTAAAATATGCCTTCCAAATCATGTCTTGAGGATAGCTAATCAACCCTCCATCCCCTTCAAATAACAGATTCAAGGATTTTCAAACGGAAAATTGGAAACCAATAATCCCTCCTTTCATAATTTAAGGAATAATCCCACCTTTTCATATCATATTCATTTGTTGGACTTTTTTACAATACTAACCTGCTTTAAGGTTAGTTTTGGATGTTTGTTTGTCTTAGAAACCTGTGCCGAGTCCTTTCATGAGGTTGAATTTGGTATGCTAAGCCTAAAAGGCCTCTAAAATTAACCGTAAATCAGATTAGTACTATTGTAAAAAAGTACAACAAATGAATAAGATATGAAAAGTGGAATTGTTCCTTAAATAATGAAAGGTGGGATTATTAGTTGAATAAGTGCAAAAGGTAGGATTATTAGTTTCCAATGTTCGTTGACTTCGTTCTCAAAATAAACCTAGATTTGTATCTCTTTCTCATAGCAAACGATTAGCAACTTTTTGCAACTAGAAGTTTGAGGGTTGGATCTCTACTCAGCATGGTAGGATTGTACTCAAACTAATTTCCAAGTTATATCCTATTTTGATACAGATTTCATACAATAATACCCTTGGCAGATGTTGGAGATCTAAAAAAAAAAAAAAAACACCAACATAAAAGGCAACATGGAGCAACAGCAACCATAAACACACTAACTTAAAAGTGAGAGAATAGAAGGCACAACAATATATTAGATAGTAGATATAATGCCCCATGAAAACGCTTCAGAACATCAACTGATGAAATGTTGTTGCTAATCGTTGTCAAATCCAACATCAAAGTATGTATAGTCGTATAGATCCTTCCAAGAAAAATATAATGTTGTGGAGGTTTGAGCAAAATTACTCTCTCCTTTAAAAAAAAAGTTATTTTGGCAACAATGCTAATAAAAATGGAAACTGAAAAAACTATGCATTGTGACCATAGTGCAAAAATGCAGCCGTGACATCGCGATGCGGCTGAGATGTAACGGATTTCAAAGCTAGCAATCCGATATTTTTCGTTTTGTCATGATGTTTCCAAACACGGCGAGTTTTGACCCGGTTCAGCAAAACCCCTCATTTAATTGCTTAAATCGCTTTAAATTTAACCCAAAATGAAAACCCTAATGACAACCCTAATGACAAAACAAAAACCTAATTGGCTAATATTGCGAGCTGATTATGCTACTTTGGCCCTGTTTGGAAACTAGCTTTTAGGCTGACTTCTGACTTTTCAATATGGTCAAAAAAATATGTTTGGTTATTGGCATTTTAGTTGGCTGAAAAGGTGGCTTTTAAGCCAAAATGAAAAGGCTGCCTGGAGCAGATTTTTTTGTTGGCTTTTGGCTTGTTGGCCCACAAGCCCTTTAATAAACAGCCAACAACCACAATTAATTTTACCAAACATTATTCCAAACAGCTAGCTTAAACAACCAACTTAAAAGGCTAACACATACAACCAATACTTCAAGCGAGTCAAACAAGCCAATTAAACAAGCCAAAAGCCAACAACCAACAGTCGATTGTCAAACAAGGCCTTTATTGATGGTTGTCAACAGAGGAGGCTGCTGGTGATGGGGGCGGCGACGGCAGCGATGTCCAATCTAGGTGGGTTCTCATGTTAGATGCCCTTGTTTTACGTCATCTGCATTTCTTTCTCTTTCTTCGACTTCCATCTTTTTATTTTGGTTTCCAGGCTCTCTCTCTCTTCCCTGATCTCTCAAATCTCACTTGACTTGCTCTTCTATTCCTTCCTTTTTTTTTGGCAAGATTTTCTTTTTTGTTTGTTTTACTTATACTTTTATAGATATCTTTTTTAAAAATAAATAAATTAGTACATATATAATGTTAAATTTTAAAAATCTTATACTCCCTCCATCCCAGAATAACTGCTCCACTTTCCTTTTTCATCCGTCTCAAAATCTAATACTCCATTTCTGTTTTTGGTAAATGGCCCACATACAATTTTACATTTATACTCTTACTTAACACTTAATACCCACTACTTTTTACCTACTTTTACTTACAACTTTACACTTTTACCCTTACTTTTAACAAAAAGTGGGTCCCAACAAAAATCTCACTCCAAACCTTTATGGAGTAATTTTTTTTTTGGGACGGAGGGAGTACATTTTTTAAAAATATTTATATTTCCCTTATATATTAATAATGGTAAGTTGGTAACAATAATAGTGTTTTTAGAAAAACACAAGTAGTAGCACTCATAATAATAACAATAAAGTTCCAAAAAATAAGTACAGCAATTTTAGGAAATAAAACATTTCAAAATAAAAATTCATACGCAACAGCCGCGGCAAAATCCACGATAGACGCATTAATTTCGTTACCGCATCACCATGACCATTTCCGCGATTGCGACCGAAACCGCATTTTCAAGCCATGATTGTGACTAAGGGAAGACGAAGAATGTTAGAGAGGTTGTGTGGGTCGCACAATAAAGATCTTGTTATATCCTAGATTACTCTATCGAAAATAAGAATTGGAAGAAAGGAGAGGATCCCTTAGCTTATCAAACTCGGACTACTTCAAAACCAGGGGAAAAAATAGCGAGAAAAAAGTTGTTAAAAAAGAGAAATGACGCAAAGAATTAGGAACATTTAAATAAGGAAAATGATGCAAAGAACTGGGGATGGAGTGAGTGTAGCATTGTCTAGGAAAAAAAAAAAAACTACGCAATGAAAACCCAACCCTAAATGCAGATTTGTCTTTGTCACTTACATTATGCTTGCCCTCAAAATAACAACTCCATAATTTAACTAACACAATTCTAAAAATGCCCCCAAAATCAAACAGCTCAATAAAGCTTATGCTCAACCTTGTGAATATTTCGATTTATAAGTTATCAGAGTAGAAGCAAGTGCAATGCATGAATTATAATCAATATCTTTCAAAAAAGAGCAATATATATCCTCGTGTTCATACTATTTTAGATCATACTCATCTGATCAGTATTTTATATAAGTTATAAACTTAAAATAAAAAAGAACTCTTTTCATCCAATCATATTTTTTTTGGAAACAAAAATTGAAAATTTATTGATTATAATCTTTACCAAAAAGTGTGAAATTCATTTACATGTTTATATTATTCCTAGATCTTATTCAACCATTCATAAGTTTTTTATATTATAAAATTGAATAACAAAAGAAAAATATAGACAAATAATCCTAACTATGAATGGTCTTCTCACTTTAATCTCAACTATATTTTAACATAAAATAATCTTGACTATTAGGATAGCCTTCTCAAAATTTGTGACCTTTATGACTCGTAAATATTACTTGTGATTTTCATGCTGATTATGGTGGGGAAGAGGGACAATGATCATTTGACGGCGAAATTATGAGGGTGGTTGTAGAGGTCATTGAGTATTAAGTGAGGTGGCTTGCATGGAGGTGGTTAAGGTGGATATATAGTCGATGCAGTTAGGACATAGCTTGGTGGTCGACTAGGAAGGCTAATGGTCATGCGAAATTGCGTGAGGGAAAATAGACAAAGAAGAGAGGAGATAATAATAACAATGTGAAGTCATCAACTTGACACTAATTTAAGAATGGTAACCCCAAAAGTTAACATTAGTTTGAGTTAAAATATAGTTGGGGTTAAAAGAGAAGATCACCAATAGTTAGAATTATTCTTATTACTTTTTCCTATTAAATAATCAAATTTCAAGCCTATGTGTGTGTTTATAAAGATGGTAATAGTAGTGTTATCAATGCTAATGGAAAAAAATCACATATTAAACTTACTCCATATTTATTTGTTTATAGATTACAAAATCTATTTTATACGGAGTATTTAAGAGATGTACTTATTAATTTATTATCGATTACTTCATTCAACAACTTTTCTTTAATAAATTACTATCTCATAATTTGTCAAATTTTATTATGGCATTACGGAATTTTAATCAAGACAAGAAATTAATCACTCCCTAATATTTGTGCCAATATTAACTCCTATTTCTCGTTACTTCCACCTCCCATTTAAAAGTCTTCATTCAGACTTCATATTTGAACTTCACACTCACTCTCCGGGAATTATTTTCCTGAGATTCATTTTCTGCATTTACGTCTTTTGCTGCAATTTTGGATTTTTTTTACTTCTACTCCTCTCTTTTCATGGTATTTGTTTCAAAATGAGACAAATAAAAGTGGATTTACTCCGTTTAAAAGTCTTCATTCAGACTTCATATTTGAACTTCACACTCAATCTCCACGAATTATTTTCCTGGAATTCATTTCTGCATTTACGTCTTTTGCTGCAATTTTGGATTTTTTTTACTTCTACTCCTCTCTCTTCATGGTATTTGTTTCAAAATGAGACAAATAAAAGTGGATTTACTACCTTACTAAAACAGTCTTGCTGTTGCACGGAGTACAGACCCAGATTGTGATTGGCTGGGGACAACAGTGCGTAGGTAATCAAGATTATGTATCAAATGGTAAGTACTTGTATATCTAAATACGTATTCCAAGAGCATCATTAATGTAAAATTGAATCTATTTGCCCATTTATTATTGACATATAATCCTCACAAAATAATCAAAACAGGTTCGAAATAATGAAATAGGGTGTGTGCGTGTGTGTTTGTGTGTATATATAGAGAGAGAGAGAGGACTAGGCTCATTTGAGAAATTTATTTTTGATGAGAAGGATGAGAAACAACTATGTAGTACAATCCTTTGATCAACAAATGAATCGTTAAGATTAATTTGATTTGTTCCTCTTTACTCCTTTTATAGTTTGGAGTCAATGTATCTATGGTATAAAGTCAATTTATTTTTAGTCAATGTATTTATAGTTTACATTGAATGTACTTATAGTTGGTAGTCAATATACCTAGAGGTCATAGTTGATGTATCTATTTCATTCTCATACGATAAGAAACTTCTCACCAGAATCCAACCCTAAATAAATAAATAAATATGTGTGTGTGTGTGTGAGAACTTGAGGTTAGCTCAATGGGAGAGAACCCTCACCTAGCAGAGACTAGGGCTTGATCCTCACCGTAGCATTATGTTAGGGTTCCCCTATGCTGAGATAGGACCAATACAAGAGACCAACTTGTGTACCTTGTCGTATAATACATACACACACATATATATACATACATATATAAACACTCCCTCTCTCTGTAACACAAAAATTTCAACTGCTGTTTTTGCATGCTTTCAAAGAAGTGTTTCAAAATTAATCAAAATAATTTTGATATTAGTAATTTATAATCACATTCTTGCTTGTATTAAAATCATTTTGATTAATTCTTTCGTTTACACTCTAAAATCGCTTCATCAAAATACGTGAAAAAATAATTGTTGAATTTTTTTTGTTATAGAGGGAGTACATAAATACATACATATGTGTGTATGTATTCTTCCATATACAAGTATCAAACAAAAAAAAAAAAAAAAAAACCAACAACCATTAATAAAATCTCATATTAAAAAAGCAAACTCTACAACAGTATTCATCCACCATAACATTAAAAGTTTGTCATCAAGGACAAACGATCGATTAACTACTTGGTATCAACATTCAGATGAAGCAAACAAATTTCTTCGAAAATAACAAGGATCCAAAGCACTAGTCATTTCTACCAAAAATTTTAAGTCGTTCTAAATTATCATAAAACCTCATTTCCAGCCACAGCTAACAAATTTCTGACTTCATAATTTATAAAATAAATAAATAAAATAAAACCTCCCTACTGTTCAAATGAACAACCAATAGATTAAAGCAAAATCAACAAAAAAAAAAAATCAAATGAGGAAGAAAAACAAACCTTCTTGTCCATACGAGGAAAAAGGGAGATTAGATGATCAAGCAAAAGAAAAGGCGATTGACCGAAGCGAACTGGAGAAGACGACGAACAGCGAATTCGCTTCGAAGGAGGTGGCGATTGAATTTCTTCGAAAATTGACGATCTCTTTCCACACACTATTGCAGACATGTTGTGGCAAAAACCCTAAGTTAACTATTATCAGAACAATTGATAATCAATTTTCAGTAACTCTCGAATTTTCTTCCAAGATTTAGGCGATATAAAGTTCCAGATTTTAGGTAGAATTAATGGAATGAAAGAAATGTAATTGAGAATTTTGGGGAAAAATTAGATTTTTCGTTTTAACCATTTGTTGATGTTTTTAACAAAGGAATTTTTCTTATTTGTTTTTACAAACAATATGAAACTCTCACTACAAGTCACAGCTTTTCCCTTTTTGGAAGGAAAGTTGAGAGCCGTGTTTGGACGGTGCAAAGATGATTATAAAATTGGAATTAGAAATTGCCTCAAAATAAAAATTGGAATTAAAAATTGAAGGATGAAAATGGACAAAATTAACCAAGCTTTTTGTGCAATTGGTGTATAAGTATACTGTAAGGGTGCGTTCTATCAATTGTTATATGATGTTCCCAAAATTCCAGCCCAGGACTACGTAGTTTTTTGTGGTCCTAGGAATCTTCATTTTTTTACATTATAATCTTCATTTATTTTTTATTTTTTATTTTTATTTTTTTACACTATAATATTCATTTATTTTACTACAATTTTTTTAAAAAAATAAAACTAAAATCTTCATTTTTTAACTACTTTTTTAAATTACAGTATACAGTGCTCCCGGAGCAAATAGAGCAATTGTGTTTTCGCGCGTCAGCTTTAACAACTAAAATGAATATTCATTTTTTAATATTGAATATTCATTTCTTAATACTGAATAGTTATGTTTTTTAATACTGAATATTCATTTCTTAATACTGAATATTCATTTTTTAATAATAAATATTTATTTTTTAATACTGAATATTAATTTTACCGCAAAAACCTGAACTTACATTCACTTTTGCAACAAATAAAATGAATATTCATTATTGAATATCGAATATTCATTAACACTAACTATTCATTTTGTTAATATTGAATATTCATTTTATCACATAAAACTTGAACTTACAATCAACTTTGCATCAACATAAACTTAATATTCATATTCTAAATAATAAATATTCATTTTACCACAAAGAACCTGAACTTACACTCACTATTGCGATAGCTAAAATGATTATTCATTTTTTAATAAGGAATATTAATTTTTTAATACAAAATATTCATTTTACCACAAAAAATCTAAACTTACCTTTACTTTTGCAACAACTAAAATGAATATTCGTTTTTGTATATTGAATATTCATTTCTTCATACTGGTATTCATTTTTCAACTAAACTCACATTACTATTTACATCAATTTGAACTGAATCTAAAATGAGTATTCATCATCAATACAAAAAACATAAATAAAAAAATCAATAAAAACTTACTATTATATCTTAAATATCATCACAAGCCTCATATGTCAAATTGCAAGACTCTACAACATCATCCATCACAATAATTACAAATGAAAATTGCGATTGAGATTGATTATTGAATATTATGAACGAAATCACTCAGTTAAGAGGAAAGAGGAGATAAAGAGGATGTGAGAGAAACGAAAATCAGAGGGAGAGAAAAAAAAACAACTAAGTTTTTTTAAAAGAAAAAAAAAAACATCACGGACCACATAATTATGTGGTCCTGGGTAGGGATGTCAGTTTGGGTTAAGACCCATTGAGTTAACTGAACTGTTCATAACCTGAACTGAAAGTGACACATAGCCTGAAATTGACCTGAACTGAAATGACCTGAACTGAAAGTGACCCATATATTAATAACCTGAATTGACCTGGACCCAAACTGAATATGAACTGAACTGATAATGACATGTCTCGAACCTGAATATTTAAGAAACTGAACTGAATTGAACTGAACTGTAATCAACCCGTTACATAATTTGACCTGAACTGAATTGAAACCTGAATTGAGCTGAACTGAACTAAAACCTGAAACATTTTACTTGTATAATTCTATATGAAACATCTTTATATACGAAAGTGTCCGTTCACTTATATTTGGAACACTCTATGAAATGGATGGAGTACTAGTTGTAATCAAATTTTTGAAAGTACTTTTCACCAAGTGTTAATAATCATTTGACTCAAATTTGAAGAGGTTCGGAGGAAATATTGGAAATTATAAACTAGATCTGATATTGTTGATGAATGGATAAAATTACTATTTCCTCGTAGAAAAAATAATTTGACTCGATTTATATGGACGTTAGTTTAAAATGCGATTTTTTATGCATACATATGTACATACATACATACATTAACCCTAAAATATTGTCAAACTCCAATCTAATTGACACTCTAATAAACCCAATACAAACTGGCTTCAACCCAAAAAATACCGTTTCTTATCATTGACCCATATTAACCTGAATCGTTTTGGACTGAACTGATATAGGCCCGACCGTTTATGACCTGAACCTGAACCTGAACTGAACTATAACCGAAAAAAAGGCAACTTGTTATGACCTGCTACCGAAATAGTCTGACCTGAACCGAACTGAATTGTTGGACGAGATAACCTGATTCAACCTGAACTGAAAATATACCGAACCCGTTTGGGTCAACCCTAACCTGTACCGTTAATCCGATTTGACATCCCTAGTCCTGGGTGTACCTAATAATTTGCGGCGTTCCATTCACCTTAAAAAAAGTTTCAGGTTTATTAAGTTCAGATACGGTTTAATAATAAGTTATATTAGGTCTAATAAGTTCCAATCAGGTTTAGGTTTTTTTTAATTATTGATTAAATAAATAAATTAAAATAATCCACAACATAAACGAATTTTATTCTACCATTTTTGTTTTATAATTTTTTTAGAGAAACCAATCAGAGTTAGATTATTGAATTATACTATTTTTTTATATTATAAAATAAGAATGATAGATTTAAAATAACTCGCAATTCTAGTTCTAATTAAAATTAAATAAAATTCGGCTGAATAAAAATCCACATCAATACATTGCTTCACATTCATCATCGGAGGGGCGTTCCCGAGTTCCACCCCCGGGTTAGCAACCTTTGACTGTTTTGCAGGTCAAAACCCTAGCGAGAAGTCTACGGAGTCCGCCTCAATCACACCAAAGATCGTTGACTATTCAACAGAAGTTCCAGAACAGGAACAGATTAGCGCCGTCTGTGGGGAAAAGAACAAAAGACATGGCTAACACCAGAGCAAAGGCGACTCGATCCAATCAGCCAGAAGAAAATCCCCGTGAATCGCCTAACCAGCGAGATGCACATGTCACTGATGACAATTCGTCCAATCGGGCGAGTGACCTTCACCGTCGCGAAGAATAGATGGTCTCACGTAAGGACTTCGAAGACATCGTGACGGCGATGAACAACAAATTCCAACATAGCTTACAGGAGCTGAAAGACAGCATACCTGCAATGATTGGGCAATAGAGGCCACCATCCCAGGCCGCTGCTCCATCAAAAGGCCCCAACCCTAGCCGGGTAACAGGGGCGCGTTCGCAGAGAGGTTCCCAACCTGAGGATGCTCGAGGAATCATCAATTCTAGGCGCGATGACGCTCGAAATATCATCGAGTCGCGTCGGGCACGAACAACCTCGAATGTCAGGGGGATCACTGACAATAGAAGGCAGGAAACTCGAGGCCAGCCAAGGAGATCACCAGAGGGATCTTACCATACGACTGCTAGAAATTAGAGGTCAGCTGACATCCCCAATCAAGGAGAAGGAGTACGATGCTCCCGGTGTCTATCCCTAACCGGGATGATGGCATAAGACGCTCCCCGGCGGTCGAGCCAGAGCGACCAACAGGGGAGGTCATCTTCAAAACCCCATTCAGCCAAAGGCTTATGTACACCACTGACACAAAGAAGGTAAAAGCCCCTACCATCGAACCTTTCTCCGGGGCAACTGATGCTGCTGACCATATGGCCGCCTATAAATCTCAAATAGCAGTGCAAACAAGCTGTGAGGCAAGCTGGTGCCGGTATTTCCCTACTACCCTCAAGGGCCTGGCCCTTACTTGGTTCACTGATCTCCCATCAGGTTCGATCATTAGCTTTGCCACCTTGGAGGCCATGTTCCTTAGTCACTTCGTGGCTGGAAAGAAGCAGCGAAAGACAAGCATCCATCTCATGGCTTGTCAGCAAAGGGAGCATGAGCTCTTGGGAGACTACCTCAAGCGTTTCAACGCTGAATTACTCCAAATACCCAATGTGGAAGATTCAGTGGCTTATGTGGCATTCATGTCGGGGCTAAAGAGGGGCAAGTTCAAGTTTTCCTTGTTGGAAAATGAAGAGTCCTCGTATACTGACGCGATGGACAGAGCACAGAAGTATGTGCAAGCATCAAACATCAACAACCTTGTTGAGAAGTCTGAGAAAAAGGATGGAAAAAGGAAGGGGCCCCATCGAGGTGAAGGTCCTAACCGGACGTCCGACTCGAGGAAAGATGTTCGTGATGGTGGTATGGATCCTAGATACAACACCAATAGGCGAGAAATCTTCTTGGACATTAAAAACCAAGATATTCTCCCCAAGCCATTGCCTGTTCGCACACCCGTCGGTAGGAGGAATATCAAGCTTTGGTGCGAATATCATCATGAATGTGGTCACACCACAAAGGACAGTAGACAATTAAAGAAAGCTCTCGACGACTAGCGGACCAAGAAAAACTAAACTCTTATCTCTCGAATGATGGAGGGGAAAAAAGGCAAAAGCGTAGTCATAGCGCAGAGTCTGATAGGATTATTAATGTCATATCTTAGCTCCCTACCGATGTTAGTGTTTACAATAAGGACCCTAACAGGGTCGAGTTTCTTTGATTATCCTCACTGGAGTTATTTTTTCGTTTGTAATAAGACCAAAGCATGGTCGAGTTTCTTCTTGTTATCATGGAAATAACATTCGAAATAATACAACCCTAACAGGGTCGAGTTTTGTTCCTTAACTTATAAAGCCCTAACGGGGTCGAGTTTAGTGTTATTACTTTGATTCTTAATAAAATGAAATCCTAACCGGGATGATAAGCTCTACTCAATATAGGCACCCATCGAGGAGTATGGGGAAGGCTGGACAGGTACCTCATCAAGTAGCTGGGGCTCATTAGCCCCAGGGTCCTTGATAGCGTCACCTTAGGCTAACAAGCCCTATTCAACATAGGCATCCATTCAAGGAGATGGAGTGGCTGGACAGGCATTCAAAGTCCTAGGGGCTCATTAGCCCCTTGGCTTTAGAATAGCTCTTTAGACCAATGAATAAGCCCTACCCAGAGTAGGCACCCGTCAAGGCAGATGAGGGGCTGGACAGGTATCAACCATGTCATGGGGCTCATTAGCCCCTGAGAGTCAGTTGATCATCTTAGGCATAAGCCCTATTCAACATAGGCATCCACCAAGGAAGATGGGGGGCTGGACAGGTATCAACCATGTCATGGGGCTCATTATCCCCCAAGACTCTGTTGATCATCTTAGGCCAAAGCCCCACTCAATGTGGGCACCCATAAAAGGAGATGGGCAAACAAAACAGATTTCTCCTAATTACTTCCATCACACTCGAGGTAAGGGGAAGACCCTCGAGGTTATCAGGGCAATCCTTTCCTTGCACCTCTATCACGGTCAAAGTAAAGAGGACCCTCGAGGTCACTAGGAAGGTTTTGTCCCACAAGGTGTATCATGTTCGCCCTCGAGGTAGAAAGGACCCTCGAGGTAAAAAATATCAACCCATGGGGCTCATTAGCCCCTAAGACCTAATTGATCATCTCAAGCCAAAGCCCCATTCAGCATGGGCACCTACTATGGAAAGTGGAAGAGTTTGTTTCTCAAGGTACATCCCTCATAGTCGAGGTAAGGGAAGACCCTCGAGGTACAAGGAAGCTTTGAAAAGATCAACACTTAGAAAATTTCATGGAAGTTCATGAAAGAAGTTCCTAACGGTCGTGGAAAGTATGATCACAGTCGAGGTAAGAGGACACTCGAGCTCATAAAAGAGTTCCCTAACTTTTACCCTCACCGGGACCCAGGTGACCATGGTCGAGGAAGGTTACCATGTTCCGCTTGATATCCAACGTCCAAATTTTCCCGTTCCACACCAAGCGTGGGGCTATTAGATCAACAATTGCATAGGGAATACATCACACTCGAGGTAGAAGAAAGATCTTCGAGGTAAAGGGAAGCCTGGAAAAGAAACACTTAGACATTTCAAAATATTTCATGTAGAAAGTCCTTAATGGTTGCGGAAGGGACGAAAACAGTCGAGGTGAGATGACCCTCAAGTTCAAAAAGGCCGCAAGCATTTCCATACCACGACCGAGGCCACCGCGGTCGCAGAATGCTAACAGGGCACCATACTTAGAACAATTTCAACAATAAAGCTCAAGTGAAGTGAGCCCCTCACGGTCGCGGAGAATACTATCATAGTCGCGGAATAGCTTCGCCTCAATCACCTCGTTGATTATTCAAGAGAATTCTCTGACTACATCTATCATAGTCGAGGTAATAGACACCCTCGAGGTCATTTGGGAAGGTGGCTTGACACCCAGTCCCTGGGGCTCATTAACCCCCTGGCTTTGAGAAAAGCTCTTAAGGCTAACAATAAGCCCTACTCAAGCTAGGCACCCATCAAGGGAGATGGGAGGCTGGATAGGTGTCAACCATACCTTGGGGCTCAGTAGCCCCTAAGGGATAGTTGACCACCTTAGGCGAAAGCCCCACTCAATATGGGCACAACCGAGGTGTATAAACAATCAAAACATCTCCTGGATTACCTTATCACACTCGAGGTAATGGGAGGACCCTCAAGGTTACCAAGGCAACCCTCTCCTTGCACCTCTATCACGGTCGAGGTAGGTAGGACCCTCGAGGTCATTGGGAAGGCTTTGTCCCAGGGTATGTCATTTCTAATTCTCGAGGTAAGAGAGACCCTCGAGGTAAAAAGGGGCAGCCCATGGGGCTCATTAGCCCCTAAGTCCGGGCTGGTCATCTCATTGCCCAAGCCCCATTCAGAATGGGCATTTGCTACTAAGGGTGGAATAAGTCTTGTTGTTGCTTTTCTAAAGTACATCCCTCGCAGTCGAGGTAAAGGAGGACTGTGACGACCCGACTCGCTTAAACCGACGCGGAAGAAACCGACGAGTCGAATAGTCAGAACTAACAAACTAAAATACTTAAAAATAAGACCAAACCTCAAAATATTATATTACTAAACCCAAAAGTACAAATACCCACAAGTTTGTACATCACTAATCCAAAAGTCAAACTACTACTACTAATAAACGTAAATCCAAACACATGTCAAAGTTATAGTAAAGTATACAAGTACTAGAACTATAATCCAAACTAATCAAAGTCGTAAAACAACAATATAAAAACTATGTAACAACATCGGCGCTCGCCCAACCCAAAGCTAAGCAAGAACCTCATCATCAGAATTACCTGAAAAGCGACAGCAGTCCACCGTCAGCGGCGAGTAACATAACTGTCTCACCCTAACGGGAATACACATGAACATAACATAAATCAAATAACCAAATCAATCATCAAACATGCGAAATCATACCAATATACATGCTCGACTCAACTAACTTAACCAATCTTATCTTTGGCGCAATCATTCGTAAACTAGACCGGACTATGCACGTACGAACGCATCTTACGCATTCGAACTTTCTACTATGTTAGGATTGAGAATCTTACTCCCAAATCCCGTGAAACCAATCTTACTGGAAATCCACATTCGAAGACAACATAGTAAGACCACCAACTATCCCAATACCGCGGATAGGATAGGGGCAACGTCTTAACCCAAAAACAAAGAATCTTACTCTAAGTTTTAGGCGTCTAGTACCGAAATCAAGCTAATCTTTAACAATCTTTAAATCCTTAATCCGAAGTTTACATTCTTAGTTACTTCTTAAGTTGCATCTTACGCCTTGACTTAAGAAAATAACATGCAAACCAAACATCTTATATCATTTAATCACTTTCTTTAATCCTTTCGTTAACTTTCTTTAACTTTTAAGACTTAATCAAGAACTCATAAAGACTTTTAAAGAACTCATCAAGAACTCATCCAAGATTCAAGATCTTCAATCAAGAACTCAATCAAGATTCAAGAACTCATCCCAAAACATCAAACTACACGCATACTTTCAATAATTCAACATAAGAGATCATTAACTTACTAACATCCAAAATTCACCAAACTTGAACATGATTAACATAAACTTATTACCAACATAATCATTCATAAAAATCATCATATTCAATCATATAATCATCATCAAACCACTTAAAAATCAGATTTACATTCATACCCAAAAACATGATCAAAACTTCATATAAACTAATCTTGTTCATTTAATCTATACTATGGAACATAGTACAACAATTAAGTTGAGAAAGTATGTTACCTTATTGAAGATTAACACACAAAATCAACACAAATTGCAGCCCAGAAACTCGAAACACACGGCCCTAGCAACACGGACACGGCACCACCACCACGAGCACCACACGGCAACCTCACGAGCACCACCCTTGTTGCACGGCTGCTGTTGCACAACTGCTATGCACGAACACACGGCACCACCACTTGCATGGCCCGTCTGCACGCCACCACCGCACGGCCACGATGCACCACCACGAACACCACACGAGCAACCCACACGAACAAGCCCGGAAAACAACCCAAACTAGTGATCTTGATTGAAACAATTGGGTTTTAGATTGTGTTTTGATACCTAAAGATCAATGGAAGTTGAATCTTTAAGTTTGGGTTTGGAAAGATTGATGAACAAATTGATTGGTGTTCATAGCCAAAAATGGCGTGTGAAGGGAGAGCAAATGAGAGGGAGTTTTGTGTTTGAACTTTTGATGGCAAGAGCATAAGATGGCAATTGAGCAAAAGGATCCTCAAGCCTTACTAACCCTCCTATATATAGAGGTTAGTTAAGGTGTGAACATGAGGCAAGTGGCAAAACCTTGCCATGCACACATAAGGGGGCCGGTTTTCATGAGCCAAAATGAGCTCTCGTGATTAATTGGGCTAATTTACAAAAATTGCATGATTAATCATGCTTAATTCAATTTAGCCCAAAATATTAAATAACTAATTAGAAAATTAAATAATAAAATTCTAATTAATTAAATAATAATAAAATAAATAATAACTAATCAAAATAAAATAATTCGAAATAAATCGAAATTATTCACATAAAAATAAAATAAATAGTTCAAAAATAAATTTGAACCATACATAGCAACACATAAATACACATAAACATTCGGCAGAAATACCAATAAAAATCAGGGTCGTTACAAGGACCATCGAGGTAAAGAGAGGGCCTTGGCAAGATTAACACTTAGCAAAATTTTGATGAAGTTTAGATAAAGGAAGTCCTTCACGGTCGCGGAGGATGCTATCAAGGTCGCGGGATAACATCATCTCAATTACCTCGTTGGGCATACGAAAGAAACTCCTAGGCCAGAGGCACGTTCCTCACAGTCGAGGTAAGGGAAGACCCTAGAGGTAAAAGAGAGGCCTAGGAAACATCAACACTTAGAAAGTTTTAATGATTTCAAATGGTAAGGCTCAACTGAAAGATGTCCATCACGGTCACGGAAAAGGCTATCCCGGTCGCGGAATAGCATAGTCTAAATTACCTCGTTGGACATTCTAAAAGATTCTCTAAGTATGTCTGTCACGGTTGAGGTACAGGGGACCCTCGAGGTTTCTAGCATGGATCATCAAGCTTTGCCCCAACCACGACCGAGGAAAAAACGGTCGCGGAGGATAGGAAGTGGTGTCAACACTTGGGAAGATTTCAACAATTTCAACAACAGGGTTCAAAGGAAGGAGGTCTTTCACGATCGCGGAAAGCACTATCATGGTCGAGGTGGAAGGACCCTCGAGTTTTCCAAGAGGGCTCACTATGCTTTACCCCCCACCACGACCAAGGTAACTACGGTCGCGGAGGATAAGACTGATGCCAACACTTAGAAATTTTCTCAAAAGTTTATGAAAAACCCACCTCAGTCGAGGTGGTGGCCCTCACTATCGAGGTATGCACCCTCGAGGTAAATAAGAGGAAGCTTGGACAAGGTATGCTTCACACGATCGAGGGGACCAGTGGCTCTACAAAAGGGTTTGATGGTCGAGGCATTCAGCATAGCAAAACAAGGGGACATATTGATCAAGGCATACCCCACTTGGTCAAGGGGTATGATCGAGGTAGCAAGCGAGACAAATTGGAGAAGTTTTGGGTCGAGGAAGCATCCTCACGGTCGAGGTTCCCCTCGATCGAGGTTCCCCTCGATCGAGGTTCCCCTTGATCGAGGTGCCTTTAGGAAGCATCTGCACGGTCGAGGCTGTACCGGGGTCTGAGTTGATATACCGACTTAGAACGCCCATAACTCCTTCGTTTCAAATTGGAATTGAGCTTATGACCCAAGGTTGGAAAGCTCTTTGAATATAGTTTCCAATACCACTAAAATCACTTAAATATGATATTCATAGATCTAGTTATGTCCAAAATAGTGAGAGGTATTCATCCTACCTCGAGGAGTCCTCAACGGTCGAGGTAACACATTCATGGTCGAGGGGACTCCCTCACCATCGAGGTTCATCCACCATGGTCGAGGTGACCAACCTCAAGGAACAGCCATGGGTCCCGAGGCATGTTGGTCGAGGTAGCATATGGGTCAAGCATGTTGGTCGAGGAAAGGTCCATAGGGTTGAGGCTGTACCAGGGTCTAATTTGATGCACCGACTTTGAACGCCCATAACTCCTTATTTTCAAGTCGGAATTAAGCTTATCACCCACCGTTGGAAAGATCTTTGAATCTAGTTTCCAATGCCGCTGGAATTGCTTGAATCTGATATTCATAGCTCGAGTTATGTCCAAAATAGTGAGAGGTGGTCATCCTACCTCGAGGAGTCCTCAACAGTCGAGGTGCCCCTAACTCGGTCGAGGTATCTCCTCACCATCGAGGTCTACCCCCTCGAGGTGAATTTAAGAGCCTCATGGATTCAAGTAATTGTTGGTCAAGGTAGCATATTGGTCGAGGTAGCATATGGGTCGAGCATGTTGATCGAGGAAAGGTTTATAGGATCGAGGCTGTACCGGGTCTGATTTGATCGAGGCATACCCCACTTGGTCAAGGGGTATGATCGAGGTAGCAAGTGAGACAGCTTGGAGAAGTTGTGGTTCGAGGAAGCATCCTCAAGGTCGAGGTTCCCCTCGATCGAGGGGAGGTGCCTTCCGGAAGCATCTGCACGGTCGAGGCTATACCAGGGTCTGAGTTGATGTACCGACTTAGAACGCCCATAACTCCTTCGTTTCAAGTCAAAATTGATCTTATGACCCACCGTTGCAAAGATCTTTGAATCTAGTTTCCAATGCCGCTGAAATCTCTTGAATCCGATATTCATAGATCGAGTTATGTCCAAAATAGTGAGAGGTGGTCATCCTACCTCGAGGAGTCTTCAACGGTCGAGGTGCCCCTAACTCGGTCGAGGTATCTCCTCACCATCGAGGTCTACCCCCTCGAGGTGCATTTAAGAGCCTCATGGATTCAAGTAATTGTTGGTCGAGGTAGCATGTTGGTCGAGGTAGCATATGGGTCGAGCATGTTGATCGAGGAAAGGTCCATAGGGTCGAGGCTGTACCGGGGTCTGATTTGATGCGCCGACTTCGAACGCCCATAATTCCTTCTTTTAATGTCTAAATTGAGCTTATGACCCACCGTTGGAAAGCTCTTTGAATCTAGTTTCCAATTCCATTGGAATCGCTTGAATCCGATATTCATAGCTCGAGTTATGTCCAAAATAGTGAGAGGTGGTCATCCTACCTCGAGGAGTCCTCAACGGTCGAGGACACCCCACGGTCGAGGTAACACATTCATGGTCGAGGGGACTCCCTCACCATCGAGGGTCATCCACCATGGTCGAGGTGACCAACCTCGAGGCATAGCCATGGGTCCCATTGTAGCTCAATTTTCGAGATATTCCGCTCGACATCCAACGTCCAAAGTTTCCCGTTCCACGTCGAGCGTGGGGCTAATTGTTCCGGGCCCACCCAGATGGTCAAACCCGTATTAGTGGGCCCAAAATCCTAGGCCCAGTTATGATAGGGCTAGGGACACATCAGATATTCTACGACGAATGAGATAGTACCACGTGTCAGCGGACTTAGTAAAACCTTGACCAGGTTACTACTACGTGTCATGGGCCAGGCCCACGCATCAACCCAGCTGACTTGGTGAAACCCTAACCGGGGAACCTAATGCCTATATAAGGATTAGTCCAATCATTCCAAAGGTACGCAATATTAAGCACGCAATTCATAGTTCACAAAACTCACATCACAACACACTGACTCCTTACTCCCGATATCTGACTTAAGCATCGGAAGGGCGTTCCCGGGTTCCACCCCCCGGGTTAGCAACCTTTGATTGTTTTGTAGGTCAAAACCCTAGCGAGAAGTGTACGGAGTCCGCCTCAATCACACTAAAGATCGTTGACTATTCAACAGAAGTTCCAGAACAGGAACAACTACTATTATTATTAATAATAATTTATTATTCAATCATATTTAATACGTTCCAATAAATTCCAATCAGGTCTAATAAGTTTTAATAAGTTCCAATAAGGTCCAATAAGGTTTAACAAGTTCAATCAGGTTTAATAAGTTAAATTAGGTCTGATAAGTTCAAGTCTAATAAGTTGAAGAGAACACACCCTAAGTGTGTTGGGTTGGTGACAATGCAACTTACAATGTGGGCTTTTTTCGTCTAAAGCATGTTTGGCTACGAATTCATGTGATAATATGATTTAGGCTCCATTTGGGATTTACATAATCTATCTATAATCTATCATAATTAGGATGCATGTGTTTGAGCGTTAGCAGAAATAACGTCTAGACGGATTGCCACCAAAATACACAAATAACTAAAATAGGTTTGGAAATAGAAATCAATGAAGGAAATAATAATTCAATACTTAAATGAAAGGAAAATAATCAAATTCTAATCCAAAACCATCCTAATTAAGTTATCCAAAACAATGGATAAACTGATTAATTAATGACAACTAAAGTCTAAGATAAATCTAAACTATCCAAATGATAAAACAAAAGATAAGCAAAATCAACATTTGGCTCACCTGAAAAATGGGTCCACATACAATCAATGGGAAGTAACTAGGTTGTTGCACCTAAGATGGAATCAACCAATTGCAAGATAATTCAATTAACAAATCAGCGAATTAAACACACTTAATTATATAACACAGATTTTACCTGACGATCCACCGTGCAAGTTAGCCACAACAATATACATCCAGCATGTAACAAATAATAAATAAATTATGATATAATTCCAAAGCACGCCTCTCAAAACTAAGTCTGCACTTAAGGTCGGTCTATTCGTATGGTCAAGTCATCATGACCAAACTTTCAATTCCTAATATGTCAAGTCGGGCATTATATTAAACCATCCACTTGAAAACTATGAATAGCGTCAAGTTGCGTCGATATAACGATGTGCTAAGACTAAACTGTCCAGAGAACCTGTAGGTACAGTTGCTGCGACTTAACCCAAGTCTTAGAGTCATCAATAGGGTTGGGCACCCTACTCCACCTCGGTACAAACCATATCTTAGTGAATCATGCAGATCCTATTCTCACAACGCAAGTCAACATATGACTAATCGAGTCTATAAGACTTAATCGAAGCCCGAAGGCCAAACCAACGAACGAGTCCAAAGGACAGATCGAAGCCTAATGGGCAGTTATCAAACGAGTCTAGAAAACAAATCGAAGCCCGAAGACCAGCTCAGCTATACGAGTTCCACTAGTGTAGGATGGTCAATTAAATGATTCCAATAACGAGCAAACTAATTGCATTTCAAATGATAAAAGGATAACGTAGCTAAATCGACACTTATCCACAATCAAACTAGGTTTAAAATCATCAAAGATTATGCAAGAAAAATCAAGAAACCAACATCAGTATATTCGAACTAAGGTTCGAATTTCATAAGAGTTATCATACAACACTTCTTAACAAAAAAGACTTAGCATTATTCTATCGTCAATTATAAATCATTGAAATTAATCAAACAAGTAATTAATCAACAGATTGAGCAATAAAGATTCGATCTTTAAAGCTCAAACCACTCGACACTCAAACTCATAAGACTAGATACTTGAATTCAACAGTTCATCAATTTGCGATCAAAACTCAATTAAAGAAATTATGCAAAAATATCAAGATTCAACATGATTAATAAACATGGGCTAAATTCATCAAGATTCAATTATTACAATTAAAGAATAGGATCAAGCAATTTGAATCATCATGTTACTTCACTCGACAATTTCAAGATTTAAAACTTGAAATTAGACCATGCAATTAATATTATAAACATATTCAATTAATACTATTTCCGGGTCAATTCCTAACATGTCTTCGTAAGACCAAGCAAACATTTTCTTGAATTCTTTGAGGGTTTTGACCAGTTCGATCTTTTCCTTGATGCTGAGTGTCATTTCAACATGAACTTCTCTTGTCTTGTCACCGTCAGATATGTCGACCCTTTCGGTTTCTTCGATGATGGAGGTGTGTTTCTTGTTCCTCCACGACTTTGATGATTTCAGTTTCATTTTCAATGTTTGTTTAAGAAATAAATTAAAGCAATCATTCAATAGAGAGAGAAGGAGACGAGGAGTTAGCAAGAGTTTTCATTTTATTGAATTTGGAAATGAGAACATCAAATGCCTCCTCGGAGAGGGCTGGCATGACAGGAATGGGCGGACTAGACTCTTTGACTGAATTAGGGATAGAGATTGCCTTCCCAGGACCTAACATTATGACCTTGTCAGACTTAGGATCATTACTAGAATCATCGAGCATTGGGCCCTCTACTACGGTGAAACCAATATATTCCCTGCCGGAGTGATAATCTTCACGGTCTTGCACCACTCGTGGACGGTTTGATCATCATGAGTGATAAGTTTCATGGGGTCAAAGGCTTCCCCATTTATGGTCGCGCAGACTTCTTCTTCAGTCAGAGCGTTGCTTTCTTGTCCGAACAAAGTCCAGAATCTCAGGGTCTTTAGGTGAGAACTCTATTTTAATTGCCTCTTCGCCAAGGAAATAACAGTCAGTAAATACCTCAACTCCGAGGTATCTTTTTCTGTTAGCTCCGATGAATGGTTCAAGTAACTGATAGTAGGGGAAGTTCTCCCCTTGCTTGATTTATTGCCCATTTTGCGTGCGATGATATTTTAAATGTATCTTTTAATTTGTCTGAACAAACAAAAAAATTGAAGGTTGTTTGTTCGAAAAATTGAAATATTTTTCAAATTCACACCCATTCACATATTCTTAAACAAAATTTTCTCATTTCATCTGTCCATCCCATAACAATGAACAAAAAAAAGGTTTATTTATTATATTCTATCGGCTATCAAATTTTTATGTTAATTAAAATGTAAAATTTCTATGTGACAAACTATATCAATACAGGCGTCTATTTATAAAAAAAAAATTAAAATATGAATTTTTGTGTTTTTATTTTATTTTTAAGAATATTATGTTTTTTGCAATATTTTCATTTTAAAAAGTTCAAAAATTGTAATATATAACTTTCCTTAATAATTAAGAGGATGCTAATTGAATTTTTAGAAAATTTTGAGGGTATCGTGGACTTTTCAAGGGAGCACCATGACTCCCTTTTGACTTATATAAATACTTGCCTTATGTGCACACTTTACGTGCGATAGGATGATATTTTAAAGGAAAAATTAATATAAATAATCTTAACTATCGGAGGTCTTCCAATATTAATCCCAACTATATGTTATTACACTATCCGGACCGGATAGGATAATATTTTAAAAAACCGGACCGGATATCCGATTTTTCGAATAAAAAAACAGATAACGGATCAAAAACCGAATACAGATTTTTTTGCCCGGCCCTAGTAATAATGAGAGGCTTCCAAACCCCAATGAAAGTTTACCATGTGATCCTTCCTAAACCAACTTTTAAATTTAATAATAACAAAAATGGTAACTACATGTAACTAACAAAATATACTCTTATTGTTATTATTTTTTTTTTTAAAACACCTATTAACCTATTTTCAATAATTGCAATGAACATAATGGTTTTTTTAAAAAAAAAAATTCATATACCCCTAGCGCTTAAGAGTCAAATAAAATAACTTAGCTTCCTGAACCTATAATAACTAATTATTATTCACCAATAATTATACACATGTACAATATTATCTATAAATATAATCTAAAATAAAATTTATAAAGTTCCCAAATGAAAATTATGGTAACTATATTTACTCAACTAATTACAATTTCTTAACGAAATACTCGTATATAACATCGTTAAAACTATAGCAACAAGACACTAAATATATTGACATTTCAAATTTACCGATGAATAATGCAAATTATATTTTTGATTTTTAAAATAAATAATGTAAGCATGTTATCATAACATTCTAAACATACCCGGTGACCCGTTTGGTTGTTGGTAATAAATTTTGGTAATAGTAACGAACTTATAGTGTAATTTTGTTAAAGAAGAACCTTATAATGCCCATAGAAATCATATTTTCATTTCCAGCTTT
This sequence comes from Salicornia ramosissima, assembly GCA_951394345.1. NCBI lineage: Eukaryota > Viridiplantae > Streptophyta > Magnoliopsida > Caryophyllales > Amaranthaceae > Salicornia > Salicornia ramosissima. The sequence continues at coordinate 13,996,017 of OX596233.1, read as the reverse complement.
AATTTTCTTCTTATTTTCTATTCCCATCTGTTACCATGTGAAAGAGTGATATTAAATGGGAATGAATATTTATGAAGAAAATTAGTTAAATTGAAGTTAAACTAGTTATATCATGAGATTGAAATTTGATTTCCATTATAAATTTAGTTATAAATTCAATCCCATTGCTATCATTGATGGCCGGCTATCAAACAGACGTTCAAAGATAATCTTGATTATGGCACATGCCTCATAAAGTGAAACGCAACAAAGGGAGTGTAAATTCATATTTTCATCCTTCATTCAATCAAACCAAAAGTAGTTTTTCCTCCTTTGTTTATTGTTTATTGTTTATCGTTTATCGTTTATCTATAAACTTTCACCACCCGCTCAAATCAACTGTCCAAAAAACACCCCCCCCCCACCAAATTTTAAAAAATAAACTTACAAAACCCAAAAAAGTTAGTTTTGCAATAGAATGAGAAAGGATGATTGTGATAATGAATGATGATGATTGATGATACCCTGCAACCTTCAACATCATCAAACAACCAACAACAGCATCCATCAAAACAATTCTTTTACTCACTTCCTTCATTCTCTTTCTCTCTCCTTTACTGATAAAAAAAACCAATTTCTGTGTACAAAAGTCACTTCCAATTAGAAAATCCATAGAACAAAACACACAAAACAAGAAACAACTGAAAAAAGGAAATTAAAAACAATACAAAACAAAAAAAATGGAAAACAAGTGTGGTTGCTGGGCAGTTTTGCGCAGAAATGTTAGAGGTTCTTGCAAACAAAATTCTGCTTCCAAAAACTCTCCTAATTCTATCACTCGTTCTAGCCTTGTTTATGATGCAGGTATTATATATGTATATATATATATATATATATATATATATATTTAACGTTTTTGGGTTTTTCTTTGATTGTGATTTTTTTTGGGGGGTTTATTGCTGTAATCTGATTCTCTGAAAGTTGATATCGATCACTTGAATAGTGTGGAACTGTTGATTGATATATATATATTTTTTTAAAAAAAAAAAAATAGTGTGGATTGAATGATTGATGGTTTCCTCTGCATTTAAGATTTTTTCTTTTTCTTCTTATTTTGCCTTTTAATTTCCAAAATTCTGGATATTTGTGAAATTTACTGCCCATTTTAGTGTACCTGTTGATATTTTTTTGGTATGTAAGAACTGTAAGAAGTTCAAATTGATCAAATTCCTTGAATGCAAACCTTTTGGCAGGGATCCAAAATCTGTGAAACCCAAATTGGTTGAACAAATATAGTAACAAGTAACAATCTAGAAATTTTGTTTTGTGCAATTTCTAGAAATTCCAAGCTTTACTGCTTTGGGTCTTTTTTTTTTTTTTTGGCTTTATTTGGTATCTTTGTGTCAATCAGTCCCACTTTGCTGTTATTCCTGGAATTGGACATCTGTATATATGCAGAAGTAGAATTACCAGTCATTTTTCTTTTTCTAAACATTCATTTCTATTTTTGGGTTTGATTTACAAATTACAAATAATGCAGAATAATAGTACGGATTTCAATAAATGTTTTTTCACTCATTTTGAGGAAAAGATTTGAGTGTATAAACGAGACCAAATTAATCAAAATAATTTTGATATTAGTAACTTATAATCACATTCTTGCTTGTATTAAAATCATTTTGATTTATTTCTTTTGTTTACACCCTGTATCGCTTCCTCAAAATGTGTGAAAAAACAAATGTTAAATCTTTGTGTGAAACAAATTTTGATTTGAGGGAGTGCTAGTTATGGTAAAGTACAATCATTGTTTGAAACTTGTGACTGTGAATGCAGCTGCTGAAACTAGGTATCTGAATGCAAGTAATAGAGAAATGTGTGCTCCAAATGATGATGCTCAGCTTCCCTCTGAGCCTCCTGATCCACCACCACCTTCAGAAACCAAAACCCCTCCTCAACTCCTTCAATTCACATTCCAGGAACTTAAATCTGCTACCGGGAACTTTAGGCCCGATAGCATACTCGGGGAAGGCGGTTTTGGGTATGTTTTTAAGGGGTGGATTGAAGAAAACAGTACTTCACCGGCGAAGCCTGGGACTGGAGTTACAGTTGCTGTTAAAAGTTTGAAGCCTGATGGTCTTCAAGGACATAGAGAATGGGTGGTTAGTGAACCATTTGAGATTTTAGTTTTTTTTTTTTTTTGTTGTGTTTGATAAGATTTATTAGGAAAATCTTGTTGTTCATGTGTATGGATTGTGTGTGGTTCATGTAACTAACCCCATCCATGGAAATTAATGTGTTGTTTGGTTGTTGTGGGAATTAATTTCTGATAAGATTTATCATATTTATTTCGCTTATAAAATTCGTAGGAATTGCGTAATCTTGTTTGGTTGTGATCTTGGAATATGCAAATCCCATGAATTGTGAATGATCAAGTTCTGGGTGCGTAAATAAATTTCCATGGTTTGTGGGAAGTTAAAATTCCGATGATGAATTTCAAATCTCCTCTTTTTTTACGTTTTTTTAAATCAACCAAACAAGACACCTAAAAGCAAATTCATCGGAATTTTGATTGTCAGCAGCAACCAAACAATACCTAAGGCTTTGATTCTTTTTGTTGTTGTTTTAGTATGCTGATGATGATTAGTATGCTTATTAAGTTATTAATGTGTTTGATGAATGAATATAGGCTGAAGTTGACTTCCTAGGGCAACTTCATCATCCAAATCTTGTTAAGCTTATTGGGTATTGTAGCGAAGATGATCAAAGACTTCTTGTTTACGAGTTCATGACTCGTGGAAGCCTCGAAAACCATCTCTTTCGAAGTAAGTTTCCCCACTATAATTCAGTGTGCAAATACTACATGATTACTTTGATTAGCACACAAGTAAGTTGTTAAGTGTTTGTTGAGGAAATTGACCAGCTGTTGACTTTTGGTTATTCAAACTACAAAATGTCAACCCCATTTCTTAATTCAGTATGCCTTTTGAGTTATTACATCTTTTGTTTGAAGTAAACTGTTAAGCCTTAACTACTAATTTGACTAAATAAATAGTTAATTTGGGTTGTTTACTCTGTGAAGGAACTATGCCATTATCATGGCCTTGCAGAATGAAGATAGCACTGGGTGCGGCTAAAGGATTGGCCTTCCTACATGGGAGCCAGGAGCCTGTTATTTACAGGGATTTTAAGACCTCCAATATTTTGCTTGATACGGTATATATTTTATATTTCATTCCATCTTTTGCTTGAATTACACAAGTACATTACTAAATCTTAAGTTCTGCATTTTGTAGGAGTTCAATGCAAAGCTCTCAGATTTCGGTCTTGCCAAAGCAGGGCCTCAGGGGGACAACACCCATGTTTCTACTAGAGTGGTTGGAACATATGGTTATGCTGCACCAGAATATGTGATGACCGGTAATCACTTGACTTTTCCCTCATCTAGCACCGGGTTTTATTATCACTCTTCGTTCCAAAAGATGATATGGTGGTTTCATTGTCCAAAAGGATGTTTGTGGTTGGCCTTATAAAAGGGGTTAGTCGGTTTTTCTATCTTCTGTAAAAAAAAAATAATCTCTGACCCCATGTAAGCGTCTTTCAAGTTTATGAACACGTAAAAATGTTGCTTAGTATGGATTATTTTTTGCATTAATGGTCCAACCATGCCAAGTTGGTTGTAAAAGTAATCCAACCATGCCAAGTTTGTGTCATTGAATGTTATTTTTCCCGTGTAGACTATAGTCGGATATTTTTTCCCTAATTTGCTTAAATTTTGCTGGTTTCAGGGCACTTGACGTCAAAGAGTGATGTTTACAGCTTTGGTGTAGTTCTGCTCGAGATTCTAACAGGGAGGAGATCAATGGACAAGAAACGCCCAAGTGGCGAGCAAAACCTTGTAACGTGGGCCCGGCCATATCTAAACGACAAGCGAAAACTCTATCAAATAGTTGATCCCCGTTTGGAGCTCAACTATTCCATCAAGGGCGTGCAAAAAGTCTCTCAGTTGGCATACGGTTGCCTGAATCGAGACCCCAAATCCCGTCCTGCAACAGATGAAATCGTGAAGGCACTCATCCCATTACTAGACCTCAATGACATGGCCATCATAACATACCAATCACGGTTATCTCAACCGGGTAGGCGAAGGAGGAAGTCTGATGGACATGTTCTAAATATGTCCTCTCACCCCCTTCAAATTAGGAATATTAGGGACTCTCCCTTGAATTCTGGTAAGCATCACCCTTGATAATTAGTTAGTAATTATTGATCGAAATTCGATTATTTTGACTAATGAAGTTGTTGTGTTACTGGGAGATTGTTCAAAAGCTTGAGGTTATTGCAATTAATGAGGTTGGCTATGCAGTTGATCACAACTAATGAATGATGCTCTAATTATCCCTTAATTTAATTTAATTTGATTTTTTTTTTTTATTTTTTTTTTTTTGTTTGTGAAATTTGTTGTTTTAGTTATGAAAATACATATATAGATGTAATTGTAGTATATTTTGAAAGTGTATTAATAATGGTGTTGATTTGAAAGTGTGCTAGCTTAAGCCCTTGCTTCTTTTGTGTTTGGGGATAAGCATTTTGGTTTGTATGATCTGAGGGAGTTTATTTTTATGAGAGTTTGAATGTTGTCAATGCAAATTTTTAGGGGTTGTTTTGATATCAAATCAATCAAAGTCTCCTAAAAACAGTCAAGCAGACATAAGAATAGACTAAAGGTCTACAGACAAATAGATATCCATATTCGTGAATTGGTTGAATTAGTCAACATCTTTTGATGGCAACTAGTAGTCAATAATTAAGTGCAAGCATCTATATTATTACACCTCACCCAAATCTTTTTTTTTTATAGACTTAATATTTGCTAATGGGATCTAGTTTGAACTTGTTGTCTGATTTGACTAAACTTTGACCACATATATATGCCAATTCATAAGAAAAAAAGTATGTCAATTGAGATCTTACTTTATAATTTATATGTATTAAAAAGTAGTTTTCTGATTTAAATTTATTTTTTCTGATTTGATATATATATATATTAAGTAGAAGGTGTTGAAAATCTTGAAATAATGTGAATCGAAGATGTGAGATAATGTGCCGTGATAAGTGATAACCAGTGTACGAGGAACTTATTAATTTATTTGAATTTATTAGGAGGAGATCTTACATGAACTTAATTTGCTTTATTATTTTAAAAATGATTTTGGATTTTTCTTTTATATTCATATGATCTAGCCCCGAAAACGTTCAAAATTTCTAAAGTAGTTGAGAAGCTAAAGTTGGGCGATTGTAAGATTTCTAAAGTGTTAGTTAGGATTTATGCAATATAGATAATAATTTTAAGGTCGAAAAGAAAAAAAGATACTCCATTTTATTTTTAAAAAAAAATTAAAAAGGCGTCCTACATGTGTGGAATTCAACTGGACCAAAAGTATAATTGAAATTATTTTATTTTGATTTCCCATCGAATTAATTTAAAATTTTTGGTATGTTGGTCATATTAATACCTATTTTCTTAATTCAGTCCAATTTTAAATATGTGAATACTTCTAAAAATAGCTGTTGCTAACTGTAACTCTTAATTGGCCATAGATTTAAATCTGGACCTTTGAGGATGAAACAACATTAATGAGATGGGGAGATTAGACACTATTGCCGATATCTCTTTTAAAATTGAACAAAAATGAAGATTTATTTACTATCTATCCTTTATACCAAACTACATGAGCACAACTGTACAAGGGACAAGAGAATATTAGCTCGAACTATATTAATATATTTATTGAGGATGGGGTTTTAGCGTAGTTTTTAAGATTTTAGAATTTCATGTACGAGATTCTGAGTTCGATTTCCCCCGGTTCAAGACCTATTATCCTATATATTATCATAAAAAAAATATTAAAATAATTATTTGCATGCATGCAATGGAGCCTAAAGTTTGTTACTAATTCACTATTAGGGCTCGTTTACATTAGATGAATAGAGATGAACTGAACTTAATAGAGATGAACTGAGCTTAATAGAGATGAACTGAATAAAGATTAACTGAACTAAATAGAGATTAACTGAACTGAACTGAATTGAATATAATCTGAAGTAAACAAGCTCTTAGTATACTTACATAGTTACAGTAGTTACAGTGTACTCTATATCTTCATAAATGGCCTGTTATTAATTTGTTATACTATAATTTATATTATAATTATATGTAATTGTAGGGTCCACTTTTGAAATATGGGGCCAGTGCTTAGTTTGTGAGCATGCTAAAACGTTCTATTGGCTATTAGCCCAAATTATAGGGATTCTCATTTCATCATTACATTCAAACAAAATCAAAGGTGGATCACACTCCCCTTTTTCCAAAAATACGAATTGTCGTTAATTACTGAATTCGAACATTTTGGTAAATTAGTACTCCCTTCTTAACACATTATTTGCAACAATTTGACATAAAGTAGAGAGGCTAAATGTCCAATCAACAGTTAATGCGTTACGGAAGGAGTAAAAAAAAAAGAAAAAAACTAATTGAAAGGTTCCTAATTCTCATTCAATTAATATTAAAAATCAACATTCCTCATTTTGTAGACAACATTTTAAATATATATGTCACATTGTTTCATGGTCCTAGGGATAAGACCGGGATCAAATCTCACCCTCTCACCCCTTCCCTCGCCCCCAACTTTTCAAGTTCTGAGATAGAGTCTTGTTAAGCTGTAATGTGTACTTTTCTTAAAAAAAATAATTGTCCATTAAAGTAAGTTGTTAGCTTAATGGTGAAGTTGATGTGGCTATCCCAAAAGGTAAATGTGAGTATCCCACCTTGATAAAAAGAAAGCAAGTTTAGCATTTTACAAGTTTACAAGGTTAAGGGGTTACTCTCCTTAATGTCAATATGGTTTTAAAGTGAAAACTCACAAGTCTCGTAAAATGGATTCTCTCGCTGGCGGGTGCGCCCTAGGATCGTATTTCACATTAATTATAAAGGAGAATGTGATACACTTATATGTAGCCATAACAGCTATGTTTTAGTAAAAATCAAACATTTATTACAATGATGTACATTTGATTTTGGTATACATTCTCAAACTTTGATCATTTTAGTAAGTAAATTCAATTCTTTTATATATAGCCATTAGTTTTGACAATAACATTACCCAGTTATAAAAAGTTAAAAACTAACAAAAGTTGTTAAGGTGTTAGATAGACAACTAAGGCTTTGTTTGACTCACCTGAAGTTTGTTTATCTGATCTGACCTGAACTTCTTTTTTCTGATCTGATATGATCTTATTGTTTAATTTGACTAAATTTTGACAGCATATATATGCTAAACCATAAGAAGAAAAAAATCAATTGAGAACTTATTTTATTTGTATTAATGAGTGGTTTTTTGTAAGTAATTTTAATAATATTTTTTGTTACGGAATTAAAGTTACTTAAATTTTAAAAGAATTAAATTAAATTATCTGATTTGATCTAAACTTATTTTTTCTGATATGATCTGGTCTAATCTGAAATAAGTAATAAGGAGTATAAATAAGGTATACTCAAACAAGGCCTTAGAAAGTGAATGTGAAATTAAAAAAAAAGTATTTTACACGGATCGATTCATGATTTTAGCATGTACTCCGTAACTCAAAATTAATGAAATATTGTAGAAAATACCACATATTAAATACTTATTTAGCACCATACAATTGTACATTAGGAACATATTTTCTGAGAAAAATGCTAAATGCAACCTGTAGAAGAATATATAATTGTTAAAAGTGAAAATATTAACTAAAAAATATGCATTAATAATTCTAAACCACGTGTAAATTGGCATAAATTTAAAAAGTTATACCCCTTTAAAAATTGTATTATGCTTAAATATAGTCCAAAGAGTTGTATATAACCATATCATTCTTAATATACTTTTAAAGTTATATATTTAATTAACATAGTATTGACTTTTTAAGATCATACAAGTATCTTTTTTTTTAATTAAGTATCTAGTACGGGTATTTCAACTTTTGTTGATTTAATAAATGTGAAGGACTATAAGAATATGATGTGTGATTGTCTATCTCCCATCATAAAGTCAAATATTCTCTAGTATTTGACTATTTGTATAATTAAGGGTTAGCAATAGTATTTTCTCTGTAACGAATTAATTTCACCATTTGCTTTTTCACGTATTTTGAGGAAGTAATTTAAGGATGTAAATGACAAAAAAACTTTTGATCAGCTCTAAGTACTTGTAAGTCCTTCTCCAAAAAAAAAAAATGTACTTGTAAGTCTTTGTTCAGTACGGAGTTTTGTTTTTATTAAATTTTATTTGACTATTTTGTTTTTATTAAAACTTCATTAATGATAAGTTATACAATATCTATAAGAGACACCTAAAACCTCAAATATAATGGACATTAAACCAAACATCAATTCTAATTCAAGAAAATTAGAATCACATTGTAAAATTGACATTGATAAATACCATCGACTCTTACATCATCGTCTATTGCAATCTATCGCAAGGGGCTAAACAATTCAAAGTAGTTTTTTTGAATCAAACAACATTTGGTTTAACATATTGCCTTCTTTGGTCTGACATCTAATTCGAAGCTGCATAACCCACCTTTAACGAAAGCAATCTGGCATTAGAAACTTCTGTTATTCGAAATAAATAAAAACGTTACTTAGCTGTTGAAGCGTGAACCGACAGAAGTCAAACGATTGCCGCGTCGTGAACGACCACTGTCCTAAAAGACAATTCCGCGCTACCCGGTGCAGTAGACGTACAGCGGTTGCCCTCCAGGATTAGCACGACGTCGGAATAGTGTGCACGCACCACCCCGACTGGAACTCAAATTATGCCCAGATAATAATAGAACTGTGTTTGAGAGTAATGAAAAATGAGAGAAAACTGCTGTGTATATCGATAATATTAATAACTGAGGAAGGCAGCATTATATAGACTGAGAACCGATGATAATGGGTAAATAGGCTGACTGTTAGTGGGAGAGAATCATGGTGTAAATGGCTGACTGACTAAAATAATGGGGTAAATGGGAAAGAAATAATCAATGCAACTGTCGGTCAAAGCTGACTGAACCAATATGATCGTTTAAGAATTAAAATAAAACGTCAAACGGTTGAGCAACAAAAAGATAGGATGGCCCAAGGCCCAACCCAAACCCGCATACGGCACACCGCGCATCGCATTTCCCAAGACCCAAGGCCCGAGCCCGGCCCGGTCCGGTGCGCGCGCGTGTGTTGTCAACAACCCACCTACCACTTAAGCTTTTAGAGAATAGAGATAAGCTCAAATATATAAATGTGAAAAACTCTTCCTATTTTACCAATGTGGGACAAGTTCTCTCTAACTACTCACATTCCCACCTTTTAACTCTTTGAACTTCCAACAATCCCCCACAGTTTCGAAGATGTGAAAAGCAAGAAGAATTTGAAGGAAATTTGTTTTGGGCAAGACAATCAATTGCATAAGTGTCAATGTCTTGCGACTTGAATTAACACATAGTGAACTTCAAGCTATGATCTCTTTCCTACTAGGTGACTTTCGTCTTAAACTTAGTAGGGAGTTAGAGACCCGTCACTTGGGCCACACAATTGAACATGTACACTAATCTGAGTTCCGCGAATACAATTGACGCCTTATACTGGCCATACGTCCAAACTTGGATGCTCATAGGTGCTCTAGAGTATCAGCCCATGCCTTACTCATAGGAAGCGGCCAAACTTCCACACCTAAGTAGGTGAACCCATCAAGTGTGAGCTACATCACACCACCAAATATATGAATATGGGTTCATTAAAAGCCAATGCTCAACCTCAATCACATGTAGCAAGCACAAAACAAACATCTAAAGGATGGAAAATAAAATTTAGTGCTTCTGAATTATTACATAATGTTCCCCTTTGAACTCAAGGCGAGTAGGAGTTCATTACTTACAATTAAATCAATGGGCTTTAGCCCCATCCCCTCCGATGTTTCCAAAACTAGTTTTCTACATAGGCCTTTAGTTAACGGATCCGCAATGTTCTTTTCAGACTTTACATAGTCCAGTGATATCACCCCCACAGACAGCAAGTCTCTAACGGCCTTGTGCCTCAAACGAATGTGTCTTTTCTTTCCATTGTAGGCAAGGTTTGTTGCAACGGCAATAGCAGCTTGCGAATCACAGTGAAGTGACACTGAAGGAGCTGGCTTCCCCCACAATGGAATATCTGCAAGCACATTCCTCAACCATTCTGCCTCATGACCTGCCAATTCAAGAGCAATAAATTCAGATTCCATAGTAGACATAGCAGTGCAAGATTGCTTGCAAGATTTCCAAGATACAGCTCCACCTCCGAGGGTGAAAACATAACCACTAGTGGAGTTAACTTCATCATTTCCAGATACCCAATTGGCATCACAGAACCCCTCTAAAACACTTGGAAATTTGGAGTAATGCAATCCCCAATTCATGGTACCCTTAAGATACCTAAGCAATCTTCGTAAGGCAATCCAATGATCATTACTTGGATTATGAGTGTACCTGCTCAATCTGCTAATGGAATAAGCAATGTCAGGTCTAGTGCAGTTCATAAGAAACATGACAGAACCAATAACTCTAGCATATTCGGCTTGACACACTGGAGCACCATTATTCTTCTTTAAGTGGAAACTAGGATCATAGGGAGTTCTAACTGGATCGACATCAAAGGAGTCAAATTTTCTAAGTAGTTTTTCAATGTAGTGTGACTGACTGAGACAGATGCCATTTGAGGTCCTTTTAATTTTTACACCTAAACTCACATCTGCCTCACCCATATCTTTCATTTCAAAATTTGATTTCAAAAAATCTTTAGTCTCATTTACTCGATCCAAGTTAGTGCCATAAATTAACATGTCATCCACATAAAGACAAATAATCACACAACCATGGGAGTCATGTTTTGAATAAACACAAGAATCACCTTCACTAACATGAAAACCATTACTAATCAAAGTTTTGTTGAATTTGTCATACCATTGCTTTGGAGCTTGCTTTAGACCATATAAGGACTTGATCAATTTACAAACCTTATTTTCTTGACCAGGAGCCACCAACCCCTCGGGTTGAACCATGTAGATCTCCTCATCCAAGTCACCATTTAAGAAAGCAGTTTTGACATCCATTTGATGCACAATTAGACCAAAAATACAGGAAATAGCAATTAAAGTTCTAATGGTTGCAATTTTAGTCACAGGGGAGTAAGTGTCAAAATAGTCAATTCCATGTTTTTGTGTAAAACCTCTTACTACCACTCTAGCCTTATACTTGTCTATGGATCCATCGGCCTTCAATTTTTTCCTAAAGATCCATTTACATGTAATTGGCTTGCAACCTCTAGGAAGGTCAACTAATTCCCAAGTATTATTACTTAGGATTGATTCTAACTCACTGTCAATTGCTTCTTTCCAAAAAACTGCATCAATAGACCTCATCGCTTCGTCATAGGATTTAGGATCTTCTTCTAAAGCAAAAATGTGAACAAAATCATCATCAATGAATGAATCATCATAAACAGAAATAGCTTCGGAGAGAAAAGAAGTAGTAAACTCAGTACCAAAGTCCTTTTCTATTCGCAACCTTTTGCTTCTCCTAGGTTCAACATCAGATTCATCATTAGTAATAGGAGACGAAATTTCAACAGGCAAACTAACTGAGCTACTAGAGGATGAAACACTAGAAGAGCCAATATGAGTATTTTTCCAAGGAAAAATGTTTTCGAAAAATTCAGCATCTCTAGCTTCAATGATGGTACCACCTGCATAAGAGTTGTTAGTACCTTTGACAAGAAAGCGATAAGCTGCACTTTGATAAGCATAGCCAATGAAAATTGAGTCAACAGTTTTGGGACCAATTTTGTCCCTTTTAAAACTTGGAATGCCAACCTTTGCTAGGCACCCCCACACCTTTAAGTATTTCAAGTTAGGAGCTCGACCTTTCCATAATTCATATGGAGTTTTATCAAGTCTTTTGTGAGGAACCCTGTTCAAAATATGACAAGCAGAAAGAATTGCTTCTCCCCACATATTATCAGGAAGACCAGAACTAATAAGCATAGAATTCATCATGTTTTTCAAGGTTCTATTTTTCCTTTCAGCTATACCATTTTGTTCAGGAGAATAAGGAGCAGTTGTTTCATGAACAATGCCATTTTGCTCACAGTATGCCTTAAGAGTGTTGGGGTCATACTCACCACCCCTATCACTCCTAAGCCTTTTTATCTTCTTTCCCAATTGATTCTCAACCTCAGCTTTATATTTTAGGAACATTTCCTCAGCTTCATCTTTAGATCTGAGAAGAAAAATCATGGTGAATCTAGAGCAATCATCAACGAAGGTAATATAGTAACGTTTACCTCCTCTACTTTCATAATTTTTAAAATCACCTAAGTCACTATGAATAAGCTCTAATACTTCAGTCTGTCTGTCTACTGATTTGAATGGCCTTTTTGCAAATTTTCCCTCAACACAAATTTGACATTTTGAAAAATCAGTGTTAGAAAACTTTGGAATTAAATTAAGGTGTTTTAGTTTTTTAACTGAATCAATGTTAACGTGACCCAATCTTGCGTGCCATAAATCAATAGACTCAGCAATATAAGCAGAAGAAGTAGTAGCATTCTTATTCATAGTTTCAACTTTTACATCAGGGTTTACAATTTCAACTTTAACATCAAGAACAAAAAGGCCCCCATTACAAAATCCCTTCCCAACAAATTCCCCATTACGAGTAAGAACTAATCTATCAGAATCAAAAGAAAGTTTGAGTCCAGCTTTCATGAGAAGACTTCCAGAAATCAAATTCCTGCGCATTTCTGGAACATGTAAAACATTAGTAAGAGTAAGCAATTTTCCAGAAGATAGGGTTAGAATGATCTTTCCTTTGCCGAGTACAGTTGCAGAAGCAGAGTTACCCATGAAGACATTTTCACCATCAATTTTGTTGTAGGTAGTGAACATGTCCTTGTTGGTGCAGATGTGTCTAGTAGCCCCGGTATCAACGATCCGTTCTGCTATGTTATCAACCATATTTGCTTCCAGAACCACAGCCACTATGTTATCATTGTCTTCTACCAAATGAGCATGAGGTTTTCCATTCTTCTTAACCACGCATTTATCGGCTTTATGACCAGTCTTGCCACACTTGAAGCAAGTACCCATGAACTTATATTTCTTGATCTTTTGTTCAGTTTTGAGTGGACTTTTGCCTTTGTACTTAGACTCTATCAGATTAGCCTTAGCAGATGAAGAAGAAAAAACAGAACTTCCTTTCTCCTTAATACGATTTTCTTCCTCAATTTTTAAGTGGCCTATAAGTTCCTCTAAGGTTAAGTCCCTTTTTTTCAGGAAGGGGGAAGTTTTTCAATTAACACAATGGCTAAAGTAATATCACAGATTGAGAAACCCTCAGCAGCCATATTAATGCAGATGTTTTCATACTCATAAATTTGATCAATAATTGGTACTATCTAAAACTTGAAAGCCTAACCACTTACTAACACAAAAGAAGTACCGGCATCATCAGTTCCATATTTTTTATCAAGTGCATCCCAAACATCTTTAGCATGATAGAAAGCCATGTAAATGTCAAGCAGAGTATTCGACATATGATGAAGTAACATACCCAAACAAGTCCGATTATCCTTAACAAATTTCAGATAAATTTCAGAAGTTTCATCATCAGTTTCAGGAATATTATCAAGCACATAAGCAACCTCAATCTGTTCTAAATAGAAACGCATCCTAACAGCCCAACGTTTATAATTCTTACCATCTAAAGCCTCTAATTTCGACATATCAGGAATAAGAAACTTAGATGTAGCCATAATAAATAATTGTCTTTTAGATTGTTATTCGAAATAAATAAAAACGTTACTTAGTTGTTGAAGCGTGAACCGGCAGAAGTGAAACGATTACCGTGTCGTGAACGACCACTGTCCTAAAAGACAATTCCGCGCTACCCGGTGCAGTAGACGTACAGCGGTTGCCCTCCAGGATTAGCACGGCGCCGGAATAGTGTGCACGCACCACCCCGACTGGAACTCAAATTATGCCCAGAAAATAATAGAACTGTGTTTGAGAGTAATAAAAAATGAGAGAAAACTGCTGTGTATATCGAGAATATTAATAACTGAGGAAGGCAGCATTATATAGACTGAGAACCGATGATAATGGGTAAATAGGCTGACTGTTAGTGGGAGAGAATCATGGTGTAAATGGCTGACTGACTAAAATAATGGGGTAAATGGGAAAGAAATAATCAATGCAACTGTCGGTCAAAGCTGACTGAATCAATATGACCGTTTAAGAATTAAAATAAAACGTCAAACGGTTGAGCAGCAAAAAGATAGGATGGCCCAAGGCCCAACCCAAACCCGCATACGGCACACCGCGCATCGCATTTCCCAAGACCCAAGGCCCACGGCCCGAGCCTGGCCCGGTCCGGTGCGGTGCGCGCGCGTGTGTTGTCAACAACCCACCTACCACTTAAGATTTTAGAGAATAGAGATAAACTCAAATATATAAATGTGAAAAACTCTTCCTATTCTACCAATGTGGGTCAAGTTCTCTCTAACTACTCACATTCCCACCTTTTCACTCTTTGAACTTCCAGCAACTTCCAATAAAGAAGAGCAAAACCTAAATCCCACTAAAGGGGAACAAAACCTAAATCTAACAAAAGTGGAAAAAACCCTAGCACCCATTGAAGGGAAACTGACAATTATATGATAAAACAAGAACATAAACATAAATAAAAAGCGTAAAAAACTAAACCGATGACCTCCATAACCACCCAAGAAGGTGGATCTTGAAACCCTTCACTTACCACCAACTAGGAGCCCACGAAAAAATGAAGCCACCAGTAAGGAGCCCACGAAAATCGAAGCCCCTAGCGAGGAGTCCACAAAAAATGAAGCCACCAGCTAGAGAACCATCGTTGCAAACAACGTGTGTAGAACGAAAACAAGTGGTGGTGGTCGCGACGCCTGGTGGGGGTTGCCGACAAACTGGTGCGAAACCAAAGAGACGCGGTCGCCGGCGGCCCAGAGGAAAGAGGAGAAAGGTGAGGGTGAAAACCTAGGATAGAGTACAGAGCAAAAAAATTAGAGAGAGAAAGATGAAAATTGCTTGGATTTGTTGTTTTGCAAATTTTGTTTCATGAAAAGTTTAGTTATGTTATAGAATTTTTAGAAAAGTCTTTAATGTTGTTTAATTGTAAGAGAATTTACAATTCATATGGATTCATGTCCGAATTTTGTTAAAACATAAGAGAGTGGATTAATTTATACCTCTTACCTTGCATTATTTGCGAACGGAAGATTCCTAATATTTTTTTTAACTTCTTTCAATTTTTTCTAACATTTTTAGTATCAACCAATAAAGTCGTCAAGTAGATAAATTCTAAAATTTAAGTAATTTCTAAATTTATACTTTTAAATTAAACGCTTGTAGTTTAGGGTATGTAAAGCATAAGTGTATAATAAAATAACAGACGATTGAGTAAACAAGCATTATTTTCACAAATAAGCAGCATACAAAAGGATGAGGTGGTGGAACATTGGTCCCCCTCCTCCTTCACAATTATTTTGAGATAGGAACCAAATATCAAGCCAATATGTACATTTTCGGTTATACGAATGAAGTTGCATTGAAACTTATCTCTATGTTCTTATTTTACTTAATCATTACATTTTAAGATGTGTTTTCTTAAAATCCTGTCCAAAAGACACATTTTTGAACAATTTGATCCAAATTTTGAATATAGACTGCCCATTTATAGTTTCATCTCATTTTTTTGGATATTGGTTGTCCTTCCTATCTAATTTGGAATGTTTTGAGCATTACATATTTAAAAATTCTAGACAAGCACAAATAGCAAATGAGAAAAAACTGATATGTGCTTCTA
Source organism: Salicornia ramosissima (assembly GCA_951394345.1). Taxonomy (NCBI): domain Eukaryota; kingdom Viridiplantae; phylum Streptophyta; class Magnoliopsida; order Caryophyllales; family Amaranthaceae; genus Salicornia; species Salicornia ramosissima. The sequence continues at coordinate 13,980,090 of OX596233.1, read as the reverse complement.
TTTATTATAAAGGAACATAAAAGGAATTTGGATGATACCGGTTTTAGTATATATAATAAATAATAATGACTAAAATAAATCACAAATGCTTAACATTTTCTTAAAGTTGACAATTGTAGGGTCAGGTTTCTACTGATAGGTCCAACACAATGAACCCGAAAACCAACATTTTGATATGTGAATGAAAGATAAAGGAAATCCACACAAGATAAGTGTGATGAGATTCAAATTCAAGTCTCTTGTCTGTATTTGCAATTGGAGAGATTTTGCTTGCTAAGGATGCGTTCTCTTCAATTTTGTTTATCAGGTCTCATAACTTAGCAGGTGTAATCAGGTCATGTCGAATAAATTATAATTAATTCAGCTTTATTAGATTTAATGATGTTTGATCAGGTCAGGTCGAATAAGTTGAATAGAACGCATCCCAAAACAACCTCTCCAACTTGAGCGCTAAGCATACAACTGCCTTACGGCCGTGTGTCCGTACATGGTGTAAACATTGCCAACACAAGAGATGTATGCATGGACTAGGAGTAACAATCATAGACATATGTTATGCATGCATTGTACTTGTACTAGAACCACAATACACCATATTGCACCGCAAATTATGTGTGCATTATGACATAATGTTCAAGTGTTCAACACTACCTCAAACGGCTCAAAGTGAGCTATTAAAAAAAACATAAAAACCAAATTTGCACCGAAAGTTGTTGTGTTGTAATGTTGTTTGTGTGTTTGCATGCCCCCTAAGTTAGAGAACTAATAACATATTATTAGCAACATTTTTTATTTTTGGTTGTAACATAGTATTACTGTATTAGGAATGTTTTTTCCTAATTTTATTTTATTCTATTTTTGGCAAAAAAAAAATTTACATTATTACTCTTATTCATAATAATTAACACATTAATAACACAAGTAGGTCCAACATTTTTTTCCCACATTTTTTTATCTACAATTCTCTCTCTTACTTTTATCATTATACCACTTAATAACACAATTACTTTATTTCTTCTAGGAGTCCGTGTTAGTGCATTTGTTGCTAGTAATTAGTTACGGAGGGAGTACGACTGTAAAAATGGTTATTCAAATGAGTTTTATAAGGTTAGGTTATGTCTGGTTTAGTCATATCGTATACAAGCTATTTTTGGCCCGGTTAATGATATGACCTGATTTAAGTTGGATTCAGGTTTTAACTTTCCGGATTTAGTTTAGTTTTGAATCGGTCCATTTTTAGTGAGATTTAGTTTACGTTTGGACCAATCCACTTCAAATCTAAAGCAGACAATATTGGAAAAATTGCCTGAAATAAGCCAACCTTTTAGTGGTCTTCCATAATTAAGCCAATCTTTGAATAATCCAAATTTAAGCTAAGCTTTTCATCATTAAAGTCAAATTTAGGCCAATGTTTTAGTTTACCTATTATTATAGGTTACAACAGGTTAATTATAATTAATTATACTAAATTAAGACTATAATGATTAATTAACAAAAAAATTATGATTAATTAAAAAAAAAATATGATTAATAACCCATCCACCAAACCCACTACCACCACCAACCAGCCAAACCCGCCACCAACTGACACGAACCACCAAACCCGCCTCACCACCACCGGAACCACCAAATCCAGCCCCACCACCCTGAAACCACCAAACCCAGCCCCACCACCACTGAAACCACCAAACCCAGCCCCATCACAATTGAAACCATCATCACCACCACTAAACAAAACACACCCCACCCCTACCATTAACCAAACCACCACCATCACAAACACAACAGCCCACACCATTAACAACCACTAACCCAACCCAACCCCACCACCACCACTGACCATCGAACCCAACCCACCACCCTAAACCTACTCCCACCAAAAAACACTAAACCCCCACCACGAACCACCAAACCCTAAACCCAGGACCACAGCTCCCAATCCCCCAATCGAACCAAACACCGCCGTCCCCTCCCCCAATCGAACCAAACCGCCGCCCCCTCCTCCCAATCGAACCAAACCGCCGCCCCAAACCCTAAAACTAAAAACCCAAGGGTCACCAAAAAGAAGAAAAAAAAAGAGAGGTGAGGAGAGAGAAACGTGTCGACAACGTCGAGTGGCGGCAGATCTAAGGCGGCAACAAGTGGCGGCAGATCATCAATAAGTGGCAGCAGCTCGTCGGTAAGTGGCGGCAGGTGGCGCTGGTGGGATTGGAGGAGTGAGAGAGGTGGGGAGTGAGAAAATGGGAGGAGAGAGAAGAAGTTGAGTTTTAAAACATAAATAAATAAAAAGTTTTACGTGTAAAACACAAGTTATCTGACCTAGATTTAGCTTTAATGATGAAAAGCTTAGCTTAAATCTGGATTATTCAAAAGTTGGCTTAATTGTGGAAGACCACTCAAAGATTTGCTTATTTGGGGCAATTTTTCCCACAATATTTGGGTTAATTCAGATTTTTATAAGCTTTGGATAGGGTTGGTATTTACTACTTTCAAATTTGGTCATATTGATTTTTTTTTTGACGGCGATCCTATCGATTTTAGATAAATTATACTTTGGTAATACCAATTTCAAGTCAAATTTAGTATTTTTTTTTAATTTAATTAATTTCGAATGACATTCAAATAATGTCAATTTTTTTTGGTTTATACAAAATAAACTTATAACATTTCCTTTTTTCGAAATTTCAATTTCTTAAATAATGTTAGTTAAAATATTTAAATATTATTTAATAAATTTACAATTCAACCATCGTAACTATCGTAAATTGTGTGGTTGAAAATGAATCAATGTTGATTTTAATTATTGGAACCAAATTATATTATTGTTGTATTGTGTTGCTGATTAACATGTTAGGTCTTAAGTAATAGCTTAGAGTTAAGAAGGAATCATAGACACGATTAACTAAGTCTTGTCGAGCATGTTATAAATTATTTTAAATCGGATTATATCAGATATTTAGTTGTATCAGGTTCGATTCTATTCGGATGCAAGATTTGTTTAGATTAAAATTTATAGGCTTCGAGATGGGTTCAAGTAAATGTCCGTCACAACTTAGGTTCAAATACCAACTAATCAAATAAAATCGCGTGGTTATCATTTAAGTTCAAGTTAGATTTAATTAGGTTAGAACTTTAAGCCAGACCATGTTCTCTTGGGCTGAATCAAGCTATCATTACTAGAATAAATGTTATTTACGACGGGAATTTTTATTGTGAAAATGTGATCCCGTCCTAGAAATTAAAAGGGGGGTAGCAAATGATTTATACCGTTATAAAAATGTGATCTCGTCCTAGAAATTAAAAAGGGGTTGTAAATGATTTTAACCGTTATAAAAATGTGATCCTATCCCATCCTAGAAAGTGGGATTGCAATTGATTTTTCTTGTCGTGATCCCTTTGTAAATGAGTCAATTTTATTAGAATTTTTGTTAGGTAACATGTGAATTTTAATGACGAACTCAAAAAATGTCATAAAACATCTACTTTAGGTCATGATTTAGGCCCACCATTAATGTGTACATGTCATTAATGAGACAATTTTTTGTAGTGTAAATTCATCTGGACTAGGCTGAATTATACTGAAATGAATTAACCTAAACCATATACTCGACTAGTGTCACATAGTTCCCTAAAGTGCCTGCGAATCGCTATTAGAAAAAAACGAACTATGGTCAATTTTGGGCTATTTTGTCTTATTTTAGGTGAACAATAAATTATAGAAACAAACTAAAAGACGAACTATGTAACACTAGACTCAACATAAGCTACACTGAACTAAATTTGTCTAAATTGAACTAAAAATTCAGCAATTAAGTTCAAAAGAACACCGAGGGAGTTACATCCAAATCCAAGCCCAGGTACGAATCTCATGTTAGCGCTTCTCCCCAAGCCCATCTACATTTTAGATTTAGAAAAAGGGATAAGTATATTATTCAAAACAAAAAAGGTTTTATCTTTACACATAGTGCATAATAATAGCTTGAGTTTAGATCCGGTGAAGTTTTATAACATCTCTATGAAATGGAGTTAAATCCTAGTCATATATTTAACAATCAATGTCTCAAGATAGATTTGTGAGAATTTTTGAGGAAAAGATAAAGGGATTTTTGATTAAAAAAATATATAAGCCATTGATTCCTTAATCAATGGTTAAAATTGATTAAACTCTATTTGGTATAGTTTTAATAAATTCTACCAGATCCAAACTCCAATAGTTTATAATTAAGGTTAAGAAATTAAGCTATTAGGTAACTCTCACTAGGCCATTAGCCTCCGTGTAAGACCGGTTGGTAAAAGTTTACTAACCTATATCAATATCTCTATCATTTTTTCCTGGGTGACGTGGGGGCTGTAGTACGTTAGTACGTTACAATAAAAAGTATTAAATGCATGTAGTATATATTAATTTATTGTATACTAATTTTAACCACAGAGATCAATATGTATACTATATATTCATAAAAAATTATTATACAATAAAAGTGAATGTAATTATATTTAATAACGTAACTATATTTGAAATGGCACTATAGATTTGATGTAAAATAAAATTATTGTAGGATGCAACCAAGACATTGAAATAATTATATCTCATATGCTTTAAGAATATATATAACCAAAACAGTAACAACCCTACCTTAGCTTTTAGATTAAAATCTTTATAATTGATGGGGTGCATAATCCTGCATGTCTATATATTTATTATAATGTATTTATCATTGCCCTTTTTTAGAGTATCCTTTTGCTGTTTGGTCCAAATTCATGTCACGCTAACATTATAATATATGCCTCTAGAATCTAAATCTTAAGAGTTTGTAAGTTGTAGCATCATGTTTTACCGAATATTAGCTACTTTTAGGATGAATAATGTTTCAAGCTTTCAATCTGTTCATTCCAGAAAAATAGAATAATAATAATAATAATAATAATAATAATAATAATAATAATAATAATAATAATAATAAAGGGAATTCAACAAAAGAAAAGAATAATAAAAAAAATTAACAAATTAAAGCTAATCTCAGTTTAGGCGGTGATATTCCAAATTTAATCTGATCTTTGAGATATTAAAAATAAATCCAACCTTTCAAGTTGGTCTCTTTCAATATTTAATCATAAATATTTTAATTGGTGATTTGATTTGTTACCTTTATTGGTGGTTGATAGTCTTATTGTTAATAAATAGTGATTGTTAAAGACCAAAGTAAAATGTTGGATGATTTCTACTCCATCCGTCCCTTAAAGATTGCACGATATTTGACTTTTGTTACTATTTATTTAATTTGGTAACTTTGACTCTCTAGAATTTTATATATGTAAGGAAAAATATAGTCAAATGGGATCTCGTTTGATTCAGCTCAATGTGTACTTTTTAAATATGTAATGCTTATAATTTTTTATTATACGTATCTCAAAATATTTTTATTTAAAGTTGTGTCTCGAGAGATAAGAAAAAGTAAATGGAGCAATCTTTTAGATGTTAAAGACCAAAGGTGAGATCAAATTTGAAAGATTGCCTAAAATATACTCCACCCCGTCTTAATTTGGTTATTACATTCACTTTTTTACATCTCTCGAGGTACGACTTTAAATAAAAATATCTTGAACAACACATAGTAACAAATTATAAATTTGAAAAGTACATGTTGAAACGAATTAAACTAGATCTATCACAATTATGTTTTTTCTTACATTTATAAAATTAAAAGTAGTAAAAAAACTCATATAAACAGTGCTACAAGTCAAAATATAATAACTAAATTAGAATAGTGGCAGCAATTAATTAACCATGTTAAATTTTCCTTATATGAAGGGCAAGTAATTTTAGAAAGGGAAAGATTTTGTGGTGAAAAAGGGGAAAATATTGCTAAGCACTTTTGTCGTGGTAAAAGTGACAATCTTGAACAATATGCCGGTAAAGATCATAATGATGTTTGAACTTTAAAGCTCTTTTTAATGAGGCTTTCACTTATATCACTGTTATATGCCAATACTTTTAAACTGCAGTCTTGTTCTGATTATCTGGCTTTTACTATCTCTAACTCCATCTTTTTTTTAATAACTGTTATTGAATTACTTTAACCGAATTGATTTTGTCACCTCTTTTTTAGAGAAAAAATTCAATATTTTAATTACAAAGTGAAATGCCAAAATCAATTCAACATTTGAATTTTCTTTCTCAACTGAAATTAATTACAGCAATTTTACTATTTATTTATTAGGTTTGACCATCCATTATTTTCGCAAATAGATAAAAATCAAAGGCCCTGTTTGGGAGTTAGCTGATAGCTGTTAGAGGTTAGCTGATTGAGTAAGCTGTTTTGACTAGCTGATTGTGATAGATGATTTGACTAACTGATTAAATTAGCTGTTTGTATAAAAGTGTTTGGTAAATAATGGATAGCTGTTAGATGTTTAAAAGTAAAAAGAACTAAAAAGCTATAAACTCTTCCAAAAGCTCCTCATATGAACTTTTTGAAAAAGAGTTTTTTCACCCCAAAACTCTCTTCCAAACCTCTGACTACCAAACACCCAAAAATAGCTTTTTAAGTTGGTCAAACCTCTCTTTCCTCGCAAACCTCTCTTTTTGCCTCAAACCACTAACACCCAAACACTTCCAAAGCTATTGTTCCATTTTTCAAAATGTGTATTATATTAACATTAAACTTTTATGATTTAGATTAAAACAAATTTGAAAATTTTAATGGTCAAAATAGTATAATGGCAAGCGTAAAATTATAATAATCTATAACAACTATTAAAAGGTGCGCAAAGCACTGTAAATGCGACACGTAGGATTACTAGCATCGTGAATGCGACACATAGGATTGCACTCAAGCATCAACTTTCACCATTGTTATGTCATGTAGGATTGCGCGCCACATACACAAGCATTATGCCACATAGGATTTTTACACAAACATTATTAAAAAATGATTACTCTAAGATTCGAACTCAGCACTCTTCTATCAAATATATAAACACTTACCACCTTAATCAACTCTAATTATTGTTTTTTTTTTAAGAATATTGTTCCATTGTTAAGATTCCCTTAAAAATCAATAATATGTCGTGTGACCTTTGACCCACTAATCTATACGAAATGAAAATTTATTGTTTAAAAAATTTAATAATAACTAAAATAAGACCCTTTTGATACACAAATAAAAATTATTATCATTCAACAATAAGTTCTTGAATCTTATAATATTTTAACCTCAAAATAGATGTTATACTTTGATAATAAACGTGAGATATTTAAAAAAAAAATTAAATATGCTATGATTACCTATGTTATAATGTTAAATTCATCAACTATGCCATTTCATTTAATTAAGAAATATAATTAGAGAAAATTTGAATCCAACTTTATCCTACCAGATTACACACACTTAGAAACTTAACTAACTTTGATTATTGTCTTATATATCCCTCTTTTTTTAAAACATATTGTTTTATTGTTAAATCATTTTTTCTTTTATAATTCTTATTGTGTGTATTCACAATTAAATATTAAATGTAATTTTTTGGGATTTCATAGTCAAACTTAATTAAATGAATTAAAGTTGTGTCAATCACTGAAATTCACTTTAAAATACAACTTACAATTTTTAAAAAAAAAAAATTAAATTTCCTAGTGTATTAATTTGTAAAACTTTACTATTAAGATATTTCCGTATTGTTTTAAGTTTCAAAACTTGCACAACTATCTTTATAACCACAATTTCATTATATTTCTTTCCATATACTTACTCCGTTTCAGGGAAATTGCTACACTTCTCATTTCACACTTATCGAGACAAATTTTATAACCTTTTTTATCTTCATCAATTATGCTCTTGTAAAAATTATAATAATTATATTTTAATAAATTAAAGAACACGTTGAGACGAACAAAATATGATCCATCATGACTATATTTAACTTTATGTTTTGATCATAAAAGTTAGTCAAAGTATACTGCATGAAAAGTAGAAAAGTCAAAGTGTAGCAATTTTCCTGAAACGGAGGAAGTATATAGAATTGGGATCATGTGAGAACCTAATCCTAAAATGAGAACTAAGAACCTAATTTGACTATAAGATTTATTTGATCCAACTGTTTTAATTTCAACCGTATTTGCCCTTTCACAAAAAAAAATAAATTTCAAGGCAACGCCCAGGCCACAATACTAGTTGCAATCAAAAAGAAGAAAAATGTCAAATAAAGTCTTAAGGACAGTGTTAAGATTTCAAAAGGGAAAATATTAACTAAAATTAAAAACATTTGTTACACCAAATAACACATAATTTTGGCAAGCATTCCTAAATTATAACCCAATGATAACATTTCCATTTTTTTTTTCCAATTTTTTTAGGGCTTAAGTTGGACTACATGGTCACCCAATTCAATATTAGCTTATGTATTTGAAATTAGTAGGCATGGGAAGGGAATTTATCGAGTTCCTTCGGTTTTCCAAAATAATAAGCATATGATACATTCTTAAAAGCATAACAATACAACAATGCAATAATCAAGCCATAACTACAAGAATAATGACAATGAGTGTCAAAACAATTCGTCGTCCAAAACCTAAAACATAACGCCCAAATATTGGGCCACGAAAACAAAATCGATACGAGAAGGGTCGCCCAAGCCTCGTCACCATTACATTGGGCTTCACTTTTAAGAATTACATTAGCCATTGACTATATATGAAATGGGCATCAAGGTTATTTTTGTGGCATATGCATTGAGCGTCAAAATAAAAAAGTCGTCCAATGGACCGATAAATGGGCATGGGTTCTACTATTTTTTTGTTGCCCATGTAGTACAATTTGGGCGTCAAACATTCTAATTTTGTTGCGCATGAGTTGTTGGATGGGCGTCCAAAATACTCCCTCCGTAACATAAAACTTTCAACATTTGATTTTGCACGCATTTTGAGGAAGCGATTTAAGGGTGTAAACAAAGGAATTAGCTAAAATGATTTTAATACAAGCAAGAATGTGATTATAAGTTCCCAATATTAAAATTATATTGACTAATTCCACGTTTACACCCTTAAATTGCTTCCTCAAAATACGTGCAAAACCAATTGTTGAATTTTTTATATTACGGAGGGAGTATTAATTTTGTCACCCATGCTAGGTTCTATGGGCATCACTTTTATTTTCCATACTTTGAGCATCACTTTTTTTGTTATTGACTGTGTAATATCCTATGAGGCATTATATATTGTAATTTCATGGTCCATAAATCTATAATATACATTTGTAAACATATTTACCAAAGATGTCCTTTATTAACAATATTTACAATGTTTGATATCCAAAATACATTCAATCTTAGGCTCTGTTCTTTAGGACTGATCTGGTATGATCTGATCTGATTTGTTTTGAGTTTGTCTGATTTGATCTGATTTGATCTGAGTTTTTCTTATTTGATTTTATTTATATTTATATTTATATTTAATTTTTTATTTTTATTTTTATTTTTATTTTTATTTTTATTTATATTTATATTTATATTTATATTTATATTTATATTTATATTTATATTTATATTTATATTTATATTTATATTTATATTTATATTTATATTTATATTTATATTTATATTTATATTTATATTTATATTTATATTTATATTTATATTTATATTTATATTTATATTTATATTTATATTTATATTTATATTTATATTTATATTTATATTTATATTTATATTTTTATTTTTATTTTTATTAGGGACAAAAATTTAATGAGCCCAAAGCCTCAAGCTCATTTCATTTCACCTCTTCAGTATCTTACTTTTCATTCTTTTTCATTCAATCTGACTCCAAAACTGTCACCGAAAAAGTCGACCGAATAATCACCGCCGGAAAAGTCATTCCGAAAACCGTCGTCGGACAAGTTGTCCCGAAAACCGTCGCCGAAAAACGCGGCCTGAAAATCGTCGCCGGAAAAGTCGCCCAAATAATCACCGCCGGAAAAAGTCAATCCGAAAGCCGTCGTCGGAAAAGTCGTCCTGAAAATCGTCGCCGAAAAACTCGGCTTGAAAATCGTCGCCGGAAAAGTCGGTCGAATAATCAACGCTGAAAAAGTTAGTCCGAAAACCGTCGTCGGAAAATGTCGAGCGGAAAAAAAATGCTCGAAATAATAATAATAATAATAATAATAATAATAATAATAATAATAATAATAATAATAATAATAATAAAGAGTAATAATGTCTGATCTGATCTGATCTGATTACTGTAGCTTTTAAGTCCAAAAGAACAGGGCCTTATTCAACATGTAAAAATAATATAAGTAACATTGATAACATTTACATAGCTATACAAAATGTGGTTTATCATCGAAAAATGCTATATGACACGCCTTCACCAATTAATCATTCTTCCCTTAAATCTTTCTTTGTCTATCCTTACAATATTAAACAAAAATGTGTAGTAAATGATATAATAATAGCCAAAAATATTAATGTAAGAAATAAATAAAATTCAAAAAATAATAATTTTAACCTACGAAAATTTTCAGCCATATTTTTTTTAATTAACAAAAAGCATAATTCCGATGATAATAATAAAATTCATACAAATCTAAAATGTAAATGAAGTTCAATTCACTAACCATAAAAAATTGTTGAATGAATTTAAGAAATTATGAAATGCTACAATAATCATCAACTAAGAAAAAAAAATATGTAGCGCCAGTTCATTTCTCACTTCATCAAATTATTGTTGCTCATAAGTTGGAACATTTCTATAAACAAAAAGTTTTAAACAAGTTATGTAAGTCTATCTTCACTTAGCTTACTCCATTTCCATTGCCCATATATTTTTTTCCATAATAAGGAACACAAATTTTATGGACAAAAGTTCATAATAATTTAACTAAGTTGATTACCCCCCCCCCTCCCATGACGCCGCCGCCACCGCCGCCACCGCCGCCACCAGCACAAAGAAAGATTATTAGAAAATATCATCTAGGTGAGTGAAAACTATCTGTTTATGGGGCATGTAAGATTAAACAGTGGTGAATGGTGAGTTAGGGTGGATGCATATTAGTTAGGATATAAAATGCTATTGTTTTTTTTTTTTTTTTTTGGAGAAAAGGTAAACAATTGTAAAAATCAAGATCTCGATCTTCCTCTCGAAGAGATATCCTGATTTATCTAGTGCTAAAAAATAAGAGAACTTGACATCTAAGAAGGGGTCGATATCGATATGCGTAGGGGTCCAATGCCCGAGGGACGCGATATAATTCGCAATGTGGTTGCCTTCACAGAAGATGTGGGCGGAAGAGGAGGCCGCAAAGTCTCGGAGAATAGAGCGAATGTCTTCCATAAGGAGCTGGATTTTCCATGGACATCTAAATTTACCTTGCAAAACACGCATAACAGTTAAGTTACAGCCTTCAATAAAAATGGAGGTCAGATTATGTTGCCTAGCTAATAAAAGACCATTACGGACGGCTGTGGCCTCAACAACGAGGGGAAAAGTATTGCCTAAAAAGAAAAATCGAGCTGCAATGCAATCACCATTGTGGTCTCTAAGGACAACACATGCAGATGCAGAGTTGGTAGTATCAGAATCATCAAATCTAAGATTAATCAAGCAGGGGCTCCAATTGCAAAACACATGTATAGATAATAATAAGATACAACATTAGACAAGCAAATCAAGTCACTAAAGAAATACTATAACAACATCGGCGAGACAAACAATAACAGTAGAATAATAACATACAAGTACGTATCTTGATGTATTACCATACTTTCAAAATTGATATTTTATCACTAGTAACCCTGTACTTTTTATTTTATCATTAGTAATCCTGAATTTTTTATATTCTCATTGGTAACCCTCAATTATTATCTTACTTTCAAAATTGATCTCATAAAGAAAAAAAAAACTTGATTCCATTAGAATTAATTTAGCTTTAAAGAGCACAAATAATTACCCAAATCTTTATCGGATAATTTTCTCGTTACAAAAACCAATTAACGTAAATCAAAGTGCTTAAATCTGTGTGTTTTCTGTCCTATGTTGTTTTACAGAGTTTGATTGTAAATTTGACAGTTAAGGAACAAATAAAACCCTAAAAATTTAAGCCAATGATTTATCCTAACAAACAAACCTAACTGTTTTTTGAGCACCCAAAATGCAACATTCATTTTAACAAATTGTTAACTAAACAAAAGTTTATTTTTCCTTCATAAGTTCGTATTTGAGAATGAAACAATAATTGAGTGTTACTAATGAGATTAAAAAGGAGAAAACTCAGGGTCACCAATGATAGAAACTTCAAAAGTATAGGTTCACCATTAAAAATTTCCCAGAAAAATATCTGCAACCTTAAGAGCTTAGGACTTCTTGACAAAAAAAAATAAAATCTTAGGACTAAATTTGGAATGAATTTTATAAATAAATGTGGAAGAGAAATCAAAATTCATTCTCACAGGGTGCTAGTTTATCACCAATTTATCAAGTTTTCTTCATAAAAATTCATTCCATCTAATACCACTCTCCCCCATGGTAAATGATCATAATAGAAAATAGGAAAAAAACTTAAGCTTGGGAATGAAAATATCTTTTCATTTAGAGTATAAAGTTTTTTCTTAACAAAATTGTATTTTAGATCTATTACAATTACTAATTTACTAAAATTTATTACTAAAAATCAAACGGACTGTTAGAGTAGTGTATCATTCAAAGAAAAACAGAACTAAAAAGGTTAGGAGGCCAAGGCAGTGTATTGGAGTGTGCGGCTAGCAGTGGAAAAGGGGCTAGACAAAGTGATGTTCGAAAGTGATTGCAAGGAAGTCATTAATGCTCTTACATCTCCTTCTTCCAATGGCAGTACCATGTGCATGCTAGTTGATGATGTTTACTCTCTTCTTTCAAGTTTTTCTTCTTTTAGGTTTACTTTTGTTAAAAGAAATGGGAATGTAATAGCTCACTCTCTTGCTCACTTCCATGATTGGGTTGTTGGGAGAAGAGTTTGGGACTATAATGTGCCGATGCCTTCTGACTTTAATTCTGCTATTTAATTTTGTCCCCTTTCACAAAAAAAAAGGTTAGGTAGGTAAAAGGCCCAAGTGCCTAACAAGTAGTGACAAGTCTGACAACAAATATTGGTAGTAAGTCAAACACAATAAAAGGCCGAAAGACAATTGAAGTAGTATTTCTTAGTAGGCTGGCTAGTCCGAGAAAAATCAATGGGCCCATTTACTTGCTTTTTAATGAGTAATGACAAATTACCCTGGCTCATATAGTCATATCCTTATTGTAAATTTGTAAGCATCAAATATTGAACATTTTTTTCCATAATATTATATATAAAAAATACGTTAATTTATGTAAAAAAATGTTCATTATCATTAAAAAAATTATTTTGTATTAAATCGTTATACATTCATTTACAAATATTAAAATAATGTATATTATACAAATAACACATATTATTTATTTATTTATTTTTTACTTTGAGTTTCGTTTTATTTTACAATAAATGATATTTACAAATGCAAATACCAAATATTTTCTATCATACACTAGTACTATATAATATTCAAATGCAAACACTTAAATGACTATTTACTAAATCTAATATTTTCCTATTTTGTTTAGTAGTCATTTACATCTATTAAAAGTTATTATTGTTCATTTAGCACCATGAATATTCATTGCAACTCGATTAAAACCTTAATATTCATTTTTCAATGACTGGATATTTATTAAGGAATCATAAATATCCATTTGCAAAAATTGAGTAATCCTTTTAAGAAAGTTAAATTGTAAAAATAAAAGTGAGTCTTATAAATGATCATTGTTCGCATTATTGGAAGGTGCACATAAAATGCAAATTATTAGGTGGTCCCAGGACCACCTTCCTCTATGTGGTCCCTCGATATACATTTCTCAATATTGCATATACATTTCTCAATAATAATGCATATACATTTCTCAATACTACATATTCATTTCTCAATACTACATATTCATTTCTCAATAATAATGCGTATACATTTCTCAATACTGCATATACATTTCTTACTAATAATGTATATACATTTCTCAATACTGCATATACGAACATTTCTCAATACTGCATATTCATTTCTCAATACTGCATATACATGTCCCAATACTGCATATACATTTTTCAATATTGCATATTAATTTCTCAATAATATTCATTTTAATACACTACACTATTTATTTCAACACACTGCAAATATACATTTCCAACAAACAATATACATTCCTATATAAAAATAATATTGTATTCAATATATGAATGAATATTGTTTATTGGAAATGAATATTGTAATGTATTGAAATGAATATAGTATGTACCATAATATGTTGATTCATTTAGGTAATAATGGATGGATATTGTAGTGTATTGAAATGAATATTGTATTGTATTGAAATAAATATTGTAATGTATTGTAATGAATATTGTATGTACCATAATGTTTTATTTTATTACGTATTTTAGGGTTTTTTTTTTTTATTATATATATATATGAATTATTATTGTTGAATGCAAATGAATAATATGTAGTGTAATGAAGAATGCAAATGAATAATATGTAGTGTAATGAAATGCATATTTTAGTATATTGAAATGAATATTTAAGTGTATTGAAATGAATATATATTTTTAGATTATATTATGGTTTTTTTAATATATAAATCAATATTATTCCATGGTAATGAATATTGTAGTGTATAGAAATGAATATGCTAGTGTATTGAAATGAATATGTATTGAATTGAATAAGAATCATAAATTAGATTCAACATTGTTTTTATATAGGAATGTATATTGTTTGTTAGAAATGTATATTGCAATGTCTTGAAATGAATAGTATAGTGTATTCAAATGAATATTGAAGTGTATTGAAATGAATATGTATTTTAGAATGTATTTAACATTATTATTTTATATAGGAATGTATATTGTTTGTTGTAAATGTAGATGCAGTATTGACAAATGTATATGCAGCATTGAGAAATGAATATGCATTAGTATTGAAAAATATATATCGAGGGACCACATAAAGAAAGGTGGTCCCGAGACCATGATATAACAATTGCACATAAAGCTACATGGACAACCGTCTAACTAATATTTTACAATTTATTGATTACTTAAAGTCAATGAAGATTTAGATATAGCTCAGTATAGCCAGATTTTATTTTATTTATTTTATTTGAAAGGAATTAGCTAGGTCGAACTTGTCTAACAAAATATAATGGTCAGACGAGTTTGACATTAATTACCCTACTGAAAATCAACTATAATCAACTGGAAAAAAGTTTATTAAACGAAAAGATTATTCAGTTAACTAAAATAAATTTTTACTTAACTGAAAAACAAAATATCTAAATGAAAAACAAAGGCTATTAACTAAAAATCCCACAAAATGCAAATAATATGATAAGGAGTTTATGGGTGCGTTCTCTTCACATTAAAAAAAAAAAGTTTTAGGTTTAATAAATTCAGATAAGTTCCAATAAGTTATATCAGGTCTAATAAGTTCCAATAAGGTCTAATAAGTTATTCTAAACAGTTACAATCAGGTCTAATAAGTTCCAATCAGGTCTAGATTATTATTTTTAATTATTGATTAAATAAAATTAATAAAATTAATAATTAACTTAAAGCACTCTTGCACGACATAAACCAATTTTATTTTATCATTCTTGTTTAAAATTTTTTTTAGAGAAACCAATCAAAGTTAGATTGAATTAAACTATTTTTTTTTATATTATAAAATAAAACTTATTTATTTTGGGTTTAATTTAATTTTGGTCCAAATTAAACTTTACCCATCCTCCATATTATTATTACAAGTCTTCTATGCACTCTTTGCGTGCGATAGTATTTTAAAAACATCTATTAATTTGTCTAAAGAAACAAAAAAAATAAAGATTATTTGTTCGAAAAATAAAATAAAAAATAAATTTGTCAAATTCACATTCATTCATATAATCAAAAACAAACTTTAACCCTTTCATTCAGTCATCCCACAACAATGAACAAAAGAAAAGGTTTATTTATTATATTCTATTGGCTACCAAATTTCTATGATAATCAAAATGTAAAATTTTTATTTGATGAACTATATCAATATGGATGTCTATTATAGAGAATTTAAAAAAATGAATTTTGTATTTTGTTTCATTTTTTCGAATTTTATATTTTGTACTATTTTCATTTTAAAAAGTTTTAAAATTGTAATAATTTTCCTTAATGATTAGGAATGATATAAATTGAGATTTTAGAAAGTTTTGAGGGGTAACATGGACTTTTCGAGGGGGACACCATGGCTCCCTCCTTAGCTAGCTTATATAATAGAGATTCCATCCGTTCTAATTTGTTAATTTTACTACAAGTGAATTAAGAAAAATTAAATATGTAGATAAATTGTTATTGAAATTGATAATATTAAATAATAATGGGTTTAAAAAAAGAGATACTAATTAGGCCCCGTTCTTTAGGACTTCTGTTAACTTAATTTAAATTAATTTAATTTAAGTTCTGTTAATTTAATTAAGTTCGCTTAATTTAGTTTAAGTTCAGTTAATTTAATTTAAGTTCCGTTAATTTAATTTATGTTCAGTTCAGTTCATTATTATTATTATTATTATTATTATTATTATTATTATTATTATTATTATTATTATTATTATTATTATTATTATTATTATTATTATTATAAAATTAAATTTGTTATACACGAAAACATAAAATGTCTACAAGAAGTTAGTGGGAACCCTAGATACAATCTGGGCCCCCACACCCCTAGCTATAGGAAAGCCAACCCGAGAGAAGATGTGAGCAGCAGCCCCCGCGCCAATATCATGCGATTTAGAAAACCTCTGGATCCGCTTCAGTGGCGCAACTGCATCCTCCTCGAATTCGCCAAAAGTAGAAAAGGAGAAAGGAAGGAAACCATACCCAAGAGAAGCACACCGATCTGCATACTAACTCCGCTTCCAAGAAGCTGCATCCATCACAGCACGACCAAGAACAAAATTAGCCATACCAGATTGAGTCAAAGGCGAAGACCCCGTCAAATCCAAACAAACATCTCGACCGCGATCCCAAGAATAAAGCAACAAATCAGCAGGACGAAGAGCCCTAGTTTCCGAGCCTAACCCAATGTCAACCTCCTTACCAGCGGAAATCCCAGAACGAATGTAGACATCATAGAGAATGTCCCAGACAAGATTATGCCGATGCTTGACGCCCACAATCCCAGCACAGGACACATCATGATCCCCGTAGATGTCATCCTCAAAAACCCTCGAACAAGCAGAACAAGGCCCTGAAACAGAAAATAAAGGTACACCCAGCCTGTAGCAGAGCACACAACGGTACGTTTTACCGTTTAGTGTCTGACCTAACCCTGAGACCGGAGCCACCCGAAGCTAATCAGAAGCGTGATCCCGCTGTTGCGATTTCCAAAGAGCAACATGTCGTGGAGATAAGGAATAAGAGGTTTCAACAGTCTGAGTAACCTTTGTGAAATATTTATCTGCCAATTTCTTCATGAATTTAGGGGTAGCGATCTCACTAGGATTACTAAGAATGTCATCACCCACAAAACCAGTAAACGTGCCTAATGCATCATCAAAGGCAAGTCCAGGATCCATAACGCCAGCACAACGGAGAAGCTTAAGCTGCAACCCAGCAAATTGCAGTCGCGACGCAACAAAAGCATAATGCAAAACATCCGCAGCTGAATAGACACCTAAGCCACCAAAGGTAAAGGGTAAGGTGGCCAACCTCCATTACCAATCACCAAAACCCGACCCAGACGCAGTGACAATACGCTCTAAAGAAGAGCGGAGTTCACCATCGAACTTCTGTTGAGCCGCCGCAAAGATTCGAGGGGGACAAGTACGCATCGCAAAGTAAAGATTTGAAACCCCAGTGCACGCATGAAGAAGCAACAACTCACACTGCGGATCTTCAAGCCCAGCTACCGCATACATAAGCTCAATAGTCTTATCCACACGCTTCACCACAAACTCACTACTGAAATCAGATTCTGCACTAACCGGCCCACCAAGCAGCTTAACACCACGTAAAGGCCGAGCAATGTTGGGTGGGAAAACCCCACCTAACCTACTCCGAGGATCCTCTGTCGGCCAAAACACTTCAGTCTTATCAACATTGAGATGGAGGCCGTAAGAGGGCCCGTCCTCCATAATCAGGTCCAAAACCTTACCCACCACCAAGGTGTCACCAACAATAGTCCCGTCATCCAAATACCATGCATGAAGACATAAATCAAAAGAGGCCCTAATCTTACACACCCAGGGATGCAAAACCAAAGCAAAGAGCAAAGGACCAAGTGGATCCCCCTGCTGCACTCCCTGAGAAGACCATAAGATGTGCTCACCATAATACAACCTAGCTGGGCTAGAGTAACAGAACTCAACCCATCTCGAAATAGCTGGACATCGGAGTCGCACCTCACGTAACATAACTTCTCGATCCACCAAGTTGAAAGCGTTCTTAAAATCAACCAACAACATAGAGAAACCAACAGTGTCCCCACGATCCTCAACCAACCGGTTAACAGCATGAAGAATAGCCTCACTACCCCCTGGGACACCAACACCGAATTGTAGATCATCAAAATAACCACTCAACAACGGGCCAGCTGAAGCAGCACAAACCTTAGAAACCAGTCGCCTCCATACAGTACCCACAGCTATAGGACGGACACCACCCCCAGGCTTCACAAGAGGTGTAAGAGGAGCACTAGCAATGTACTCACCCAATTCCTCAGGACATTTACCACATAGAAAAAGATTGACCACATGAGAAATAGAGTCAACAAATTCATTAGAAACGGCCATAGCAGCACCACCCAAACAGTCCATGAGGTGCTGCGTACGCAAACCATCCCTTCCACATGAAGTGCCACGTGGAAAACTCTTAATTTGATCCACAACGGCAGGGGTAGCATGTAGTTGATGGTGATCAGTAGAGATATCAGGTAAGGAGGGTGGTGAAGAGTATGGGTGCTTAGCCTGTAAATCTGCAAGAGTAGCCTCATTATAAGGAGTCACACCAGAAGAGGAAAGAACACAGACTGCCGCAGTATAATGGCCATCATGAATCTTCCTCTTGCATTGCTTAATGTTACGATCACCGGATCCTAAGTCCTCGTCAACATCCACCCAAGAAGGTGAATCCACAGCCAAAGTTTCCTTAAAAAGCTGTAAGCTTCCCCCAGGCTCACCCCAAGAATGAATCGCAGTAGTAATACACTCCTCCTGTCGCTGACCCCTGGTAATAGAACGACGCTCTACATTGCTTCTCGGACTGAATGTCTTAAGAATACAAAGTGGTAACACAAGCAAAGCAACCCAAGCAGAGACGTCCGAAGGCCTACTAGAAACCTTATCAAGTGCTCCTTTCAAAACTCGAGAAAAACCCAACCTACATTTGGGTGGAATTTATTTAACTGTACATAAACGCTTAGAGAGTAAACGGTCTAAAAGCGCAACAGTAAATCCTTGATCTTGCTCCACACTTACAGCAAGTTTAGACGGTCCAGAAGAAGGTGCTTGTGGTTTAGGTAAATCGTATAGCACATACCGGACCACCCCATCTCCAACATCAGGAGGCTCCACAAACGCTGAACCCGGGCCATGTCTACACTTTGAACGATGAGCATGAGTCTTAAAACACATCCACAAAGCCAAATCCCCATAAGCCGAAAGGTCACCTCGACCTCCGAAAAAACATCCAAGTTAGTAGTAAGAGCTTGTCTAGTAATTTCCCGGGCATCGTCATTACAATGTCGATCACGTAGATGAGTGATCAATGAACTTCGCGTAAGGCCATTCCCACTACCATCGTGACACCCACAAAGCCCCACAAAAGGACAATGACACCACACAAGTGGTGTAGACATTAGCAACCCAAACCTGCCACCAGACACGCTACCAGAACTTTGCCACTAGAAACATTCACAAAGCCACCGAAACGCTGCCCAAAAACCGCCACCAATCGTGCAGCCACAATCTCCTAAAAACCGCAGCCACCTAAACAGTACCCTGGAATCGCCCAAACTACCCAAGATCGTCACCAACCCAAACCAGAACCACTGCAGCCACAATCGTGCAGCCACAATCTCCCAAAAATCAGAACCACTGCCACATCCCAAACCACCAACCCAAACAGAGACGAACGAAAACCTTGAATTGTCACCGGTGATGCAGAAGAAGCGGCGAACTGAAAAAGCCCAACTCGTGCAGCCAAATCGAACCACAAATCCAAAGTCGCCTGAAAACCCCTGCCAGAAACAGCACCGCGAAAACCCCTGCCAAAGTCGCCTGAAACCCTTGCCAAAGTTGCCTGAAACCCTTGCCAGAAACCGTACACTCGTGCGTGAACCTGTGAGAAATCGAAACCGCCTCAAACCGTCGCCAGAAACAACCCGAGACCGCCTGAAACCGTCACAAGAAATTCTCCTTCTTCTCCTTCTTCTCCTTCTTCTCCTTCTTCTGCTTCTTCTGCTTCTTCTTCTTCTCCTTCTTCTTCTCCTTCTTCTTCTCCTCCTCCTTCTCCTCCTTCTCCTCCTTCTTCTCCTCCTCCTCCTCCTCCTCCTCCTCCTCCTCCTTCTCCTTCTCCTTCTTCTTCTTCTTCTTCGGCGACGATTTTCTGGATGACTTTTCCGACGTCGGTTTTCGGATTGACTTTTCTGGCGGTGATTTTTCGGTGATGGTTTGGTCGAATTTTCGGCGGAATGGTTATCAGGCCGATTTTTCCGACGGCGTTTTTTTGACCGACTTTTCCGACGTCGGTTTACAGTGGCGACTTTTTCGGCGGTCTTTTTCGACTGACTTTTTCTGCGACAATTTTCGGGCCGACTTTTCCGGCGGTCTTTTTTCGACCGACTTTTTCGGCAACAATTTTCGGGTATAATTTTCCCCCAATGCTTGTTCAACCAAATTTCGGACAGCGGTTGTTGGTTTGAATTTTCCGGCAGTGGTTTTTTTGGACCAAATTTTCCAGCGAAGGATTTCAGGGTTTACTTTGACATGAAAATAAAAATAAAAAGTAAAAATAAAAAATAAAAAGTAAAAAATAAAAATTAAAAAATAAAAATAAAAATAAAAATAAATTTTTTTTAAAAAAAATATAAATATAAATATAAATATTTTTTCTCAGTTAATTTAAGTTCATGTTTTCTCAATCCTATAGAACAGGGCCTTAGTATTACCTTCTTGAACGTAATTCAACAATAAAAAAGAACATAGGTTCAAATGTATAGAATATTATCATTATTATTATCATCATCATTATTATTAATTTATTTTATTCAATCATATAAAATACGTTCTAATAAGTTTCAATCAGGTTTAATAAGATCTAATAAGTTCTTATAAGTTTCCATAAGGTCTAATAAGTTTCAATAAGGCCTAATAAGTTCCAATAAGATCTAATAAAGTCTAATAAGTTCCAATAAGGTCTAATAAGTTGCAATAAGGTCTAATAAATTAAATAAGGTCTAATAAGTTAAATAAGTTCAGATAAATTCAGGTCTAATAAGTTGAAGAGAACGCATTCTAAGTTAAGATAAGATCCTCGTTTGTTTAAGTTATGCAATATGACGAACTCGCTGGAAAATATGGAAGCAATGCTAAAAGGAATGTCTAACTGCAGCTCTCCCTTTTGCTTGAGATTTAAAGTGCAAATGAACAGGAGGATGAAATTGAAGAAGCAATGAGGTTCAAGATGGTAAATAGAGGGTTAGAAATGAAAAGAGACAGATTGATCTATATTATATAAAGGGAGATGGTGATGGTGGTGGTGGTGGTGTCTGGTGTCCACTTGAAGAGACTAAAATACACTTATTTCCTTAATTATAAAATAATAAATATAATTAAAATAGAGATTAAAGTCATTCAATCAATAACAAGTATAGAAATATCCATTAAAGAACAAATAATTAATTATGCCCCATATAATATAATAATTAATTTTTTGAATCATGTAAATAAATTAGATGAATGAATTACATAATGGATCTCCATCAATACAATCTAAAATTTTAAATCACATAATGAATTCAAATTACCATTGAAATCATTTTTCATTGAGACGAATAACTAATAAACGAGGGAAACAAAGAGAGTGATGCATCATTTTTCTTAAAAACAATCAACTTAAAACAAGTATGATTAACCAATATATATTAAATAATGCTTTTTTTATATAGTTATTGTTGTATATATGTTGACAAAAAAATTTAATTAGTCAAACTCATTTTGACTAGTCTCTATCTTTAAAATTTAGACATAAATATATATATATATATATATATATATATATATATATATATATATATATATATATATATACAAATTAATCATGTGCATATAAGGCTGGTATAATAAATCAGAGGGAGATTAGTAGAAAAAAAAGTATTGGGCTAGGCTTGTCTAACCTAATACTTTCACTTTTTCATTACATTGTGCCCAATGCAACTCGCATTGTCCGTGGGTCATAGGGGGCTTCCAGGGGACCACAATCCCCCCCCCCCCCCCAAGAACCCCGAGGTGAGAGGGGTAGGCGTCGAATTGTGACCTCTGATCCACACACCTCTTAACAAGTAGAGCCATATTTGGTAGTACATCAAATCCTAATAAGAGATGATAAACCAATAACCTTATATGTCCACATATTATGGCATTTCAGTTATTCTCACAATGAGACCAAATACATGTGCGTGGGTGACTTTCTCTCAATCTAAAAATAAGACATAAAATATCTTTCTTTCCCAATGTATTTTTTACAGAGTATTCTGTCTAACTCATCATCATATATTTTACTACAGGAAAATTAATTTTTACCAATAATGAATATTTGTTGGTAAATGCCTAATATATGTTGGTAATTAGCTAGCTTTACCAACGGGAATTAAAGTTTTGTTAGATTGATAATAAAAACTCCATTGTTGAAATTATTAGCAACAGGCAACATATATTTGTGAATCTATTGGTAGTGATTGTTTTTATCAACACATCATTTGTTTGTAGGTATGTATGTAGTAATATTTTTACTAACAAAATTTTCAAGTGTAGGTAATAGTTTCACCAGTAACTATTATTTCTGTTGATAAAACCCTCACCAACAGAAACTGCTCTATTGGTAAAACTTCTACCAGCATATTTTGAAAAGTTACTTTTAAAGGTATGAATTATATGCGGTTCATATTCTAAAGGTATAAACTTTCAATTATACTCGAGCTATATCAACTTTGACCTTTACTTGTAATGGGAGGTATTAGTAAGTTCGTAATCTGTTGTTAAGGTTTAATTTTATGTGTCAGAGTCTTTGATAAAAGTAGGTTACGAATTTACTAATACCTCCCATTACGAGTGAAGGTCATAGTTGGTATTGTTTAGTTATAATTAAAAGTTCATACCTTTATAATTACGCCGCCCATAATTCATACCTTTAAAAATAGTTTTTCCAACATATTTTTTATGATCGAGCCAGTTTAAACCTATATAATCAGTTGGTAATACAAGTCAAAACTCTAGTATAATTACATACAATATTATTGTAGAGCTAATTATTTTAATTGCCAAGTGCTAATTTTTACAATATCTTACATACGATTAAAAATAAAAAAAAGTATATCCAAAAGCTTGTATATATTACCATCCTTCAAATTACATTGCCACTAATGGTTTACACAAAGATGACAAACCCAGAGCAACGTTACACAAGTCAAAAGTCACAATTTCATTAAAGAAACTATTTCGGGTTCGTTTGGTTGTTGGTAATAAATTGTGGTAATGGTAATGAATTTATAGTGTAATTTTGTTAAGGAGGAACCTTATAATCTCCATGGAAAACAAATTTTCATTCCCACGTTCAATTTTCTTTTCATTTTTTATTCCCATCCATTACCATTGGGGAGGGTGGTATTTGATGGGAATGGATATTTGTGAAGAAAATTAGATAAATTGGAAGACAATGTAGCACGTGATGAGTTATTATGTATGGTTTTGTTGATTGTAAAAAAATGATGATTATCTAACTAACAAGTGTTTTAAGATGTGCATATTATATTCTATTGGACAAGTCATATGAAGTTGATCCAAGCACGACACGATGTATACGACATGAATGAATAAATGAAGTTCTTGAATGAGAACTTTAAAAGTCTAAATTAATTAGGCTTATGAGAAGCTTCGAAGTACAAGCACAATCAAAGAGAAGCTTCGGAGTAGAAGCAAGCTAGAAGATGTTTCAGAGTCGAAACACCAAAGTTATTAAGGATAGAAAAATAAGAGTTTATTTTTCTTTTCTGAAAGTTATTATATTAGAACAAATAAAGGAATACCTTAAAAAAGGAGAAAGGACACATAAGTATTATTAGGCATGGTAAATATTGATAAAATTAATATTTGTCTAAATGGAGTTGATGGGAAAAATATATTTCATCTTGGAAATATTTATGCAAATAAAAAGATAATTTTTATTTGATAAAAGAAAGTCTTTTTTACTCATAGAGTTGAAAGATTTTTTATTTAAAATAATATCTTTTTACTAAGTTAAGATGAAAATGTTTTATGTTTAAAATAAATTGTGGAGAAAAGGTTGAAGGAGTATTCAACTTAATCAAGTTTTATTTTGTTAGAAATATATTTCCATCACTTTAATTATTTTATTTGGTGAATATTATAAATATAATATATGCCTAACATTTTATATATGGTGCTTTGCAGGTAAAAATTTCATATCATGCTTAAGTTCAAAAGTCGATCATTTTTTGTGCCTACTTATATATTTGGCCATATGTCATTTGGTCTTAATATTTTTAGAAGCCCAGAGTTAATTAAATTTAGCCCACTATTATTATTCTCTTATTATTTAAAGTCTAAATATTTTAGGTTGGGTCTAGAATTTAGGAGTCTTATTATTTTTGTGTGTTAAGTTATTTAATTTAATTTAAGAATCCAACTATTAAGTTAATTAGTTGTTTGCTTAATAAAACCTACGTGGAAGACTACTATTTAGGATTTAAAGTTAGTGTTTTTATGTAACATTTTATTGTTTAGTCAAATTTCTAAAGTTAAGGAATATGGTTTGTGCTTTGTTAGGAGTCAGTAAGATTATTTCTAAGTTCTAAGTTAAGTCTAAAATTATGGGATATTAAGTTAGTATTATTAAAATATTAGATGTGGTTATGCGTGTGATTTGTTTAGTCAAATTTGTTAGAGTATTTTTAGGTTTTTATTTTAACAGAGCGAGTTTTGTTGTGGAGTCCTAGTTAGTATTGGTCTAAGGTAGTTAGAGAGTTTTTAGGAGTTTGTTTTTGACTTGCTTTAATTTGTTAAGAGTTAGTTATGGACTTGTTAGAGTAGGTCTCCTTAAATTTAGTTAGTGGGTTTTGAATAAGAATTAAAGCTTTATTATTTAAAAGAAAAAACTCACGTTGGTTTTAGAGTTAGTGGGTTTGATTAGTTAAAGAGTGTCTGTAGTCTTAATCTTGGAATTGTTCATTACTTTGTCTCTTCAATTTTTTTTGGTCAACCACAAAAATAGGTATTGAAGTAGAAGTAAAGCAATTGTACGTCAAACTCCACTTCTCCACTTTCCCACTACTTACATGTGATATTGCATGGGATTGGCTTCTTCATCAAAACAAGATTTTCCAGCCATATTTCAAGCTATAAATAGAAGAATTTAAGAAGTTTTGAAGAAGCACCACACAAGCACTACTCTCATACAATCAAAAAAGGCAGAAGAAGAAGAGAGAGTGTCAATGTAGTCCTTCCAAAAGGAGTCTGATTTTTAAGAGGTTAAACATCCATTATTAAATTTACATCCTCTTAAAAATCAGATCTTTCTTCTTTTCCTTTACGAGCTTTAGATTAGCTTCTATTTATCAAGCATCTATATTATTTTTATGTACTTCTAGTGAAGTAGGCAAGAATTTGAGTGAATTCTTGTATGGGGGAATTGTAA
Organism: Salicornia ramosissima; assembly: GCA_951394345.1. Lineage (NCBI taxonomy): Eukaryota > Viridiplantae > Streptophyta > Magnoliopsida > Caryophyllales > Amaranthaceae > Salicornia > Salicornia ramosissima. Next base: position 13,954,081 of record OX596233.1, on the reverse strand, counting down.
GGGTTTGAGTGAACTCTTGTATTTTGGGGAAGGGAAATTCAAGTGAATTTCTGTATTTGAACTTAGAGTTAAGTTCTTAGAGAAGAGAATATTTCGAGTGAAATCAAAGAGCAAAAATTGACTTTTAGTGAAGTCGTGTCACGGGTTCAGGGGGAACAAGTGACCAGGGAACAAATTCCTAGTGGAACTAAGAGAAAGATAAGGTCCTTTCAATAGGTTGTACAGAGTCGTTGGCCTATTGTTAAATTAATGGAAAATTGAGTCAAAATACCTAGGGGTTGGTTTTTCTTCGCATAGGAAGTTTTCCTCGTAGGTTAACTTGTTTGTGTATCATGTTCCTCGTTGCTTTATCTTTTCTCTGCTTTATCTTACTTGCTTTTATATTCGTTAAATTCCGCAAAAATCGAAAAGCAAGTCCCATACTACAATTCACCCCCTCTTGTAGTATATCATCCGAAATGATAGCACGCACCACCATGGGAATGGATTTTGATTTGCCTTCCAAATTTAGTTATAAATTCATTCCCATTACAATGATTTATAACCGGATACCAAACAGGCCGTTAGGGTTTTCATATAAATCAAAAGGCATCACGTACGACCCACAGTTTTCTATCATATCACAAAAACCAAAAGTTTGATCTCACCACAAAAACCAACAAGTTAACGAATTACATGGTTTGATCATCTTCCAGGTAATCGTATTAATATATATTCAGCTTCAGACGAGACGTCTTCCTAACTTTAATTAACTATATATATTTAGGGTTTAGGGTTTAGGGTTAGGGTTTAGGGTTTAGGGTTTAGGGTTCCGGTGAGAAATTTCTTATGGTGAGAAATGTGAGAAGAGATAAATACATCAACTATAACCTAGAGGTATATTGAGCACCAACTATAGGTACAATTACCATACACTATAAATACATTGACTTTATACCATATATACATTGACTCCAAACTATCAAAGGAGTAAGGAAGGAAAATCAAATTTAATCTTAGCCCTTCATTTGGTGATCAAAGGGTTGTGATTGCTTCTCACCCTTCTCACCAAAACTAAATTTCTCACATGAGCCTACTTCTATATATATATATATATATATATATATATATATATATATATATATATAAACTGAATTTTAGATATTTTTTATTTTATGAAAAAAAACCAATTTTTTGAATTAAAAAAATATTTAAAGAAACGTATTTTAAAAAAAACCAAAAAAAAAAACAGATTTTTTTTGCTATAAAAAATAGAAACATATTACTTAGATTAAATTACCAAGTTGCCCTTACTAACAAAAACACAAGATCAAATAACAACCCTTAGATCTAAAATTATAAGCGGTGCAGACGTTTTCTCACATAAAAGTCTTTCTCACCTAAAGCACCCATTCTCACACGATCCTATTCCTATATATATATATATATATATATATATATATATAGGAAGAGGATCAACTAAAAATGTTTTCAACCTAAAACCCCTACATTAGACACTTAAAGGGGTACACGTGTGATTATTAATGGCAATCTTTGTAAATATTAGTAACTTTCGCTAAAAACCATTTGTACCCCTTTAAATATCTAATGTACCCCCTGCGACTGCTAATGTACCCCTTTAAACCATTTTCAACCATCTTTTGGTTTATATATATATATAGGAAGGATTGGCTAAAAATCAAAAGATGGTTGGAAAAAAAACTCCTTATTTCTCAAATAGATTGTTTTTTTTTTTAATAAATAAATAAAAAAAAACAAGCTTGTTTGCCTAAAAGAAATAGAGGAGGGTGGAGTTAATTCGATCTCTTTGTGGTGGTGGAAGAAAATAAGAACATGGACATAAGGCTAGAAGCAATGCTATTAATGAGCTGAGGAGGATTTTACCCATAGGACTTAATTAATGAGTTGAATTTCCACGAGCTTATGGTATTGAGTATTTTGTTTTTTTTCATGAACAAGATTAAATGGCTGCCTACTCCTACCATCCACATACATGGGCCGCATTCCTAAGTAAATTTCTAAATCATTTTTGACTGAGACTTTGAGAGGTTTTCTCATAAACCTAATGAACCTTGTGGAAGTATTCTTACTAAAAATAACATGAGATTTATTATAATTATTAAATTCCTCGGAAATGATACAGAAAATTAGAGAGGGTATTTTGAATTACATACCAAAATTAAAGAGAGCGTCGTCGGCGAAAAATTAAGTGCGAAATGGCTTCACTCCTAGCTAGGAGATATTTTGATGCCCTTGATAGCTAGCCATGTTCTCCTTTAAGCTCAACAATTTTCTTGATAACGCCTCCATTCATAGAATAAAAAGGTAAGGAGATAAAAGATCTCATTGCCTTAACCCAGCCTTGGGTCTTAAACTTTCATGAGGTTCTCCATTAGTAAGGATGGAATACGAGACTAAGGTAACACATTTCATTAGCCACGCACTTTACCCAATAATTCTAAGGGAATCCCATAGCTTCTAAAATGTGATTGAGAAAGCCCCAATTGACCCTCATAGGCTTTATTCAAATCAACTTTAAACACCGCTTCATAGTGAGGTCCTTTCATTTTCTTTTTGATGTGATTTAAAATTTCATGCCCCAAAAGACAATTGTTTTGGATGATTCTTTCCTGAACAAATGCATTTTGATAATCTCCCATTAGCTCACTAATGACTCTTTTCAACCTTCTAACTAAACATTTTAAAATAATTGTATAGACGGTATTACATAAACTAATTGGCCTGAAGTCTTGAACATGTTGAGGTGACTTAATTTTTGGAATAAGGGTGATGTGGGCTTTATTAAGGCTATGAAGAAGATGTCCATTATTGAAGAAATCAAGCACGGCTTCAAGAAATCCACCTAGCGCATGTATTTGCATGAAGTAGTAGGGGTATTGGATTAATGGATTCTATTTTCTTTATTAGTAAACGAAACTTATTAAAATATCTTAATCAATGCTCATTGTTCCTGTTCTGGAACTTCTCCTGAGTAGTCAACGATCTTTTGGTGTATGACGTGGACTCTGGATGCTCCTCAATGTAGCTATGACCTGCAAAACAGTCAAAGGTTGCTAACCCGGGGGTGGAACCCGGGAACGCTCCTCCAAAGCTTAAGTCAGATATCGGAAATAAGGAGTCAGAGTGCTTTGTGAGTTTGTGAGCTATGAATTGTGTACCTGTAGAATGGTAGGACGGATCCTTATATAGGCATTAGGTTCCCTAGTTAGGGTTTTTGCTGGGCCGGTTAGGCTGGCGTATGGGCCGGGCCCATGGAAACCAAGTCAAAGTTTTACCAAGCTGATTGACACGTGGCAGCCCCCTATTTATCGTGGAACATCTAGTATGAGCCTAGCCCTACCAGAATTGGGCCTAAGATTTTGGGCCCACTAATACGGGTTTGACCACCTGGGTGGGCCCGGAACAATTAGCCCCACGCTCGGCGTGGAACGGGAATCCATGGTCCGGAAAAAACGAATCTTCAGACCTCTTATGATCACAAGGATACCCCAAAGAAGGCACCTCGATCGAGGTTACCTCGATTGTGAGGGGGAGACCCTCGATCGAGGTTACCTCGACCGTGAGGGGGAGACCCTCGATCGAGGTTACCTCGACCGTGAGGCTCATAGGGATTTCCCCCTCAGCCTCGTCCATCCATGCCCCAGGGAGATGTGGAAGAGACCTCGATGGGGTCTCCAATAAGGAGGATGCCTCGATCGAGGCAACCTCGATCGTGTGGGGAGAACCTCGATCGAGGTATCCTCGACCGTGGGGTTTGCAGAGATTCTTTATAATCTCGATCATCTAAGCCCCATGGAGGCCCAAGAAAAGCCTCGATGGGGTCTCTCAGGAGGGCGTCTCGATCAAGGTAACCTTGATCGTGAGGGAAGAGTCCCTCGATCGAGGTGGCCCTGGCCGTAATTCCCCATATTTGCCTCGAGGGTCTTCTAGAACGCAAAGAAGAGCATGATGTGTGGTTCATTGAGTATGACTTGAAGATTGCTGCCTCGATCGAGGGAACCTCGATTGTGAGGGAAAGGCCCTTGATCGAGGTGACCTTGATCCATAGGCTTGTAAGACCTCTCCCTCCCATGTGGCTTCGAGGGTGTCCCCAAGAGGGACGTTCTCCTCGATCGAGGGAACCCTTAACGTGTGAGGAAGGGCCCTCGATCGAGGTAGCCTCGATCATAATGCCTGCAAGGCTTTCCCCTATTTGTTCGTGTATATGGCAATATAAGGGAGCCTCGGTCGAGGTGACATCGACCCATATGTCTGGCTAGGTCCTCCTCCTTCTCCACCTCGAGGGTGTCTACCTCGATCCATGTGTTCAATGCGTCACGATGGTGGTGTCTTGTAGGTGATTTCCTTGACTGAATGAAAGACCTCTTCCTCTGAACTTTACCCCTTGAAACCCTTAGAAATTTTCTAAGTGTTGATGTTTTCTAGGCCTCTTTTCCACCTCGAGGGTCTTCATTTACCTCGATGGAAGTGACACACCTTTGGCCTAGGAATTTCCTTTGTATGTTCAACGAGGTGACTGAGGGGATATTAACCTCGATGGTCTCCCTTTTTCCTTGATTGTGAGGGATGTATTTTGAGAGGCAACAACAAGACTTCTATCTTTAGAAAAATGTCCACTCTGAGTGGGGCTTGGGCAATCCTGGACTTAGGGGCTTATGAGCCCCAAGGGTTGCCCCTTTCTCCTCGAGGGTCCCTCCTACCACAAGAGTAAGAAATGACACATCCTTGGACAAAGCCTTCCCAACGACCTCGAGGGTCCTACCTACCTCGACCGTGATAGGGGTACAAGGTGAGGTTTACCCTGGTAACCTCGAGGGTCCTCCTATTACCTCGAGTGTGATAGGGCAGTCCAAGAGATGTTTTGTTTTGTTAATATATCGTTGTTGTGCCCACATCGAGTGGGGCTTTGGCCTAAGGTGGCCAACCATCCCTTTAGGGGCTAATGAGTCCCAAGATATGGCTGACACCTATCCAGCCCCCCATCTCCCTTGATTGGTGCCTATCTTGAGTAGGGCTTGTTGTAAGTCTTAGAAGCTTTCTCCAAGCCAAGGGGCTAATGAGCCCCAGAGATTAAGTGTCAGACTACCTTCCCTAATGACCTCGAGGGTGTCCGTTACCTCGACTGTGATAGAGGTAGAATATGGAGAGGCCCTGATGACCTCGAGGGTCTCCCTGTACCTCGAGTGTTAGGGGAAGATGTCTTAGCTACCCATCAGCCTCGATGGGTGCCCACATTGAGTAGGACCTTGGCCTAAGGTGATCAACTGATCCTTAGGGGCTAATGAGCCCTAAGATAAGTGTGATACCTATCCAACCTCTCATCTTCTTTGATGGGTGCCTACCTTGAGCAGGGCTTAATTATTGGCCTAAGGAGCTCTTTCCAAAGCCAAGGGGCTAATGAGCCCCAGTGACTTTGAATGCCTGTCTAGCCATTCCATTCTCCTCAATGGATGCCTATGTTGAATAAGGCTTTTTGTCACCTGATAACGTGGAGGGTTTGACCAAAAGTCAACGAATTAGTGAACACTATTCACCTTCTAAACTCATAATTTGATGTCGTTTTATCTGATTTTTATCGTAATGAGGTAAAAACCGTTTCACATTCTTTACCTCCTATATATTCAACCCCTTAATCATTTTCTCAAAATCATTCTCTCACTCCTCAAATTTTCTCTCTCTAGATCTTCTCATTCTCCTCGAAGGTGCCTTCTAAGCTTGTGTCTAGGCAACTTTGCAGTAATCTCCTTATCCAGGTAATTGTCTCCCCTTCTTGTTTCTATTTTGAATAAGTGAGTCCTTGTTTTGTCGAGTACCTTTATTTTCCTTAGTTTATTTTCAATAACTTAGGTATTGGACATGTCAAGTACTCCACCCCTTCTTCCCCTAGAGTGCACTGGGGTCCTTCGGGTCGAGGGTGATGAAGGGATTGAATCCCAAAACATCCCTGAGGCCATCCCTCTACTTTCTGACTCGGATGGGTCAGTGTCTGGGGGAGAAGTGGTAGAAACCCCTTACCCCTGGGAGCCATCTATAGCACATCCTAACATTTATCATTCCACATATGAAGAACTTGTAGGTATACTAAACATGAACCTCGATGGTCCATCCACCTCTGGTCAAGAGGAGACAGAGAACATTGTGTACCCAAAAATTCCCCCTGAGAAGGGTCCTAAATATTTCTTTCTAGCCCCAACTTTCAACCATCGTCTCAAGTGAGATATTCGCTCCTTTGCTGCCCAATTCCAATTTTCAGAGCCATATGTAGTAGTTCGACCCATTAACCTTCAGACCATCTGTTCCCCCCCTGACGGATGTGTAGCTGTGTATAAACTTGCCATGGTCAGGGGGCTTAGATTTCCATTACACAATTTTTTTGTACAGCTTCTTTGTGAATATAACTTATCCTTAGCTTCATTAGTGCCTAACTCTTAGGCCTCGATCAATTCTTTTATTGGCATATGTACAATGCTTAGGATTAGCCCAACCCTTCGCCTATGGCGCAATTTGGCTAAATTAGTAGAAAGTCGTAGTGTCGATCATGGGAAGGGTTGGTATAGCTTTCAGGTTAGAAAGGGCTATAGGTTTGTAAATAATGTGCCCACCAAACAGGAAGGATTTAGGCACGAATTCTTCTTTGTCTTTAATAGCGAGGGGTGGAGAATCCCTAGGGTGGTGGAAGACGAACCAAACTCCCACCTCAATCGCCAAGTGCCCAAGATGTCCGCTGAGGAAGCAGTGGTGGCCATCTACTGCGAGCTCGAAGCAAAAGAAGAAAAGGGGAAGACAGTGATGGTCCCCTTTAACTGGCTTCCCAGCACGGACGACTTAAAGCAAGACTTTTTCTTGTCTGCTATGGGGCCAAACCCAGCATATCCTGAGGGTAGGGGCTCTTATCCATTAAGTACTAACCCCATACTTTTGATCCTTCCCGATATTCTAACTTATTTGCTCTTTTTATTGCAGGGGTAGCACGAGACAAATTAGATCCTAAAATGGCCTCCCTCATGACTGCAGCTGCCATAAAAGCTCTTGCTGTAAAAGGCAAGATCGATTCAAAGGAAGAAACAATCCCCAATCCTCCTGAGGTAATTATTAACCTCGATGATATTTATGTTGCCCCCTTCCTTTGACTCGATGATATCCTAACATGTTTGTTACCTCGATAGGATCCCAAACACAAGAAGAAAACCTCGACCAGCGGGGTACCTCGAATCAAGAGGACGAGGGAATCCAATCCTTTTGCTGAAGAGCAAAAGGACAAAAAGAAGAAACAAAAGGTGGTCGAAGGGGATCAGCCACCATTGCCTGAAGAGGGCATTTTTCAAAAGGATGCAGCCACAGAGGATGCCCTTGTTGCTGCTGGGAAGGTCATTAGGCCTTCCTCTTCGAAGGAGGTTCCAGCTGGGAGTGATAGACACTTCAAAGCGCTGACCTAGAAGGAGCGCAACCATCGCCTCCATGGAGCTTTCAGGGTCATGTACTCACCTTCTGATGAAGAGTACATCATGGGAGGCGATGGAGAGGAGGTCTTCAATGAGCTCCACAACTCTTGGCTAGATGTGAGGACCAATGCACCTTTTTTATTTTTCCTATTCTCTTATCTCTTTGTTACTAACTTTTTTTGTTTGTGCAGATGTCTATCCGGATGCATGCTGCATCCAAGTACATGCTGACCCACAAAGGTAAGGGCTTGTCCCTTGCTGATGATGAAAAGGTCAAGGCTGACTTGGCCAAGGAGAAGGTGGACCACGCCACCACCAAGAAGACTGTGACCTCCTTGGAAGGTCAGCTAGAGACTGCAAAAGCTGACCTTGCCACAGCCAACACCTCCATCACTGACCTGGAGAAAAAACTGGCCAACGCCATCTCCCAGCGCGACTCAGTCAACCGCACTAAAAACAAAGCCCTTGAGGACTTGTCGAAGGCCAAGAAGAGCTTGAAAAAAGCTCAAAAGGCCAGGGACCAAGCCCTCAACAAAATGAAGAATGAGGAGGAAGCCATCATCAACAAGTGGCTCGATTCTGAGGCTGGGGAGAGGTACAAGTCAGGTCTTCGCCTGAATGGTGCTGCTGAGGGTGCTGGCATTCTTATTCCTGATACCCTTGGTTGGGCCAGGAAGGTTCTGGAGGAGCTGCACCCAGGGGAATGGGCTTCCTTTGAATCCAGGTACCAAGCACTGGAACTGGAGGAAGAGGCTCAGGGGCAAGAGGTTGCTCCTGAGGAAAAAGAGCCCAAAGAAAAAGCTGCCCCACTCCAGGGTGAACAAGAGACCAACCTCCTCTCTTCTAGCTCGAGTGAGGGAGGTGACCTCGACGGAGTGGTGGGCAAGGCAGCCAACAGCAGCAGCAGCAGCAACAAGGGGATCCTGATCAGCTCTTAGATGAGCTTAACATTTGTATAGATTAGGTTTCTTGTACTTAGGTTTTTCTTCCTCTTTTTTTTTTATCAATGTACTTAGCTTAGGCTGTAACAACTTTGAAATATTAATGAAACAACTTTTTGACCAAGTGTTTGCCTCAATTATCGCTTTATTTATCGTCTTTGTTTATTGCTTTTGCTAACTTAATTGCATGATGATGACACTTTAAAACTCGACCTGGTAAGGGTTCAATATCATGCAAAGAAAGAACAATTTACTCCGAACTCAACGCTGCGAGGGCTTTAGAAGTTAGTAAAAACTCGACCTTGATAGGGCTTTTATTATGCAAAGAACAAGCACAATTCAATAGCAGTTGACCCTGTTAGGGCTTTATAAATGAATGAATTTGACCCTGTTAGGGCTTTATTGAAACTAAAACATCCAAACTTAATATTTAACTTGGAACAACTCCCTGTTAGGGAATTTATTAAAACCTAGCTAACCTAATGAGGGGAAATTTAAGCATAAAACTTCTTCAGGTGATCAGCATGCAATGGCCTTGGCAAGGGCTTTCCTTCTTGATTGACAAGCCAAAATGTTCCTGGCCTAATCATTTCCTTGACTCGATAGGGTCCTTCCCAGTTGGGACCCAATTTTCCTTGAAGAGCAGTCTTTCCAGTGGCCTCGACCTTCCTCAATACCCAATCTCCAACTGATATTGTTCAAGGCGACATTTTACGATTGAATTACCTTGTCATCTTTTGTTTGTAGGCAATGGATTTGAGCAGTGCATCTCCCCTTGTTTCTGGCAACAGGTCTAGGTTGATAGCTTTTTCTTCCTCATTCTGATTGTAGTCATAGAAGGTGATTCTTAGCGAGGGTATTCCCACCTCGACGGGTAATACAGCTTCACTTCCATAAACAAGTGAGAATGGAGTATGCCCAGTGGCCTCCTTGACTGTTGTTCTAGCTGACCATAAGATTCCTGGGAGTTCATCTACCCACGATCCCTTGACTGCTTCTATCTTCTTCTTGATGCCTTGAAGTATGACCTTGTTGGCTGCTTCAGCTTGTCCATTGGATTGAGGCCTTGCCACTGATGTGAACCTTGTTTGTATGTCAAATTGAGCACAATAGGCCTTTGTTGGGCCACCTTCAAACTGTCTGCCATTATCTGAAACCAACATCCTTGGAATTCCAAATCTGGTGATGATATTCCTCCAAATGAACTCTTGTATCTGCTTATCAGAGATCCTCGATAGGGGCTCAGTGTAACGCCCCAGATTTTGGGCTAGTCTCGTAATTACTTTATTGTAATTGTGGTTGTTGCGGTGCATGGTCTAAAATTTATTTTAGACTATTTTTAATGCTTGAGTGTAACCATTATTTTAATGGTTTATTATTTCTTTATTTTATTTTATTTTAATTAATTAGAATTTTATTATTTAATTTTCTAATTAATTAATTAGTTTTGGGCCAAGTGTAAAATTAATCATGATTAGTCATGAATTAGTGCAAATGGCCCAAGTGATCATTTTAGCCCATTTGAGCCTAAGCCCAACCGGTTTTTCCCCCCCTCTTGTTTGATGGCAAGTTTTTCCACTTGCTTCATGTTCACACCTACACTAACCTCTATAAATAGAGGAGTTAGTAAGGCTTTGGAAACTTTTGTTCATTTGCTCATTTTATCTCTTGCCATCATCTTTATAAGGCAAGCACCCTCTCCTTGCCCATCATTTCCCACGCCATTTTTGATGGCATTAAACCCAACTTGTTCATCCATCTTTCTAATCCTAAACTTAAAGATTCAACCCCTAGTAATCTTTAAGTATTAAGACATGTTCTAAACCCCAACAATTTCATTCAAGACCACTAGTTGGGTGGGTGTTTTGGGTGTTGGTGTGTGGCTGGTTTCTGGGCAGAAACGTGGCAGCATGGTGGGCAGAAACGTGGCAGCATGGTGGTGCAGTAGGGCCGTGGTGCAGTAGGGACGTGATGCAGTAGGTTCGTGCAGCAGTAGGGCCGTGCAAGAAGTGGTGCAAGCAGCCGTGCTTTGGCCGTGAACATGTGCCGTGTTGTGCGTATGCTGCTGGCCAGAAATGGTTCGTTCCGGGCAGCATGTTCTTGGTACGTTCTTGGGGTTATTCGTGATTAAGGTAACATACTAACTCAACTTAATTGGTAATACTAGGTTTATAGTATTGATTAAATGCATGTTTGGGTTGATTGTCGATGAATGTTCATGGTTTTTGAATGTATTTTTATAATCTGATTTTGAAGTATTATAATGATGTTTTAATGGTGGTTTTTTTTTCATGTTTTAAGATTGTTTTTTATGATATTTTGAAATCATGGTGATTGGGATTAAGTTTGATGAATTTTGATAAAATGTTGTTGAATTTTCGTGTATGATGATGATGAATATGCGTGTGATGTTGAGTTTGTTTGAGTTCTTGGTTGAAGTTCTTGAATCTTGATTGAGTTCTTGATTGAAGATCTTGAATCTTGAATGGTTTCTTTATGAGTTCTTTAAGAGTTAGATGAGTTCTTTAAGGTCCTTGATGAGGTTTGATTAAGTTCTTTAAGGTTCTTGTTGAAGTTGGTTTGAGTTCTTTAGGTTTCTTGATTAAGTCTGGAGAGTTAAAGAAAAGTGTTATGTAAGTCTTGAAAGTTAAAGATTTGGGATGTATTGATTAAAGAATGAATTAAGAATAATGAAATGATGTTTGGTTAGTCTCAAGAGTATGGCTATAGGCAATTCCTGGGTTAACTTCGATGATTTAGTTGAGTGAATTCAAGAGTATGGCTTATTCTTGTCTTTAATTTAACTACGATGAAAGGATGATAATGATATGATGATTAGCTTGATTTCTTTTCTAGACGCCCTTGACTTTGTGTATGGCTTATGCTTAGTTTTTGGGTTAAGACGTTGCCCCTATTCCGTCCGCGGTATCGGGATAGTTTGGAGTCTCACTATGTTATTCCTAGTACGCTCAGAAAGATTTTTGGGGATTAGGGACACGGATTTCCAGTAAGGATTGGGTCCGTGGGATTTGGGCGTATGGCTTATACCCGGTCCTGACATAGTAGAAGTTCGGTTGCGTAAGATGCTTCCGTACGAGCGTAGTCCGGTCTAGAATTAGAATGATTGCGCCAAAGTTAGATTTTGGGATGAAGATGTCGTGTAATAATGTCGAGTGATTTGTCGAGTTTGGATTACGAGTTTGAGGATGTCTCGTGTCTTTGAGGATTTTCGTGTGATGTTGTTTGATTGATGCTATGTACTTGTGTATCCCCGTTAGGGTGAGTCAGTTATGTTACTCGCCACTGATGGTGGACTATGTTGTATTTTTCAGGTACATCTGACGATGATGCTCTTGCTTAGCTTTGGGGTTGGGCGAGCGGCGCTTTGCGTGTTATATTCTTTGTATTTACAGTTGTTTCTTAGTAATAGAATTGTTAGATGTCGTTTGGACTTATGGTTTTACATTTGTTGTATAAGACTCTAGCATGTGGTTAGAGTTGCATTTTACTTTTCGTTAGTTACATTTGACTTTTGGATCTAGTTTGTACAAGATTGTGGGTTATTGTACATTTATGGTTTAATAATAATAATTCGAGGTATTAGTTTATTTTCTAAGTGTTGAGTTGTAGATTTATAACTACTTGACTCGTCGGTTTCTTCCGCGCCGATTTAAGCGAGTCGGGTCGTTACACTCAGCCTCGACCCACTTGGTGAAATAGTCGATCCCAACAATGAGAAATTTCTTTTGCCCCACAGCTAGGGGAAAGGGACCAAGCAGGTCCATTCCCCATCTATCAAAGGGTAAGACTGCCTGAACTGTTGTTAAGGTACTCGAAGGCTGCCTAGGGATAGCAGCATGAGTTTGGCATTGTACGCACTTTTTCACAAGCTCGATGGCATCCTCCTTGAGAGTAGGCCAATAATATCCAGCTCGAAGGGCCTTGCCCGCGATCGTTCTTGCCCTTGATGATTGCTACAACATCCCTCATGGATTTCCTTCAGAATATAGTTCCCTTTTTGAGGGGTCACACACCTCAGGAGGGGGTGCGTATAAAACAGTTTGTACAGCTCTCCATCGTGCCATGTGAACCACTTAGATTTCCTTTTGATTTCCTCAGCTTCTTTTTCATCCATGGGCAGAGCCCATGTTTCAGATATTGGATGATAGCATCCTTCCATGTTTCACCTCGAGCCAAAGTGTTAACTTCAGATTCGTTGATGCTTGGTTCTTTCAATACCTGCCACTGAATAACTCGTGGCTCTTCTCCTTCAGTAGAGCTTGCCAATCTCGACAGAGCATCTGCTTGTTGGTTTCCGGATCGAGGGACATGTTGAATGTCAAAAGACTCTAATTTCCCAACGAGGGTTCTCAGTTTCTGGAGATACATCTTCATGCTGTCTTCCTTTGCTTCGAATTCCCCTTTAAATTGTCCCACGACCAACTGTGAGTCAGCCTTGTCTTTAACATGCCTTGCCCCAGCGGTGAGGCACACTTGAATCCCTAAGATCAGAGCCTCGTAATCTGCCTCGTTGTTCGATGCCACAAAGCTGAATTTAATGGCATATTCCAGTCGATCCCCATTATCAGTCTTGATCAATATTCCTGCTCCTCCTCCATTCTGAGTAGAAGATCCATCCGTAGACAACTCCCATACCTTAGAACTGTCTGGATTAGAAGAGTTTGGCCTGTTGGTGCATTCCACTATAAAGTCAGCCAATGCTTGAGCTTTGATGGCGCGAAGGGGTTCATATTCTAACCCAAAGTCAGACAGTTGGTTTGCCCATTCAGTTATGCGGTTTGAATGATTCTTTCGCTCGATGATCTTCCTTATTGGTTGCCCGGTTAGGACCCTAATTGGGTGAGCTTGAAAATTTGGCCTCAATTTTCGACTAGCCATGACTAAGGCAAAGATCATCTTCTGAGCCTCTGTATATCTAGACTCTGCCCCTCGAAACGCGTGACTGATGAAGTAAACCGGGTGTTGCTGCTTATCTCTCTCAGCCACTAGCACTACACTTAAAGCATACTCAGATATTGCTAAGTAGATATAAAATGTCTCCCCTGGTAAGGGTGAAATGAGCTTTGGGATACCGGCAAGGTACTCCTTTAACTGTGTGAATGCCTTCTCAGCTTCCTCGTCTCACTTGAATGTGGCTCGCTTCAACACCTGAAAGAAGGCGAGGCTCTTGTCTGCTGATCGCGATAAGAAACGGCCCAATGCAGCCATGCACCCTGTTAGTCATTGCACCTCCTTAACCGTCCTTGGAGATTGCATGTTGATGACAGCTTGAATTTTATCAGGGTTTGCCTCGATGCCCCTCTCATCGACCAAGAAACCAAGACATTTGCCCCCCTTAACCCCAAAAACACACTTCTTGGGGTTGAGTTTCATACCAAACTTCCTCAGTGTTGATAAGGTCTCCCTTACATCCTTGGGATGATCACCTGCTTGTTTACTTTTGATGATCATGTCATCAACATAAACCTCAACATTGCGACTAATCTGCTCGGTAAAGATTGTGTTCACTAGCTTTTGATAGGTAGCCCCAGCGTTCTTGAGTCCAAAAGGCATGAATCGATAGCAATAGACCCCCTGGTTGGTGATGAAAGCAGTATGTGCCTGATCTTTTTCAGCCATTGGTATCTGATGGTAGCCAGCATTGGCATCCATGAAGCTGAACATTGCATGTCCGACAGTAGAATCAACCAAACTATCTATCTTTGGGAGAGGATAGTCATCCTTGGGGCAGGCCTTATTCAGATCAGTAAAATCTACACACATTCTCCATGTACCGTTAGGCTTTTTGACTAAAACAACGTTGGCCAGCCAATCAGAGTATTGACACTCCTTGATAAACCCATGCTCTAGCAGCTTCTTTACCTCAGCCGCAGCTGCCTTGTTTCTTTCCTCACTCTGTCTTCGCAATTTTTGCTTGACTCCTTTGAACTCTTCACGAGTGTTGAGCTCGTGACACATAACCGAAGGATAAATGCCTGGCATTTCTGAAACGTCGAAGGCAAAGACATCTCGAAATTCTTTGAGTAGTTGAGTGATTGACTCCCTGAGGGTGGGATCCAGGTCAATGCCAATTTTGACTGTGTGCTCAGGATTGTCATCGATGAGGACCTCCTCGTGACCCTCGAAGGGGCTTGGTCGAGCGTAACGTTTGGCATCCTCAGCTAGAAACACAGCCTCAGAAGACTCGATCGGCTCCTTTCTCTTATCCCCTACCTCGATCGATGGTGAGGTTGTCTTGACGCTATTGTTATAGCATTGCTTGGCTGTTCTCTGATCACCATACAACTTTCCAACCTCCCCTTTATCTGTCTCATACTGCAATAAGAGCTGGTATGTAATGTCCTCCCAGGATGATGTTGTAGGAGAGTTTAATGTCTGCGACGATGAATGTGACCGGTAAGTTGCGTCCTTCTCCCTTTTCTCTGAGTCGAACAAGAAGCTTAATGATCCCCAAGGGGAAGACGGGTCGACCCCCAAAGCCAAACAAAGGTTTTTCCAACGGGGTTAGATCGGCTTCGCCGTACTTCAGCTGTCGTAGGCATTCCAAGGTCATTACATCAGCTGAGCTCCCACTGTCCACGAGTACCCTCTTGACCTTAGAGTTTGCTACTTTTACCTCAATCACGAGGGGGTCATTGTGAGGAAAGCAGGTAGGTCGAAGAGCAGACGTATTGAATACCATCGTTGGACCTGATGGGGGTGGTTCGATGGCCCCTTCAGCAATCTGAAAAGTTGAGTTCCTGAGATCCCTCTTCAGTGCTTTGTTTGATGGTGCTTCTCTTGAATATCCTCCAGCGATGACATTGATCAGACCATCAGTCTCGTCGCTGGCACTGCGTTTCTGCTTCTTAGCCCCATTCTCTTTTGACAAATAAGGGTTGAGCTTGCCTTGATCCGCCAGCTTATCAAGCGCCTTTTTCAATTCCCTGCAGTCTTTCGTGGTATGCCCGCACTTATTGTGGTACTCGCACCAGAGTTTGGGATTCCTTCTATTGACCGATGTGCGAACAGGGGTTAGCTTTGGAAGGATTTCTTGGCCTTTGATGTCCAAGAATATCTCCCGCCTGTTAACATTGAACCTGGGGTCTTCTCCCCCATCTCGAGTGTCTTTCTTAGAAGTGGATGTCCGGCTAGGACCACCCCGTTGAGATTCCTTCCTCTTATTATCTTTCTTTTTGTCAGACTTTTCGACGGGGTTGTTGATATCCAAGGCCTAGACGTACTTTCAAGCCCTATCCATCGCGTCGGTATATGAGGACACTTCGTTTTCCAGCAAGGAAAACTTGAATTTGCCCCTCTTTAGCCCTGACATGAATGCAGCATAAGCTACTGAGTCTTCCACATTAGGTATTTGCAGTAATTCAGCGTTGAAACGCTTGAGATAATCTCCCAAGAGCTCATGTTCCCCCTACTGACAAGCCATGAGATGAATGCTTGTCTTACACTGTTTCTTCCCGGCCACGAAGTGGCTAAGGAACATTGCTTCTAACGTTGGAAAACTAACGACCGACCCGGATGGGAGATCTGTAAACCAGGTGAGGGCCAAGCCCTTGAGAGTGGTAGGGAAATACCTACACCAGCTTGCCTCACAGCTTGTTTGCACTGCCATTTGGGCTTTGTAGGCAGCCATATGCTCAGCGGGATCAGTTGCCCCAGAGAAGGGTTCGATAGTGGGAGCTTTTACTTTCCTTGTGTCAGTGGTGTACAGAAGCCTTTGGGTGAATGGAGTTTGAAAGATGACTTCCCCTTCTGGTTGCTCTGGCTCGACCACTGGAGAGCGCCTTCTGTTGTCATCCCGGTTAGGGACAACCACTGGGGAATGACGTATATCTTCCCCCAGGTTTGGGATGGCAGCTGATCTTTGATTCCTAGCAGTAGTATAGTGAGATCTCTCTGGTGATCTCCTTGGCTGGCCTCGAGTCTCTTGCCTTGTGACCTCCCTGACATTTGAGGCCGTTCGTGCCCGACGCGACTCGATGATATTTCGAGCGTCATCGCGTTTAGAATTGATGATTCCTCGAGCGTCCCCAGGCTGAGAGCCTCTCTGTGAACACACCCCTATTGCCCGGCTAGGGTTGGGGCCCCTAGATGGACCTGTGGCCTGAGATGGAGGCCTCTGCTGCCCAATCATAGCGGGTATGCTATCTCTCAGCTCCTGTAAGCTCTTTTGGAACTTGTTGTTCATCGCTGTCACGATATCTTCGAAGTCCTTACGTGAGACCATCTGTTCTTCGCGACGGCGATGGTCACTCGCCCTATTGGACGAATTGTCATCAGTGACATGTGCTTCTTGCCGGTTAGGCGATTCACGGGGATTTTCTTCTGGCTGATTGGATCGAGTCTTCTTTGCTCTGGTGTTAGCCATGTTTTTGTTAATTTTCCCACAGACGGCGCCAATCTGTTCCTGTTCTAGAACTTCTCGTGAGTAGTCAACAATCTTTTGGTGTATGACGTGGACTCTGGATGCTCTTCAATGTAGCTATGACCTGCAAAACAGTCAAAGGTTGCTAACCCGGGGGGTGGAACCCGGGAACGCCCCTCCGATGCTTAAGTCAGATATCGGAAATAAGGAGTCAGAGTGCTTTGTGAGTTTGTGAGCTATGAATTGTTTACCTGTAGAATGGTAGGACTGATCCTTATATAGGCATTAGGTTCCCTAGTTAGGGTTTTTGCTGGGCCGGTTAGGCTGGCGTATGGGCCGGGCCCATGGAAACCAGGTCAAAGTTTTACCAAGCTGATTGACACGTGGCAGCCCCCTATTCATTGTGGAACATCTAGTATGAGCCTAGCCCTACCAGAATTGGGCCTAGGATTTTGGGCCCACTAATACGGGTTTGACCACCTGGGTGGGCCCGGAACACTCATTATAATTTTATGCAACTTCTAATTTACCCTAACCAATTGTAATCAAGAATTGCTTATTCCCTCCTGCCTTTTTCTCTAAAAAAACCGATAAATTCTAAATCCTTCTCTAGCCGTCGCAAGGGGCTACCACCATCATCTCTTTGATGATGCTAAGTCCCAAATTCTTCTGATTCTCTTAGTTTTAATTTGTTTATTTGTTAATATATAATAATGTTCCTTTAATTTCTCTCTCTTCATGAGAGTTTTTTTTTTTTTTTAATTTTTATTTGGGCTTGTCCTCTCATTTTGTTGGAATTGAGGATAAGATCTACTTGTCCAGATAAAGAAATTTATTCTCAGAACTATTTCAAAAAGATAGACTCCCGCATATACGGCTGCATAATCCAACGAACAAACGGAGAATGTTCCATTGTTAGATCTGGTTCATCACTATAGTTACATTAAATTAAAGAAGAATTTTATTTGATTAGCTTAGCTAGAATGTACTTTAATTTTATAATAGAGTTTAAACTGGATTAATCAATTGCTGATTTGATTGACTTAATTTATTGATAGGGCCAACCAGAGGGAAAGGTTATGGACCTTTTAATAATTCTTTATCCAATTATGAATTAATCCTTATTTAACTGGCCCAAATTTCCAAGAGTTAAGGTATTCAATATTGAAAATCAATCGGGCTAGATTAAATTAGAAGAAAATAAAATACCCCTAAAATTAGGGTTATTACATAACACACAGTTGAGATTGTACTACAATATACGATAGTTGAAATTAATATTGTAAGGGTAGTAATAGTTGAAATTATTTATATGAATTTTTTCTAAATAGAAAGATAGCTTTTATTTGCTAGAAATATCAGGCTTATTTTTTTGTGGCCATAAGTTCAAGTTATCATAATAAGCTCATTTTTTGGTTTTTAACTTCTTCCTTACTTGGACTTTTTAGCCCCACAAAAATTAATAATTTTTTATAACACTACAAAAAAATTAGCTCGTTAATCGACGGTACACATTAACTATGGGTCTAAATCTTGTCCTAAATATAGACGTTATATGATAGTTTTTGGTTCGTAATTAAAATTCTCCTAAAACCTAACACAAAGTCTAAAATTGATTCATTTGTGACTAGAAAAATCATTTAAAATCCACTTTTCCATAATGAGGTCACATTTTCACGATGAAAATTCTCGTCACAAATAGATCTATTCTAATAGTGTAGCTCTGTCATTACTTACATAGTTACAGTTAAACTTAGTGCTTGTTTGATTGAGGTGAAAATTAATTTACTAAAAATCCAGCCCCCTAGGAAATTTATTTCCTAGGAATATCAGAATAATTTCCAATATTATTTCCAAACGAACAACATTACATAATTCTATATACTAAGAATTCTAATTTACGATGATAATAATGTGGACGTGGACTGAATTTGAGGTCCTACCACCTAATTGACTACACCACAACTCAAAAAGCTCAAACAACACACTTTACATCTTTGCCCAAAAAAAAAAAAACCACTTTGGTCTTAATTTGGGATATAGTGGAAGGAAGAAAAGAACGAGCAATTGGGGGATTAACAGAGCTACAAAGTAACAAATGACTAATCCATTAGAGAAAAGTTTAACTAATAAAACTAGACGAATGAATAAACAGCAATGATGTCAATTAATAGTTGATAGATCACCTAATACATTCTACTTTAGTAGTTTATCATAATAATTCATGAAATGAATTTTGTGGTCGGTCCAGTAAACAATATTTATATGCAAGATGGACTTACATAAGGGCTTTAAAAGATAAGAGTTAAACAATCATTAGTTGGAAATTAAAGAGACTATTTTGAACAAGAGCTATGTAGAAGTTTGGACATTGTTTTTATGTAATAAATATTACCAAAAATTCATATAAATAATCTTAATTATTGGATGTCTTTCAATACAAATCCCAACTACCGGTTATTATTTTATAATCCAAATTTTGGGGTTGTTTCATGATAGTAGTCCATTGACTTAATTAATATATACGTCGTATATTGTAACCAGTTAACAATTGAAAAAAACCCAGTAAATTCCCTTTCTATTTATTTTACTTGAATATTTCTTCCTTCATGTCTATGAATGAAATCGAAGCCGGTCAAAAATTAGTATGGACTAATATCATAAAACAATGTCCCCATATTTTGGATTATATTGTAATAACCGATAATTGTGATTAATATTATAAGATCCCCAATAGTTGGAATTATTCGTATTAATTTTTCCTAAAATGTTACGTATTGAAGAGGAATTGAGAATTTTGGAGATTGTTGATTAGTACAACAACTTTATAATAGACGTTTGGGGAGAAAGTCTACAATTACATATTGTATAAACTAAACAAAGTTAAATGACCAATAATAACACATATCATTATTAGCGGGTAATGTTGTGGGTTATTATTGGTCATTTAACTTCGTGTAAGTTACACAATGTGAAAGTGTAGACTTTCTACACACCTGGGACATAATATAACATTATCAAGTCTTTGTTAAACCTAACTTGACAATATGACGTTTCGTAAAAAAAAAAAAAAAAACTTTATTATTGTATAAAATTATAACTTTTATAGAAAGTTAAATAAATCGTGCAAAAAGTTATACATTTATATACAAAAAAGTTACAGTTTTTTAAGCTAAAAAATATGTTTGATCGAACGGGATACTTTGTAATATAACTTTTCCTAGGGCCCAATACAAATTTGTGGGATCGATAGTGCACAAGTTGGACAACAACTCACTAACTTTAAGACTTACATATGAATTAAAGTCTCATAGATTAAGTTAAAACTCAGGTGAACATAAAGTAGTTGTACCCAAATATGTTTTATTGCTCATTTATTATAATTTCAATAATGAGCAAAAAAATATTTATATATAAAATGAGCCAAATTTTACCCTTAAGTGCACCTTACAATCGGGTGTATATAAGAATTTCGACAATAAATAATACATAATTTATCTTTGTTTTCAAATTTTATTTCAGAAGAAACCAAATATTGTTCTCGCATTAATCCGCTCCCCTTGGAAAATGAAAATACATGAAGATTGAGATTGATGAATTGATAATTTGAAGCTAAATACTTGTTGATTCTCCTTCCAATTTCCATATCAAGCTTGTCAAATTCGGCTGGTTAAAATTCTTCCATCACACTATTTGTGTATCACATTTATGACATCCTTTCTCAGTGATCGATTTTAACATTCTGACCCATAATTTTATACTATTTTTATATCACATGTGTGACATCCTTTTTCATTGATCGATTTTAACATACTGGACCACAACTTTTTACATTTTATTTTAAAAATAGCTAAAATCAATCAATATAAAAAAATGACACGCATTGGTACACAAAATAGTGGGATACAAAATTTGGTTCCCCGGATTTATCTGCTTGCTGAAAAATCAGTTAATGAGGATTAATATTGATAGAGAGAATTGCACTCAATTCCCATGAATTCCTCATTCTATTCATGAACTCTTTGAAACTGTAATTTCATTTATATTACTCACTCAGTGTGGATTTATCTGCAATATTTCTAAATAAGGCTGTAACACAATAACTGCAATAATTTATATCTTTCTACATTTGGTAAAATTTTAGACCTAATTAAAATGATAAAAATACCCCTAATTTGAAAAATAAACAAACCTTATACTTTTATAAATCTTAGGCATTCTCAAAATGTATTTTACTCGTCATTTTTCCTCTCTCTTACTTTAATGGTGGTATTAGACTATTAACTAATTGGGTAGAGTTAGTTTACTTATGCTTGTTAACTAACCATGAGTTAGTTATATATAAATACAAATAGTATTTTTAGCGTAATTATTATTGAGTTCATTCAATCAATTCAATCTTTTACATTCATTCTGTTTTGCTCTAATAATACACGTGCCACTTACATAGTTTAGGTTCATAGAGTTTCAAAATTGAGTTGTGTACGTGTTTTGTTGAGAGGAAAATCATTAACCAATTGATATTCCCTTCATTGATTTGGTTAAGTATTAACATGTGTAGTTTTCTCAGAAGGAAAAAAAAACGTACCTATTGAAAGAAGGGATGCCATGTATTCCTTCATATTCTACTCCTTCAATTATTCATCTCTTAGCTTTTGCCCCTTGTTTCACCTAGAAAGAGATTAATAAAGTTTCAGAAATCTGATTCATTGAAGCATAGATTGAAGCTAAAAAGATTAATTTTTTTTGGCTCCAATAAACACAACTAACTTGGATATAACAGAAACAAACTCTTTTTCTTGAAATAACATTGTATATTGATATTATTGATAGAGTATATAACATATTCCTGGGCCCTAACCAAAAGCTTAAGCTAATGGTTAGGGCCTAGGAATATGTTATATACTCTAACCAAAAGCTTAAGCTAATCGTTAAGGCTTAGGAATATGTTATATACTCTATCAATTATTATATACATGTGGATAAAAAAAAAAAAAAAAAAAAAAACAAAACAAAAAAACAACAACAACCTCACAATGTGAAAACAAAGAGCAATGAAGATTACTTCTCATTCCCTAGAGGTGGATTATCTCCCTAATCAAGCTTTGAACATGCTTCAATCTCTCTCTAAAAACAATTAAATACTCGATAGTAGTATTCAACATGACCTTCTTCCTTCCTAATAAACTCTCTCTCTCTATATATATATATAGAGTTATTGTCTAGGACACTATATAGAATATTCTTCCTTAAGCTACCTAACAACTTATTATTGTGATATATAAAATAATCTTCTTACTAATATTAACTAATTTACAACAATTGTAGCTAGCAATAAAAACACTTTACTTTCTTTCAATACACAACCCCTTCATAATAATAATAATAATAAGCTCATGAGGCAGATTTGTTAGGTACAGAAAGCTTTGCCATGCATCAATATATAGTGAAAGAAAACAAGTGAGTAGTCAAATACTATGTAGCATGAATATTTCATATGAATAGTCATCCCATACTAGGTTTCACCGAGGCTCTGTATGTTTCAAGGGAAGGATGGTAATAGAGAACAAAATAAAAGGGTCGAAATAGAAAAATAGAAGCAAAAAAGAATGGAAATGGAAGGAGAGAACAAAACAAAATCAATAGGTAGGGTGCATGGAAAATGTGATTAGAGAAAGGAAAATGATTTTCCTTTTCAAAAGAGAAAAATTTTCAACTTTGAGAAAATCGTTTTCCGCCCCTTAGCAAATAAAAACAAAGAAAATTGAATAGAGGGACGAAGCAAAATATTTTCCTGTAAAACAAACGGAGCTTGAGTCGGGAACGAGGTCGGAAATGTATACAGATAAAGGGATTGGAAATGGCAAATAATCTACATAATAATGTTAATTGTACGACCTATTATAACATGATCGATAATAATCATCAGAAACGTCCCTAATACATGAACGAATCGGGTTTTGGGACAGCTACCTATATGAAGTACTCATGCTGCATAGCTATGTCCCCAAACTCAATTTTGGGACGTTTCAGATTTTTCATGTTATAATTGGTCGTATCTATTAGCAACATTTTTTAATTAAATTTGCCGTTTTCAGTCCCTGTATGCATGTTATTCGTTCCCAACTCACTGCAACCTAGCTTGGTCAAATAATAATAGAATAGATCAGAGAAGAACAAAATAATAATTAAATTAATTACCTGAATGCTTAGCTTGTGTGATTGGTAAGATTGTGGCACTCACCAGGCTTCGTTTCCAGCCTAATACAACATAGAAGAGGAAGCGATATAGTATATAACATATTCATGGGCCGCCTCAACTATCAGCTTTAGCCTTTGGTATCAGAGCAACGTATAGAGTTCACGAATTTGAATTTCTCCTCCCTCTCCTTTTATGAGTCTCAACTATCATCAGCTAGCTTAAACTTTTGGTTGAGATCGATGATAATTTAACAAAGAAAAACAAACAAGAGGTGATCAAAGTAGGTAGGTGGGATGGATATGTAGGAAGTGATATTGGCGCGGCTCAATCTGAGATCGTATCTTACTACAATATAATTGTTGTTGTTGTTGCGCTTAGCTAGCTGCGTTGTTCATTCATTCTTGTTCAATTCTGCAAAATCCGTCTTCAGATTGAACCTCACCAATATCGCTTTCCTTAGCTTTCTTGCTTTTCCCACCACCAATTCAAACATTCTATAATAATAATGATGAGTTTGTTCAAACTATGACTTGAACTACTTAAAAAGGTTAGTTCACTTTAATTTCTAACACAAAGTATATAATATGATGTTAGTCAAATATTCCCATCCATTTTTCAGGAAAAAAATAAAATAAAATAAAAACACAAGACAAAATCATTTGATTTCAACTAAAACTATTTCAATATTTGGTATGAAATGAAATGAAATGGGAAAAAAAGAACAAATTTCCATATAAACTTAGTCATGAAATACAACATAGAAACCTATATATTATTATGCTTAATAAATATAAGTATATATATATATATATATATATATATATATATATATATATATATATATATATATATTTGAATAGGGTATGTATTTATTTATCAATATAATATGAGGAAGAAACAGAAACAATGAACGAACTGGGCCCAGCATACAATTCACATCTCAGGATAATTGAGCTGGTAACACCTGAGGGTCGTTGGGGGTGTCGATCCCTAATCTCCGAGGAAACAAGGGGACTTAGATACCAACTGAGCCAAGTTCACTCGACATTTATTTATAGATGAACAAGGAAATTAAGAAAGAAGATATTATATATAGAGAAAATAAAGGAGGGAGTATATATTAATTAATATAATATATAATAATATGGTAGTTAATTAGAAAAGAAAGGTGAGAGTTGAGAAGGAAGAGGAAGGGAGATAAGGTGGTATTTAAGAGTGTAGGGTTTGGGTTGGAGATAATTGAGAAGAAAGAAGAAGGTGAGTGGAATGATGTGAAGAGGGAGCAAAGCTTACTTTAGGGTTTGTCATGCTTGATTTGTACTCAAATAATTAAACATCAAAATTTATATAAAAAACAAAAAAGAAAAAAAAATCCAAAAATTGGTCTATCTTTTGCGCATGCTTTCTGAAAATATTCTCTACAAACCCAAAAATCACAAAAGACCACTCCATGCATGTTTCATTATTTTAACATGCTTGTATTTCATGCTTTGTTTGTTCTTGCGCCATTGTGCAATCAAACAGACAATAAAGGTTTAATTCAATTGTTATGTACACTTATGTAGGGTACTACATCATGCTAATTTTGTTGTTTTTTTTAACTTCATATATTAATTATTTTAATTTGGTCAATATTATTTGATTGACAAAGATAAGGGGTTTAAGTCAAAAATTTCTTAGTTTGTATATATGCTGAATAGGTTTTTCAATTGAAGATGCAAATATTACGCCATATAATTAATATAATGTTAGACAAAATATATAATAAGACGGATAAGTTTTTTTTTTTTTGGGGGGGCATATGATAATAGAGATATTTAAGTGTTGAGTTGTGTTCTTTGCTACACTATTTGAAATCTTGAAATTGATAAGGTTTATGTTATCAATCAATACAATCAAACATGTTTTTCTCAATGCCATCCATCAAGACAGTTTTAATGACAAAATAGCCCTATTTCATTGGTCGACATTAATTAATTAATTAATTAATATATATATATATATATATAGAAGGATTGGCTAAAAACCAAAAGATGGTTGAAAACCAGACAGAAAATGGCTTAAAGGGATACATTAGCAGTCGCAGGGGGTACATTAGATGTTTAAAGGGGTACAAATGGTTTTTAGCGAAAATTACTAATATTTACAAAGATTGTCATTAGTAATCACACGTGTACCCCTGTAAGTGTCTAATGTAGGGATTTTTAGGTTGAAAACGTTTTTAGTTGATCCTCTTCCTATATATATATATATATATATATATATATATATATATATATATATATATATATATATATATATAATAATAATAATAATAATAATAATAATAATAATAATAATAATAATAATCACAAGACATTGTCTTTAACACAAACTTACTCTAATCACACAACTAATCACTATAAATCTTTTCCTACACTAGAAATCAATCGAATGGTTAAAATTTTCTGATAAACTACCTCCGTTTTCCTAATGATCTGAACGCGTACACTTACTTCATATATATTATAATTTAGAAAACGATCAATTTATATGAAAATGAAAATGGATGATGCACACACAACAAAATGTTCAACTACCTCTGTCAACATTAGGTTGTGAATTACTAATATAATCTACCCCATTATTGGGAATGTGGTATAATGAACAAGATTAGTAAAAATAAACTAATTTTTGATAGGTGGCATAATACTATATGTGCATATGCTAAGGATAAAGATGGTTTTCTATGACTCTTTGTTCAACAACTTTATCATTGTTCAAACAATAATTCATTACACTTGATGACATTAGAAGTAATTTTTAATTCATTAGTACCTCTATATCGCAATATTCGCAACTTTTGTCAGTTTAAATTGTACATAACTTTTTTTTTCAATTTTATTTTCGTTGTGGCTAATTAATTATTCTATTTTGACTTTATCTCTTTCCTTAAATCCATTTTTTTTATCATACTTTTATAGCGATTGTTGCAAAGAGTAAAACGATTAGCAAAAACTAAAAAAAAAACCTTAAAAGTAGTAGTAGTACTATGAAATAAATAAAAAAATGGTAAATAAAGGTGACTATAGCAAAGGTAAAATCTAGCACCTTGAAGTAGAAGGTTTAGTGGGGTCAGATGAAAATAGAGCAGAGAGAAAGGGTAATCTAGGGAACAGCATTCCAGAATGTCAGTGAGCAAAGAAGTTTCGAAATGAAGGGTATTATGGAAAGTCAATAGTACTACTACTAGTAGTAAAAATAGAGAGTGATTTTGGCACTCTCCAATTTGATTTTGGCAGTCTTCAATGTTACTATTTATTTGAGAGGGGGAGAAGTGCCAAAATCAAATTGGGGAGTGCCGAAATCATTTCCCTAAAAATGTCTTTTGCAAATTGACATGTTTCTTAAAGGAAAATGATATTTTAATTTAGTTGCTACATTTTGATTTGCAGCACTGTTTATATAGTGCCTTCGACTATTTTTAGTATTATAAGCATAAGGAAAAACATATTCATGATGATCTAGTTTAATTCGTCTCAACATGTACTTTTTAAATATATAATTTTTTTTAATTATGCATACTTCAATATATTTTTATTTAAAGTCGCGTCTCGAGAAATGTGAAAAAGTTAATATAACAACTAAATTGAGACGAGGGAGTACATTTGTTTTTGTTATTAGGGACAAAATTTAATCATCTATTTCATATGAATTGATACATTTTAATTGCATACACTATTCACATGTTAATTTTGTCTAAATTAAATTTTATACTCTCTCCGTTCCTTATTGTTTGCCCCATGTTGACTTTTGGCACTGTTCATTTAATAAATTTGACTTTCTATAATTTTATAAATATAAGGAAAAATATAGTCAAATGGGATCTCGTTTGATTCAGCTCAATGTATATTTTTTTAACATTCAATTTATATATTTTTTTTATTACATGTATCTAAATATATTTTCGTTTAAAGTTGTGTCTCGGGAGATGAGAAAAAGTGAATGGGGTAAACAAAATGGGACAGAGTGAGTATATGTAAAGAAAAAAAATGCTCATTTGGATTTTTTCTTAATTTGTCTTAACATGTGCTTTCCAAATACAGAGTATATATATATTTTTATAAGGTTTTGTTATATATAGTTCAAGATACTTATGATTAAATATTTAAAACAGAAAGTTGAACCTGTCACGTGTCATTTTCTTATGATAATAATAATAATAATAATAATAATAATAATAATAATAATAATAATAATCACCCTGTGAGTACATGGCCTTAAAACTAGTTAATACAAAGTATTAAATTAGTATCTCATATGATATGAATCTTTAAATGGAACAATTGTTTTGAAACGGAGGGAGAACTTGCGAATTTTTAGGGAAATAGACCTTTGTTAAATATAATGGTAATCCCCCCACTCTTATGTAATTGCAAAGGTAGCAATTTATCACTATTTACAAGCGCTCATATAACTAGCTTTTAATTTGTGTTTTATATATATAAATAAATGTAGTCATGTGGGATCTCTTTGAAATTCTTTCAATGTGTACTTTATTATGTTATAATTTTTATACTTTTTGGCGAAACATAACAAAATATATTACAAATATAAATTATGCATTGACAAGCGTAAAAATAACAACGTTGCGATTAATATGGAGCGGAACAAGTATTATTTATTGAATAAATTACAAAATCATACATTTTGTAACTTTAAGGGTTGCATTTAGCTTTTTTCCAACATAGAAAATTTATTTAATACTTATTTGCAGCCTATTAAAGCTCCATATAGCATTACCCTATTACTACATTCGTTTCCAATTACCTGCAACGTTTGCCAAAAAAGGATGGTTTGTAACTCTTACTTTTGTGTCTCTCACAATCAAAATTAATGAAAACTTTTGTAAGCAGAGTTATGGCGTCTCTTCTTCAACTTATTCAACATGATTTGATCTAATTTAATCCTACCTAATTAAATCTAATAAGTTCTGAAACGTGATAAAAAAAAAAAAGTTAAAGAGAAGGCACTGTTGGTATATCCAATATTGCGTTAATGATCCATATGGGTGTATCATTGCTATTCCTTTATTTGTTTTAGTTTTTGGTTCTCTCACGCATTTATACAAACAATTGGCCGGCATCAGGAATAAAATCAGGTGAAGTATAAACAAGTAACCCCTCACTTCACTCGTACACAGTATCGAATTGCGGAGACACCGGCGTCAAAGAGGGCCCTGCTTTGGTGCTCCAATGGGAGACACTCATCTTGGGTTTTGCTCTTTTGCCTCCCCTATTATTACTCTTTTCATTTTTCCTTGAATATCTTTCTCCAATTTACGAGTGAATTTTGGGATCTCCAAGAAAAAGGGAATTCGTTTTTATTGAATGAGAGGTAGATGAAAATGGGTCAGATCTCCATCCGTGCATCTAGGGATGTCAAAACGGGTTAACGGTATAGGTTAGGGTTAACCCAAACGGGTTCAGTTTAAATCAAGTTATTAGCCCAACGGTTCAGTTCAGGTCATTTCGGTAACAGGTCATAATAAGTTGTCTTTTTCTCGGTGTCAGTTCAGTTCAGGTTCATGTCATTAACGGTCAGGCTAGTATCAGTTCGGTCCAAAACGGTTCAGGTTAATACAGTTCAACGATAAGAAACAGTATGTTTCAGGTTGGCATCAGTTTACATCGGGTTATTTTGGAGCGTCTTTTACGATAAAAATTGATCATAAAACACACAAAAAGTTTCTTAATATGTTAATTGTGATTTGAAGTTATTGTCAAGTTGAATAAGATTTCAGTTCAGGTCAGGTCAAATAATGTAACGGGTTGATTTCAGTTCAGTCCAATTTAATAAATCTTCGGGTTCGGGACATGTTATCCTCAGTTCAGGTTATTTTCAGTTCAAGTTAAGTTCAGTTCAGGTCATTAATTCACGGGCCAATAACAATTCATGTCACTTCAATTCGGTCAATTTCTGGTTACGGGTTACTTTCAGTTCAGTTTATTTCAGTTCATGTCACAGCCAGTTCATTTAACCCAATGGGTTCCAACCCAAACTGACATCCCTAGGTGCATCCAAATGTAATTTATTGTTCATTTAATACTCCCTCCGTCCCATTTTACTTGCCACATTCTATTTTGGAACAAATTTTTATGCGAACCAATTTTCATGTGGGCCCACCATTGGTAAAGGTAAGTGGAAGAAAAATATTGGTTTAAAGAGGATAAAAATGACAAAAAAGAGGGTAAAAATGTAAAATATATGTGGGGCCCATAGACTATAAAAGGAAATGTAGCAAGTTTTTTGGGACATCCAAATAAGGAAATTGTAGCAAGTAATTTGGGACAAAGGGAGTATAACTTTACTCTCTCAAAAAAAATTATATTACCTCATTTTCTTATTATTTGCAACAATCTACCTTTTATGCATGTCGAAGCAAAACTTTAAATATTAATGTATGTAATAATTACGTGTTTGTAAAAATTATTACAACTGCATATTAATAAACTACATGTTACGACGAATCTAGCAAGACCCCATTTGACCATGTTTTTTATTACAGGTAAAGCTTAAAAATCTTGTTCAAAGTACATAACATAAATAGCGTCAAATGTTGAATGTTGCAAATAATAAGAAACAGAGGACTTTGTATAATTATACTCATTTTAAATTTTAAAATTAGCAAAAGAATTTAAAAATGAGTAAAATTATTCTTGGATGTTAGGGGTGCAAATACCAGGATGTATATAAGTATTTCTAGGAAGGAAGGGAGAAGACAAAATGAATCAATATGAAAGACTCAAGGGACAAAACTCCTTGAATGCTACTGCAAATGGAGGATTTCTGATCTTCAAATAGCAATCATGTTTTGAGTAATTAAATTGTCAAGTAACTTCTAAAAGAGTCAACAAATCCAATCGTAAACTGTTTCTCGAATAGGCATTAGGAAATCTTAAAACATGCTAAATCAACATCTCTCGAATAGCTAATTTAGCAAGTCCTAAAATCAAAGTTGTCAAGCTATCAAACTTTATGTGGATTACTTGGAATCACTTGTCTTTTGAATTCTAGTTATAAAGGCTTCAAACTCATCATAAGTTTCATTCTTAGTTGATAAGAATATAACCCATGTAAATCGGGAGTAATCGTCAACAATAACCAAAACATATTTCTTATCACTTCTGCTATGAATCCTCATAGGACCACACAAGTCTATATGGATGAGTTCTAATGGTTTAAATGTACTAATCATATTTTTTACTTTTGAAACAAGATCTGACCTGCTTGCCTTTCACACATGCTTCACATCCATGATGACCAAGGAACTTGACCTTTGGTAAACCAACAACCAAGTCCTTAGAAGTTAGTTTGTTCATGAGTGAAAATCTAGCATGTCTAAATCATTTGTGCCATAATAAAATATCATCATCAATAAAACTTAAACAATGTATGTGTTCCCCCTCCGAGTTCTGTTTAGAACAACCTTTCCAAAATTATCATTAATGATCTTACAAAAATTTGAAGTGAAACTTACTGAATTACCTTTATCACATAATTGAGATATACTTAACAGATTGTTTCTCAAATCCTCGACCAAAAATACATTATCTATGTAGTAGGAACTTAACCTTCCAACTTTACCTTTGCCAATAATCCTGCTTTTCTTGTTATCTCCAAACGTCACAGTTCCTCCTGGTAAGTCTCCAGTGAAATAAATCTTGATTTATGACCTGTCATTTGCATAGAACAACCCTTGTAGAGGTACCATTTGTTGTTCCCCTTCACAAGGATCTGCAAAAATAACTAAGTGGTTAGGTGGAGGAACCCAGGGTTCCTTGGGTTCCTTTGACAAAGAAACAAAATCATTTTTCTTCATCCAGATTTTTTTTAGCATTTTTCTGTTGGGAAAGTTCCTTCTTGTTACAGGTTTTGTCATAATGACTAGTTTTGCCTCAAATTAAAAGGAACATCATATCTTATTTTTTGGCAAATCAACATACTTTTTCAGTTTCACTTTATGTTTAGAGTGAACATAACCTAAACCTTCTGTTCTTTTGGTTTGAGCATACTCAATCCACTTTGGAGTAACATACTAATCAATTCCTTTATTTTTCCCGGTCTCAAATTCCTTCTACAGTTTAGCTTTTTCAAACCTCATTCCCTCAAGATTACTCTTGAGTTTTTCAAAATCTTTATTAAAGTTTATAGAGGAAGAACTTGCAGACATCTCAGGGTTCTTTTTGAGGAAAAACTCCCCTTCAGATACCTAGGTGTGCCTATGAGTAATGCTAAACTCAAGGCACATGAATGTGAGAAGTTGATTGATAAGATGACCGCAAGAATAAGGAGTTGAGGGTCCAACCAACTCTCTTTTGCTGCTAGACTTTAGTTGTTCAATGGGGGTGTTGATGAGTATGCACGTTTATTGGAGCCAAATTCTTGTTCTACCCAAGAATGTCATCAAGCAAGTGAACCAAAGTTCTAGGTCCTAACTCTGGCACGGGAATAAGAAACCTAATCTCGGTTATGTTAGTTGGGAAAGTGTTTGTTGGCCCAAGCAAATGGGAGGCCTGGGTGTAAGGAATCTGAGCTTGTGGAATATTGCAACCATTGGGAAGTTGGCCTGGACCATTCACCACCAGAAAGAAAATTTATGGATTGATTGGGTTAATCATGTATATTTAAAAGGAAAAGAATGGAAGAACTATAATGCCCCTGTGAGCAATAGTTGTGTTCGGAAACACATTTGTCATGCAAAATCTGCCATATATATATATAGTTCCTTCCATTCATGGGATTGCCAAGACAGACCTGTGTATAAGATCAATCAAGTATACTCTGACTTGATTCAAGTTGGTCAGAGGCTGCCTTGGCATTACTGTGTATGGAATAGGTTTACAATGCCTAAACATAAGTTTTGCACTTGGTTAGCAATACTAGATAGAATACCTACAAATGCCAGGCTTCATAATTTTGACAGCAGCATTTCTAATGTATGCTTCATTTGCGTAGGGGCTAATGAAAGCTCTGCTCATTTATTTGGGGAATGCCACTATACTAGAGCCTGCCCCAAGGAGATTTGCACCTGGTTGGGAATACATGCTAGGCAACAGAATCTTCTTAGACTTTGCTTGTGGATTAGGTGGGCCATTAAAGGGTAGAAGTTCAGGAAGAAAGTAATGTTGGCTGCTCTTGCTTCTACATTCTATTAGGTATGGAGGGTGAGGAACTTTTCTAAATGGCACTCAAATGTCATAACTGTAGATAGCACTGTACAAAAAATGATATTTGATGTAAAAAATAGAATCAAAAACATTATAAGTACAAATGTAAAAAAATGTTGATAAGGAATGGTTGTATAGCTTGTGATTTGCCAAGTTAACGTGGCCCCTGGTTTTAGGCCCCTTTGTTGTGGGGAGCCCTTCTAGAGGGGTTGCCACAATTTAGGTGTCTTAGGTTGTATTGGTGTTTTTTGAGCAATATATTTTCTCTCTTATAAAAAAAAAAAAAGAAACATAATCCAACTAGGTCAATTTCCATCAGTTTATATAAAGTCAATTCGAAATTTGCGATATTTACCAAAATGTTCTCATATTTTAATTTTTCAATAAGTTCCTTTAAGTAGAGATTCTTGTCAAAGAGTTAAAAAAAATTTCCGTGAACATCAATGTGTTAGTTCTTGATCCAAGCACTGTGTTCCTTGCTTATTTTAAGAGCTCTTTCACATTCTCTTAAGTGATTACTAACATTTTTTCAATCATTTTCCATTTCTTTTAATACGTAAATTAAAGTTTCTTTAAGGAAGAGTTTATACCTATTTAGGATCTAGGATTACCTCATTGTGTCAAGTTTTTTAATCAGAGTTTGCCATTGAACAAAGATTGGTAGTTTCCTCTTCTGTTTACTCGATCACTTTCAGAATCTCCCCATGCAACAATCATTGTCTTACTTATGTCAGTTTTATTGAATGGAGCTCTGATTCCCTTGCCTTATTCCTTCTCTTTGCCTTTGCCCTTAAATTGTCCGGGGAGTCGCACTTATGACATCTAGAATCAATCTTGGAGGAACTAGCCTTTTTTAAAGTTTCCTTTGGTAAACCTTTTGTTCCTGTTGAATATCTTTTTGAATCATCTTACCATCATTGCAGCCTAATCCTCATTGACTTCTGATTCCTCTAGTTCCTTACCCTTGAGAGCCAAGTTCCTTGCCTTGAGACCTTCACTATTACTAGTTCCCAGATACAACTAGTGGGTCATGAGTTAGCCAACAAGTTGCTCAATATTGAACTTTGTGAAATTAATGGTCTCTTGTAAGGTAGAAGCAATAGCCCTCCATCTTTCATTTTGGGGCAAGCTTCGAAGAACCTTTCTTACCTGCTCATCAGTTGGGATACGCTTTCCAAGAGAGACTAACTCATTCATGCATAACATTAGTAATTCGTATTAACATTTCTTGAATTGTCTCTTTTGATTACATTTCAAAGCTTTTGTATTTAGACATTAAAATATCTACTTTAGATTGTTTTACCTCATTATTACCTTCGTGAGTGATTTGAAGTAAATCCCAAATTTCCTTTGCATTCTTACATCCCATGACATTGTTCTGTTCACGTGGACTAAGACCACAATAGAGAGTTTTAACAGTAAGAGCATTGATTTCCATTTTATGGAAATCTTCCTTCTCATATTCAGTTATGGGTTTAGGAATTACTTCGTTGGTTTCATTAGTTTTAGTAATTTCAAAGTCACCAACTTCTATAACACGCCATACCTGATAATTTTCCACTTTGATGAAGATTTCCATTCCATTCTTCCAATAAGTATGAAACTTACCATTGAACATAGGTGGCCTTTGTGTAAAGTATTCTTCTTCGAATTTCTGGTGGTTATATATCTTCAGTTCCATGCTCTTCACTTATTAGGGTTCCTTAGTTTCTTTGAGGAACATAGCTCTGATACCAATTGTTGAGAAGATAAATACTACTATGGGACTCGCACCCACGCGCCCCCGATCTCTGCTTCATATACGGAGGGTGCAGTTCTGGTTTGTACTAAGTAGGTTACAAACTACCCCCATGCGCATTTGTGATTTCAACTTCATCAAACCGAATAACACTTTATTTTATAGTTTTAAAGCCCTAAAGACACATAAGAATTATTAGGTGAGTTGGTTTTAGTAAAATGCACACTCAAGACTAAAGATTTGTGATCACTTTGACTTATTTCAATTTAAGCTTCCTAATCAAATTTATCCGAAAAATTAGTCTTTTCTTTATGTGATTTGCAATTTATTAGGTCTTTTATTAATCCTATAACTAACCTAAAAAAACTAATTCTAAAACTAAGTGATTAAAGCATTAAATCAGGTAAAAAGAAAATAAAACCTAAGAAAAGGTTTCTAATTATCTCAAATTCTACGTTTTGCCAATCCTTTATTTAATCAGTATTATATGAATTCTAAGTGATGAAAGCGATAAATGATTCCACTATTTTTCAGATTATTACAAGATTATTACAAAGGAATTACAAATTTAACAATGCAAAAAGGAAATTAAATAAAGACGTTAATGGTGCGATGGCAGCCTCATGTTAGATACCTTTTGTGCAATGTCAACACAATCTTCTTGAATGTAGTTGAATGTGTTTATATGTTTGTTGTTTTGGTGTTTTTGAATTGATTTTGACAGAGGTTTGTTAGGAATGAAAAAGTGAAAGAGATTGAGAGGGATTAGAGAATGTAGAGAGAGGGACGAGTGCGAGAGAGTGAGAATTGGAATTTGTGCCCTATTCTTAAATGAAAATTTTCCTATTTGTAGTGCTCGGGATTCGTCAAGTGAACGTTGGGCTGCACAAACGTGTGCAAGAACGCCCAATCGTGCGTGTGGGTGCCCAACCCGTGCGTGCTAGGACGCCCAAATGGGTGTGTGAGCGCCCAACCCTTGCGTCACAGATCGTGTGTGTATGGGCGCCTGTTGTGCGTTGGGGCGCAAGGGCTATGCATGTGGGTGCCCATGTATGGGCGCCGTCAACTTCATACATTTATAACTTTTTCATTTCAAGTTGGAATCGGTCGTATGATCTACTGTTGGAAATCTATTTGAATGTAGTTTCCAATTTAACTTGAATCAACTCAATCCGATTTGTATAGAGCAAGTTATGTCCAAAATGTGAGAGATGGTCAAAATCCTTCGAACCAAATCAAACATCTTCGAGTCAATTCTTCACCAATTGTCACTACAATCTCTCTAACATTAATGGAAACTTGCTTTGCTACTTGGTTCCTAGATTGGCCTACTCGCTGTTCTACCTCTCATCGGGATACTTTCCAAGTTTAATTGAATCTTCGGAAATACTTGCATAATCTATTGGTTCTCCAAATATTCAGAATATACTTTCAAAATACTCGACGAATGAAGCCGTGTATGTGCGTTTGGATTTTAGAGATATCATCGGCACTCCAAGTCCTCGCATCTAAGGTCTTCATCGTTCATTTCGAGCATTTTTAGACAAACATTGAATACTTATTCAAGTACTTATTTTAGAACATCGGAATAGTAGCGACGTGGTATACTTTAATCATCGACCTATTTTAGGGACAATGTAGGTGTCTACAGAAGCCCCACTTTGACTGAGTCTGTAGAAATGAATTGTTTCGTAAGATGCTAGTTAAGTACTCGGTACTTGGAAAACTACGGTTAGTTTTACCTGTATCTAAGGCGACGTTGGATTACTTCGTTAGGGATTTTGGTTTTCCAGGATGTAACGCCTTCTTCGGTTTGGACTCTTTTGGAAGCTCCTCGTTCCTCTAGAGATTTATTTTCACTGTAGGAACTTAGACCGTAGGGAATTGTTGACCTAAACTGTGTCTCCCGCGGTGAGTTTGAGGTGCATCTTTCCCTTACCAAGTACTCCCGAGGTGCTGTTGTTGCCCATGTACACATGGTCTCCACCACTAGCATCTTCAAACTCAACCATCAAATCCTTGTTTGCACATATATGTCTAGAGGCTTTGGTATCCTAGAACCACCCCTCCTTGTTCTCCACCAAATTGACTTCAACTATGGCGGTGATTATGTCATTGTCCTCAACCAAGTTGGCTTATGTGTTGTTACCGGTTTTCCACGCACCATATCTCTTTGAGCAATTTTAAGCCTTGTGACCAAGGGCTCCAAAAACATAGCAAGCTCCTTTACTCTTTTGAATCTTTCCTTGTTGTGAACTTACCCTTTCCTTTATCATCTTTCTTCTTCCCATTTTTGTACCTTTTTTTAACACACTAGTTTCATCAACAATGTTAGCATTGGAATCATAAAGGGTAAGAGGTTCAAGCTTATCTTTGAGACGATTGGCCTCCTCGGTCCTCATATGACTAATGAGTTCTTGAAGTGTTAAATCTTT
Source organism: Salicornia ramosissima (assembly GCA_951394345.1). Classification (NCBI taxonomy): domain Eukaryota; kingdom Viridiplantae; phylum Streptophyta; class Magnoliopsida; order Caryophyllales; family Amaranthaceae; genus Salicornia; species Salicornia ramosissima. The sequence goes on along the minus strand of OX596233.1, from coordinate 13,917,710 downwards.
CTTCTTGTGCTTCAAAAAATTCTGGTAGTCATTTCATGAAGGCGGAAAATTTTCAAGCAACACATTGGCTTGTAAAGTTTCACACATCTTCATTCCTTCACTAATAATTTCGATGATCAAATTATCATATTCATATGATTGGCTTGTTGTCATGCATTTTAAGGTTGATTAATTTTCCCACAACATATTTCTTTTTGCCCGCATCGTCCACCCCATATTGTTTCTACAAAGCATCTCAAATATATTTTCTAGACTTGTAATTAACAAATAAATCAAACAAATTATTGGAGATATGATTAAGAAGATGTCCACTTACCATTTTATTGTCCTTCTTTTTCAAGCGAGTGGCAGGCTCCATGGAAGCGGTTGCGGTGTTAATCTCTTTCATGACATCTTTGTAAATCACGTAATCAATCTCCATTTTCTTAAAGAAAATAAGCAACTTTTGAGACCACCTCTTATAGTTTTTCCATCCAATGTCTCTAATTTAGATATAACAAAGGAAATACAACAATGGACAAACTAACTAGAGACAAAAACAATGGAAAGGAAAACAAAAACTTAGAGATCCACTGACTTGAAAAAAATTTCGGCTCTACCAGGTTGCACGCACTATAGTCGTTGTTGGTACGTAATTCAAGGTATCACACCTTCTTTCTCACTATGGCACTCTAGGAAGAAAGATTGGAGTTTGAACACTTATGCCCAAAAAATGAGAATGTGAATGGCTTTTTTAGTAATGAGAAAATCATAAAATACATGAGTATTTATTGTGTGTGAAAATGATGAAACAAAAGGATTTTTATAGGCATCAAAGAGAATTGTAATAATCAGAATGTAATTGTCACTATAAAGATCTTAATAAAGAAGGTAATCAACTCTCATAAACATGGACGTTACAAAGAAAAGATTCCCCCAAGAAACCCCAATAGTCACTACTTCGCGACTCACGACGAGCTCACTGGATCTGAAAGTGTTTCACATGTCCTTGGTCGCGACTCGACATCTTGAAAACATCATAACTATTACGTTACTCATCATAATTGAGCTTATGATCTATTGTTGGAAAGATCTTGAAGTCTACTTTCCAATGAAATTGGAATTACTTCAATCCAATTAGTATATCAAAAATTATGATCAAAACAGTAGACAATGGTCTTTTTCCACTTTTATATCTACAATTTCCACAAAACTAAGGTTTTGTTCTATTCGCGGGATTAAAATGGATTGAATTTGATTTTATTAGAATGGAATTGAAAGGATTGGATTAAATTAGAATGGAATGGAATGAATTATGATGGATTGAATATATAAATTAGAATGAATTGAATGGATGAGATTGGATTAAAATGGATTGAATCATTGAAGTTATTAGAATAGATTGGATTGAATAAATATGAATTAGATTTATTGGATCGGATTAAGGTTATAGTCACCCATAGACAACAAAGCCTAATAATTAACATGGATCAAATCCTATAAAAAAAAGGTTTTGAGGGGGCCAATTCGGTCAATTGGGAGGTAATTGGCTCTTTTTAATGATGTAAGGACCAATTTATTAAGAAAGAAAACATACTTTCTTTTCCTTCTTTTATTCAAATCGTGATATGTGCTTGCACCTTTTCAAGGGAATATTTTGAATAACTTTTTAAGCTTTTGTTTCCTTCCTTTTCGCCACTTTTCGTGTCTTATACTGCATGTACGCATAATCAACTATGATTATAAAATTCTACGAAAATACCACTCGTATCATTGCACTATGTGAGCAACCAACTTGGATTTGTAATCTTAGATTTTGGGAACAAGTTTTTTGGGTTTCTGGCTACTCTGAAAGGTCAAATGCACAATCAAACATGTATATTAATAGAATGATACACATATCATCAGTTAATTAGTTGAATTTGAATAAAAATTAGTATAAGGTTTATTAACATTAGATATCGGTTAGATTTGTGGATTCATCTCAATTTGAAATCGAAATATTACGATCCAAATTCCAATTATTTGTTTGGATTTTATTTCGCATTTTAAATTATTTGTTTTTTTTTAAGTATTTTAATACACGTCATTTGCTTATTAAGGATTTGAGCTGGGAATTGAGCCAAATCTAATTTCAAGTTTTTTTAGCTGCCAAACATACATGTAATTTGGTCCAAATTTATCATTTCAAATGAAATGGTTTTATCCAAATATAGAATTAGATTAATTACAACATTAAACCAAATTGGCATTAATCATTAATATAACAATGAACATTAACATTTTTGTAAGTTATATTTGTATAGAGAATACATTCCTCTAAATACTCATGGATGTACTTTCTTGGAATTAATTTCATTGGTTCCTTTTAAAACTAGGGTCCACTAATTATCAATTTATTATTTTAAAAAAATATTCTCAACCAATTAAATAATTGACACACAATTACAGAAATGGTACACATAAAGTAGGATATAATTGAAGATTTGGACTAAACTAAGGATTGTCGCTGGAGAGCGAGTTTTGAGTTTCTCAACAATCATACATAAGTCTCATAGGATTACCACATCTAATAAGTTTCACCTATACGTAATTAGTTTAAATAAGTTCAGAGAAGTTCGGTTCTTATAAAATTAAAGAGAACTTAGCATAATTTTTCTCTGTAGAACATGTATACAAACATTATATAAGATACTCATACATTAAAGCATGCAAAGCATGCACATAAGCCTAGTTTACTAAATCGAAAAAACCGAACAATTGCTTGGACATTAGCTAGTAACTATATTAAAAAAAAGTACCCTTTGGCTACATGAGTATAAAAATTAGCGCAGACGACATTTGAGTATGTTAATTAAAAGACCACGACAAATTCACCTAAATATTGATTGGATATAAGTTAAACTCTTCATTATGCTAAAATATTTGTGGGTATATATCCTCAACACTCGTACATTTTCATTTATGTCGGGGTTATGTCAGATTCATTTTATCCTCAAAGGGCCCGATATCTTAGAGAAGACGTCCTAACAAGAACCTACTTAGAAAATAATGTCAAATTCATTTTCCTTTGAGTTTGCAGTAGGCATAAAAGCAGGAACCGAGGAAGCCAATGCCTTGACCTAGTATGTTCAACTGAAACCAATGCAACAAAAAACGTGAGATGTTAAAGGAGCCAAATCAAGTTCAAGTACCATACGTGAAAGAAAAAGTGAAACATGACATATTAGTATCGTAACCCAATTGACCAAATATGTGTATAAAATAATACTATTTTGCCACATTGGTATAAAAAATAATAGAAATTACAAATTAATATAAACGTTAGTTTCATAGGACAAATGACCTGGGTATAAAAAGTTAGCTTCTTCGGGTGATATTTAAGCCTGATGTCTTCTTCGAGTATGTGTATAAGGTACAACTTTTTATTAAAAAAGTTGTTAATCGTAACCCATGATTACCTATGTTGGATTATTTGATTTCGGAAATATTGTATATGACCACAAAAACACGCCGAGTTTCCCCTGAAGCTGAAATAGGCTCTACTATAGACAAGTAGTCTTGTAGGCTGAAATATAGCTCTCCCCAAGATATGTCAAATTGGTGATCATCCGAAAAAATATTGAATTACTTAAACTACCCTTATACCCCACCCCTTCCTGCACTCACTCACCACACAACACTCACACCGTAATTCACTCTATCTCTCTCTAGTCTCTACTACTACCACCCCACCACATTACACCACCAACACCACACTAACAACACCACCATGAATTAACGACCTAAACTATCCTTAATTAACCCCCACCCTCCCTCCACTCACTACACAACACTCCCACCCTAATTAATTCACTCTATCTCTCTCTAGTCTCTACTTATCACCATCCCACCACATTACACCACTAACACCACCACCATGAATCAACGAATTGGAAAAGAGGTGTCTAAAGGAGCACCTAAGAAGAGAAGCAAGAAGGCCGCCACCTCGAACGTTTCTCTAATGTCACCACCACCGGTAAGGCTTTTTTTAACGTCAGGTTTTGCGGCGAACACCCAAGAAATTTAAAGCCCAAATCATGGTTGGGGCATGCCTCCCATAATTGAGGCGTTCAGATCAGACGCGTATGCCATGGTAGGGATGCATGGCTGAGACGTCCCTACCATAGTTTGGGCGCAGTATTGTGACGTCCTAGGAATTAATTAATTTGTACACATGATTTAAATTGACGAACTCAAACACAACAAAACAACACCTACTATAAGGGTACTAGCCAAAATCCCGCCAAAGGGGCAATAACCATACAGAGCGAGGGAGTAGTAAATTAGCTACAAAGATTGAATAATAATAAAGACAACAATACAACAAAAAGGGTGGAAAATGAAAAAAAAAATAGTAAATTGGTACCTGATATTAGGCTCAAATGTTATACGAAGCTAACTTTTCATAGTAATTTGTTATACAAATCTACTTTTTATACAAATTTTTCATTTATGTAATTTTTTATACCAATGCGGCAAAAGGGTGTTTTTTTTTATATACATATTTGGTCAATTGGCCACCGATAAATAAACTTTTTTTTTCTTTTGTTCATTATTGTGCGATGACCAGAAGATAGAGGAAAAAATTTATTTATGATTACGTGAATGAGTGTAAATTTGACAAATATTCCAATTTTTGGAACAAAAAACGAACCTTCATTTTTTTGTTTATTTAGACAAATCAAAAGATACATTTAAAATATCATTGCACACAAAATATTTATATAAGGCTAGTCCTCTAATATTCTATCAGACATTAGATTATTAGAAAATACAGATTGACTATAAGATTTGAAATGACTGTATTTTTCCATACATAAAAATAATGAAAGATAAGGAAAATTGTTTAAATAAATAGTGAAAAAGCTAAACATTAAATTGGGAAATAAAACACGTTAAGCATAATAGTTTCCACGTACCGAGTCAAATGGAAGGCCCCCAAAAACAAGCCAGCCAACTCCAATCGTGAAGACGTCCTATATAAAAAGTTTTTATTTTGCCAAATAAGAAGAAAAAAAGAAAAAAAAAAACATTAAAAGTAAGGTAAAGCTTAATGTTAACAAAAATTAACTCCCGGAGGAAATTCTTAACATCTCTATAGAGGTGTCACATTAGTAGTCGGTTCAGTTATGATTGGCCTAAATGGTTTAGTTGACTTCATTTCAATTCAGTTAATTTTTTCAATTTAACCAATTTGGTTTTAAATTTTTTATTTTCGGTTACAACTCATCGTAACAGTTCAAATCAGTATTGTTATGGTTATTCTTTGGTTTTACTCATACAATTTCACATGTTGTTAGTTCCTTACTTCCTTGTGAACGGTTAATATAGCGGTTCTGATTGTATTCATTTTACGTTATGGTTAATTGTATCACTATGTCAAGTACCAACAACTCCAATGGTTCTAAATTGTAATTGTTCAATTTAAAAAATTGGAATCTAGAATGGAAAATGTTATTGTAATTAGTAATTGAGATTAGTTTTTTTTTTTACACATTTTGTACTATATTATTGTCCAATAAAATTATAGTGATGAGCTTGTTCTAAATCATATGTTATATTGATTAAGTAGATCGGAATATTTGATATTCAACATATCCTAAATTTTTTGTAAATTTTTTTGGAAGAAAAATTGGCATTTTCATCTAAATTTGGGAAAGAAAGTTAATTTGAAGCATTTTAATTGGAATTTAGGAGGAACGAGGGGAAAGTTTAACTTTTCATTAAAATTTGGAAGGCAAGGTTCATTTTCATTGATATTTGAGATGAAAGGTTAATTTTTAATTAGGAAAATTTGTTAAAAAAAACCTTTTAAAAAATTAATTTTGCCAAAAAAAGAAAACCTTTTTAAATTTTTTTTGGCAAGTTAAAATTCAAACACCAAATTTGGTTGTAAGATCAAACCTTTTTGTGGTTTTCATTCATTGACTTTAAAAAAATTTAAATGTTTTTTTCGGCAAATTTTCCTTTTAATTAAAATATGGGAGGAAAGTTTAGTTTGCAATTGAATGAATTTGAGAGGGGAGTTAAAATAGTAATTGAATCTGGTCTAGTTAACCAAAACTTTAAAATAACTTTTAGTTCATTTTGGTTCTGTTAACCAATAATTTATTTTTTGTTGAGTTCATTATGGTTTAATTAATCAACTAACATTGTTAAACAATTTTCAGTTAAGTTTAATTCAGTCATGGTTTGATTATGGTAAGTTTAAAATAGTTTTAATTAGTCAAATTTTTCATTTCAATTTATGACTCAGTCCAGTTTCAGTTCAGTTAAGTAAAGTTCATTTTGCTTCAGTTGACATTTCAGTTATGAGTCATTGGTTCTTAGTTCATTTCATTCCAGTTAATTCAGTTCAGTTTGTGTTAGATTAACAATTGAACCAACAGTTACCAACCAAACTGATAGCTCTGCATCTATTTCCTCCGCTTTAGTTGCAACGTTTTTTTCACGCTTATCAATGTATAATTTAAATTCGTAATATCTTTAATTCCATTTTAGTAAAACTTAGATCAAAATAAAGTAACATTGAGACGATTTAAAAGAGATCCACTTGATTATATTTGTTTACATGTATAAAGTATAAAAGCGAATTATATGATTGATTGTGAATTGTGTCAAAATTGTCAATGTTGCGATTAGTATGAAAGACAGGAAGTATATACTACTAGAAGAATAGTCATGTCAATATTTTCTATCCCAATCTACTAACAATTTTCCGCCCAATGCAACCCTATTTTATTTTATTTTTTTTAAATTTCCCAATACAATAAAGGCTCTCCTATATTATTTTTTGTTTTTCAACATCATGATTCCCCTTTTTGTATGCACCAGTCATCTGCCGATGGAGTTATTTTATACCTCTTTTTCCCAACAAAAAATATAGTGTTTGAACTTCATGAGACCGTGACTTTTCACTGAAATAAGATCTCTTTACATTAATTAGTTTTTTATTTTATTTTTCCACGCCAAAAGACCCTAAAACCTATCATCTCACTATTTTCAGCCCTTTTTTTGAATTCCATATTTTATTTTATTTTTGAAAAATATAATAAATTAAATTATTTTAATTAGTTCATCATCTTTTATAATTTAATTAACTATTATTTATTTTCTTAATACCTCATATTTCTTAATTAATTAAGATTTCCATTTTAAAAAAATAAAATAAAAGTTCGAGCATTTTGTGCTGGTGATTATCTAGTGAAGTAATAAACTAGGAGGAGTTTACGGTCATATAAAATAAATAGGAGTATAGCTAGCTAGAGAGGAAAACACACACCTTCAAGTTCCCACAAATAGTCTGTGTGAGTGCTGAATTAAGAGATGTATTCCAAAACACAGTGTAGTTCAATAAGAATGCCATTATGCATGAAAGAAAAATTATGACCTGCAAAATTAGCGTTGTGGATTGTAAGTTTAACAACAGCCCATACAGAATTGACGAATGCTAAATTCACTCTCAAAAACCCTTACTCGATCTCATCCTCACGTACTCTCAACCTCATTTTCACTTTCTATTTGAATTGTGGCATGAGAAATAATATAAAATTCACATTTTTTTATAACTTTTATGCCACATGTTAAATGGAGAGTGAGAGTGAGTGTTTTGAGAGTGCAGTGGATTTAACACTCATCTACAGAATTACATGTAGTAGTATGTTGACAATTTTGAGGAAATTCATAATATAGAAAGCAAAAGATTGTCAAAATACGGCTTAACCTTTGACTAGTCTACTCAAAATATGTTAGCTTTTGATTAACTTAGAATAAGTTAATTTTCTATTCATTTCTGATTTAAACGGCATAAATAAGCTTCAATCAGAACATGTGTTGTGTCATAATTTAATGGGATAACCATTATTTTGAGCTAAAATAATGGATCTAAAGTTAAATTTTAATTCGTCAATCAAAATCATCCATTATTTTGAGCAAATCATCAAAAAATTACCTTATTTTCTACAATTTTTAATTTATATATAGAAAATTAAGAGTTGGGGGTGTTAGGGATCCACTTGCACCCCCGACAAGGGCGTTTCACCCTGACTAGCTGACCGGGCAGAATCACGCATGTGATGAGTTAAAAAGATGGAGCACCATCAGTTTCGAAGCACAAACTAATAAGATCGAGTTTCATATATAATTGGGTTTAAGAATTATTATATATATATGAAGAGGATCAACTAAAAACGTTTTCAACCTAAAAACCCCTACATTAGACACTTAAAGGTGTACACGTGTGATTACTAATGGCAATCTTTGTAAATATTAGTAACTTTCGCTAAAAACCATTTGTACCCCTTTAAACATCTAATGTACCCCTGCGACTGCTAATCTACCCCTTTAAACTATTTTCTGTCTGATTTTCAACCATCTTTTGGTTTTTAGCCAATCCTTCCTCTATATATATATATATATTAACAAAAGATGTAGTAGTTTAATTATAGAAAAATTTGCCACTAACCACCTAATAATTACCAAAAGTTGTGAACAACTACCATAATTTTTTTTTTATTAAATTTAACTATCAATTAAGTGCCAAAAAATTGCAAACCACCACCCATTTTTAACACCATTAATTTAAATCACAATTAAACCTTAATTAAACCACTTAAATCTTAATTAACACTTTTTATTAAAAAAAATAGAAAAATAAAAAGAAAATCTGGGGGAGGGGGAGGGGTGGTTGAGGGTTTTTTCCTAATTTTCCGGATTTGTTTTCTTTTTTTTAAATAAAAAGTGTTAATTAAGATTAATTAAGGTTTAATTAAGACTTAAGTGGTTTAATTAAGGTTTAATTGTGATTTAAGTTAACGGTGTTAAAAATGGGTGGTGGTTTGCAACTTTTTGGCACTTAATTGGTAGTTAAATTTAATAAAAAAAAAATTATGGTAGTTGTTCACAACTTTTAGTACTTATTGAGTGGTTAGTGGCAAAATTTTCTTAATTATATTATTACTGCCAATCTGCCATGCATTAACAAAGTAATTCATGCAATTAAATTAAAGAATTATAATAATAAGCACCTGAAATCCGAGGGATGACAAGTCTGGAAAGCTTAACAACATCTGAAGGTCGCCTTGAAGGTATGTCCATATCAGCAATATCGGTCCACATATAATTCCTACATGGTTCATTCTCAGGGCCAAATCAGTCTACTACACATATTCAAATATCAACAAATTGATATATAGTACTAAAATGGATGTCGAAAAAACGACCACCGAAGTCAAAATAAGTTAAACCGTCGATCTTGATAATTAGATTTGACTTTTTAAATAAGAATAAAAATTTTAAAATTGTTTTGTAATTTATTAACATTAATTCAATTTTAATTTTTTTGGATTTATCTAAATAAATTTCAAATTTTTAATTTAATTTTTAAATTATCAAAATCTAAAATCAATTTAGGTAAATCCAAAAATATTAAAAATGAATTAATATTACAAATAAAATAATTTAAAATGTTTATTTTTATTTAAAATAAAAGTCAACTCTAATTAATTATCAAAATCAACTTAATTAACATAGAAAATCAATGGTTTCGATTACTTGACTTTGTTGGTCGTTGTTTCGACGATCATAGAATGAAAGTTATACTAAAACGGGTACTTAAAGATGAAACAATGATTATATATTTGGTGAAAATTGTGCGATTTAGGGCCCGTTTGGTAGGATCTAATTGTGTTCCCTGAAAACTGTTCTCCCATTATGTGAAAATTGTGTGATTTAGGGTCCGTTTGATAGGGTGTAAAACATTTTCAATCTAAAATGGTTTTCCATGAAAATCTTTTTACGACGGAAAACTCATTTTCAAAAGAATTTTCCGTTGTTTGGTTGAATGAAAAATGAGTCACGAGATAGAGAATAGAGAATGGAAATCAGTTTTCATTTGATTTTGGGAGGAAAATGTTTTCAACTATGGTGTAAACCATTTTACGTACACTCTAACTTTTCCATTTCAATTTTCAGTCCAACCAAACAGTGTAAAATGAGAAAAATAGTTTTCAGTGAAATCATTTTACACTCCACCAAACGGATCCTAAAATGTAAAACTTGGGGTGTAAAACCTTTTTCCCCTTATTAAAACATTTCCCTCTCGAATTGGAAAGAAAACATTTTACATCACAAATCGAAGGAAAATATTTTCCGTCACAATTTAAGTAATCACAAATTCTTATATACGGCTGGCCGCATGGTTTGTAAACCGTGCGGCCAGCTGCATTGTTTCAAATGGTGCGGCTGTTTTTTGGGGTTACAAAGTCTTTAGTGGGTTACAAAGTGTTTTTTGGGTTACAAAGTGTTTAAGTGGGGTTACAATGTATTTTTTTGGGGTTACAATGTGTTATTTTGGAGTTATAGTGGGGTTACAAACTGTTATTTCGAGTTACAAAGAGTTTTTGGGGTTACAAAGTGTTTATGTGGGGTTACAAAGTGTTTATATGGGGTTACAAAGTATTTTTTGGGGTTATAAAGTGAGGTTACAAAGGTTTTTTTGGTTTAAGTGGGGTTACAAAGTGTTTTTTTGGAGTTACAAAGTGTTTTTGGTGTTACGAAGTATTTTTTTTTAGTTATAATGTTTTTTTGGGGTTACAAGTGTTTAATTGGGGTTTAAAAGTTTTTTTGGGGTTACAAAGTGTTTTTTGGGGGCTTACAAAGTGTTTTTTGGGTTACAAAGTGTTTAAGTGATGTTACAAAGTGTTTTTTGAGTTTAGAAAATATCTAAGTGGGGTTACAAAGGTTTTAAGTGAGTTACAAATTATTTAAATGGGGTTACAAAGTTTTTTTGGGGTTACAAAGTCTTTGTAACCCCATACAAAAATCAACTTTGTAACCCCATACAAAAGTGTTTTTTGGGGGGTTACAAAGTATTTTTTGGGTTACAAAGTGGGGTTACAAAGTGTTTTTTGAGTTTAGAAAATATCTAAGTGAGGTTACAAAGTGTTTAAGTGAGTTACAAATTATTTAAATGGGGTTACAAAGTCTTTGTAACCCCATACAAAAATCAACTTTGTAACCCCTTATTTATCAGCGCGTCGCACCATTACTAAATGGTGCGGCTAGTTGCACCAAAATCGCGTTGTAAAGTAATTAGCTTAACCTTTTGGTTGAGATGGTTCTCTAACATGGTATCAAGAGCCAACGTGATACAAAGGTTACGGGTTCGAATCTCTACTCCTTCTCCCTTTCAAGTGGAATTAATTAGCACCAGATATGGTGGGCCTGTGTTGCATCCATGAAAATGAAATTTTCAAAGTAAAAGTTTTTTTTTTTGACAAAACCATTTTCATCCAAAAGCGTTAGTTTAACGTACCGTTGCACCACATAAGGCCAAAACTGTTTAGACCACTGGATTTTCCTAAGAAAATTAAACCAAGAATATGAAACAATAATGTTAAATATATACAATACGCTATATATACATGAAAGTAGGCAAAAAACTGGCCTTACCAAGGCGAGCTATAGAGGTGAGATAGACTGCTGTGCATAAGTTTGATAAGAGCACAACACCATAGCTGTAGAAGTCGAATGACAAATCACGGGCTCCCGCTACAAATGCTCCAAGTATGATAATACCAACACTGATAAAACCATTAGACATATTTTTTTTTATCAAATTAATATATATATAGATCATTAAAAGTTATGATATTAATTAAATTGCTCATAATATAATAAGTTTGATCACAATTTTACTTCTTTTTTTCAAAATAATAATGAATAAATCCAATTAAAGAACAAATCCAATGAGTTCAGATGAAGAATAGGCTATCTGATCTTTATTTGGAATGACGTGTCTGAACATTTCTGATGTGACCTAATTTAATTTGAATTTTCAACTACACTTGGATCATAGTTGTACATTATAATTCATAAGATAAGTATGTAGAAATTATTGAAAAAGGTATCATTAATTATATATATAAATATATATATATATATATATATATATATATATATACTTGTATTGATGATTACATTTCAAATACATAATCATCATAACTTATTTTATTACGAAATTGAAGATATTAAGTGATAAACAAAAACAAATATAAAAAAAAATTGATTTGAATTTTTTTGATCCGATCATTTTAAGAAAAAATGACTAGAAAAACTAATTATTTACCTGCCAACAACACGATAGCTATATTTTTGACCAGCTAAAAGGTACTCGACCACCATTGTAAATGCCACTGTTGTACGCCTTAGTGTTGTGTACATAGGAACACTTATGCCACGTACAGACTCCATTGAAACCAACTAATTTTATGGATCGGAGGAGGTATATATATGTATGCCACGAAATCAATCAACCATCATATTAATTTCAACTACAGTAACTTTTTAGTATAATAGCACAACTTTTTACATAAAGTTTAGTAAAAAGTTATAGAGTAATTGTGGTAAGAAGTTACAATTTTACCATTAAAATTAGGAAATTTTGTGAAAACCCCCTTTATGTTTATGACTTTTTGTTAAAAAACCCGATTAAGTTTTTTTTTTTTAATTAAAAACCCTAACGTTTTGAGATGTAATAAAATGCACCTCTAATGTCATAATTCCGTCAAATATACAATTGGAACACTTAATTTATGATTTCAGTTGATCTGAAGTTCTTCTTTCATTACTTGGTGATTTGAAAAGAATTTTGCCTTCAATTGATTTGGATTGAATTTTGATGTATAGCTTGATTGAACTTTTGGAAACTTTAGTGGGTGCATATAAATGATAATATATGGGAACATTAAGGGGTGCAAATAATAATATTTGAAAACTTTAGGGGTGCATTTTATAACATCTCAAAACGTCAGCGTTTTTTTTTCACAAAACAAAAACATAAGGGGGTTTATCACAAAAAGTTGTAAAAATAAGAGTGGATTTTGACAAAATTTCCCTAAAATTATGTCAGAACATCAGCCGGTCTGACAGTAAATTTTATATACAATATAATAACATTTGATATAATGATCATTGTTAGAGGTTAGAAATACCATATAAAGTAGATATGAGAGTGCAAGAGGAAGTGTTTGAATTAGTGTCTTGGAGGGTACAAGGATTAGGGAGTTATGAAAAGTTGAATGGGATGATCCATCAGTTGTCAATGAAATAATCTTCCAACGTTTCATTACATAAAGAAAAAGGCACGAGCACATCAACTGTGAATCAATGTTCAAAGTGTTAGTTCATACTCTAAGCTTGCTAACACGTACTCCCTCTGTCCCCTTTTATTTTCAACATTTACTTTTTCACATCTCCCAATACACAACTTTAAATAAAAATATATTTAAATATATATAGTAAAAAGTTATAAAAATTGCATATTAAAAAGGTATACATCGAGCCGAGTTAAATTTTAGAACAGTAGCAAAAATCAGAGCGTGGCAAAAAAAAAAGGGGGACGGAAGGAGTACTATAATAATATGAAACTTGTTGAGGTAAAGTGAAAGTTCTAAGTTAATAATACCTGAAGAAGTGTGATTACATTTACATATGGGAACTTGTAAGAAGACAAGGCTGCTTTGTTAAACATAATCAAAAGAACTGCAAAGAAATTGTCAAATTTTAATTAGTCCCCAAAAAGTAGCGAATCTAGCTTATTCAAACAAATTGAAATAATGTAACTTTTTTTGTGTTAGTTGATAGAGTATATAACATATTTTTGTATCTCAACAATAAGCTTAAGCTTTTAGTTGAGATGATCATTTAACATGGTAACAAGAGACAACGTGACGTAATACTCACATGTTCAAAAGGGGAGTGATAAAGTATATTATATATTCATGGGCCTCAACTGTACTATTAGCTTCATCTTACAGTTGAGATGATCCTTTAACATTAATAAGGTTGTATTGCGATGATAAAGATTAGATAGACTTTTCATCTTCGGATTTAATTTGCTCTAAAGTTCCTTCATACGGTCATGCCTGAAGAGCTTTCACATACATGATCTGATATGCTTATGATGCTCGGATCTAAGCTAGCTTGAGCGCAGCCTGGCCTGTACGAGCTTCAAATGGCACGACATGACACCATTTAGGCTAGGCCAAGGCGAGCCCGTCACTGGCATGGTATGGTACGTTCATCAGCCATGGGCCGTGAATGGACAACATTTCCAAAACTTAACACGAGCCCAAAACATGTTGGATCACACTTACTTAGAGCTATAATCAACAAAACATAATAACTAATTCACTTGGCATGACACGTGTGAGCTCGGTAACTCATGACCAGCCAATGAGATATTGCCTTCACTTGATCTAGATTGAATAAGTTAAAGCTTTTGGTTTAGATGGTTCTTTAACAAGGGATTAAGAGCCAACATGAAGCAATGGTCACGTGTTCAAATTTCATGTGAAGGACAGTGATAAAGTATATAACATATTCCTGCGTCTCGATTATTAGCTTAAGCTTATAGTTAATATGATCATTTAACATTAATAAGGCTAGTTGTATTGTGATAAAGATCAGATAGACTTTTCATCTTTGGATTTGTTCTAAAGTGCCTTCATATGGTCCTGCCCGAAGAGCAATCACATACATGGACCTGATAAGCTTATGATGCTCGGATCTAAGCGATCTTGAGCCAGGCCTGCACGAGCTTCAGATGGCATGAAACGACACGAGTTAGGCCTGGCCAAGGAGAGCCCGTCACTGGCATTGTACGGTATGTTCATCGGTCGTGGGCCATGCATAAATAACATTTTCAAAACTTGGCATGAGCCCGAAACATGTCAGATCATACTTATTATGAGCTAAAATCAAGAAAAACATTAAAAAAATTATAACTAATTCACATGGCATGACACGCGTGAGCCCAGTAAGTCATGATCAGCCAATGAGATATTGAATTTCTTATCATAGACTAGCCAAATGCAATTCTAATTTTTTCTAATGCAGCCATAAAATTTTAAAAGTGGCATATGTTCTTTTTGTTAATTATTTTTTCATGCCAAACTCTCCACTAATGACTAACGAGTAATGAGTAATTGATCAGAAATTAATAACAGATAAGTTTGAACTGCCTTTTTCCAATAGCTCTTTCCACTTAGCAATCAGTTATCCTATATTTATATCCCACCCTATTAATATTTTTGGTACAATTTTTGTTGTCTATCTCAGATTTTTTGCCTCATTTCATTATTTGACACCGCTCCCTCCCTCTCTCCCTTTTTTTTTTCCTATATTTTCTTATTTGGATGTCTAATTTACTTGCTATAATTTTTTTATATATGGGACTCACTTGTTAAATACTCCCTCCGTAACAAAATAAGTACAACGATTTGACATAAAGTAGAAAGAAAAACTGTCAAATCGTTGCAGTTAATATGTTACAGAAGGAGTACTTCATATTTTATCCTTATATTTGTCATTTATCCACTTCACATATTTCTTCAAAAATCATACTAAAAGTAATGTACTACATCCGTAACGAATTAATTTCACCTTTTGTTTTTTCACGTATTTTGAGGAAGCGATTTAAGGTTGTAAATGACTAAATTAATCAAAATAATTTTGATATTCGTAACTTATAATCACATTCTTGCTTGTACTAAAACCATTTTGATTAATTCGTTCGTTTACTCCTTAAAATATTTCCTCAGAATACGTGACAAAATAAAAGGTGAAATTAATTCGTTACGGAGGGAGTAGTAACTAATTAATGACAGAGGAAGTATATTTTTCTCTTACTAACTTAATCTACTCCATACAAAACCAATTTTGCTAATAATCAAACATTGATTTCTGTGTAAAAGGTGAAAGTAACAAATTAAAGAATATGAGAATAATTAGGTAAGTATAAAAATGATGCATACAATAAATTAAAAAGGAGAACACACTTCTAAACAAGGACAGGCACACAAAGTGGTCCACTACACTTAACAGGATAATTAAGCACACTTTAATACCATATTTCCTAATGCTCATACATGTTACCCTTATCATGTTATATAGTGTGAATTTTATTAATATTTATTATATACTAGATTTATAGCATCTTTTTAAAATTGTCATACTAGCATCTTTAAAAAAATGTCTTTATTGATTGATATATTTCCTTTTTTAAGAAGCTAAGGAAGGTACACTATTACAAGCTGTTAAGATCTTATCTCAATGTCCCTCTCGGGATACTGTGTTCTTACCACTTGAATCACAGTACAACCTTGATATAATTTCTTTTTATGAGAATAGTATAATTAGGTATGAAATCCGCTTTTTAAGCATATATACGAGGCACACATGAAGTTAATTTAAAAAATTACACCTTTAAGACAAAAATTATAGCATATACTAGGGCACATAAAGATATGTGCTTCCAAACAATATTCCATAAATATTTAAAAATTGAAGGTCACAATGGAAAAAAAAATAAATCGGGAAACAACGTTAAAAAATAAGCAATTCGAAAACAAACCAGAAACAAATAATTAGCAAATTAATAAAAATGAGCAATTTGGTAACAACTCAGAAAGAATTGAGCTAAAAATAAGCAATCTGAAGAAATAAAAATGAATAGCAATCACACACTTTTCTTGTTGAAACTTTTTAAAAATAAATGTCTGGTTTCCCATAAAAAGTGTACATTTTTGACCCTTTTTATAAGGTAAGGAATTAAAAAAATCATCTCATTAAATGATATAGGCCATGTTTGAAAATTAGTTGTTAGCTGTTAGAGGTTAGCTGATTGAATTAGCTGTTTTGACTAGCTGTTTGTGATAGTTGATTTGACTAACTGATTCATATTAGCTGTTTGTGTAAAAGTGTTTGGTAAATAGCGGTTAGTTGTTAGATGTTTCAGAGTAAAAAGAACTAAAAAGCTAGGAGCTTTTTAAAAAAGAGCTTTTTCACCCCAAAATTCTCTTCCAAACCTCTAACTACCAAACACCCAAACATCCCCGTAATTTTTCAAGTCTTTTAAGAATCTGAAATGAGTTTGGGGCGACGATTTCATACCTTGTCTCTTAATTACTTTTTCATCTTTCACGTACGTGTGCTATATCTATGTATACATGATATAGATGCTCAAACTCAATGCAGCACTCAATTGAAAAAAAATAAAATAAAATTGATGAATGTTTTTATTAATTGACCACATATATATGGAATTATTAAGAAATGTTAGTGGAAAGAACATTATTATTCTATGAATTTAAACTTTAACCTTAAACTCGTGTGATTTCTTTCAATTCTCTTATTTACATCTTGTATTTGCCCTATTGGAACGTTGACTTTGGCCCCCACTTTAATTTGTTTCTCTTATTTTCTTCTTACATTATGTTATAGCCTTATAGGTACCGGCTCCAAATTATTTTTTTTCACTTGATTTTTTCAATGTATATTAATAATTGCAAATCTTAGTGGTCATGAGTTATGGCTATAGTTAATAGTGTGCTATTAATAACATTGAGATTAATTATATATTAGTATATGTTAATAACAATTATTCTGAACAATAGCCTCAAACATAGGACTACTAGTTTTTTATGCACAAAATGCATGCAATTTTACAAATCGTTGACAAAAATGTTTGGCAATAAAATCAATAAGTTCTCAAATAATTGTTAAAAACTTTTAAATAATTTTTTATTATTTTTTAAAATTTAATCTAGTTTTTTTTTTCCTTTTGCTCTTACATAGTTAGTATATTGCAAATTTGGTAAATAATTTATTTCTCTAAAATATTTATTATCTATGAATAAATTTTGATTAATTTTACAATTAATCGTACTTGCAGTTTTTAAAATTGTGATTAGTTGTTTTAAATAAGGATATTAGTGATTTCAAACATAAAAATTCATTATAGAAGATTTTATTACATGAATGACAAAATTGTCCCTAGCTTGACTAATAATTATGAAGGATGAGTAAGGGTAGTTTGGTAATCCACTTGAACACCTTCGCGACCTCATTCCTTCCCTTATATAATAGAGATCATTGACATTCACAATTAAAATTGGTTACCAAATCGCTCAAAAAAAAGTTACAAAAGAGAAAACTCAAAATCTTTGGGCTATCATTGAGAATTTTCCTAATATAATTTGATCTAGTCATAATTACCTAGGTTTATTAATTATCAACCTAATTTTCAAATAACAAATAATGATTGAAATTTTACATCATAGAATTAAAGATAATTAGCAATAAAAACACACAAACAAAACATATATAGCCTAATTCTAATTTGATCTAAAATAAATAAGAAACTCACAATGAAATAAAGTTAATTATTAAACCAGTTAATTTCTATTTTTAATTTCAAAGATGAAACTCTGCATGTAGACAAAAATGAAAATTTACATGTACACATGGGTATGGGTAACCTAGAAATCTAACTCGTAAGGTATACAGGTGAGTCCATTACACTGATTTTTCAAAGAAAGCCAATGCGGGGGAAAGGGGGGTGGGGGGCGAGAATCGAACCTGCTAGAGAATGTGGGAGTTCTCTCCCACCAACCTAACCCAAAGTTCTCATTTAGGGGGTGTTTGGCAAAGAGCTTTTTGCTCAGAGGTTAGAGTTTTAACTATGTTTTAGAATTTTTGACCCATTGAAACTCTAAACTCTTGTTTGGTGGGGAGAGTTTCAATTTAGAGTTTTGATTCCAAAACTCTAATTTTGAAAAAGCTCCTCCTAGGAGCTTTTTCATTAGAGTTTTGCAATTGTTAAAGTTTTTGGACAAAATTACCCACATTGATTTATAATTTCCAAAAAAGATAATTAAATATATTACAAAAACAAATGTTTATAGATGTCATTTTACACAAACAGCTTTTAGCAATCAGCTAAGTGTTACCAAACACAATTTTTAAAACAGCAGTCAAATCAGCAGTTAAATACTCTAAACAAAAAAGTAAAAAACTCTAACAGCAAACTCTAAACTCTAACAGCAAATTCTAACAGTTGTTTGCCAAACAGGGCCTTAGTCATTTCTCACCATTATCATTAAAAAAACGCAAAATGAATAACATGGGTGCATTTTATTATACTTCCTTTTTCATGTAATTATATTCCTATTTTAGTTGCAAATTTGCAACATACTCTCTCTATATATATATATATATATATATATATATATATATATATTTTTTTTTATTTATTTTTAATTTACCCACTTTTCTTTTGGGTCTTTTTAAAAAATAAATTACTCAACTCTTACATTACCTTAATAGCGTTGTGTGCACACTTTGCGTACGTACGATTATATTTTAAATGTATCTTTTTAAAAAAAAAAAAAAAAAGTTGTTTGTTCGAAAAATTGAAATATTTGTCAAATTTATACTCTTTCACATAATTACAATCAAAATTTTCCCCTTTCATTCGGACTTCCACAACATAAAAGAAAAGTTTATTTACGGAGTATATTACATCGGCTATCAAATTTCTACAATAGTCAAAAGGTTAAAAAAAAATTTATGACAAATTATATCATGCAATATGGGTGTGTATTTATAGAGAATTAAAAAAAATATGAATTTTGGTGTTTTTTATTTTATTTTTACGAATTTTATATTTTGTAATATTTTCATTTTAAAAAGTTTAAAAATTATAATAACTTAATTAATTTTTTAGAAACTTTTGGAGAGTAAAATGGAGTTTTTTGGAGGGACAACATGGTTCTATTTTTCTACACTTATTAATTTATGATCACCAATTGTTTTTCCATATCATCTCTCTTACTTTTCACAACCTTTAGTAAATTTACTCTTTTTCTATTTTCATACTATCTCTCATACTTTTCTATACAACTTTAAATAACCATTTATTTATTTTTCTTCTTACTCCCAATTATTTTCTTGATTTTGATGAAAATATAAATGTGTAGCATGTGTTTTAATAAAGAGATTCAAGAGTCTAAATGAGCAAATTTAGTGAAGTATTTTTAACACCGATAACTTATAGATTATCTTTTACTTGTGTTTAAAAAAAATTTCATTAATTTTTCATCTAAATATTCAAATATCATATTTTATTTAAAATGCATGTTAAAGAGGTACTATAATATATGACGGAAAAAAAATACTTGTACTATTTAGTCCTTTTCGTTCCATTTTATTTGTTCCGTTTTGATTTTTTGTTTGCTTATATGATAATGTTTGACCTTCATTAATAATAAGAAAAATTGTTAAGAATAAGCCAACCTTCACCGATTTTCCACAATTAAACCAACCTTTAGAAAATCAAGAATTAAGCTAACTTTGATATCATTTAAGCCAAAAATAGGTTAATGATTATTTAGAGTCCGTTTGGTAGGATGTAAAATTTTTTCCCTGAAAACTATTTTTCTCATTTTATACTGTTTGGTTGGACGGAAAATTAAAATGGAAAAACTAGAATGTAAAATGATTGTCCAACATATAGTTGAAACCATTTTCCTCTCAAAATCAAAGGAGAACTATTTTTTATTCTTTATTCTCATGACCTCACAACACACCCGCTCTCCTCATGGCCAATATTGACCAGACTGGTAAAAAAAAAGTGAACCAATGCGACAAATAGGTAAAAAAAAAAAATCTCAGGCGACAAATGGGTAAAATAAAAAAACTCAGGCGACAAATGAGTAATTTAAATTCACTCCGACGACAAATTGGCCAATTTTTTCCTCAGAATTCATGCGTGTCTTACACTCTCTCATCCTCTATTGTTTCCCTTCTTTTAATTCCTTTTCTCCCCTTTTCCCCATTTATTTCTTTTCCTCCTCTTAAACCCAACAAAATTCACCAAAACTTTGATTTCCCTCTCCCTTTCAATTGGGATATTACAGAAGGTAGTGAATCATTGTCATCTATCTAGTAATAAACCCAAAAGGAAAATCTCCCCATGCCAAAAGTCAAAAATTGTTGGATTATTCATCATCTCCATTAAGAATAAGTTTTTTATTCAGATTCACTATATTTAATATCCCAGTTGAAGATGCTAACAATGATTCAATCGAAGATGATAGAAAAAAAAAAAACCAAAGGAGATGGAGGAAGCATATATGGAGGAAGGAGACTGTGGTAAGAAAAAACCAAAGAAAAAAAGGCAAAAAGAATAAAAATACAGCCAAAAAATAGGTTTCGGTTGAGGAGGAAAGCAATATGAATGTTGATGTCCCTTGATGATGATTTTCAAGAAGAATACCATCTTAAATGAGGAGTTGCAATATGATGATGATGATGATATTGATGAAAATGTTGTCATACAGAGAATACAAAGTAAAAGGAGGAAGGCCCAGTTAGCTTCAAAATGGCCTCAAACTCACACATAAATTCTGACAAAAAATTGGCCAATATGTTGCCAGAGTGAATTTTTATTACCCATTTGTCGCATGAGATTTTTTTTTACCAATTTGGTCAATTAGTCCTAATATTTTCTCTCTCATCGCCAACCACATAATTCCAGAATTTTTCTCTCCTCGCGAAAAGCTTTTATCTCATCACAAACACTTAAAATGGAAAATCATTTTTCATTTGACCAAACAACGAAAAACTCTATTGAAAATGAGTTTTTTCCATTATAAAATAATTTTCATTCATTGAAAATCATTTTTACATTGAAAATGTTTTTACACCTACCAAACGGACCCAAAATGGAAAGTCATTTTCCATTCAACCAAACAACGGAAAACTCTTTTGAAAATGAGTTTTCCGTTGTAAAATTATTTTCATGCAAAACCGTTTTACATTGAAAGTATTTTACGCCCTACCTAACGAAGCCTTAATCTATTACATTACCTATTGTTTCAGGTTACCGTTATTAGTTAGGCTCCGTTTATTAGAGCGTAAAATGTTTTCCTTGAAAATAGTATTTCTATTTTACATCGTTTACTTTGGGTGAAAAAATAAAATGTAAAATTTGGAGTGAAAACTCATTTTACACCATAGTGGAAACATTTTCCCCCAAATTTGGGAGTAAAACGTATTTTCCGTGCAAGTAAAAATTGGAAAATTTCTATAAAAATAAGTTTTCCAATGTAAAATGTTTTCATGGAAAATCATTTTATATCGAAAACGTTTTACACCAAAATAAACGTAGCCTTAATGAAAAAAATAGGTTGAATGATTGTAAAATAGTGATAAAAAAAACAAAAGAAAATAACATGTTAAATAAATGATTGTAAAATTGTTTCATAAGGTCGTTTGAAACAAATTTTAATTCCTAAATGTTAATGTATCATGAAAATTACACGAACCAGGAGATCGATCAATGAAGTTCCACTTAATCAGTAACATTTTTGTGGAAAATATAAATATCAATTCCAAGAGTATGATCACAACCCTCAAACTTACAAATTATGAAATCTAATAATATATAAAACCAATTAAGAGATCAGACAAACCACATAAAAATAAATAAATAAATAAACAAAAATAGAATAAGCAAAAGATTGAAATAAAAGGAGCTGAGGTGGAAAATATAAAAACCTGCACAAGACATGTAAGAAATGGCAGCATAAACCCCTTTTGATGACATGGCTTTTGAGTATGATTTGCCATGATTATCTTCAACCTTGTTATAAACTTCAGTGATAGGCAGTGTTTCATTCTTCTTATTATTACTTGTAAAAACCATTATATTATTATTATTATTATTATTATTTAGCAATTTTTGTCTCTCTAAAACTTTTTTTTTTAATGTTGAAGAGAATAATATCTGAGAAATATGACTTGTTTATATACAGAGTAGAACTGTTTGATGTTTGAACTGCAAAAGGTAGGGTGATGCCTTTTTACAGAAGGTGGAAAACTGAAAGAAGTGAAGTGGTGGGTCTTTTTTGTTTCTTGGCTTTATTACTTGTTTTAAAAATGCTGCAAATATAATATGACATCTTAAAGATTGTTAATTCTTTGATGATCATGATTTTGATATATTGGGGAACTTAAGATCTTCATCTATTTCCATATATTTTGGTACAACTTTATATGATTCTTTTCCTACTATGGTTGATGTAACTAGATTTTTGTCCAAAACTACCTTACTTACACCACTTTTTGCAAAAAATTACCTTACTTACAAAAGCTTGTCCAAAACTACCTTTATTAGCCAATTCCTTGCTGCGCACTACCTTGTTCGTTGTTCCGGCGTTGACTTTGCTTTATTCTCGAAAATAATTAGCTCAATCAATGTTTTGGGGTCATTTTTGCCCTAAAAGGGTTAAATATGAGGTGGGAATCTACAAAAAATTGTCGCATAAGTTTCTATTTGCATTACAAAATTTGTCTCGATATGCGTTCATTGGTTTGCGTGCCAAAAAAAATTATCCCTATCAAGGTTTTGGTGGGTCATTTTTGTCCTAAAAGGTCAAATTTGAGGTCGGAATTTGCAAAAAACGACCAAATTGGCCAGCAAAGGCAAAGTCAACATCGAAATAGTGAATAAGGTAGTGGTCAACCAAAAATTTGTAAGGTAGTTTTTGACAAACATTTGTAAGTAAGGTAGTTTTTTACAAAAAGTGGTATAACTAAGGTAGCTTTGCACAAAAAACTCTTATATTTAACATATTAACTGTAACGATTTGACATTTTTTTTTCTTTAGCGTGTGTCAAATCGTTGCAGTTATTCTGTTACAGAGGAAGCTGAGTACATTAATTGATCATTATCTGTTATAAGAAAATTATGGACAGTACAATAGCAAATTAAGTTGCGTCCACTCCTACCTTGTATATATGAAAGTGATACAGGGTTCAAACCTTATTACTAACGTCCCTTTCTTCTGTATATGTAACTCAAAAAGAGTGTTACCTAATAAAAAAAATCTCTTACTTTATGCGTTTCAAAAAAACGAAGCATTTCAAGAGGCACAAACTACAAGACAATTTTTTATTGTGAGAGTAAAAGAGATAGATGGAGAAAGTGGGTGTGAGAAATAAAAAGAAAAAACTTACAAAAAATGGAAGGAAAAAATGTAAAAATAAGTCAACCTTTAGTCGGTCTTCTCAAATTAAGTCAACATTTTGATTAACTCAAAATAAGTCAATATTTTACACATATCCGGTCAAATTAGTTTTTTTCACTCATTTACTAATGGAGAAAGTTAACTATTTCAATGCGAAATTAAAGTAGTGATGCATTAACGTGTTTATATGGTTTAACAAATAATTAGTGATTAAACTTAATTTGAGAAGACATATATATATATTAGGTTGACTTATTTAATTTGAGTTAATCAAAAGGTTGACTTAGGGCTCGTTTACATTAGCTTAATAGAGATGAACTGAACTGAACTGAACTGAACTGAACTGAATTGAACTGAACTGAACTGAATAGAAGTGTATTAATTGAACTAAATAGAGATGAACTGAATAGAGATTAACTGAACTGAACTGAACGAACTGAATATAATCTGAAGTAAACAAGCCCTTAATTTGAAAATATCGGCTCAAGGTTGACTTATTTTTTACAATTTTTCCAAAATGAAAATATTAAAATTGTTGCATTTATTTTGAAACTTCCTGAAGTATAAACTATTGCATTTATTTTGAAACGGATGAAGTATAAGAATATATATGAATCTTTTTATGGTAGATTTCTCATAAAAAGGCCATGACAATGAATTAACCACGAAACTCAAAAGAATTCATTTTTTAATAACCTTTTAAGAAGTTACAAACTACACTTCAAAGAATAAAATAAGCAGATTCCATTACAATATGATAATTCTTACGCCATAAAATTCCCTCAAACCACTAATCAAGTAAAAAAAAATTAGGTTACGAAATCACTCTTCCCATAATCATGTAGTAAATTCTCATAGCTCCTCATATTCATCCAATATACTCATCTTATAAAGCTTACGACGCATGACTCTAAGAATTCTCATAGCTCCTCATGTAGTAAATTTGTCCTATATGCCCTTTTTTTCCTACCCAATCTCACCAAAAGCATTTTTGAAACGTACTTTTCATTCCTTTCTAAAAATAGAAATTTCTTACTTAAGAATTTCTAAAATGAAATACAAATAAAAATTATTAAAGTGACTACAGAATTTATAAATATTTACTTTAATTTTTTTAAGAAAAACTATTTATAACTTTCTAAATTAAATTCAAGTTTAATAAACTTTACTGAAACCCTTTTTATTTCAAAACCACTTTTTTCTAAAATAAAGTATTCCCAAAACACGTTCAAAATAATTACTTGGCCAAGAAATTTTAAAATTAAATACTTAAAAATAATTTGAATTTGTGGTATATAAAATCTAACCTAAGCTCTGATACCACTTTGTAACAAACTAGAACTTCCTTATTTTAAAAACCTCCACTTTACTAATTAAAATACTTTCTAAATAAAGAAAAACCAAAGTGTTGGGTCAATTAACCAGATTGGTAATAAAAATAGGCCCATATCGACAATTTGGTAAAAAAAACTTGCTCCGACGACAATTTGATAATATAAGTAGTCTCTGGCAACATTTAGGCCATAAAATTAAAAAAAAAAAAAAATCCGACCAGCACTGTGCGTGTGCAATACATCCCACATAAAACAATTTTAATTATTTTTTTAGCTGATAAAATCTATTTTACAGTTAAATTTTATTCCAAAAACACATTACTCTAACTTATGCCAAAAACCCAAAAATATAATAAAAAAACTTATTCTCCCTAACTTGTTTACTTTTGTTCTTCCTTATTCTCCTTAACCATACATTACATAGATTCTTCAAAGATTGAAAGAAGGAAAAAGAAAAGGAAACAAGTAAGGGAGAATAAATTTTTTGGGAGGTTTTGGCATAAATTGGAGTAATGTGATTTTTGGTAATGAATTTTGAGTGTAAAAGAGATTTTATCAGCTAAAACAATAATTAAAATAGTTTTGTTTAGGATGTGTTGCACATGCACATGACTGATCGGATTTTTTTTATAATTTTATGGCCTTAACGTCGTCGGAGGCTACCTTTATTACCATACTGTCGCCGGAGTAAGTTTTTTTTTCCAAATTGTCAACTTAATGCTACTTTTTTTTACCAATTTGGTCAATTGGCCACCACCATCGTGTTCAAACGATTATGATTTTTTATCAAAGTTACACAGCGGTAGACTAAAACCAAATACTTAAATTGTCTTACTTAATTTAAAATTTCTAAGTCTTTCAAACGGAAATTGAAACTAAACTCAAACTAATTAGTTAAGATATTCTTTACATGTTGGAACTATAAAGGGGTTAGTCCAACATAATCAATACTAAATAAACAACTGAGATAAATACTCAGCAACAAACAAAGAAGGCTACAAGAACTCTCCACACTCACCCAACAAGTTTCATGCTTCATCACCTGCAGCTTCGAATTCCCTTTATTTATTCCCTACTACTCACCATTAGAGATGGATCGTCGTTAATTAGAACTGTCAAACCTGACCTGAACTGCAAAATGACCTGAAATTAACTCGTGACCCGACCCGTTTTAACCTGAAAATCTAGGCACCCGAACCCGACCTGACCCAATCCACATACACCCGTGACCTGAATGTAACATGTAATTAAGATACCCTAACCCAAACCGCACCCGACCCACATTGACCCAAACCCGAATCACACCCGTATTCGAAACAACCAAACTCAAACCGCACTCAACCCGAAAATCACCCAAACCCATATACACCCTATGTAAATCCGCTTCAACCCGACCCGTTTCGCACCCGACTCGATTCACACCTGATCCATTTTATACCCGACCCACATTGTACCCGACTCAACCCGCACCCGACCCACATTTTACCCATTTGCTAACGAATTCGTGATTGTTGATTTGTTGGTTGAGCCATTGAGGGCTTGAGGCGTTGGTTCTTTAACTGTTTTTAAGAAATGAGGAAATGAGAAATGGGTTTACATATGACATGTTATTCTTTCAATGAGAAATGGAAATTTGTGACTGTTATGAAGATGTATTTTTTAACCAAACTTCATTTTTAATTTTGGATAACCTGTCGCACTTGCCTCATCCTTTTTTAGTCAAGTATTATTGGTAATAACAATCATTAATTAAAAAAAAATTAAAAACTAGTTAAAACATGAATGAATTCAGATTAATATATTAGTTTTTTTATAATTAAAAAAATTATTAATTACCAAAGTCCGGATGCCCGGAAATCCGATTTTTCGAGTCGCAATTTTTTTTGACCCGGATCCGACCCAATTAATCCATATACATTGAAATCCGGATCTGACCCGGTATCTGGTTTTACAAACCGGGTACCTGCTCCGGTTTTTAAAACTGGATCGGATACCCGCCTTTTGGGTTAAAAAATCAAATACCGGATATGGATTTTTTTGCCCGCCTCTATACCCCGGCCTTAATTTGCCCAAATAGACTAAAACGAATCGATCCTAAGTAGACTTGTCTCTTTAAAAAAAATGTAGAATTGCCTAATCCGAATTCATGAGATGATATGGCATTGATTTTTATCACAAATGGAATGGAACTGAATTTGTATATAATCTCGGGGGCAGGCATAATTTTGCGATTACAATAATTCACATATCATTGCCCATTGCTCCAAATTCCTTGGCCCGACCCAAAACCGACCCGCACAAAATGAACACTCCGAATATACCCATTCCGAGATCAATCGACACCAAAAATGGCCCAACTCGGCAACGACCCGACCCAAATGCACTCGACTCATGAGCGACCCATCCCAATTAAGCCTGAACCTGTAACAACCCAACCCATTGCGACCCAAACCCGTAATTATTTTCTAAAACATTTTGATTTTTGTATATTTTTTTTCTTGAACTTGGAATTTGGATCATCATTTGTGCCTTTTTTATATTTTGAAAAATACTTTTTGAAGTTATTCTTAACCCATCACATTTATATGTCCGAAGGATGTCGAAGAAGTTTCATTTTCACAAAATGTAAGAATTTATTTACCTAGGGAGACCTATTGCAGGTCATTCAGCTCAATAATAGCCAATACACGAATTTGTAAGTGGAATAATAATTTAAGGAACCCTCGCAAATATACATGCGGTGAGAATCGAACCTAGAACCTCATGCATGAAATTCTAAAGACTTAACCGCTATCCTAAGGCCTCATCCTCAATACATATACAATTAGACTATCTTTCTATACTACATTAAAAAATGTAATCAAAATAGTCACGCAGCCATGTCACCTAAGAAGCACGGTACTATATGTAGATAGACGACTCAAACTCTATATCGATTTCTATACAACCCAACTTGTCACCATCGACATCAATGCTTATGCATTGTAATTTTTGGTGGAAGTGTAGAAATTAAACTAATTATATGCATTAAATAAAATCAAATAGATGGCAATTTTAGAATCCCAAATCAAGATCTAGGGATGAATTCCATCAATATTATCCAAGTTGTAACTTCAATTCCATCCCAATATCCCATCATCATCATCACAGCTACAAATCTGTTAGGATTTGACTCGTAATCAACTTGGTTTAGATTAGAGGGTGTGTTTTGATTTACATCAAAGAGGATTTTGGACAGTAGTGTTTTTGCACCTCGCGAGGAGAGGCTCGCACCCCGCGAAAAAGCTACTGGAAGTTTGGGTGCAAAATGCAAAATCGAGGCAACAGCAGTATTGCGAGGCGCGACGTGGAGCTTGCACCCCACGACGTGGGGGTCGCACCCCGCGACGCTGGGTCTGTCAAATCTTGTTTTTCCGCGTGTTTAATTACTCGATTGTAAAGGTTATAAATACCCAATTACTCTTTGATGGCTAATGTAATTAAGATTAGACAAACACATTAGCATTACTTTAGAGCTAGAATTAGAGATTTCTTGTGCTCTAGAGGATTAGTGATTGTAAAACACTAATTGACATTGCAATAAACACATCTCCTTCTTGGGTGGGTTTTATAGTCTTCAATCAAGTTGATTGAAGGATTTTCCCACCTTCCAATTCTGGTTTTGTTATTTGTTTCATTTACTATCAATTTCTAATTTCATTACTTCAATTGCAATTACTACAATCAATCAATTTGCACCCACAATTTGGTATCAAGAGCTTGAGTAAAATCTTGGGATTTCTTTGTTTTTTTCTTGGTTGATTGGAGTTGGTGTTGATTGAAGGTGAACATGGTAGGTTCTAAATTTGAGATTGAGAAATTCGATAGTTCTACAAGCTTTGGTTTGTGGAAATTGAAGATGAATGCTATTTTGGTACAAAATGGCTTGGATGAAGCAATGGGTGGAATTGGAAAGAAACCATCATCAATGACCAATGATGAATTTCTGAAAATTGACAAGAAGGCTCTAACCTTGATTCAATTGAGTCTTTCTAATGAAGTTTTACGTGAGGTGGTGAAAGAAACAACAGCGGCGGGGTTATGGTTGAAGTTAGAGTCGCTTTACATGACAAAATCGGTCACAAACCGGCTTTTGTTGAGGAGTAAGTTACATGACCTTAAGCTTGAATAAGGTAAGTCGTTGAAGACTCATCTTGATGATTTTGACTCCATTATTATGGACTTGCAAAACATTGATGTCAAACTTGATGAGGAAGATTTGGCAATAAGATTGTTGTGTTCTTTACCTTCGGAATACAAACACTTTAGGGAGACACTATTGTATGGAAGGGATGAATTAGCATTTGAGGATGTGAGGAGTGCTTTGTTGCTAAGGGAGTTGATTGAAAAGCAATTGACTCGGCATAATGATCTTGAGACTAGTGGTGAAGGTTTTTATGCAAAGGATAAACAAAAGGGCAAAAAGAATTTTGAAAATCAAAAATGGAAAAATACTATATGCCATAATTGTCGGTCACATTCGAAGATTTTTCCCGGTCAAGGAGAAAACCGGAGAGGGGAAGGGTGACAATGGTACTTCGTCCAACAATGATTCAGCGGCGGTAGCTCATAGTGATAACGACGATTCAATACTTCTTGTGGTGGAACCGGGTACTAAGAAGTTCAATGATAGGTGGGTTCTTGACTCGGGGTGTTCTTATCATATCACGCCCAATAGACATTGGTTCTCTACATATGACAAGGTTCAAGGTGGAGTGATGCTAATGGCCAACAATGTGGGTTGCAAGGTTGAAGGGGTTGGAACGGTTCGGATAAAGATGTTCGATGGCATGGTTCGCACTTTGTCAAAGGTTTGTCATGTTCCGGATATGAGCAAGAACTTGATATCTTTGGGTACTTTGGACAGCAATGGGTGTAAGTACACGCTTCAAAAGGGTGAACTACGTGTGTCGTTAGGTGCTCAAGTGGTCATGAAAGGCAAGAAGGAAGGGTCTCTTTATGAGTTAGTAGGGTCGACGGTTGAGGGTTCAACGGCGGCGGTGTCCACAACAATGACCGAATCTGAAAATTCAAAGCTATGGCACATGAGGATGGGACACATGAGTGAAAGGTGTTTGTCGGGGTTGTCCAAGAAGGGTCTATCAAAGAAGACACCCTTAAGTGGGTGGTGACACTCTTGAGTGAGTGGTTACACCCTTGAATGGGTGGTGACACCTCTTGATTGAGGTGGTTACATCTCAAGGAAGAGATGGTTACACCCTTGAATGGGTGGTTACACCTCTTGATTGAGGTGGTTACATCTCAAGGTGGAGATGGTGACACTCTTGAGTGAGTGGTGACACCTCTTGAATGAGGTGGTTACATCTCAAGGTGGAGATGGTTACACCCTTGAATGGGTGGTTACACTCTTGATTGAGTGGTGACACCTCTTGATTGATGTGGTTACATCTCAAGGTGGAGATGGTTACATCTGAAGGTGGAGATGGTTACACTCTTTGTGAATTGAGTGGCTACTTGTTGGGGTTGATTATCTCATCAAGGTGGAGATTTGTTAGGATTTGACTCGTAATCAACTTAATTTGGATTAGAGGATGTGTTTGGATTTACATCAAAGAGGATTTTGAACAGTAGTGTTTTCGCACCTCGCGAGGAGAGGCTCGCACCCCGCGAAAAAGCTACTGGAAGTTTGGGTGCAAAATACAAAATCGAGGCAGCAGCAGTATCGCAGGGCGCGACGTGGAGCTCGCACCCCTCGACAGGCTCTCACACCCCGCGACGCTGGGTCTGTCAAATCTTTTTTTTCCGCGTGTTTAATTACTCGATTGTAAGGGTTATAAATACCCAATTACTCTTTGATGGCCAATGTAATTCAGATTAGACAAACACATTAGCATTACTTTAGAGCTAGAATTAGAGATTTCTTGTGCTTTAGAGGATTAGTGATTGTAAAACACTAATTTACATTGCAATAAACACATCTCCTTCTTGGGTGGGTTTTATAGTCTTCAATCAAGTTGATTGAAGGATTTTCCCACCTTCCAATTCTGGTTTTGTTATTTGTTTCATTTACTATCAATTTCTAATTTCATTACTTCAATTGCAATTACTACAATCAATCAATTTGCTCCCACAAAATCACCTATTTTTATTCCATCTATGTATCTCCAACTCATCATATACTATTTCTTATAACAGTTTATCCAAAACTACCTTACTTAACAAATTTCTGGTTGACCACTACCTTATTCACTATTTCGGCGTTGACTTTGCCTTTGCTGGCCAATCTGGTCGTTTTTGGCAAATTCCAACCTCAAATTTGACCCTAAAGGGCAAAAATGACCCACCAAAACCTTGATATGGATAATTTTTTGTGGCACGCAAACCAATGAACGCATATCGAGACAAATTTTGTAATGCAAATAAAAGCTTATGCGACCATTTTTGTAAATTTCAACCTCATATTTAACCCTTTTATGGCAAAAATGACCCCAAAATATTGATTGGGCTAATTATTTTCGAGAATAAAGCAAAGTCAACGCCGGAACAATGAACGAGGTAGTGGTCAACAAGGAATTGGCTAATAAAGGTAGTTTTGGACAAGCTTTTGTAAGTAAGGTAGTTTTTTGCAAAAAGTGGTGTAAGGTAGTTTTGGACAAAAAACACTTAATAAAACTTGATTAATAGAAAAAAGCATATCGTATTCCAGGCCAATTCAATCCAGTTCAATCCAATTCACTTAATAGTCCAATTCATTCTAAAGTCATGCGATATATTGTTTGATTCGTCTCGATATATATGTACTTTCTAAACATAAAATTTTATAATTTTTTGTTATACATAAAATATTACGTATTAATATTTAAAATTATTCAATCTTGTCTTAATCAGTGATGAGAACGAGCCCTAAGTAGTAAAAAAAATGTTGGGTACAATATTTTAATTTGTCTTTCTGTGTTAATAAATAAGATTGTATTTTTGTCTTTTTATGCTAATTATTAAGGGAAAAAATATGTTTAGTTGTGTACTAAAAAAGGATCCCGTTTTCTATACATAAAAAAAGGATAATAATCTTTTTGAAGCATCCCGAAAAAAATATACTTCGTATATAACAAATTGAGGCAGATGGACGAAGCTTTTTAACAATGAATACAATTAGACATGACACAAGAATATAATCAGTTGCAAATTCACAGCTCCCTATATATCATTGGTATTTTAAATAGGTATAAGAAATTCTTTGATGAGACGATTTTACCATAAAATCAAGCTAAGTTTTATTATAAAAAGTTACAGATAACATTTAAACCATTATGTATGTATAAAACTATGCTATAACTTTTTAAATATTCTTAACAACTTGTACTGAATTTACACAACTTTTTTTTAAGTAAAACTGTCTCATCTGAGACCTAGTGATATATACTTAAGTACAATTTTGCAATTATATATGGATAATTCCGTATAAATTGGGAATCTAATTAATCACCTACGAATTAGATTACGTAGTATCATGATAGTGATATAAGCTCAAATTAATGCTTTGATGAATGAAATCAAATTTAACAAAAAATATGATCTAGCTAGCTATTTGATTGGCATTACCTTATCAGTAATAGGGGTGTAAATATGGGTCAGAAACCTGTTTGACCGACCATTACCGACCGATACCGAACCTGTTTTTGACCGAATTTTTAGTGACCGAATACCGACCGCTACCGAACCCAAATTATACCGAAACCGTTTTCCAACCGCTTTTACGCATACCGAAACCAACCGGTACTGACCCCATTCAAAACCGAACCCGTTTCCGACCTGTTTTTATTATACCGAGACCGACCGTTACCGAACCTGTTTTCAACCTGCCAAAAACCGGTTATTGACCGACCGATTTTGACCGAAATCGTACTGTACCGAACCTGTTTTGGATCGGCCTTATCACCGAAGTCGTTTGCCTGTTTACAACCGAACCCGTTTTTTACCGAACTTATCTACATGATTTCTCTAAGTTGATAAAAATTGATGAAATTTTTCTAAATTCATTTAATTAAAACTTAATATAAATAAATTAAACTTAATATAATTTCATAAAAATTAAATAAAATTAATGTCGTTGTTATTCTCATATATTTTGTTACAATGTTGCTATAAACTAGGGGTGAAAGTTCGGTGTAAGGTTTGGATTACTGGCAAAATCAAATCCGAACCATAATAATTCCGTTTTGTAATTTTCGATCCGAATCCAAACCAAAAAAAATTCAATCCAATCCGATTTTAGTATTTGTAATCCAATCCGATCCATACTTTTGAGACTATTTTTTAAAAAATGCATCTTAATAACACATAAATAAAATAATATGTTTTAGCAAATAGCAAGATATTCAACTAATTAACAAGTTTATAGTGCCTTCTCAAACGCTTTAGGAAATTAAAAGGTCTACATATAAATATTTTATGAGCACTTAATCAATTCAAAGCTTAATTTTTTATGAGCACTCACTACAAATCCTAGACATAGCAAACTGAATTTAACTTAACAATAGCAACTTAAATTCGGTTTGTAATCCGGTTTTCGGTTTTTAAAAGGCCAAAACCGAATCCAATCTGAAATCCAAATTTCTTAAACTTTTCAATCCAATCCGAAATAAAATAAAATCCAATCCAAAATTATAATTTGGTGCGGTTTGGTTTGGTTTTCGATTTTTATCCGAATTACTTTCACCCTTACTATAAACTCAAATAGAACATAACCCGGTCTTAATTGGCCTGAATAGACTAGCGTAAATAACCGATTACGACCCGCATACCGATTTTGGCCGACCGATTTTGACATGTATGCCGATTTTGACTGACCGTTTATGACCCATATACCGATTATGACCTGCAAAAAACCGTTTTTGACCGACTAAATGTGACCTGTTACCGACAAACGACCGCGCCGATAAGTACCGGACCGAAACCGACCAACACTTGTTTTAGAAAATACCGAATTCATTCGAATACCGAATAAGACCGACCGCTACCGACCGATACCGAAAGGGGTCATATGACCTGTTTTTATCGACCGTTTTTGGCCGAACCCGTTTTTGATCGATCTGTTTCCGACCGTTTAACCTGTTTTTACACCCCTAATCAGTAATATAAATCAAGCATATTCCCCCCAACCACCACTTTGGACTTTACAAATAGTGTAATGTAACAATCACAGGTATAACATAGTATATATTGTCAACTATGTACTACACTATGATAAGAGGATCTGACATATGAGAATGGGGTTTTAGCCTAGTGGTTAAGGCTTTAGAATTCTAGGCACGAGGTCTTAGGTTTGATTCTCACCGCACATATTTGCGAGAATTCCTTATTATCCCACTTATAAATGCGTACATTGGCTAAAATTTAAGCGGGTGACCTATAGTAGTGCCTGATTTCAAAGTCTAGTATCTCACACATTATTCTACTAAAAAATGTACTTCCTCCGTTTCATAAAAATAGTAACAATGCGATTTTCACGCATTTTGAGGAAACGATTTAAGGGTGTAAACGAATGAATTAAACAAAATGGTTTTACCACAAATAAGAATATGAATATAAGTTACTAATAATATGAAAAATATTCTAATTAATTTAATCGTTTACACCCTCAAATCGCTTCCTTAAAATGCGTGCAAAAACAATAGTTGTCATTTTTATGAAAGGGAGAGAGTACTACAGTACGATGCATTTATTCCTCGCCACCTATGTATTGAAATTTCTCTTGTAGTATGGACCAACCAATCATCAATAGCCTTGAGAATGAAATTACTCACTTTATTATCACTAAGTTTTGTTTTGTTTTGTTTTGGTACAAAAAAAAATATTTAGCCCATCTTTATTGTGTGGGATGTGAAAGGGGCGTGACAAAATAGGGACTTAAATCTTTTGTCCCGTTCTTTGTGTCTCATTTTTGTTTTACTCGTCTTAATTGGTTCAAAAACTTATTATGACACACCTTTTAAATTTTAAAAATCAAAACAATTAGGTTTTGAACCAAACAAAAATAGTTGAACACAAATGAAACACAAAATGTAGGACAGAGAATATTTTTTCCAAAAAACAGCGCATTCCCAACTTTTAAATTTCAGTAGAGAATCAAGCATAACCAACGGTAAAGGAGACGATGTACTAATTTGTCAACAGTTTCAGCCATGTAGCCAACATACAAGTGATCTACTACTATCATCTATAGCTATTACAATATGCTCGACATTGATTTTGTCTTTGCTAGTTGTTAACCTTACTGATGTACGGCCCAACCCACACATGGCTACCCACGTGTAGTGGTGTGCATCGGTCTAGAATCGGACCAGACCGGAATCGGTTGGACCGAAATCCACATTTTTTGCGGACCGGACCGGTTCAATTCTGATCCGGACCTAAATCGGCCGGTTCAATTCCGATCCGGACCTAAACCGGCCGGTTCAATTCCGGTGCGGACCAGGACCATACCGAAATTTAAATACACTTTTTTATAATAAAAAAAATTATTTATTAAATTTTTTTAGATTCCGGTCCAAACCGATCCAAACCAGAATTTATCGGGTTTGGACCGGACCGGTGGACCGGAATCACATTTTTCATGGACCCGGGAACGGACCGGTCCCGGACCGGTCCAGTTCCGGTCTAAATTCCGGTCCGGACTGGTTTATGAACACCCCTACCCACGTGTCGTGTCTCATGCCCTGTTGAGATTTGAGAATATCTATATACTGCTCTGCTAAGAATATGCTCCACATTATGAGTTTTATTTAATCATAATATGTGGGCCAATACTCAAACCAGCCCATTCAAAGCCCACAACCCATCAGCATGCTTCTAATTCTCATGCCATGTCAATTTAGGCCTCGTGCCAAACCAACCCTGCCAGTTCTATCTTTGCTCATGTTTTATTGTCATCCAAATCTCCTAGGTTCAATTGTTATTCTAGAAGACATTGAGATCATCCATATTCTATATGCTATGAAACTTTTCCAAATGAGTGAAATGACCCAGAAAAGTCACTGGCCACATCAATAATTCAACCAAAGTTGACATCTATTGACACAAATCAATAGAAATTTGGATGCAATCAAACGTGAGACATCAGATTCGAACTCCTTTCTAAAATAGAATAGCTTCGAAACCTTCATCTATATCAACATGACGACCTCTGATAACAAATAGTAAAACAATTTCCAAACAAAAGCGAACAGATAAGCTAGATACTGCCATTCTAAAATCAGACCATTTCAGGTTCAGGTGTACTCCATTACAAAATAAAAAGTGCTCAGGTGTATACTCGAATATAAAACATAAATTTCCACCTCAACACCAAAATCCTCGTTTAACTCACTGGGATGCAGCAAGAACCTTTTGACTGATCAGTTGGACCTGCTACACAACCTCTCTATCGCCGCACAGGAGGCACGACTCCCCTACCAGCAGCACCACGGCCACCAGTCTGAGTCTGCAGAAGCAAGGAAAAAACAGCCCATCAATATGCTGAAATATAATGCCCGCATCACATATAAGATAGCATCAAATATTTACCTTTGCCCGCATTGCAACAGCACGACCACGACCAACACCAAGCGATGTGCTCTTTCCCTAGTAGAAATTCAAAAAAAGTTAATTACGTGGTCCGATAATAGCAAGTCTCCCGTCAAACCATCTAACGGGATAACTTTTCACTAAAAAATTGTAACTTTTTTTAAAATGACTAGTTATATAAAAAGCTATAGGTTTATTTCTAAAAGCGTAAATTTTTAGTTAAAAATTATGTGAGGCCGTCATGGGATTTTGTAGGTCAAATGACTAAAAATAAAACTATCATACAACTTGCTACAAACCTTAATTCTAGCATCTAGACGTTTAAACATAGGAGCATTCTTCAACATATCTGGTATGATCATAAACCTGAAACAATTCACACAATTAGCTTCACAATACACACAAACACACACACACACACACACACACATAAATTGGAGGCTGCTATTTACCGGACTCTGCTGCCTCGAATGAATACATGCTCAAGTTGGGAGACCTTTCCATCCTGTGGATAATATGAGAATGTAAGGGACAGAAAGAAGATATTCCATAACACAACAACTTCTCCCATATGATTCACTAATATCTATGTAGTAACAAGAAACTATAATGCACCAAATGAACAAAACTTGGTTTAATGTCAAGAAAACAATAGTGTCTTATATGGAATACATAATTTTGAATGAAATGGCTCTAGAGGAGGATTGAAGGAAACATTCTTATATTTTAAAAAAGACATGGTTTACAAAGATAATAAAGGTGTGTTTGGTTGAGGGTAATAAACAAAGGGAATGGGAATCAACTGCCCCCATTCCCTTTGATTGTATTTGTTATGCCATTTTTGTCATTCTAATTCCCCTCCACATTCCCCTATTCTAACACATTCCCAAACCCTTCTCCCCCATATCTTTTGTATTCCCTTTCCCCATATTTCTATTACCATCCATTACCATGGACGAGGATGGTATTAAACGGGAATGGATATTTGTGAAAAAAATTAGATAAATTAGAGTTAAACTAGCCCCACTATGGGAATGGATTTTGATTTTCCTTTCAAATTTAATTATAAATTCATTCTCATTACAACTATTTATGACTAGCTCCAAAAAAAAGTGTGGAATCTTTAAATGAACAGGTAGAGCAAAGGAGTAAGTTGTAATAAAAAGCAAAGATTTTCTTGAATTCCTAATCCTAGAATTTCATCATATCCCTACATCAAATTTAGCTCCAATCGCAATATTATCGTTTAAACTTTAAATTATGGCATCTCAATGTGGTAAGCACTGGTATTGGGTCTGCTGTGTCATCAATCCAAAGAGACGACACTCCTTTATGAAGTTATG
Organism: Salicornia ramosissima; assembly: GCA_951394345.1. Lineage (NCBI taxonomy): Eukaryota > Viridiplantae > Streptophyta > Magnoliopsida > Caryophyllales > Amaranthaceae > Salicornia > Salicornia ramosissima. Next base: position 13,879,574 of record OX596233.1, on the reverse strand, counting down.
TAACGGCTAGAAAAGTAAGGTTCCATAAGTGTTCATTGGAGATTTCAATGTAATCTTTGTAATGATGTTCGAACAGGCTCTTATTGAGTAAGAGTGTATTACTTGGAACTAAACGTGTTGGAATTGCACCTTGTGTTGAAGCTAGAGGAAGACTTGAACCGCAAAGAGTAAGAGCATATTTGCTTGGGATTAAAAACGCTAGAATTGCACCATGTGTTGAAGCTAGAGAAGGGCTTGAAATGCAAAGAGTATAAGAGCTTCTGGAGAAAAAGATTGAGTTTGGACATACAGAAGTTATTTTACGCAGTGAATCTCAAAAGGAGACTGATTCTTCCTCTACGAAAAGAAACTAGTGTCTCCCCTATCACAAGAGCATTTGGTGTTGAAGCTAGGGACCAACTAGATCAAGAAATTGTAAGGATGTTCTATATTGGAGGTTTGCTATTAAATCTTGCTAGGAATCTACTAGTCACAATCTTGCTAATTATGTACTTACTGGTTACAATATGTTGAGAACCAACCTTACTATAACAAGAAAAAAGCAATGTCGAAAGGTTGTCAGAACCAATTAAATTAACATGGAAAGAAAAAGGAGTGACTATTGTAACTAATGGTTGGAGTGATCCAACAAAAAAACCTCTAATAAATTACATGGCTACTTTTGGAAATGGTCCTATATTCTTAAGGCTGTGAATTGTTTTTGTGAAGTGAAAAACTGACTGATAATGCAGCAAATTTCAAAAGTGCTAGAGTGCTACTTGAGAACATGTTTCCTCACATTTATAGACAACATCCGTACTCCATAGTTAATAATCTTGCATTGAAGAAAATTTGTGCAGCAAAGAATGTGAATGGAAATAGGAAACTTATGAAGAGTGTAACTAGATTTCAAAAGTGGATGGTGATGCCTAGCAAATAAAAAAAAAACCATCATGAATCACAACATAAGACTAGCAATCTTTAATAGGTTTTCTCCTCATAAATAGCTTAGGATTGCTAATACTCACTATATCTCTATCATTGTGATACTTAGAAAGTTAGAACTTAGCAAAATAGGTCTTCACGCCATGGTCATAAGCATAGTTACATAATTCTCTAAACTCCTTGCAAATTGCAAACCGCAAAAAGCAAATTATGGTCGGTTTTGGGCTATTTTTGGCCCATTTTGGGCGAACTGCAAATTATAAAAGCAAACTAAAAAGTGAATTAGTTGACACTTGTCACAAGTGAGCAATGGTTTTGGTAAGGTAAATTTTGTTAAGGCAAACATAATGAATGATTGGTGGGAAAGGTATTTTACATTACTGATTTCACAAGGCTAGTCTATGACATGAAAGCCATGCCTGCACTTGGTATATGAGATGTAGTATTCAATAATTGAAAAGGTGAAGTATGAAATCTACAAGAAAGAGAGATACGCCTAATGTCTGAATATAGTTTATTCTAGGATGTTTATAAAATCCTAGTGGCTCGTTGGGCAGAGAACTTTACACTCCATTTCTTTGCAAACTCATTGAATCCAAGGTAAAGCTATTGGAGCATATTTATTTTTGCCTTTCATTTCCATGTCACATGTTAATGCCATTTTTTGTAAATTGTAAATATTGAATATTTTATAGTGATGGATGGCCAAATGAGGATCACTCCAGAGTTCCCCCTCATAGGAGAAATCTAGAGAGAGAGAGAGAGAATGAAGTGCTTTCAGACATTGTTTCATAATGATGATTATCAAGTGAAGTTTTTGATGAATATGCATTTCAAGAATGGCTAGAACATATCCCAAAAGTTGGTGGGCTAACTTTGGTACTCAAACTCGTCTCCTCAAAATTCTAGCATTTAAGTTGCTTGTGCAACATAGTTCATCTTCTTATTGTGAGCGTAATTGGAGTACCTGCTCCTTCATTTACTCCCTTGGAAGGAAAGGGTTGAATCAAAGTCATGCTCAAAAGCAAAATAATATACCATATTTCTAACAGCAACTCAAACCAATAAAGATACTCAAACTATCATCCCTAATTTTGATAATAAACAATAAAATGCCCCAACGATAAAGAACAAAAAAAAAAAAAAACCCAAAATAATAACAAAAACTCAATAAAGATAAAGGGAATAAATACCCTAGCAGTAAAAGTGATGGTATCGAGTTGGCAATTCCAGTTATCTTCACACTCAATCATGGTGCCTCGATAAAGCTCACCACTCTTAAGCTCGACAGTTACCACATGACCTGTGGCTTCGTGCATTAACTTCACCGGTATTCCTAGACTCCTACTCATTCTTCCTTCTCGCCTTCTTCTCTACGAAAACTCTGTTTGTGGGTTCCTTTTTTTTCCCTTTTTTGCACCATACATAAATTGATTTTAAATTAAAAAAATAAATAGAGAAATTGCGATAAAGAAGATCAAAAGGTCCACAAAATATAGAAATGAGAAAGGAGGAATAACATTACCTAAGTTGTAGTGGCTGGATGCCTGAGTTGTAGCCGAAATGCGAAAAACCTTTGATTGCAGCAGCTAGGGTTAGGCTTCAATGTCTAGAGAGAAAAGAGTCAGCAAAGAGTAAACCAAGGGGTTTTCAACTAACTAGTTGTTCACGGGTGTCCAACATTTTTCAATCAACGTTACTATGAATCTTGAAGTTGTTCGATGATTATTGTTATGATTCTTGTACGCAAAGCTGGTTTATGATTTGTAATAAGATGAGGATCGTCTAAATTATAACATAATTTATTACAAGTTTAATAAAACGGTATTGCTTGAAAACCTGTAATTATTAATTGTTAAAAAGGTAGATTTTTTTTAAAGTCTATCTTAACACGGTCCATATTTTGGTATTGATTGTTTTATGTGGAATATTTTAAAGGCAATTGAGAGAACAATAATTGAAATCGTAATATGTAATTTGATATCTGTTTGAATCTATCAGGAAGTTTATTTTCTGAAGAAATATAATAATTGGGTGAACAACGTTGTCTAGTGTTATATAGGGTGCGTTTGATCAAAAGTTGTGTTTATTTTAACACAAATATCTATTATGTTTATCGGATAAAATATGTAGGAATTTTTTTATGTTGAATTAGCACACTGAATGATTTTTTTTTTGTTTGAGTATTAAAAATTGGCCATGCTATAGTTTGAGCAAATAAGTATTTCATTGACAGGATAACAATTACAGCATGATAAAAGTGAAAAGAATTGAAAAAAAGAATGAAATGAACTAAGGATCTATCCAACCTGATGTTTGGACTTTAGAGCATGTTTGTCCAATATATTTTTCAAAGAGCTCATGTTTCTCTATGTGAAATATCTCAATTTTGAAAAAAAAAAAGTTTGATCAATGACTTGAAATACCTCAACTTTGAAGAAAAATAGTTTGATCAAAAAATATTTGGAAATATTTAAGAGATGGAAAAATCACCCCATAATTCCCATTACATTACATGTACTCGATTTTTTTTATAAAAAAAATAAATAAATAAAATAAAATTCAAATTTCACTACATCTCATGTCATTGGCAAATTTTGTCAATTTGTATATCTTTTTTTTTTTACAACAAGCCTTTAGGCTTACTCTAATAAAACATCTGAATCCATTACAACTATCAGCCATATATTAGATAGCTAACACAATAGATATAAAGAAATTACTCCGTAAACCTTAATTCCGAAGAACCTAAAAAACTGCAAAAATCAATACAACTTTTAGCGGAAAACTTATAAAAAGTCTCAATAGCTTAATACGAAATACCCACTTGTATGTATCTAGCTAGCAATTGTGCTTAAGATAGAATAGATACAGAGCAAATGTCTTACTTGTATACAGAGCAAAGATAAATTACCAAGCTAAGTATACAATCACAAAACATGAAATATTCATACCATATTCATACCATTACCAAATGACTAAGAACATTACATCTTTACGAACCAAATGCATAGATTAAATTTTTTATTAGAGTAGAAGCTCAAAGCTTAAAAACAATTTTAAAATTAGTCTTAAAGTGTATAAAACAGAAACCCTAACACAAAAAATCACATTTATGAAATACCATTAAAAAAACACAAAATTTTCATCCAAACAAATCAAAATTAGCAACGAAAAAAATTGAAGAAAATTACCTTATAGAGCTCTCTAATTGCATAATATCAGCCTTGCTATTTTCTGCTTATATAACTCTCCAATGCCTTTTGAATAAATACCTTTACATAAATCCTCTTTTAAAAAAATGATTATACTATGGTGAAGCACCAATGTAAAGTGGCATCAAATCTGGAGAAATCAAATTGGAAAACGTCACTAAAATCTGGAGAAATCATATGTTACTAAGATAAATCATGAAAGCAGCATCAAAATCCAAAGCAACGATTGAACCAACTAAATAAAACCCCTAAAATAGGTGAGTTGGATAGATGAATGAAAAAAAAAAAAAAAACCCTAACACTAACCATTTAATTCACAGGCAGCTGCAATTGCAACTGAAACCCTAAAACTCGAATCATAAGCAGATTATACACAACAAATTCAAGACCACGATGAGGTTGCACAGAAAAGAAAATAACTCAAATCTATCACAAGCTTCTAGTGAAATTTTTTAGTAAAATTTCACATTTTTTACTATTGAATATCCATCAGAACATCCAAAGAAGAAAATTCGAAAAAAAAACCCATGGAAAGCCATACCTAATAAGAGAAAGCAATTTCAAAAATTGAGTGTTGAACAGTAAACAATACAGAAATATAAGAATGGTTCGCAGCAACACAAGATTGAAACAATAATTTTTCGCAGCATTACTGACCTAATTTCGCAGCAATTCCGGCCAATAAATAACACGTCAGAGAAGAAGCTGGAGGGTGGTCGGAGCAGCGGCTGGGTTTAGGGTTTAGGCCTTTAGGGTTTGGTACTTTGGTGAGTGACGCTGAGAAAAAGAGTTTTGTTCTGTTTAATTGTTTATTCATAGTGGTGGTCCGTGGTTGAAAGTTGAAACAATGTTCTATCTCCCTCCGTTCCATATTAGTTGTTACATTTTGAAAATGGGCACTATTCATTTGTAAACTTTGACTACTTATAGTTTCGTATACATAAAGAAAAATATAGTCCTGATGAATCTAGTTTGATTCGTCTCACTATGTGCTTTTCAAACATTTAATTTTTATAATTTTTAATTAGTTCAAGATATTTTAATTTAAAATTGTGTATTGGGAGATGTGAAAAAGAGAATGTAGCAAGTAATTTGGTACTGAGGGAGTAATTTTTTTTCTTGGGTTTGAATTTGCAATATTTTATATATATAAAAAAAAAAACTCTCTCCGTCCCACAAAAAATAATCCAAATGCTTTTCGGGTCATTTTTATGAAATTACAAAAAAAAAATTGTCTTGTTGTGGTTGAAAAGTGGTTTTAATTTAAGACAGTACATTTTTGGGTATAAATATAATTTTTTTGTGGGTTATATGACTTAAAGTAGTAAAAAAGTAATAATGAAACATTTATTTTATGATGGACAAAAAAGAAAAATAGACATTTTTTTTTGGGACAAAAGGAATAACTTGAAATAGGTTAATGTGTCCCTTGTTTATATAGGGTGACATAAATTGTAATAGTCTAAGGTCTAACTCTATCATGTCACATATTATCTTAAAAGTGACACAATAATTTTATATGTTACTGTTCCGGGCCCACCCAGGTGGTCAAACCCGTATTAGTGGGCCGAAATCCTAGGCCCAGTTCTGGTGGGGCTAGGTACATATCAGATATTCTATGGCGAATATAGAGTTGTCACGTGTCAATCATCTTGGTAAAGCTTTGACCAGGTTTCCATGGGCCCGGCCCATACGCCAGCCTAACCGGCCCAGCAAGAACCCTAACCAGGGACCTAATGCCTATATAAGGATCAGTCCTACAATTCTACAGGTACGCAATTCATAGTCCACAAACTCACAAAATACTCTGAATCCTTATTTCCGATATCTGACTTAAGCATCGGAGGGGCGTTCCCGGGTTCCACCCCCGGGTTAGCAATCTCTGACTGTTTTGCAGGTCACAGCATTAACCGAGGATCATCCAGAGTACACGTCATACACCACAAGATCATTGACTATTCAAGAGAAGTTCCAGAACAGGAACAGATTGGCGTCGTCTGTGGGGAAAGTAACAAAAACATGGCTAACACCCGAGCAAAGACGACTCGATCTCATCAGCCAGAAGAAAATCCCCGTGAATCGCCTAACCGGCAAGAAGCACATGTCACTGACAACAATTCGTCCAATAGGGCGAGCGAACGTCGTCGTCGCGAAGAACAGATGGTCTCACGTAAGGACTTCGAAGACATCGTGACAGCGATGAACACCAAGTTCCAAAAGAGCTTATAGGAGCTGAGAGATAGCATACCCGCTATGATTGGGCAACAAAGGCCTCCAACCCAGGCCGCAGGCCCATCCAGAGGCCCCAACCCTAGCCGGGCAACAGGGGCACGTTCACAGAGAGGCTCTCAGCCTGGGGACGCTCGAGGGATTATCAATTCCAGACGCGATGACGCTCGAAATGTTATCGAGTCGCGTCGGGCACGAACGGCCTCTAATGTCAGGGAGGTCACAAGGCAGGAGAATCGAGGCCAGCCGAGGAGATCACCAGAGAGATCTCACCATACTACGGCTAGGAATCAAAGGTCAGCTGCCATCCCAAACCTGGGGGAAAACGTACGTCGTTCCCCAGTGGATGTCCCTAACCGGGATGACAACAAAAGACGCTCTCCAGTGGTCGAGCCAGAACAACCAGCAGGAGAAGTCCTCTTTCAAACTCCGTTCAGCCAAAGGCTTCTGTACACCACTGACACAAGGAAAGTAAAGGCTCCCACTATCGAACCCTTCTCTGGGGTAACTGATCCCGCTGAGCATATGGCTGCCTACAAAGCCCAAATGGCAGTACAGACAAGCTGTGAGGCAAGCTGGTGTAGGTATTTCCCTACCACTCTCAAGGGCTTGGCCCTCACCTAGTTTACAGATCTCCCATTCGGGGTCAGTTGTTAATTTCGCAACGTTGGAAGAAATGTTCCTTAGCCACTTCGTGGCTGGGAAGAAACAGCGTAAGACAAGCATTCATCTCATGGCTTGTCAGCAGGGGGAACATGAGCTCTTGGGAGATTATCTCAAACGTTTCAACGCTGAGCTACTGCAAATACCTAATGTGGAAGACTCAGTAGCTTATGTTGCGTTCATGTCAGGACTAAAGAGGGGCAAATTCAAGTTCTCTTTGCTGGAAAACGAAGTATCCTCATACACCGACGCGATGGACAGGGCTCGAAAATATGTCCAGGCCTCGGATATCAATAACCCCGTCGAAAAGTCCGACAAAAAGAAAGACAATAAGAGGAAGGAGTCCCAACGAGGTGGTCCTAGCCGGACATCCACTTCTAAGAAAGACACTCGGGATGGGGGAGAAGACCCCAGGTTCAATGTTAATAAGCAGGAGATATTCTTGGACATCAAAGGCCAAGAAATCCTTCCAAAGCCAACCCCTGTTCGCACATCGGTCAACAGAAGGAATCCCAAACTCTGGTGTGAATACCACCACGAGTGCGGACATACCACGAAAGACTGCAAGGAGTTGAAAAAGGCACTTGATAAGCTGGCAGATCAAGGCAAGCTCAACCCTTACTTGTCAAAAGAGAATGGGTATAAGAAACAGAAACGCAGTACTAGCAACGAGACTGATGGTCTGATCAATGTCATTGCTGGAGGATACTCAATAGAAGCACCATCAAACAAAGCACTGAAGAGGGATCTCAGGAACTCAACTTTTCAGATTGCTGAAGGAACCATCGAACCACCCCCATCAGGTCCGACGATGGTATTCAATACATCTCCTCTTCGACCTACCTGCTTCCCTCACAACGACCCCCTCGTGGTCGAGGTAAAAGTAGCAAACTCTAGGGTCAAGAGGGTACTCATGGACAGTGGGAGTTCAGTTGATGTGATGACCTTGGAATGCCTACGTCAATTGAAGTACGGCGAAGCTGACCTAACCTCGTTGGAAAAACCTTTGTTTGGCTTTGGTGGTCGACCCATCTTCCCCTTGGGGATCATTAAGCTTCCTGTTCGACTCGGAGAAAAGGGGGAAGGACGCAACTTACCGGTCACATTCGTTGTCGTAGACATTAAACTCCCCTACAACATCATCCTGGGGAGACCTTTGTTGAACAAAATAAAGGCTGCCATCTCTACATACCAGCTCTTATTGCAGTATGAGACAGATAAAGGGGAGGTTGGAAAGTTGTACGGTGATCAGAGAACCGCCAAGCAGTGCTACATCAATAGCATCAAAACAGCCTCACCGTCGATTGAGGTAGGTGACAAGAGAAAGGAGCCGGTCGAGTTTTCTGGAGCTGTGTTTCTAGCTGAGGATGCCAAACATTACGCTCGACCAAGACCTATCGAGGGTCATGAAGAAGTCCTCATCGATGAAAATCCTGAGCACACAGTCAAAATTGGCATTGACATGGACCCCACCCTCAGGGAGTCAGTCGCTCAGTTACTCAAAGAATTTCGAGATGTCTTTGCCTTCGACGTCTCGGAAATGCCAGGCATTGATCCTTCGGTTATGTGTCACGAGCTCAACATTCGTGAAGGATTCAAAGGCATAAAGCAAAAGTTGCGAAGACAAAGCGAGGAAAGAAACAAGGCAGCTGCGGCTGAAGTAAAAAAGCTACTAGAACATGGGTTTATCAAGGAGTGCCAATACTCTGATTGGCTGGCCAACGTTGTTCTGGTCAAAAAGCCTAATGGTACATGGAGAATGTGTGTAGATTTTACTGATCTAAATAAAGCCTGCCCCAAAGACGACTATCCTCTCCCAAAGATAGATAGTTTGGTTGATTCTACTGCCGGACATGCAATGTTCAGCTTCATGGATGTCAATGTTGGATACCATCAGATACCAATGGCTGAAAAAGATCAGGCACATACTGCTTTCATCACCAACCAGGGGGTCTACTGCTATCGAGTAATGCCTTTTGGACTCAAGAACGCTGGGGCTACCTATCAAAAGCTAGTGAACACAATCTTTGCCGAGCAGATTGGCCGCAATGTAGAGGTTTATGTTGATGACATGATAATCAAAAGCAAACAGGCAGGTGATCATCCCAAGGATATAAGGGAGACCTTATCAACACTGAGGAAGTTTGGTATGAAACTCAACCCCAAGAAGTGTGTTTTTAGGGTTAAGGGGGGCAAATGTCTTGGTTTCTTGGTCGATGAACGGGGTATCGAGGCAAACCCTGATAAAATTCAGGCCGTCATCAACATGCAATCTCCAAGGACGGTTAAAGAGGTGCAACGATTAACAGGGTGCATGGATGCATTGGGCCGTTTCTTATCACGATCAGCAGACAAGAGCCTCGCCTTCTTTCAGGTGTTGAAGGGGGCAACATTCAAGTGGGACGAGGAGGCTGAGAAGACATTCATACAATTGAAGGAGTACCTTGCCGGTATCTCAAAGCTTGTTTCACCCCTACCAGGGGAGACATTGTACATCTACTTAGCAATATCTGAGTATGCTTTAAGTGCAGTGCTAGTGGCTGAGAGAGAAAAGCAGCAACACCCGGTTTACTTCACCAGTCATGCATTTCGAGGGGCAGAGTCTAGATATACAGAGACTGGGAAGATGATCTTTGCCTTAGTCATGGCTAGTCGAAAATTGAGGCCATATTTTCAAGCTCACCCAATTAAGGTCCTAACCGGGCAACCAATAAGGAAGATCATCGAGGGAAAGAATCATTCAAACCGCATAACTGAATGGGCAAACCAACTGTCTGGTTTCGGGTTAGAGTATGAACCCCGTCGAGCCATTAAAGCTCAAGCACTGGCTGACTTCATAGTGGAATGCACCAACAGGCCAAACTCTGCTAATCCAGATAGTTCCAAGGTTTGGGAGTTGTCTACTGATGGATCTTCTACTCAGAGTGGAGGAGGAGCAGGAATACTGATTAAGACTGATAATGGGGATCGACTGGAATATGCCATTAAGTTCAGCTTTGTGGCATCAAACAACGAGGCAGAGTACGAGGCTCTGATCTTAGGGATTCAAATGTGCCTCACTGCTGGGGCAAGGCATGTTAAAGCCAAGGCTGACTCACAGTTGGTCGTGGGACAGTTCAAAGGAGAATTTGAGGCAAAGGAAGATAGTATGAAGATGTACCTCCAGAAACTGAGGACCCTCGCTGGGAAATTGGAGTCCTTTGACATTCAACATGTCCCTCGATCTGGAAAACAACAAGCTGATGCTCTGTCGAGGTTGGCAAGCTCCGCAGAAGGAGAGGAGCCATGAATCATTCAGTGGCAGGTCTTGAAAGAACCAAGTATCAACGAATCTGAAGTCAACATTCTGGCTCGAGGTGAAACATGGAAGGATGCTATCATCCACTACCTGAAACATGGGGCTCTGCCCATGGATGACAAGGAAGCTGAAGAAATTAAAAGGAAGTCTAAGTGGTTCACATTGCATGATGGAGAGCTTTACAAGCTTTCTTACGCACATCCCCTCCTAAAATGTGTGACTCCTGAAGAAGGAGACTATATTCTGAAGGAAATTCATGAGGGATGTTGTAGCAATCATCAAGGGGCAAGAACGATCGCGGGCAAGGCCCTTCGAGCTGGGTATTATTGGCCTACACTCAAGGAGGATGCCATCGAGCTTGTAAAGAAGTGTGTGCAATGCCAAACTCATGCTGCCATCCCTAGGCAGCCTTCGAGTACTCTAACAGTAGTTCAGGCAGTCCTACCCTTTGATAGGTGGGGAATGGACCTACTCGGGCCCTTTCCCCCAGCTGTGGGGCAGAAGAAATTTCTTATTGTTGGGATCGACTACTTCACCAAATGGGTCGAGGCTGAACCCCTATCGAGGATTTCTGATAAGCAGATACAAGAGTTCATTTGGAAGAATATCATCACCAGATTTGGCATTCCAAGAATGTTAATTTCAGATAATGGCAGGCAATTTGAGAGTGGCCCTACAAAGGCATATTGTGCCCAGTTTGACATACAAACAAGGTTCACATCTATGGCAAGACCTTAATCAAATGGACAAGCAGAAGCAGCCAACAAGGTCATACTTCAAGGCATCAAGAAAAAGATAGAAGCAGTCAAGGGATCTTGGGTAGATGAGCTTCCAGGAATCTTATGGTCAACTAGAACTACGGTCAAGGAGGCAACTGGCCATACTCCATTCTCTCTTGTTTATGGAAGTGAAGCAGTGTTACCTGTTGAGGTGGGGATACCCTCACTAAGAATCACCTTCTATGACTACAATCAGAATAAAGAAGAAAAGGCCATCAACCTGGACCTGTTGCCAGAAACAAGGGGAAATGCTTTACTCAAGTCCATTGCCTACAAGCAAAAGATGACAAGGTACTTCAATCGCAAAGTATCACCTCGAACGATAACAATTGGATACTGGGTACTGAGGAAGGTCGAGGCTACTGGAAAGACTGCTCTTCGAGGTAAACTGGGTCCCAACTGGGAAGGACCCTATCGAGTCGAGGAAATGGTAAGGCCAGGGACATTCAGACTTTTCAGTCAGGAAGGAAAGCCCTTGCCAAGGCCATGGCATGCTGATCACCTGAAGAAGTTTTATGCTTAAATTTCCCCTCGCTAGGTTAGCTAGGTTTTAATAAAGTCCCTAAGAGGGAGTTGTTCTAGGTTGAATATTAAATTTGGATGTTTTAGTTTCAATAATACCCTAACAGGGTCAGATTCATTCATTTATAAAGCCCTAACAGGGTCCAGTTTTCACTTACTTTTAAAGCCCTAACAGGGTCGAGTTTAGTGTTTATTATCATTCTTTGCAATATGAGATAAAAGCCCTAACAGGGTCGAGTTTTTACTAACTTCTAAAGCCCTTGCAGGGTTGAGTTCGGAGTAAATTGTTTTTTCTTTGCATAATGTTGAACCCTGACCGGGACGAGTTTTATGGTTTCATCGTTAAGCAATAAGGTTAACAACAACAATAAACAAAAACGATAAAGAAAGTAATAAAAAGGCAAACACTTAGTCAAAAAGTTGTTTTTTTTCATTAATATTCACTTTGTTACAACCTATGCTAAGTACAATAAAAAAAAAGGAGAAAAATCTAAGTACAAAAAACCTAGTCTATACAAATGTTAAGCTCATCTAAGAGCTGATCAGGATCCCCCTGCTGCTGCTGCTGCTGATGGCTGCCCTGCCCACCACTCTTGCCAACCACTCCATCGAGGTCACCTCCCTCACTCGAGCTCGTTGAGAGGAGGTTAGTCTCTTATTCACCTTGAAGAGGGACAGCCTTTTCCTTGGACTCTTTTTCCTCAGGAGCTACCTCTTGCCCCTGAGCTTCTTCCTCCAGTTCCAATGCTTGGTACCTGGATTCAAAGGAAGCCCATTCCCCTGGATGCAACTCCTCCAACACCTTCCTGGCCCTGCCAAGGGTGTCAGCAATGAGAATGCCAGCACCCTCAGCAGTACCATTCAGGCGAAGGCCTGACTTGTACCTCTCCCCAGCCTCTGACTCAAGCCACCTGTTGACGATGGCTTCCTCATCATTCCTCATCGCCTCGAGGGCTTGGTCTCTGGCCTTTTGAGCTTTTTTCAAGCTCTTCTTGGCCTTGGACAAGTCCTCGAGGGCCTTGTTATTGGCGCGGTTTACAAAGTCGCGCTGGGAGATGGCGTTGGTCAGTTTTGCCTCCAGGTCAGTAATGGAGGTGTTGGCAGTGGCAAGATCAGCTCTTGCAATCTCCAACTGACCTTCCAAGGAGGTCACAGTCTTCTTGGTGGCAGCATGATCCACCCTCTCCTGGGCCAAGTCAGCCTTAACCTTTTCAGCATCAGTAAGGGACAAGCCCTTGCCTTTGTTGGTCAGCATGTACTTGGATGCAACATGCATCCGGATAGACATCTGCACAAACATAGAAAGTTAGTCACAAAGAAGGACAAAGGATAAGCATTTAAACGAGTGAATAGATACTCACATCCAGCCAGGCGTTGTGGAGCTCATTGAAAACCTCCTCCCCATCGCCTCCCATGATGTACTCTTCGTCAGAAGGTGAGTACATGAACCTAAAAGCTCCATGGAGACGACGGTTGCGCTCTTTCTGGGTCAGAGCTTTAAAATGTCTATCACAGCCAGCAGGAACCTCCTTTGAAGAGGAAGGTCTAATGACCTTCCCAGCAGCAACAAGGGCGGCCTCTGTGGCTGCATCCTTCTGAAAAATGCCCTCTTCAGGCAAGGATGGTTGATCCTCATCAACCACCTTTTGTTTTTTCTTTTTATCCTTTTGCTCCTCAACAAAAGGATTGGTTTCCCTTGTCCTCTTGATTCGAGGCACCCCACTGGTCGAAATTTTCTTCTTGTGCTTGGGGTCCTATCGAGGCAATAAGAAGGTTAGCATCATCGAGTCAAAGGAAGGAGGCAACATAAGTATCATCGAGGTTAATAATTACCTCAGGAGGATTGGGAATTGTTTCTTCCTTCGAATCGATCTTGCCTTTTACAGCAAGAGCTTTTATGGCAGCAGCAGTCATGAGGGAGGCCATCTTTGGATCTAGTTTATCTCTTGCTACCCCTGCAATAAAAGAGCAAATAAGTTAGAATATCAGGAAGGATAAAAAATATGGGGTTAGTACTTAATAGATAAGAGCCCCTACCCTCAGGATATGCTGGGTTTAGCCCCATAGCAGACAAGAAGAAGTCTTGCTGCAAGTCATCTGTGCTGGGAAGCCAGTTAAAAGGGACCATCACTGTCTTCCCCTTTTCCTCCTTTGCTTCAAGTTCACAGTAGATGGTCACTACTGCTTCCTCAGCAGACATCTTTGGCACTTGGCGGTTTAGGTGGAAGTTTGGCTCTTCTTCCACCACCCTAGGGATTTTCCACCCCTCGCTATTGAAAACAAAGAAGAATTCGTGCCTAAATCCTTCTTGGTTGGTGGGCACGTTATTTACAAATCTATAGCCCTTTCTAACTTGAAAACTATACCAACCCTTCCCATGATCAACACTACGGCTTTCCACTAATTTAGCCAAATTTCGCCATAGGCGAAGGGTTGGGGTAATCCTAAGCATTGTACATATACCAATAAAAGAATTGATCGAGGCCCAAGAGTTAGGCACTAATGAAGCTAAGGATAAATTATATTCATAAAGAAGCTGTACAACAAAATTGTGCAATGGAAATCTAAGCCCCCTGACCATGGCAAGTTTATATACAGCTACACATCCGTCGGGGGGGGGGGGGGGGGTGAACGGATGGTCTGAAGGTTAATGGGTCTAACTACTACATATGGCTCTACAATTTGGAATTGGGCAGCAAAGGAACGAATGTCTCGTTTGAGACGATGGTTGAAAGTGGGGGTTAGGAAGAAATATTTAGGACCCTTCTCAGGGGGAATCTTTGGGTACACAATGTTTTCTGTCTCCTCTTGACCAGACGTAGATGGACCATCGGGGTTCATATTTAGTATACCTACAAGTTTTTCATGTGTGGAATGGTAAATGTTAGGATGTGCTACAGATGGCTCCCAGGGGTAGGGGGTTTCTACCTCTTCTCCCCCAAACACTGACCCATCCGAGTCAGAGGGTAGAGGGATGGCCTCAGGGATGTTTTGGGATTCAATCCCTTCATCACCCTCGACCCGAAGGACCCCAGTGCACTCTAGGGGAAGAAGGGGTGGAGTACTTGACATGTCCAATACCTAAGTTATTGAAAATAAACTAAGGAAAAGAAAGGTACTCGACAGGACAATGACTCACTTATTCAAATAAATACAAAGAAGGGGAAGACGGTTACCTTAACAAAGACTACTCTGAGGCTGCCTAGACACAAGCTGAGAGAAGACCTTCAAGGAGATTAGAGAACTCTAGAGAGAGAAAATTTGAAGAGTGAGAGAATGATTTTGAGGAAATGATTAAGGGGTTGAATATATAGGAGGTAAAGAATGTGAAACGATTTTTACCTCATTATGGTAAAAATCAGCTAAAACGACATCAAATTATGAGTTTAGAAGGTGAACAGTGTTCACTAATTCGTTGACTTTTGGTCAAACCCTCCACGTCATCAAGTGACAAAAGGCCCTATTCAACATAGGCATCCATCGAGGAGAATGGAGTGGCTGGACAGGCATTCAGAGTCACTAGGGCTCATTAGCCCCTTGGCTTTGGAAAGAGCTCCTTAGGCCAATGATTAAGCCCTGCTCAAGGTAGGCACCCATCGAAGAAGATGGGAGGTTGGATGGGTATCACACTTATCATGGGGCTCATTAGCCCCAAAGGATCAGTTGATCACCTTAGACCAAAGTCCCACTCAATGTGGGCACCCATCGAGGCTGATGGGTAGCTAAGACATCTTTCCCTAACACTCGAGGTACAGGGAGACCCTCGAGGTCATCAGGGCCTTTTTATCTTCTACCTCTATCATGGTCGAGGTAATGGACACCCTCGAGGTCATTAGGGAAGGTGACTGACACTTAGTCTCTGGGGCTCATTAGCCCCTTGGCTTTGGGAAAGCTCCTAAGACTTACAACAAGCCCTACTCAAGATAGGCACCCATCAAGGGAGATGGGAGGCTGGATAGGTGTCAACCATGTCTTGGGGCTCATTAGCCCCTAAAGGGATAGTTGGCCACCTTAGGCCAAAGCCCCACTCAATGTGGGCACAACAAAGGTGTATTAAAAAACAAAACATCTCTTGGACTGCACTATCACACTCGAGGTAATAGGAGGACCCTCGAGGTTACCAAGGTATCACGGTCGACGTAGGTAAGACCCTCGAGGTCATTAGGAAGGTTGTCCCAGAGCATGTCATTTCTAACCCTTGAGGAAAAAGGGGCAATCCATCGAGGTAAAAATCAGGGTAAAAAGGAAGACCCTCGAGGTGGAAAAGGGGTCTAGGAAACATCAACACTTGGAAAAATTATAAAGGTTTCAAGGAGTGAAGATCAGGGGAAGAGGCCCTTCACTTAGTCGAAGTAATTACCTACAGGCCACCACCATCGAGACATGTTGAACACGTGGATCGAGGGAGACACCCTCGAGGTGGAGAAGGAGGAAGACCTAGCTAGACATGTGGGTCGAGGTTACCTCGATACACGAACAAAAGGGAAAGCCTTGCAGGCATTACTACCTCGATCGAGGGTCCTTCCTCACACGATCGAGGTTCCCTCGATCGAGGAGACTTTCCTCCTTGGGAAAACACCCTCGAAGTTTAGGGGAGAATAACGCCTTACAAACCTATGGATCAAGGTCACCTCAATCGGCAACTTTCCCTCACGATTGAAGCTACCTCGATCGAGGCCTCCTCCTAAGAACCCCATCGAGGCTTTTCTTGGGCCTCCATGGGGCTTAGGTTACCTCGATCGAGGCCCCCTCCTGGGAAACCCCATCGAGGCTTTTCTTGGGTCTCCATGGAGCTTAGGTTACCTCGATCGAGGTTCCACACTATCGAGGTTGCCTCGATCGAGGCCTTTCCCTTATTGGAGACCCCATCAAGGCATTTCTTGGGTCTCCATGGGGCTTAGGTTACCTCGATCGAGGTTCCACACGATCGAGGTTGCCTCGATCGAGGCCTTTCCCTTATTGGAGACCCCATCGAGGCATTTCTTGGGCCTCCATAAGGCTTAAGTGATAAAGGTCATGAAGAACCCTGCAAACCCCATGATCGAGGAAACCTCGATCGAGGTCCATTACGATCGAGGTTACCTCGATCGAGGCAGCCTCCCTATTGAAGACCCCATCGAGGTCATTTCCATACCTCCCTGGGGCCACCTCGATCGAGGGACTTTTCCCTCACGATCGAGGTTACCTCGATCGAGGCCCCCTCCTGGGGATCCCATCGAGGCTTTTTTGGGGTTCTTGATGGGGGCTTGGGGATCGAGGATGCCTCGATCGAGGTTCCACACGATCGAGGTAGCCTCGATCGTGGTCTCCCCCTCATGGTCGAGGTAACCTCGATCGAGGTGCCTTAATTGAGGCATCCTCGTGATTATAAGAGGTCTGAAGATTTGCTTGTGTTTCCGGAGTATTCCGCTCGGCATCCAACGTCCATGGATTCCCAGGTGGTCAAACCCGTATTAGTGGGCCCAAATTCTAGGCCCAGTTCTGGTGGGGCTAGGTACATATCAGATATTCTATGGCGAATATAGAGTTGTCACGTGTCAATCATCTTGGTAAAGCTTTGACCAGGTTTCCATGGGCCCGGCCCATACGCCAGCCTAACCGGCCCAGCAAGAACCCTAACCAGGGACCTAATCCCTATATAAGGATCAGTCCTACCATTCTACAGGTACGCAATTCATAGTCCACAAACTCACAAAATACTCTGAATCCTTATTTCCGATATCTGACTTAAGCATCGGAGGGGCGTTCCCGGGTTCCACCCCCCGGGTTAGCAATCTCTGACTGTTTTGCAGGTCACAGCATTAACCGAGGATCATCCAGAGTACACGTCATACACCACAAGATCATTGACTATTCAAGAGAAGTTCCAGAACAGGAACAGTTACATATAATGACATAATGTTAGAAGGATGCAATATGTTTATGCGTCCCTTGTTTAAATAGAGATGCAATAGCCTAACTCCATCGTTTCGCACATTATCTTATAAGCGACATAATAAGTTTGTTTAGTTGATTTTGAATTTCCAATTTTGTTATTTTAATTTATTTAGTTTGATTATAATTTTAATCTGATTTTGATCATTTAAATTTTATGAATGTTTGACCAGAGTTTCTAACTTTTTGTTTTATTTTGTACCTTCTCTTTGAGTCTAATTTTGATTATTTTTTGTTTCTAATTTGTTGAGTTTGTAACTTCTAGCAGATGCTTTAGAAAAAAAAAAGAAAAAAAATTCTGGCAGAAGAGTGTATTTTTTTAATCTAATTATTTTTTTAGTTTGATTTTTTGATATTTGTATCATTTTCTGTTTATTTTTTAGTTTCGATTGGCATATTAGCTTGATTGTTTTAGTCAGGTGGATAAAAAATATATGCTATTCTTTTTGTTTTATTTATGAATTTTTAATTTAATTTTATCTTAATGTCCAACATAACTAATCCGTATCTATATTTTTCAAATCTCAGCTACGCCGCCTTGGTTAATAATCTTTGGGCAGTACTGCTAAATTTGTTCATTATGCTTGCCGTGCCTCACACGTGTCGTTACTGTTACACAAGACTTTTCAAGGTTGTGGTATCATGGACTCACAGTTACGTTGTCGGTAAGGTGCACCATTAATTCTGTTATTGTCACATAAAAGATCAGGGGCGGATTTTATAGGTGGACGGGATGGGGTACGGCCTCTGCTGGCCTGATTTATGTTTAAATGGTCATAACGTTTTTGTTTTAAGTCGGAATTGAGTGTATGACTTATCGTTGGAAAGCTTTTTGAATCTAGTTTCCAATGCCAAATGAATTGCATCAATCTAATGTGTGTAGCGGAAACTATGCCCAAAATAGTGAGAGATGGTCAAAATTCATCGAATAATTTCGATCAATTTCAAGTCAATTCTTCATCAATTGTCACCAAAACCACTCTAAACCATCTTTTAATTTGGTAACTTCCTCGATCTTTTATTAAGCTTAGCTCATCTCATTTCTCCATTTGATTCCTTTTATAACCTTGAATCTTTGTTTTCTACGAAAACTTTTAATTTTAAAGTATTCTCATTACATAATACTCCGTATTATTTATTATTAGTCTAGATGTGTACACCCATATGCCATGTTTATTTGTAATTATAATATCACTCGGCCCCGAAGGAATTTTACTCAAAATCTATCACTGTAAAAGACGATGCATAATTTCATATATATAGTACAAAAAAAATTGCATTAGACCTACTCCCTCCATCCTGACAAAAAAAAAGAACAATTTTAAATAGTAATCTTTAATCATATATAAGAAAAAATTACATACGTGTGAAGTACGTATCGAGGCAAATCAAACGAGATCCCGCATAACTATGTTTTTACTTGCATATATAAAATGAAAGAAATTTACAAAATGAATCGTGCCTAAAGTCAATATTGAGCAGTTTTTATGTAACAGGGGGAGTATATAGTTTCAGATCTTCAATAATTCAATAACTATGTTGACTATTTAATAGACAAGTCAAGTCAAGCCAAGCCACTCCACATATATCTATTTCTTAATCTAGTACTGTGAGATATAGATAGATGAGTGAGACATATAATGCATATAGACCTGGAAATTCTTTTATGGTCGTCCAAAAAACGACCACCAAAGTCAAGCAAATTTAGATCGTGGATTTTTTATGTTGATTTTGATAATTAGATTTGACTTTTTATTTTAAATATAAACATAGATTTAAAAAAAAAAAATTGTAATATTAATTCATTTTTTATATTTTTGGATTTACCTAAATTAATTTTAGATTTTGATAATTTAAAAATTAAAATTAAAAATCTAAAATTAAATTAGATAAATCCAAAAATATTAAAAATGAATTAAAATTACAAAAATATAATTTAAAAATGTTTATTTTTATTTAAAAAGTCAAATCTAATTAACAAGATCAACGGTTTAGATTATTTTGACTTCAGTGGTCGTTTTTTCGACGACCCTAGAACAAACATTTCCAATTTCATGTTTTGAAAGCATCAACTGGGGTGACCCTTTTAAGTTTCCCATTTCAGAAATGAGAGAAATGAAAAGGTTCTCACCCTTGCTTGTAGCATCGTATTTGAACCAAAATTAAGGGGAGATAAACATTGCCTTGGGGCTATATGTATAACATTTTTCTTATTATTACGCTGACTATTCAACAAACAAGTCAAGCCACTTGTCTGTTGATTCCGGATACATTAAAGATGACCGCATATAATGCATATAGACCAGATAATCTAGAACAAACTAACATTTCCAATGTCATGTCAATAATGGTTATTGTTCACCCTAGCATTATGATTGTTATTATTTTGCTTACATTAGCTGTGCATGCTTTCGCATTAAACGAAACACAGTTCATCTACAATGGTTTCCAAGGCTCCATCAATGAGCTTCATGTAGATGGACTTGCAGCTATCCTTCCAAATGGTGTTCTGCAAATGACAGACTACTCGAAACGCAACACTTCCCATGCTTTCTATCCACATCCTCTAAACTTCGGACCAAGTCATCTATCATTTTCCACCACTTTTGTTTTTGCAATGTACCCTGAAATACCACATATTTCAGGCCATGGAATCACCTTCGTTATTAGTCGATCCATATATTTCAAGCACACTCTCCCACATGCATACTTAGGACTCTTCAATCCTTCCACAAATGGCCTTTCTTCTAACCATGTATTTGCTGTAGAATTAGACACGATCCAAAATGTTGATATGAAAGATATTGATGGCAACCATGTGGGAATTGATGTAAACAGCCTCATTTCTGATGCTGCTGCTCCAGCAGCATACTATTCTGACAAAGACAAAGTGAACAAAACCTTGCTGCTAAATAGTGGGAAAGCAATGCAGATTTGGATCGACTACGATGAGGTAGAGATGTTAGTCAATGTAACACTAGGTCCATTTCGCCATCCAAAGCCTAGCAAGTGTTTAATGTCTCATCAAATCAATCTTTCTGCCATATTCCTTGATACCATGTATGTTGGTTTTACTTCTGCTACTGGAAATACAGCAAATTTTCATTCCATACTAGGATGGAGCTGGAATCAAAGTGGTAAAGCGCAAGATCTTGACCCTTCCAAACTTCCATCACTTCCACGATTCAAACATCATAAGAAAAGCTTGAACAGCATAATTTTTGCTATTCTACTTATCATAGTTATACTGTTATTATTCATGATTATTGTTGTGGCTGCTTGGTTTCTTTGGAGAAAAAAATATGAAGAGTTGCTTGAACCTTGGGAAAAAGAATACTCTCCTAATAGATTCTCATATAGGGATCTTTTTGTAGCAACAAAAGGTTTTAAAAGCTCTGAGCTACTTGGAGTTGGCGGTTTTGGGAAAGTCTACAAAGGTGTGTTACCTTCGACAAGAGACCTAGTGGCTGTAAAGCGAGTCTCCCACGATTCCAAACAAGGGATGAAAGAATTTATTACAGAGATTTCTAGTATGAGAAGGTTAAGGCATAAAAACTTAGTACAACTCCTCGGCTACTGTAGAAGAAAAGACGAGCTTCTTTTAGTATATGAGTTTATGCCCAACGGGAGCCTTGACAAGTTCCTCTTTGGTAAGGATGACAAATCAGTTTTATATTGGTGCTGGAGGTTCAAGATCATAAAAGGGATGGCATCTGCCCTTGTATACCTTCATGAGGGGTGGGAACAAGTTGTCCTTCACCGTGATGTTAAGGCAAGTAATGTCTTGTTAGATGCTGAGATGAACGCAAGGTTGGGTGATTTTGGCCTAGCTAGACTCTATGATCGTCACAACAATGATCCTCGAACAACTAATGTAGTGGGAACCATTGGATACATTGCACCAGAGATCAGTATAACGCAAAAACCAACCACCAGCTCCGATGTTTTTGCTTTTGGGATGTTTTTACTTGAAGTGGGTTGTGGGAGGAGGCCAATAGGCAAACATTATGATGCTGATGCAGAGGATTTTTTCCTCAGTGACTGGGTTTATGATTGTTGGAAAGAAGGTCAGATTCTTAATACAAGTGATCCTAGACTGGAAGGAGATTATCAGCAAAAGGAAATGGAGTTAGTCTTGAAGTTAGGCCTCCTCTGTTTGCATCCGAATGCAGAAGAAAGGCCTACAATGAGGCAAGTAGTTCAGTTTCTTGATGGAAGCGCAACTTTGCCAGAAATACCGTCTGACTATGACATTAAAGGTGTTAGCTCCTTCATGGATACTTGGGGTAAATCAGGTTTATTACCATCATCATCTGGAACTGCCTCTGTCGGGCTTATGTCCAGCATAAATTCAGCACTCCAATATGGGCGTTAAATCATAACTCTAAAAAGTCTACTTGTTAGCTAGAGTACTAGTAAGGTCAGATATTGGACTGATGATTTCGTTAATGTACATCTAATGTGCAATGTAAGATTGTTGGATCATTTCTTATTATGTATTTCTCAGGAAGTTGATTCTCTTTCCTTTATTGAATTGAACAGCCTTCTGAGCATAAAAAATTTGGGATTTTTCCGAATCAGTTTACGACCTGCAAGGCCACTGTGAAAGTGCTGTGTGCTCTATATATATCTGAATCATAAAGAGAAAATCACAGGCCCAAGGACCTAAGTGAAAGAAACTATTTGATGTTTAAAAGTTAAAACACTGGATTACCCTAGGCAAACTCATACAGTACTTGTCTAAAAAAAGTTCCTTTCAAAATGATTAATTACACTAACAGAAAACAGTTATGAAACTCAAGAAGCCAAGAAGTACCAGTTAAGCACTCGATAAACCACCCATATTTCATAACATTGGAATGATTTCAGTGAAGATAACAGAAGAATGATATTACATAAGTTTTAACATACCTGTAGATTAAGCATAATACAGGATCCGAGAGGACCAAGAGTGCCCATTTTCCTGAAATAATAATGTATTGTTAACAAGAGTTAAACCTTCAGCATTGGTGTGGCATTTCTTCAGGATGGACTTGGGAACAATGCAGTTTGACCATCATCTTTTAGAATTCACTTCCTTGGTTCTTGTCTAGCACAAATCAAGTCTTCCACTATGTGAACATGTTCACCAAATCACAAAATGCTGTTCAATTTCCATTTTTGATAGTGGTTCTTGTCTAGCGCGCCTTAGCTTATAGTCATTCCTGATAAGCGGTTGCCTTGTGACCCAGTATGTAAATCTATTGCATGAATTTGGATGATATAGTCGTATCAGTTAAATTTCTACAGGAATGACACAAAATATTTGAGGTGCTCTATATTTGAGAATGTGTGGAATGAAGCACTAGCTGTTTTTGCCTGAATCTTTTACAATCTTCTAGCCTTTAAATGTTCTATGAATCTATGGAATGGTTTATATGTTCTATAATTTATGTTAAATACTTAAATGGTTTATATAATGGTCCGCATGTTCTATGATTCATGTTAAATGTCCAATGTAATGGTTTACATGGGAACAATTGATACATCGCACCAGAAGTCAACAGAACACATAAACCTACTATCTATATTTGATATTGAAAGGGGTAGTGTGTTCGGGGAGGTTTGCGGCTTAGTATAAGGTACATTACCAACATCTTTTCCATCATTTTCTGGAACAATGTTACATAGTTTGCCCTTTTAGTCCGTTTCTATAATTCGTGTTTCGCCTAAAATAGGACAAAAAAAAAAACCAAAACCGACCATAGTTCACTTTTTTCGGATCGCAATTCGCGGGTATTTTAGAGAACTATGTGATACTGGTCTGGAACAGTTTTTTACAGTGTCATGTCTAGCACAAATTCATCTATCCAAGTATCCAACATGGCCATCGAATCTAAATATCAGTGTGCCCTGACAGAGTCACGAAGACTCATAATTTACGGTTAGGTATCGAGCGTAGACCAAGTATGTCATGTGCAGTCAGATTCCATTATTACTTGTTCTGACATATACTGTAATTAGCTTCGTCAATCATAAGAAATTTGTAAATTTTGCTACTAGTAGCGTAACTTGAACAGTATTATCGGTTTTACAAGTTATAACACCAAATGGCTATGTTATTTCAACACCCTTAGTTGCTTCAAAAATCGAGTGTCATATCGCGAACAAAAATTATTATACTCGCGAACAAAGAGAGGGTATACAATGCCGTGAAGCATAGTTTAACACTGACCCAAGACTCCTGCGAAACTGGAACCTGATTTCAGCCATTCAGCATTGGATGTCCTCCCCTGGCCCGTGTGCAAAAACTAAGAAAAAAAAAAAAAATTATCAAATTGCTACCAAACGTCTTACAGAATTACAGAGTAAATTGACATTATAATGCACAAGTATTTGTATCTGTAATTACATTGAGAGATTAGAGACCGCGAATAATCCTCATTCTGATAATTTAGCCTCAATTTCTTCCAAACTCAAGCCTTTGGTCTCTGGCACCAGAGTCAGTACAAATACGAGAGAAAGCAACGCAATTAATCCAAACAAGACGAAGAGGTTATCGGCTCCAAGAAATTCCTGTAATACTATCAGAAGTTAGCCAAGGAAATTATGTAGCTCAGGATTTTATAAACATATCCCAGGAAAAAAAGTTTAATGTAAACCTACCTTCAATGGTGAGAAAGCAAAGGTCACAAGAGCATTTGAACCGAAGTTTGTTAGAACAGCGAGACTAATTCCTCGTCCTCTTGTGCGAACAGGAAAGATTTCTGACACCATTAACCAACTGATAGGTCCAAATGATATCTGCAACACCAAATTCAGAGTCCAAAAAATAGTTTCAGTTGGCAATTTTGTGCACAAAACTTAATGAAAATATCAAAACAAGCCTTTCATTTACAATTTGTAAGTTTTTCTAAAAGGATCATATACAATCATGGTTTTAAATCAAGGCCGAATCACCGTATCGCGACCGCATTGTAAAGCTTTTTGAGATTACCGAGATATTTGACCACAACGGCCGCGAACCATCCGCATTGCCTACGAATGTGCTTCCGCGACCATTACCACGATCGCGACCGAAATCGAGATTTAAAGCCATGGATACAATGTTATACTAGTATATTTAGAATAATGTTCTGATACTCTACTGGGTAAGTAACATAACAGACATTGAAGTTGAATAATGACTAATGAGCTTCTTCGCAAAGAATAGAACGTATGTTACGATAGGAAATTACTTGATAGCTACCGACGTATAGAAGCAAGGCAGCTACGGCGACAAATGGTAGGCCTTCAAAAAACTTGTAGTAAGCAGCAAGGGAGAACAGGGACACGACCTGTACAATAGCCCAAAATTAAAGCCTTTTATACCAACAAATTAGAATCTCTACCCAAATTTTAAAAAACCGATCATGGAGAAGATTGTTAAATATACATACAATTCCAGTAACACCTCCTATCAGCAAGGGTTTCCTTCCGAGATCGTCAACTTTAAGAACAGCTACTCCTGTCATAAGAAACTGCAAAAGAGAATGATTAAAAAAAAGGAAAATTTGTTCGAAACCACCTTATAAAATATACTTACTCTGTTCCAAAAAAAAGGCAACAAACCATTTTGCACGCATTTTAAGGAAGTGATTTAAGGGTGTAAATGAGCAAATTAATCAAATTAATTTTAACACAAGTAAGAATGATATTATAGGTTACTTGTCTTAAAATTACATATATTAATTTGATCGTTTAGACCTTTAAATCTCTTCCTTAAAATGCGTGCAAATAAGTTTGTTGCGTTTTTTTTTGGAACGGAGGAAGTATATAGGTACTGTCAAAAATCACCTTTTAATTTTTTTTTTAAGAAGCCATCTTTTTTGGAATTTTTTTTGCAAGGAACCACCCTTGGTTGAATTTCGGGTTTCAATTTTGGGTTATTTTGGCATGGTGGTGCAAGTGAGGAAAAGGGACGGAGACAGCTTGGGGAGGTACAAAGGAGGTTTGCCGAAATGACAGAGAGGTTCGATATAAACACCGAAATTAGGCTAGACGGCTTGGGGAGGTACGAAGGGGGTTTGCCGAAATGGCAGAGGGAGGTTCGATATAAATACCGAAATTAGGCTAAAGGTGGTTCTTTACAAAAAAAAATTAACATAAGGTGGCTTCTTACAGAAAAAAAAAATAAAAAATTTAAGGTGGTTTTTGACCAAAAAAAAAAAAAAAAGAAAAGATTTTATAAGGTTGTTTTTAACAAATTTTCCTACAAAAAAGGAGAGTGCCATGAGCGGCTACAGTCTACGTAGATGACATATCATTGCTGCTTGCTGAACTAATACCTTAAAGAGGCCAATAAACACTGAAACTTGAGTTGCATCAGCTGCAGCAGAAAACCCAGCAGTCTATATACAATCAAGGAGTTAAAAGCCAATTTCAAATCCATGCATCCATATCATAATGAAAGTTCTTCAGTATCGAAACCTAGGAAAAAGTTGGATTAACTTTGATTTACCTGTAAAATTTGACCAGCATAATACAGAACACTAGGCTGCCCAGTTATCTAAAACCACAGAGTAAAGAATTTAACATCATTTAGGAAAACGGGGTTTAAGCGATATTATAGACGAAAATGATGAATTCAGAGAATCACCTGCTGAAACAGCACAAGACCTCCACCAATAATAAAGGCTTTCAAATTTGGCCCTTGAAACACCTCTAAGAAGCTACCTTCTGAGTCTTGATCTTGGTATGAAGACTTTATTGAAACAAGGGTGTCTTCAATTTGCTTCTCGGACACTTTATCACCAGCAGGTCTGCCCCTAAGTTTACTCAGAGCAGCAATAGCCCGATCTTTATACTCTTGCAAAGATCCTTTACCTTGTACGGCCCTAAGAAGAAACCAGCGAGGTGAAGAGGGGAGACTTAACATTCCAAGGCCCATGAGAGCAGCAATCGGAGCACTCAGCCCATACATGTAACGCCAACCTCCAACCGCATTAATTTCATAGTTACCAATAAGGTAACCCAACTGAAAAATTGCAAATGCGCCAGAAATTAAAAACACCAATTAAAGGTCAGGAAAAAGAGATGTGAATATTCTGTAAATAAAAGAAAGATACCAAAATGCCAAGAACTATGAAGAGTTCTTTCAACGAAATTAGAGTTCCTCGAATTTGAGAAGGGCAAGTTTCGGCAATGTAAAGAGGCGCCCCATGCATGGCCTACAAGACATTACATTCACTCAACAAAATTTCACTCATTCTGAATCCAAAAACAATCAATCAATCAATCAAAGCGTTATTCCCATAAATGGGGTCGGCTACATGAACCAAAGTGATTATTCCGGGAGGTCGTCCACATAGAAAATTTCACTCATTCTGAATCAAAAAACAATCAATCAAAGCCTTATTCCCATAAGTGGGGTCGGCTACATGAACCAAAGTGATTATTCCGGGAGATCGTCCACATAGAAAATTTCACTCATTCTGAATCCAAAAACAGTAGAGGAAAATATAAAAGCGCTCACCCAACCAATGCCAAGGCCATAGAAAAACCTTCCAATCAGAAGAACTCCAAGTTCAGGAGCCAATGCAGTAGTTAAGCCACCAATTGCATAAAGAGTTGCAGCTATCAGAAGTTCTCGCTTCCTTCCTTCAAGGTTGATAGGTGAAAAAACTTAGTTTGGCTACCTCTCTAATCCATCAAAAATAAAAGAGCAAAAGCGAATCGAGTTAAAGCACTCAAGATATATACCTAGGAAGTCAGCTATCGGATAAACAATGATAGAGCCAAATAGAGCTCCATAAAGTGAGCCACTCACCTACATTGCATCACAGAAATATATATGGGAAAATCGCGGACTGATACCAACTGTATGTCTGTATATTAAACCAAGGAATAAACAATGCAGAAGATTACCACTAAACCCTGTTGAACTGAAGAAAGATTGTACCATGATGTACCACTAAGCTCAGGAGACTGCATTTACCATAAAAAATGCATCTATCACATCAATGATTTCAGTAAATCCGATTCAGAGAAAAGCACAAGTATACCTGTAATGATATAGTGGCTCCAGAAGTAGCACCTATATCATACCCAAATAGTAAACCGCCTAGTGCAGGAAATACAAACCTGAAAATATTGATGACTATGTTCACAAAATCCCACCAATAATTAATTCTTATAATTTACCTATTGATTGCAGAATAGTTCAGCTAACATTAATCTAATGACAGCAAAACAAATCTCAATATGGTAATTTTTTGGCACTGTTTAGGTAGCAAACACAACAAATTCAGTTAAAAAGTACTTACGGCCCATTTGGTTTTTTGTAATAATTTATGGTAGTGGTAATTGATTTAAAGTGCAATTTAGTTAAGGAAGAACCTTATAATCCCATGGAAAACATATTATTATTCCCAAGCTTGAATTTTCTTCTTATTTTCTATTATCATCCATTACCCAATCGTTATATCATGGTCTCGGGACCACCTTCCTCTATGTGGTCCCTCGATATACATTTATCAATACTGCATATACATTTCTCAATAATAATGCATATTCATTTCTCAATACTGCATATACATTTCCAACAAACAATATACATTCCTATATAAAATAATAATGTTAAATACATTCTAAAATACATATTCATTTCAATACACTTCAATATTCATTTGAATACACTATACTATTCATTTCAAGACACTGCAATATACATTTCTAACAAACAATATAGATTCCTATATAAAAACAATGCTGAATCTACTTTATGATTCATATTCATTTCAATACACTAGCATATTCATTTCAATACACTACAATATTCATTACCATTGAACAATATTGATTCATATATAAAAAAATATAATATAATCTAAAAAAATATATTTATTTCAATACACTTCAATATTCATTTCAATATACTACAATATACATTTCATTACACTACATATTCATTTCCATTAAAAAAAAAACCTAAAATACGTAATAAAATAAAACATTATACAATATTCATTACAATACATTACAATATTCATTTCAATACACTACAATATCCATCCATTATTACCTAAATGAATCAAAATATTATGGTACATACTATATTCATTTCAATACATTAAAATATTCATTTCCAGCAAACAATATTCATTCATATATTGAATACAACTTTGTTTTTATATAGGAACGTATATTGTTTGTTGGAAATGTATATTGCAGTGTGTTGAAATAAATAGTGTAGTGTATTCAAATGAATATATTGAGAAATTAATATGCAATATTGAAAAATGTATATGCAGTATTGGGAAATGTATATCCAGAATTGAGAAATGAATATGCAGTATTGAGAAATGTATATGCATTATTATTGAGAAATGTATATGCATTATTATTGAGAAATGAATATGCAGTATTGAGAAATGAATATGCAGTATTGAGAAATGTATATGCATTATTAATTTATTGTTGAGAAATGTATATGCCATATTGAGAAATGTATATCGAGGGACCACATAGAGGAAGGTAGTCCCGTGACCACCTAATAATTTGCGTCCATTACCATAGTATTAGAGCTGATCAAAAATGGCCTGGTCCGCGGGCTCGGTCTGATTTTTTGCGGGCTTTAGGCATGAAAAATAGGCCTGAACTTGGGCCTGGCCTGGCCAGCCCGATGTTTTTTTGCGCGGGCCTTGGACATTTAAAATTAGACTTTTTGGTTACTTTTTTAGACCCGGTCCAAAAAAGCCTGAAAAGCCCGGCAAACCCGCACTAAATTTTCGGTTTTTGGCTAAAAAATTTGGGCCCGAACTAAGCCCGGCCCAAACCCAGGCCGCTTTATGGGCTTGATTTTTTTGCATCGGCCCGGCCCGACCCATGATCACCTCTAGATAGATAGGATGCATATTTGTAAAGAAAAATTAGATAAATTGGTGTTAAACTAGCACCATCATGGGATTAAATTTTGATTTCCCTTCAAAATTTAGTAAATTCATTCTCATTACCACCCTTTATGATCGGCTACAAGACGGCTGCTACAAGACGGCGGTTAGTATTTCTGTTTTTTTTTTTTTCAACCTCATCCACAAATTGAATATGTCTATATCATTTATGCAATAATAATTTGACATGCACTTGAATTTGGGCCATTCAACCAATTGAAATTGACCCAAAATTGATAATTTGTACGTAGTACATGCAATATGACATTACAAAAAATTAAAAAAACCTCAATTCAACTACATTTATCAAAAATTGACACTTTGTACTTAAGAGTATCATATAAATAACATCATAACTCATAGATTACAGGAATACTAGGCTCACCCAGAAACTGTGCTTTTTTGAAAAGAAAAAAAATTACTAATAAATTCACTATCTTAATTTCCCTTGTCACTTGCACCATCATAGTGAAAGAAATGAGAGTGAAGATTCATAAATTCTCAATCCAAACTACATTCATACATAAAGTGATAAAACCCAACAAAATTCAGAACTTTTAGCACAAACCCAGAAACAAAAAAATGCTTAAAAAGAGAGATAGAGAGGGAGAAAAAGTGGACTTACGGCAGAATTACAGAAACCCAAGAAAAGACTTCAACTTCAGCAGAATCATGCTCAACAGAGGAATCCTCTTTCTGGGCATTTAACTTGTGATAATTAGGCAAACATGGTGATTTCTCAACACTAAAAATTGCAGAATTTTCCACAATTAAATTACTGATTCTTCCTTCACTCAATTTCATTCTTCTAATAAGATTAGTTGATGATGATGATGATATAGAGGGCTTAAAGTGGGACCAAGAAGAAGAACAAGGGAAATATGATTTGTTGAATTGATAAGTTTTGAGCTTGGAGTTATGAATGACAAAAGCATTGTTAACTGAAGCCATTTTTGGGGGCAATTTTGGGGCTAAAATATGCAACAACAACAAAAAAAAATTAAGAAAAAAAGCCTAAGTAGTACTCCACATGGAATTAATACAGATAATTTCCTTAAGCAAAAGTGTTAAGATGAAGCAAGTGATTCATATCAATGTTTACACGTTTGCACACTTGCACAGTTGCACAGTTGTACTGCTGGACATGATATTGATTCATTGAGGTGTTTTTTTAAAAAAAAAAAACTCATATGAATAATTTCAACTATTGGAGGTTTCTCAATATTAATCATTACACTATAATCCAAATTAAGGGGTAGTTTTATGATATTAGTTTATACTAACTTTTGACCGGCTTCGATTTCCTTCGTAAAAAAGGAGGAAGGTATATTCAAGTACAATAAATAAAAAAAGAGGAAAGATAACGAATAATTTATGAATTGGTGACTGATTATAATAGGTTAAATAAGTAAATGGACTAATATCATAAAAAAACTCCCAAAGTTTGGATTATAATAACTAATAGTTGGAATTAATATTGGAAGACGTCCAATAGTTGGGATTATTCATGTGAATTTTTTCCTTTTTTTAGGTAAGTGGCGGCGTGGCGCACTTGATTGAGGACTTGAGGTATTCACTCTTCAGGTGTATTATTATATATTTATTACTAGATAATATTCGAGCAAATAGTCAGTTTTAATTAAGGGTTAGGAAATATTTTTTTTATTGGTTACCATATTAGCATAAAAGTATTGATATATTATACCGAATAGAAATATTGATATGTTGGGATGGATAATCCGGGCTTAGAAAAGTTTTTTTGTGGTTACTACATTAGTACTACCTTTGTATCGTAATACTCGCAATTTTTGTCATTTTAAGTTGTAATACAATACTTGCAACAAATATTTTCTTACTATAATAATTTAGTGAAAAATTACACATGTGTAGTTTTTTTTAAAACTTTACTTTTGTAGGTGACCCAATTAATTATGCATTTTTCACTCTATCTCTCCTTAAATCCATTTTTGTCTAGTAGACCGTATTGTATACTTATGTAGCAAATATTGCAATATGGAGGTAGTATAAAAGATTAGCAGAGATATAAAAAAAATTATATTAAAATATACCCCTTTTTTATATTTACTCATTTGTGTTTTCATCAATACTACTCCCTCCGTTCCCATTTGTTTGTCCTATTTGACTTTGCACATATGCCAATGCACTTGTTTGACCGTAAATATCTTTTGTTGTATATGTGTAAAAATTATAATAATTGGATGTTAATGACGTACTCATTGAGACGAATCAAACAAGACCATACATGACTATATTATGTTTTATATGTTGAGAGTAATTTAGAAGATTTCAAACAAGACAAACAATTGGGAACGGAGGGAGTAATAAACTAAATAGATTAATTGGAAAAAGGCAAAAATCATAAACTATCATAAAAGTTGCGCAATTAAAGTAAGAGATAGAAGATTAGAAGGTGATAAAGTAAATTAGAGAAAAAAATATATTAATAAATATAAAAGGATAAAATTTTAATATAGTTAGATAATGTAGAAAGTTAGCAAATTAAAATAAAAACAACTCAAATAAGAAAAGTGCGTAAATTAAATAAAGACAAAGTGAGTAATTTAATTAGTAAATAAAAATATATATTTTTATGTAAATTTTTTTTTCATAATATTATTTTAGTTTAAAAATATATTGATTTGAGATTTTATTTATTTATTAGGGTATTAATTATAGTATTAAATATAGGGAGAGGTAGAAAAGTGAGATTAGGAGGGAAAAAAGGAGAGTAGGAGGGAAATAGTGGTTAGAGTTTTAAGAGTATAGATAAATAAATAGATAGATATTATACTAGCATAGCACCCGTGCGATGCACGGCTTGGAAAAATTAATATTAACTTTGTAAATAGTAATGTAAAAATTTGCATAATTCATTTACTGATGTATTCAATTTAATATCATATTAAAATTTTAACTTTATGAATAGCAAAAAAAAAAAAAAAAAAAAAAAAAAAAAAAAACCATACTAAACAATGAGTAATTTTTATACAAAATCTTGTTTAATCCCATACAGAACATTAATTAACCATTACACTAAACACGCGATAATTCATATATATATATATAATAATAATAATAATTTTTCAATAACCTCTGTCTAAACATGAAAAATGCACGGCTTAATAAATTATAGTGAAATTTATTTTGCGTGAAATATTAAAAAGTTTATATAAAATGGTGAACTTTATTATTTTTTTTTTAAACAAAACACTTAAATTAAATCTTTAGAAAATTATAGCGGGTTCTTGAAGAGGAGTTGAATCATGAAATTTGTGCAACATGTATTAGTAAATAGAGTAATATAAATGATATATTATATTCATATTTTACCACGAAATACAAAATATTATAATATTAAAGAAAATTTTTCAAAATGAAAAGACCTTTTATTTTTATTTTTGAGAAAAAGACCTTTTATTTTTTATTTTTGCAGAAAAAGGACCTTCACAAAAAAAAAAAACTTTGCGAGAAGGATTACATTGTTTACCGACACGAAATTTCCTTCTCACAAAAAACGGAAAACGATGGAAATTTTCCTTTCACAAAGGTTTTTCTCACAAAAATTTTTCAAAGGTATTTTTTAAAACTTCATATACTCTTTACACATTTCATAAAATTGTTAGACATCTCTTTTACTTAAATAGGTGATGATATCATATTTTATTGTTTATCATAAACACTACAACATGATTTTAACTAATTATGGTTTAAAAAAGCATGAGCAATTTTTTTTAATGAACAAAGTTAATAAAAGTTTGTTTAATCTATACCCTTCATTATATACATTAATTTGTTTTAAATAACACCGACAATTACATGTTTTTGTAAAAAGTGGAAACAAAAAATTCGTATCCACTACCTACCCTATACATCTTACTTCTCTAATAGTTTTCCACCATTCACCCTATTATTTTAGGAATTTTTTGTGACTTTCGACATATAATTATTATGGGTCCAATTTAGCTACTTTTTTAAGGGTCCAATTTTTTTTCTTTACCAATCCTCCATTAAAAACATAGTTTGCCCCTATTTTTTTTGAGTGGATAGTCCATTAAAAACATAGTCTGCCCCTATTTTTATTCAATATATATAAGGAAGCATTTTAATGTAATCACAAAACATTAGCTAGGGAAGTTAATTAGCATGGTAAATTATTCTAATATTAAGATAATAAATTTTAAAAAATAATCTTCATTGTAATGGCGAGGTATAGTTCGAGTTGCTTCTCTTATATTATATATATTGATTGAGTTAATTTTTTTAACCAATATATTAAGATAGTTTAATACTAAAATTTATATTAATATTAACTTTGTATTTCCTAAAAAAAATGTGCATCACTATTATGCTATTCTTTACCTAATTAATATAGGAAAAATCTCATATTTCTTTACATTAGTATTTTCTAAAAATACATGGTTAAATTAACCCCATATAGAGAAGCATAAATCATGATAATATCTTTCTATATATATAATTATATATTTATATCTTAATATAAGATATAATTTTTATTAAACTTAATTTAAATCATGTACTTTTGTTTTGAAAAATAAAATATTCACATAATTAGTAAAATTATGTAAATCTTTACATTACTATCTATAAAATTTGATAATATTTTCATATGCTTAGTAATCTAAAAATAGTAAAGTTGCACCGGAATATAAATTTTGGTCATAAAAAAATATAGGAAATTAATATATGATCAAAACTAAATTACTTATAATAAAAGAATTAAGGTACAAGCATTATTTATAGGAATTAAATCAAATAATATTATATATCAATGTTTATTAAGGTAGAAAATATATTAAGATTGAATAAAAAAATTGCTTTTTTCAGGTTAAGGGAAAAGGGTGGAATTTTTTTTAATGAGAGAGCAACACGTGGTAAGTTATAGTTTTAGTTGCTTCTCTTAAAGTATATATATTGGTGATTCCTTCTTATCCATCAAATATGTTCCAAATATTTTTTTATTTAAGAAAGTAAATTTTTAGGGCATAAATGTATTTTTTTTGTGGGTCATATGACCAAAAGAGTAGTAAAAAAGAGAAAATTTTGCCACTAACCGCCTATTAAGGGTGTGTTCTCTTCAACTTATTAGACCTGAACTTATCTGAACTGAATTTATCTAAACTTATCAGACCTGATTTAACTTATTAGACCTTATTTAACTTATTAGACCTTATTGGAACTTATTAGACCTTATTGGAACTTATTAGGCCTTATTGGACCTTATTAGACCTTATTGGACCTTATTGGAACTTATTAGACCTTATTGGAACTTATTAAACCTGATTGAAACTTATTGAAACGTATTTTATATGATTGAATAAAATAAATTATTAATAATAATAATGATGATGATGATGATAATATTCTATATATTTGAACCTATGTTTTTCTTATTGTTGAATTACGTTCAAGAAGGTAATAATAATTAGTATATCCTTTTTCAAACCCATTATTAATTAATGTTATCAATTCCAATAACAACTTATCTACATATTTAATTTTTCTTAATTCACTTGTAGTAAAATTAACAAACTAGAACGGATTGAATAATAATAATATGGAGGATGGGTAAAGTTTAATTTGGACCAAAATTAAATCAAACCCAAAATAAAAAAATAAGTTTTATTTTATAATATATAAAAATAGTTTAATTCAATCTAACTCTGATTGGGTTCTCTAAAAAAATTATAAAACAAGAATGATGAAATAAAATTGGTTTATGTTGTGTAAGAGTGCTTTAAGTTAATTATCAATTTAATTAATTTTATTTGATCAATAATTAAAAATATAATAACCTAGACCTGATTTGAACTTATTAGACCTGATTGGAACTTATTAAACCTTATTGGAACTTATTAGACCTTATTAGAACTTATTGGACCTTATTGCAACTTATTAGAACTTATTGGACCTTATTGCAACTTATTAGACCTTATTGGAACTTATTAGAACTTATTGGACCTTATTGCAACTTATTAGACCTTATTACAACTTATTAGACCTAATATAACTTATCTGAACTTATTAAACTTGAAACTTATTTTTTTAAGGTGAAGAGAACTCAACCTAAGTGGGAAAAGTTGACAACAACTACCACAATTTTTTTTATTTTATTTAACTACCAATTAAGTGCATAAGGATTGTAAACCACCACCTATTTCTAACACCGTTAACTTTAATTGTAATTAAACCATAATTAAACTTTAATTAAATCATTAACACTTAATTTAATACTAATTAACCTTAATTAACCCTTTTTTAAAAAAAAGAAAAATATTTTTAAAAAAAATCTGGAAAAAACAAACAAACAACCACCCCCTCCCCCACCACCACCAAGCACCGCCGCCCCTCTTCGCCTCCCCCACCAACCCCAGCCACCCCCTCCCCCACCAAAATCGTCATCCCCCTCCCTCACCCCCGACTCCACCCACACCCGACACCCCCCTCCCCGAGCACCCTTAACCACCACCAGCTCCACACCGACACCCCCACCGTCGATACCCCCTCCCTGACCCTCCCCCGGCGCCAAAAAACCCCTCCCCGTTATCCCCAACCCCCGAAACCCCTTCCCCAGCCCAGCATAACCCCCAAAACCCCTTTTCGAACCCCCCACCCTCGAAACCAACCTCCTCGGCCATCCCTCACCGCCGAAACCCCCTTCCCCTTAACCCCCAACCGCCGAAACCCCCTCCCCCTTAACCCCCCCCACCCCTCCACCCCCTCCCCCAACCTCGTCGAACCCCCCACCCCCTCCCCCAGTCCCGATGACCCTTCCCCACCCCAACCACCGCCACCCTAGCCACCCCCACCACCAATCTTTTTCTTCTTTTTTTTTAATTTTTTCCTAATTTTCCTAATTTTCTGATTTTTCATTTAAAAAAATTATAAAAAAACCAAGAGCCAATCATATCGCGACACGTGTCACAAACTGACGATAAATTAACGGCGTTAGAATATTCCGTTAAATAGGTGGTGGTTTACAACTTTGTAGCACTTAATTGGTAGTTAAATTCAACAAAAAAAAAATAATTGTGGTAGTTGTTGACAACTTTTTCGACTTAAAAGGTGGTTAGTGGCAACATTTAAAAAAAAAACTAATACTGTAATAGAATACGTTTTTTGGGATGGATAAAAAATGAAAGTGAAGCATTTTTTTAGGACAGAGGGAGTATATACAAGGTTACCGTCCGTGCGATGCACGGATTTAAACAAAATAACTAGCAATCTAGCCCGAGCGTTGTTTCGGCCTTCGGGTCATAATCTTTCCTTTTGTTTTTCTTTATTTTCTTTGTCATTGATTTACAGGCCCCTAAAATATTATCAATTAAAGTTATTTATAATAATTGAAATCATTTTATTGAATATAAGGTGGAGATGTAGACTACTGATAAAAAGTTTGGAATTGGGTTCTGAGTTCGATGCTTGTTGGCATCATTTATTTTGGTTTTTAAAATGGTGTGAAAAAATCATCACAAACACATGGACTAATGACATGACACTGACTTGGCGCCTATGTGGCGCAATATGGTGTGAGTAACGTCTTTTAATATATTATATATATAGCCATATATGCACGCGATGCATGCATTAATTTATAATTTTTTATAAATAAAATGTTATCATGCAAGTTTATATTGTAAATTTTTTTGTAATTAAATAGCGGACAAAGATTGATTGGTGTTAATGTATCAACATTATATTAATATGATTGAATATTTTATACATTATGTCACAACTAATACATAATTGTAGTGTTTATTTTGTTAGAGGTAATTAAAATTAAATAGTTTTAGTTGATTATATATGATTCGAAAAAAATAACACTTTTCACGTATTGTTTTTTGAATTCAATTAAAAATGTTATTAATTGCCATGATAAATTTTAAATCAACTCTTTGATGTGAAATTAAACTTTCCTTCTTTTTATTAATTGATATTACTTATTTTTTTTCAATTCAATTTTGAGTGAAATATTTAAGGCATATACCAATATACCATTTTAACCTTATTTAGTATTACAAATAGAAAAAAAAAATCAAATCAAATTATATTCATTAAGGGTATTTAACTCATTTAGAGGGGGGGCACCATTGCTCCCTCTTCACTTATATAATAGAGATATGTTATATACTATCCTTATATGCATGCTATGAATACTACAATATTTTGTTTGCAATTTTTTTTAGTCTTTTTTTATTTTTAAATATATGGCTGAAGAAAATTCTATAAAACCAAAATATTGTGAATTCTGATGTGTTAATGTATCATTGAACATGTTTCTTCTTTCTTTTATATGTTCAGTTTTTCAGCATTATTTTTTAGTGAAAGTATTGGGTCAGATGGTTTAACCAGACAAGCTTGTTAGAAGGCTGACCCATATAACCAATTATAATAGTGAAAAACTTCGGGAGGTTATAACTTTGCGCTCGGGTGTTGGATCGGGGCATACAATATGTCGAAAGTGATTATTTTTTCAAGACGAACACAGCAGAAAATATTCGAAGGGGATTCGGCCACCGGAAATCGCCAAACGAGGCCTCTAAAGGCCTCAAAATTCAAAAAAAAAGTATTTTGTCCAAGTTAGTTACAAAATGTGTCCATGTTTTACAATATGAGTCCATGTTTAAACAATATGTGTCCAGGTTTACAAATAGGTATCCAGGGTCAAAAATATGTATTTTGGTTTGTCCAGGTGTGTTCAGATTTGTTCAGGTTTGTTCATATTTGTCCAGGTTTGTTTATATTTGTCCAGATTTGTCCATATTTGTCCAGGTCTGTCAACATTAGTCCAGGTTTGCATGTCCAGGTTTGTCCAGATTTATCCAGATTTGTCCATGTTTGTCTAGATTTGTCAAGGTTTGTTCATATTTGTCCAGGTTTGTCCACATTTGTCCAGATTTGCATGTCAAGGTGTGTCCAGATTTATCCAGATTTGTCCATGTTTGTTTAGATTTGTCCATGTTTGTCTAGATTTGTCCAGGTTTGTTTATATTTCTCCAGGTTTGTCCACATTTGTCCAGGTTTGCATGTCCAGGTGTGTCCAGATTTATCCAGATTTGTCCATGTTTGTCTAGATTTGTCCAGGTTTGTTCATATTTGTCCAGGTTTGTCCACATTTGTCCATGTTTGCATGTCCAGGTGTGTCTAGATTTGTCCGTGTTTGTCTAGATTTGTCCAGGTTTGTCTAGATTTGTCCAAGTTTGTTCATATTTGTCTAGGTTTGTCCACATTTCTGCAGGTTTGCATGTCCATGTTTACAAATTGTGTCTATATTTCAAATGTGTCCAGTTCTGTTTCCAGGTCTACAAATGTGCCAAGGTCTACCAATACATGTCCAGGTTTAACAGCATGTGTCCAGGTTAAACACATATGTGTCCAGATTCAACAATATGTGTCCAGGTCCAGTGGACTGGTCTGACACAATACCTTCCCTATTTTTTATAGAATTTTTGGTTATTTTTTCGCATTATTACAGTCACCCCTCCTTAAGAAAATTTCGTCCTTGAAATTTGCAAAAGGAAGCACACGTAAGAAAACAACAAAATATAGGAAACATAAAATGATCCCACCATACTTCCGCTGCGCCACTCTGATATACATCGCTGGTCACAGCCACCAAGTGATGGTTCCGGACCTGCCATTCTTCAAAACAACGCACAAGTTATGGAAAATCAAAAGACAATTTAAACTTAAATCCGATCATCGCAAAGAACGTAAAATGACTTATCCCATAGATCTACCCAAGGCTTCGCTCACTTAGGTTTTCCATTTTAGGCTAAGTTTCACTCGTGGTTCATAAAGCGCTCATCTTTCAAAGTTACTTATGAAGAAGTAACTTAGGGTCAAACCTATGGCTTGGATACCAACTGTAACGACCCGACTTTTTGGACATGTCGATTGACGAAGGGAAATCGACAAACGGATCATTACTTAAACAATTAAACTATAAATGAAATTAATTATTCAAGACTAAACATCTTTTATTAAATAAATAAACTAAAACTCCAAAGGTCTACATAGATCGAACTTAAATTACATGAGTTAAATAAAATCCATCCCAACAGGCTGGGATAACCCAAATTGCATAGAAATCTTATTAAATAACTTAAGAAAACAAAGGCTAAACTACAGGTCTCTGCTGCACAAAGCCCAACCCAGCGGAAGCCCGATTTAAGCAGCTGCATCGTCACCTGAAACTGAAGGAGGGGGTCCACCGTCAGTGGCGAGTAACTAGGCTGTCCCGTTTAAGTAAGGGACCGCTAAACACATAATACCATAGGATAACACACGGAAAACATGCCAGCAAATAATATTCCAAACACATGTACATACAAGGTACGTATAAAAATACGTACGAAAATACGTATAAAAATACGTATACAATACGTATAAAAATACCTGCAATATACGGTTAGCGATACGTATAAAATACGTATAAAAGTACGTATACAATACGTATATTAATACCTGCAAAATACGGTTAGAGATACGTACTAAATACGTGCACCGAACTAGCTTACATACGAAATACACATATACATCCATGATCAGGCATACACAGCGGAAGACTTATACCAAACATATTATATTACAACCAATACTTAACTTATACTTTAATCCATCTTATTCTTCAATTATCATAATATACCTTATATTATCTTAATTCCATAATCGTATCACATCGTTCATCTTAGCTTTATAATCATATTATATCATTCATCTTAACTTTATAATCATACTATATCATTCATCTTAACTTTATAATCATATCATATCATTCATCTTAACTTTATAATCATATCATATCATCTTTACCTTTTAACGGACCGGTCACTATAACTCGTTGTGGATCCCGTGTGCACCACAACTTTCCTAAAACATGCCGGGGTGAACTCGTGTATTCAACCCGTAGTGGATCCCGTGTGCACCACTAAGCCTAAGCTATGGCCATAACCCCTAAATAGCAGCTCGTGTGCTACTACTTAGATGACTACATATTCTAGAACCAAGAACTGCGCGGGGGAACTCGTGTGTTCGTCCCATGGAGCAGTGGCATCGACTTAACCCAATCCGACGACTCGTGTATCATCGAATGGGCGTCCTTATCTTATCTTATATTTCATATCTTAAATATTATCTTATATCTTCTTGAATCGGGAAATACTAGGTGGCCGTAATCGGAAATGAAATGTTCGAAATCCCAGGAAAGAGAGGTGCGGCACGTATATTGGCCACCTTAAATACCAAGTCTTTCCTAGCCAGAGATCGGAACAATTCAAAATCCTTTTACTCTGTTTCCTTTCTTACCCTTTTTAATATCTTATTATATCTTATTATAACTTGTCCCTACTGATTCCTTAATAATAATAATACTAATAATAATAATAATAATAATATTAGTAATGATAATAGTAATAATACCTATCCCTTCATATTACAACTTATCCCTGATAAATCCTTTAATTCTTTTAATTATAATAATTCCTAAAGTTACCTTCTAATATTATTGTAACGACCCGGAATTTTGGGCCAGAAAATTTCGCGGTTATTAATGATATGTCTTAATTCTAAGTCCAAAAAGGCCCATTTAATTTTGGACTGTTTTACTTTTTAGCCCATTCTTTTTCATCAAATTGGGCCAAGGACCCAATTTGTTCTTTTATCTACCC
The DNA here is from genome assembly GCA_951394345.1 of Salicornia ramosissima. NCBI lineage: Eukaryota > Viridiplantae > Streptophyta > Magnoliopsida > Caryophyllales > Amaranthaceae > Salicornia > Salicornia ramosissima. The sequence continues at coordinate 13,838,393 of OX596233.1, read as the reverse complement.
TTGGCCGGTTTTTAGTCTCCTTTTTGGGCTATTGGGTATTTCTAGTTTAATTGGGTAATTATGCTAATTACCAATTAAGAAGGCTTAAGTATTTTTCAACCAAGCCCATGACTTGGCCCCTATACTTAGTCCACATGGCCAGCCCTCACTTTCCCTTATTTTAGGATTTGCAACACTTCATCTTGTTCTATAAATAGGACTCTTGTCCCTTGTGTTGCCATTATGCATTTAAGCACTTAAAACTCCAAACTCTAAAGATCATTTTTCTCTCCTATTATCCCCTCAAAAAGTCGAACCTTCATTGTTTTTCCTTGGATTAATTAAGCGAATCCAGGTAACTTCGCTTTCTCCTTTAATCTATGGGTAGAAAAACACATAGTTAATTAGGAATTGAAGCATGAAAATTGTAGGAAGTTTAATATTGTTTTACTTGGATATGTCGAGCATGAAGCATGAATTTCTTGATTGATTTTTATGTATTTTCTTGATTTTATGTATGATCTTGTATGAATTTATTTACCAATCAGATCTTGTTATTTCTTGATGAATTTTTCATGGTATCTTGTTTACTGTTTGATTATTAACCATGATTTATTTCGTGGCAAAATTCGTCCGTTTATTATTTATAAAAATTTAATCTTTCAAACCGGTAAAACTGTCCAGAATAGGTTTACGAATTTATTAGTGTACTTAATCAAATCTAATGGCTACGAAATTTTAGATGGAAGTCAATAATACTGTTTTTAAGCTTCTGTAAATTTTTCGTAATTTTTAAAGATCGTTTGATATGGCATAAAATTCTGAAACCGAATTCAGCCTAATCTGACTGGTTAGTTATAAAATCACTTAAAAATAGTAAAAGATGTTATTTTTAGACGAAATTTATGCACGTAAATCCTTGAACCCATATTTAGCTCCCATAAAAATTTCCAGATTTTTAGAGATCTTTAGATGGTCTTTTTTAATTTAATTCTTTAAAAATCAGATTGTATAAAATAGGGCAATTGAATTATTAAAATATGCTATTAATAATTCTTGAATTTTCGAGTGACCTAAGTATTATAAGGGAACTAAAAATATGATTTTTATGATGAATCTTGATAGTATTGAATTATATTGATTAATCTCGAATTAAAAATTAAATCTTGTTATTATCTTCTAATTGTCGAGTGTATAGAAATTAAAAGAAGAGTTAAAAATATTATTTTTATGTTAATCTTGATGAATGTTGTTGAAAAATATGATTTTTATGTTTATTAATTAGTTAAATTATTTAATTCTTGATGATTGAATTCATATAAATTAATTGAATAATTTTGGCTATTATTGATATAAAATGTCGAGTGTGGTGAAAGTAGGAAAAATAGGATTTTTATTATATTTTGGTTAGTTTTGAATTATTATTAATTTAGGAAATAATTAATAATAAAAGTTATGGACAAAATAATTATTAGGGATAATTTGTAAAGTGAAGGGATAAAAAGATATTATTAGTATTATTATTAAGAGGACCGAAATAATATTAGTACTATTAATATAAATATTTTTGGATAAAGTTACAAATTGGTATATGACGTAATATTAAGGTTAGTATCCGAAAGGATAGGATTATACGTATACATATATTTTAAGGATAGTATATTATAAGATTTGAAGTTGCATAAGATACTACTAGGGATAAGAAAGGAAACAGAGTAATAGCTATACATGTTATGTTTCGGTCTCTGGCTAGGAAAGACTTGGTATTTAAGGTGGCCAATATACGTGCCGCACCTCTCTTTCCTGGGACTCCGAACATTTCATTTCCTATTACGGTCACCTAGTATTATCCTAATATATGAGATGATTGAATTAATTGAAGATATGAGATACAATATGGACACCCACCTGTATGATACACGAGTCATTAGTGGGTTAAGTCAGAACCACTACCCTATGGGACGAACACATGAGTTCCCCCGAGTAGTTTGACCTTAGAACATGTAGTCGTCTGGTAACCGTATCTGCGAGTCGCTACCAGGAAGTTATGGCCATAGCTTAGGCTTAGTGGTGAAACACGGGATCCGCTACGGGATTGAGTACACGAGCTCCTCCCGGCATGTTCTAGGGAGTTATGGTGAAACACGAGATCCATAACGAGTTATTAGTGACCGGTCCAACAAAGATATTATATTACGATCATACGATTTGATAAGATGAAATCATAAGATGAAGTTTAAGATGATTTCTAAGATGTGATGATAAGATATGTTATGATCTAATATGATAAGAAAGACATGATATGATACGATTAAGATAAGATTATGATATGATATGATCAAGATAAGACTATGATATGATATGATTAAGATAAGATTATGATAAGATATGATTAAGATTTATTAATGATATAATTTAAGAAGGGTTAAGTATAAGTTAAGGATTGAGATAATTTAAGATGTATAGTATAAGGTATAAGTTCAGTATGTTAAGTCTTCCGCTGTGTATTTCTGTATTTATGGGTATGTATGTATGCGAGTAAGGATGCAGGTATGTATGAATGTTGAGTGTATTTTTGTACGTATTTCTAACCGTATTTGCAGGGTTGATTGTACGTACATTATACGTAGATTATACGTATTTCTAACCGTATTTCTGCAGGTGTGTTTATACGTATTCGCATACGTACTTTTATACGTATTTTTATACGTACTGTTATACGTATTTTTGTACATTTTTATAAAGACATGTATTAGATTTCTTTACAGTTTTTATGCATATTTCTATGCTATTATGTGTTTGGTGGTCCCTCGATTAAATGGGACAGCCTAGTTACTCGCCACTGACGGTGGACCCCCCCCTCAGTTTCAGATGACGATGCAGCAGAGTAGAGCGGGCTCCGCTGGATGGGCTTGAGTAGATTAGTATTTTATTTTGAGTATTTAGTATTCCCAGAACAGTTTGAAACATTAATTTAGTTTATCTTATGATCCCAGCATGTTGGGACAGAATTTCCAGACTTTATATGTATTAGTGACTTTTGGATTATTATGGATTTTCAGTAGTTAATTTAATAAAAGACAATTCTTCCATTCAACTTATTTGATTTATAGTTTAATTTGATTAAGTAGTGATCCGAATGTCGATTCCCTTCGTAAATCGACAAGCTAAAAAGTCGGGTCGTTACAGTTGGTATCAGAGCCATAGGTTTGACCCTAAGTTACTTCTTCACAAGTAACTTCGAAAGTTGAGCGCTTTATGAACCCGAGTGAACCTTAGCTTAATATGGAAAACCTAAATGAGTGAACCATGGGTAGAAGCCAGGGTTAAGACGATTTATCGTTTTCGCTTCGCGTTGGCGCCGTTTCGTATGTCGTGTACTTCTTAAACGTGATTGTTGTTTCAGGATGTCAATCCCACGACCTTCAAGTTCCTGCCTTCGTCGTCGCAACTTAGAAGACGCAATTCTTGCTTTGGCACAGATTAGCGTGCGGGTCCAGAATTCCCAGTCGTCTTCCTTCGATCGGATTGCTCGTTTACGTCCTCCGACGTTACTATGTGCTTTTGTGTGAACTAACCATAGGAATGTTTAAGTTTGTACGTAAAGTATGACGCCCCAAGGCCTAACCTCAGACTTCGACGCCGGAACCATCAATTAGTAGCCGTGACCGGTGTTATCAGAGTGGCGCAGCGGAGGTGTGGTAAGCCCATAACCCACAGGTCCAGGATCGGATTTCTCGTCATCGGCGTCCTACCAATGATGGCACGACAGACCCCGTGGTGCGCAAGAGCTGGATTTGAGAGATGGGAGAACGGTTCGACGCAATCGGTTGTCCGGAAGATAAACGAGTTCAGATCACTAGCTACTACCTTCGATTGGAAGCAGACGACTAGTTGATAACGGTTCGCCGCAGGGAAGAGCTGTGAAGAGAATGACACGGGAAGAGTTTACCTCCAAGCTACGAGAACGTATCTTTTCCGACGAGCTTAGGTGGCAAAAGCCAGAGGAGTTCCTGACGCTCACTCAGGGGACCATGTCAGTTCAGACAGTTACCGACAAGTTCGCGAAGCTGTCCAGATTTGTCGCTGTAATATCTCCATCGGAAGCTGAGAAGCTGAAGCGGTATATCAAGATGACGAGTCCTCGCATTAGGGTACACGTTACCGGCAACAGGTTAGCATCGTTCCAGAACGCGTACGAGACCGTCTTAGAGGTTCAAGCATCGTTCGAGGAGGAAAAGGCTACAAAGAAGAAAACCAGGGAAAGCCAACCAGCCGCAGCCGAGAAGAAACCACGAATCGAACCATTTCAGGAGCCGCAATCGCAGGACGGGCAAGCAACCAACGTTCCCGAGATCCCGGTTTGCAGAACGAACGTCATTCCAGAAAGCGGTGCGACGGGTTACGATAGCGTGAGGCGTGTGCAGTCAAGGAAGGCACAAGATTTAGGCGTGACCGAAGAACAAACCTGCAGCAATGGTGAGCCGGGTGCAAGCGAAGAACCGAGTCTTCTACGTGACCAAGAAGAGGCGGACGCGCAGCTGACGTAACTACGTGTACGGTCTCCGTTTACGGCTGATCGTTTATGTTTTAGTTGTTCCATTGTTTTCTTACGTGAGCTTCTTTAAGTAAATTTCGAGGACGAAATTTATTTAAGGAGGGGTGATTGTAACGACCCGGAATTTTGGGCCAGAAAATTTCGCGGTTATTAATGATATGTCTTAATTCTAAGTCCAAAAAGGCCCATTTAATTTTAGACTGTTTTACTTTTTAGCCCATTCTTTTTCATCAAATTGGGCCAAGGACCCAATTTGTTCTTTTATCTACCCTTGGCCGGTTTTTAGTCTCCTTTTTGGGCTATTGGGTATTTCTAGTTTAATTGGGTAATTATGCTAATTACCAATTAAGAAGGCTTAAGTATTTTTCAACCAAGCCCATGACTTGGCCCCTATACTTAGTCCACATGGCCAGCCCTCACTTTCCCTTATTTTAGGATTTGCAACACTTCATCTTGTTCTATAAATAGGACTCTTGTCCCTTGTGTTGCCATTATGCATTTAAGCACTTAAAACTCCAAACTCTAAAGATCATTTTTCTCTCCTATTATCCCCTCAAAAAGTCGAACCTTCATTGTTTTTCCTTGGATTAATTAAGCGAATCCAGGTAACTTCGCTTTCTCCTTTAATCTATGGGTAGAAAAACACATAGTTAATTAGGAATTGAAGCATGAAAATTGTAGGAAGTTTAATATTGTTTTACTTGGATATGTCGAGCATGAAGCATGAATTTCTTGATTGATTTTTATGTATTTTCTTGATTTTATGTATGATCTTGTATGAATTTATTTACCAATCAGATCTTGTTATTTCTTGATGAATTTTTCATGGTATCTTGTTTACTGTTTGATTATTAACCATGATTTATTTCGTGGCAAAATTCGTCCGTTTATTATTTATAAAAATTTAATCTTTCAAACCGGTAAAACTGTCCAGAATAGGTTTACGAATTTATTAGTGTACTTAATCAAATCTAATGGCTACGAAATTTTAGGTGGAAGTCAATAATACTGTTTTTAAGCTTCTGTAAATTTTTCGTAATTTTTAAAGATCGTTTGATATGGCATAAAATTCTGAAACCGAATTCAGCCTAATCTGACTGGTTAGTTATAAAATCACTTAAAAATAGTAAAAGATGTTATTTTTAGACGAAATTTATGCACGTAAATCCTTGAACCCATATTTAGCTCCCATAAAAATTTCCAGATTTGTAGAGATCTTTAGATGGTCGTTTTTAATTTAATTCTTTAAAAATCAGATTGTATAAAATAGGGCAATTGAATTATTAAAATATGCTATTAATAATTCTTGAATTTTCGAGTGACCTAAGTATTATAAGGGAACTAAAAATATGATTTTTATGATGAATCTTGATAGTATTGAATTATATTGATTAATCTCGAATTAAAAATTAAATCTTGTTATTATCTTCTAATTGTCGAGTGTATAGAAATTAAAAGAAGAGTTAAAAATATTATTTTTATGTTAATCTTGATGAATGTTGTTGAAAAATATGATTTTTATGTTTATTAATTAGTTAAATTATTTAATTCTTGATGATTGAATTCATATAAATTAATTGAATAATTTTGGCTATTATTGATATAAAATGTCGAGTGTGGTGAAAGTAGGAAAAATAGGATTTTTATTATATTTTGGTTAGTTTTGAATTATTATTAATTTAGGAAATAATTAATAATAAAAGTTATGGACAAAATAATTATTAGGGATAAGTTGTAAAGTGAAGGGATAAAAAGATATTATTAGTATTATTATTAAGAGGACCGAAATAATATTAGTACTATTAATATAAATATTTTTGGATAAAGTTACAAATTGGTATATGACGTAATATTAAGGTTAGTATCCGAAAGGATAGGATTATACGTATACATATATTTTAAGGATAGTATATTATAAGATTTGAAGTTGCATAAGATACTACTAGGGATAAGAAAGGAAACAGAGTAATAGCTATACATGTTATGTTTCGGTCTCTGGCTAGGAAAGACTTGGTATTTAAGGTGGCCAATATACGTGCCGCACCTCTCTTTCCTGGGACTCCGAACATTTCATTTCCTATTACGGTCACCTAGTATTATCCTAATATATGAGATGATTGAATTAATTGAAGATATGAGATACAATATGGACACCCACCTGTATGATACACGAGTCATTAGTGGGTTAAGTCAGAACCACTACCCTATGGGACGAACACATGAGTTCCCCCGAGTAGTTTGACCTTAGAACATGTAGTCGTCTGGTAACCGTATCTGCGAGTCGCTACCAGGAAGTTATGGCCATAGCTTAGGCTTAGTGGTGAAACACGGGATCCGCTACGGGATTGAGTACACGAGCTCCTCCCGGCATGTTCTAGGGAGTTATGGTGAAACACGAGATCCATAACGAGTTATTAGTGACCGGTCCAACAAAGATATTATATTACGATCATACGATTTGATAAGATGAAATCATAAGATGAAGTTTAAGATGATTTCTAAGATGTGATGATAAGATATGTTATGATCTAATATGATAAGAAAGACATGATATGATACGATTAAGATAAGATTATGATATGATATGATCAAGATAAGACTATGATATGATATGATTAAGATAAGATTATGATAAGATATGATTAAGATTTATTAATGATATAATTTAAGAAGGGTTAAGTATAAGTTAAGGATTGAGATAATTTAAGATGTATAGTATAAGGTATAAGTTCAGTATGTTAAGTCTTCCGCTGTGTATTTCTGTATTTATGGGTATGTATGTATGCGAGTAAGGATGCAGGTATGTATGAATGTTGAGTGTATTTTTGTACGTATTTCTAACCGTATTTGCAGGGTTGATTGTACGTACATTATACGTAGATTATACGTATTTCTAACCGTATTTCTGCAGGTGTGTTTATACGTATTCGCATACGTACTTTTATACGTATTTTTATACGTACTGTTATACGTATTTTTGTACATTTTTATAAAGACATGTATTAGATTTCTTTACAGTTTTTATGCATATTTCTATGCTATTATGTGTTTGGTGGTCCCTCGATTAAATGGGACAGCCTAGTTACTCGCCACTGACGGTGGACCCCCCCCTCAGTTTCAGATGACGATGCAGCAGAGTAGAGCGGGCTCCGCTGGATGGGCTTGAGTAGATTAGTATTTTATTTTGAGTATTTAGTATTCCCAGAACAGTTTGAAACATTAATTTAGTTTATCTTATGATCCCAGCATGTTGGGACAGAATTTCCAGACTTTATATGTATTAGTGACTTTTGGATTATTATGGATTTTCAGTAGTTAATTTAATAAAAGACAATTCTTCCATTCAACTTATTTGATTTATAGTTTAATTTGATTAAGTAGTGATCCGAATGTCGATTCCCTTCGTAAATCGACAAGCTAAAAAGTCGGGTCGTTACAATTATTATAGGTCAAAAATTAAACTAAAGTTGATCTATAAAAAACTAAACCATTCGACATTTTTTGTAAAATAACAATAATTAAATTCATTAAACAATCATATAACAATAATTATCATCACAAATTACTTAAAACATGATAAAAATCCTACCTTTCATATTTTAATTCACTCGAAAATTTCAGGTCAACAATATCGAAAATTAACACAATTAATTAAATACAATTATCAATGGTTAGCAATTACACTTAATAATATTAATTAAAGATCATACTTTAAACATTAAAATTATCAAGATTAGATTCAAGAATTCAATGATAACATGTTTTAATAATTTAATCACACTATTTTACACAGTCTGATTTTAAAGAATTAAATTAGTAACGTCCATTTAAAGATCTCTAATAAACTGGAAATTTTGATGGAAGTTAAAAATGAGTTCAAGGTTTAACGTGCATAAATTACGTCCAAAAATAACGTCGTTTACTATTTTTAAGTGATTTTATAACTAACAAATCAAATTAGTCTGAAATCAGTTTCATATTTTTCTGCCATAGCAAACGAACTTTAAAAATTACGAAAATTTAACACAAGATGTAAAACATAATTATGGACTTCCACCTAAAATTTCGTAGCCATCATAATTGATTAAGTTCCTTAAATAATTCGTAAAACAAATCTGGACAGTTTTACCGGTTTGAAGATTAAATCTGGACAATTTCGTAGCCATCATAATTGAAAGATTAAATTGTTTCAAGCAAGAGAAGGAAGAATTTCGCCATGAAATAAATCTTGATTAAAGATCAAACAGTAAAGAAGCTCCTAAAATTATTCCAAGACACTCGACATTTTAGAACAACAAGAAAAAAATTAATTCTTTTTAATTCAAGACTTTAATATAGCAATTAAATAATCAAGATTAACAATAATAATTCAAGAAAATACATTAAATAAATCAAGAAACATTCATGAACAAATTTCATATGGCTCGACATTCTTAAGGAAGTTTTAGAACATTATTCCTAACAGTTTTCATGATCATACCCTAATAAACTATGTGATTAACTAGTACCGAAATTAAACAGAAAAGCATAGTTACCTCTAATCGCTAAAAATTCCCAAGAAAAATTACCCCTTTAGGGATCAAAACACACGGCCAAGAGGAAAGAAAAGAAAGAAGAAAGTTTTTAGGGATTTTTCACAATTGAGGAAAGGATACAAGTGCTAGCCTTTACTTAGGTATATATAGAGAAAGAAAGAAAAACAAAAATAAAAACCCTAACAAACTAAGGGGGAACCGTGAGGAATTGAGAAAAATAGGGGGAGGTAGAGAAAAATAGGGTAGACTTGGTTAATTAGGGTAGACTAGGTTTAATTAATTAATTAGATAAATAATAATATTATTAATTAAATAAATATAGATTTACCTAATTAATAATAAATTTAAAAAGGAAAACAATCTTGGCCATGAGTGAGAGGGCCGGCCAAGAGGAAGGATAGTTGGGTCTTCGGGCCCAATTTTAAGAAAAGAGAAGAAATAATAGAAAAACAGTCCGACAAATGAGCCTTTTGGACTTAGAATGAATAAAATAATTAGGAGAAAAGAAAAAGAATAAAGGGGTCGTGCAACACCGATTCTAAGGAAATAATTGGGCTCGGGTTTTGGCAAGATAAAATGAAAAGGTTAAGTCTAGGCTCAAAATAATTAGATTGCTACACAAAATAATAATTAATTAAATAATAATCAATTAAATAGTTAATTAATTATACATTTAATTAATTAATAAAAAAATTTAAAATATCCCAAATTTTCGGGGTATTACACATATGTGTCCAGATTCAACAATATGTGTCCAGGTCCAATGGACTGGTCTGACTCAATACCTTCTCTATTTTTTATAGAATTTTTGGTTATTTTTTCGCATTATTTTTTTTTTAATGTTATTGTAGATTTGTAATTTGTGATTTGAGAGTTTGAAATTCTGAATTTTTGGGTTTTATTAAATTATTGATTTATCTTCGATCTAATTAAATTTGAATTTAATCAAAACTCAATTTTTCGATAGTTTGAAAGTTTATAAACTAAACCACAATAAATATTCAATACGATTCTATGCATATATATATTTTTTAATAACCATATAGGTATGAACAACTAACATATATATTCTAAATTTATAAGAAAAAAATAACATAACAAATTTAAAATAATTAATTAAATACAATTACATATGAATAGAAGAAGATAGATGACTAACTTGTGTGTGCTTTAGACTATTTCATAACAAATTAATTTTTGTATGCAAGAAGATCTAGTTCAATATTAAATTTAAATCATCTGCATGTAAATAAAAACAATAACTCTTAGACGTTGGTAAGAAATTAATAAGATTAACATTAAGTTATGAATAAAAATATATTTGAATGATTGTCATGATAACTAACCTTAATTTGTTGTTTTTTAATTTTGATTGTAATTCAATTTAATGTTGCATGCATGATCGTTATTCATAGTTTTTTTTCGCAACTCCATAGTCTTGTTGAATCGATCATACCTTGTATACGTTATAAAATTTATTTATTTGCTCGATAAAAAAAAACAAACATTATTATTATTATTATTATTATTATTATTATTATTATTATTATTATTATTTGTTGTTGTGTACGTACGTAATAAAAATAACGCAAGTTCTGTAGAACTGCATTAGGCTTGAAAATGAACTTAATACAGTTAAAATTGAAATAGATAAAATGAAGCACAAAAGGAAGCAATATCAAATGAACATGCTGAGGTGACTGTTGAATTTGAATATTGGGCAGGAGGTGATCCATATTTCCATTCAGTAAGAGTAGCCCAAATGAATGAGGATGACTTGCCGCCACCTCCAGCTGACCCGTTGATCAATGATGGTTTAAGATCTCTATACGAATTCGTTCGAGTCTCCAAAATTGTAAGAGAAACTATAGAAACACTTGACGAAATGAAAACTAATAGAGCAACACTTGAAGAAGAATTTAGGGAGGCGACTAGAAATTTTAGGCATGTTGGTAGGATTTATCAAGTGCATGCAATTACTGTAGAAGAGTTCAACTTTGCCTACAACAATCTTCCGAATGATTTGTAGATATTCGTTGATGAATACGCCGAACAAGCTAACCAAATTCGTGCCTTAACCCAACAATATGGACGACCTATTGCAGATTAGTAATATAAATCAATTCAATTAGCTACCTACTCTAATTTGCACCATTACTGCAGTTAGGGTTGAAGCCAGGTTTTGAATATTAAGGAGGCCAAAAAATTTTTAAATTTTTTTAAACATATATAATTTATTTATTAATATTTAATAACAATGACGAACATTTTTATCATGCTTTAATTATTTTTATCCTTAATATTTTGTAGTTTTTTTTTATGTAAAAAAAAACTACAAAATTAAAAAAATTACAAAATAAAATTAAATCCAATTTAAATTGAATCTACGTACTTTGAAATTAGCAAAAATCATCAATCAAATATGAGAATTGTACCTTAGAACAAATTTATTGTAATCCCCCGTAATTTTTATACTTTAATATAGAATTATTTATACACAAATATATGATTTTATACCCATAACGGATATTTTCGGGTTTGGAAGTAATAAAATAAATTAAATATTTTTATTTTATGCAAATGTAAATGGTTTATATGTTTGAAATCATTTTTACGAAAATTATGGGTAATATTTAATAAAGGTTTTAATTGTCGGCTGGGAACCGTGCAAACAGATAAACAAATAAATAAAAAGAATGAAATATTAGAAATTCAGTGTTTGAAAATGATAAGGGCTCAAAAGAGTTTGTCACAGGCCCAACCTGTTGAGAACCCCTGAACAACTGTAACACTATAAATATCCAGGGTAAACCAAATCAGGTCAAAAAGCAAAAAGAAAAAAAAAAAAAAAAAACCTACTCTCTCTCTCACCGTACTCAGGAAAAAGAAAAAAAAAAATTCAAAGTTCAAAACCAAAAAAAAACCTCCATAACCACCTATCCACCACCAACTTCAACCACTAGCACCACCGCTAGTCACCATAGCCACCACCTACCACGACTAGCCTCCCGTGGTGGTTCGTGGTTCTGTCAAAAAAAAAAACAGAACAAAAACAGAGCAGAGCTCTTCGTCGCGAGTCACCCAGCCGCAGGACCACCACCACCGGCAGCCCGTAGCTGCGTCGACGGGTTTCGCCGCCGCCGCCTGCCGTCCTTCGTAGTAACAGTATGTGTATATGTATATGCATATGTGTGTATATATATATGTATATAGATATATGTGTACATGTATATGTACATAATTATAAAAAAAAAAAAAATTAAATTATTTATTTTCTTTTAAAATCTTGGATTAAAGAATGTATTTATACAATTGATTAAGTAGTTAATATTATCTTCGGGTAATTTATGGAAAGTCTTAGGATAGTTAAAGCTGCTGGATATTTTTTAGGACTCGAGTTTAATACTATTGTCTTTTATATTATAGGCGAGGAATATTATTTAGGCGAGTTCTGAAAGGAAAAAGTGGAGTACCACCAAGTTTATTCAAGGTACGCGTGATTGATAAGTTTTCAGACGTAGTATCATGTTAGGACTTTGCGTATTTCTATCATGATTGTCAAGATATGTGAATTTTGTGGAACATGACTGTTTGTGATGGATTTAATTGTTTGTATAACCTGTGTTTGCAAACCAATCAAGAAAAGAATAGGAAGGATTATTTCATGTTCCCGATTATAAAAGAGAATATTGCATGAATAGATTCTTTGAATATTTCATGCTTCATTAGTAGCAATTTATTTTGCATATGGACAGATTGTCCCTTTCAAGTTTATTAGTAGCAATTTATTTTGCATATGCACATGTTGTCCCTTTCAAGTTTATTGGTAATGCATGAATAGATTCTCCGAATATTTCATGCCCTTTAATAGCTTTGGGATACCACTTAAGACATATGTTCTTAATGGGAATCTCGTTAAATAGACAAGAGTTCAGTGTGTTTTATCTGAACAATAATTAAAACAAGTGTTATGTGGATTGTATGATATGTGTGCTTGTTATGTGTAATAACTGTCAAGACACTAATCACTTAAAGTGAAAGATTCGGGTAAGCATTAAAACTCTCGACAAGTGCACGTTGTGAGTATTGGCATAGATGTGGGTTGGGGTCACGGCAGGACTCATGACTTTAAGGGAACCGTAGGATCCACGTGTTCCATTAGCGGATTGAGTTCATTCCTTTATTTGTGACGTGGGTAGCTCCCATTGTCACCTTCTAGGCATAGACAACTCGCCTGGTGCTTACACTGGCTTCGGCTCTAGAGGGCCACCTAATAATCAATGTGTTTAACAAGGTATAATAACTAATTACTCACCATAGTATCTAAGCTTTGACATGATTTTATATGCAATAGATCTGTATGCTTATTTAATTGCCGTACTCAACTTTGCTGACGCCGTACAAATTTGGTCTTGTTATTATCTTGACCCTGTGATGACCCAATTATTTGGTGAGCAGTCGTTCAGGGTCAAGGTATGTTTGAGCAGTCGTTCAGGGTCAAGGTATGTTTGTGCAGGAATTCAGGGACGCTTATGGGCTTGAGTGATGAGTAGTATTTCTGAAACATTATTTACTTTATGAATTATTTTCCAAATTCGATTTAACGTTTTAGTTTGGGAGATTCTAGACATTTTCATTTATTAAGTTGGATTTATTTCGTCTAAGTTGATTCAATAAATTTCAGGGCCTTAATGGTTCCAAGTTGTAATAAGATTTGGTTTTATTTTTAACTTAGTACTATTTTATTTCCGCTGCAAAATTCTGAGTAAGCCGATACGTTTCCACACGTGGCGATAACACTTTAATAATTCTCAATATTCCTTGAAAATAGCATTTATAACTTGATGAGAATTATTGGGGTGTTACATTTACAAAATATGAATCTGCTAATCACTAAGGTAAAATAGTAAAAGTTTGTCGGGGCCATATAGTAAAACTAAGAATCACCATTAACTACAATATGTACGTGAATGGCGCAGCATGCATGCAATATTAATTAGTTTTCTAATATTTGCTTTTAATAATCCAAACTTTCGAGTTTTAGCATCTAATAATCCAACCTTTAGATTATTAGGAAATAATCCAACCTTTGCACTAAAATCCAACCAATGAACCCGAACCTCTCATTTTTGAGTTTTAGCAGTTGTATAGGTAGGTAAATGTTAGTCTTTTAATGTGTAGTTGATTACAAAACCCAAGAAAATAATAGATCAACATATAATTGACCTTTTATTTTCAAGTTTAGTTCATTGGTTGTTAGAAATCGAAAGGTTGGATTATTGTATGTATTTAGAGTGCAAAGGTTGGGTTATTCGTTACCAAAACTCGAAAGGTTGGATTATTAAAAACAAATTTTCTTTTAATATGAATCACATTATTGTATAATAAACTCAATACTGTTAACTTAATTTAATTGACCTTAAAATAGCAATGATATGTAGCTTGGTAACACCCAAACGTGTGGAAAAAGTAAAAAATGTTTCCAATAGAAGCTCCTAAAGAGAGGAAGAAGAAAAAAAAAAAGAAACACAAGCAAAAGGGGTTTTCGGGTTCCAACCGTCTCTGTTCCAACCGCCCTTGTCAACATCAGGTCAAGCCACCTAATCTTCGCAACAACATGATCCTCTTTGAAGTGTCTACCACCACCGTCACGGTTAATACTCTCAACCCTCATCGGTACTGATCTATTGGACCACCACTCCAGCAGTCCTTCTAGCTTTGTTCTCGGCAACCACACGACCACCTCCAACTGTAGAGAGATGCTTTTGCTTAGGGTGGGCTTCACTTTGACGCCACCGCCGCAGCAATCTTCATCGCTCTCAGGGATGTCTCTTTCTCTATTTTCTTTATCTTTTCTTATGATTGTGTCAATCCCTAATTTAGGGGGCTTAGTTTCAATTGTTTGTGAGTTAAATCCATGTGTTGCTACTCTTTCTTCATGCTTTCTCTTTTCAATGCAGGTAGCATGACGATATCTTACCATTTGCTTATTTTATGTAATTTTGCTAATGGTAAATTGATGTTAGTTATTATTTTTGCTTTCTATGGATTACATCTATTTTTATTTTTCTTTGTAAATATGTCCAGCCTTTTTGGCTCTATGAATCGGATGTTTGGCATCCGCACAATGACGATCACTGATTTATTGTAGCTTAGTATTTTACTAAATTTTGTTTTTTGGATTGCATCTTTTTTTTTTTTACATATTTATTGTATTATAACCTTCAGGATCACTGTAGTAAGTTTTCAACTTTCACTTATGACTCACAATATGTATCCTTATTTTTTGGTATAATTTTTTATGGTCCCGCCTCTTGCTATTTTATTACAATGACTTATTTGTTGTCTCATTTTTCTACTCTTTTAATACTTACTAGTTTGTTTGAATTATTTCATATATATCAGCTCACCCTTTATGGGTCTTTGAATTGGATGTTCAATATCAACTGTGCCTTGTATTTTACATCATTGTATTTTATTTTTTGTCCTGAAGTGTATGTATGTATCACACATGAGCCTTTTTATTCTTTGTTCCTTTACTGCTTTTCCCTACCCTTCCGCGCGCCTAGGGGTACTCTTAGTGGGCTGTTTTTTTTGTTATCTCTTCTTGTCTCTTTATACTTAGTATTGTACCCAATGTATAATTGTTTACCTTTATTGATTGCATGCATTGGATGCTTCACATCCACAAAAACCACCCCCTTTATTCCATGTTTTAATACGACTCATTCCCCCTTTAATTTTATTTTCTTATGCACCAATCTTTATTTGTGCTACTGCATACCCTTTTTGGGTCTACGAATTGAGTTTTCAGAACTCACATTGACTACTACTTTTCTGCACCATTTTGGATTATATTGGTATATATTGCTTATATCTATAATTATGGAACATGCACATTTTATCTTCAATATACATTTTGTTTCTTTGGAATCGTTTTTTAGTGTACACTGCAAACTCTTGCCTAATTTTTCTATATTATTTTTATAAATGAAAATACTTTATTGGAATATAAATGGGGCAAAAAAGCCCACAGCCCTTGCAGAGCTTGTTTTTTACGCGACCAACACAAACCGAATATATTTATAATCTCTGAAACCTTAACTAATCGTCTGAACAGTGAACGTATTATAAGTGGTCTTCACTTTAACTCCCATATCATTGTGGATCTGCAAAATCATTGTGGTGGTTTATGGCTTTGTTGGCACCCGTCAAATTTTACCATTACGAATAACATCTATAATAATAGGTATATCCACGTCCATATTTCTGATCACATAACAAACAAATTGTTATTGCCAATTTAATTGGTCCAAATCAAAGGACAAAGGGCCCAAGACTCCAGCCCAAGAAAGAGCCCAAGACTCCAGCCCAAAAGAAGACTCATCAAAGGCCTCAATTACAGGGGTTACGTGGCAGAATACCACCGGTCCACATGGCAGCACCCTATTGGTCCACGTGGCAACACCCTATTGGTCCACGTGGCACTTTCCTACGAAGACACGTGGCAGATTCAGTCTCAGACTTGGGACTTAGGCAACAACACCAAAATAAAATAAGACCATATGTATGTTTGGTATCCCACATTGGTCACTTACCAAAGGGTAGAAAGAGATTCTTGTATAAATGTAATAAAGTAATGATTATAACACAGATTCCAAGAATTGGCTGATTTGACTATACATAGTTGTAATTGTCGATTAACCCTAATCAAACCTGATTAACAGCTAATTAAGTGACTGTTATCTTTTGCCATTTAACTATTTATTTTGCATTTATTTCATTTACTTCTCATTATTGTAGTGTTGGGTTAAGTTTGTAGCATAAAATTTGTTAGCTCTCCTTAAATCTAAAATCACCCGAAACATATGGCGCCGTCTGTGGGGAGGGCACGATTTTATGGCAAACTTAGGAGACAAAACTCCCGAGATACCTAAAACCTCTTTGGTGGCGGTCGAAGACGACCCCGATCTTGAGCAAAGAGAGATAGACCAAGACCGACACCCTCGAAGGGAGAAGACTGCACAATGTGCAGATCAGGCCTCGGCCCAATCTTCCGAGGGGGATCAGCTAATCTCTCTCTCTCAGTTAAAACATGTGATGGTCGATTTGAGAAACTCTCTCGTCCTACAGGTGAAAGACATGATAGGACAAGCCAACAAGGCCGACCAAGGGCCTTCTAAGCTGACTACAGGGGAAGCCGGGCCTTCGAGACCGACCAAGGGTCCGGCCGACCCCAAGGGGAATTCAGGGAAGGAAAAGGTTTCAGGCAAGAAGAAGGCTCCTAAATCACCGAAGGTTGATTGGAAGGATATCACCCAACGGGTGAGGACAGCCAAAGCTCCTCCGCCCCCTAGGAGGGAGCCTTTGATAAGTGAATCTAATTAGGCCTTTAGAGACGCCAGAGAGTATCTAAAGGCCAAACGGCAGCAATCCCAGCAACAGTCTCAAGTTGACATCTCTGATACAACATCAACCCCAACCTTGAAGGATAACACCTTCCGAGGCTCTCAGCGAACTATCACTCGCTCAACGCAGGTGTGTACTCCTACTCCAGTGCCCAATGGCTCGCTCAAAGCCGAGCCCTTTGGAGAAGATATGCAACCGACCACCCAGTTTCAGCAACCCCCTCAATCATACCCTCCAGGAGGGATCACATGGAAGTCCCCTTTCTCTGTTGCCATTCTGACGGCTCCAAGGGCCTCCAAGGTCAAGGCACTGCACATCGAACCCTATGATGGCACAACTGATCCTGATGATCACTTGGCCACATACAAGCATTTGATGTATGCCCAGTCGGTCGACGATGCGACTTGGTGCATGTATTTCCCAGCTACCTTGAAAGGGGTAGCACAGAAATGGTTCAGCAGCTTGCCGGATCATTGCATCCAAAATTTCACAGAGCTCAGCATGGTCTTCGCACATCACTTTATGTGATGACCCTGATTTTTATTGGTATTTTTGCCGATAATTTATGTGCGTTATGTGTATTTATGTGTTAGTTCAAATTTTCTTTTGAATTATTTATTTTATTTTATGTGAATAATTTCGATTTAATTCGAATTATTTTATTTTCAGTTTTTATTATTTAAGTTAATTATTATTTAATTAATTAGAATTTTATTTATTTAATTTTCTAATTAATTATTTAATATTTTGGGCTAGATCGATTATTGCATGATTAATCATGTAAATTATGTAAATTAGCCCAATTGATCACGAGAGCCCATTTTAGGCCCATAATCCTTCTCTTGGCCGGTTTTTCTAGTGGCATGGCAAGGCTTGCCACTTGCCTTGTGTTCACACCTTAACTAACTCTATATATAGAGGAGTTAGTAAGGCTTTTGCTCACTTTTTCCATCTAAAACACAATTGCCATCAAATGCTCTTGCCATCAATTCAAACACAATTCTCCCTCTCAATTGCTCCCATTTCACACGCCATTTTTGAGTAATTGAACCCATCAATTGTTCATCATTTTCCTAGCCCAAAACTTAAAGATTCAAAGTCTATTGATCTTTAAGTATTCAAACACAATCTTAAACCCAATTATTTCTATAACGCCCCAGATTTTGGGCTAGTTTCGTGTTTACTTTCTTGTAATTAGTTTGTTCCGGTGCATGGTCTAAAATTTATTTAGACTATTTTAAGTGCTTATGTGTAACCATATTATTTAATGGTTTAATATTTCTTAATTTAATTTAATTTTAATTAATTAGAATTTTATTATTTAATTTTCTAATTAATTAATTAGTTTTGGGCCAAGTGCAAAATTAATCATGATTAGTCATGAATTAGTTCAAATGACCCAAGTGATCATTTTGGCCTTTTTCTTCTAAGCCCAACCGGCCCTCCTTGTGTTTGATGGCAAGTTTTGCCACTTGCTTCATGTTCACACCTAACTAACTTCTATAAATAGAAGTAGTTAGTAAGGCTTTAGGATCCTTTGTTCATTTGCTCATTTAATCACCCTTGCCATCACCTTTTAAAAGGCAAATTCTCTCTCCATTTTCCATATACTTACACGCCTATTTTGGGCATTATAACCCAATGGTGTTCATCATCTTTCTAATCCCAAACTTAAAGATTCTTCATCCTTTGATCTTTAAGTGTTCAAACACAAATTAAACTTCCATAATCCCAATCAAGATTGTGTGTTCGGGTTGGTTTCGGGACGTGTTCGTGTGGGTCAAGTGGGGTTTGGCTCGTGGCTGGTTCGAGGCTGAAACGTGGCTGGATTCAAGGCTGAAACGTGGCTAGTTCGAGGCTGAAACGTGGTTGGATTCAAGGCTGAAACGTGGCTGGTTCAAGGCTGAAACGTGGCTGGTTCGTAGCTTGCTCGTGGTGGACGTGTGGTGCTTGTGTGCAAGGCCGAGGTGGTGCTCGTGTGATGCGTGAACTTTGGGTTCGTGAGGGGTGTTTCCGGGCAGCAAGTTCTTGATTGTTTACCTTGGTAATCTTCATCAAGGTAACATGCTTTCTCAACCTTTTTGGTATACTATGTTTATAGTATAGATTAAATGCATGTTTGGGTTGATTGTTGATGAATATCCATGATTTTATGTATGATTTTATAATCTGATTTTTATGTGTTTACATGGTGTTTTGATGATGATTTTTCATGGTTTTATGATTGATTATGTGTTGGTTTATGATCATGAATATCATGTTAAAGTTTGATGAATTTTGGATAAGTTTGATGGTAATTTTCGATTGGTTGATGATGATGTTATGCGTGTAGTTTGATTGAGTTTGGATGATTTCTTGATTGAGTTCTTGAATCTTGATTGAGTTCTTGATTGAAGATCTTGAATCTTGAATGAGTTCTTTATGAGTTCTTTATGGGTTCTTTGAGTTCTTGATGAGTCTTTATGAGTTCTTGGTTGAATCTTGAAAGTTAAAGAAATGGTTTAAATGATAAAGAAAGTTAAAGAATGTGTCTAAAATGATTAAAAAATGATTATTGAATGATGAATTATGGTTGGTTAGACTCAAGATCAAGGCTAGAGGCAATCTTGAGGATAACTTCGGTATTTTAACTAGTTATCTTCAAGAATCAAGGCTAGAGGCAAATTCTTGAACTTAATTTGGTTAGGTTGAATAATAAGATGATTAAAATGATTAAAGATTTAATTAATGATTAGCTTGATTTCATTTTTAGACGCCTGATACTTTGAGTAAGATTCATTGTATTCGGGTTAAGACGTTGCCCCTATTCCATCCGCGGTATTGGGATAGTTGGAGTCATACTATGTGATCTTTGTGAATTTCCAGTAAGATTGGTTTCACGGGACATGGATTTCCAGTAAGATTGGTTTCATGGGGTTTGGGAGTAAGATTCTCAAATCCGAGCATAGTAGAAAGTTCGAATGCGTAAGATGCGTTCGTACGAGCACAGTCCGGTCTAGAATATGATTGATTGCGTCAAAGATAGTTGATTAGGATGTTTTGAGTCGAGTTCACGTTTTGGGTTGTTCTCGTACTTTGATTATTGATGTTGATTATTTGGTTTATGCTATGTACATGTGTATTCCCATTAGGGTGAGTCAGTTATGTTACTCGCCACTGATGGTGGACTGTTGTATGTTTTTCAGGTATTTCTGATGACGATACTCTTGCTTAGCTTTGGGTTGGGCGAGCGACGTTTATTGTTTCTGTTATTTGATGTATTCTCTATTACTGTTATTTTTAGATAGTATTGGAGTATTGTATGAACTCTTATACGTTGTTTTAGACTCTGACGTGTGGTTGGAGTTACTCGTATTTTAGTATTTTTAGTTTGACTTTTGGACTAGTTATGTACAAACTTGTGGGTATTTGTACTCTTATGGTTTAATAATAATAATTGAGGAATTAGTTTTTAATTCTTAAGTAATTTGAGTTGTAGTTTATAACAATTCGACTCATCGGTTTCTTCCGCGCCGATTTAAGCGAGTCGGGTCGTTACAATTTCATTCAAGATCGCTAGTTCGGGATTGGTTTTGGGTTCGTGTTCGTGTGCACGTGTGGGTGTACGAGTGGATGCTGTGTGTTGAAGCCGTGTGTGCAGTGGTGGTTCGTGTGTGAAGCCGTGTTGCAGTGGTCGTGCCGTGAGGGTGGTGCAGTGGTGCTCGTGGTGGTGCCGTGTTGAAGGTCGTGTGCAGCGTGGTCGTGCCGTGTGGTAAGGCCGTGTAAGTCGAGTTTTCGGGCTGCATTTGTGTGTTGATTTTGTGTGTAATCTTCAATAAGGTAACATACTTTCTCAACCTTGTTGGCGTACTATGATTATAGTATAGATTAAATGCATGTATGGGTTATTTGGTGAAGTTTATTCATGATTTTATGTATTGTTTCTAATCTGATTTTAATATGGTTTTCATGATGTTTTGATGATGGTTTTTGATGATTTTATGATTGATTATATGTTGTTTTATGATCATGATTATTATGTTAAAGTTTGATGAATTTTGGATGAGTTTAAGTGGAATTTTCGAATAGTTAGTGATGTTATGCGTGTGGCATGATTATGTTGGATGAGTTCTTGATTGAGTTCTTAAATCTTGATTGAGTTCTTGATTGAAGATCTTGAATCTTGAATGAGTTCTTTATGAGTTCTTGATGAGTTCTTTGGGTTCTTGATGAGTCCTGATGAGTTCTTGGTTGAATTAAAGAAAGTTAAAGATTGAATTAAAGAAAGTTAAAGAATGAATAAAAGATGATGGATTAATGTTGATTAGACTCAAGATCAAGGCGTAAAGGCAATCTTGGGAATAATTATGTTATGATGAGTTGAATATGATGATTAAGATGATTAATTAATGATTTAGCTTGATTTCATTTCTAGACGCCTAATACTTTGAGTAAGATTCATTGTTTTTGGGTTAAGACGTTGCCCCTATTCCATCCGCGGTATTGGGATAGTTGGAGTCATACTATGCTATCTTGAAATGTGGATTTCCAGTAAGATTGGTTTCACAGGACATGAACTTCCAGTAAGATTGGTTTCATGGGGTTTGGGAGTAAGATTCTCAAATCCGAGCATAGTAGAAAGTTCGATCGCGTAAGATGCGTTCGTACGAGCACAGTCCGGTCTAGTATATGAATGATTGCGCCAAAGATATTTGGATAGGATGGTTGAGTCGAGTCCGTTGTTGGGTCATTTTCGCATGTTTTGGATTGTTGTTGATTATTTGATTTATGCTATGTTCATGTGTATTCCCGTTAGGGTGAGTCAGTTATGTTACTCGCCACTGATGGTGGACTGTTGTTTTTTTTCAGGTAATTCTGATGACGATACTCTTGCTTAGCTTTGGGTTGGGCGAGCGACGTTTATTGTTGTTATTGGATGTATTTTCTATTTCCGTTGTTTTAAGATAGTAGTGGTACATTGTATAGACTTTATACGTTGTTGTTGGACTCTTTGTCCGTTATATTTGGACTCTAACGTGTGGTTGGAGTTACTCGTATTTTAGTATTTTTAGTTTGACTTTTGGATTAGTAATGTACAAACTTGTGGGTATTTGTACTTTTGTGGTTAATAATAGTATTTCGAGGAATTAGCTTTAATTCTTAAGTTTTCGAGTTGTAGTTTATGACAATTCGACTCGTCGGTTTCTTCCGCGCCGATTTAAGCGAGTCGGGTCGTCACAGTTGGTATCAGAGCCGAATAGGTTTAAGCGAAGTTTTAGGATTTGAGTTAAACCCGGGAGTTGAGAGCTTTACTATTCCCGAGTGATCAAACCAAATTCTAGGTTAAGTAAAGGGAGAAGAGTTGGGTAGAAAGACCGGGATAAGATCTTTTTTATTTCTTTTCTTCCTTTATTTTTGATTACTTGGCTTTGGTGGGGTATTTGACTAACATTTATTCTTTGTTATGTCTTTTTTTGTGATGCGTTACAGCATGTCTACACCTCGCCGGTTGAGTACTGGACCACAGAGGTTGCGGGCACTCGAGGAGACGATCCTTACGTTGGCGCACCATAGTCGTCATACGCCGAGTACGCAGTCGACGTTCGACCGTATCGCACGTCATCGACCTCCTACTTACGATGGGGTTGCTGACCCTACTACTTTGGAGAGCTGGATCCGCGAGATGGGGAAGCTCTTCGACGCGACGTTTTGTCCCGAGCACGAGAGGGTGCAGATCGCCGCATATTATTTACGTGGAGAGGCCGATAACTGGTGGACGTTAGCTAAGGACGCGTACCAGCCGTTGCATACGATGTCTTGGACCGAGTTTACCGATAAGGTCCAGGAGCGTTTCTACCCCGACGAGTTGCGGTGGCAGAAACAGGAGGAGTTTCTTACTCTCTCACAGGGTAAGATGTCTGTCCAGGCGTACACCGATCGTTTTACGGAGTTGTCGAGGTTCGCTACGTCTGTGGTTCCATCGGAGAAGGATCGGGTCAAGCGCTACGTCAAAAAGCTAGATCCGAGGATTCGAGTTCACGTGATCAGCAGTGGGGCGACGACGTTCCAGCAGGCCTACGAGGTAGCACTTGAGATTCAGGCATCGATGGCTGATGAGAATTCGAGCAAGAAGAGAGCTCCAGTTCCGACGACTACAGCTTCGTTCAAGAAGCTCCGTTTCAGCCCACCTAGCAGTACCCCTCCGACCACGAGTTCGCGTAAGGGTGGTGATGGCTCGAAGTGTAGAGGATGCGGCCGAGACTTCCATCCAGGGAAGCGGTGCGATGGTTCGCCCATCACTTGTTTTACTTGCGGGAAGGTAGGCCATAAGGCGTCGACATGCCCCGAGAGGAAGCCAGATTCAGAGGTTAAGCAGCTTCCAGCACCGACGAAAACTCCGGTAAAGAACCGAGTCTACTGTATGACCGAGGCGGAGGCCGAGGTTCAGCCTGACGTCGTATCAGGTAGTTTTCTTGTCTCTGGTGTGTTAGCATTGGTTTTGTTTGATTCTGGTGCTACTGTTTCTTTTGTGGCTAGTAGTTTTGTCTCGAGGTCTAATCTTCGAGGCAGCCTTCCTGTTAGTTCCGTTATTACTCTTCCTTCTGGAGAGGATTTTATTTGTCAGCGCGAGTTCCAAGGAGTGCCTATCGTGATAGCTGGGGAGCAAGCGATGGCTGATCTGAAGGAGTTCCCGCTGGTAGAGTTCGACGTCATACTTGGTATGGACTGGCTATCGAGGTATCAGGCGATCATTCGTTGCCGAGATCAGTCTGTGACATTCCGAGGTCTTCAGGGCAACCGAGTTACTTACTCTGGGTTTATCCTAAAGAAAGGAGTAAAGGTAATCTCTGCCTTGAAAATGAGAAAGCATCGCCAGAAGGGCGATATGGTGTATTTATGTCAGGTACGAGACTTGACTAAGGAGCATCTGTTTGACGATATACCTGTAGCGAGGGATTTCAAAGACGTATTTCCTGATGTGTAACGACCCGACTTTTTGGACATGTCGATTGACGAAGGGAAATCGACAAACGGATCATTACTTAAACAATTAAACTATAAATGAAATTAATTATTCAAAACTAAACATCTTTTATTAAATAAATAAACTAAAACTCCAAAGGTCTGCATAGGTCGAACTTAAATTACATGAGTTAAATAAAATCCGTCCCAACAGGCTGGGATAATCTAAATAGCATAGAAATCTTATTAAATAACTTAAGAAAACAAAGGCTAAACTACAGGTCTCTGCTGCACAAAGCCCAACCCCGCAGAAGCCCGATTTAAGCAGCTGCATCGTCACCTGAAACTGAGGGGGGGGTCCATCGTCAGTGGCGAGTAACTAGGCCGTCCCGTTTAAGTAAGGGACCGCTAAACACATAATAGCATAGGATAACACACGGAAAACATGCCAGCAAATAATATTCCAAACACATGTACATACAAGGTACGTATAAAAATACGTACGAAAATACGTATAAAAAAATACGTATACAATACGTATAAAAATACCTGCAAAATACGGTTAGAGATACGTATAAAATACGTATAAAAGTACGTATACACTACGTATAATAATACCTGCAAAATACGGTTAGGGATACGTACTAAATACGTAAAAAGTACGTATATACTACGTATAATAATACCTGCACCAAACTAGCTTACATACGAAATACACATATACATTCATGATCAGACATACATAGCGGAAGACTTATACCAAACATATAATATTACAACCAATACTTAACTTATACTTTAATCCATCTCATTCTTCAATTATCATAATATACCTTATATTATCTTAAATCCATAATCGTTTCATATCGTTCATCTTAGCTTTATAATCATATTATATCATTCATCTTAACTTTTTAATCATATCATATCATCTTTATCTTTTAACGGACCGGTCACTATAACTCGTTGTGGATCCCGTGTGCACCACAACTTTCCTAAAACATGCCGGGGTGAACTCGTGTATTCAACCCGTAGTGGATCCCGTGTGCACCACTAAGCCTAAGCTATGGCCATAACCCCTAAATAGCAGCTCGTGTACTACTACTTAGACGACTACATATTCTAGAACCAAGAACTGCGCGGGGGAACTCGTGTGTTCGTCCCATGGAGCAGTGGCATCGACTTAACCCAATCCGACGACTCGTGTGTCATCGAATGGGCGTCCTTATCTTATCTTATATTTCATATCTTAAATCTTATCTTATATCTTCTTGAATCGGGAAATACTAGGTGGCCGTAATCGGAAATGAAATGTTCGAAATCCCAGGAAAGAGAGGTGCGGCACGTATATTGGCCACCTTAAATACCAAGTCTTTCCTAGCCAGAGATCGAAACGATTCAAATTCCTTTTACTCTGTTTCCTTTCTTACCCTTTTTAATATCTTATTATAACTTGTCCCTACTGATTCCTTAATAATAATAATACTAATAATAATGATAATATTAGTAATAATAATAGTAATAATACCTATCCCTTCATATTAGAACTTATCCCTGATAAATCCTTTAATTCCTTTCATTATAATAATTCCTAAAGTTACCTTCTAATATTATTATAGATCAAAAATTAAACTAAAGTTGATCTATAATAAACTAAGCCATTCGACATTTTTTGTAAAATAAAAATAATTAAATTAAATTCATTAAACAATCATATAACAATAATTATCATCAAAAATTACTTAAAACATGATAAAAGTCCTACCTTTCATATTTTAATTCACTCGAAAATTTCAGGTCAACAATACCGAAAATTAACACAATTAATTAAATACAATTATCAATGGTTAGCAATTACACTTAATAATATTAATTAAAGATCATACTTTAAACATTAAAATTATCAAGATTCGATTCAAGAATTCAATGATAACATGTTTTAATAATTTAATCACACTATTTTACACAGTCTGATTTTAAAGAATTAAATTAGGAACATCCATTTAAAGATCTCTAATAAACTGGAAATTTTGTTGGAAGTTAAACATGAGTTCAAGGTTTAACTAGCATAAATTTCGTCCAAAAATAACGTTGTTTACTATTTTTAAGTGATTTTATAACTAACAAATCAGATTAGTTTGAAATCAGTTTCATATTTTTCTGCCATAGCAAACGAACTTTAAAAATTATAAACATTTAACACCAGCGTTAAAACACTATTACTGACTTCCACCTAAAATTTCGTAGCTATCCAAATTGATTAAATACCTTGAATAATTCATAAACTAAATCTGGACAGTTTTACCGGTTTGAAAGATTAAATTGTTTCAAGCAAGAAAAGGATGAATTTTGCCACGAAATAAATCTTGATTAGTAATAATACAGTAAGGAAACTCCCTAAAATTATTCTAAGCCACTCGACATTTAGAACAACAAGAACAAAATAATTCTTTTTAATTCAAGACTTTAATATAACAACTGAATAATCAAGATTAACAATAATAATTCAAGAAAACAACATAAAAATAATCAAATCATCATCACTCGGCTTCCATGAAAATAATCAAGATCATAATTCAATAATTTAACATGCAATTATTCATCATAAACATACAATTAAACAATTTAATTCATGATTAAAATTAATTTAACAATTCAAGATTCATAAAGATTACATAAAAACATCAAGAAAATTTCATAAAATCATATCATATGATTCGAAATTCCTAGGTGAACATGATACTAATTCCTAGCAATTTTCATGATCTTAATCCTAATTAACTATGTGATTAACTAGTACCGAAATTAAACAGAAAAGCATAGTTACCTCAAATCGCTAAAAATTCCAAGGAAAATTCACCACTTTGGTGAATAAAATGCTCGGCCAAGAGGAGAGGAAAAGAAGAGAAGTTTCTTTTTAGGGTTTATGAACTTTAGAA
Source organism: Salicornia ramosissima (assembly GCA_951394345.1). Classification (NCBI taxonomy): domain Eukaryota; kingdom Viridiplantae; phylum Streptophyta; class Magnoliopsida; order Caryophyllales; family Amaranthaceae; genus Salicornia; species Salicornia ramosissima. The sequence continues at coordinate 13,811,031 of OX596233.1, read as the reverse complement.
TAAGGTAAAGAATACAATTGATATTCTTATTTAAATAGAATAAATAGAATAAATAAAATAAAAAGAATAAAAAAAACAACAATAGCTATAAAGGGGAGGGGGTTCTCGTGAGGTGTGAGAGAAAATAGGGTAGTTGTGGACTTAGTGATTAGGGCTAAATAGCTTAAGTTGACTAGGTTTTAGCAAATTAAAAATAATTAATTATTTAATTAATTTAAATAATAGAATTATCCCAATTAATTAAATAAATAAAAAGAAAAAAAAATCATTATGGGCCATACTTGAGAGGGCCGGACAAGAGGAAAAATAATTGGGTCATCGGCCCAAATTCGAGATAAGCCAGAAGATTTAATTTGGCCCAAAAATCATATCAAAAGGCTATTCAAGTCCGGTTACCAAGAAGGGACTAAAATTACTTCTAACCCCTACTTAGCCGATCCACTATTAATTCAACATAACTTCTGAGTCGGTCCACAACCATGAATAGCCATAAGGTGAAGTTCTAGGTACCTAGTGGGTTGAGGTCAAGAGAAAATATACGATAGTCAGATTAGAGGAAAAATACTTTGACAACGTTATAAAATATTAATAGCATAAATTCCCGAAAAAAATAACTTTTAAAGAATTTTCCATTTGTAAAACAGAGAATTTATTAATGGTTTTCGAAATAAATTCTTAAGACGACTGGAAAGACGATTTACTTTCCGGAAATTCCAACCCCAAAAATACGGGGTGTTACATGATGAGCTACCAGGAGTTCCACCTGAGCGTGATGTCGAGTTTCATATCGACTTAGTACCCGGGACAGCGCTGATTTCGAAGGCACCGTACCGGATGGCACCGTCTGAGTTATTGGAGTTGAAAACGCAACTCCAGGAGTTGATCGATAAGGGCTTCATTAGGCCAAGCGTTTCTCCGTGGGGAGCACCTGTGCTCTTCGTGAAGAAGAAAGATGGTAGTATGCGCCTGTGCATAGACTACCGAGAGTTGAATCGGGTAACTATCAAGAATAAGTACCCATTGCCTAGGATTGAGGACCTGTTCGATCAGTTGCGAGGAGCAGGAGTGTTCTCGAAGAGAGATCTTCGGTCTGGATATCATCAGATTCCAGTCAAGAAAGAGGACATCTCGAAGACTGCTTTTCGTACCCGATACGGCCATTACGAGTTTGAGGTGATGCCCTTTGGTCTCACTAATGCGCCAGCCGTGTTCATGGATCAGATGAACCGGACGTTTCACCACTTACTCGATAAATGTGTCGTAGTATTTATAGACGATATCTTAGTCTATTCGAGAGATGAGTCTGAGCATTCGGAACATCTCCGGATGGTTCTTGAGATATTGCATAGTCATAAGTGGTTCGCGAAACTCTCCAAGTGTGAGTTCTGGCTTCGCGAAGTAGCGTTTCTAGGTCATGTCATTAGTAAGGACGGCATTATGGTAGACCCGGCTAAGGTTAAAGCCGTAGTTGACTGGAGTAGCCCGAGAAATGTGGCGGAGGTTCGTAGTTTTCTGGGTTTGGCCGGATACTACCGACGATTCGTCCAGGACTTCTCCAAGATTGCTAGGCCGATGTCTAGTCTCCTGCAGAAGGAGGTCCGATTCGTTTGGACGGAGGCTTGCAAGCAAGCATTTCAGCAGTTGAAACAGAGATTAATCTCTGCTCCGATTCTTACTCTTCCGAACGATGAGGAGGACTTCGAGGTCTATAGTGATGCTTCGAAGAGTGGCCTAGGATGTGTGCTCATGCAGGGTGGGAAAGTCATCGCTTACGCATCAAGGCAACTGAAGGTGCACGAGCGTAACTATCCTACGCATGACTTGGAGTTAGCGGCTGTAGTGTTCGCGCTCAAAATTTGGAGGCACTATCTCTATGGCGGTTCATGTAGATTATACACGGATCACAAGAGCCTCAAGTACATCTTCACTCAGAAAGACCTCAATATGAGGCAGAGGCGGTGGCTTGAGTTGATCAAGGACTACGACCTGACGCTCAACTATTGCGAGGGCAAGGCGAACTTGGTTGCAGATGCGCTGAGTCGCAAGCATCGCTTGAGCTTCAGTAGAAGCCGTGGTTCCGTCAGACTTCGTCTGACATCTATTGTAACGACCCGTAATTTAGCAGCGTTGTTTTCGGAGAAAACAACAATCACAGATCATTAACTTCTAAAACTTCAAAGTTAGGTTCATAAACTACAGCGGAAGCTCTAAAACTTAATCATATTATTCATTAAAAACTGTTAGATAATCCCAAAATAAATATCAAACCAATATCCATTACTATTACAAAATAAAGAATAGACTACTAAATCAAATAAACATAATCTAAACTAGTCATCGGGTCACTTCTAAGCTGGCTAGCTCACAATCTCAACCCATACGTAGCCTAAACTCAAGCACCACCTGTACCTGAAATAGAATGTGGGGTCCACAGTCAGTGGTGAATAATTAGATTGTTCTACTTAATCAGTAGAAAACAATTAGAAACATAATAATCAGAACAGATCATCTGAACTGTCGAACAAGTCATCATGCAAAGAAGTCAACAAGCAAACACATCAAGTACGCAGCGGAAAATAATCATACAAGTCATCCTTAACAAGACCTTCAGCTCAGCTCAACCAATTCTAGACTTCTAATCCTCATCAACGACTCTTCTTTTCTGTTCTATCCCAATCAGGTGCTAATCCGTGACCAGTCATATGCTCGTAAGAGGTCAACCACGAAGATCTACTCCCCCCAACTTTCCTTGCTCATGCCGGGTCAACCACAAGGATCTACTCCCCAAGCACTAGGATCAAGAACTGTCCCCAATCCGAAGATAGGACAGTGGCTTCGACTATACCTATGTTCATGGCACATGAGCCACTAGATAGGTGGTCACTTCATAGTTAACCATCTTTTCAATTCAATTCAATTCTGTTCTGTTCTATTCCAATCCTCAATTCAATTCCTTATCGTCATAGCTTAACTTCTAATCCAATCTTGTTCATCTTAACTTGACTCAAACTCCAAACTAAACTTATACCACTCGAAAATGACCAACATCATGCGGAAAAATAATGCCGAAATACTTGGAAATACGTACAAAAATACATACGGAATGCGTACGAAAATACATACAAAATACATACGGAATACGTACAAAAATACATACAAAAATACATACGGAATACGTACAAAAATACGTACAAAAATACGTATGGAATACGTACAAAAATACGTACGGAATACGTACAAAAATACATACGAAATACGTACAAAAATACGTAAAAAAACATACAGAATACGTGCGGAATACGTACAAAGTACGTATAACAATACGTATACAATACGTATAAAATACCTGCAAAATACGGTTAGAAATACATACAATATACGTATACCATACAGTCACAAATACATGAAATTCATACTATACACATATACAAAGGAAACCTTCCCCTGAAATACTTATCTTGTCATATTTTACCCATAACCCTTCCTTTATTCATATTATTACTTTCCTTCATATTGCGACTTATCCCTATTAATTCCTTTTAATGGTAATAATTATGTTGTTACTTTCCTTCGTATTGCAACTTATCCCTATTAATTCCTTTAATTATAATAATTATAATGCTTCCTAAAATTACCTTTTAATAATATTGCTTTCCGAAGTATTGTTATATTTATAATAATGATAATTATAGTTCCTACAATTACCTTCCAATATTATTATAAGTCAGAAATTAAACTAAAATTGGTCAAACCCTGATATGACCACTCGACATTTTTAAACTAAAAATACTAATTAAATAAATTCATCATATTATCATATAAACATTTCAAGAATTAATAGTAACATGTTTTAATAATTCAATCACCCTATTTTACACAATCTGATTTTTAAAGAATTAAATTATGAACGACCGTTTAAAGGTATCGAATAATCTAGAAATTTTGATGGAAGCTAAATATAGGTTCAAGGTTTAACATGCATAAATTTCATTCAAAAATAACGTTGTTTACTATTTTTAAGGAAATTTATAACTAACAAATCAGATTAGGCTGAATTCAGTTTTAGATTTTTCTGCCATAGTAAACGATCTTTAAAAATTACGAAAATTTAAAACAAGATGTAAAACAGTATTACTAACTTCCACCTAAAATTTCGTAGCAATCCGAATTGATTAAGTTCCTTGAATAATTCGTAAACCAAATCTGGACAGTTTTACCGGTTTGAAAGATTAAATTATTTCAAGCAAGAAAAGGATGAATTTTGCCACGAAATAAATCTTGATTAAAGATCAAACATTAAAGAAGCTCCTAAAATTATTCTAAGTGACTTGAAAATTTAGAACAACAAGAACATAAATATTCTTTTTAATTTAAGACTTTAATTAATAATTTAAATAATCAAGATTCATCAAATTTACATAAAGAAATCAAGAAAATAACATCATAATATTCATCATATCATTCGAAAAATTTCAATCCTAAACATGATACTAATTCTAAGCAATCCTACATTGTTCTAAACAATTCCAAACCATATTCTAAAAACTATGAAACTAATCTATCCTAAAGATTAAGTAAAAGCAATCCAATTACCTTTGAAGGAATGATATGGTTCGAATAATCACCAAGGTTAACGATTTCTTTGTGTTCTTTAAGGTTTCTTTAAGGTTCTTGATCAATCTTTAAGGGTTGAAGCAATAGAAAAGGGTTAGGAATAATTTTAATGATTGATCTTTGAAGGATGATAATTAAAGAAATTGGTTGTTGTAATTCTTCCTATTGGCTGTGTAAATTGAAAAGAAAATAAGGGTCTAGGTTTACTATGATTTAGTAAGCAAAGTAGAAAGAGTAATAAAAATAGGGTTTTTCTAGAATGGATCAAAATAGATGTAACATTTAATATATAAGGTAGAACAAATTAAAGAAATTAATCAACAAGAAAAGATGGGGTGACCGAAAATATTGAAGGGAAAAAGGGTTAAGAGTTCCTAAAATTTAGTAGAAAAAAAATATGAGAGCAAGAATAAAAACAGGATTTTTGGAAAGGTCAAAATAGATAAAGGTTTAATAATAATATTGAATAAAAGAAATTAAAGAAACAAGAAAAGAATGGAAGGGGAAATTGTGTAACACATAAATCAAAGGGAATAATTGGGCTCAGGTTTTGGCAAGATAAAATAAAAAAAAGTTCGGGCCAGGATTAAAAATAACTGGACTGCTACAAATAAAGTTAATAATTAATTAAATAATAATCAATTAAATAGTCAATTAATTATATATTTAATTAATTATGAAAAATTTAAAATATCCCGAAATTTCGGGGTATTACATCTATGAGTGCCGAGCCTGATTTATTTCAGGAGATGCGCGAGGGTCAGCAGAACGACCCGCAACTGGCTAGGATTCGAGAGGCTATACGGCAAGGTAAAGCCGTAGGTTTCGAGATCCCTTCTGATGGTGGTATGCGCTTTCGAGGGAGATGGTGTGTACCGGACTGTTCTGATCTTAGGAACAGGATCATGTCCGAGGCACATAACTCGCCTTATTCTGTTCATCCCGGTGGTAATAAGCTTTACCAGGATCTTAAGGGCCAGTTCTGGTGGCCTAAGATGAAGAGGGATGTAGCAGAGTTTGTCGCTCGGTGTTTGACCTGTCAAAAGGTCAAGATTGAGCATCAGAGACCAGGAGGTCTGTTGCAGCCACTACCTATTCCGACCTGGAAATTTGATTCGGTATCTATGGACTTCGTAGTGAGCTTACTGGTAGGCCTTTTATGTCGTTAAAAATAAAAGACTTATCAAAAGTAAATTTCTCCTACTCTCCAATTACAACTAGTGTAAAGGGCAAGTAAGGTTCGTATCCACAGAGAACGGATTTATGTTGATTTAATTGTGTTAATATATATTTGGATTATTAAAGGGGAGAATCACTAATTCCTTAGTGATATTGGTAATAAAGGGGGGGGGGGGGAATTGGAGATTTTAATGATAAAAGAAACTAACAACTAAGTGTTTACGGGAAAATTCTAGTTCTAAAGAATCTTAGGATTCGGTTACAACGACTCTGACTCGGCTAATTGAATTAGACTCTCAATTACCAAACCACTTCAATATTCAATTAATTATTGACAAGAGTAAACTCTTGTAGTCCCCTTAATTAGCTAAACAAGATAAATCGTAAATTGCCTAAAACCCTTAATGTTCAAAGAACACGCAGTGAACAAAAGCTTTAAGAACGGAGACACAATAAGAACGCAATCGTTTAGAGAATACGCAATAAACCATTAACGTTTAAACAAGCTCTACTAAATTGTTCACAATAAGAATACGCTTAAGCATGAACAAGACAGTTGCTACTCGAGGTTGAACACAATAATCAATTGTGTTCGAACCCTAGTAATGATTTTGTAAAATATAATAACAAGACAAAGATCAAGCTAAAACATTCAACAAAACCAATAACAATTCATATAAGAGCAAGTAAATAATTGAAGTAAAGAAATAGTTTAGAGTTAGAGAATCCTCACAAGGAGCCTTTTGGAATCATTGAAACCAATCCCAAGAACAAGTTTAAGCTACCATTTCCATTGATGAACAAAGATTCTTCATTGATTCCATAATAAAAGATCAAAATTACAAACTAAAGATTAAAGAGTTTTTTGATGTAATCTAAGGAGAAACTAGAGAGAATTTAAGCTAAGGAACTACTTGAACATGAAAAACTAGATTCTTCTACAATGAGAAAACCACTTTTCTATTTATACTAAACTAAATGATAACCTAGAAATCAAGTGGATGAAGTCGCGTGCAGAACAGAGCAGATGGGCGCTGGCAGCGCCCTCAAAGGCGCGGGGCGTGCCCCTTCTTGGAAGTACTACTGTAACATGGGCGCTGGCAGCGCCCCATAGGCGCGGGGCGCGCCCCTCTTAGCAGTGATTCTGTGGAATGGGCGCTGGCAGCGCCCTCAAAAGCGCGGGGAGCGCTCCCCTGTGAAATGCTACTGTGAGATGGGCGCGGGCAGCGCTCCATAGGCGCGGGGAGCGCCTTCTTCTTTGGCCACTTCAATGGGGGCGCTGGCAGCGCCCACTGAGGCGCGGGGCGCGCCCCTGTAGACTGTCTGTGCAGCTCGGACTAAAATAGCCGTAACTCTCTTGTTCCTTAACGAAATAAGGCTTATGACCTACCGTTGGAAAGCTCTTGAAGAGAGCTACAACCTCCAATTTGAATCACGTAAATACAATGAGTATATTGGGAGATATTTCTATTTAAAGTTGGACTTACTGCATTTGAAGGTTCAGAATAAGGCTTTTCTTTCCCTCTAATGCTTAATGATTTCTTCAAGTGTGCTTGGCGCATGATCAATGACTCCAAAAATGCTCCTAATGATGTTTCGTAGCTCAAGACTACAAGAACACATAAAACCAAACCGCAACTACAAACTACACTTCTCCTAAAAAGCATTAAAAACTGTAAATTGCACTACAACTTTACATTTCAAGCCAAACTCTCGTTTAAACTCAAAAGTAACAAAATGTGCAATATTATGCTAAACTAATTACATAAAGGAACTAAAAAGAAGTTAAATAACTCGTACAAACTGGACACATCAAATACCCCCACACTTAGCCTTTACTCGTCCTCGTGTAAATCAAATGAGTATAAGAGTGCCATAGACCAAAAGCTTGCAAAGTTACAACTTCTAACAAAAAGCCATCAATTACTTGTTTTCATACCAAACCAAAATACATAATTAGGCATGAAATTCATGGTTTTGTATCAAAACAAAGTGAAAGGAAACAAAAACATAAGCTAGTGAACCACAATATATGAAACAACTCAAACAAGGTTCACTAACCTAAAAATGAGTGAAAAGAGACAAGAACAAGGGTTCTTACCAAAAACAAGATCCAATGATCGAAGATTGACATTCAAACTGGAACCAACACTGCATAGGAACTACTCTCTTTTCTTTTTCTCTCAATTTTTTTTCAATTTTTTTTTTTATAAATAAAACTCACAACTCACCCACTCGATCAATTAGCCTTAAATTTTGCATAGGTCGCCCTTTCGGGTTTTCAACCTATCAAAGGCCCCCATTTTTGTCCGAGTTGCCCGCTCTTGCGGGTTTTCAACTCAGCGGGATTTTTTTTTCTTTTTTTTAAAGCAAAAAGAAATATGTACAAGGATGGATTTCCTACCCCCACACTTAAAATTGACATTGTCCTCAATGTTTAGGATGGATTTCCCCGGCAACGGCGCCAAAATTTGGTAGGCCTTTTATGTCGTTAAAAATAAAAGACTTATCAAAAGTAAATTTCTCCTACTCTCCAATTACAACTAGTGTAAAGGGCAAGTAAGGTTCGTATCCACAGAGAACGGATTTATGTAGATTTAATTGTGTTAATATATATTTGGATTATTAAAGGGGAGAATCACTAATTCCTTAGTGATATTGGTAACATGGGGGGAAATTGGAGATTTTAGTGATAAAAGAAACTCACAACTCTAACTCGGCTAATTGAATTAGACTCTCAATTACCAAACCACTTCAATACTCAATTAATTATTGACAAGAGTAAACTCTTGTAGTCCCCTTAATTAGCTAGACAAGATAAATCGTAAATTGCCTAAAACCCTTAATGTTCAAAGAACACGCAGTGAACAAAAGCTTTAAGAACGGAGACACAATAAGAACGCAATTGTTTAGAGAATACGCAATAAACAATTAACGTTTAAACAAGCTCTACTAAATTGTTCACAATAAGAATACGCTTAAGCATGAACAAGATAGTTGCTACTCGAGGTTGAACACAATAATCGATTGTGTTCAAACCCTAGTAATGATTTTGTAAAATATAATAACAACACAAAGATCAAGCTAAAACATTCAACAAAACCAATAACAATTCATATAAGAGCAAGTAAATAATTGAAGTAAAGGAATAGTTTAGAGTTAGAGAATCCTCACAAGGGGCCTTTTGGAATAATTGAAACCAATCCCAAGAACAAGTTTAAGCTACCATTTCCATTGATGAAAAAAGATTCTTCATTGATTCCATGATAAAAGATCAAAATTACAAACTAAAGATTTAATAGTTTTGATGTAATCTAAGGAGAAACTAGAGAGAATTTAAGCTAAGGAACTACTTGAACATAAAAAACTAGATTCTTCTACAATGAGAAAACCACTTTTCTATTTATACTAAACTAAATTATAACCTAGAAATCAAGTGGATGAAGCCGCGTGCAGAACAGAGCAGATGGGCGCTGGCAGCGCCCTCAAAGGCGCGGGGCGCGCCCCTTCTTGGAAGTACTACTGTAACATGGGCGCTGGCATCGCCCCATAGGCGTGGGGCGCGCCCCTCTTAGCAGTGATTCTGTGGAATGGGCGCTGGCAACGCCCTCAAAAGCGCGGGGAGCGCTCCCCTGTGAAATGCTACTGTGAGATAGGCGCGGGGAGCGCCTTCTTCTTTGGCCACTTCAATGGGGGCGCTGGCAGCGCCCACTGAGGCGCGGGGCGCGCCCCTGTAGACTGTCTGCGCAGCTCGGACTAAAATAGCCGTAACTCTCTTGTTCCTTAACGAAATAAGGCTTATGACCTACCGTTGGAAAGCTCTTGAAGAGAGCTACAACCTCCAATTTGAATCACATAAATCCAATGAGTAGATTGGGAGATATTTCTATTTGAAGTTGGACTTACTGCATTTGAAGGTTCACAATAAGGCTTTTCTTTCCCTCTAATGCTTAATGATTTCTTCAAGTGTGCTTGGCGCATGATCAATGACTCCAAAAATGCTCCTAATGATGTTTCATAGCTCAAGACTACAAGAACACATAAAACCAAACCGCAACTACAAACTACACTTATCCTAAAAAGCATTAAAAACTGTAAATTGCACTACAACTTTTCATTTCATAGCCAAACTCTCGTTTAAACTCAAAAGTAACAAAATGTGCAATATTATGCTAAACTAATTACATAAAGGAACTAAAAAGAAGTTAAATAACTCGTACAAACTGGACACATCAAAACTAAAAACAAATTAAAGTTAAATCTAAACTAATCTTTTCCTCAGGCCTCGGCCCCATCGTCATCACCGCCTTGGCCCTCGTTCTCGCCTTCTTCCTCGTCTTCTCCTTCATCTTCAGTATCAGATGGGTAAGGAGGAGGGGAGCGACCAGCAGCCTCGGCCATGCCTTTCATGTCTACCCAGTCTATGGCACGACTGAGATGACCAAAGGACGACCCGCTATAGGCCACTTCCCAGGCCTCGGCCACCTTGTTCTTGTAGGCCTGTTCGGCCTCCAAGATTCTCTGCACCAAGCCCTTTTTGGAGGAGGAAACTTCCTCCTCTAACTTTTTCTTTTCCTCTTGGAGCTGGGTGACCTTGGCCTCGGCCTCAGTAAGGGCTGCCTTGGCAGAAGAACTCGCCTTCTTGGCCTCCTTCTCCACCTTCTCCTTCTCCCTCTTCAGCTCATCACGTTCGGTGATGAGGGAGCTGATCTTGGTCAGATGTTTGGCGCAGTCGGCCTTCAAATTGACGATGGTGTCAGCCTGTGATTCCACAGTAGCACCGGTTAGTTGGTCTTGGTGAAGAGTAGTGAACATAGCAGCATCTTTTGTTTCACTAACCTCGACCCGAGACTGTTTCACCTCGTTTACCATGGCGGTGCGCCATTTCCTAGCACCATCCAGCCTCAGCATGGCCTGAAATAAAACTGTTAGTTTAAAGCAAAATTAACTTAACGCAAAAAATAATGAAGCACTTAAAGCATACCTCGGCCAGGTTGTATAAGATAGGCATGATGTGCCCATCGTGAAAGCCCTTCATATTGTGGGCTACCTCCTTGGGAGATCCTTTGAGCATCCCTCGGACAATCTCAAATTTTTCCTTCCCGGAATACCCGGGAAGGTAAGAGCCGCCTGGCATGCTCTCGGCCTCCTCCTCGGTAGGCCCTCCTGAAGGGTCAGAAATGGGAAGTACTATTGAGTCTGGATGAGAAGGTGAAGATGAGACAGTTTTACCTGACACTGACCGTAGAGTTCTAACACGGTGAGAATAATATTTACCTCCCATCTTATTCGCCAAGTCCCTGATGGATGGCGGAATATTTTTAGAAACCGACTGAGGAATGCCGGCTAGAGCGTCTGGAGGGGCCATGACGCCGGGGGTATCCTCAACCCCTAGTTCGTAGACCGACAGTGCAGCAGTCGGTCCCTTCCCCAGAATGGGGGTAAACTTTGTCTCCAGCTCCTTGAGCTCCTTAGGAGTCATATCCTGCTTCCCTTTATCAGTAGGAAGCAGGGGAGTCTTAGTCTTCTTCTTGGTGCCAGAAATACTGACACCCTTCCTCTTGGTCCCCTTTGATGAGGTACCACTTGCCTGCCAAAGTTGCACACATTAGCCAAAATTTCTAAGACAAACAACCTACCATATAAGACCCCCTCGTCACATGTAGTGGCCGAGTGGGGCAATAGTTTGAAGTTGTTCACAACACCCCCTCTCGGCATCCAAAAGAGCCGAGGGGGGATGTTGCAAACAACCTATCATATAAGACCCCCTCGTCACATGTAGTGGCCGAGTGGGGCAATAGTTTGAAGTTGTTCACAACACCCCCTCTTGGCCTCTAAAAGAGCCGAGGGGGGATGTTGCAAACAACCTATCATATAAGACCCCCTCGTCACATGAAGTGGCCGAGTGGGGCAATAGTTTGAAGTTGTTCACAACACCCCCTCTCGGCCTCCAAAAGAGGCGAGGGGGAATGTTGCAGACAACCTACCATATAAGACCCCCTCGTCACATGTAGTTGCCGAGTGGGGCAATAGTTTGAAGTTGTTCACAACACCCCCTCTCGGCCTCCAAAAGAGCCAAGGGGGGATGTTGCAGACAACCTACCATATAATACCCCCTCGTCACATGTAGTGGCCGAGTGGGGCAATAGTTTGAAGTTGTTCACAACACCCCCGCTCGGCCTCCAAAAGAGCCGAGGTGGGATGTTGCAAACAACCTACCATATAAGGCCCCCTCGTCACATGTAGTGACCGAGCAAGGGTGTTACAAGCAACCTCCTTAGAACGACCCCCTCGACCTATATAAGAACCGAGTGGAGTCAGTAAGGGCCAAAGTGAGGTCGCTATGAACAAATTGCAATAAGCAGTCTACTCAGCTTAAGGAAAGCTGAGTAGGATACTGCCACTACTAGAAAGTAATAAAGGCATACCTTTGTATCCACCTTTCTCTCTGTCCAAGCCTTCATTTTGGCTTGGTACATCTCGTCAAGGTAGGCATCGCCCGTGACCTCCCCTGACTTTTCCTTAGTGAGTTTTGACATCGCTCGCTCTGCAAAAAAAAAAAAAAAAAAAGGAAAGGGAAGTTAGACAAAAGGGGGTCAGGACAGAGAAAAATAAAGAACTGCAAGCTACCTCTATCAATGGCTTGACTCAAGCCCGCAGCAGATAAGAAATTGTTGTCTTTAAAAAACGTCCAATCCGGCACCCAAAGTACCGGGACCTGGCATTTCTTGCCAGTCGAATAGACGACCCTTGTCTTGAAGTGGTCTCCTTTGAGTACCACGTCATCTTCATAATGGGTCGGGGGCAAGTCTACGTCCCGACCACAAAGATAGGGGTTGGGATTCATGCGGCTTATCCTCTCGGCAAGCTCTTCGTCATCAGACTTTACATAAAGGAACCTATTCCTCCAGTTCCTCCACTTATTATTCTTAGTGACAGTCATTTGGTAAGAAGGCCGGGTACTAAGAATGTACCAGGCATCGCAGCTGTTTTCAGCCTTGTTTAAGTGGTGCATGTGAGAGAAAATGCCAAAAGACATTCTATAACCTCTCAGTTCACAGGTAGCCATATACCCAAAAATGTTTGCCCAAGAATTGGGAGTGAGCTGCCATATACCGAGATCATACCCATCCAGAACTTCCATTATGAATGGGTGGAGTGGGAAACGAAGGCCAAGCTCAAAAACGGCCTCGTACACCGGGAAGGCGCTCTCAGGCAATGACCTCACGGTGGCCTCGGGCTCCGGCACAATAAGCTCAAACCCCTCGCCCTGAATAAAAGTTTTACGCGTCCGATGTAAATCAGACTCATATAAGTCATGGCAGACCTTACGCATCCCACACATACTTGGGTCATAAAACTTGTCTGCCCTCTTTTTGGAAGATCCGGGAACGTCTGTCCCCTCCTCCACGCCCATTTTGGACTCGGTTATACCGACCTCTGGTCGCTCAGAACCTAAAGGCTCTTGGCCGGCCGCCTCTTCCTCATGACCTTCCTGAATAGGTGTCCCAACCGAATCCTCTGGAGAAGGGCTGTATCGCATTGTCTGTTTCAACCTCGCCATGGTACCCTGCATAGGTACAGAGGGAGGAATATTCAGAGAATGGGTCTTATAGCTCGACCAGGAGAAGACGGGTCCGGATACCCTGGATTCCTTGCTATTTGAGGATTCGGCCATACTATCAGGTTTAAAAGGTCGAACGCAAAAGACAAAATACAAAGAAAAGGAAGAAGGAAGAGATGAATACCTGATTATAAGCTTGACGACTCGGCTTGAGGGGAATAGAAGAAAAACACCTGCAAACAACTTCGGATCAAGTCAAAGTTCTTCAGAAAATCAACCAAGTTCTTGCCACAATCCTGTTGTTCAATCCAAATCCACAAGGAAGTTCCAAGTTTAGTGTTTTTTGCTCAAAGAGTCGTGTTCTACCTTCTCTCTAGAATCTCAAGTTTTGGAAAATGAATTATGAAAATGATTAGGGGGTATTTATAGACCCCCAATCATTTCAAAGTTCAAAAACTTTCTTTATTTTCCCCCCAAAAAACGGATTAAGGGTTTTAATTGGGATAAAATTGTTCAAAAGGGGAAAATTTGGACTAATTTCCTCCTTTTGAGGGGCAAATATTACTGCCAATTTAATTGGTCAAAATCAAAGGACAAAGGGCCCAAGACTCCAGCCCAAGAAAGAGCCCAAGACTCCAGCCCAAAAGAAGACTCATCAAAGGCCTCAATTACAGGGGTTACGTGGCAGAATACCACCGGTCCACATGGCAGCACCCTATTAGTCCACGTGGCACTTTCCTACGAAGACACGTGGCAGATTCAGTCTCAAACTTGGGACTTAGGCAACAACACCAAAATAAAATAAGACCATATGTATGTTTGGTATCCCACATTGGTCACTTACCAAAGGGTAGAAAGAGATTCTTGTATAAATGTAATAAAGTAATGATTATAACACAGATTCCAAGAATTGGCTGATTTGACTATACATAGTTGTAATTGTCGATTAACCCTAATCAAACCTGATTAGCAGCTAATTAAGTGACTGTTATCTTTTGCCATTTAACTATTTATTTTGCATTTATTTCATTTACTTCTCATTATTGTAGTGTTGGGTTAAGTTTGTAGCATAAAATTGGTTAGCTCTCCTTAAATCTAAAATCACCTGAAACACAAATCATTTTGGCTTTCGGGTATTTATTATCCTACACAAGAATCAGATAAGCCTACCTTTTGGTCTTATTTGAACACATATATTCTTCAGCAATCCCTACCATGGATAATGATAGGTGAATTTAATGAATTGCTTTCTCTGGACGATAAAAAGGTGGTTCACCACCAACTTTTAATCGTTGCACTCGATTATCGTCACTCCTCGCAAATAATAATGCTGTAGACTGCCCTCGCAATAACTCTAACTTCTCTTGGCATCGGAAAATTACAAACTACTTTATTTACGAACGACTTGATCGGGCTATTTTAAGTACTGATTTTTTCTCCCTATTTCCCCATACGTCTACTGAATATGTCCCCTTCTCTATTTTTGACCACACGCTTGTAATATGCGCCTTGCAACCTCCTCGCATAAATATTGGTCGGCTATTTAAATACCAAAATGCATGGGGCTCGTATGAGCAGGCTAAGGCCCTTATTATGCAGCACTGGGCCATTCCCACCACAGGCTCTCGTTTTTTCAGTATTCTTTCACGTCTCTCCAAAATTAAAAATGCTCTAAAAATATGGAGCACTTCTAATTTTCGGAATATTCATGTTCAATTACAATCGAATTCAGCTAAATTACTTACTGTTCAAAGTAACTTCCAGAACCAACCTTTTAATCCACGTTTTGAATCACACCTTAAACGTTTACTACGTCAGCGTGAACGCCTTCTTTTGTTCGGTCAAAAATATTGGGGCGCTTCTAATCGGAAGAAATGGCTCATCCAAGGATCGTAGCTCCAAATACTTTCATGCAAAATTTCCTCGCCAATTCACGTGTAACACTATTCATAGTATACACGACATCAGTGGTCTTTGGCATTATGACCAAATTTCCATTGCTCATACCCTTATTCAAGAATTTACTACTCGTTTTACATCTGCACACCAAAATCCCCGAACGTTTGCCCCCTTAGTTACTCTAGAACCTCACCCGGACTTTTCCTCTCTCACTCTCCCAGTGACTGATCGGGAAGTTTATGACGCTTTCTTTGATATGAATCCTAATAAAGCTCCAGGGTCCGATGGATTTGGCCTTAAATTCTTTCAGGATCATTGGCCCTTGCTCTGCTCTCACATCACCCAGGCTATTAAGAGCTTCTTCAATTATCATGGCTCGCTACCTGCACACCTCAATCATACGTTAATCACCTTGATTCCCAAAAATGACAACCGTCATCTTTCTTCCCATTTTCGACCTATTAGTTTGTGTTCAACTATCTACAACACTATTTCTAAAATATTGGTTGCTTGTATGCATACCCTTCTAAATCCCATTATAAGCCCTTTCCAGGGGACTTTTTTGCCTAACCGTTCAATCCAGGAATATCTTCCAAAAATCATCCAATAAAATTGGATGGCTTACACTCAAACTCGATATGGAAAAGGCCTATGATCGAATCAAATGGGATTTTTATGGGCTTGTCTCCATGATTTTGGGTTTCCTCCAAATTTTGTTTCTTGGATTAAAACATGTGTCACTACCACGTCTCTGTCACTTATTGTCAATGGCCATAGTACCAATTATATTAAGCCTTCTAGAGGCCTACATCAAGGTGAACCCCTCTCCACATATCTTTTTATCATTTGCATGGAAGTTCTCATCTGACGACTTTTGGATGCAGCCAATGAATCCCACTCTGGAATAGGGATAAAATTAGCTCCTCGTTGCTTTTCTGTTCCTTGCCTATTATTTGCTGATGATAGTCTCCTCTTTGCTAAAGCAACACTTGCCAATGCACGAAAATTGCACCTTATTTTGAATAACTTTTTTCAACTCTCCGGTCAGTTAGTAAATTTTCATAAATCTGCCATTTTTTTCTCTAAACATGTTTCCTCTGCCCGTCGGCATAGTATTGCTGCGGAATTCGATATGTTACCTAACTCGACATTAGGAAGATACCTTGGAGCCTACTTTGGCACTAATTGTCCTATGAAAACAGATTTTAACCGTCTTATAACTACCACGGACACTCGACTTAAACTTTGGGAGAACAAATTTCTCTCCAAAGCGGGTAGAGTTGTCCTTCTACAATCTAATCTAGAGGCGTTAGCTTCTTTCCAAATGGCATCTTTTAAGCTACCCATGTGTACATGTGATAAAATCGACACATTACACCGTCAGTTTTTTTGGAAACAACCAAAGGATAAAAATGGTATTCCCCTCATTTCGTGGAATTCCATTTTCCAACCTAAGTCTAAAGGTGAATTGGGTTTGCGGCGCACTGACCCAACGAATATCGCCTTTTTAACTAAACTAGCGTGGAAAATTTTATTCCACCCGACTAATTATTGGGTCTCACTAATTCGTTCTAAATATCTCTCGGACACCACTTTCTGGGAGTACAAAGCTAAACCTAGTGACTCGTATATCTGGAAACACATACTTATGCAACGACCTATCATTCGCAAAGGCATTCGTTGGAAAATTGGCAACGGTTCTTCTATCCTTTTTTGGCTGGATAATTGGGCTTACCAACAACCCATCTAAACAATACTACACACGGTATTATCACCTTCTGACCTTGACCTTACGGTGGGCCATTTTATCACCTCTGAAAAAATATGGGACTCACAACGCCTATCTAATCTCCTTCCCCCACATATGGGCAACACATTAAAGGGCTTAGATTCCAATTCCGCATATTCCTATCCGTGACGCTCCAATATGGGGTCTCACAACAAATGGAGAATTCTCGGTTAAAAATCTGCTACATGGCTGGCACATGACAATCCTTCTTCTCCTCCTGCACCTAACTGGGAGTTTAAATGGATCTGGAGTTTGGATATCCGCCAAAATTACAACTTTTTCTTTGGCAATTATTTCACGATAGCCTTCCGTTACGTCGTACCCTTTTCAATCGTAACATAATTTCCCTTTGTATTTGCCCTTTTTGTCAATTACATGATGAAATTGCTGACCATATTTTCCTCCATTGCACCTCTGTACGTCTTTTTTTGATTCATCACAAAATACAGCACCTCCTCGGTTATCATATAAATTTGTTGAATATCAAAACCATGTTCAAATTTTTGCACCGGCACCACCCTACGCTTATCCCACCAATTACCTTCTCTCTTTGGTCAATATGGAAAAGCCGTAATGCTCTTGTCTTTGACAACACCCAGTTTAATATCCTCCAAACTATTTATCGTACACTCTTCCTAAATACGGAATGGTCAACTCATACACAAATGGATACGAATTTGCCCCCCTTCCCCTCCCCTCCACCACTACCAACAACCCGCACACACCACATCCTATCCTCGTTTCTTGGCATCCCCCGACATCCTCATCAGTCATGCTTAATTTTGACGGCACTGCAACTACTACATCGGCAGCAACAGGTTTCTTATCTGTGACTCCTCTGGACATTGTCTTGCAGCTTACACCTTCAACCTTGGTCACTCTTCTGCAATGATTGCTAAACTGACCCTAATGTGGAATGGTATTCGTCATCTACTTGAAGCTGGCTACTTAAATGTGGAGATCGAAGGAGATAACTTACTAGCTATTAATTCTGCAAATAACATATATCGACCTCCTTTGAAGATAGTACATTTGGTCAGTGAAATACAATATCTACTTACTCAGTTTGACACCTACTCTGTTCAGCATATCTATCGTGAAGGAAATCGGGCGGCCGATTGGATCGCAAATGTGGGGCATCTAATCCCGTCTACTTTATGTGTTCAATGTACTCTTCCTTCTCAAATTTGTAATATTCTTGAGGAGGATAGATTAGGTATGACATTGGTTAGAAGGGGTACCTAATCTTCTTTGTAACATCTCTATTGTGTCAGACCGGTCTGACAGTAACGTTTCTGTCAGACCAGTCCACTGGACCTGGACACATATTGTTGAATCTGGACACATATGTGTTTAACCTGGACACATGCTGTTAAACCTGGACATGTATTGGTAGACCTGGACACATTTGTAAACCTGGAAACAGAACTTGACACATTTGAAATATGGACACAATTTGTAAACCTGGACCTGGACAAATATGAACAAACCTGGACAAATATGAACAAATATGAACAAACCTGGACAAATATGAACAAACTTGGACAAATCTAGACAAACATGGACAAATCTAGACAAACATGGACAAATCTGGATAAAATCTGGACGCACCTGGACATGCAAACCTAGACAAAATATGAACAAACCTGGAAAAATATGAACAAACCTGGACAAATCTAGACAAACATGGACAAATCTAGACAAACATGGACAAATCTGGATAAATATGGACACACCTGGACATGCAAACCTGGACAAAATATGAACAAACCTGGACAAATATGAACAAACCTGGACAAATCTAGACAAACATGGACAAATCTAGACAAACATGGACAAATCTGGATAAATCTGGAAACACCTGGACATGCAAACCTGGACAAATGTGGACAAACCTGGACAAATATAAACAAACCTGGACAAATTTAGACAAACATGGACAAATCTAGACAAACATGGATAAATCTGGACAAACCTGGAAATGCAAACCTGGACTAATGTTGACAAATCTGGACAAATATGAACAAACCTGGAAAAATATGAACAAACCTGAACAAATCCGAACACACCTGGACAAACCTGGATACATATTTTTGACCCTGGATACCTATTTGTAAATCAGGACACTTATTTATAAACATGGACACATATTGTTTAAACATGGACACATATTGTAAAACATGGACACATTTTGTAACAAACATGGACAAAACACGTTTTTTTGCATTTTGAGGCCTTTAGAGGCCTCGTTTGGCGATTTCCGGTGGCCAAATCCCCCAGCTGCGTCCGTCTCGAAAAATTAATCAATTTCGACATATTATATGCCCTGATCCGACACCCGAGCGCAAAGTTATAGCCTCCCGAAGTTTTTCACTATTAATTTGGTTATATGGGTCAGCCGTCTGACCAGATTGTCTGGTCAGACCGTCTGACCCAATACTTTCACTAAAAAAAATGTAGCTAATGGTAATTAATTAAGGAGCAGTATTATTTCTCATGTTTACTTAGTCAATTAATGGAATAATTTTAGGGCATTATTAGTTTTAGACCTTGTTCTTTAGTACTTAAAAGCTACAGTAATCAGATCAGATCAGACTTAATTATTATTATTATTGTTATTATTACTACGATTAATAATATTATTATTATTATTGTTATTATTACTGCTATTACTACTACTACTACTACTATTATTATTATTATTATTATTATTATTTGTTGTAAGAATAATTTCAATATACTGATTATTAGTGGATCGAATACCCCTTAATTAATTTGTGATTCTAGCTTGTATGTTTTAGGAGATATAACTTTTTTTTTGAAAAAAACCCCAATAAAAACAATATAATTGCCAATAAATTACAAATTCTAAAAATGTAACACTTAAATGATTACAAATTCTAATTATAAGATCAAATTAGAATTAGAAGATTATTTTATTAAAGGAAGAAAATTATTTCAATAATAAGCAGCCTATAATTATGATTAGCTACTAATCCTCATCCATGGCTTGAAAATAATAATTACAAATACAATTATAATAATAAAATTAATAGTTATACAAAGCCCAAACCAATGCTATGTCGTATTACATTCCCTCAATCTCACCCAAAAAAAATTATTATTATCATAATAATAATTATAATAATAATTATTATTATTATTATTTTAGTAAATATAATCATGTATTACCTTTCTCATAAAAAATAATTATTACAATTATAATAATGAAAATAATAATTACAATTATAATAATAAAATTAATAGTTATTATTAATATTATCATTATTTTAAATAATTCAAATCAGATCAGATCAGGCAAACTAAAATCAGATTAGACAAACTCAAATCAAATCAGATCAGATCAGATCAGTCCTAAAGAATAGGGCCTTAGTCTTTTCTTTAAGTTAGAGAGTAATGTTTAGCTGATGATATGTTTGTGGGTTTATCGGAATATACTTCCACTCTATTAAGCTTCTAGTTTGTTATTTATTAAGATATATAAATATATTGTTTGTGTACTTCCTGAGTTAAGTAAGCAGTAATATAATTTATTTTCCTTTCTTACTTGCTTTATGTTTTCCTTTTTTTATCTCTTTATTTAGATAACTAATATTATGGTATCTAAAAATAAAATAAAAAAGTGATGATGAAGAAAAAGAAGAAAAAAAAAAGGAAAGAAAGAGTAGATGACAAATTAAAAATTTAAAGTGAAAGATTATATTTTTTAAAAATTTTATTTGTTTATTTTCCATAAAAATAAAGCCGTCTACAAAAGTATGAGTAGTAGTGACATGGGTGGGGATGTAGTCCATTCGCAAGACAACTATAAAGAGTATTAATGGAGAAAAGTGCTCCATGTAATATTTAGGTCCATGTTGATGAATGGTGATAATGTGCACAAATTAGTCAATTTTTATTTATTGATGAGAATTGTATCAAAAAAGGTGATGTTGATGATAATGTGCATCGGCGATATGATAGTGAAGGTGGTGAGAAATGCATCACGAATGAAGAGGAGTGCTTCCTAAAATCCCCATCGTCTCTACCATCACTACCACCCCTCAACTAAAAGCTTACGCTTACAACCTCATTATACCTAGCCCAAATTAATTCCACTTAGAAAGAAAAGGGAGGAGAGATTCGAACCCGTGACCTATACGTTATATTGGCTCTGATACCATGTTAAATGATTATCTCAACCAAAAGCTTAAGCTTATAGTTGAGGCCTAAGAATATGTTATATACTCTATCAAATTTTTGCTACATCATTCTATGACGTGAATTAGACGCCATTTTTTGGCGTGAATTAGACCAACAAGAAGGTGAAGAGATTCTTGCTACGCCATTCTTTGGCGTGAATTAGACCAGCAAGAAGGTGAAGATCTCGACAAATGAATTGGTTGTTGATACTACTCATTCTAACTTGCATGATGCTAATTAATCTGAAAACTGTGACCAAATCTGCGTCTCTTCACGATGTGCAACAAGGTTCTTCAACCTATTTCTTTGGTGGTTCTGTTTGAGACTTTGCTTTCGTATGCTGCAATTATTGTTTGAGGCTTTCTTAAATTATAGTTTTTTTTTATAATAAATATTATAGTTTATAAAAATGAAGATTCTAGTTTATGAAGAATGAAGATTGCTAAAAAGAAATATCCAGTTTTAAAAAATGAACATTGCAAAAAGAAAAAATGAAGATTCTTTTTCCAATAAATGAAGATTCTAGTTTCAAAAAATGAATATTCTAGTTCACGATCCAAACATTAATTACAAGGTGTGACACTAGATTGCACCAACACATTGGGTTCAACTGATCAACTTCACCTCGTTCGCTCTAAAGGTGTTCACGACGCTGAAACTAGTGGTGAACAAAACCGGGTACCCAGTCTTTTTCTATGGAACCGGACCCGGAACCGAAACCACCGGGTCTGAAATATCTGGAACCGGAACCGCTCTAACCGGGTAATATGTTTTTGGAACCGGAACCACTGGGTACCGGTTTCAATACCGGGTACCCGGTTTTCTTTAATGGGTGTGTATTTTGTTCAATTTCTTAAATTTAAATAACAAATCGGGTTAATGGCCAACAACTACTCTACTACATATTTAATTATTTACCACTAAACATCCACAAAGATAGTTTCCTTAAACACAACAAGTTTACAATTTTAAGATAAAACATACAAGTTTACATAAAGTTATAAACACAAGTTCACACAAATTACATACAAGTTTACATAAACATAGAAATTTTGAATGAAAAAAATAAATAAATTTAGGCTTATTATATTTTGGTTTAGTCAGTAGTCACTTCAGTACTTCACTATTTACCATTGGATAAAGTATAAAACCTAATTCAACCGTATCGGGAACGGGTCTGGTACCGGGTACTCGGAATTGGAACCGTTACAACTAGGTATCCGGTGGGTACCTGGTCCACGATATTTGGAACCAGAACCAGAACCAGTTGGGACCGGGTAGTAACTTTTGGATCCGGAACCAGACCCAGTTGAACCGGGTCTGGGTAATTACCCGCCAATTCCTAACCGGTTCAGTTTCGTGGGTGGGTACCCGAAACAGTTGCTCAGCCCTAGCTGAAACCTCTCACGATGTCTCCACCTCAGGAGGTCGTCGTAGGTCACAACCACCTCCTTAGTCCTCGTGTTCCACCTGGTGGTGGACGACATAGAGCACCCTTTAGATCACCACAAATTGATACTATTGTTATTGCACACGTCGATTCCTCGATGCCATATTCCTCCTCAGCTGAATTCCCTTCACCTGATGAATCCTCGTCTCCACTATCTTTGGGGTTGCAATCTCCTCCGGTGCATCAGACAACTTATCAAGCTCAGGGCCGGCGGAGGGGCGACGCGTCCAGCGCGACCGCGCAGGGCCCCGCCGGTGAGGGGCCCCCGACGACTTCCAATACAGTATATTATAATTACATATTAGAAATTACAATGTAAGTAACTTTAGTTTGGTGGCAAATGATTTTAGATAAAACAACCAAGGCCCAAGTTCGATTCTTTGGGGGGAAGCAATTTTGTTTTGGAAAACAGGAAAGGCACCACATTTCATAAATGCTACGCTTCATCCAATAGTTCCAGTTGTATATTAATTACTTTCGTATTAATTACTTTACCATTAGTCCATTACTCTCTCTCTTGCTTTTTTTTTTTTATTCACGGAAATAATCTAATAATTGTCAATTCTTTTAATATGTAGTATGTTAAGAATGTTTAAATTGAAGCTGTGAATTTGTTGGATATTATTTCATTATAGGTTGAATATACAGGGCATTGGTGTTTATATGTCTTTCTTGGGAGTGATGTGCAATTGTGCATATGCAAGTTAAATTTACAAAGAAAATAGTAAAGTGAATGCCGTTATTGTAGAGATCACTGACCAAAGTTAAATTTTCTTTTTTGTTACAGGGCTAATCGCTATCTGAAATAGCGATTTTACCTCAAACTAAAACCACTATTTCAGATAGTGACTTTGTTACTAGATAGCGATTTTGTTGCTGAAAAAATAAAATAAAATAAAATCAACAAATGTCCTACATAGGGAGTTATTGAAAGTATTTTGATAGATATTTTTGTTGTCAATACTATATTTTCCCTATGCATTTTTTTTTTTCTGGTTAGGACCTTTTCACTTTTATGCGGCACCACTTCTGGTCGAGGACTGCCTAATTTCTCACTGTTAGATGTTTATAAACATCTAACAGTGGCATTTTGGTAAATAACTGAAATTATTTAATGGCATTATCGTAAATATTGTTTGAGTTATTTACAATAATACCATTAAAAAGTTCCACTTATTTACCAAAATGCCACTGTTAGATAACAGTGAGGAATTAGGCATTTCCCCTTCTGTCCTTCATTGCTGCGCATTCTAGAGTTCGAATTCTTCATTGCATTCTGCTCTTATTCCTGCGTTGAAGTATTCTCTGAATTCTCGATTGTAGCTTTCTCTGAGTCCTCGAGTAAACCATTCTTTTTGGTTCCCTCTTACATTGAAGTGAAGTATCTTCTTAGGTAAAATTTTATTTATTTATTTATTTATTTTTTTGCATATTATCATTTATGAATTTAGTTTCACACTGTAGTATAATCAACTATGCCTCATCGAAGATGGACTACTGGTTCTAATTACTAAAGGTGGACTACTGATTCTAATTACTAAATTATAATCAGTAATTTTGTTGATATTCTTGAGCAAAAGGAATTTCATGTGATGTTTCAAGTCTACAGTAATTTGATAATTGAATCAAATTTGCTTGCCAAATTTGTGGTAGGCTTATCTAGTTATCTAAGCACGGAACTATGACAATGTACTTTTTGTCAATGAACTGGATAAGTGTATATTCCTAGAACAACATTAGCATCAAGTGTATAGTGATATAGTCTCCTAATAGTTTTTGATGCTATAATCTTTGTGTTACTGGGTCTCTGTAAGCTATATAATAACGGTTATAATTATGACAAATTTAATAAACAATAATAGCACTTAATTTACCTGTAGAAATGATTTTTATGCCAAGTTTGGTAGAAATTGTTATATACATTAGGATATATGGTACATCAAGGGTAATTTTGCTCATTTTATAGTTTTTTTTGCTCATTTTATAGTTTTTTTTGCTCATTTTAAATTTTAAAATGAGCAAATTATTTATAATGAGCAATAAAACACCTTGGATGTACATACCTATACGTACATCCGGATGTATAGTAGACCCATTGCAAGTTTGTTAGTAATGATTGATTCGACTTTGGAGTTAGGGTGTGTGTTTAGTTGTGATTATGGTGATGAAATATTGATATCAGGAGAAGCCACAATGGTGATGAAAATTGTGATTAAAGGAACAGAGAAGATTAAAAATAGGACATGACAAAAAATAGGACAATACCATTGCTTATAGCCCAAAACATAACAGCCCATAAAGGAATGGTGATGAAAATTGTGATTAAAGGAACAGAGAAGATTAAAAAAATAAGCAACATATTTTGTGTTACTATCATCTCCATCATTCTCCCCATCACGTTAGGAGTTGGATTTTTGAACTCCTAACTTGAAGTTGTTGTGTTTGCTGTATGGTCATATGTTTCATAAATAGGTCTGCCAACTGTGAATGAGATGGTGTGTACTGAGTTTTATTTTGACAACTAGTTTTTATCTCTTATGAAATGGCAATCCAATTCTACATCTTTTGTTCTTTCATGTGGAGCTGGATTTGTAGAGATGGACAATGCTGCTTTGTTATCGCATTGTGAGGTATCAGGGTGATTTTCTTGAGTCCAAGGACTCAGGTGAAGATCCCAGCAAAACACAAAATCCAATAGTCAATCTCCTCGTCATTAGTCCAAGGACTCGAGTGAAGACCCAATCCGATCACTGTATGAGTATGCTCTCAACATGGCTGCTGAGTGTGATGCAATTAGTATTCCTTTGCTCGGTGTAGAATTGAGATACCTGTGAAGCCTTTTTGTAGGTGCATATGTGCAGTTGTAGGCTTTTGCATTAATTGGCCAAGTACGTGAATAGTGTAGGCTATGTCAGCCTTCTCAGGTCTATTTATGGCAAGGCAGATCATTTTCCCTTCCAATTTTTGGTACTCAGTGGGTGATGGTAATGCATCTTGAATATCAGTACTAAACTTCAAGTGTGACTCCAAGGGTAGTATTTCTAGTTTGGCTTGATTCATGCCATACTATTGAATTAGGATTTCAACATGCTTTCTTTGAGAAAGGAAAAAGCCTTCATTTGATCTAACCGCTTCAATCCAAAGAAAATATATTAGTTTCCCTAGGTTTTTCATATCTTGAAGACAATATTTCTTCTTTGCATCATCAATCAGTGTTGAATTGTTGCTTGCTAGTAGCCAATTATCCACATAAGCCAATATAGCCACAATAAATGCTTTTTTACATTTAGTGAAGAGTGAGTAGTCCATTTTTGATTGATTAAATCTTGCATCATTGAGAGCAATCAACAGTTTAGCAAACCATTGTCTAGGGGATTATTTTTAGCAACCATTGTCTAGGGGATTATTTTTAAGTCGAGAGATTTTTTAAAAAAAAGAATTGTACACTTGCGTGGGAGAAGAATTTTGTCTCTTTTCTGATCTTAGAGTTTCATCCACCATAACTAGGCGGCATGATCATATACACATCTTCAAAGACATCCCCATGTAAGAAAGTGTTTTTCATATCAATTTGCCACACAATGCAATCCTCCATAGCTGCCACAACCAGCAAAGACCTTATTCTGGTCATCTTTGCCATTGGGGCAGAGGTTTCTGTGTAGTCTATGCGTTGCTATTGCTTGCAACATAAGATCACCAACCTTGTTTTATATCTTTCCACACTTACATTAGGATTTAGCTTTGGTTTAAACAACCATTTGCATCCAAAATAGCCTTTTGATTTTCTAGAAGTGTATTTATTTCCCAAGTCTCATTTTCTTCAAGTGCCTCGTTTTCTTCATTCATTGCAGTGATCTAATGTGAGTATTGCATTGTCTTTAAAGCTCCTTGGATCCTTGATGCTGTAAACTGAAGTGAGGATGGAGACTAGTGCTACTTGATATTGTTCACTTGTTGACTTGGCCTTAGTATTAAAATTAGCTTTTTGTCAGAGCAATGCTCGGATTCATAAGAAAATCTTTTTTTAAAATCAAATGTGAATATTAAAAATTAGAATTTTTTGTCAGATGAAACCTTCTAAAAGAAAATTTTGCGAAATCTTTTAAAATAACTTTGGCAACTTAAAACCTTAATTCTAATTTTTTTTGTCAGATGAAACGTTGATCTTATTTTCTGACGTTGACTACTCCTTTCCGACGTTGAATCGTCTTTTCTAAAGTCCAAGGATTCCACACCTGCTGGACTTGATTTGTTTTCTGCTCCTTTTCACATGTTTTCTCTCTTGATCTTAACCTTGCTCCTTCATTCTTTTCTTTGAAGACTGTGAGGCATCACTCTATGTGTAGGATCTCGCAAAAAGGGTCAATGCCGGAAAAGGAGTTGTTAATGTCGGAAAATAAAATCAAGAAGGCATCTGACAAAAAAAAAATTAGGCTTAAGATTTTAAGTTGCCAAAGTATTTTTTGAAAGGTTTCATCTTCCAATTTTTTTTAAAAAGGTTTCATCTGACAAAAAATCCTAAAAATTATTATAATGAATATCTTTGGCACATCATTGAAATTAAATTTTCTTTTGAAAATATTATTTTGTTATAAGTAGTTGATAAGTAAGATGAGTTAGTAAGTTTTTAAAATTGTTCTTTTACTTCCTATTGCTAAACTTTATTTTGAAAATTGTTATTTAAAAAAATTTCTGTTGTTTTTATAAAGCATAAAAAATTCTGTTGTTTTTATAAAGCAGAAAATATACAAAAACATGGTAGCACAAATTCTTTGTGAAAGCCTGAAAGGGACCAGAAGTATTTGATATGTGTTAATTAAAGTGAGGTGTATAATTTATATCTTTATCCTAAAGAAATAAAAAACGGTTCTTTTGGAACTGTTCATAGATGAACAGTGACCCATGCGCCTATCACGTGCCTCTATACTTCATCCCCCTCTCCCCCCCCCCCCTGATTCAAGGAGAACATTTGCATGCAACCTCCCTTTCGTGCACTCTGCTTCTCCCCACTCTATCTTATTTAGTTATTTTTACAAATACTTTTTGATTTTTTTTTAAAGAGTTGTTGACATTTGTTAAATGAACAGCTTGTAGTCTGCTCATAAACAATCTTTTGTATCCTGTCTGGATTCCGTTATAACTTGATTGGGTACTGCGGGTGTTTTTTCTCACTTTTAAGTTTTGCCTTCTGTAACTACTGTTCAAATTCTTTTATTTTAATTCAGTCTCTCTTTGGTTGAGCAGATTGATTGATTTTATAAAATGTTACATCTTTCAGGTGTCTTGAAGTATTCATTGTGCATTTTTTTTCACTAAAGGCATTGCCATGAAAGAAAAGCTGTTAGATGTGTTGCAATCTCTATCTGGTATGTTGTTTTGTTTATGAAAGTTTATATTGTGAAATACCTCTATTGTATTTTTAGTTTTTGACACAATCACCTACATTGTTTGCTATAATATACTTTTTGTAGACCAAGTTGTTACCTCATTACCATGGATACTTTACTGATTTAATACAAGTACGTCAATGAATAGCATGGCATACTCTCTGAGGAAATTTCAGACGAATTGCTCCTGTTTTTTTTATGTTAATCATAATATTTTGCATGGTGCTAATTCTCTACACTTTCAAGAGAGTGTGTCATTGAAATTCAACGTGTAATGTATTTCACAGATGGTGCTGTAGCTGGAGCTGTTGCTGGTAGTGTTGTAGAAGCAGTCTTATATCCAATAGATACAATTAAAACTCGTCTGCAGGCATGTCTACAGTATTTCATCTTGTTGCATTCAGACTTTACATGTTGATGTTTATGTTTATGTAATCAATCTTTTTAACATTATGTACTATTTTAGTATAGCTACTAGCTAGTATATCTCAATTGTTTAAATATGTAGATTTAGATTTTATCTTACCACTAAGAAAGTCAAGGGTACTTGTTTTTGATGGAAGAATACAGATCTTCTGTTGAGTGAATTAATTACATCAATTTTGTTACATGACCAATGTTTTTAGAGTCCATTTGGCTTAATGGAATTTGTAAATTCTGCTAAGAAGTATTATCAAGTTGTCTAAATTAATTAAGGAGAATCAACCAAATCTCTGTCAGAAAGAAATAAAACAAGAATTGAAGAGAATGTGTGCCTTTTTTCATACATGGCTGAACTTAAACACTTGATTTCTAGTCTCATTGAGTATTTAATCAATTTGAAGTTGTAAAGCTTTATTCAAGAAGGGCAAAGGATTTCTATCACTAAAAAGATCTTAAGCCGACCTAATAATAGGTATTAGTCATTTAGTCCATGTGAGGACTCTCAAATGTCATATACTCCGCATGCCTTTAATCTCTAGTTTATGGTACATGAAGAAAGATTATAGAGATTGTGATTGCTATCATATCATCATGATCATGAAATTTCTAAAATGGTATCTTGTGGTTAATACACCTCCTTGTCACAAGTGTTACTTTGACAAACTGAAAAAGTTAAAGCTCATTATTGTATAGTGGATGTCTTATATTGTATTTTTTCTAAAGGTTTAATTTTGGGGTATGATGCATAAAACTTTACCTTAAACACACTAATTTTTTATTAAGTTTGTTATTTGTTGTAGTTAGGATATGAGGATCTTGAGGTAACATAATATTAAATTATAATAATGGAGAGAAATCATGTGATGGAAGTGGAACAACTTTTTGGGAAGCAGCACTCCCTTAATGGCTGGTCTTGAATAATAAAAAAAGTTGAGGCCCAATATATCGAATAAAAAAAAATTTCAACACTGTGGTGTCACGGGTTAGTAACTTCCTCACTGCCTTGGAAGATCAGATGTAATATGTAAAATTAATAACAACTAATAAAGACATGTACAAACTATCAACAGTAAGGATAATGTTCAAAGGTCTTTGTTATGAACTTGATATGTATATTTTAGATAAAGTTGTAACAGCCTATAGTTGTTCATGGTCAAGTTGCAACTTGCAAGTAAATTGGCTAAATTGCAGCTGATAAATTAAGGAAACTTGTGAGCTGCCGCTATTCAATGCCCATTTGCTTGAAACTAGTGATGATTTGAGTCAAATTCAGTCATTGTTGTTGAACAAGCTTAAACTCGAGCTCTTTTTTTTTTTCTTTGCTCGGCAAGAGAGAGAATATATTGCTCAAAGCAAACCAAAGTACAACTTTCCCCCTAGGGTGAACACCATCTAGGATGGACCCTTCAAAACCACTAGGAGGAAGTAAAAAATACCATACAGCCAAGGCAGCCTATACAACCATCAATATACACACATATACTGAGTAAATTATTCTCTATCCAAGTAAACTTTTGCACCTTGAGTTTCAAGCTTTTGATATATGCATTTAACTGAAAACTTAGGCAGAACCATAATATCCTGCTGAAGCCCTTTGGTAACCAAGATTGATCTCACAAATCTTTTTCCAGTAGGAACTACTATCAATAGGTGGTTTGTAAGACCACCAATCACCATTCTTAATATAAATAGCATGAACCCATTTGATCCAGAGATTTTCTTGCTTTGTAGCAATAGCCCAAATATGCCTAGCCATGTTAGCCAGGTTTCTAAGTGTCACATATTTCACACCCAGGCCCCCCACTTTCTTTTCAGTAAAAACTTCATCCCAGTTTACAGCCCCTGGTTTGCTAAAATGGCAAGAACCACTTCAAAGAAAGTTCCTGCAAACACTTATAATGCCTTGTAAGACTGCCTTAGGGAGAACAAAGACTTGAGCCCAGTAGAGATGAATGCTCATTAAGACAGAATTGATGAGCTGAACCCTGCCTGCATATGAAATATTTCTAGAATACCACACCCTAATTTTAGCACAAATTTTCTCTACTAAGAGCTCACATTGGGAAATTGAGTCTTTTTGAGCAAATGGGAACACCAAGATATTTGAAAAGGAGAGAGCCCCTCCTAAAACCAGAGACCAACAGGGCATTTTGAGCCTCATCCTCTGCCATCCCTTTACAGAACAGGTCAGATTTGGCCTGGTTGCTTCCAAACCAGAAGCAAGAGAGAAAGCCTGAAAAGCTCCAAGCAAGATCTTGATGGAAGTGACTTCACCCTTACAACAAAGTATTAAATCATTAGCAAAGCAAAGCTGAGTTAATTTGAGAGCCCTACTCCTTGGGTGATACTTAAACTCAGGGTCCAAAACCGCTTTACTTGTGTTGGCACTATGAAATCTCCATGGTTTTGAGAGAAAAGTCAACGCGATGTCTGTTTTTCAAACATAGCACTATGAAGTCTGCCGTTTTTTGTTTTTTTTTTTAATTGTCAATAGGTTATTATTTTATCAAATGCAATTGAAGATTATTTTATGTTCAGCATTCCTTTCCATCTTATGCAATAAAAGCATTCCATTCCATTTTATCACCCCTTTTCCTAATATCTGCTACTTTTCATTAAAAATTGAGGTTATGTTCTGCATTTCTTTCCATTTTATGCGTGATCAATGGTTGTAAATTATTTATTTTTATTGCTCATTACCATGTACATTGTTAAGTTGCCGTTGGATTTATAGCGAAAAATCACACCATCTTTAACTTTAGGCAGCTCATGGTGGTGGGATAATCATTTTAAAAGGCCTCTACTCTGGATTGGCAGGAAATTTGGTTGGTGTTTTACCGTAAGTGTCATTCTTCTCAATAATTTGATACGCTTTCACATATAGGTAAATTTGTTGCTTTCTATTGTTCTCCTTTTGTTTTGTAGGAGATTCTGTTTCCCTTTTGGGGTGCTTAGAAATAGCTGTTCCTTTTTTCTTATCACCTCATCTGTAGCTATGATATGTTGTGTACGTGTGACTTTGTATTGAAATTTATAAGGAAAATCAGTATTCATTTCCATAGTGCTGGTAGTTTACCTCCAAATTACGTAATTTTCTTTATACATCTTCATTCCCATCCAATGCAATCATTCCTAGTGTTAATGGATGGTAATGAAAAATATGAAGAAAATACTAGTTTGTGAATGCCTGATGTTTCTATGGAGATTGTGAGCTTGCTTTCATTACTAAATTATACTTCATATTCATTCTCATTACTAAAATTTATTTTAAACCACCTAACGGGCTGCACAATATCATTTGTTTTCTTCACTTTTCCTACTTTAGTGACTTCTTGACATTATAGGAGGATAAAATTTTCCTTTTTTCTCAGGGCGTCTGCTGTATTTGTGGGCGTGTACGAGCCCGTAAAGCAGAAACTGTTGAAAACACTTCCTGAGAACTTTAGTGCTCTGGCTCATCTTGTAAGTTGCAAAGCTAAGCCTTATGAGTCACTCTTTGTTTGGCATTGCAATATCATGCATTTCAGGCATCTTACTATGAATTAAGTGTTTATTCATTAGTATATGTCAAATTGCCAATAGCTTTTCACAAACAACTTAATTTATTGCTGAGTTGCATCTTTCACTAGAAACCTTTTAGAGTGTTGCTTGTGGATCTTATCTCTATTTCTTTTTTTTAACTGTAAATTTTAGCGAGTTTCAAGCTATTTTTTTATTATTTATATATTTAGTCAGCAGGGGCCATAGCAGGAGCTGCATCTTCTATTGTCAGAGTCCCAACAGAGGTGGGCAAGATTTACTTTTCATGTCTCTCTTGTCTTACAAGTTTGTATGCATTTTGATGTCATCGTGAACAATATTTTAGGTAGTGAAACAAAGGATGCAGACAGGTCAGTTTGCTACAGCCCCTAATGCAGTGAAATTAATTGTTTCTAAAGAGGGCTTTAGAGGACTTTATGCGGTAAGTTGAATCTTTTGTTGTGCACTGCAGAGGTAGAGAATATAGATATGTTTTGGTTACTCGGATAAGTTTACTATGTGCTTTTTTCATTTTAATTTTCCTAATATAGTTCGTTGCGCAATTCTATCGCATACATTGATGCTCCTGATTTTTTTTTTCTGCTGCAGGGATATGGATCCTTTCTACTACGTGATTTGCCTTTCGATGCCATCCAGTTTTGCTTATATGAACAAATAAGGCTTGGTTATAAGCTTGCAGTGAGCTCCTATCTGTCTATACTATTTATTAAAATGTTAAGAAAATTCCTGCCATCCACTACATGTTACCCTATCTTATGTGTTGATATAGTGCTCGATCACATTCAGCGAGTATCACCTTGTGCATGCACCATATAATACCTTCTCTGATTAAGTGATTATAAAAAAAAAAAAAACTGTAATTGATACTCAACTCTTTTTTTTTTGAAAAAAAAAAACAAATCTAAATGTTATACTATGAGGGATTGTACTCATGATCTTGATATGGTACATAGGATTCTGCTATGAACCTTAGTCTAATTATGTTTAAAATGACATTTTAGATATTTTTGTTGTTATTTTAGTAGTAAGGGTATTTTAGTACTTTTCCTTTATGTTGTAGCAAGTGGGTTAAATAAGGTAGTTAGTCTATAAATAATGGATTAGTGCGTGTAATTCTTTTATGTTGGAATTATAAAGTTCAGAGTAGTCCTTTGGAGTGCAACTGTCCACTCGAAAGACAGATTTGGGAGAGACTTGGCCTCTCGAAAGCCAAGAAACACCAGCTTCAAGGTGGCAGCGTGGTGGTTCCTAGCAGTTGGTATCAGAGCGGAACGGTCCTCGGTGGTCCTGAAACTGCCAGTGGCCAGCGGTGAGAAGCGGGTTTACAGACAGTATGTCTTCACATGCATTGTTTGAGGCAAAAATAGAGGAGATCTCAAAGAAACTATGCAAAGACATAGAGGGGATAATTGATAGAGCACTTGCTCCAATCAAAATAGAGACTGCCCTAATAAAAGAGGAGGCAAAGGCAGAGGAAGAAGGCAAAGGCATCAGTCAGACTCAACTAACCTCCACTGATACAATTCCCAGTAATGAGAAAGAAAGTACTAAAAACCTGGAGGATAATTCAATCAAAATTCAAGAGCAATTAAGCAAGATTTGCCATGAAAATAAAGCTAAGCCAAGAAACGAAGTGATAGAACGGGTAGAGGAGGAGAGTATGGACGGTTCTTTGATTTTCTTAGCTGGCCGGAAGGCAAGTGGCAAATCTGGCAGTTTTGTCAAGTATGGCAACCTCATTGGTGGTGGTGGTGGCGGTGAAGGGGAATTTAGGGGCGGAAATGCAGATCTTCGCCTAAAAACTTTTAATGACCATCTAAACAAGCAATGGACAGTCACGTCAGAAGCACGTGGTTTGGGCAGAAGATCCGGTGATTTTGCCGGTGGTTACGTCGGCGGAGGAACTTGTTTGTTTGTTGATTGCTTTGGTGAAGTCTGTCTTGCAAGAATTACGCAAGAAGTTTCTGAAAAAGGCATTGCCGGAGTTAGCAGTTCTGGCGGCGGACCAAGTGGTGCACCAGGCGGCTTCGCTGGAGGAAGGACGGATGGTGGTGCGTGTTTTGTGCTGAGGCAGAAGCATTCTGGGGAGAAGATGTACCTTAAAAGTTTGCCTTTGCTTCTTGTCGGCTTGAGGAAGAAGAAAAGTCTAGAGACTACTAGTAAGGATATTTTGGTAAAA
Organism: Salicornia ramosissima; assembly: GCA_951394345.1. Classification (NCBI taxonomy): domain Eukaryota; kingdom Viridiplantae; phylum Streptophyta; class Magnoliopsida; order Caryophyllales; family Amaranthaceae; genus Salicornia; species Salicornia ramosissima. The sequence continues at coordinate 13,776,804 of OX596233.1, read as the reverse complement.
TGCCTATATGACATGAGTGCTGATAGGTTTTTTTAATTCACATCAAATAGAAATTGGGCCTACCTGTCTTGCAACTAGCTTAGCAATTAATTAAAAATGGGTATGCATGTGGGCTTACTCAAATTAAGCCCAACTTCTCTTTTCAAAGTATTCAGCTTACTGATCAAGCCAACCCCAATTTCAAAAAAATACATCAAACAAGCTGAACATAACCACCTTATAATTCATACTCTTCAAGCCTCAAGCCCACTTGAGAAGAATATGCACCGATTCAGTTTTGATGTTGCCCATTCAAGGTCCATCTCTTCCACAACTAAGTCCTTGAACTACCATTTTTTTCTACCCTTCCACCCATTTCTATTTTTTGTCTTTGCCCAATGACTATTGTTACAAAACAATTCACTCAGAGTTCCTATTTTAATGTTCCTATTTCACATGCTTGCAACTCCTCAAACACCACTCCCACACCACCCGTAACCAGTCTACCTTACACAAGATTCAAGATTATTTACTTATGACCAAGCAATGTCTAGACAATTGTACTGCTGGCGGCTATTACCCACACTAGAAGGACAATGCTGATCATTACCCACCTTGAGGACAAGGTGGAAGTTTGGGCGGCGGGTATTGCTATGAACCTTAGTCTAATTATGTTTAAAATGACATTTTAGATATTTTTGATGTTATTTTAGTAGTAAGGGTATTTTAGTAGTAAGAGTATTTTAGTCCTTTTCCTTTATGTTGTAGCAAGTGGGTTAAATAAGGTAGTTAGTCTATAAATAATGGATTAGTGTGTGTAATTCTTTTATGTTGGAATTAATAAAGTTCAGAGTAGTCCTTTGGAGTGCAACTGTCCACTCGAAAGACAGATTTGGGAGAGACTTGGCCTCTCGAAAGCCAAGAAACACCAGCTTCAAGGTGGCAGCGTGGTGGTTCCTAGCAGATTCATACCCCTAATATTTGATATCAAACAATATTTAAGACATCCTTATAAAAGATTATTAATGCGCTTTCTAACAAAGGAAAAAGAAAAGAAAAATGTATCGCCACCCCTAAAATAAGATAAAAAGATCTTTAATCCCTGATATATCAACAATTTATTTTTCATTTGAAATCCACTAATCATAAAATAAAATAATATTATAGGTTTGGTAAGATCAATCAAAGCCTTATTCCCATAAATGGGGTCGGCTACATGAACCAATGTGATTATTCCGGGTAGTCATCCACATAGATTTTCCTCCTCCATCCCCCATGATTAAGAGCCTCAATCTCATGTAAATCTATCTACTCCCTCCGTCCCCCTTTTTTTGCAACAAGTACAATTTTGACACTGTTCATTGACCAACTTTGACTCTCTCTAATTTTATGCACATAAGAAAAAATATAGTCAAATGGGATGTCGTTTGATTCGGCTCGATATGTACTTTTTTAATTTATAATTTTTATAATTTTTTATTATATGTATTTAAAGATATTTTTATTTAAAGTTGTGTGTTGGGAGGTGTGAAAAAGTAAATGTTGCAAACAAAAGGGGACGGAGGGAGTACTTCATATCTTTTTGAACTCCTTCCCTCCAACTCTCCAAGTCATTTTCGCTCTCCCCTACCTCAGTTGAAATGTCCCTGGTCCCACTCTTGCTACCGGTGCTCTATGTGGTCTCCGTGTTACATGTCCAAACCAACACAAAAGATTTTCTCTTAGTTTGCTCGCAATGTCCGCAACACCAACTTTCCTACTGATATCTTCATTTCTGATTCTATCTCGAAGTATGTTCCCGCACATCCATCTCAACATATTTATCTTTGTAACCCCTACCTTTTGAATGTGCTCCTTCTTAGAAGTCCAACTTTCTGTACCATAGAGAAACACTGTTCTTATAGCACCACTGTTGAATTTCACCTTCAACTTTAAGGGAATGCTTCGATCGCACAACACTTCGGTGGCCGCTCTCCATTTAAGTCACCCCAAGTTAGTACTGTGAGCCATGTCTTGGTCAATACCTCCATTTTTTTGCATGATAGATCTAAGATAAATAAAGCATTCGCTCATGGCTAGATCTTTTCCGTCCAACCTCACCACAACATAATTTGCCCCCCGACCCAAAACGACATTCCAGATACTCAGTTTTAGTCCGACGTAGCTTAAATCTTCTAGATTCCAACTGCTGTCTCCATTGCTCCAATCTGGCATTAACCCCAATTTTAGTTTCATCAACCAATACAATATCATCAACAAACAACATACACCACGATAACTATTTTTAGATTGGCCTTGTCACTTCATCCATATCCAATACAAAAAGGAAAGGGCTTAACACCAACCCTTGATGCAATCCAATTGTTATAGTGAAATCCTTTGTCAATCCATCACAAGTCCTCACATTTTTTAACACAGCCCCGATACATATCCTTAACCAGGTCAATATACCTTTTTAGAATACCTTCTTTCAACATTGCCGATCAAAGTACATCTCTTGGCACTTTGTCATAAGCCTTTTCTAGATCAATGAAAACCATATGGAGGTCCTTCCTCACCGCATAAAATTCCATCATTTGTCTTAACAAATGAATTGCTTCCATAGTGAATCTCCAAAGCATAAAACCAAATTGGTTTTTGGATATGCTAATGCATGCTCTTAACCGATGTTCTATTACCCTTTCCCACAACTTCATATTGTGGCTTATAAGCTTGGTATGATATACATTTAAAATAATTCCCAATTAAAAGTGATCAAGGACCTCTCCTTAGGCTACAACTTGTTTTCTTTTAATACCCCCCCCCCCCCCACCCCCCTCCCCTTTCTACATTGCTACTTCACCATGCTTTTTTTTTTTTGTGTGTGGTTGTAGTCTGGCTTATTTGTCAAATCCTTTTGGCTTATTAAGTTATTAGGGTAATGGATTGCTTCTTGATACTTGATTTCATGTAAGGTAATTTTCAAATATAATTAATATTGCAACAAGTTCTTGCTTGTGACTTGTGAGATAAAACATTCCCTCTTCAATATTTGAGCTATTTTCCGGGACAAGAGGGACTGTAATTTATTACAAGTCAAAGCAGAAATTTGTAGTTCAATTGAGAAACTTCTCAATATTTAGTGGTATCCCATGAGTTTTTTTCAAACACAACTTCTCCCATTCCATCTAATATTCACATACTTCTATTTTAAATTTCTCAAATTATTTACTCTCTTTTCTGAAATTAAAAACAACAATTTAATATACTTGAACTGAAGACAACCAAATTGGTTTGTGTATTTTACTCTATTTCTATAGCTTCGACCCTTTTTTTTTTTTGGGAATTCGATCATTTTATCTCATTCTCTTTTAATATTGCTCTTATTTATCCTCCAAACCTAATTGTTATGGAGGGAGTTCTATTCATGTTGGTCCCTATTATTCCCATACAATTTTCCTATTTTATGACAACTAAATGTTGTTAGGACTTGTTACATTCTTACATCTTGTTCTTTTCCTCTATTGATCAGTAAGATTTGTTAGATAATCATAATGATTTGCATGTGCTAATTTTTGTGAAGTTTCAAATCGATTCTTTGGTCACTTTGTAATAAGATTAGATTGTAGGGAACTATGCTTTCCGCACCTAAGGTTAGCAAAAATTGCATTTTGATGAATTCGTTTTTTTTAAAGTTAATTTTGTTGATATTAAAGTCTACTCTATTTACCTTAACAAAACACTTAATAAAGTCTGATGTGAATGTGTTGCCATTCAACTGAGAAAAAGTGAAGTAATTCTTCTACTCGGAGTTAACTAGAGTGAAATTGTGCAAATCTAGAAGGGAAATATTGGATAATCTCAAGTTTCCCGAATATGCTTTTGGAATTTGGAAATTTGCTTATTCTTTTGCATATCATATTTTGAGTAGATTTGATGGTAGAGATTCTATTGGTTGCCATGATTTTTGATCAAAAGCAACTTATCTTTTGGCAGGCAAGGAGGGAACTGAATGACCCTGAAAATGCTTTAATTGGTGCTTTTGCTGGTAAATAAATAATTTTCCCCCTTTCATCACACCTCTAATGTTGCAGTTTGTTATCATGCAAAAAATTTAAATCCACCAGACACAATAGGGCTATTTTAGGAAGTAGGAAAAATAGGGAATAACTTGGGTACAAAAATAAAGAAGTTAAAATGCAAATTCTTGTTAATGGAACACGTGGCTCCTGTAATGTGAATAGCATGCTGTATTCGATGTAGCTTAGCATGTTGCTACAATAAAAAGTCTTCAGCAAGATAATGGATCAAGTATTAGATGTTTATTGAGGTGAGGATGGGTCTCTGATGTACGGGTGACAGTTTTCAAGCGAAGTATCTCTGCTACATAATATGTAACATGTATATGTTAAGCTTAGAGCTGATCATGGGTTGGCTCGGGCTTGAACTAAAAAATCATACCCGAAAGAGCGGGACATGCTGAATACTGATTCCAAAACTGTTGGCCAAGGCCTGCCATATCAGGCTTGCCCGGCTAATTCGGTCTTTCTTGGTTGCATTTGAAAACTCCCTGCACTGCTCGAACTCTTCTCCTCCCCCCGCCGTACCCATGTCGACACGATACAACATGGGATATGGTCGGATCTCGTAGAAGAAATTCGGACTCAGCTTATCTTGCAAAAGCCCCGTGAAATTTAAATTAATTCCAAATTTAGGGTTTCAAAACCCTAGATTTAAAAATTAGGCACCAGATTTGAAGTACATAAGACAAAAAGATGGGGCTTTTGTTCGCTTGTGTTTCGAATCTACTGATATACTTGCTGGTTTGCCTTGGAGCTGTTGATGCATGAATGAGAGACTGAGGGAGAAGGCATTCACGTCGAAAAAATAACTTTCCCTCTCCTTAGTCTTTAGAATAGGGGAAACAAGAGTCAACTTTCTCTCTCTCCTCTTTTTACTCTCGTCTTTATTTAAAGCAAGTGTTTTTTTATTTTTTTATAAAGAAAGAAACCAGTTATCCTCTCGAGGAGGACCAACCACAAGCGTCCTTCCAGACCCATAAAGAAAGATTATGATCAAAAGGGTAGTACCAATAAGTCATGCGAGGACAAGTATGTCCTTTGTTAGCCAAGCAATCTGCAAGTGACTATTTGTTTTCTTTTCTTTTCTTTTTTTCGACAGATAATTACTTTTCATAACATTTTTAAATTTAGTGTCTAGTTTTTCCTTTTTGGAAGCTGTTTTCATTTAATAATTGTTTCCTTTAACAATATTTTCAAATTTTATTATTACTAATTTATTTAAAAGCCGTATGTTGGTGACAAGTGGTTGTGAGATTTGGCCACGTGTTATGAACATGAATTGGAATTTGGATATTATGGGGGCATCTCCTACTAATCGACCTGTTGATCTTCATAGGCCTGAATGTGCTGAAAAGTGTGCAAGAGTTGCTATGCCATCACCCCGAAATGACTCACCATCTCGAGTTCTCGACGCTTAGGTTTGATGTCAAATATGCAAGAATTACTACATGAAGGATGGGTGCAGGTTAAGAAGCTAGTCCATTGTAATAACAAGGGTATGAGGATAAGTTTTGCGACATTGAATATCGCCTATTTGTATTGAAGATTATTAGAATGAGTAAAATTTATGTAAAGGAGAAAAATTTACATAATGTGTCTTCAAGAAACCAAATGGATTGGAAAAAGGCAAGGGAAATAGTTGGTGCTGAGTTTAGCTGTTAAGCTTTGGTATTCTAGAAATTATTCAGAAAAAAAATGGAGTGGGTATTCTCATGCATAGGGAATTAGCAATGATGTAATGGATTTTGTAGAAAGAGTGATCGAATCTTGAGCACTAAGCGTATTATAGGGGATGAGGTCTTGACTATTATAAGCGTGTATCCACCATTGAGTAAATCCATTAAGGAAAAGTTTTGGGAGGTTTTAAAAGAATTGGTGTAGTTACTGTAGTATGCCCCTTGAGGAGAGAACTTGTTCATTGGTGGTGATTTAAAGGGACGTGGGGCGTTGTGGCCTTGTAGAGAGATGGTTTTGAAAGTGTGTAAGAAGTTTGTGGTATTGGGGACATCAATGTGCCAGGAAAGGGCATCTTGGAATTAGTGCTTACATATGATTTGAGTACATCGAACGCTTTTTTTGAAAAAAGACTCTCACCTAGTACATATAGGAAAGGGGTTCATGAAAGTAAAACCAATTTCTTATTAAAATGAATGCTGTGAGAAAGGGTTATGTTGGTTGCATTGTAACGTGATATCTGGCATGATTATGCCAACACAACATAGACTAGTATTGCTTGATTATCGCCAAAAAAATACATAAGGAAACATAGACAAACAAATGGAGCCTCAAATGAAGTGTTGGAAATCTTGAGAGAAAAATAACAATTTATGGACAAATTGGCCAATATTAGAATATGTGGTCTGGGAGCATAAATTTTGGATAAAACTCAGGCAATAATGGAGTGTAGCATAATGGAGGTGAAAAAGGAGGTCTCTAGAGAGTCAAAAGGAATATACATGCCACCTAGTAAGGACACATCTTGGTGGAATAAGTAAAGCAAGCAATAAAGAGCAAACAAAAGTGATATCAAAGGCTAGCAAAATGTCATAGTCAGGAGAACTATAAGAAATACAAGAAGGCTCGTAGCGCAGTGAAGAAGGATGTAAGAGATTTTGAAACTATTAAATGTTTAAAGGATGTTAACCAAAGGGTTTTGGTTGAATAAGGAGATAAGGGAATGGTGAAGATCATATTTTAGGAGCATATAGTGAGGGAAAAATATTAGCCACGAAATGGTCATGCGGGAAATTCAAAAGGGAGAAACCAAATCGTCATTTAAAAAGATCAGTTCAAGAAAACGGTGGGATCAGACGGCTTTCTCATTGAAGTCTGTAGATGCTTGGGTGATAGAGGAATAGAATGGTTGACTACTTTATTCAGCAAGATTTGGAGAAATCACACAATGCCTTCTGAGTGGAGAAAATGTACCATAATCCCAATGTATAAAAATAAAGGTGATGCCAAGATTGTGTCACCTATTGTGAGACCAAATTAATGTGAGTCACACTATGAAGCTTTGGGAATGAGTGATTGATTTAAGGTTAAGGAGTGTAAAGGTTTCGGAGGATCAATTTGACTTTATGCTAGGGAGATCAACATAGAGGCACCTTATGCGGTAGCTTGTACTAAATTATAGGCACCTTATGGAGAGAGAGAGGTTTAGGTTCATATGAGAAGGGATATTATGGAGAAGTGTGGGAAATATTCTCCGCCGTTGATCATCGTATAGATGTGCGGGTCAAATTAAAGTATAACATTTGGCTTCACAAATGCGTGTGGTGAGGTTCAAACTCAAGACCTCAAGCTTTTGAGGCTTAGTAGGACTTACTTGATGTATCCAGTGTATTTATTTGATGTATTTGTTGTAGGTACTTGATGTATCTAACTATTTAATAAATTAATGTACTTGCAATGCATATTTAGTGTATTTATAGTTTGTAATTAATGAACCTATATGTTGTACAATGCATCTAAATCCTTCTCAGCGGAACCCAACCCTATATATATGGTTTTCATTGATTAGGAACATGCTTATGATAAGGTATTGAGGGATGTCCTTAAGGACGTATTTCGAAGAAAATATTGATGTCGTTAAGGATATGTATGAGCGTGCTAGCACTAGTGTATGAACCAGTGTGGCAAAATAGCACTCGTGTACCAATTGGAGTACTGAAGGTTTTACTCTTATTGCAATAGTTATGGACGAATTTACAACTCAACTCCAAGACGATACACCATGGACCCACGACATGATGATTGTAGATGATATTGTGGTGAATTTGTGATAAACGAGACAAAAGAAGGCGTAGAACGTTAATTGGGATTATGTCGAAAAACCTTAGAATCTCAAAGCTTTAAACTCAGCAAGAGTAAAAAAGAATATTTGAAAATGACGTTGAATTGGACGATTTGGGTAAAGAGAAAGCGAGCATAACTATGTGATCGTGGTATGCCACATAGACTAAAGAGAAAATTTTACTGGATAATTGTCGGTCGACATTACTATATGTTATCGAATGTTGGGTTTGAATTATTTCCATGTTCATAACATGAATGTGGCAGAAATGTTTATGTTACTTTGGATGCTTGGGTATACAAAAAAGCATAGAATAAAAAAATGAGGTTATTAAGAAAAAGTTAGGGGTTACTTCCATAGAATATAAGATGAAGGAGATTCAACTAGGTTTGGGTTTGTAAGACAGAGAGAAAATAATGCATCGGTAAGGGTCTTGAGGAGTGGCAAAGAGTAGACGAAGTCAGGGGTAGGGGAAGACCAAGAAAAACATCGAAGGGGTGGTTGAAAATGAAAAACGTTGTCGGGACTAAGAAAATTTGGCTGTAAAGTGTGAGGATTGGAGGAGGATATATGTGGAATATTTGTGTGATTCATACATTTAATTGATGTCTAATTGACCCTAAAACTTTTAGGAATACGGCTTTAATAATGTTGCATTGGTACTATGTAAATTTCAAGGGTACCCTGAGAGCATGTTTAGTACTGATTATTACCCGTTATATAACTAATCAAAATAGATTTTTCTTGTGCTAATTATTATTGATTGGAACTGATTTTGAGAAATTATTTCTAATAACAATTTATTATATATTTATATTTTTCTAATCCATATTGAAATAAAGTATGATTTATTGGATGTCAATTAGATTAGTCGGTTAAAGTTTTAAACCCTAAAAATTTTTGAGAGTTGGTTCCCAAGAACTGAGATCAAATCCCACCCACATCGATCGTCCTTGTGGATTCTTATACTCACAAAAAAGCGCTGTGCTTTATGAATAATAGGTTTTATGTGAGCTAAAGTTTTAAAAAAAGAAATGGGGAGGGGGGGTGGGAATGGGAGGAAGCATTTTGACAATTTCGCCAAACTCAGTGTTAATTTTTTTTATTTTATTGTTGCCAGAAGTTATGTAAATGTGTGATGTTGGGGGATGTTATTCCTGTAGGAACACGGCAAGAGGGGGGGTGAATTGCTGTGAGGAACTTATAGCACAGATTTTCGTCAGAATTAAAAACCGAAAGGAACTTTGAGAAAAACGAAATGTAAAGAGACAAATTTCAACGAGAAAAACTTCCTTGCCCACGGAAGAAAAACTCCACTTTTATATAGAGGCCTTGTAAACTATTACAATCCTAAACTTCTCTCTGGACCTTGTGAGTTCCTGTAGGAACTTACGATTCTATTCTCTTTCTCTCTTTTCTCTTTCTCTTTCTCACGTCTCTTTCTTCTTTGTTCTCTCTATGTTCTCACACTTCTCTTTTCTTTTTCTCAATTACAACTCAAAACAATAACTCTAGTATATTGAAATACAAGTAAGAAACTGGATTGGAACTATGGAACTTTTTGACACAAAACTCAATTAATATAAATCTGAAAGTATGCTCTTGTTGTGTGTAATTAAATGTCTAAATTATATGTGTATATATGGGTGAATGGTTATTACAATTTCTTGAAGAAAAAACCTAATTAACCACCCCACACTACCACTCTCACGTCCACCACTCTCACACACCCCACTAATTTTGACTTACTAATTAAACAACCCACTAACCTAATTATTTTTGACCAAAAAAAATCAGAAATAAAAAGTTAAGTAACTAACCTAAAAAATAGCTCAGTCAAAATAAAAAATAAAAAACCGTTTTTTTCTTTTTTATTTTTTCCAAATTTTTTCTTTTTCTTTTATTATTATTTTTTTTTTGTTATTAATTTTTTAAAAAATAAAATCAGAATTTAAACTTCCTTTGACCACTAATTTTATAAGAATAAGTTGCTCAACTTATTCCTACAAAATAGGACACACTAAGACTAGTAACAAGGTCAACAATATTAGGTAGTAGTGCCTAAAATTAAGGACATGTAATCCCAGTCAGCTTTTGAACATTTTAAACAAATTTAAAACAGTCAAAAGGTTGTTTAAACTGACCCTAAAAAGTAGCAAAAGTCGTGGACCATAATAACCAACTGACTCGACACAAGTTCCTTTAGGAACATGACCCAAAGTTCCTCTGACAGACACGACTAAGTTCCAACCAGACTTAAATGCATTAATATACTTACATTTACCCTAGAACATTACATTATAACATTCATGGATGCTTCTCTTCTCTTCAACAAGTGATTCGTTGGAATACTTGAAGTTCTTCTCATGTTCCTTGCTGAATTCTCTTCAGGAACTTCTCTGATTTCTCTGTAGAAACTTGACAGCAACTTCTTTGATTCATAATTCGAACCTTCACTCGAATCACCATCTTGTTTCTTCAAATGATTGAATCTTTATGTTTGAATCTTCAATGCTTATTATTAGTAATTAAGTTTGAGGTTTATGTCATCATCAAAACCTAAAAGAAATATGTCAACAGGGGGTATTCTTCATGTTAGTATTATTAGTAGGGGGCTGTCTTGTTGCATGACTAAAATTCTACCTGCACCATACAGTAAGGAATTGAGACTAGGTATAAGTATAACGTGATGTTCTGCAAGCTGTTTGCAATCCATTTAATACTGGTTGGACTAAAAATCCACTGTTTAATTTGAGTAGGAGCTATAACAGGAGCTCTAACAACACCTCTTGATGTGATCAAAACACGCCTGATGATTCAGGTACTCATTTTGACCTATTTTCCCTGTTTCAATTCTTCTATGATTTGCAAATTGTCATAACATTTTGGCTCTCTCCATAGTTTAACCAAGCATTGATTTTTCAGGGATCAACCAAGCAGTATAAGGGCATATACGACTGTGTCAGAACAATAATGAGAGAAGAAGGAAGCCATGTCTTTTTAAAGGTTCGTTTTCATCTTTTTATTTTGGATTTTTTGTGCAAAACCCCCTTAACTTTTGGGCACTTTGCGAAACTACCTTAGAAACACAAAATTATCGAAAACTATCTTAATAATAAAAAAACGTTGTTGACCCATACCACAATGGTTTTCCAATCCATTGACTGTGGTTTTAAGCCCCAAAAAACCACGTGCCTATCATGTGAGGCGGGTTTCCACCTAAAAATATGCCGTTTACAGCCGTAGTGGGGGTTTAAGGGGATTTGGGGGTTGGTGGTTAGGGTTACGACGGTGGGTGTGGGTTTCGGTGATGGAAGTGATCTGGTGGTGATGATGGTGGTAATGGGAGCGGTGATAGAGGAGAAGGCTGTAGTGGCTGGGGTATTAGTGAAAAACCATCTCACGTGCTCGGCGTGTGATTTTTTGAGACTAAAAATCACGGTCAAAGAAATGGAAAACCATTGTGGTATGGGTGAACAACGGTTTTTATTATTTAAGGTAGTTTTCTGCAAAGTGCCCAAAAGTTAAGAGGGGTTTTGGACAAAAAATATTTTTATTTTTATCTATCTATGAAGATGATGTAATGGGGTTCTAAGGATGTTGTTTGTTTGACTTTAATGCAGGGTATGGGACCAAGAGTTCTATGGATTGGCCTTGGAGGTTCCATTTTCTTTGGTGTCCTGGAAAAAACCAAACAAGTCCTTAGCCATACGTCACCCAGGGATTAGTGGTATCAAGATTTAGATAAAACATTTTGGACTTATTTTTTTAATTTTTTATTATTCACATGAATCACATCTTTCACTCAATGACGAAGGGTTTTGATAGCAATTCTCCATCTATCTTTGAAGTGGGAAATTCTCAATGATGACCTAATATTTTTATGTGTATCCTTGAATTTTTTATTCATTAATCTTATTTTGTAATCTTTTGTTATTGTCCAACTTTCAAAAGTGACAATAAAAAAGCAAAAAATTGTTAATTCAACTAGAATTATGGGCAAATTTGTCCCTTGAATGAAAAAAAAAAATGCCCACTCAAATCTTGATTGGGTAATTTCCTTGTTACAAAATTGAGACATCTTTTTTTCTTTTTTTTCCTGATTTTAACCACAAATTTGAATCATGGGCCAAAATAAACCCCAAAAATACGATTGAGTGACTGTTCTGTCAAACAAATCGAGCCAATCTTTAGGCATGCAAAACGAAACATTCTAATATGTTTTTTTCCTTCATAAGATTGTGTTACGAGAATGAGATAATAATTGAGATTACTGGTTAAAATAATTAATAAAAAATCGGGGTTATCAACAGAAAAAACTAAAAAGCATATGGTTACCATTGAATTTCCTAAATTTAGAAATATCAAGACAATGATACTGTAGGTTCAATCATTATCAACAACCACTCACTGGGTATTTGGACAAGCTTTATGAGCTATATATTAAGAGAATCAAATAGTATCTTTGCCAAAGATTAAAGAATAGCTAAAGTAGATTCCTCCCATAAATTGAAAGGAGGTGTTGTGATGGCTATACAGCGGTGCTTATTAATTGTGTCAATAATCCTAAATATAGTGTTTTTTATGGTGTATGTGAATGTAAACCGGGGTGGTGATCTAAGTTGGACAAGAAAGGCAGCAGAAGAAGCAGAGGAAGTGGCTTCCATCACATGTTCTGGACATGGATTAGCCTTCTTGGATGGCTTTGCTTCTGCTGATGGAGAAAATCCTGTGTGCGAGTGCTATGCTTGTTACACTGGTCCTGACTGCTCCCTTGTTTCTCTTCCCTGCCTTGCAGATGTTGATAGGTATGTACCTAGCTGATTTTCTTCTCTTTTAATTCTTTGAAACATCTCATCTATGTGAATAGTCTTGTGTTCAAGTGGTATAGGTCTTTTGAATGCCAGGGATGACGTATTGAGTTTGTTTTGCATATTGGCTAAACTGAATCCACAAATCTAGGATTCGTCCCGACTCAAGGGCTAGTATCACCAATCTTATTAATCAATACAAAATACATATTTTTAAATATATATATATATATATATCAAGGATTAACTTGCAAAATTTGTTCAAGGACTAGCCTGCATGAGACTTGTTTCTTAAAAAATTAAATCTATATAATTACAAAATTAACGTTATAAAAATTCTATAAGGATATATTTTGGAGGAGAAAGTGATAGCTTGGTGGTTGAACTATCCACCTTTCACCTAAGTGGTAAGGGATTCGATTCCTCATGACCCCTTACTTGCGAATTCCCTTTTACCGTCCCCCTCAATTACAGGGTTGGTTGTTCAGGGTTCGTTTGCTTTAGTTGAGTACAACTAAACTGAACTGAATACAATTGAAAGTAATATTTTATAAGAGAAGGATTGAAATTGAGAGTTGAAGTGAACTGAATTTAACTGAACTCAACTCAATAGAACTGAGCTGAACTGAACTGAATTCTAGAAATATTTAATATGTTATCTTGTATAGTTTATACCATACTTGGTAAACATTTTTTTTCATCTGTCGCAAATTGAACATGAACCTTAACTATATATGCACTCGATTTTGATTTGTTTTAGTGTTAAATCATGACAATATTAAGCTAGCTTACAACAGTTTTGTGGCACACATAGCGCCTAGAAAAGGCTACTATCTATATGAGAGAAGTGCAACTCATTTGGATATATATGTGGTGTGAAGTGCAACTCATTTTGATACTTGTGGGGTGTGTTTGATTTTTAGGACTCCGATCATGGAGTCATGGGGAACACACCATGAGGAATGATAATTGAATAGCCTGTCGTAGATTCAAAGGGGTATTTTTGTGATTTATATGTATAAGTAAAAAAAAAAGGAAAATTTGTCTAAAAAACCCTAGAAGTTCTAGCGTTTTGTGAAAAACACCCTGGAACTTTTTTTAAAAAATTTAACAACACAAAGTTGTAGAAAACTTTTGATAGCACAACTTTTGGACAAACTTTGAAATATAAGACAATTATACTAAAGATTTAGCCTTTAGGAACAATTCAATAGAAAAATAATTGGAAAGAAGAACACAATTGAAACTCTAATTGATCAAATCCTCATTTTGAAGTTCATTTACCCCCCATATTTCCCATTTTTTATCCAAAAGTTGTGCTACTAAAACATTTCTACAACTTTGTGTTGTTAAATTAAAAAAGAAAAGTTCTAGGGTGTTTTTCACAAAACGCTAGAACTTTCAGGGTTTTTTAGACAAATTTTCCAAAAAAAAAACATTTACACAACACTTTACAATTTACAATGTGATGTACATAATAAAGATGATAAAACTGTAGCAAAATATGATATATTTTCACAATAGAGAACTTGGGGTTAGCTCAGTGGGAGAGCTTCCCACTTTGTCTAGCCAAGATCAAGAGTCCGACCCTCACCCTAGCATTATGCTCGGATTTCACCCCTGTGCTGGTATCCTGAGATAGGACTAATATAAGGAATCTATCCGTGTACCTTGTCGTATAACAAAAATAAAAAAGAATAAGATAGCATTAGAGTTCAATATGATACAAGTAGGTTCAATGTTATACGAGGATGAGATTTTAGCCGGCATGGTGCTCAAAGCCTCAGAATTTCAGGCACAAGGTCTTTGGTTCGATTCTCACCGTACATGTAAGGATATTTTATAGTTCCCCCTACAGATGAGTGTTGGCTAAATTGGGCAGGATGATCTACGCTGGGTCTGGCTCAAGGCTTAGTACCACCAACATTATAAAAAAAAAGGTTCATTATGATATGAACATTATGCTATATTAGAGGATTAACACTGGTGACCTTTTCAGGTTTCCTATTTCAGTTTAAGGGAAAAGGAAATGTTCTCACCATTGCTTCTAGCATCCCATTTAAATCAAAATAAAGATGAGGTAAATAAAAAGAAAAGGTTCCCATTTTTTTAATTGGGCTTCACTCTCTTTAATAATGAATTAAAAAAATAGAGTGTGGGAGAAAATGTGATGAGTTATAAAAAAAAGTACGAGACATAAAGTAAATGGGATGTTAATGAATGTATGTATGAAATTGTGAAATGGAAAAGATATGTACTACTTCCATATATCGCAATATTTGCAACTTTAGTCATTTTAAGTTGTAACACTATACTTGCAACAAATATTTTTTTTTACTATATTTAGTGAAAAAATTATCCATGTGAAGCTTTTTTTAACTTTACTTTTGTTGTGGGCTCACTTAATTATACATTTTTCACTCTATCTCTCTCTTTAAATCCTTTTTAGCCTAGGAGTATGTATCGCATACTTATGTAGCGAGTATTGCGATATGGATGTAGTAATAAAGTTAGGGAAAAATGTTGTGGACTAATAAAACGAGGAGAGAAGTTAAGGGGAGATTGAAGAATCTTGATGGTTTCAGTACTGCCTTTTTTTTTTTTTTTTGGCAACAAATAATTTTGCACGCTTTTTGAGGAATAAATTTAAGGGTGTACGTAAATGGACAAATTAATTTTTAAAAATTTAACTCCGGTAACTTCTAATTTTCCTCTTGCTTGTGTTTATATTATGTTAATTAATTTGTACCTTTTACACCCTTAAATATCTTCCTTAAAATGCATACAAAATAGTTTGTTATAAGTAAAAAGAAATGGATGAAGTATTAAATATGGGCAAATATAGTTCTATATGATGATTTTCTTTATTTCTTTACCATATCATTTGTTTGATTGTTGATATGATGTAAGTTGTAGTCGGTCAACTTGTTTTATTCCATTTTTTTAATTTCTTGTTTTGAAAAATAATAATTAATTATTCCCTCTCATTTTTTGAGATGTAATATATTAACTTTAGACATTATTCATTCAACACACTTTGACTACTAAATTACTAATTGCTATTTAATAGTCAAGAGGTCTGGTTCTTGTTGGATTCTTCTCTGTACACTATCTAAAAACATTTATTTTATTATTATTTTTTTAACAGTTATACAATTAAAGATAATCTCGGTCAAGGTTGTGATCCGGTAAGTGTAAGAGTCCGATGCTACATCTAAAAAAACAAAGGGAATATTTGTTTGCCAATTGATTGATTTTTTATTTTTTTTTTTTGTCTTTTTTTAGTAGTTCAAGAACAGTGTTCGGTAAATGAAGCTAAAATAAAAATGTCACTATTTTTTTTTTAAAATTTTTTTGGTTTTGTTTTTATGCTCTTTTTTGTTGGTTAGAAATCAAATCAAATTGCATAAAAAATCAGCAAACAACAACAAATACAAAATTCTGTTTAAAATGGTTTTCTGAAAGTAAGTTCAACTTTTGATGAACTCAAAATAAGTCCACTTTTATTCTGCCCTTCCACTAATCATTTGTTGAACCGCTCCCTTACCAGCTGATTATGTTGGTTTCAATTTTCAAGTAATGTAATGTAATGTAATAGTAATTATAGTTAATAATTGTAATTTTAATGGCATGCAGTGGGAATCCAATATATTTGGAGCCATATTGGATGAAGCAAAAAGAGAAAAGTGGGGTAATAGTATCAGGATGGCATAGACTGGGATATAGATTCAACAACCAACCACCAAACAACAACACTAGTAGTAGTCTTGTGTCATTTGAGTTGGAGAAATACATTCGCAAATTGCATGAATTGGTTGGAAATGCAGTTAGTGAAGATAAATACATAGTGTTTGGGACTGGCTCTACTCAACTTCTTAATGCTGCTGTTCTTGCCCTTTCCTCCTCCTCTTCTTCTTCTTTTCCTGCTTTTGTCGTCGCATCCACCCCTTTCTACCCGGTAATTTGTTTTTACTCTCTTTTTCTTTTGTTTTGACTCATAGTTTAATACTTCATCCATCTCAAAAAAAACTGATCATAAGGGTTTGGTGTGAGATTTTCGTTGGGACCCACTTTTGTGAAAAATAAGGATAAAAGTGTAAAGTGGGTAAAAAGTAGTGGGTATTAAGTGGTAAGTAAGGGCACTAGCAATAGAAGTAAACCTCTTAGAGGTTTGTTTCTTGATACATCATATTTAATAAAATTCAACTCAAACAAATCTATCACCAACAATAGATAAACCTCTATAAGGTTTGTGTTGGGACCCAATGTAAAAAAAAAAAATCAACTCTCACATTAAAAAAAAAAATGACAAACCTAGGTTACTAATTAGTAACTTCAACAAACCTCTTATGTAGTAACTTCCCCTAACAATAGATATGTTTATAACAAACCTCAAAAAACAAACACAAACCTCAATACAAACACCCCTATTGTTAATGTCGTAAGGGTATAGATATAAAGTATATGTAGGCCATTTGCCAAAAACAAAAATGGAGTATTCATTTTGGGACGGATGAAAAAGAAAAGTGGAGCATTTTTTTTGGGACGGAGGAGTACTATCATTTTAAAAGACTATGCTTTTTACAATACTCTGTCACTTGTTGCTCTTTTTCTCATTTCTACATATTTTAAGTGTAATAAATCTCATTAAAAAAAAAAAAGTATAACTCATAGGTTAACATCTTCTTTTATTTATATATATATATATATATATATATATATTATTTTTAACTTGTGCACTACTAATACTACTACTGTAAATTCAATTCTCAATATGGTATACAATCCATCGTTCAATATTAATACTTAAATTAATAGAATAATCATAATGAATATATATTTTCAACAGTAAACAAACACATTTGAATAAACACGATTCTAGATTCTTACTCGTATTTTAAGAACATGAGTACAATTATCTCTAATTACATAATAATATTGCATCACACGGATATGATACTAGTTGTATTTCATTAGGATAAATTTTAGGGATGACACTATCTTGATTTCCTAAATTCAAGATATCTAGATAGTATACTTCAACAACTTTGTACTCCGTAAAAGAAGATAGCTCTTTTTGGGGTCTCTTTGGACCTACTTATTACTCCTCTATTGTTGAGAGATGATAAACTCTTAGCAACTAAATGAAATCGCATTTTTGTACGGACTTGTAAAATATAGTCCTGTACAACACAATTATTGTCCTATAGATGCCAATCATTGTATATCAGATGACAATTATAGTCTACACACTTTTTTTGGATTTTTCTGGGTTTACTCATACATGGGACCACTTCTTTTTCACCCATGTGCTTCTGACAATATTTTTTTTTTGTCTTTGATTGGTTGAAATCGTTTTATATATTTTTTTCCTTAAATATTTTTTTAAAAAAAGTAAAAAAAAAAGAATAATTTTGTCTTGCTATTTGCATTTAGCAGCTAATAGCATATACTTTCTCCTCTATAGATAGCTAGATATTCATACCCTCAAAATCACATCAATCTATTCACTTTAAATAACAAAAAAAAAAAAAAAAAACCAACTTGATACCCCCCTTATAAGAAAAAAAATGTACTAAATTAAAAATGAGCAAAAATAAAAAAAAAAATTAAGAGTATTTTTATGGGAGTTCTAATAAATTTTTTTTATCTAAATGCTATGTACGGAGTATTTAAAAGATCAAAATCATTTCCAAACAAACACGTGGGTGTATAGATTTTTTTTTTTTTTTTTTTTTTTTTTTTTGCAAACCTGGGTGTATAGATATGGGAAAGAGAATAACATTTGTATTAGGGACAATGATAAAAGTTGCATTGTAAAATAATACTTACCCCGTCCCATATTAGTTGCTACATTTTGAAAATGGACACTATTCATTTGTAAACTTTGACTGCTTATAGTTTCGTGTACATAAAGAAAAATATAGTCATGATATATCTAGTTTGATTCGTCTCACTATGTACTTTTCAAACATATAATTTTTATAATTTTTTATTATATATAGTTCAAGATATTTTAATTTAAATTTGTGTATTAGGAGATGTGAAAAAAGAATGCAGCAAGTAATTTGGGACAGAGTGAGTAAGGGTAACTTTGAATAAAATTGTTTATAGATATATGAAAGAGCAATCAATTTTTTCCAATCTCGAGCATACGAGTTCAAAGGTGATACCGCCTTGTGGAAGAACAAAACAAACAGCACAAACGCAACGTTTATAGAATTCGTGACATCGCCGAACAATCCAGATGGTTTACTGAAAGAAACTATTTTGGTGGGGCCCACAGTAAAGACAATTCATGATAGAGTTTACTATTGGCCTCATTACACTGCAATTCCTGCCCCTGCTAATGACGATCTCATGCTTTTCTCTACCTCCAAATTAACTGGTCATGCTGGTTCTAGATTTGGGTACGTAACCTTTCTATCACTTTTACAAGAACTGCCTAATTCCTCACTGTTAGATGTTTATAAACATCTAACAGTGGCATTTTGGTAAATAAGTGTAATTTTTTAATGACATTATCGTAAATATTGTTTGAGTTATTTACAATAATGCCATTAAAAAGTTCCACTCTGTTAGATGTTTATAAACATCTAACAGTGAGGAATCAGACATTTCCCCACTTTTAGTATGTGACACTGCTTGTCACAATAGTATTTTAGTTTTTTTTTTTTTTTTTTTTTTTTAACAATGAGTAATACTGTAATAGTTTAATTTGTTTAGTTATTGATTGGTATCGATAAAATCGAAAACAAATGGGACTATGAGAAATGTTAAAATAATGTGTAGCAATATTATCTTACTCCATATTATTTTTTGTAGAGGATGTGTTATAGTATAGTAAAAAAAAAAGATGGTAATTTTCAATTAATTTGTTGATAATACAGGTGGGCATTGGTGAAGGACAAAGACGTATATGAAAAGATGATGGATTATGTAGCATACAATACATTAGGAGTGTCACATGATGCCCAATTGCGAATATTTAAGCTATTAAAAACAATAGTTGAGGGAGGAGGAAGAGAAATATTCGAATATGGACATGAAATAATGCACCAAAGATGGAAACGACTATCAACCATCATGTCTATTTCAACCCGCTTCTCAATCCAACACATCCCTCCTCAATTTTGTGCTTTCTACCAACGAGTTAGAGGGCCTTCCCCTGGTAAAATTCTCTTACCTTTTTTTTAACAAGCTCAACTATTAAATTTGACTAGTTTCATATTTTGTTAGTTAAAAACACATACACACATTATAATAGCAACGAAAGTGATCGTGTGATCGGTGATGGGCCTTGGTGGGTGGTGGAGTGAGGATGAAATTTGTACACCTCCATAGGTCATGGGAGCAATGATGGATTTTATGTTGTTTCCGCCCCATCATTGCCTCCACATCGTTGCCTACCTAACTTTACACTTACTCGTCCTACCTGATCTTACTTTTTATGAAAATCAACATATAATTTTACTGGTAAAAAAATTATTTATTAAGAATTATAAAAAAAAAAAAAAAAAACTTCGTATATATACACATCATACTGCTGCATTTATTCCTTGTTGTTATTCCCCTATAATTTTTTAGAGGCTTAATTCAATATTGTGTAAAGTACAATATTTTGTTTTACTCTTTACAATAACCTGTTAGTAAATAATATTATGATCAGAAATATTTCAAGCAACCAAGAATAAAACTAACACTTAAATAATAAACAATCTGCACAAAGAATGAATAAAATTAGGAGAATGGTTTAGAATAGCATGGGTTGTAGCACGCTAGGCGTTATCCTTAGAGAGAAAACGCTCCACTGCACTGGTGAATAGAATAATGATACGCTCCTCTCCGAAGATACAACAACCCAACAGATCAATCATGTGCAGCGAAGGATCCCGAACCGATGAACACAAAAGCTCCAAATTAATAACAGTAACTCGTGTTTAATTTTTTGGAAAAAATAAAAAAATTAAAAAAAATTAAAAGAACAACTTGATTGTTCATAGTTTACGTGTAGTAGGGGAAGAAGTCTGAAAAGTTGGTAACTTTGGTGGGGTAATAGCCTACTGCCAAAAGAAAATGCTGAACCCCTATTTAGAGGAGTGTCAAAGCATGCTCCGTAAAAACAAAGGTTACTTTAATTATTTTTTTTTCCTTATTATTTTGAAATGGTAAACTACTTAGTGGGCATAGAACTTTGAACTACTGTATTCAACCTTGCTGTTAAACTCCCTCACAATTAACAACTTCCAAATACTAAGTCGCAAATAAATAACAGTTTGTGCTTTATTAAAATCTACGGTATAACAAAAAAATTAAATTAACCAAAGAATAATTTCCAACATAACCCACTAGTTTTAATGAGAGAAAATGTGAATGACATTAAATGGTAGAAAAAGGGAGTCAATTAATGAAATATCGAAATTATAACTTTATTTACAACAAATACATGATTAAAACATCATTTAAATATGTTGAAACCAAAGTTATTATGGTATTAATTAATTTGGAACACTAAGGGAGGAATATGCATGAACAGCCAAAAATAATTCAATATTGATATTAATATAAATCTCATAGATAGAAATATTTTAAACTTTTTCCTAAATATGTAATATATATGCAATATTTTTTACATTTACTTGAGGTGGATATAAGGGAGTATTAAATATGTAATGGGTTGGAAAAATAGGTGTAGGAGTAACAGCATGTTTGGTAGCCGGTCATAAATTGTGGTAATGAGAATGATTTTATAGGTAAATTTTGAAGGAAAATTAATACCCATTCCCATGTTAGTGCTAGCTTAACTCCAATTTATCTAATTTTCTTCACAAATATCCATTCTCATCTAATATCACCTTCCCCTATGGTAATGGATGGTAATAGAAAATAAGAAGAAATTTCAAGTTTGGGAATGAAAAATATTTTTTCCACGGGAATTATGAGGTCCTTCCTTAACAAATTACACTTTAAATCCATTATCATTACGGCCCGTTTGATTGTTGGTAATAAATTGTGGTAATGGTAATGGATTTTATAAAGTGTAATTTTGTTAAGGAAAATTCTTATAATTCCCATGACAAATATATTTTCATTCCCAAGTTTGAATTTTGTTCTTATTTTTCATTACAATGGGAGAGAGTGGTATTAGATGGGAATAGATATTTGTGAAGGAAATTAGATAAATTGGAGTAAAACTAGCACCACCATGGGAATGAATTTTGATTTTCTTTCCAAATTTAGTTATACATTAATTCCCATTACCACCATTTATGACCGGCTATCAAACGGGTCGTTAATACAATTTAGGGTTTTTTGTCCAAAACTACCTTAGTTACACCACTTTTTGTAAAAAACTACCTTACTTACAAAAGTTTGTCCAAAACTACCTTACTTAGCAAATTTCTGGTTGACCACTACCTTATTCACTATTTCGAAGTTGATTTTGCCTTTGCTGGCCAATCTGGTCATTTTTTGCAAATTCCGACCTCGAATTTGACCCTTTAGGGCAAAAATGACCCACCAAAACCTTGATAGGGATAATTTTTTTGGCACGCAAAGCAATGAACGCATATCGAGACAAGTTTTGTAATGCAAATAGAAGCTTATGCGACCATTTTTTGTAGATTACGACCTCATATTTAAGGCTTTTAGGGCAAAAATGACCCCAAAACATTGCTTTGGCTAATTATTTTCAAGAATAAAGCAAAGTCAACATCGGAACAACGAACAAGGTAATGATCAACAAGGAATTGGCTAATAAAGGTAGTTTTGGACAAGCTTTTGTAAGTAAGGTAGTTTTTTTGCAAAAAGTGGAGTAAGTAAGGTAGTTTTGGACAAAAAACTCTACAATTTATTACCAATAACTAAACAGGCCGTAAGTGGTTTCAGATACTCAAGTGAGTGATAGGGTGGAGATAATTTTATTATCACCTATCAATGTTAGACTATGTATCTCTTTCTATCAATCAGGACAGTGATGAGGGTGGATTTTAGACTTGCCACAAGATTGTGATATATAGAGATGAAAATATTAGATAAAGGATGGAAATGAGGAGGGTAATTAACATTCATTCATGCCTTGCCCCGCCTCATTAACATCGTTAGCTCCAATTCAACATGATAATGTATGTATTGCATGGAGCTTTAGGTTATTGAAAATTCAAAACTTCAATTAATCTAGAACTTATATGTGTCTCAAAAATATAATTTTGGTTAATTGATTTTTATTATTGTCCATTATTAAGTTTAATAAAGGATAATAAGTAGTTAAGAATGCATAAGAATTAAACTAAAATTGTCAAGATAAGGAATCCTTATACATGCATGGAGAATTGGAGATTATAGCACATCCATTGTACCGCAAGTGATATGCCCTATTATTTTGGACATAATTTATGAAATTTTAGTTCAATTCATTTTAGTTGAGTTAAAAAAATTGTTTAGTTCAGCTTTTGTTAAATCAAATATTTAGTTTAATTCATTTTAGTCAGACAAATTCAGTTCAGTTCAAAATGATTCAATCAAAAAGAACATAACCTAATTAGTCATTAGCAAATACATCATCAACAGAACAAGCAGCCCATGTACTAGGTATCACTAGTGGCATTTTGATAAATAGAGACATGCATAATTAGGTCATTAGCAAAAGCACCCGCATATTAAAAGCTTACTCCATTGAAAATCAAAGCAAAAATTTTACATACTTCCTCTACTCCATATTAATTGCAACACTTTGATAAAAAAGCTCTCATATATTTGGTTAAAGTGTTGTAACTATTATGGAGCGGAGGAAGTAATAATTTAAAATATTTTCCCTCATTGCGTTATTTTAATACTCTATTGTTTCACTTTGTTTCTTATGTTTTGACCAATTTTCTCTTAGAAAAAAAGTACAAATGTAACAAACAAAATAAAGTGGAGGGAATAGCTAGTTTGATAAGACTTTTACATTTAACCATCACATTTGAATTCAATATTTATATAAATTATAAATATAATTTTCAAATGGTTTAATTTATTTTTTTGGAACATTGAAGCGTATGGATGGTTGAAGTGTGAGAGACAAGAAGATAAAAGTTGTTATGAAGTGCTAAAAGCAGCAGGAATCATTGGTCGCGAAGGTAAAATATTTGGAGTTGGAGATAATTTTGTACGTCTCAGCTTACTAAAAAGTCAAGATGATTTTGATTTGCTTTTGCAACATTTAGAGATATTAGTTTCTTCTGAAGCTACAAGTTACTCTAAATCGCATTTGAATGCAATTTAGAAATATTCTTGGTTTGATCAACTATTAGGAATTTAGGATAATCGATTGTATGTAATCTTATCAAGATTATTGTTTGGCATTATCATTTTCATAATTTGGGACATTACAATTGTTGAATGACGTTTCCTTTGTACAATTACAAAACAAACATTGTTATCAATTTGAAGAATCTTATTGCAGTAAGATGTATATATAGACTTATTATAACTAAGCAGGTTAGTTAGAGTTGGTTATATGTGGAGCTGTAATGTAACCATATTTGGATACATTAGATAATACCTTATTATTTGTACTTGCTCCCTTAGAGTTGAGAGGTTTGGTGAGAACATCAGCCAACAGTTCTGAACTTGAAACATGTTGTATAGCTAAAATTCCTTCTTCCACTTGCTCCCTTACATAGTGCGTCTCCCTTTTTAGGTGTTTAGATTTCTCATGGAACATGGGATTGTGAGCTAAGTGAACTGCAAAAGTATTAACATAGTAAATTGAGATAGGAATATGAACTTTAATCTTCAAAACTTGAAGTAAATCTTCAATCCAAGTTAATTCACTCGTTGTGGTTGACAAGCTTCTATATTTTGCCTCTGTTAAAGACTTGCTTATTGTGGTTTGTTTCTTGGTCTTCCCAGAAATGAGTTGCTTCCCAAAGAAAATTGTGTAGGCACTTAGAGATCTACTTGTGAATCGACAGCCATTCTAGTCAGAATCAGAATATGCCTTCACCTGCATATCAATATTAGATGAATAGAATAAACCATGCTCTAATGTTCCTCTCAAGTATTTGAGAACATGCATAGCTGCGGTCATCCATGTGAGGAAATTTAGAAGCATGCATGAATTTAGTAAGATGTTGAACAATATAATAGAGATCAGGTCTAATTATACCTAAATATAGCAGCCTACCCACTATTATCTTGTGGCTTTCAGGTTTTTCCAGAACTTTGCCTAACCATGTCGAGAGTTTTAAACTAGTAGACAGAGGAGAAGAAGAAGGCTCACAATTGAGCATATTAGTATCAATTAAGAAAAATTCCAGAGCTATCTGTGTGAACCTCAATACCTATAAAGTAATGCAAAAGACCTAGATCTTTGATTGTGAAGGCAAGATCAAGTTCTTATCGCATCCATCTTATCTTATACAGATTCCGACTGGGGTGGATGTCCGGACAAGCGTCATTCCACATCAGGTTATTATTATGTATTTCTTGGCGATAATTTAATTTCTTGGTCCTCAAAATGACAACCTATTTTATCCAAGTCCAATGCTGAAGCAGAATATTGGGGTGTTGCTAATGTGGTTTCTGAATCATGTTGGATTCGAAATCTATTGCTTGAGCTTCATCGTCAAATCACAAAGGCAACATTGGTTTATTGTGACAATGTTAGTGCTATTTATTTTTTCCGGTAACCCAATTCAACACCAGCACACTAAGCATATTAAATTAGATATTCACTTTGTTCGTGAAAAGGTTCAACGTGGTGAGGTCTGTGTTCTTCATGTTCTATCTCGGCATCAAATCGCCCCTTTGTTCACCAAAGGCCTACCTCGGGTACTATTTGAAGATTTTCGAGCCAGTCTCAGCGATCGAAAACCTTCCGCTTCAATTGCGTGGGGGGAGGGGGGGGGGGTGGGGTTGATAGAATAAGTGTATTTTAATTATTGTAAATAATTTAAACACCCTAGTTAAGTTATATATTGATCGATGCCGTGAAAATAGGAGTTTGTTAGATTAGTAACTTCCTTAATTCTCTTGTATATATACGCTTATAGTTTAATGAATTGAAGACACGCCAGTTAATCTAATACTTTTGTCGATCGATATGATAAAATTAGTAAAAGGAATCAAAATTATCTGACCATAAAAAGCAAGGAAAAGGCAAGTTTATTTAATTTATTTAGATGTTACACGTACAAGTGTACAACCATAACGGTACATAAATAGAAATATCAAACACGCTTTAAAGTGTATGTATGTATGTAGTAGGTAATCAAGAGAGTGTGTTATAACAGATGCGCAATGTAAAACAAACAATAGACAAGAACAACACACGGAATTTACGTGGTTCGCCGACAGTTTGTCGACTACGTCCACAGGCAGAGGAGAGAGATAGTATTATTGATTTTGAGGAATTTTGGATTACAGATTACAAAAATAAAAATTAGGTTAAGGAAAAATAAGGAGTATATATATGACTCCTAAAACAGAAACTGAAAAGCCCGAAAAATAGGCCCAAAACAGAAAACCATAGCCCACAAAACATATACCGTGCAGGGTTATACGAAGTGGGAGTACGGCATACAACAGATTCAAGGCACCAATCTAACAAATCTCCACCTTGACTTGAATTCTCTCATCATCAACAAAACACAGACGTACTAACCATAAGTACTAGATACAACTCCTCTGCCTCAGATTTTGCCCCTTAAGGGCAATCAACAGCTTCTCACATTAAGCAAGTCCAAACAGTGATGGAACTTGCTATGTGGAATAGACTTGGTGAACATATCAGCAGTACCCACTTTCTTCACCTTAACTCTTTTCTCACTCCTAAGAAAATGATATCTCACATCAATGTGTTTAGTTCTCTCATGATGGACTTGATCCTTAGCCAAGCATATCGCACTAAGACTGTCACAATACACAATAGCTTGATCATGATGTAGACCAAGATCACTAACCAGTCCTTTCAACCATATCCCCTCCTTTGCAGCTTCTGTTAATGCCATGTACTCTGCTTCCGTCGTAGACAAAGTCACTGTAGGTTGCAAAGTAGCCTTCCAACTAACAACAGAACCACCAAGAGTGAACACATAACCAGTCATAGATCTCCTACTGTCAACATCTCCAGCATAGTCAGAATCAGAATAACCAGTAACTAAACACTGTGAATCACCTCCATAGATGAGACCAACATCAGAGGTACCCCTAAGGTACCGAAATATCCTCTTCACAGCTTGCCAGTGTTCTTTGCCAGGTTGTGACATGAACCTACTAACAACACTAACAGCATAGGCAAGATCAGGTCTAGTGCAGACCATAGCATACATCAAGCTCCCTACTGCACTAGCATAGGGAACTTGAGACATGTACTCCTTTTCTTCAGCAGATTTTGGTGCAAAGGCAACAGACAAGTGTATATTAGAAGCACATGGAGTATCTAAGGGTTTAGCATTAGCCATACCAAACCTGGACAGTATCTTCTGAATGTACCCCTTTTGTGACACAAAAAGCTTTTTCTTGCTCCTGTCCCTATAGATCTCCATCCCCAGAATTTTCTTTGCAGCACCCAAATCCTTCATCTCAAACTCAGCACTCAAGAGACCCTTCAACTTCTGAATATCTGACTTGTTCTTTGCGGCTATCAACATATCATCAACATACAGGACTAGATAGATGTAAGAACCATCAAGCAGCTTGTTGTGATACACGCAACAATCATAAGGACTCCTGTTATAGCCGATCTCTGTCATAAAGCTGTCAAACCTCTTGTACCACTGCCTAGGAGACTGCTTTAGTCCATATAAGGACTTCTTCAACTTGCACACATGGTCTTCTTTTCCAGGAACTTGGAACCCATCCGGCTGAGTGATGTAAATTTCCTCCTCCAACTCCCCATGTAGGAAAGCTGTCTTCACGTCAAGTTGTTCGAGCTCAAGATCCTGATGTGCAACCATAGCTAGTAGCACCCTGATGGAAGTGTGTCTAACCACCGGCGAGAATATCTCATTGTAGTCAACCCCTTCTCTCTGATGGAACCCTTTAGCAACAACTCGAGCTTTATATTTAATGCCCTCAGCTTCTGTCATTCCTTCCTTCTTCTTGAAAACCCATTTGCAAGTGATAACCTTTCTCCCTGAAGGCCGATGTACAAGATCCCAAGTCTTATTCTTATGAAGTGACTCCATCTCGTCTCCCATTGCAGCAAGCCATTGGGCAGACTCAGTACATGCAACTACTTCTTTGTAGGTGGATGGCTCGTAGGGGTCCACCTCCTCAGCAACCTGAAGCGCATAAGCAATCATATCTTCATACCTATACCTCTCTGGAGGCTTCCCAAAATTCGACCTTTTAGGCCGATCACGAGCCATGCTAGGCAGAACTGATGATGATGTCGAAGATTCTGGCTGAACAGTTTCTGATAGTGAGTGTTGAGCATCTTCTTCATGTTGCAGTTCAACACTCTCATCATGAGTGACTTGCTGCTCCACCTGTTTCTCAACACTACTACTTTCTGACACAACAGTAGACTTCACAATAGGGTTAAACAGAGAGTTTTCATCAAATACAACATTTCTACTAAGTATAATTCTGTTCTCAGAAGGGGACCAGATTCTATACCCTTTAACCCCTTCCCCATAGCCCACAAATACACCCAATTTAGCCCTCGGTTCTAATTTACCCTCACTTACATGATAATAAACTGTACAACCAAAAGCTCTTAAATTAGAATAATCTGCAGGCTTACCAGACCACACCTCATAAGGTGTTTTAAGATGAATACCACTGTGAGGTGCACGGTTTATCAAGAAACATGCCGTGCTAACTGCTTCAGCCCAATACCTTCGAGACAGACCAGCATTAGAGAGCATACATCTAGCTCTCTCAAGAAGTGTCTGATTCATGCGTTCTGCTACACCATTCTGCTGCGGTGTATCTCTGACTGTATGATGTCTAGCAATGCCTTCATCCTTACAAAACTCATCAAACTCAGACAAACAGAACTCCAGGCCATTATCGGTACGCAACCTCTTGATCTTCTTCCCAGTTTGGTTTTCAACCAAAGCCTTCCACTGCTTGAAACTCTTGAATGCCTCGGATTTATGCTTCATCATTACCACCCAAGTCATCCTTGAGAAGTCATCAATAAAAGACACGAAATATCTGTAGCCTCCAATAGCTTCAACACGAGAAGGACCCCAACAATCAGAGTGGATATAGTCAAGAGTACCCTTCGTTCTATGTACTGCTTTAGGAAACTTAGTGCGATGTAACTTCCCATATACACAGTGCTGGCAGAACCCCAGATCCTTAACCTTGTGACCACCTAGAAGATCTCCCTTGGCCAATACCTGCATCCCTCTTTCACTCATATGACCAAGCCTCATATGCCACAACTTAGTCATATTATCCTCGTGAACCTCGGATGATGCAACAGCAGCAATACCAGACAACGTAGATCCTTGCAACAAATACAAAGAACCACGTTTAACACCTTTCAGAACCACATCAGACCCCTTGCAGACATACAACGCTCCACCTTCACCATTGAAACTGTACCCTTTATTGTCGAGTAGACTCAAAGATATCAAATTCTTCGTCATGAGTGGAACATGCCTAACATCAGTCAATGTGCAGAATTTACCATCATGTGTCCGCAGTTTAATCGAGCTAATACCAACTGCCTTACAAACAGCGCTGTTGGCCATAGCAACATTACCACCATCAACCTGCTCATAAGTAGTGAACCACTCCCTGCGCGGACATATATGGTAAGATGCCCCTGAGTCAAGAACCCAAACGTCAGACTGACGTGTTTGTTCATCAGCAACAAGAACATAATCATCCTCAGAATTGGTGTTTTCTTCTGCTACAGCAGCAGAACTAGATTTCTCTTGCTGCTTCTTTTTCTTAGGACAATCAGTTTTCCAATGTCCTTTCTCTTTACAGTAATTACAGATATCAGTAGGTTTAGGACCCTTAGGAACAGGTTTAGACTTCTTCTTTTTCGAATTTCCCTGACCCTTAACCCCTGACGCTACTAACCCAGCAGCCTGATTATCCGTAACAGTATTAGTTCCAGTCGCCTTATGGCGCAGTTCTCTAGTATGAAGGGATGATCTAACTTCTTCTAGAGTAATAGTATCTCTACCAACAATAAACGATTGAACAAAAGTTTCATATGAAGATGGTAAAGAAACTAACAGAATTAGGGCAGCATCTTCGTCCTCAATTTTAACATCAATATTACGCAAGTCTAACAGAATTGTATTTAATTGATCTAAATGCTCACGAAGAGGCGTACCTTCCTGCATTCGAAGACTAAACAGACGTTGCTTCAAGAGCAACTTATTGGTCAAGGACTTCGTCATATACAGACTTTCGAGTTTTAGCCACAGACCTGACGCAGTTTCCTCGTCGGCGACCTCAGTGATGACATCGTCAGCGAGACAGAGCATAATCGTCGAATGCGCCTTTTCCTCCAGAACGGCCATCTCAGCGGTTTCGGCATCAGTTGCCTTCTTCGACAACGGCGCCCAGAGCCCTTGTTGTTTCAACAGGGCCCGCATCTTGATTTGCCATAAACTGAAACTATTTCTCCCGGTGAACTTGTCGATCTTCACATTCAACGCAGACATCGTTTCGATCAAGAAACAGATCCGGCTCTGATACCAGTTTGTTATAACAGATGCGCAATGTAAAGCAAACAATAGACAAGAACAACACACGGAATTTACGTGGTTCGCCGACAGTTTGTCGACTACGTCCACAGGCAGAGGAGAGAGATAGTATTATTGATTTTGAGGAATTTTGGATTACAGATTACAAAAATAAAAATTAGGTTAAGGAAAAATAAGGAGTATATATATGACTCCTAAAACAGAAACTGAAAAGCCCGAAAAATAGGCCCAAAACAGAAAACCATAGCCCACAAAACATATACCGTGCAGGGTTATACGAAGTGGGAGTACGGCATACAACAGATTCAAGGCACCAATCTAACAGAGTGCGTACTACAAACGAATGCAAACCAGAAACTAAAAGACATATGATTGAAAACAATCAAATCAAAACAAATTGAACAATGCATTTCATGAATGCTCAAGTACATTATCTGGCATGGCCTGGACTTCAATTCAAACAGTCTGGCACTTGTATTCATTTGGAGAAACGGCAACACACTCAAGGCCTTCACAGCAATCACGAACACCAGGGGTACATTCATGCCCCTCGTGACTCTCACATCCTTCAGGTTCGCACTGGAACACTCCCGATGACACTTCTAAACATACAAGTCCTTCGCAACACGAAAGTGATGAACAATCTTCATCTTCTTGTTGACACGCTTCCACCGAAATACCCCGCATCAACACTTTGATAGCCAGGCCACAACATTTGCATCAACAACAACCAAAAACATTAGATATATATATATTATTATATATTAACGCAATGAACTTTATTGCCAACCATAATGGATGCCTAAGATTGCTTGATTTTTTATTTTTTCCTAATTTAAAAATTTAAATAAAAATCTTTTT
The DNA here is from genome assembly GCA_951394345.1 of Salicornia ramosissima. Classification (NCBI taxonomy): domain Eukaryota; kingdom Viridiplantae; phylum Streptophyta; class Magnoliopsida; order Caryophyllales; family Amaranthaceae; genus Salicornia; species Salicornia ramosissima. The sequence continues at coordinate 13,745,630 of OX596233.1, read as the reverse complement.
GTAATTACTTAAAAACAATTCTGATTTTCGAAAAATATTTTCCAAAAATAAGAATTGTATTTAAAGTAATTTTTTTAAAAAAAATCTAGTGAAATCTATTAATTAAAAATAGAAAAAAATTAGAAATAACCCCCCAAACCTTTTCACATTTTTAACAATTACCCCTTTAAATTTATTTTTAACCCCCAAAATAAATTTCCCCTCCATTATCCAAATCATCCCCAAATCATCAAAATCTGACAATGGGACCCATTTTTTTACTAATTAAACCCTCTCCTTTCTCCCTAATCATTCCTTCATCATCATCTTCTTCATTTCATCATCTTAAACCACTACCACCACCATTTCTCTCTCCTTTGACCACAACAACTACCACGAGTTCATCACACTCATCTTCCAATTCAACTTATTTCTCGCTCCTCTGACTCTCCCAAAACTTACTAAATTTGATTATGTGATAGTCGATATATGTGTATGAATGATTGAAGGAGCTTGGAACGAGGGTAAAGCTACTAGAATTGATGGTGGTGGTGGCGGTAAGGGGGTACGTGGTCAGAGGTGAGAGAAAGAAAATGGAGGTCATGGTGTTGGACTGTTGGTGGTGGCAGGGGGTAATCAAAGGAGATCAAAAGAAAATGAAGGTGGCGGCGGCGGTGGGGGTGGTGGCGGCAAGGGGTGGCAAGAGGAAATAAGAAGAAGATGAAGATTATGTTAATTATGTTAGTGTATTAATAAGTCATATTACTATGTTAATTATATTTTGGAGTTGTTAATTAACAAATCAAATGCAATATTCCCTTAAATCTAACGGAATATTCTTAGTTGGGGTGATTTGGATAACAGAGGAGAAAGTTTAGGGTTAAATTAAAAAATAATAATTAAATGGGATAATTGCTAAAAACGTGAAAAGGTTTTGGGGTTATTTCTAATTTTTCCTTAAAAATAATTCAAAAATCAAACAGTCTTAGCCTTCCATTATAATATGTAGTCCAGGCCATACTCATAAATAAATATATACGACTAGCTTAGCCAATACTTAAATCATAAAGCTACTAATCTCTCTACATGAAAGGAGAAACAAGAAGAAGAAAAAGAAACCTGTTAGGAGTAAAAGACATGCTGCTAGTTTGAATAGGTTGTTCATGCCCTTCCTTTCTATATTTTATTTTATCCTTGTCTTTAATTTGTGTTATGTGATTTCTTATACAATGTCGTTTTATTGTTTGTGATTGAGTAGTATAGGCCTCATCATGGTGTCTCTATTTATATATATGTTTCGTTGCTCAAATCCATTATTATATATTTTGTCATGAATATTTTTTTTTTATGTATATATATATTATTTGTTTTCTTATGACAACACTTTTATTCATTCATCATATATATCAATGTAGTTATAGGGTTTTTGTTATATTTTATTGATTCATATAGTTTAAGTAATTGTTCTTGTGTAAAAATGTTGTCATAATTTTTCTATTATTATAGTCCACTTCGAAATTCTGGTATGTTAGATTAATTTAAATGTTGCGTTAATGCCTGCGATATATATTCATCATGTATTGAGGATGAAGTCATAGCCCAGTAGTTAGGGCTTCAGAATTCCAGGCATGAGGTCCTGGGTTCGATTCTCACCGCACGCATTTGCGAGGATTCCTTATTATCCCCCCTTACAGATGCGTGTGTTGGCTAAAAATTGGGCCAGATGACCTGCAGTAGGGCCCGGTTCCAAGGCCTAATGTAACGACCCGACTTTTCTAGGCTGTCGATTTACGAAGGAAATCGACAAATGGATCATTACCAACATAAAACTTAACAATAATATTATAATTAAAGTCTAAACTTCCTTTTATTAATTAAATACTGAAACAATAATCCCAAAAGTCTATAAATAAATACTTAAATACACCATAAAACTGTATCTTCCCAACAGACTGGGATAAACTAAACCATTATGAAAAGAAAACATAAACTAGACTCTGGTTCACTCTACTGATCACATCAACACTCAACCCGAACCAAACGAGAGCCCACTTATGCGTCTGCATCATCACCTGAAATGGGAGGGTCCACCGTCAGTGGCGAGTAATTAGGTTGTCCCGCTTAAATGAGGGACCGCTAACCATATAAAAGCATAGAATCAACCAAGAAAATCATGTAAAAACACATGGAAATACGTACAAAAATACATACGAAATACGTAGAAAAATACGTATACAAATACGTATAAAATACGTATAAAATACGATTACAATACGTATAAAATACCTGAAAAATACGGTTAGGAATACATACCATATACGTATAAATTACAAATGCAAATACGTACAAATACACATACAAAATACGTATAGAATTACAGACCAAATCACTTATACATAATATATGTAAATACACGTACAACATACACTCAAATACATGTAAATACAGACTTACCAGACGTACGCAGCGGAAGACTTAATATTACAAGGTTAATCCATAAACACACGAAAATACACATATATTCACATATAACAAAATCCTTCCCGTGAAATACTTATCTTATCACATTTTACCCATAAACCCTTCTTTTAACCATCTTATTGGACCGGTCATTATGCTCGTTGAGGATCCCGTGTGCACCTCAACTTTCCTAAAACATGCCGGGGTGAACTCGTGTATTCAACCCGTAGCCCTCCTTTGCAAGAACTAAGCCTAAGCTATGGCCATAACTCCTAAATAGCAGCTCGTGTACTACTACTTAGACGACTACATATCTTAAGATCTAGAACTGCCCAGAGACCGCAGTAGGGCAGTGGCTTCGACTTAACCCGATCTAATGACTCGTGTATCATCAAAAGGGCGTCCGTATCGTATCTTATCTAAAGGCCATCGTGAGACCTCTAATTCATAACATCTTTTCTAAAGGCCATCTTGAGACCACTAGTTCACATCATCTTTTCTAAAGGTCATCTTGAGACCACTAGTTCATATCATCTTTTCTAAAGGCCATCTTGAGACCACTAGTTCATATCATATTATAACCTTCCCTTTTAATCATATTGTTACTTTCCTTCATATTACAACTTATCCTTATTAATTCCTTTTTATTCCTTTAATTATATTAATTCCTAAAATTACCTTCTAATATTATTACAAGTCAAAAATTAAACTAAAATTGATATCCTTCACTTTGGACCACTCGACATTTTTTGCATAGCAAAATAATAATTAATTCAATTCTTTAAATAATCATATAAACAATTAAATAAATCATTTAAATTAACATTTAGCAACAAATATAACTTAAAACATGATAAAAATCCTATTTTTCATATCATAACCCACTCGACAATTTCATGCAAAAATACCAAAATCAATACTTTAAATTAATTAAAAACAATCATCAATAATTCATCAATTAAACTTAATAATAACAATAAAAATTATACTTTAAACATGAAATCATCAAGATTAGACTAAAACAAGATTAAAATCAACCCTTTGTTACATAAGAACCACACGGCTTTTTTGCCACAACAAGATTATCAAGATTAATTTCAAGATTCAACAATAACATGTTTAAATTAAAGATTAAATTAAGGATTACTAATACTAATTCAAGATTTAACAAGATTCAATGATAAAAATCAGATTTTTAATTCCCTTTTTAATAATTAAGCCATTCAACATTTTTTGGTAACATGAACAAAATTAAGTGTTTTTAAATTAAGACTTTAATCTAACAATTAAACAATCAAGATAATTATATTAATCCAAGAAAAGATCATTAAAATCATCTTCAAATCACTCGACATTCATAGGAAAAATCAAGAACAAGATTAGACAATTTTCATACAATTATATCATACAATCATACAATTAAATAAATTGCTTAATCATAAAAATTAATTAAAACATGTAAAGATCCATCAAGATTCATAAAAATAACATGAATATTATTTTACATGGTTCGAAATTTCCATCCTAAACATGATACTAAATCATTCAAAATTCCTAGTTCAATCCTAATTAATTATATAGAAAACTACTCTAATCTAAGAGAGATAGTCTAGTTACCTAAGATTCGGAAAGAACATCAAGAAAAATCATCCCTTTGGAATTCGAAACCACAAGGCCAACTAGAGGAAAAGTTAGGGTTTTGAGAGCTTTTGAGATTAGGGTAAAAATATAAGTATTGTTCCTATTTAATTTAAAAGGAACAAAAAAAAACAAAAAAAAAAAGTAAAACAACATAAGGGGGCTGTGAGGGAGAAGAGGAAGAATAGGATTTGTTGAGCTAGTTAGGGAGACTTGGTAAGGTAGTTAAAATAGGGTTTTATTAATTCAAAAATAATTAAGATATTATTAATTAAATAAATATAGATTTACCTAATTAATAATAAATTAGAAAAGAAAATAATCTTGGCCATTAATGTAAGGGGGCCGGCCAAGCTAAAAGAAAATTGGGTCCTTGGGCCCAATTTCGAGATAAGGAACAGAAAATAAAAAAAATAAAAAAACAGTCCAAATATGCGGGCCATTTGGACTTAGAATAATAAAATAATATCAATAAACCGCGAAATTCTCTGGCCCTAAATTTCGGGTTATTACACCTAGTATCCCACACATTATCCTATAAAAAAAAATATTCATCATGTATACAATATGTGTTCACCTTGTAATTTTTTTTAGGTTAATTATAAAGAAGGAAATTCGAAAATTTAAAAATAGATCATTGATAAATTTTATTAAGGGTGGAAAATAATGTAGATTCAGTGATTCCCCTAAATATGAAATAAAAATTCATACTCCGTAAAACAAATTTAATTTGAGGCCATTATAATTTTGGGACATTGTGTTGTTGGACTCATTGAATACCTTCAATGCTATTAATTAATACATAAATTGATTTTAATAGGTTGTTTTGGGTTATAGGTAAAACATTTGACAGCAATAACTAGTTCCTTTAGCATGTGAATTTTTATTGCTATGTAATTGAGGGATAAAAAATCGGGATGTAGCAGGGTGGATGTGAATACCCCATCTTCCGCATCCACATTGACCTTAAATTTTCTACTAGGTCATCACCAACCCTCGTAAACTATGAATATGAATATGATATCGGATTTCCACGAGGCCATCACCAACTCATAGGGCTATATTTAAGGAACTAAATTTTAGTTAAATTAAACATTTATTAAATCAATTTAAGCGTATGTTGGCATGTATTCGTAAAGCTTTATTGCATCAATTTATGGATAGACGATCAAGAGTTAGAAGCTAATGTTATAATTAACCATGCAACACAAATTAATTAAACAAGGTCATAACATACTACTTACAGGCCAAGCCGGCAACACCACATATAGGTAGCTATAAATTAATTAAGAGTCCAGAAATTTAAAGAATATTAAAGATATGACAACATTATTACACACACAAAAAAATGACTTGAATTATATATGTTATATTGTATGAACCAAGTGATGGAAATAAACTAATGAAAACCCTTAAATGGAAAATGATATGTAGAAATAATGAATCATAGTTGTTCCGGTATGGGTTTACCGACAATGTTTTGTGATGGTGTAGAAGTGTTTACAGGGACAGCTTTAACCAGCACGGGGAAACAACACGGTGAGCTAACCCCGGGGTATCTACGAGGAAAGACCCTCGATGCTTAAGTTAGCAAAAGGAGATTAGGTATATATGAGAGATAAAGAGGAGAGAGAATAGAGAGATAGAAGTTGGTTAAGTCTTAGTCTTCTATTATAGGAGATGTCTTGGCGGTCAAACCATGACCGTCAAGGAAGGGTGCTTTCCTAGAGTCGGTTCCGGCAACGTTGATGACCGGCAACCTATGATATTTCCATCATTAATACGGCATGTGTCCTCTGATACCGTCATCACTGGGACGGCATCTTGAGAGGTACTGCCTATGTTGGCTGTCTTGAGTTGACAGTGACCGTTAGTCTTTGTAGTTGGCATTTAGGTGGTATCTGACATCTTGGTCGTGACGTTAGGTCCTGCCGGTTTACCGGTAGGGCCCCATACAACTAGCCCCCCAAAAAGTATCAATACCGACACGTTGGTGATGCTTTTTCGAAAAATGAGTCGCCAACAAGATGTTAGGTTAAATTTTCCCGCCCGTTCGTTTGCATGTTACACGCGTCAGTAGAATATGAAATGTTTGCTTTTTTGGAGAGTGGGTCCCACAGCACCATATATATCTGTTTTGACGGTTGGTTTTCTCTTTCTTCACCTCAAAAAATTTCAAAAAATTTCTGATAACAAATTTCTTTTCTTTCTCTCTCTAACTGTTCGTTGCTCGTACTTCCTTCGTCTTCTTCCTCGATATTCTGAAAAAGTTTTATTGTTTCACCATTGTTACTGTGCGAAAGTTGTAGAAGAACTTCGAACTCTGCATAATTTTAGGTTAGCTACCCTTTTTATGCTTTATTTGAATTGTTTACTTCGAATTTAGTTTTGTAGAAGAACAAATTAAAAATGACTCTTCTTCAAATTGGTGTTTCCGAAAATGAATTTCGAAAATTAATCTTCTTCAAATTAACTGTCCACCGTCTTTTTTCTTTTTTTTTTGGAAACTTATCTTCGAAAATTATTACTTCTCAGTTTTCGTGAATAAGTTCGAAAATGGTTTTGGAGAGAAGGTACTTCGAAAATATTTCTCTTTCGTTTTACTGCCTTTGCATTAGTGTATGTTTGTTGTGGCCGTTGCATTTTAACTTTTATGCCTTTTGGCAGTTTTTCAAATGATGTCGGATATTAGTGATAGTCAAAACGATAGTAGGATTCTGGAGAGCAGCGACAGCGACGATTCGTCTTTGTCTAAGTCGTCCACTTTGTTGTCGTCATGCCCTACAGAAGGTGAGCCGTCGTCTCAAGCTATTACTAGCACCGCCGTCAATGAAGTCATTGCCGGCGAGTTGGAGGAGCCTGGCGTGTGCACTTGTGTTTCTCGCAATCTTAAACTTAAAAAAGGATGCCCTCTTCACTCGAGAAGAGGAGAGGAGACATCCAGGCGTTCACGCCGTAAGAAAACCGGGAGTAAAGCTGCTGGCAATGTTCGTCCGACAGCTGTACTGCTGCCTGGAGGACTTGTGCCTAGGCAAAGGCGTATTCCTGAGTTTTCTTTAGTTTTAAAAAGAGATGCGGACGGCGAGGGCACACGTAATCCGTCAGGCTTCAATTATGAGCAGCAACATGAAGTTAGGGATATTCGAGGCGTTCTGCGTAAATCCGGCAACCCAATGTAGACCGTGATGTCCGAGCGATATTGGTTTTCTTCACTGCGGTCTGCTTTGGAGTTTGAGCAATATGGCTCGAATGAAGATCCGTCACGCCCTAACCCATTTGCAGAACTTGGTAATTATTTTATTCATATGTGTTTTTCTTACTCTTTTCCCTTTCTCTTTTTTTTTTGTGGCATATTGCAGTAGTTGACATGGAACCGGGTGACGCCCATTTAATTAATACTGCTTGGCAAGAGGCCGGCCAAGAGTGGTTTGACGGTCTGGACGCCCTGCCGTCACCAGTATTTGAAGCATTGCAATTTGGTGCCGTCCAAGAGGATGACAAGGAACATCCCCTGCTTCGCACCCCTTATACAGATTGACTGACTGAAGTCAAGATATGGACTGGCGGTGAAGCCACGTACATCAAGTGGTTCAAGGACGACCATTATATACCTGCCAACTGGGAGCTGGCGGTGCCGAAGGAGAATGAAACAGTGATGGTGCCTCCTGCCGGGTATTTCCCAGTGTATTTGGGGCACTTCCGGTGGGGTCTTAGGTGCCCTTTTGACTGGTCGATTATGTCGGTGCTGCGACATTTTAGAATTAGTTTAGTTCAGTTAGAGCCCTTGTCCCTGTTGATGTTGGTATCGGTGTTGTGGGTTTGTCGGTATCTCAAGATGAAGGTGAACCTACATGTTATTCGGGCATTAATGTCCGTGAAGAAAAACAGCTCGGCTGCCGGGTGCTACACTTTCCAGTCGGTCACTGGTAAATTATTGGCGTACCCCAAAGTTAGCTCCTATAAGAATTACATGGGCAAGTGGTTTTGGGTAAGGGCGCCAGAAGGTTTCCAGTTAGACTTCCCTTTGGGTTTTACCGATCCCAGCCCTACCATGGGGCACATTCCACGTCGAAAGTTGACTGCTGAAGAGCAGTTGACTATCGACTATTTTAGACATGTAGGCGGCATTCCTACTAAGTGGATGCCGGATTCTGGGTATCTAGTGGAAAATCGACCCCTTGCCTACGTCGGGTTGTGCGGTGACGTGGGGGTTTCAGAAGCTGGTAAGAAAGGGTGTGTTGTCTTGCTTTATGCTTGTTACTTTAATACTTTCTAACTTGTACAACTAATTTGCTTATTGGTGTTCTGATAGTATGTTTCCTGTTGTCTGTTTTTCAGAGTTGGACTTAGGGAAGTTGAAGCTGCCCAAAAAGGATTCTGAGATGGCGGTTGAAACTTCCGCCACCGGTACTGCTGGTGCTGGCGCCTCTACTGTTGGCACTAGTCCTCCTGGCGCCAGGATCTTGGTAGCCAGAAGCAGTCGTGGCAGTCATCGCCCTTCTAGCCGTCAGAGGGTGGTAACTATAACAGTGTCGGTCTCTCAGAGATCTGCTGGCGCTGATGCCACCCAAGAAGGGGTCGTTACTACGAGGAGGCCAGCTCCCTCCACAAGGGGCGGTCGGACCAAGTCTGCTGCCATTCGTCATCAAGAACGAGTGGTGACAAAAAGAAAAGAGGTGGCTCCCTCTCCTGAAAAGCCTGCCAAGGTGGCTAAGTCCTCTGCTGTCGATTCTGTAATACCCCACATTTTCAGTCCTTTTAAAAGTAATGATTTTTGTGATTTAAATAATAAAAACATTATTTATTCATTTTCGATAACTAAATTTTGAAATAAAATATTTGAAATGAATTTTGGGCGCCAAATTATTTTTAGAGAAAAGATTCTACTTTATATTATTAATCTATTTTCGTTTTCAATAATAAATTTACCTATTTTTGAAATATGTTAATTGTTTGATAAATTTCTATTAATGATTTATTTTCACTAATTAGTTTCCAAATATATATGACTATTTAGTTTGAAAGTCTTTGGGATATAATACCCTTAAATTTACGTGCTTTATTTACGTGAATATATTCTTGTGTATTTTACTTATTTAATTTATTGTTTAACTTGTGATGAAATTGTATAAAATATTTTCTAAAATATTTATCTATTTATTTATTTATCTATTTTCTGGGAATATGTTGCTAAAAACAATTTTAATGTGGTTAACAATATTTGGTTGTTAATATAAAATATATATATATATTTGATATGAAAGTTTTACTCTTATTTCATACATAACTCATTTGCATGATTAAAATATATGTAATTAGTTATATTAGTCTTTATTGTTTGGCATTAATGAGTCAAGTATTCGGAAACTTCTAGAAGGTTCAAGAATAATGTGGATGGTGGTAGAGGGTGACTCTAGAATGTTCAAGAGTATTCTTATAGGAGTATTCTAGAATGGATGCATCTAGGATCTTCCAAAGGGTTCTTGTATGTACTTGAAGATTCTAGGTTGTTCTACTATGTACATGTAAATTCTAGAACCCCCCATTTGAGGAGGTTAGAATATTCTAGAATTAGGAATATAAATTCTCCATTAATTCATCTCACCTTTCCCCTCCCCTTTGGCCAGCTATATAAACAGCCTTTAGGCTGATTTGTTTCAAAAATTTTCATCTCTCACAACCTCACAAAATATACTCAAGGTTCTAGTAGAGTTTTGGGAGTTTTTCCTTGGTGATCTTTGAAGCAATTTCGATGAAATCTAGTGCATATACCTCATCCTTTTTCATGGTAACTAACGTTGTTTCCAACCTAGAAATCATATAGTTTAGGATTATATTTTAGGGTTAAAATCATGTTTAAATGGATTAAAATAAACTAGACTATTTTTGTGTTGATTTTAGCCTTAAAATTTGGATTTAACATGGAATTATGTAATTATTTTTATTCTGAATTTTTGTATGTTTAGGGTATTTTCAGAAGTTATTTTTGGATTATATTGGTGTGAAATTTTCATGAATAAATTATTTTGGAGTATTATGCACAATTTATTAATTATGATAATTGTTGTGATGAATTTTGTACAACATATTTCATGAAATTTTTGTGTGATATGTGTGATTGTATAATCTAAACTTTTATATGTTTTAAGGATAAAATAATGGTTTATTATTTATGTTGGTAATTTATTCAATGATTTGTTGTAAAATTGTTTCTATGAATTGTTGGCGAATTTCGCTTTAGTCCAATTTCTAGGCGAAACACTGCCCAAATTTTTAGTGATATCATATTATAATTTGGCCTTGATATATTATGGTTTTGGGAGTATTTTTCGTGGTTTATGGGTTTAATCATGCTTAATTGTTGAATTTAGGATTTATTTAATTCACTATGTAACTTGTGATGGAATTGTGTAAATAAAATCTGGAAATTAACCTGCTGGCCGTGTGGTATGTAAAGGTGTTTATCATGCTTTTAATTTTACTTTGGGCTTAAACTGTGCTTGGTTATGTCCTTGATGAATTATAGAATTATTTGTGCAAGTTTGATTAATTTTGATTAAGTGTTGATGATGATTTTGGTGATGCCAAATTCTGGACATCAGCTTTGTATGGTCTAAGATGATGTTTTATTGATGTATTTTGACCCTTAATCATGTTTTAAATGGTTAATAATTAATAGGAATTGTTTGAGTACAAGTTTGGCTGAAATCGATATTTTTGCGATGAGCTTGTCTATGTTACTTGTTGCTTATTTTTGAGTGTGTAAATGATTAATATTTTATTTTGAAATTTAAATTTGATTTAGTATTGGGCACATGTTAGTTGTGGGTGGATAATGGAAGTTGTAATTTCGGGTTTTGTCAGTAAATAAAGTGGGATTTGGAATGAGTAAATAAGAACGATGTATTTTATCGAACATGTGTCTAGGAGGTTATTTATAATTGTTAGTTGGAGCTATTGGGCTGCGGGATTCAATGGTTAGATAAGTTATGTTTCTTGGGCTGCGGGATCCAAGAACAATATTTATTTACCTGGGTTAATTGTTGACGTCCGGGAGTTCGGGAGGTGTAAGACCATATTTTGGGCATCCATCCGGCACCGGGAGATCTGGCCAATCTTAGACCAGTCGGCTGCGGGATCGATTATGGTAGTGTAAGTCCATATTTTGGGCATCTACCTGACAAACCTTAGGAAGTGGTACTGCGGGATACCACTAGCGATCGTTCCATTTGCAATTACAAATGCCTGTGTTTATTGTTGGTAGTGTCAGTCCATATTTTGGGCGTCTACCTAACGTACTTTAGGAGTGGTACTGTGGGATACCACTAGTGGTCATTCTGTCTTCAGTATGTGTATTGATTTGGGGAGTTGGGATTTAATTGTGTTCATAACACTTATTTGTGAATTTGGGTTCTTTTGTGTTATAATAGCTTTATTGAGATGTCATTGGAGTTCTTATCTTTTGGATGAAGCATATGTTTGTTGTAATGTTGTATTGTACTAATTGGTTCTGCAGGTGGGTTATGGACGAGGTTATGGTAAGTGGTGGTTGTTTGTATTGAATGACATGAATGCCTCTTGTTATTTATGGATACTGATTTGACTCCCTGATCTATGATTCTGAACTTGTGTTTTCTATGTTGGGGAGAATTGTTAGTTACTCGCCACTGACAGTGGAGTTGTATTCATTTTTCAGATGCTGATTGACCGCAGGATTGTAAAGGGTTGGACGGTGTGTGTGTGAGGATTGGTATTAGGAATCCTTTCCATTAGCTTAGACATCATAGTCTGTATGGCATGGCCAAAATTCCCTATTTTATGATTTATGTTTAAGTAGTTTTGATTTCTAGACTTATGTATAGGTGTTTATACCTCGTACTTTGGACTTGTAATGGTATTGGACTTTCTTTAATCGGACTTATTTATATTATTTTGGGTTATGTTTCTTAGAACTTAAGTGGCATTCCCGTCCGGTGCCCTATCTTCCGCTTGTATCCTCTGTTTTTAAGGACAGGGTGTTACAGATTCTATACCGCCTAGGTCCGCCATTGTGGTTGCCACCGTTGCCCCAAGTTCTACTCCTTCCCACCCTGCACCTACTACTACTGAGGTGCTTCCCATTGATAGTGCCAGTATGGCCGGGAAGTCGCCCACTACTATAGCCGTGGAGGTTGCCCAGGAGGTAGTGGTAGAGCTGGGGGCAGAGGCTACCAGTGTTGGCGTTACCCCTCCGGAAGAGGCTAACTTACCTGTTCAGGAGGTGGTAATTGTGGAAGATGAGACAGCAAATGGCTGTCTCGAGAATGCCGCCAAAGAGAGAGCACGGAAGAGGGCTCGTGAAAAGGCCCTGAAAGCTCCGGAAGTTCCGGAGATTGACCCCTCTGAGGTATGGTGTCTTTGTTCCTTTTCTATTTGTTTGTATTTTATTTTTTACACAAGTGTTGATGCCGAATCTAATATGGTCTTCCTTAGCTGGATTTATTTTTGCAGGGCAAATCTCTTACCGCCGATGATTATCGGATGGAGTACCTAGGGCCTCATTTTGGTCGTAGCGTCGCCGTTCCGCGGCGCGGTGCTGGAGGGACTATTGAGGTGGATGCCTCCAAATCCTTTTCCTTCCCACTACCTGGGGATGTGTAGGTGAGGGCGGGGTCGTGGGGGTATGGTTATGCCACGATCCCAGACCACTTTAGGCCGGGACCGAGTCCTTTGGGACCATACTTCCATCCTCAATTAGATGTCCGTATCTACGAGTCACTGATGGCAGATTTAAGCCTGCCTGGGGGTGACATGGGATACCGGCTGCTGCAGGGGGTGAGAATACCGGCTGATCGAAGTCAAGAAAGGTGGGTGAACCCAGCCCAAGTCTTGTGCCACGACGTTGCTTGTGTTAGTTCCCTTGCTCTCCCTTCTATGTATATATATGTATGTTTTGTTACTTTACTCCTCTCTTTTTTTTTTTATTTAGGCTGCAAATTCTGCCGCTGAGTTGGCCGAGGCATACTGGTCATGTGCAGCTGATCTCGAGCATGCACGAAAGATAACAAATCCCTTGATGGAGGAAAACAAGGATCTGAAAAAGGGTGCCGAGGAGAGAGAGACTGAGATGTCAAAGCTGCAGGCGGAAGTGGAGGCCTTGAAGAAACAGGCAGCTGATGCTGAGGCTGCGTGTGTGGCATCAAAAAATCTGGCAGCTGAGACTGAAGCTGCCTTGACTGCTGCTAGAAAACAAGCGAGTGATGCTGAGACTGCCGGTCAGGTGTTGCGGCGAGAGGTAGATGCTGCTAAGACTGATTTGCAGTCTGTGAGGAGGGAAGTGGGTGCTGCTAATAAGAGGGCTGAGGCTGCTCTTATAGTAGTGAAGGCTGCCAAAAAGGATGCAGCTGATGCCAAGGCAGAGGCTGAAGCCACAAAGGACAAAGCCAAAGCCGCTATCCAGAAGGATTCTGAGGAAATGGAGGGTGCCAAGGCGAAGGTGGTAGGCGATTTTGTCAAGTCTACTGACCTTCGTCAATTTTGCACACTGCGGTTCGATGGTGGTTGGATTGTTGCCATGAGATGCGTGCTGGCACTTCACCCAGAAGTTGACTGGGTGGCGGTTGAAAATGCCTTTAATGAAGGGATGGCTAGCGAGCCTCTGAATGAGGAGGATGTGTTCCCTGAGGAGCATGTTGGCAACTTTTCGCCTCGTCTTACCGGGGTGCCGGCAGCAAAAGGTGGCGAAGCAGACCCGGAGGCCACAGCTGCTTCTATTGTTACTGAGGATGCTCCTGAAGGGGCACAATGATGTGTTGGGCAGCCTTCTCCTGTTCTTTCCTCTTGTAATTCTAATTCTTCTTTTTTGTTGTAGTGTTTTGTGTACATATTTTTTTAGTACTTGTTTTGTAATTTTTTGATGTTTGTCAAAATGGGCTGCCATGCCATTAAGTTTTTAACATGTAATGCCGCCAGTCATTACTGGCTTTTGAAAGTATATAAAATTTCTCATTTTGTCAAAAATGCTTGCCTTTTATTTTTGTTGAATTTACTCCATATTTTGCAATATTTATGGATTTCGTCGTTATTGTATTGCAAATGTAATCCTTCCTTTAATTTTTTGTATTGCAAATGTAAAAAAGCTTTTATCTTGCAATTTTATTGCAAATTTCCTTGCTTTTTATTGCAAATATTTAGGTTGATTGTTACTTATGACTTTTAGTATCGTCCAGTCTTTTAGCTGCTAACGCATGTTTTTGGCAGCTAGGCTTTTTGGATGACAGTGGCCTTTGGCCTTAGCTGTCATCTGGCCTTTTGGCTGCTGAGGAGTATTCTTGGCAGCTAGGCTTTTTGGATGACAGTGGCCTTTGGCCTTAGCTGTCATCTGGCCTTTTGGCTGCTGAGGAGTGTTCTTGGTAGCTAGGCTTTTTGGATGACAGTGGCCTTTGGCCTTAGCTGTCATCTGGCCTTTTGGCTGCTGAGGAGTGTTCTTGGCAGCTAGGCTTTTTGGATGACGGTGGCCTTTGGCCTTAGCTGTCATCTGGTCTTTTGGCTGTTGAGGAGTGTTCTTGGCAGCTAGGCTTTTTGGATGACGGTGGCCTTTGGCCTTAACTGTCATCTGGCCTTTTGGCTGCTGAGGAGTGTTCTTGGCAGCTAGGCTTTTTGGATGACAGTGGCCTTTGGCCTTAACTGTCATCTGGCCTTTTGGCTGCTGAGGAGTGTTCTTGGCAGCTAGGCTTTTTGGATGACAGTGGCCTTTGGCCTTAGCTGTCATCTGGCCTTTTGGCTGCTGAGGAGTGTTCTTGGCAGCTAGGCTTTTTGGATGACAGTGGCCTTTGGCCTTAGCTGTCATCTGGCCTTTTGGCTGCTGAGGAGTGTTCTTGGCAGCTAGGCTTTTTGGATGACAGTGGCCTTTGGCCTTAGCTGTCATCTGGCATTTTGGCTGCTGAGGATATTAAATTTGTACATGGTTAAAAAACCTAAGTAAGTAAAAATGAAACTTAGTTGTACCAAAGATTTAGCCTCTATACATAGGCATGATATTCACCTGCATCCAGAGATCTTGTTAAATTAAAAACCTAAGAGTTAAATTTGTACATGGTTATTAAAACAAGACATCGACTTGCTAACAGAGATCAGACTTATCACAGAACTCCGCCAAGCAGTGTACAAAGATCAAATTAAAAGGGCGTATAATAAAAAAGTACACCACATGCCTATGCAAGATGGCGACTTGGTTCTAAGAAGAACTGACGCTACCGGCAAGCAAAACAGAGAAGGGAAATTAACGGCAAATTGGGAAGGGCTTACAGGCTTACGGCATCTTCACCTGATTCTTATCAGACACGTTAATACGTAAAATTTATAGAGGCTAAATTAACGGCTTACGGCAAATTGGGAAATTAAGTTTACGGCATTTACGGCATCTTCACCTGGCAAAACAAAGAATACCGGCAAGCCTGTAACCAAAGATTTACGGTAAGCCTCTCAAAAGCCCGTCCAGCGGTAGCCCGAATTAATCAGCTGCATCTTCACCTGAAACTGGGGGGGGTCCACCGTCAGTGGCGAGTAACTAGGCTGTCCCGTTTAATCGAGGGACCGCTAAACACATAATATCATAGAAAAGAGCATAAAAACCATACAATAATCTAATACATGTTATACAAATAACAATACAAGGTGCGTATAAAATACGTACAAAAATACGTATACGGTTACGTACAAAATACGTATAAAAATACCTGCAGAAATACGGTTAGAATACGTAGAATCTACGTATAATGTACGTATACCATACGTATAATCATACCTGCAAAATACGGCTAGGAATACGTACAAAATACACGTATAACACACTCATACATACATGCATACATACATACATACGTACATGCTTACATACAATCTCATACGAATACAGAAATACACAGCGGAAGACTTATACTATTCTCAATACATATCCTTATAACATTATACTCTTATAACCCAATCATCCCAATTCCTTTAAATCATAACCTACATCTTATGTTATACATCTTATGTCATATTACAATATGTATATCATATCTTATATTATTCATTAACTTATACTATATCTTATCGAACATGTCATTCATATCATATCTTATCATTCGTATCATTCATATCATATCGTATCATTTCATATCATTCTTATCTTTCAATGGACCGGTCACTATAACTCGTTGTGGATCCCGTTTGCACCACAACTTTCCTAGAACATGCCGGGGTGGGCTCGTGTACCCAACCCGTAGCGGATCTCGTTTGCACCACTAAGCCTAAGCTATGGCCATAACCCCTAATAGCAGCTCGTGTACTACTACTAGACGACTACATATCCTAAGACCCAGAACTGCGCGGGGGAACTCGTGTGTTCGTCCCATTGAGCAGTGGCTTCGACTTAACATAAAGGGGGGCCGTGAGGGAGAGAAAGAGTAGGGGAAAAGAGAGATTTTAGGGGAGACTTGGCAAATTAGGTTAGACTAGGTTTTAGAAATTTAAATTAATTCTTTAATTTAATTAATTTGATTAATTAAAAATCATTTAAATAATTAAATTAAACAAAAGAAATAACATTGGCCCAAAACAAGGAGTGGACCGGCCATGACATAAAAGAGAGGAAAAATTGGGTCATTGGCCCAATTTGAGAAAAAGAGAGAAAAATAAAGATACAACAGTCCAAACTAATGGGCCCTTTGGACTTAGAATAAATAAAATAATTAAGAGTGATGAAAATGAATAAAGGGACAATAGGCTTCCTTAATAGTAGGAGGAAAATATATGGGCAAGGATATAAAAATAGAATTTTGGAAATAGGGTTAAAATAGACAAAGAATTAATAATATGTGTTAAACAAATTAAATAGAATAATAAAAGGAAATTAATTAAGGAAGCATTGTAACAATTGGGCTCGGATTTTGGCAAGATAAAAAGGAAAGGTTAAGGCTAGGCTCAAAATAATTAGATTGCTACACAAAAATAATAATTAATTAAATAATAATCAATTAAATAGTTAATTAATTATACATTTAATTAATAAATAATTTTTTTTAAAATATCCCAAATTTTCGGGGTATTACAGTTCACCCTTGTTTATTTTTATCATTATGGCCTGGGATCCCGCCACTCTTAAGTGACATCGTTTTTACCACTCGACTTGCAACCGAGTGGGGCTCTAGTGGGCATGGTTACTTATCTTTGGAAACCCGTTCGATGTTGAATCCAAATCTCCTTATAAACTGATAGAGTCTAGGAATGTATGGGATTGGTCATATAGTGTATAGCAGGTTATCATTTGCATTATTTATTTATGTTATATTATATGTGCATATCTTGTTGTATATATGTACTCAGCTTTTGCTGATTACGTGCTTTTGTGTGTGCTTTCTTTGGTCATGGCCCTCGCCTTAATGACCCTGTGATGAACCAATTTATACAGTTGTATTATTGGGGAGCAGCATTTACACAGGTCAACTTAATGATGTGAAGTTCAAGTTTTCAGCATACGCATGGTCTTGGGATTGGTGTGAAGAGAGAATTTTTATTAATGTATTTGAGCTTATTTTAAAATATTATTTCATTTAATTTATTTGGTTTAAATAATTGTTAAAGTTTTTCCGCTGCAAAATTCTGAGTAAGCCGAAACGTTTTCACACGTGGCGGTAATGCTTTGGAAATTTCCTTTCAAATATATTTTATGTCTTAATTTTGAATAATACTTAGAGTTTTCAACTAGGGAATTTTCAGGGTGTTACACATGACGAACCGTCCGTGGCTATGGTCCATTCTTGAGTTGGGTCCGTCACAGCAAATGATGTTTCTGCGATAAAATCTGCCAATGCTTGTGCTTTAATTGCGTTCCTAGGTTTGAAAGATATTTCGTATTCTGACAACTCTATTCCCCACTTCATCATTCTGCCCGACACTGCCAACTTTATGAGAGCTTTGTCCAGCGGGTGATTGGTGAAGATCAGGACGGGATGAGCATCGAAGTAAGGGCGTAAACGTCGTGCCATGATCATAATGGATAACACCAGTTTCTCAATTGATGAGTATCTGATTTCAGCGCCGTTTAACACATGGCTGGTAAAGTATACCGGCATTTGAGTTTTTTCCCTTTCGACCAGTAGTACTGCCGCCACAGTGTTGTCGGATGCTGAGATGTATACTTGCAGATGTTCTCCTTTTTCAGGCCTGGTCATTGTCGGTAGGCTTTTGAGGTGATCTTTTATTTTGTAGAATGCCTCCTTTTGCTCTACGTTCCACTCGAATTTTTTGTTTGATCGAAGTACTTTGAAGAAAGGCAAGGCGTGGGCCGCTGACTTTGCCATGAATCTAGTTAGAGCCGCCATTCTACCCGTCAGTTTTTGTACTTCTTTGATTTTTGTTGGCTCTGCCATGTCTGCTATGGCCTTGACCTTGTCTGGGTTGGCGTCTATTCCTCTTTCTGATACCATGTATCCCAAGAATTTGCCGGATGTGACGCCAAACGTACATTTTTTAGGGTTTAATTTCATTTGAAATTCCCTAAGTGTTGAAAATGTTTCATCAAGGTCGGCAAGGTGTTCGCCTTGGGTTTTGCTTTTTACTATTATGTCATCAACATATACCTCGACATTCCTTTCTTTTTGCTTGCTGAAGACTTTATCTACCAGCTTTTGATAGGTTGCACCGGCGTTTTTAAGCCCAGAAGCCATGGCTTTGTAACAATAAACGCCGGCATTAGTCACGAATGTTGTCTTGGGTCTGTCTGACTCTAGAAGGCTAATTTGATGATATCCCGAAAAAGCGTCCATAAAACTAAGTAGTGCATGGTTTGCTGTAGAGTCCACTAGTTGATCTATTCTTGGGAGTGGATAGCAATCTTTTGGGCAATGGCGGTTTAGAACAGTGAAGTCGACGCACATTCGCCATTGTCCGTTTTGTTTCTTTACCATTACCATATTAGCTAACCATTCAGGATAGTCACAAGGTTCTATGAACCCTGCCAACAAAAGTTTATTTATTTCGTTCTCAATAGCCTCATTCTTCTCAGCTGAGAATGATCTTTTCTTTTGTTTTACAGGCCTAACGCTATCATATACATTAAGCCTATGTTGTATTACAGAGGTGTGGATGCCTGGCATCTCATCAGTAGAAAAGGCGAAGACATCAGCGTTGTCTTGCAATAATTGAACCAAGTTGATCTTCATTTGGGCCGACAACTTTTTCCCTATCTTGACGGTTCTGGAGACATCCGTGGCGGATAAAGGTATATCCTCTACGTCTTCGTCGGGTTTCGGTCTAGGGAGACCGTCGTCATCTGGGCGACCATTGATGTCGTCCATTGATATGGGAGAGACTTCTGGTTGTCGTTTCCTTTTGTTGTTATTGCCGGTGTTCAGCTGAGGTGGAGGCGGAGGTCTCATGGCAGTCACGTAACATGAACGTGCTACCTCTTGGCTCCCTTTCACTTTTGCTGGGTAGCCGTCATCGGCTATGTATAGCATAGTTAAGTGATAGGTAGATGGTATGCCTTTGATGTCATTCATCATTGGTCGCCCAATGATGGCGTTATAAGCACATGGTATGTCGACCACCAAAAATTCTATCATCGTTCTTTTGACTTGCCTACCCTCCCTTAGCTGCGTTGGCAGTCTAACTATGCCTTCCGGTATCACCCTGGCTCCTGTGAAACCACTTATTGAGTAGTGTACCGGTTTCAGATATTTTTCTTCTATCCCAAGTTTATTGAAGGCCTCTCGGAATAGGATATTAGCAGAGGAACTGCCATCAACTAAGACGCGATGGACTTTGCAGTTCGCAATAGACAAGTTGATCACCAAGGGGTCATCATGTGGGTATATGATGCCCTTAGTGTCCTCAGCTGTGAATGTCATTTCTGGCACGTCTGCCGACCCCGCCCAGTGATGGCGGTCATTAAAGTTAACTTGATGACGGACCTCCCGCAGGCTTGTTCGGGCGCCGCTAAGGGTTCCGCCATGTACTGGTCCCCCTGTGATGACCAATATGTCGGGTTGGAAATCTGTTTGTTTTTGTTTCCCCTTCCACCCCCTATCGCCATGCTGTTAGTGGCGGGGTGAATCATCTTTCCTTTTATACTGGGCCAGCCGCCCTCTACTTACTAATTCTTCGACATTTTCTTTCAGATGGGCACACTTATCGGTGATGTGCCCCTAGTCGTTATGAAACTCGCACCATTTAGACTGGTCGCAGTTTGGTGTATTCATTTGCCTGGGGTGCCTCCACTTTTCATCTTGTTTGTGGAGCGAATAGATCTGTGAACGTTGAGTGTTGAGCTCTTTGTAGCCGCCACCTTTCTCTGTTCGCGGTTTTTTCTCTACATTCCCCCCTTCTTCCCCGCGTCTTTTTTCCGCGTTTCTAGTATAGTATTCCTTTCTTTCGAAAGGAGCTTCTTTTTTGAACTCTTTTTTGTAACTTCTATCTTCTACCGCCCCCTTCTCTGTTGAGGTGTCGGCACCTATCCGGCAGAATTCTTCTGCCCGGATCTATTCATTAGCTTTCCCTAGGACGCCCCCCAAGGTTGTCAGATTTTTGCGTCCCAGGTATTGGCGAAATGGACTTTCTTGCAGTCCTGACATCAGTGCCAAGATTGCAACTTCTTGCTGCATATCAGGTATAGTCACGGCTTCCGTCGTGAATCGAGCAATGAAATCTCTAAGGCTTTCTTGACGCCTTTGTTGTATTCCCATTAACCCGCTCGTCAGCCTTTGTCTTCTTTTGTTGCTGACAAAGTGTGACAAGAATCGAGAGGACAAGTCCCCCCAACGGGCTATAGTAAAGTTTGGTAGTGATTTAAACCAACTTTGAGCTATGCCAATAAGGGTTGTCTGAAAAACCCGGCACCAGGCGCTGTTAACCGTGGTGTAAAGTTGCATATGGCCTTCGTACGCGGATATATGATCCGATGGGTCAGATGTGCCATCATACTTGCAGTTTGGCATTTTAATTTTTGGCACCTCCTCCTCGCTGAAGGCTAAAACGAAAGGGGTTCCTTGTGGGAGGACCCTCTCTACGTGGCCGGCAGCTGCAGGGGTTGCTGCCCTTCTTCTTATCAGGTTGTCGCCAAAGTTTGTTTCTAACCTCCTGCTGGGGGTAATTCTATTCTCGGCCGAAACTTGAATGTTTTCTGAGTATCCAGGGGGAGGTCTGGATCTAGTTTCAGCCTCGGAAAAGTCCCATTCTAACTCTTCCTCTTACTCTGTTTTTAAGGATTCCATGTTCCTTATTAGGGACCCTGGTGTATGACGTGTTTTGGGCTTCTTTTTGGCTGCTGCCAAAGTGCTGAGAACAGCGATGGCATTTTGTAGCTGCTCTGGTGTGAATTGGCTGAATATTTCTAAACCAGAGTTTGGAGTTGTCTCTAGTTTGGGTTCAGGGGTTTTCTCACGCTCTACTATTGGAGTGTGGACCGTTTTTTCACTGTGAGTGGGTTTCGGGCTAGCCTCTTTTTCTGGCTGACTGGGGGTGGTCATTTTATGTTTTTTGCAGTTAGGGTGTTTTTGTTTTTTTTTAGGTGGATTTTTGTAAGAAATCCCCACAGTCGGCGCCAATTGTTCCGGTATGGGTTTACTGACAATGTTTTGTGATGGTGTAGAAATGTTCACAGGGACAACTTTAACCTGCACGGGGAAACAACACGGTGAGCTAACCCCGGGGTATCTCCGAGGAAAGACCCTCCGATGCTTAAGTTAGCAAAAGGAGATTAGGTATATAGGAGAGATAAAGAGGAGAGCGAATAGAGAGGTAGAAGTTGGTTAAGTCTTGGTCTTCTATTTATAGGAGATGTCTTGGCGGTCAAACCATGACCGTCAAGGAAGGGTGCTTCCCTAGAGTCGGTTCCGGCAACGTTGATGACCGGCAACCTATGATATTGCCATCATTAATACGGCATGGGTCCGCTGATACCGTCATCACTGGGACGACATCTTGAGAGGTACTGCCTATGTTGGCTGTCTTGAGTTGACCGTGACCGTTAGTCTTTGTAGTTGGCATTTAGGTGGTATCTGACATCTTGGTCGTGACGTTAGTATGGTAGGTCCTGCCGGTTTACCGGTAGGCCCCCATACAATAGTGTTGTTATTTAGAAATAAACAAATATATAATGATGAAGAATATACTGTAGCAAGCAAAGCATAAGCTTGGCCAATCCTTGATATATATATAATCCACAAACTATTATAAAACATGATAATCCAGATCAAATTAAAGAGAATTAGGATCCTCTCCATTTTCTTTTCTCCATTTACTATCTTAAGATTTTAACACCTAATCTAACATTAAAATAAAATCTTTCTATGCAGAAATTGGTAAAAAGTTATTGCGGATGTAAAATTTATCTAAGTACTTTATTTTAGTTATATTAGACAATAGAGAATAAGTAATACCCGAAATGTACATAATTTTCAAATTAACTTATGCAATAGATTAAAATTAGTTCATTAACAATAATTTTTTATATAGTCATTTCGAATTTGGATGGATATCAATTAGGTTACTGTATTTTCATAAATATTATGTCTACTAACGTTGACAATGTACTTTTTTTATATTTTTTTATCAAGATTATGTAATTATTTATTGTATATAAAAAATTGTACTATTGTAGAAAAAAAAGCCATATATGTCTACTAAAGTGTATTAATGAATTTCTCTTTCATATTTTGCTAATACTAAAAATAAATATTTCCAAATGTAATAAAAAAAAAGTTTTTTTTCGATAAAATACTTATATAATACGAAGTACAATGGCTCATTCATTTTAGAATATTTTTTAAAAATGTAAAAAATAGGGAAAAAATTTTGCATACATTTTACGATTGAGATTATAAAATGTAAAAGGACAAATTAATTAAAAAAATTGAACACACTAATAATTTATAGTTCCACTTTGCTGATGCTTAAGTTATTCGATCAATCTAATGACTTCATTTACTCCCTCTAATCTCAGGCTTGAAATGCATGCCAAAGTATTGTTGCACATATCTTGAAACATATTCTGGTTTAAAATAAAGTCATATATATGATAGTTAAGCTAGTTTTTGAGCCCATCTTGCACGGGTTATTTTTAAATTTAAAAAAAAACAAGAATAAAAATTAATTTTAGAAAATACTATAGAATTCTATTATTGTTTTTATTTTTTTTTTAATGCTTACACTAAATCAATCAATAATCATCATGAGAATTTTCAAGCTGAATTCAAAACTAAAGCACAAAACATTAAATCAAAGGGGGTATGATAATTGATGAAGAGGTAATCAAAAGGACTATAATTAATGTTGTAAGAAAAAAAAAGGGTTAAAAAAATTGTCTTACAAAGATGACACTTGGCAAAAAAAGTTCTTGTGTGATTTTAAAAAACAAATTGAGAGAGAATATTATTAATCAAATTGTTTTATTATTTTTTAAAATAATATTTAAAATGTATAGAATTTAAAAGAGATCACTTAAGAAATAATTAAAGAATTCTAGAGATCTAATGATAAAATTGTCTTGAGAAAAAAAGGGAAAAAAAAGTCATTAAAAATGACATATGGTAGAGCTGAAGCAAGGATTAGCAAATGGATGACAAGTGATTATTGTATTTCAATTTTTATTTTTTTTGGGTTTTAGTGTTTAATTATCATTAAGGCTGATATTATAGTTAATTGTGACTATAATTTTGGGATAAAGAATATCATTATATGTGGCTAATGAGGGTTTAAGGATATTAATGTTGTTGTCCAATGTTTGAGGCATTGTTAGAGAGGTTAATTAAAGGGATTATTACTAAATTATATCTTAAATTAAATGTGGGGATTAAGTGTCAACTTATGATTATGTTATCATTGGCCTTGTCCTAAACATTATAATCCAGTTATGGTTGTGTCTGAATCGGTGCGAAGTTGGGCAAATTGTGGTGGTGCGAGGGTGTTTGCAGGGTGTATGGGTGTTGTGAGGGTGGCCTGGTGCGAGACTATCTGTGATGGTGCGGGTGTGTACGTTGCGAGGGTGGGTCGATGTTATTTGGGTGGTGCGAAGGAGTGTGGTGGTCTTGCGTGCGGTGATGTCGTGTAGTGTTGTGTTGATGAGTTGATTTTTTTTTACCATTTTTTTAACGTAAAATAACGGAATATTCCCTTAATTAACAAAATATTCCTTATAATTGTCATGGTTGGGAATTGATCATGAATTCAAATTTATGTGGGAATTTAAAGCTTTTTGGTGTAGCACAATTGTTAAATTTTTAGGGCTTGTTTACTTTAGCTTAAATTAAGTTCAATTCAATTAAATTAAGTTCAGTTCAGTTCAGCTGTATTCATCTAAAATAAACGAGCCCTTAGGTGTATTGTTGGGCATTTCCCTTATTATTATTATTATTATTATTATTATTATTATTATTATTATTATTATTATTATTATTATTATTATTATTATTATTCTTATTCTTATTATTATTATTATTATTATTATTATTATTATTATTATTATTATTATAATTATAATTATAAACAATCAAATTAAAAACCTACAAAGTCAAAATAATTACAAGAAGTTGGTGGGGAGCCGAGATACAATCTGGGCCCCCACCCCTCTAGCTATAGCAAACCCGAGTCTGCTGTGAAGATGTGAGCAGCAGCACGAGCTCCTATATCCTGAGTCCTAGCGAACACATGTACCCGCTTCAGCAATGCTACAACCCCCTTCTCTAGTTCCCCTAGCGAAGAAAAAGAGAAAGGGAGGAAACCATAGCCAATTGCTCTGTAACGAGCCTCATACTTGTCTCGCTCCCGCTGAGCTGCAACCAACCCAAATCGCCCAGGCTCAAGGTCAGCTAACACAGATTGTGTCAAAGGAGAAGACCCCGTCAAGTCAACGCAAACATCGGAACCCCTGTCCCAAGAATAAAGAAGCACATCTGCAGGTTGAAGTGCCCCGTCGTTCCCTCCAGTCAATCCAAAATCAACCTCCTTCCGAGCAGAAATCCCAGACCGATAACAAATATCCACAAGGGTATCACGAACAACATTATGTCGATGTTTAACACCCACCATCCCAGCACATGACATAGCATGATCACTGAAAATACCACCATCAAAAACCCTTGAGCAAGCCGAACATGGAGCCGAAACCGAGAACAAAGGAACTCCCATCCGGTAACAAAGAATACAACAGTAAGCGTTACAGTTCATAGTCTGACCCAAACCCGAGATCGGGACAACTCTTAGCCAGACAGAGGTATGATCCCCCTGCTGAGATCTCCATAATGCAACCCAACGCGAAGACAAAGAGAAAGTGGATTGTACAGTAGCAGTAACCTTCGTGAAATATATATCTGCCAATTTCTTCATGAGCTTGGGGGCAGCGATCTCACTAGGATTACTCATAAGGTTAGTTCAAACGATCTCATTGAAAAGAGCCAGAGCATCATCAAGGGCGGGACCAGGCTCAATGACACTAGAAAACCGAAGAAGCGAAGTTTGAAGACCAGCAGCAAGAAAAGCATAGTGCCGAACATCCCTCACCGAATAAACACCTAAACCGCCCAAAGCAAACGACAAGGTGGCAAGATGCCACTGCCAATCACCAAAACCAGGCCCAGAAGCAGTGACAATACGCTCCAAAGAAGCTCGAAGAGCAGCATCAAATGAAAGTTGAGCCGCTTCAAAATTTTGAGGGGGGCAAGTGCGCAATGCAAAGTAAAGTTTAGAAACCCTAGTACACGCACGAAGTAGCAACAACTCACACTGAGGATCTTCAAGCTTAGCTACAACATCCATGAGCAGAATAGTCTTGGAGACCCTCTGTGAAACAAGCTCACCACAAAAAGATAATTCAATACTGACTGGACCACCAAGCAAACGAACACCATGCACAGGTCGAGCAATATCATGAGGAAAGACACCCACGAACCGGCTACGCGGGTCCTCTGTCGGCCAGAAAACCTCTGTTTTCTCAACATTAACCTGGAGGCCAAGAAGGGGGCCCTCTGTCAAAATTAAATCCAAAACCTACCCTACGACCAAGGTGTCATCATCCGGCTTGACCTCCGAAACAACTTCCCACTCAAATTTTCCGACCAGCTTTTTTCTGGCGACTTTCGGATCAACGTTTTTCGGCCGACTTTTTCGACGAAATTTTTCTAACTTACTTTTCCGGCAACTTTCTGACCAAAGTTTTTTAGATTGACTTTTCCGGCTAACTTTTTTTGGCCGACTTTTTTTGGCAAACTTTTCCGACCGAATTTTTTCGGCAACTTTCCGAGTAATTGTATTCCAGCGAACTTTTTTCCGACCAACTAAAAATTAAAAATAAAACAAAAAAAATATTAAAATTTAAAATAAAATAAAACTAAAATCTAAAAAAATAAAAAATTAAAAATTAAAAATGAAAAATAAGAATAAGAATAAAAATAAAAAATAAATAACATAATAATTTTTTTTTGGTCTCAATTAAGTTTTATTAAGTTTATGTCAGCCCAAAAGAACATACAAATCCATTTATACACACGAATGTACTATATATGCTCTTTGTGCTCCTTCCCTAAAACGCAACAAATAATGCATCAAACGCAATTTTTTTAAATTTTTAAATTTTTTGGGATATTCTATATGGTACCACTGTACTTATGACTTTTCTATGTGGTACCATTATTTTTTCAGAATTCTACATGGTACCATTGTAATTTGATCTTATTCTATATCACAACATTCCTATAAGTAAAAAATAATATATAAGTCAAGTAGGGTTAAGGGTTTGTCTCCATTTACGTGTTTTGGTTTTCTTGCTCTGAAAAAGATGCTTGAATCAGGGGGGGGGGTTACTTTGACCCTTAAGGATCAAATTCATGATCAAAATTGACAATAATGGTGTTTTTTAATTTTGACCACTAATTAGACCAAAATGACCCTTAAAATTTTTATGCAGCTAATTTCCTTGTACCCATATCAAAATATACAAATCGAAACAAAATCCTAACTCTACTTAACCCCTAATTAAAATTTTAATTAATAGAATGTTACTAGGGAGAATAAGACTAAAGTACAGTGATACCATGTAAAATTCTCAAAAAATAGTGATACCATAGAGAAAAGACAAAAGTATGATGATACCATATGGAATTTCCCTTTGTTTTTGTTTTGTAAAAAAGCATGCATTTTGTTTTTTACTTTTCTCTTCTTTTTTCCTATGCATATATGGTTTATTGTTTATTTGTAAACTACTGAATGTTCATTTAATATTATGTACTATGTTTGTTGTTCATTATTTGATTGGTTGTTCATGTATACTTATTGTTTATTAGGAAAACGTCACTTGCATATATTGTTCATTTGTATACTACGGATAGTTCATTTGAAAAACTACTGATTGTTCTTTTAATATTTATGGTGTCGGTTATTCTTTAATTGATTGTTCATGTTTACTTACGATTCATTGGGAAAAGTGGAAAACATCACTTACATAAATTGTTCATTTGTATACTACGGATTGTTCATTTGTAAACTACCGATTGTTCATTTCAAATATACCTATTATTATTAGGAAACTACATATATTGTTCATTTATATACTACCTATATTTTTCATTAGGAAATTACATATGTTGTTCATTTCAAATATACTGACACATTGATTTGTAAACTACATATATTGTTCATTAGAAAACTACATATATTGTTCATTTCAAATATACTCCCTCTGTAACATAAAACTTTCAACATTTGCTAAAAATAGGTGTAACGAAAAACTTTCAACAAGTAAAAACTTTCCATTTATGGTAAAAAAAAGTCACAAAATTTACATATATATTTGCCATTACTTATCAAACATAATTTTTTATTAAACATTAACATTACATAATTAACAATATTAAACCATTTACTAATTAACCTTATGACCACCACCCACCACTTTTCACCACCAATGAACAACCACATCACCACCACCAACCCAGCCAACCACCACCCTAACCCGGCCAGGTGACCACCATCCCTGACTCGACTAACATCATTCGAACCACCCACGTACCCACCTTCGAACCACCCTTCGAACCACCTGTTGAACCACCCTTCGAACCACACAAATTGAACCGCCCTTCCAACCACCAAGATCGAACCACCCTTCCAACCACCAATCGAACCATCCTTCCAACCACAATATCGAACCGCCCTTCCAACTGCCCAAATCGAAAACACCCAAATCGAAAAACCTTAAAACCATATTGACCATCCAGATCAGGCCCACCCAGATCGACCACCCTTCGAATCACCAAACTCTTGAGCATCATTCGAATTGGGTGTGGGTTTTTCAATTTGGGTTGTGGGTTGTTCGAATTCAGTGCAGGTTGTTCAATTTGGGTGTGTTGGGGTGGTAGGGGTTATTTTCGGTGGGTTCTAGCGATGTGGGTGGGTTCGTCGTGGGTGGAGGTCGGTCTGGGTGGGGTCGATTTGGGTGGTGCAACAATGACGGTGGTGCGGCGATGACGGTGGTGCAATGCTGGTGAAAGTGGTGGTTGGTGTCTTGGTGATGCAGTTTCTATCTCCACACCTTAATTACAACACCTTCCATTAATCAAAGCTTTGGAAATTTTGCCTAGGAAATGGTGAAAAGTACAATTGTGAAAGTTTTGAGTTACAGAGGGAGTACCTAATTGAACTATTGTATAAGCATGAGTACTATTAAAAAAAAACATGGGTGCACCCACATTTTTTTAAAAAGAACATGGTCTTTAACCATTTCTGATTTCTCGAACTTAATCACTAAGAATATAATTTCTTGTTCATTAAGCATTAAGCATTAAGCATTAAGCATTAAGCATTAAGCACCCTTGTTTCTTCTACGAAGGGGAAACGAAAACCCATAAAGATAATCCATAATCGTCGAATATACTGTATGTATATACTGCATTATATTTGTATGTACTCTTAAAAAACACAATTAGGCAAAGAAAAAAAGAGGAGCGATAGTCGCAAAACAGGATTGAAACACAACAAAGGTGACCAAAGAGGCTTTTTTTTTTTTTTTCTTTATAATTTTTTTCCCAGCCGGCCCGGAACTCATTCTAATATTTCTTCTCAGATTCGTCGACAATGATTGAAGCAGAATTGCATGATTTGTCCGATGATGCTGATTACGCTGCATCTCAACAACAAGTAACAATTTCAGTTCTTTCTTTTTCTTGTTTTATTGATTATTGAATATTGTAATGATCCGATTGTTGAATTGATGTGATTATATTTTGGGCAAAATGTTTCGATTTGAATTGAGCTGGTAAAAGTTCAATTGATTTGATTTCTTGATGTTTAATTCTTGTTTGAATGTTGGAAATTAGGGTTCGCAAAGCATAGCAAGTAGTGACAGTGGAAGAAGGAGCGAGCCTGAAGGCGCTGAAATTGTTTATATGAGGGATAATGTTTCAGTTCATCCTACTCAGTACATGTCTGAGAGAATCAGTGGGAGATTGAAATTGATTAAACAAGGAGGAGATTCTTTGTTTTTGGTACTCTTAGTTTTTGTTTTTGTGTGTGTTTTGTTGGAAATTTGAAGGTTTTTATTATGGTAAATTGGTGATTAATTATTGGATTATTTTTTATTTTGTTGTAGACGTGGATTCCTTATAAAGGGCAAAACACAAATGCAAGGCTTTCTGAGAGAGGTAAGCCCTTATTAGTGGTGTGTAGAAGTGTATATGAGGCGAGATGAGTAATCTGTGTATCTTCATTTAACTTTGGCTAGTATCAGTTTGAGCTTAAGTGCAGAATCAAAGCATATTCAAAATTGGTTTGATTACTAGTTATAATGTTCAAGCTTTGTTAATTGTTAATGGAGAACTTGTATATTAATCAAGATCATATCAAATCTCTGTGTCTTTAAAGCTTGTTTTGGTACAAAAATCATCATTTACTTGGAACATTTGATTCTTGGGTGCTGGAATCACAATGTGATTGCATTCAAGTGATCCATTTCATCTTGTAATAGTTTATTGTATCTTGTGCAAGTGCTTGGAAGTATAAAATTTATTGAGGTACTATATGGAATGTATAGGGTTTTTTTTTCCGTAATATGTGTGCATAAACCCCCCTTCTTTAGGAAACTAGACTAGTAATTTTTAACCTGGCTTATTTCGTTACAAGAAGCACAAGAATATGGAGTAGTATTAGCTTTGATGAATTTAATGTCTCTTGTTTCTATATAAAAGTTTAAATTGTTCTATCAAAATGTATGAATGTTTCAAAAGTTAGTAGAAATCAACTTTATGATTATGTTTGATGACAAATAATGTATTGCTGAATGTGTTAGTTCTTTAATAGATATCAGTTAAAACCCTGGCTTTACTTATAATTCTCATGCAGATAGGAATCTTTATACAATAAGGCCTCTTCCATTTACTGATGTAAGGTCCATTCGAAGGCACACCCCGGCACTTGGTTGGCAATATATTATTGTTGTGCTGTCTTCAGGTTAGGGTTGTTTTAATGTTCAATTACTATTTTTATTGTCCCTCTTTTCCACTAAGGGTGCTCAGTCAAGAAAGGAGAGATCGATGAATGGAAAAGTCTTAAACATTTTTCCCTTTCTTCTGGGGTGTCCTAGAATGCCCACTTGTGTGAGTAAGATACTTCCTCCGTTCCGAAAAAATGCAATAGTTTCGATTTTGAGATGTTTTAAAATAAATAAACAATTTTTTTTTCTTATATGGTAAAATTCTGCTACTGAAAAGACATTAATTCCCTTGCTAATTCTTTAATTGTCCCCACCTTCTCTCACCCAAATTCTTTAATTGTCCCCACCTTCTCTCACCCATTCTTTAATTGTACCCTCTTTCTCTCTCTATTTATTTTAATCAACTACCCCTCGCTTTTCCTAATTACCAACTATAAAAAAAAAGCTTAAGAGTTCGTGATCCTCACATTGTTGCTTTCTTTTTTGGAACGGAGGGAGTATTTAATTTTGTAAATGTTTTGGAACATGTTTAATATTCCTTCATTGCCTTGTACGCTGTTGATCGGCTAACACACTCACCTTGTATTGTAGAGGGAATTGCATTTCTTTTCCATGCTGCCACAATATGTCACATATATGGTCACTTGTTTTATGCTTCTAAAATGGAAAAAAAATCTGATCTTTTGGCAGGGCTTGCATTTCCTCCACTTTATTTCTACAATGGAGGAGTTAAGGAGTTTTTGACCACCATCAAGCAGCATGTTTCGCTTGTAAGGTTGGTACTTAGTAGAGTGTAATTTCTCTCAATCTGTCGGTTCTCAATGAATGCAAGATGATTTGATATAATGGCTAAAATAATATTGATCAATCAACTAATCAATCAATCAAAGCCTTATTCCCATAAGTGGGGTCGGCTAAAATAATATTGATATGAATGGAAAACAATTCTGTTAGGCTTCTTAGTGAGAGGTAGAGATTAGAAGAAGAATTGCCCGTTCATTATGTATGAAAAATTGACAATCCTAAGAGGATTAGAGGCACTGCTGATTTGTTGATGTTGCAATAATCAGGTTTTCAGGACCGTAAATAAATTTAGCCTTTTTCTTTGTTTAGAATTTATTGGAGATTGCATCCCTGCCACCTTAAATGTCTTATTCATTGTGATTTTTAATTGAATTAGAAATTTTAATCTGTGATTTTTTAAAGCTTTGTTTACACTGGAAAGTTGTGACCAATCAGTTGTCTACTTGTCTCCCTAGCTTGTCCCTTGCGTCATCTTTCTTATCCATAACGGCTAAAATAATATTGATATGAGTGGAAAACAATTCTGTTAGGGAAGAAGAATTGGCTGTTCATTATGTATGAAAAATTGACAATTCTAAGAGGATTAGAGGCACTGCTAATTTGTTGATGTTGCAATAATCAGGTTTTCAGGACCGTAAATAAATTTAGCCTTTTTCTTCGTTTAGAATTTATTGGAGATTGCATCCCTGCCACCTTAAATGTCTTATACATTGTGATTGTTAATTGAATTAGAAATTTTACGCTGTGATTCTTTGTTTACACTGGAAAGTTGTGACTAATCTGTTTCTACTTGTCTCCCTAGCTTGTCCCTTGCGTCATCTTTCTTATCCATACTCAGTCTCAATTTTTTTTGGGATCACCGATCTTGTTAGGGCCCTTGAATGATACATGGGCCCTATGCTAGATATGCAACTTAGAGCCTTTTTCTTTTTTCAGTAAAAAAATATACGCTTCCTTTGTTGTTTTTAATGTTTACAATTTTTTATTTTTTATTTTTGTGAAAAATTGACATGGATAATTCCAACATCCTACCATCTTTCCAACATAATCTCAACTTTAAGGGCATGCTTCTCAAGATAATCCGAAGTGTTACCTTTTGTTGAGAATTAGAAAATTAAAAGTTCGGATTATTTTATGAAGGGACTCACCAAAGTTGGGTTTATTCTAGAATAATTAAGAGTTGGGATTATTTGAAGATAATAAATAGTTGAGATTATTCATGTCAATTTTTCCTATGTTTGTTGCCAAAGTTATAATTTTTTAACCATAATTAAATTTGGTGACCTATATAGCAAAATATCTACATTAATATCTTGCCACATTTGTTTTAATCTGTTTTTTAAACATATCAACTTACCGTTGGTTTTTACTGCTATGTAGTACTGTAAAAAATACATATAACCATTGAAGAAAAATACATAATGATATAATGATAATATAAGAAAATCCCAATTCCCATCAACAAATGTGGGATCCATTTACGGTCCTGAAAACCTGATTTGACGGTCCTGAAAACTTGAAATTAAATTTATGAATTTTTATTGGGATCCCAGTACCCACCAATATGAATTTTTAAAGTTATGATTATTGGGATCCCACATTAACCTGAAAATTCATATTGGTGGGTATTGGGATCCCACAAATCTGGTTTACAGAGCCAAAAATTCAGTTTAAAAATTCTGCTTTTGGGGAGAAATTAAATTAGCAAATTATATATTTGCTGTAATGAGAAAGTTTAACTTTTTGATTTTATTGGCTATAATTTGAACTTATCTACCCCAATCATTATTTGGTGGATCCATTAGCGGATGATTTGACAGAAAATGTTTGTTGTTAGTGTTGCCATAGGTTTTTAAGAAAATTTGGTAGATTATGAGGTGTTTATTTAAAAAATCCTGATGCTTTTAGGGCGCAACTCTTTAGAAGAGGCCGTGATGTGTGCGTAATTGGTATTACTTATTACAAGCAGTGTTTAACTTTTTATTTTGAAACATTTGTTTCCAGATCAGCAGATGATGCAAATGTATTCATTGTGAATGATTTTCAAGATCCTCTCCAGGTACTTGCGAATTTGTGTGTTCTTGAAGCAGTCTAGTTCACTTTAGCGTTTTCTGTTATGCAAGCCTCTGTTGCATATATGAAGTTTATTCCATTTCGAGTTTGTAGAAAAGGGCAGCTAACAATTGATTTAGCAATGTCATAATTTTTTCATGTTACAGTTTGCTGTTGTGCATATATAGATATATATGTTTAGCCAGCAGAATAATAAGAGTTCACTTTACCCAGTCATTAATAACTTGATTGTCTAACTGCAAATTTATTATAAAGACTTCCTAATGGAGGACCACAATCTAAAAAGAAGACTTAGGAGACATGTTGCATGACATTAGGTGATCACATATAGAAAAAAAGATTTGAATTGCCTTTTTTTTGCTCCTGTTGATAGAAAGTAAGACTGTAGACTGTATGGTCACTCGCATTTAAACCATTCGAGGCGTCTATGTTCAATTGGAGATAATACTTGTGATTTTTCCATTGGCCGCCTATGGCCATTAAATACTCTTTTAATTGTATCAATTTTCATGGAATTTTCCAATCGCAAGGCCTGATATTCTGCAAATTATTTATGAATTTTGGGATCCTGTTGAATCCCATATTTTTTGGACAACTTTCCAGTAATTGTACTTTAGTAACTGCTATTTATGCATTTGTCATTAATTACTAAAATTTTATCGTTTGCAGAAAACACTGTCTTCATTGGAGCTTTCAGGGGTTGTTCCTGTTGCTGCATCATCTACGAATGCTCATTTAAATCAAGTAAGGGCTGATGAGAGTTCCTATGATAGCAATAATAGCTTGCAGTCTCTTGGAAAGCCAAGGAATAAGATTAATGATCCTGGTAGGGACCTCTCAATTCAGGTCTTGGAAAAATTCTCTCTGGTTACCAGATTTGCTCGGGAAACAACCTCTCAGCTCTTCCGTGAAGCTAGTGGTGAATCTAGTGATCAGTTCCTTCCTGATGATAAAAAAAAGCCTATCCGTAGCCAGTCCCTGCATGATCTTAGTTCCAAGTCATCATCAGATGATCCAGAAGAAGTTCCCTGTCAAGTACCTGTTCCAGCAGACCCTATGGAGGTATATTCTTTTTCTTCTTTTTTTTTTTTTTTTGAAGCATCAGTGCTCTTGACTTTATTGTAGGTATCATGCTGATTATGTCTCTTTATGCCTTAAAAAAATGAACTGCTCTTTACTTTACTTTAGGTACTAGAGTTATAATTTAATCCTTTTCGTTTAGACTTTAGAGCACAATTATTTATTCTAAATCTTCTGATTCAGCTTTCTTTCATCTTTTAATTCTCTGATGTCCCAATTGAAATTATAATAGCATTCCATCTGCTTCTTAGCTGTGAAAGTAGCTTGGCCTTTGCCACTCAGTGTTGAATATTGGTCAAATAGTATGCTGATTTGCTCTTTGTTAGTCTTTGACCAATAAAAGGCGAGAATCGGTTTCAAATCTTAGAATATCAGTAACGTTCTGTGAAAGTTGCTCCCTCAACTTCACCTCTTTAAAACCTGGCCTTGCAATGCAGATCTTATGTATTACCTTCCTACTCTCTGATGAAGGATCTTTCTTGATGGAAGACTTGTAATTGGTGTTTTCTTTATAAGTCAACATTATGCTGAATTAAAAAAAATCTATTCATTGTGACACATGATGCACAAAAATTAATACAAGGTGCCCTTTTGATTGCCATAACAGCCTAACAGGTCCACAAATCTATATAAGACTAATAAGTAGATTTATTTCCAACGTGTGTATGGGTGTTTTATTGGTTGTGATGGGCTTCTATTGAGTAGCGGATGTCAATTAATTTGATGGCAATTTCATGAAGCTAGCATACTTTTGCACTCAGTAAAATGAATAGAGTTTGTTTGGTTTTGTATCCCATTTACAAAATTTTGAGTTTACTCCATTGGGCTGTTTTAGACTCTACTAACATCAACCATCTCATTCTCCTTTAAGAATCCTGAAGCTAAAATGCTGTATTTGCTCTTAGATTATGTAATCTGTTGGATGCTTACTTTAGATTATAGAAAGGATCCTATGATTTCTTGCTTTAATCTAACTATCATTTGTTGCTTTAAGCATTGTTTGTAATTCGTTTTTTTATTTACTAAACTAGTTAAATACTAATATGCCAATTCTCATTTGACAGTTTGAGAAATTGGCTCTTGTTTGGGGGAAGCCACGCCAGTCTCCAATGACAAAGGAAGAGGTAAATTTTTGTTTTCTTTGGCAAAATTTGCCATGAAACTACTGGATTTAGCTGCACGAAATTATATTTTTCATGTAAAATTGTGAAGTTGTGAACACTTCAACATGTGCCTGTTATTTGCGTGAGTTTCGATATTTTTAGAGTTTTAATTAGCAGCTTTAAATATTTTCATTTGGCAATTGGCATCCAGTGACAATGAATTGTTGCTGATGCCATGCACATAATGTATAATCCATTGCCCTTTCGAACCTGTTAGTCAAGCTAAAGCTTGCATAGGATTTTGGCCTGTAGTTGTACTTCCAATGAAAATTTCTCAGCTAGAATTGTCCCATGAACAATGGATGAGATTGTGTTGCACACTACGTCACTACTAGATATATTCTACAGTGTAGAGTAAGTCTGTGTACATCTAGACCTTCTCAAACCCTGGCTTCATGGGATTTATATTGATCTCTTGTACTCCCTTCATACATTTTAGTTTTGTCACGCAGTGGATACCTTTCTTGGATTCTGAGGGGAGAGTTGTTGATCCAGATGCTCTAAGAAAGAGGATTTTTTATGGTGGTGTTTCCCATGAGCTTCGAAAAGAGGTTTGTTATATTACATAGAGATCGAATTAACTTCTGTTGAATTTTTTTACCTGTTTTCATTTGTCTGTATAATTTAAAATCCTGGTGACAGGTCTGGCCATTCTTATTGGGTTGCTACGATTTCAATTCAACATATGCTGAACGTGAATACCTTCGATCTGTGAGAAAGCAAGATTATGAAATTATAAAGCTCCAGTGGCAGGTTTTAATCTATTATTTTAAAGTTTGCATATTATATTAATGTTAAGTGGATGACGCACATTGCAAATTATAATGCTGAGCAGAAAAGTGGTTACTAAATTTGCTTACTTTTTCATTGGGGATTTTATACTTGTAGCAGATCATCTTTATGTCATTGAGGCTTGAGATTAGCCCCCTACTGTTCAACAAATAAAATTGAAAGTTATAGGGGATGCAAAAATATATAGCTGAAGCTAATTGTTCACTTTATTTAAATTTCTGTCTTTGGATTTTGTATTTTTGCTTTAATTAATTGTACTAATTTTTTCTTCTAAGTTTTTGGTTTTACTCCCTCCGTTTCTTTAAGTTCTCCCCAGTTGGAATTTGTGGAAATTTTAAGGATAGAGTATAAAAGTAGAATCTTTAGGTAAATCTGGAATTGAATACTACATCTGTACTTGCAACTTTTGCCATTTTAGGCTGTAACATAATACTTGCAACAATTTTTTTTTTTTACTATATTCATTAAAAAAAATTACCCATGTGTAATTTTTTAATTTTTTTTTTAACTTTACTTTTTTTGTGGGCCCAATAATTATTGGTTTTTCACTCTCTCTCTCTTTAAATCCATTTTGCCCAGGAGTCTGTATCGCATACTTACTTATGTAGCGAATATTACGATACAGAGGTAGTATGTTTTTTGAAAGAGAGAAAAAAGTAGCAAGTTACATGGGCGGGAAGCAGATTTTCAAAGAGAGAGAAAGTAGTTTACTTGTGGGGACCAAAGCATAAGATGTAGGTAACATTTATAAAAAATAAAAGAACATATATGGAAAGAATTTGAATGGGGAGAACTTTTTGAAACGTAGTTAAAAGGAAAGTGGGGAGAACTTTTAGGTTCCGTTTGTTTCGGTGGAGGATGATTTTCTCAAGGGTGGTCATTTCTCTTTTGAAAAGGAAAACTATTTTTCTTCTGTAATCTGTAACCAAATTATGCTACATTTCCCACTTTACTCGTTACTTTTGCTTCCTTCTTGAGTCCTATTCTTCCACTTTTTTTGCTTCTATTTTTCTTTTTTCCCATCGTATTTTGTTTGCTACTCCCATCTATTCATTCTTTTTTGTCTCTGTTTTCTTTTTAACACTATATTTTCCTATTTTCAAACAAATGAAGGAAAATGTGTTTTGCAATCATGTTTTCAGCTGAATATTGTTTTCCTTGTAAAATTATAACAAGCAGGGCCTTAGAAACGGAGTATCATTTTTGTCTTTTCTTCTAAGTTACCTCAACATAGTACTATGGATTGCATCTTGATTAATATGCCTACTATACATCTATGCCATTGGCTCAAGTTATAAAACACTCACTTATAGACAACTCTTTACAATTGTATGCCACCACAACATCAGTTGACTCTCTAATTTGTTGCTCCTTGTACTCTCTTTGTTTTATTATCAACTCTTACTCATCTAATCAACCAACATAAATATGTAAATAGTGTAAACCATGGTATATCCTCCTAATATCCTTAACCAAGTAGAAGTGGTGTCTACATCTGACCCGATGCCTCTTTAGTCACTTCATCACTGAATAATTTAACTTTATAACCCTTCTAAACTTCACCATCTATATTTTTGGGACCTAGGGTCCATTTGGTAGGATGTAAAATATTTTTCTTGAAAACCGTTTTCCCATTTTACATTGTTTGGTTTGAAGTAAAGTATTAAAATGTAAAACTTGGGGTGGAAAACCATTTTCCACCTTATTGAAAATATTCCCCCCCAAAATGGAAGGAAAACATTTTACATCACTATTTGAAAGAAAACATTTTTTGTTACAATTGAAGCAATTGATTTTCAGTTCAACCAAATAATGAAAAATGCTTAAAATGGAAAATCATTTATATGCAACCAATCAACGTAAAAACTTCATGAAAATGAATTTTTGTAAAAGGTTTTCCATGGAATTTTCCATTTGAAAACGTTTTACACTCTACTAAACGGACCCCTAATATTGGCTTATTGCATAGTTCTCATCTAAGAGCTAGTCCACGAAAACATGGATGCAAACTAAATTCTAGGTTTGGTCTATCTGCAGACACCCTCTTGTTGTTACCCAAACAAGGAAAAGTTAGATGCTAGTGATTTTCTTTTTTGGGGGTCAAGCAAGCATGGAAATTTTCATTAAGCTCCAAAACACAACAAGCAACCCTTCAAGGCCATACAACAATTAGCATATTGGATGCTAGTGATGTTTTGGAGAAACTTTTCTAATTGTGGCTCAAGAAGAATTCCTATTTCATAATCCTCAGCCAATTGCTCTCTCAATGTTAACTAAGTTATATTCTCATAGTCAACTAAAGTAAGGTTTGCATAAGCCTTTGGCCTTTTCTCATCTGCCGAGCCATATTGTGGCATGCCACTTTGAGGCAACGACCTAACAACCCTTGGGTATCTTTCACTGCACCATAGTTTAGGAAGTAAAGCAGTAAAAAGTACTTAGTAGCAAACAATGAAGTATCCCAAGGAAAAAAATATTTTGGTTCATGCTCATGAAATGCGGCAAACAATATACACAAGTTTTTTTTTTTCCTCTTCTTGCGGCAACTTCCTCTCTACCTGAGTTTTGGAACTGGAATTGAGTTCAAACACCACAGTTGAGTGCGCATACTCATAAGCGAAGTATATTATTGTTAATGTCTCTATGCACCCGGATCAAGTTGGCAGTATGGATGGCGATTAAAGTTAGCTCATACTCGATTACTCGGTGCCTAACTGCCTATAGCTTTATTTTTTGTGTGTTATATATTCTGCTTGGGGAATGGGCCTTTGGTTTCTAATGAACTTGGAACCTCTTTGTTGCATATATTCTGCTGTCGGATCTCCTTGGATTCCACCATTGCCTTACAGTTGAATATTTCGGCACTAATAAGCATAGAGCTTGTTTTGCTTGCTTTTGTGGAACAGTAGTAAACACAATATACGAAGTCAATTTTGCAATCAGTTCTACATAGATGAAAAAAACTTAAGCCCTTTACAGCTTGCTCCTTCTTGACCACTGTCGGATATTGAATTATTCCTGACTTCTATGTTGTAGTCAGATTTCACTTTTGATATTCTTATGGTATCTTTTTCTCAAAAGTAGTTGTGTTCTCTATACCAAACATCATTTAAGTGGGAAAATATGTATGAGATGAAGATTTGTGATTGTGAGTTGGTTTATGATATTTGCAAGTTGAAAGATTCTTGTTTAATTAGATACCTATGGTTGTTTCCTCCACTGCTATAGGATTTTGGGAATTGTTGAACTTGAACTCTCCTGATAATCTTGCTGATTTCATTGATTCCTAGATGGTCAAATTGTGTGTTCGTTCTTTGTAATGCATAAAATATATTTGAGCATAATTATACGTTGTAGTTTAGTGTTGACATTTCATTTCACTTTCTTGCAGAGCATATCACCAGAGCAGGCAAAAAGATTCACCAAATTTAGGGAGAGGAAGGGCCTAATTGAGAAGGATGTGGTATGGGAATGAGCAAGATTGTTGAGGGGGGATAACAATATGTTATCTTTAAATTCAAGAAAATTGCTGATATTTTTTCTTTTTTTTGGAAGGTCCGAACTGACAGATCGTTCTCTTTCTATGATGGGGATGATAATCCAAATGTCAATCTTCTACATGACATATTGCTAACATATTCATTTTACAATTTTGACCTCGGGTACTGTCAGGTAATCCTTGTTTTAGTGAGACTGAAGTAGCATCATGCTAACTCGTTCTCAAAGGGATTTCTCATACAAAATTTTCTTCCATAGGGCATGAGTGATTATCTATCACCTTTATTGTTCGTCTTGGAGGATGATTTTGAAGTATTCTGGTGTTTTGCTGAACTAATGGAACGTGTGGGACCAAATTTCAATCGTGATCAAAGCGGCATGCATTCCCAACTTTTTGCATTATCAAAGGTTTTTTTTTTTTTTGCTTTCCTTATATCCTTGATCTCACATTTTGCACAGTAGAACATCCAACTATCTTCATCCATTGTTTACTGCAAAAAACTATTATCAGTAAATCTGTCTCTGCCCCCACCCACCCACCCACCCCCTCCCCCCCCCAAAAAATAAAAAAATAAAATAAAAATTGTTTGCATTACCTCCCAACAAATATGTTTCATCATTCATCTTCATGCTAGGCTGTCAATATGTTTCTGTTCAAGGACATTAATCGTTTCCCCTGATTTTGCTGAAGCACATGTCTAATACAAATGAAACTTTGAGATTTTATGCTTAATAATGTTTAGTATTTTACTTTCAATCATATGTGAGATGATCAGGCATTTAGTTTTGGTAATTCTTCCTTTTTGGTTGTGATAGTGCTGTGAAATCACACTATCTTCGTATTATTGATTTGGAAAGCTGGGTCAAAGCATGGAACTTGTATCATAGAAGTAATTTGTAATACGGTGGTTGCATATTTTGTATGATCATATCCACTTATTGCTTACACTAATTTTGAGTTGTATACTTGTATAAGTTAAAGAATACTTTGTAGTTGGTATCATGAAAAAAAGTTAAGACTTATAGTATATAGCTTCGTGTGATTATTGATTACGGCAGATTTAAATTATGCACTTGCTATTATTTGGAAATATTGGTGAATATTGGGATTATTTATTTCACTTTTCCTCTTTGTTTTGTTCTAAATGACAACAGGCTAAAAGACGTTGGCTTATTATGCCAAATTGCTGCTCAGTTTGTACTAATTTGATGCATGATCTCTACAAGGCGTCTATAATTGTTCTGGGTTGTAGCCTTGATCTGAAAGACGGATTGATGGCCTCTGTTCTCTTCTATGAGACTATGGCCATCTTTTTTCTTTTTAAAAAAAATAATAATACTCCTATTTGGTGTGCTATTCTCATTTGGATTCCTGAGACATTTTAGAACTAGTGGAAATCAATGTATAAGAAAAAACATAGTCATGTAGGGTCTTGTTTGAGAGTGGTTGAGCCTTGAATTTAAAAGAGGGTGGGGGGGGGGGGCAGAATATGGGCATTGAATATTAAAGAAATATGAAATTTTAAAAACAAAATTAAGAAAAAAGGGTGGAACACTTAGTTTGGTGGACGGAAAGTCAGCATGTCGGGCAGATGGTAGTGGTTGCAGGCTGGCCGGGGGTTGGACTAAAGCCTGACTGAGTGATGGAGTCGGATTGGGATTTTGGCTGTTATGTATTTCTTGAATCTTGCTAGAATAGTTGTTGGTTCTCTGTTTTGGGATTGTGGGTTTTGCTGTATTTTATGTTTCTAAAATTATGCTTTTGTTTTATCTTAAAGAAAAAATTGTGTATAACTAGTGTACACTAAATTAATGCACAATGAATAAAAGTTTTATTAAAAGTGGGCTTGTTTTTAGGGAAGAAAGCTTTAATTAGAGGAGAGTAAAGGGGAGAGTGACTGAATTTTTTTGATCTGCAGGAAAGCAAGAGGTCTACCTTTTTTTTCTTTTTTTTTTCTCCCGTTGAGGCTAGGGTTGGCTAGGGTTTCTAGAGAGAAGAAGAGTCCTCTCATGTTTTTTCTATTTGACCAGGTGGTGGCAATGATGAAGAATAAAATTGTGGGAACATTCTAGTTCCACCAATCTTTGTTTTAAAAAGCAGGCCTAGGCGTACCTCGCTCGCGGGCTCTGGGAAATGGCCTTTAGTTAGGCGAGGCTTAGTCACCTACGAAAGGCACGAGCCTCGTGCGCCTTAAAGTGCCATTGGTTAGGCACCCCTTTGCGCCTTAAGGAAAATAACTAAGATTTAAGTTATTTTTAGTCCTTCAGATCCTTTTATTTCTTATAATCTGTACCTTTGATTTACTTTATTTCTTGTCTTAAGTTTTGTTTTTTTTGCTTTTGGGATTAACGCTACGTTTGGATAACAATATGGAAGAGGATGAAAGAGGGAAAAGAAAGGAAGGACGAAGGTAGTGCTCAAATTTCCCTCCAAATCTCTTCAATTTTGGAAGGATGGTGTTATTAAAGGGGGATGGAAAATGGATACCTCTCTAGTCTGTCCTTCCCCTTCTTTCTCCAACCTATTCCAAACAAGAAGAGTTGTTCTTCTTACTTTCCTTTCCCTTTCTCTCCCTTTCCTATTTATGCTGTGTCTAAAAAGTGCGCCATACATATTTCAAAATGTTCATTGTGCTGTTTATTTTTGATTTGAGAATCCTTGACTTCCTACTTTGGCCCAAAGGAAATTATTGTATCTATTTAATGATGTACTCTTTCTCTTGCAGCTGGTCGAACTATCTGATGGTCCATTGCATAACTATTTTAAGCAAACCGACTGCTTAAATTATTTCTTTTGTTTCCGCTGGATTCTGATACAGTTCAAAAGGCAAGTCATTCACTCATTTGATTTATGAAATTTTGCGTCTAGCTACTGGCTAGTTTCTAATACATTGCTGAATTTCCTTTAAACTTCATCTTAGTGCCTTGAAAATTTCCTCAAGATTGGACTCTTGGCATCTTAGATTCTTAGCCCTGGCCCTATAAATTTGTTTGCAAATTGGTATGGCACAATAAAGTTTTTTAATCTTTTGATTGCGAATTCCTAATGTGAAATGCCTTAACCTTGCTAGCGAGAAATGGAAAGTTCAGATCTATGTGCAGTAAAGTTCAAGTTAGTGAGACCTTTCAAAAAAAAAAAAGTTCAAGTTAGTGAGAGAAATGGAAAGTTTGAGAGAAAAGGAAAAATTGTCAAAATGCAGGTGACACTAAGAATTAAAATTCGAGCAAGATTTAACAATCACCATTCCTAATTTGTGCTAGTATGGTTAAACTTTTAGCTTTTAGGAATATTTATTATTCTTCCCTACTTTCATATGTACTTGAGAACTTGATTTAGCATGTTTTCAATAAGATGTAAGTTTGGGTAATGTGAGCGTGGATACTTTTTTTTGTTAGTCGAGAAGCAAAAGATTATCTAGCTTGGCATCTAAGATTGAATGCTTATTGCTTAGATTGAATGCGTGATCTATCTTCTCTCTTTTTTAAGCACATCAATTTATTGATTGTCTCTTACATTACCTTATATAGTTTCCATTTATTATTTCCTGAGAGGTTTTGCATATGCAGGGAACTTCGCTATGAAGAAACAATGCGACTGTGGGAGGTTTTATGGACACGTTATCTATCTGAGCACCTGCACCTGTATGTTTGTGTTGCAATCCTCAAGAGGTACAGGAGTAAGATAATTGGGGAGCAAATGGATTTCGACACATTGTTGAAATTCATAAACGGGCTTAGTGGCCATATTGACCTAGATGCTATACTAAGAGATGCCGAAGCACTCTGTATTTGTGCAGGGGAAACTGGAGCAGCATGCATTCCTCCAGGAACCCCGCCTGGTTTGCCGGTTGAAAATGGTCTTGTATCAACTCAGCTAGAAGATGAGGTACTATAGTTTCTTTCTCTATTCATTTAAATAGCTATGTGCTATATGACAAATTTTTACACTGAATCATTGTATTTGGACCTCTACCCAGGGAAGAATAACCTAGTTTGTTGTAAAGAAAATTCTCTGTTCAGTTACATCATGCTTGTACAGTTCACCCTCAAATTAATTTTTTTAATATTTTTATTTTTTTATGTATGTAATCTTATTTTTGGGGGATAACGGAAAGTAAATTAAAGCTTGCTGATATGTGAAACGCAAGGAACTTGAAGTCTTATGTTGCGTTTTACTTTCACGTAAACAATTCTAAATGAAGGTAATGAATGTAAATTTACATGTAAAATTTGGTAGGAAAATTAGTATCTATTTCCATAGTTGCTCTAGCTAACTTCCAATTTAACTAATTTTTTTCCCCACAAATATTCATTTTCATTCAACATTACCATTTTTAATAGTGATGGATGGTATTGAAAAATATGAAGAAAATATAAACTTGAGTCTAAGAATATGTTTTTACGGAGAATATGACCTTGTTTTTTTTTTTTTTTTTTTTTTATTCAGAATTTTATTTTATGTTCATTCCTATTATCTTGATATATTATTATTAACCAAACAAGCCATCAATGTTTTATTGACAATGTGATGGTATGGAATGATTAATACCATTTGTGAGTATTTCTTATTTGGGCCAGAAAGCTGCAATAAGACCCGTTTGAAGACATAATATTAATACCATCCGCACTATCGGGAAAAAAAAAGTAGTTTTCAAACGATATCAATCCCAGAAGTGAATGTTCAAGTTTTATTCTAACCCCAGAA
Organism: Salicornia ramosissima; assembly: GCA_951394345.1. Classification (NCBI taxonomy): domain Eukaryota; kingdom Viridiplantae; phylum Streptophyta; class Magnoliopsida; order Caryophyllales; family Amaranthaceae; genus Salicornia; species Salicornia ramosissima. The sequence goes on along the minus strand of OX596233.1, from coordinate 13,701,001 downwards.
GAAATTTTATTTCATATGCTGTATACATCATATATCATATAGCTGTTAAAAAACAAGATGAGAAGCACAAGTTTTATTCTATGATTAGGATTAGTTTACGCCATATGAATGAAGATAAAAAAAATAAGGTTATAAGGCTGGAAAAAAAGGCACAATATTCACAGGCTCCTCATATTTCAGAGTCACGGAAACGATTATTTCTCCCAAGTAGCACAGAAGTGTATCCCTATTTATAGGGTTCGGGTGCTCACATCGTGCTAGTATTTGGTTTAAATTTTTGGTGGCCTTAGAAGTTGGACTGATAGCGAAGAAGCGATGGAGTACCGGTCCAGTTCTGGACCGGATCCACAGGAATCCACATTTTTTGTGGACCGGATCCACAGGAATCCACATTTTTTGTGGACCGGATCCACAGGAATCCACATTTTTTGTGGACCGGGACCAGACCGGTTCAATTTCGGTCCGGACCTGGACCGGACTGGTTTGGACCGGTTTTTTACTTTTTTTTATAAAAAAATACTTTTTTTCTCTAATCGGTCCGGATTTGGACCAGTTTGGATCAGACCGAATTTAAATATACTTTTTTTATTAAAAAAAATGTTTACTGATTTTTTTTAGATTCCGGTCCGGACTGGAATTTACCGGGTTTGGACCGGATCGGTGGACCAGAATCACAATCTTTATGGACCTGGGACTTGACCGGTTTGGACCAGATTGGTCCGGTTCCGGTCTAAATTCCGGTCCGGATTAGTTTATGAACATCCCTAGGTGGAGATGTGGCAAGTTGTTTGAAGAAAATGGCCGGCATTGTTTGGGATAGTTTAGGAGATGGAAATGGAGGTTATGTATCTTGTGTGGAATTTCAAAATTCATCTCTCCTCCACTGAAAATTTTAAACGTGATAAATATTTAAAAATGATGGGAGAAAAAAAAAAGGATTCATACGGATAAGTTAGTTAAGCTATTTTTTTTTTTAAAAAAATAAGAATTTGTACACACTCTAATAAACTTTAAAAGTGCTTTTAAAAAAACAAAACACTTCAAAAAGAACTGGTTTCATTGAATGAGGACGTGCATCCTTATTTATATATTAAAAAAAAGAACGTGCATCCTAATATTCGAAACATCAAAGCTAAAGATAATAAGAGTGAAATTAATCAATCGCAAACTATTTTGCCTAGGAGTAAACCCAACTGTTTAGGTTGATTTGGATATGTGTGTCTAATATGTGTCTGTTTCAGACATAGGTGAGACACATTAAAGGTAGGAATGGCAAGTTGAAAGGTCTGGTTCGGGTCCATCTAGATCCAGACCCACTTGTTATGTCTAGAATTTTCAAACCCATATTCATTGGGCGTAGTTGTTCCATGGGTCCTTAATGGGTTTTAGATGGGTTTTTAAAAAAAATATTGAGAAGGTATCATGTCAGACAAAACAAATGGATAGACGAGTACCTCAATAAATAAAACTGACTTGGAGAAAAGAGAAACTGAATTAAATTGAAAGAAACTGACTTGGTTACAATTTTTGGACAGAATATTACTTGTCCGACTTAATAATAATAATAATAATAATAATAATAATAATAATAATAATAATAATAATGGTTACGGGTTAAGTGGGTTGTTTTGATAGCGAGCCGCACTTGAGGGGCCCTGATTTTGGTTACAGGGCTGACCAGAGGGGTTCCTGCAACGGCGAGCAGCGTTTCATCTATTATTAGCCATTGTTTTCTTGATGCTTCCTCACAGACGGTGCCAATCTGTTTATGTGTAGGAAACTTAGATACAATGAAGTTGAATAAAGAAATGGGTGGCGCCTCAAATGTATAATAGTAGATCAGTTGGTACTGACTAGACACGAGCTGAGTGATTGCTTGGTACTGATTGGATCACCCGAGGTATAAAGGATACCTACCGAGTGGATCCTGCAATAATGAGAGAAAGGGTGTTTGACCCAGGGGTGGACCCGAGAATTTTCCTCCGATGTTTAAGACATCAAGGCAATTTGTGGATAGCAGAGAGAGAAAGATAATCGTAGAGAGAGAAATTCTAGGGAATTGTGTAAGTTACCTCAAATGTAGTAAATGAAGGTCATTTATAGGTGCCCTTTGGGGCTGTCAATTAGGTGACCTAAAGATTATGACACCTATCCTTTGGAGTGCAGATGAGGACATCTATCCAAGGAAAATCACATAAATTACCGATTAGGCCTAGGGACGCAATAATAATTTTTTTATAATTGGGCTTAGGGCCCTAACAATACTGTTCAGGGGTAAATGATGGGATTGACTATTTTGGGTATGTAGGGTACGGATATATATGGGTAGATTCCTTAAATTTATCACCATGCAAATATGCAATGCATGTAGTCATATAGATATAGTTGATACTCTTTTCTTTATTATCGATGTTTTTTTTTTAACCGGATTATTATCGACGTTTTTAGCCCCATGGAACAGTAATTTGATGGATCCCTTACGTGCTTAAAAAAAATCCCAAATACAGAGAAATGAAATTTGTTGAATTCTGCCTTACAGTTACAAATCCATTACCGGATCATTTTTTTTTAGGTAAAGGATTATACTTCCTCCGTTTAAAAAAAAAACGCAACAATTTAGATGGCACGGACTCTTAGTTAAAATTTGGAATTGGGTAATTAGGAAAAGTTAGGGGTAGTTGCTTAAGATAAATGGAGAGAGAAAATGGGACCCAAAAAAGTAAAAAGTAAAGTAGAAAAGTTTAGGGTAGTTGATTAAGATAAATGGAGAGAGAAAGTGGGGACCCAAAAAGTAAAAAGTAAATTGTTAAGGGTTTTAAGTAAGGGTAAAATAGTAAAGTGCTACAAAAAATCTTACCATAAAAAGAAAGAAAAAAATTGTTGCATTTATTTTGAAACATCCAAATTTAGAAATTGTTGCGTTTTTTTTTTAACGGAGGAAGTATATGATTATATGACAATCAATTTCGTTCTACAAGGAGTTCTATAGGTAAATTATGATGGTTTCTTGTTTTCACTTTATTTGTACTTAAAGTAACAAATAATGAATTTCAATAAGTTTAGATAAGATTGAAAAAAAAAACTAGTAAATTTAGATCAGTTTCGATAAGTAATAACAAGGTCAAAAAATGATTAGTTCTCTTGCACAAAAAAGTTCAAATAAGCCTAGCTATACAAGTTTTAATAAATTTAGACAAGTTCAACTAAAATTATTTATAAAAAAAAAAAAAATTTGAAAAAAACCCGTGGATGGATGGAAAGACTTGGGCTTGAAATCGCTAGATTGGAATATATGAAGTTTAATCTCTCTTATTTCCTTTTCGAAGGGTTGAATATACTCAAGAGTGGATGAATTGATTATTTAGTGTTTTGGTTACCAATTTGAATTCTTTCATTTTAGGGAGGAACCGGTTAGGCTGGTTCCTGCAGCGAAAATAACTTGTACGAAAGTAATGAGCAAAGACACCAAATCAAACAAGGTTCGGTCCAACTAAGGCCTACGTTCTCCTACCCTATATATCTTATTAATCAACTCAGAATAACAAGAATGCTCACTCAACTGTTCCTTGCTCCAGGAACCAGTTCTCCGCACACTCAACTCTGAATGTACTCACTCATGTGAACTCATGAACTCACCCCAGGCCAATGTCTAACCCTTCTGTTAGAGGCGATTTAAAATGTTTTTCACTCTGATTTTCTTTTTCACAAAGATCAAAGACTAAATTAAGCACTAGGGTTTATGTGTTTGACTCAATAAACTATTGGGTCGGGAATGATTGTGTGATTTTTCTCTCAATGTTTTTTCACTTGATTTTTTTTTTTCCCAGAGAGAGGATCAAGAGAGTTGTGAATGTAATGCTATTGGTAGGGATTTCTTTATCTCTTACCAGGGGGTGTCGGGTGGGTGTGCAAAAAGCCCCACTGCACAGGGCCCCGTTATATAAAGGGCCTATTTTTTTTTTCTTAGTCATTTGTCTTAAATTATTCTTATATTTTTATATAAATTAATGATTTTCTACTAAAGGGATGTATACATGTATTGTCAAAATAATATCAAATATTAGCATTTATTAAGATCTGAAGGGCCTAAGTACAATTTTAGAATAAGGCCCCCGATAACTCCGACACGGCCTGACTCTTACATAGTACTCACTCCTGTAGTACAGTAATTGGCTTTAATTTGCACACGAGGGCATGTTTAGCTATTTCATTTGTTTTTTAGCTAAACTGTAATTTATCATTATTCATTCATCATATTTATTATATATCCGTGAAGAAAAATACTTCGTCCGCTTTATATTAGTTGCAATGTTCATTTTTTCACGCTTGACAATGTATAATTTATATCCGTAATAACTTTAATTTCGTTTTACCAAAAAAATTAAAAATTAGATAATAATAAAGAACAAAATGAGATGATTCAAAATATATACCGCATGACTATATTTTTTATACATGTATAAAACACAAAAGTGAACCAAAAATTATAAAAATTAGATAATAATAAAGAACACAATGAAACGATTCAAAAGATATACCACATGACTATATTTTTTTTACATGTATAAAGCACAAAAGTGAATTATAAGAGTGATTATGAATAATGCAGAAATTGCCAATGTTGCAACTAATATGGAGCGGAGGAAGTATAATTATTTTTTCCCAATGTGTACGTATTTTAACAATTTCAATGTGTACATTTGAAGCGTTGCCCTAACTTAATTTTATAGTAGCGCGTGTATGTATTTCGATGTTTTAATTTTGTGAGGGATAAATGGTAGGTCAAAACGTAATAAATAAATTAAATTGAAGGAAGTAATTATTCTAATTTTTAAAATTGCATAATGAAAGTTATAAGTGGATACACTTGTGTGAAAACCTTTTCTTAAGATATCTTCCAAACTCTTGGGGTCCTTGCTTTAGATGTTGTTCTCTCGGTGTGAAATTAATTAGTTGATTTCGTAGTTTTAGAATTCTGTTGATCCCAATTAAGTACTCCATCTCTATCATTGCATATTAGAATATAGAAAGTAAAGAAAAAGAGGCATGACAAGATCAAGAATTGTGTGAAATAAGTAAATTGATCCAGTTGAGGCATAATAATGTTTTAATTTTGAATGATTCCCTCCAGATAGCTTAACTAAAAGTGTTTCGACAAGAAGTGTTAATAATAAAATAATGTTGAATCTAGAAAGGAAAATCGTCTATGTATAGAACAAAAATAGGCTTATCTTAATCCCTTTTCAAATTATCTATATTTATATAATACTAGTTGTCCACGGCGCGCGATGCGCGCCGTGTCCAACACGTAATATTTTAACATTATAATGTATGAGGAAATTGTTTGAACATGTCGTTCTTCTACTTTCCCAGCAAAACAATTAAGCACCAAAGCCACTAAAGTGTAATTAGGAAGCATATTTTATTATGAGATTAGCAATATCAGCATATTTAACCTAGTCATTACCAACTTCTGCAAAAGGACATATACAAATATTGGTCCACTAAAGTAATATGGAATTTGTATTTACCTGTATACTTCAATTATAAGCTTCAGTATGAGCTCTCTTTTGATTACACAAAGAAATACACAAGTTTAATAGCAGAAAAAAATTGAAATTTTCAAAAAATAAAATAAAAAAGGGGGTAATGCATTTTGTGCATTCGGAAGTAGTTGACGCTTTTGATGGAGATCTTGAGCCCCATCCAGTGAGTATTATTTTCTACAAATCATAACCAGGCCAAATTCAAACAAGGTAAAACATCCACCCACAAGAAGCTTAATTTTTTTTCAATACCAACTAAATCAACAGAACAAAAGTACAACAAACAACCAAAGTATCAGAAAATGAAATTTTAAAAAGGAAATTTAACATGTAAAGAAATATATTTGCTATAATAATTATAAAAAATCAAACAGAAATGCCATATTATCCAAAAAATGTGACATATGCATAAATGTCATGGAATAGGTAAAAAAAAATGAACCAACTAAAAATCAAGATACACATGATTCCAACCCGTAAAAAGGTTAAAAAATGACTTGGAATAGTAGGGAAACAAAGGAAAAACCTTTGGAAACCCAAATAATTAGCATAACTACGATTAATCAAACCCCTGACTTCCAAATGAAATGATACAGGAAATTAAATCAATAAAATGATCCAAAATTTAGTTAGCAAAAATCTCGCTGATCGCATCCAACCATCTCAAACAATATGATCATTTTAATGCAAAATAATTTCAGTTTTAAAGATTGTATAACATAGAAAAGAAGTCCGCCAAAGCAAAACGATACACACAAAATCAAAGAAGCAGGCTTCACTCAAATCCTAAGGTTTAAGATGAAAACATAATAAAGCAAAAAAGTAACCAGAGCAAAGTCTAGATAAAAAACATAGGACATCCAAAAAAGAGAATCAAATGCATAGATAATCCTAAAAAAGGAAATCGAAATAAAACTTTACCTCATGCAAAGATCAAAAGCAACAACATGAACCCTAGTAGTCCTGAAAATGAGCAAAGATAAAATGAGTAAAAAAATATACCCTCTGAATATGCAGAAAAGCTAGGTATAAAATTAAAAAGCTTAAATAAACAATTCAGAAGACCAGGAAAAATTGGAATAGCTTGATCTGAAAGTATCCGCACAAATTAGAACTAAGTGTTGCCAAAACTAAAAAAAACAAACGAAAATCAGCAAAAAAAATTCCCACATTAACAAATCTGCAAAGATCATCTAAAAATGGTTTACGAATCATAAACCATAATTTCTGCAACGACCATTAAAAAAAACCTAAAATCGATTCTCTTTTTAAGGATTTAGAATACTAACAATTCTAGCAAACAAAATACAAACAGATAAACCCTAGATTCAGGATTTGATCAATGAATTGTACAAAAGCAATTCCAGAAAATAAAATACAGCCAATAAACTATAGATTCAGAATTTGATCAATGAATTCTACGAAAGCAAAAAAGAAATAAGCAAACTCCAGGTCAAAAATACCCAATTATCATTAGGGAAAAAACATAGAAAACACCGAAAAATAGAAGAGTAATCAAACTTTACCTCACCTAAAGATCAAATGCAGAGACATAAACCCTAGTAGACACAAAAACATGAGCAAATGTTCATAATGAAAGCAAAAAAGTAATCGGAGCACAGTCTAGATAAAAAACATAGGAAATCCAAAAAAAAAGAGAATCAAATGCATAGAAAATCCTAAAAATTAACATAGATAATTCTCCTTTTTTTATGCAAAAAAAAATTTACATGGAGTAAAACCTAAGTAACAAAACATAGTATCTTTGAAGTAACTACATCACCACCACATAAGATTAACAAAGTTATAGAGTCTAGAAGACACAATTTCATCTAGGTTGCACTGAATTCAGCTACAAATCCTCATTTCAATCATACAACAATCCCCCAAAAAGAAAAGGAACACAAGCTAAAAAATATCTTCTTAATTAAAAAAAATAAAATCATAGCAATTAGCAAGTGACATCACAAAACATGGGCGTATTCAAGTTGTCAATTTAGGATAAATAATGTTGCAGTTGTATTGTATGTCCATTCTTATACATCCATCAATATGAAAATAAAAAATAACACGACATTCACTCATTCAGAACAATGATAAATTAAGCATATGTTGACCAACTTAATATTTTCCTTCTCAATTCTCTTCCACCAGAAAGATACAAAACCATAATTCCAAGTTGCCAAATGCCAAGAACACCCCCACAGAAACATATACTCACTTTATGGTAGAATCACGTATAGCCATGAAAATTCAAACCACTAATTAAGGGACTCTAATATAAAAACTTGCAGCAAAAGTAGAAATTCCAAAATCATAATGTTGAATATCAATGCCATATATAAAACTACAACCACTGGAAACTTTCAACAACAAATCACTAAGTCAATTAATAGTTTATGTATTTATGCAAATATTTTTCAATATAAAATAACGACCATGAAGTCGATCAATTGATAATCAGACAGTTGAATGAACTACTCAGCCCATGAACTAAAACCTAAAAATCAAACCGAAAAAAAACCCTTGACTCCATTCAATACCTAAACCCACCATTGGTTTTAAAAAAGCGTACTCCATTACTTCTCCTCCCAGTCAAATAGAACTTTAACCACTCGAACAGTAAACACCATCATGAAAAAGATTGCACAAACAAAAGCCAAACATTAAACCGTTGCAATCCACAATAAAAGCCTCCCAAATCCACAAAACTGACAACAGAAAAGCATTTGTTTTAAAAAAAACAATGGGAATTTTTTTTAAAAGAAAAGTAAACATTTAAAAAAAAGCTCAGAATGCAAGCATATAAGTAAAATCGAGAAACACATTGAAAAAAACACGAAAACTAAGAAAACCTCCAATAAATCTTAAAAATTAAGAAAACCCTTAAATTCGCAGAAATTGGAACCCTAATAACAGTCTAAATCATCATAAACAGTAAAAAAAAAAATACACATACCTTGACGTAATCAACATATACTGTTAAAGAAATAGAAAAAAAAATTAAATTTCAGCAACTATAGCCATGACGAAGATTCTTAAAAAAACCAAAGATTCATGCTTAATGAACGAAGTACAAGATGCGAATCAAACTCAGGACTTAGTGACTTACCCCACGCGAAGAGGAACAAGAGAAGCAGCACAAAAACTACCGCAGAGATTCGAAAATCCAACCTGAAAATGAGCAAAGAGTCGTTTAAAAAAGCAAATCGAAGCATATAAGAAAACCCCCAATATATCTCAACAATTAAGAAAACCCTTAAAATCGTTAAAATTGGAACCCTAAAATTCGAAAATCCAACCTGAAAATGACCAAAGAATCGGTAAAAAAAAAAACAAAAACCAAGAGAAGAACAGAAAAGCAAATCAAAGCATATAAGAAAACCCAATATATCTCGATGGTTGAATCCAGAGAAGATAAAATCGATGGTTGATGATGATGATGAACTGCGAAAAGTTGAGAGAAGATGGTGAAGCGAGGAGATAGGAATTTAGGGTTTTTGGGAGAGAGCAGAGAGGAGGACGGAAGAAGCCAGGTTTTTTTTTTTTCAAAGAGAAACAGTGGGGGGGTGGGTGAATGACGTGGAGCAACCTGAAGCATCAGATGAAGTTAAGCAACCTGATTACGTGGAGCAACATGAAGCGTCAGAAATCGTTACGGTTCATCTATGAACAGTAACCTATATCACCGCTTTTTAAGAATTAAAGATGTATATCAGGATGCACATATTTGCATTTTGCTTATTTAATTTATATTTTTACATTTTTTAAAAATTGTTTATTTAGTTTTCTGCCATGCTCATTTTTAATTGGATGTATATACACCCAGAAGGTATAGGTATATTTTTTGCTACATTCATATATATATATATATATATATATATATATATATATATGTTTCTTTAAACATGTAATGTTATTTCAATCTATATCATATCATATCATATCATAGAGTAAATGATAGAAATCCCTAATTCCCTATCTACTGTTATATGCATCTGCATGCAATTTGTGTACAGTCCTCTGAGCAAATTATTTCCTCCAAAATATGCGTACTTTTGTGAATTATAAAGACTTGACAATTATCCTTCCTTTTTAATAAAAGGTGAATGAAGGTGGGACAATTTCATTGTTAGTGCTTGTTAATCATTAGTGAATTAAAGTGTAATTTTACCGGCCCACATCATTGTGGATGTTAGCTAAAGACTAAAGTAGATGTTATTAGGTAAATAAAGTTTATGTAGCTAGATTGAGTGTTCGTTTTCAAATTCAAAGTTAAGAGACTTATGATAGTATGACAAATAACAATAATAATAATAATAATAATAATAATAATAATAATAATAATAATAATAATAATAATAAAGTTTGAGAAATTATTGGATATAGATTGAATAATTGATACAAAAACATGAACAACTCAAAATGGATGGAATCTACCCCATGTATTGAGACCTTAACGGCCCGTCTGGTAGCTGGTTATAAATAATAAGAGAAATTATTGGGTCAGACGGTCTGACCAAACAATCTGGTCATACGGCTGACCCAATTCACCCTTTGTCGTGGTTTGCTCCAAGTAGCAGCTAATGAAAAACAAAAAAGATCCATTTTTCTTTAAATTTTCTTTCACGCAATTCTCTTCCCCCTCACTGTTTCATCTTCCTCCTTGTTCCACTTCAAAAAGACCAATTTTTTCCCTTTCTCCTTTTAAATTATTCACCTGGACCAAATAAAAGAAGGCTAATCCACCTGCTCTTTTGTGGAAGATGAAGCTGGTTATGCATTCGCCTCTGCACACCAACTTTCTGTCTGAAATTTCTCTTCTTCACTTTGCTAATTGTTGTCTTTCCCCCCCATTTTCTGGGGTTTTTTTAAAATTTTTTTTGGGTTCAATTTCAAGGTTTGCTTTCTTTTATTTTGTCCAGGTTTGTTTTTTCTTTGTCCAGGTTTATCCATATTGGTCCAGGTTTGTCCATATTTGTCCAGGTTTGTCCATATTTGTCCAGGTTTATCCATATTTGTCCAGGTTTATACATATTTGTCCAGGTTTGTCCATATTTGTCTAGGTTTGTTCACATTTGTCCAAGTTTGTCCACATTTGTCCAAGTTTGTCAATATTTGTCCAGGTTTGTCCATATTTGTCCAGGTTTGTCCATATTTGTCCAGGTTTGTCCACATTTGTCCAGGTTTACAAATGTGTCCAGATCAGTATGGCATGTGTCATAAGATTGAGTAGGACTGGTCTGACATAAGCTTACTGTCAGACCTGTCCGACACAATACCTTCTCAAATAATAATGTTAATGTGAATGAATTTATATGTAAATTTAGAAGGTAAATCAATATGGGAATCAATATTCATTCCCATGGTGGTGCTACAATAATAACTCCAATTCATCTAATTTTCTTCACAAACATCCAATATCATCCTCCCTCATGTTAATGAATGGTAATATAAAATATAAAGAAAATTGAAGCTTGGGAATGAAAATATGTTTTACATGGAGATTATAAGGTTCTTCTTTAACAAATTATACTTTAAATCAATTACCATTATCACAATTTATTACAACAATCAAATAGGTCATGAAGGTAGGACCGCATATAGGATTAGGTGTAATGTGCAAGACTTATCAGGCCCGGCACCCCCAATTCGGAGGTTCAATTGGAATAAGGGATCCTCCTAATAATTATAACCTATGAGACTAAGGGCTTGTTTACTTTAGCTGAATACAATTGAACTGAATTGAACTTAATTCAACTGAACTGAACTGAATTGAACTTAACTTAATTGAATTGAATTGAACTGAATACAACTAAAAGTATGTAAATATGTAATCACAGGGGTAAATATGCAATTTTGTGTAAAAGGGGTAATTATGTATAATGGAAAAAATAACAACTATAAAGGTAATAATGACTTAAGGACGAGCTAAGGTAGACACAAATATGTGGATCATAGACATGTTACTATACTAATTGCACATAGAAACGGAATTTATTATACATAGACATGTAATGTAATTTAAATGGTGAGAGGGACAATTATGTAAAATGACTTGAACACGAACTAAGACGAACATGGGTCACGTGTAACATAAACATGCATGTTACTAATTGAACATGAACACATAGTATATTATACATAGGTATGTAATGTGATTTAATTGGTGAGAGTGACAGTTATGTAAAATAAACAACAACAATAATATAAGTGTTAATGACTTCAAGACGAGTTAAAATGGACATAGTCAAATAGAGCATAGACATATTATTAATTGAACATTAATACAAAATATATTATAAATAAACATATAATATGATTTAACTGGGAGTGTAAGAGATTTCATGTCTTTTAATCCCATATACTCCGTATTGATCAGCAATACTCCATCTCAAGATACAATTTCGACTGAGGGCCTGTTTACTTCAGCTTAAATTTAGTTCATTTCAGTTTAGCATAATTCGATTCAGTTCAATTAATTTATGTTCAGTTCAGTTCGGTTGTATTTAATTGAAGTAAAGAGGCTCTCAAGTTGGATAAAGTATAAAGTCTATAAAAATAGAGCCAAAAACAAATTGAAAGTGCAGCAGATCTGATGTGCGCAGGTGAAGGTGATGAGGTGGACCTGACAAGAAATTGGGCCCCATTTGGTTTTCATTTAAGAGACTGCACATATTGCTGGCTTGGCCCATTCGTGTGTAAAAGGCTTGGAGCCCACCCCCTCACCCTCTCACCCCAACTCTTTTCTTTTGTTTTTAATTGGATGGCCCCCCATTAGTTTTGATTTTAAACACCGCACTTATTTTATTCGACATTTAAAATAATAATAATAATAATATAACGTGGGTAGTGATTGGCCCTATATTGGCCCCTATTTTATTTCACTCGGTCCAGTGGCAATGACACACGCATCTGCAAGTGAGAAATATGAAATCCTCGCAATTTCGTGTTGTGAGAGGTTCGAACTCAAGACCTCAAGTTTGTGTGCGTAAAACTTAACGAGTAGATTAAGACTCATACATTTACTTCAGTTTGATTTAGTGTTATTGTTTTGCTGGAAACGAATTACTCCACCTCCCTAAAAGGTTGTTCACATTTCTCTAATATTTTTTCTGCTTTTATATTCTACAATTTGACTTTTACACTTATCAAGATACTACTTTGACCATTAATATCTTTAATTGTATATTATTTTATAATAAAATAAATTAATATGATTAAATACACAATAAGATAACCATTGATTTTATATATTTTGAGTTAGTAGATGAATAGTATTCCTTGGTATCAAAGAATTACTTTCATTTTAGGTTTAATAAGTTCAGATAAATTCTAAATAAGTGCAATTCAGGTGTAATAAGTTCAATTAGGTTTAATAAATTCTAATAATAAGTTAATCATGTTTAATAAGTTTCAAAAAGTACAATCATGAATCATGTTTAGTTCCAATCAGGTTCAACTTGGTCAATAAGTTCCAATCAGATGTAACCAGGTCAATAAGATCCAATAAGTTAATCAGCTCAATAAGCTTCATTCAGTTTAACAAGTTCCAATAAATTTATGTCTAATAAGTTGAAGAGAACGCACCTTAAGTTTTTTCGATTACCAATGATCACACAAGCTAAGTTATTCCTTTTAAAAATAACAAACAAACTGAAATTAAAAATTAAAAAAAAAAAAAAAAAAGTAGAACCCACATACATCTAATCAAAGAATTGAAGACAAATATAAAAGGTGGGAAAATCCTACTTGAATTTTAATGGTTTTTATTTATCACCAGTCACCGTTGAATTAAATGATATCAAGCCTGTATTTGTCGTCCAGCATTGGCAAAGAAACATCCATTATTAATCGTCATTTCATTATACAATCCTTCGAACTTTAAATAATAAAAAAATCGAAAATAAAAATATTAGCTTAAATCAAAAAGAGGTTTTTCACATGATACTCTTGTTTGAAGTTCAAAGAGTGAAAAGGGTGGGAATGTGAGTAGTTAGAAAGAACTTGTCCCACATTGGTAGAAAAACTTCCCCCTTCCTGGAAAGATTTTCGTAAACAATTAAAAATCGTATTAAGAATAAAGGAAGTTATGTTTTTTCTTCTTCATCTGCTAAGGCTAATCTGATAGAGTCTAAGTACAAAGGCAAAAGTCCACTCAAACCTGGACAAAAGATCAAGAAATATAAGTTTATGGGTACTTGCTTTAAGTGTGGTATGACTGGTCATAAAGCTGTTAAGTGCGTGGTTAAGAAGAGTGGAAAACCTCATGCTCATTTAGTAGAAGACAATGATAACATAGTGGCTGTGGTTCTGGAAGCGAATATGGTTGATAACACTGCAGAATGGATCGTTGATACTGGGGCTACTAGACACATCTGCACCAAGGACATGTTCACTACCTACAACAAAATTGATGGTGAAAATGTCTTCATGGGTAACTCTGCTTCTGCAACCGTACTCGGCAAAGGAAAGATCATTCTAACCCTATCTTCTGGAAAATTGCTTACTCTTACTAATGTTTTACATGTTCCAGAAATGCGCAAGAATTTGATTTCTGGAAGTCTTCTCATGAAAGCTGGACTCAAACTATCTTTTGATTTTGATAGATTAGTTCTTACTCGTAATGGGGAATTTGTTGGGAAGGGATTTTGTAATGGGGGGCTTTTTGTTCTTGATGTTAAAGTTGCAATTGTGAACTCTAATGTAAAAGTTGAAATTATGAATAAGAATGGTACTACTTCTTCTACTTATATTGCTGAGTCTATTGATTTATGGCACGCAAGATTAGGTCACGTTAACATTGATTCAATTAAAAAACTAAAACACCTTAATCTAATTCCAAAGTTTTCTAACACTGATTTTTCAAAATGTCAAATTTGTGTTGAGGCAAAATTTGCAAAAAAGCCATTCAAATCAGTAGACAGACAGACAAAAGTATTAGAGCTTATTCATAGTGACTTGGGTGATTTTAAAAATTATGAAAGTAGAGGAGGTAAACGTTACTATATTACCTTCGTTGATGATTGCTCTAGATTCACCATGATTTTTCTTCTCAGATCTAAAGATGAAGCTGAGAAAATGTTCCTAAAGTATAAAGCTGAGATTGAGAATTAATTGGGAAAGAAGATCAAAAGACTTAGGAGTGATAGGGGTGGTGAGTATGACCCCAACACTCTTAAGGCATACTGTGAGCAAAATGGCATAGTTCATGAAACTACTGCCCCTTTTTCTCCTGAACAAAATGGTATAGCTGAAAGGAAAAATAGAACTTTGAAAAACATGATGAATTCTATGCTTATTAGTTCTGGTCTTCTTGATAATATGTGGGGAGAAGAAATTCTTTTTGCTTGTCATATTTTGAACAGGGTTCCTCACAAAAAACTTGATAAAACTCCATATGAATTATGGAAAGGTCGAGCTCCTAACTTGAAATACTTAAAAGTGTGGGGGTGCCTAGCAAAGGTTGGCATTCCAAGCTTTAAAAGGGACAAAATTGGTCCCAAAACTGTTGACTCAATTTTCATTGGTTATGCTCACCAAAGTGCAGCTTATCGCTTTCTTGTCAAAGGTGCTAAAAACTCTTATGCAGGTGGTACCATCATTGAAGCTAGAGATGCTGAATTTTTTGAGAACATTTTTCCTTGGAAAAACTCTCATCTTGCCTCTTCTAGTGTTCCATCCTCTAGTAGCTCAGTTAGTTTGCCTGTTGAAATTTCACCTCCTATTACTAATGATGAATATGATGTTGAACCTAGGAGAAGCAAAAGGCTGCGAATAGAAAAGGACTTTGGTCCTGAGTTTACTACTTCTTTTCTCTCTGAAGCTATTTCTGTTTATGATGATCTATTCATTGATGATGATTTTGTTCACATTTTTGTTTTAGAAGAAGATCCTAAATCCTATGATGAAGCTATGAGGTCTGTTGATGCAGTTTTTTGGAAAGAAGCAATTAACAGTGAGCTGGAATCAATCCTAAGTAATAATACTTGGGAATTGGTTGACCTTCCTAGAGGTTGCAAGCCCATTACTTGTAAATGGATCTTTAGGAAAAAATTGAAGGCCGATGGATCCATAGACAAGTACAAGGCTAGAGTGGTATCACAGATTGAAATCCTCATGAAAACATATTTTTCATTCCCAAACTTGAAATTTCTTCTTATTTTCCATTATCATCCATTACCATGTGGAAGGGTAGTATTAGATGGGAATGGATATTTGTAAAGAAAATTAGATAAATTGGAGTTAAGCTATCACCACCATGGGAATGAATTTTCATTTTCCTGAAATGTAAAATAGAAACTGATTTGCTGCTTAAAACCATAAGGAAAATATAAACAAGTGTTAGTAGTATACTAGATAGATGCCCGTGCAATGCACGGGTTGACACAAAAAAAAATTATCAGTTTTATAAAATAATAAGTAATTTTCATAATAATAATAATAATTTTTAAAAAAATATTTTAGAAAATAAATCAAAATAATGGTCACAACTATGATTCTACACATAAAAGGGACATTGAAATTTTAAAAGAAAATTTATGGAAAATTGAAATACGGTAGGAGTATGAATTCAAACATAACATCAACAATTGCATAAAAATAATGATATATGTACTTGATGATGTAAGCATACCCTATTTTAGTTCTCTATATATAGTTATAGAGTTATAGATGATAGATAGATTAGGCTTATAAAGAATTTTTAACAAAATATTAGTTAAATCAATTAAAATATAAGATTAAAAAGATAAGAATAATTAATGTAGTTTTTGGAAGGAAAAAATTGAAGGAGAGCATGACACATATCCTTTTTATGAAGTATGGATGATGTCAGTTTTTTTTTTTTTTTTACTTTGTTTTAGTATAGATTATATATAGATGTGGAAAAAAAAACTAACTTTATACATAAAAACTAAAGTAAGCCTAGTAGGGAAGCTAATTATCTCACACGAATGAAATCGGCCTAGAAAAAGAGAAAATCAACTACTTCCCATGCTCATCTGCAAAGAAAATATAAAATAAGCCACAATTAGTGGGGAGTAACTAGCAGTTCCCTACTAAATGTAAACCTTAATCATGTTAAATAAAGTGTCACATCAACAAGTCATGAACATATACAACATAACAAAGTCATACGTTAAATAATTATCCATCACAATAAAAAAATAAATTAACACCATTATTATACAAATGATCACCATATAACACCAATAACAAGTCATTCTAGCAATTTCATATCCCATAATATTTTCCACCCAAAATGTACCTGGATCCAATGCCGCGTTAATAGTTTAGGACAACGTGAATTACGTAATAACAGACAATATCGACACGTCTTTTAGCATAATATATCATTAAGAATTCAACAATAAAAATCCAAATTAAATTTTAAATTAAATTTCCCGATAAAATCAACAATAATTTTCGTATAACTGTTCCACAATTTCTTCATATATTAATTCAGTAAGTATATTAATTATTAAATAATCTATAAAATTAATATATAGAATAATCTATATTTAATATCATCAAATCATATCCATATCATAACGTAATCATTAATGAACTACAAGCTAGTAAGGTTTAAACTTGTAGCGAACATAGCCGTCCTCACTACTTCCCGGCACTGCCCAGTGAAATCGCCACATCAACGATGATACCCCCTCGCTATAGGGTGATATGTCTAAGTATGTCCAAACTCCTAAATTGATGTGAAATCGCTAGATCACACCTAATATGACAACAATGCAAGTACCTTCAACAATCTACATATATATTTCTATATATGAGCTACCATATCCAATGTCTTCTCCAATAACTAATCGCACATTAAGACAATAAATCATTTTTCGTCAATTCCCAAAACATCGATGAAATCGCTACATCAACGGTTATTGAATTTGGGTCTTAAAGGAAACACATTCCATCAAGTAAGTCCCATTGGGAAGAATAATTGGCCAAGAAAACATATTCCATCATCACCAATCAAAGTAGGAGAGTAGGAGTTAGAAAAAAACAAAATTTTAAATTTTTTCAAAGGTATTTTTTATTAAAAAAATAATATATTCTAAAAAATAAAATATAAAAATTAAAATTACTATTTTTTAATTCTTTACAAATAGAGACCTATATTGATATATATAGTAACTTCCTACGAAACACTTTGTACCCAAATAAAACACTTTGAACCCCACTTAAACACTTTGAACCCCACTTAAACACTTTGTAACCCCAATAACACTCGGTAACACCACGTAAACACTTTGTAATCCAAAAAACACTTTGTAACCTCAAATAAACACTTTTAACCCCAATAACACTTTGTAACCACACTTAAACACTTTGTAACCCAAAAAATACTTTTTTTTTAAGAACAAAAAAATATTTTTTAACCCCACTTAAATACTTTGTGACCCAAATAAAGCACTTTGAATCCCACTTAAATACCTTGTAATAACCCCAACAAAACACTTTGAACGCCACTTAAACACTTTGTAACCCCACTTAAAGACTTTGTAACTCTACGTAAACACTTTATAAGAAAAACAAACACACTTTGTAACCCCAAAAAATACAACACTTTGTAACTACAATAAAACACTTTGTAACCCCACTTAAACACTTTGTAACCCAACTTAAACATTTTGTAACCCTAATAAAATATTTTGAACCCCACATATATACTTTGTAACCCCAACAAAACACTAAATGATAATATTTATAAAGATTATTTTAATTATTTATTTAAAACACTAATTTTAATATTTTCCATAAAAAATGATATTATTTAAGCACATTTTGAATAAAATTATTTATAAAAATTCAGGGTATTACATTACACCCCCTTAAAAGAAATTTTGTCCTAAAACTTTGAAACTTAGAACATTTTAAAATTCTTTAAATTCATAAAGTTTTTGAAAGAAATTATTTCTAAAATTTCGGGATATTACAATAAGAAAAATTTATCAAAATATAAATATTTGTTTGGAATTGAAATATTCTATTCGCCGAAAAAAATAAAATAAAATAAAAAAGGAAGGATTTTTTGCCTTGAATAATACAAGTATACAACCTTTCACCAATTTACAAAGAATAATACAACATTGTCCTCAAATTTGCAACCAATGATACAAAACCGGTTTTTAAATTATAAAACAGGTTTAAGGGACACGTGTCAAGTTTTGATTGGTTATTGCAATTTTTTTTTAAAGGAAAAAATTTAAAAAAAATAAAAAAAAACTGTAAAAAAAAAATCAGAAAAAAAAACTCCCCACTCTCTCTCCTCCCTCCTCCCTATTCTCTCTCCTCCTCCCTCCTTACTCACAACCCTACCACCACTACCACCCCCTCCCCCACAAACCTAGCCAACCCCTCCCCCATCGGCTTAGCCCACCCCCACCTCCCCCACCGACTCCAGCAACACCTGAAACCCCCCTCCCTGCCCACCCTCCACCACCTCCAACCCAAAAATCGACACCCCCACCCTCGATACCCTCCTCCCCGACCTTCCCCCGGCTCCGACAAGCCCACTGCCGAAACCCCCCACCCCCAAAACCTCCTCCAGCGCTGAACCCCCTAAACCCCTCTCCCCAAAACCCTAACCACCCCCCACCACGTCGAACCCCCCCATCCCCACCTCCCAGTCGCCGACGACCATCCCCACCCCAGCATCAATGAGGCTCCCCCACCACTCCCCCCCTACCATCCACAACCCCATCCCATCAACTCCCTGTTTTCCAGATTTATTTTTTTTAATATTTTCCTTTTTTTATAATTTCTGAAGTTTTTTTTTTATAATTTTTTTATTTTTTATAATTTTGATTTTAATTTTTTATTTTTCTGATTTTAAAAAAATAAAATAAAAAAATTAATAGTTTTAACCTGAATAGCAGGTTAAAGGTCATCTGTATCATTGGTTGCAAAATCGAGGACAAGGTTGTATTATTCACGAAAAAATGAAAGGTTGTATTATTCTTTGCAAATCGTTGAAAGGTTGTATTATTCAAAACAAAAAATCCAAAAAGGAAAAGGAGGTGGAGTTTTATACCCGGCGTGAAGTTTTGGTTTGATCTCCCCCAAAATTCACCCTAGCTAAAAACGAACCCTCACTTGCTTTCCCCCTCTTCCTCTCTCTAGGTAATTTTTTTTTAAGATAAATAAAGACTTAAAACTCTCACTCTTTACCCTCTATTTATCAAAAGGGGGAAGAAAAAACTAATCTCAAAATTCAAATCAAGGTTGGGCCATCTATTTCAACACCCTTGGCCCACTTCTTCCTATTATCTTTCATGCATGTTATTTCAGATAAGAAAAAAGTAACTCATGTCCAAAATTCCTAGGCCCAAATTTGAGGCCCATTTGTAACTATACATATTCTCAAAATCTGGGCCTAAAATCATTGGCCCAAATAAATGGACTCATTTTAATTCTTTTAGCCCAACTTTCGAAGGACAAATGATGTGTCATCTCTAAATATTACCACATGACATCCGGTGAATGGTTAAATAAATATGATTGTGTGACACTTGGTACCAGTTAATGGCTAGATATGATATCCTTTATGCTTAGGGAAATATCTCTAAAAGATTAGATTTAGAAGATAAGATAAGATAGTTTGTTGCACAAGCTGATAAGATGGCAAGTTGACCACTTGCCCCCATTAGCCTAGGGTATCAAGTGGATGTCCTATAAAGTACTTAGCCAATAAGTAATTCACCTCTGACAGCAAGAAAAGGAGGAGGTTATAATTAGCTTGAAGGAAAAGCTATAGCCAGATTTTTCATTCAGATCGTTGGAAACTGTCTATAAATACCCAATAATATGCATAAAATAAGGCGACATAAAAAATAACCATAACAGAGAAAAAAGAACAAACATACTCAGCTCGAAAAACTTCTTTCAAGTACCAAATATATTCAGTGAATAAATCTTTAAACCCTAGTTCCCTTCACTTCAATCTTAAATTATTAATCTCCGCCCAAGTTAAGAGGAAAATCCCACACCAATAAGTAACCCTTATATAAAGCTTACTAGTTATCAAATGTTAGTCCGTTGTATTAGAGTTAAAATTCAAATGTTACAAAATTACACCGACGTGAATTTACTTGTAGAAATTTTTTGAAAAATAAATGATTTTTTTTTTATTTTTTTTTGTATAATATAAATTTGAAATTTAAAATTAATTTTTTTCTCCAATATCTTGATTGGGTGCAAGAATAAAAATTAGCGAAAAATTGGAAAAGAAAGTGTGATAGATTTAATTACATTCCTGTATAGATCTAATTACATTCCTGTATATAAGTGTTTTATTTTAAGAGAAAGTATGTGGCCATACCATCAACCAATAATGGTCTTGCACTCTTGCCAGGGGTGGAACCAGGAATTAAAACCTAACGGGGCCAAGAATATTTAAAAGCTAATATTTCTAGTGAGGAATTGTCATATCATACATTTATAATTATTCTTTTGTGCATGCATTTGATACCAATCTATAAATTAAAACCCATAAACACACACATATATTGTATGTAATATTTTCAATTCAAATGTTAACCAAGTTACAAAAAAAAAATATATTTAAATTAGCAAAACCATAAATCAAAGTGTCCAAATCAAAAAAAAAATTCGCAAGCACTTTTTCTAAGTAAACTACTAAGATGTCGCCAAGAAAATCTATAAAAAAATAACAAATAATCTAAAGAAACAATCAAATGAACGAATTAAGTCAACAATCATCTAAAATTTGATTAAAACAAAGTAATAATCTAAAAATTGATTAAAAAATTAAAAACAAAAACATTGTCGAACACTGTTGTATGGGGGCATACCGGTATACCGGCATGACAATACCCATTCGAAGTACTTCTAAGATGCCGGAGTAGTGAGACACCGTCACGCATGCAACAAGACGGCGTCCAAGGGCCAAGAAGACCTAGAACCTCTGCCAGGGTGGGGAGAATACAAACTCACCCAGGGACGGCGGAGGTCTGGTCTTAACTGCCACGTGGCGTCACTCAAGGCACCACTTGAGCACTTGGGTCTACATCATAACTAACTAACTAACCAACTAAAGATAGACGTACACGTGGCGGCCTCCAGGTCACCACTCAGCATAATAACTAACTAAGATTCTCAGGCTGGCATCAGCCAACCACAGGGTGACACGTGTACCCCAGGGTACCGGCACCTACCAAAATCCTCCTCTATAAATAGAGGAGGATGCGCCTCATTTAAGGTACATTCTAATTCTTTTACTCTCTCTCTCTTGGATTGAATCCCCTTGCTGACTTAAGCATCGGAGGGTCTTTCCCCGGAAATACCCCGGGGTAGCTCACCGTTTGTTCATTTGTGCAGGCCACGGTCGTGACCACCACTTTGGATCATCGCCATTCACGGAGGAGACGAAATTTGTCGGAACAATTGGCGCCATCTGTGGGAAATTTACAAAAAGTTCCACCTGAAAAACTCTGTAACCAACTTAAACAAACACTTTGATCAGAAATAATGGCTAATCAAATTTCAGAAGAAATCCCAAAAAAAAAAATGAGTTTTAAACTAAATCCAACAAATGCAATCAAATTGAGGCATTCGATTACAGCTTTGTGTGACTCTGAATTCTTCTGGGTTAATCAACTTCCATTTCAACTTGGCAAGATGGTCAATCTTAACAAAATTTTGGAAAACGCCGCTCACGGTGATGATGATGATATCATTATTATTTTTCATCTAAATGGGTCTTATTATCTTTCTTTTATCTTTGGGAAGGCTACTACCTAAGAATTGAAGATGGAGTTCTTGGACATGGATGTTGAATCCCAGAAGTTTTCTGGCATGGACATTTGCTGGGAGACTGTTGTTTTCTTTTATCATTTGATGTTCGCCTTTTTATTCAAAAGCATAGTTAAAGTGATTAAAAAAAAAGAAAAAAAAAAAGAGAAGGTGAATAAGCGTGGTGGAGATCTAGTTCTTTCATTCTTGATAATCAAGAATAGAACAAATTCCTACGGCAACAGCAAGCTGAATTTCAACGCTTTAGACCCTCCTCTTTCAATGTCGGAAATCCTTAGTAAGTATTCATTTGTTAAAGATTTGCTGGTATTTCAAAATGTTAAAGACTATCAAAAAGATAAGGGTTCAATGAAACTGCTATCTAAAAAGATAAAGGTTCGAGGAAACCGCTATCTAAAAAGATACGGGTTCAATGAAACCGCTATCTAATAAAAAAGGGTTTAATGAAACCGCTATCTAAAAAGATAAGGGTTCAACGAAACCGCAATATTTTTATTAATAATAATAATAATAATAATCATAATAATAATAAATAAAAATAATAAATAAATAAATAATTTTTGGCTACGACTATAAGCCAAAAACAAGAATGACAAAACCTAGGTTAATCTTTCGCTTTTCAGTGGAAAGATTAAGTGCCAAAAACTTTTGAAAGCCAAGGCAAAAACAAGAATGACAAAACCTTCCAGATTGGGTAGATGAGCTGCCGACAGGCAGCCATCACCTTACAATCTAGCACGGGAGAAGAAAGTAGGCCTGGGTATGCCGCCAGAAGTCACCATGAAAATAGGCCGTGGAGCCACCCTTTGTAAAAAAGTAATAAATAAAAAATATATATATGTTTGTTAAAAAAAAATTAAAAAAAAAATAATAAAAAAAATGAAGACTTGGGTAAGGTAGTTGGCAGACATGAGCTGCCATCACCTTATATCCCAGCAAAAAGAGCCTCACCGGGCCGCCATTCTATAGTATTCAACCAGATAACGGTCCAAGAGACCGTTATCTAAACATTGAAAGCGGTGTTATACCGCCATAACTCAACTAGGTGGGTGGTCCGCGAAACCACCACCCAAACGTTGGGGATTTGGGTCAAGGACTCAGGGCTGCTCAGGGTTAATTGGGAAGCCGGTTAAGGCAAAAAAGCCACCGTCCTTCGCAACTCACCCAACATAATTTAAAAATAATAATAATAAATTTTTAGATGCTACCGGCCAAAAGGCTAGATGGTTAGCTAATTAGCTAAGGCCACAGGCCACCACCATCCAAACGCCCAGTAGGCAAAGCATTTAAAATATATATGTTACCGGCCAAAAGGCTAGATGGTTAGCTAATTAGCTAAGGCCACAGGCCACCGCCATCCAAACGCCCAGCCGGCAAAGCATTTAAAATATATATATATATCATACCGGCCAAAAGGGTAGATGGTTAGCTAATTAGCTAAGGCCACAGGCCACCGCCATCCAAACGCCCAGCCGACAAAGCATTTCAAACATATACAAACTGCCAGCATGCTAGATGGTTAGCTATATTAGCTAAGGCCACAGGCCACCGCCATCCAAACGCCCAACCGACAACCGCGAAACTCAACTAGATAAGGTTCTCCAAGGAACCGCTATCCAAACGTTGAGTATACGAGCCAAGTGGAATACCACCGCCATCCATACTTCCACTCAATGGAAAAGGCCGTAAGTGCCATTTTGCGAATCAAAGCAGCAAAAATTAATTATAGCTTCTATCTAGGCATACAATAAAAGTCGTGTTGGCCCTATCTTAACGGCCCTATCTTGGCAGCGGCAAGAGCTTTGTCAGCTCCAACTTGGCAGCGGCAAGAGCTTTGTTAGCCCTATCTTGGCGGCAGTAAAAGCTTTGTCAGCTCCACTCTTGGCGGCGGTAAAAGCTTTGTCGGCCCTCTCTTGGCGGCGGCAAAAGCTTTGTCAGCTTCTATGGTTTGATTCAGAACCAACCGACAACCCATAAAAAGGGAGAGAGAACATTGTATTTACTAACACCACATAGCGGCATACGCAACAGCGTTACAACAGAAACAAATTTTAACAGAGAGACTACTCCGACATCTTGTGGAGCTGTGTCTTGAAAAAGCACCGCCAATTCAAGACTTCCCGGTACTTTTGAGGGGGGTCAGTTGTATGGGGGCATACCAGTACACCGGCATGACAATATCCATTCGAAGTACTCCTAGGATGCCGGAGTAGTGAGACACCGTCACGCAACAAGATGGCGTCCAAGGGCCAAGAAGACCTAGAACCTCCGCCAGGGTGGGGAGAATACAAACTCACCCAGGGACGGCGGAGGTCTAGTCCCAATTGCCACGTGGCGTCACTCAAGGCACCACTTGAGCACTTGGGTCTACATCATAACAAACTAACTAACCAACTAAAGATAGACGTACACGTGGCGGCCATCCAGGCCACCACTCAGCATAATAACTAACTAAGATTCTCAGGCTGGCATCAGCCAACCACAGGGTGACACGTGTACCCAGGGTACCGGCACCTACCAAAATCCTCCTCTATAAATAGAGGAGGATGCGCCTCATTTAAGGTACATTCTAATTCTTCTACTCTCTCTCTCTCTTGGATTGAATCCCCTTGCTGACTTAAGCATCGGAGGGTCTTTCCCCGGGAACACCCCGGGGGTAGCTCCTTGTTTGTTCATTTGTGCAGGCCACGGTCGTGACCATCACTTTGGATCACCGCCATTCACGGAGGAGACGAAATTTGTCGGAACAACTGTACTGTACCAAATCAATTACAATTTACAAATTTAGCCGGCCAATTCGACCTAAAGAAACAATTCAATGTAATTCTAGGAACTTAATCGAACTAATCCACTCGGACCACTTTTCACATGATTTTTGATTAATAAAAACCAAAAGATCAAAGAAAGATTATTAATAATTAAAATTTATTATTTCGTTGCATAAATATTAGGAATTTAATATGAAAAAACTAAAAAAAATAAAATAAAGAAACCTGATATGAATATGAAAGCTTGAACAATTGGGGAGTTGGATTATGGAGAAGTTTTTTTTGGAGAAGATGAAAAGAATTATGGAATTGATTAGTATGGTATATTTTTTTGGTAAAAAAGGAACAAATGGGCAATTATAATTTGTGAATCTTTGTTAATAAGATTCGGAAACTGGAAAAAATATTCTTTGATCAAGGGAATCGATCCCGCAATCTTTCACATGAAACTTGCCTTCTCTTACCACTAATCCATGGAAAGTTCAACTAAAAAATAATTGGTTTAAATATTATATGTACTATAAAACTACAGGGCCTAATTTAAAAAAATAGGGTCACAGGGTTGGGCCACTGGGGCCGGGCCCCCACCAGCCACCTTGTAGGTCCGCCCCTGACTCTTGCCGCATATAACAATTTGCCTGAAACAAAAACATTCTCAAGTAATTAATAATCATACACATATATAGCTAGTTTCAAGAATCAAGTTCTAAACATGCACCACCTTGCTTTCATACCTAATTTCAAATCCATGTCATCAATTTGAGAACCAAACACCCCTTTGAATTTATAGACCATACAACTTTGGGCGCATTTTAAGGAATAAAATTAAGGGTGCAAATGAAAAAATTAATCAAAATTATGTTAAGACAAGCAACATATAATCTTATTATTTTTGCTTCTATTAAAATTAATTTGATTGATTTGGGCGTTTACACCCTCAAATTTCTTTCTTAAAAAACATGCAAAATGATATGTTGCATTTAACTTGAAACGGAAAATTATTACCGTTCTAAATGAACAACTTATTTACCCCCTCTAAAAAAATGAATAGCTTATTTCGCTACCATAACTAACATTTATGAACAAATTTTTGCGTGTGGTGGTGGTAGAGTTGTAGCCTTGTAGGTCACGCTTTGCGAAGGCACATATACACTCACACGTTGTGCACCAAGCAAACTCTACTTTCACGACCCGTTTATGTCTTAGCTAAACAATCATTTCATGCATGATGTGTGGAGAAATTTGGAATAGCCTTTTCTCTAGTTCTGTAACCGGTTTAATGTTAAAAGTAACCCTTATTATTAAAATACAGTTTTCTAGCTATTACTCAGTTTTATGTGAATTATATAACAATACAAAATCGTAGAAATCAATACAATTCAGGACTATTTCATAAGTCATATATAAAGGAAGTTAATCAATTAAGTAGCGGAAAATTCGGCCAATTTAGACCATATCCATAACACTATGATATGTTGGTTTCCTCCTTTAGATCACAACTAGTTAATACCCGTGCTATGCACGACTTAATTTTTTTAGATACGATGACTATTAGCTAATTAAATACACAATATTAAGTTTGCATTAATGGAAACGATATTTATAAATAAAGTATCTTAAAAAAATAATTAAGACATTATATAAAAATTTCACATTGCTTTATTATTTTATTTTATTGACATTTTTATAAAATGACATTCACCAAAAAGTCAAATATTTTGGTGTAAAATCAAAATAATATTATCCCTCATCTATGTAAAGTTTAGACTAATTATTCACTTGTTTTACAATCAATAAATAATTAAATATTATGATAATGATCCTAATTCTAAGACCTTACCTTAGGTTTGTATTTCAACAATAAAATTCAGTAAAAATCGTATTGTATACTATAATTGGATTATGTCATATATAGTCCTTAGGTATTCATTTTAACATGTAGATTTTATGAAAAAAAATACATGTAAATCGATATAATGAATAAATAGTTAGTGTTTAAATTTTTTTTTTCTTTCCAAATTAAACTTATTTTGTTCTATCCCTAATGTTGCAAATATTAATCTGGACCTTCTTTAAAAAAATACACTCATCTTTGAAAAGAGCTAGACATTATATATGTTGAATTTTATTTTATTATTTGATTTTCTATTCTAAGGTATTGTTTTACTTCCTAGTATATGAAGATTAACATCTTCATTGTATACTACTATACCTTTTTTCCACCTCATTGGGCATGCAAAAGGGAAATTTATTAATGTACTTTATGTATTTTTTTGTTAAAATCGAAAATTTATAGTTTGAGATGGAAATGAAGTATTTTTTTTAGTGTTAACAATTTTAGAAAGGAATAATAGATGTATAACGTATAGACAGACAAAGATAAAAAAATTCTTTTATAATTTTTTTGTTATAACAAAAAATGTGAAATCATAACAAAAAACATCGTATACTCTCATGTGTTTTTTGCTCTAAAAAGTATAGTGTAGGTTTTAAATATGAAGAGTCTTGTATTGTTTTTTTTTTAATATAAAATTATGTTAGCGCCATTTATTAAACGATTAAAATAATTTTTTTAGTAATCAATCTCATTAATTTTTTTTCAATCTTTTCCATATTCCTGGCCTCTCTTACTTTTGCATACATGTTTTAGTTATCAATTTTTTATACTCTCAATTAGTTTCTTTGTTTTAATGAACCCGAATCTGTAAATAAAAAACGGAGAGAGTATAAAAGAAAAAATAAGTATAGAAAGATTGCGTTTTTGGAAAGCCAATCAATTATATTTCATTAAGTAGTTTAGTTTTTTTATTTTAATCATTGACAAATTCAATTGTATTACTTATCCTACCATGAAAACTGTAAAAAAAAAAAAAAAAAGATATGAAAAGATGTATTGTAATTAATTAATCATAAAGAAAATTTGAAAAATTAGCATTGGAAAGCATGAAAATTAGAAATAAATAAATAAATAAATAAGTAATTGGAAATAAAGTGGGAGGAGGGAATTTTAGAGTTTAGGAGGGAAATTGATTTTTTTTAGTGGCAAGTCTTTTAGTAGTATAGAAAGAAAGATCTTTCTGTTGTCATTTGAAAGGATGTTGGTGGCTGACCCTATGAAAGGGGCTAGTCATTCTTTTGTTTTTTATGATAAAATAAAATAAAAAATAATATTACTCCATGCGTTACAATTTGTTCTTTAAATTTTGACTTTTGCACGTGAATTAAGGAAATTTTAAATGTGCAGATAATTATTTGCTATTGGAATTGATATGTTAATTGCATTTGTTGACAAAATATACAAAATGTAGATAAATTATTATTGAAATAATTGTGAATGTTGATTAATAATGTAATTAAAAAAGAGATAATAACTACGGTAAAATGAGCGGTTGAGAATGAAGTACAATAGGAAATAAAGCAAACATACAGATTAAAAGGAAACACTAAAAATAGAATCGTAAATAATAAAGTGGAACGGATCAGATGAAACAATATACAACTATAAAAATCATTATTCACCCAATCATCCCTTTCATTCAACAATTTTCCTCATAGATGCATGCATATATTTATGCATACATATAATTATTTTATATTAAAAGGGAGTCATATATGCATACATATAGGGTGGAATTTTGGCTTCATTATTCCATTTATAGTTGCATATCTGCCATCCAACCGCAGAGCGCACTAACAATAGAATGCCCTGTTAAGTTTAATACTCCATCTGACCCAAAAAAAAAAAAAAAAAACTGCTCCACTTTCTTTTTTTATCCGTCCCAAAATAAATGCTTCATTTTTTTGACAACATTACTTTACATTTATACCTTTACTTACCATTTAATACCTACTACTTTTTACCTACTTTTACTTACCACTTTACACTTTTACTCTTACTTTTCACAAAAAATGGGCCCCAACAAAAATCTCATCTCAAACCCTAATGAAGCAGTTCTTTTGGGACGGATCGAGTAAAAAAATGTTATACAAGATACAGATGATGAGATGCAAAAAATGTGTGGGTAAAAATGCAATCGGTCTATTATAAATTAAGATGTATGTAAAGGTATATGTATCAAATATGTTATATTGCTCATTTTAAACTTTTAATAATTAAGCTAAAAAATTATAGGAATAATTAAATTAATAGGTACCAACTGTTGCACTTTTTATTTTATAGGTACCAACTTTTGATTATTCACCAGCAGCATGAACTATTATATAAAGTTGCAATGATAGGTATATGACCTAAATATTGTTGCAACTTATAAGTCATCCACACCTATTTATAGGTTATTCATAACTATCAGTGCAACTTTATGTAATAGTTCGTGCTGCTGGTGAATAATCAAAAGTTGATACCTATAAAATAAAAAGTGCAATAATTGGTACCTATTAACTTAATTATTCCAAAATTATAAAATGAGCAAAATTACACTTAAATTATCATAGATCTAGATACAAATAAAAATTTCTGTTAAAAATGTGTGTTGCGTGAAAAACTCACAACTTCTTTCTTTTTTTAAGTCTATAAATAAAAGCTGCTTCTGCATAACATATACTGCTAGAGTGGTCCTTCATTTTTCATTTAATTTCGCTTTAAATCTCTGATCTCTCTCTTTTTTTTTTTCTTTTTTTTTATTTTTTTTTATTTTTTTTTATTTTTTTATTTTTATCTCTTTATTATAATACTGCTATAGTATGTAGCGTTGCTTATAGCAGCGGTGAAAGTAAAGTAAGTGATGTCATGCTTTTCCACAGCTTTCTTGAACTTTCCTCCTCAGATCATTCCACCCGCCCGCCCTCAATCTCTACCACATTTTCCATCCTTCAATTTTACATTTTCATTAATTAATTAATTTATTTATTTTTTGTGTGTAATTAATGGAGGAGATCAAATGAGGGTAGTGAACGAAGCCGTTGATTAATTTCATCGCGGAAAGTTCAAGATAGCTGTGGGAAAACATGGTGTTTCTTAAACGACATTCGTTGCCCGTTTTCATCATATTGATTTCCATCCGTCGCCATTAATTTTACTGTAAGAATTTCCAATTTTTTATTTAAATTTTTTTGTAGGTATATAATATATATGGTCGCCGCCATTGTTGGATTTAATTTTACTACTGTCATTTGTTCATCTTAAATCGAGTAAATAGTATGAATTTTCTGATGCTTGTATGCTTAGCTTAATAGTGATGCTGAATTATGGGGTGAAGTACGATCGGTATATCGTTAATTCAGTTGTACGTAGAGCTATGTTTATGGTTGTTTTATTTCTTATTTTAAATAATTTTGTTCATTTTAAAAATTAAAATGAGCAAAAAAAATCATAAAATCCCGCAAAATTGCCCTTGTACCATATTCCGGTCTTAGATATTAATTTCTAGTGGGGGTAAAGGGGTTGATCTACACTCAATTATTCATCTACAATGAATGAAGATTTGTTCAAAATTCATGGAAAATTTTATAGCTACCCTTGCAGATGGATTTAATTTAGGTGATCATATGTCAATGTTACATAGTTCCCTAAATTTTTTACGAACTGCGATAAAAAAAAACTGAATAATGTCGCTTTTGAGCTATGTTTGTATCATTTTGGGTAAAGCGTGAATTGTAGAAGCGAACTAAAAAACGAATTACGTAAGATTGTTATATACCTTTCACATTACTAATTTTTTATGTAACTGAAGTTTATCTTTAGAATGCGTTGTAGTTTGGAGGGTTTTTTTGTTGGGTGGGGGTCAAAATTGCGAGTATATATAAATTTGCCAGAATTAAAATGTATGATTCTTCATTTACAATATATGAAGATTCATGTTTGAACTATGGATATTCTTTTGTATATTCCAGATACAAAACTACTTTAATTTTCTCCCTTTAAAAAAAAAAGATTTGGTAGCATTAAATTCAGAATGAAATATAGATTTTATGCTTTTGCTGCATTTCTGCATTTTGGGGATGGGTCAATTGCTGAAATTCAAGAAGATTTAGCCACAAAGAGAATAATTTTACTGTTTTACTGTTACACTTCAGAACAATTTACATTTACTACACCTTTTCAATGCTTTAATTTAATTATTGAATAACCAAAATTCCCTTTTTTTATTTTTATTTTTTGTTTTTAGTGTTTTTTTTTTTTCAGGAGCAGAGAGAAGATTCTCAACCTTTTCTTTTTGCCACCCATATCACAGATGATAATGATAAGTCTCCTTGTTGTCTTTTGGCCATATTATTTTTCTGTGTAACCATTTTTCTTCAAAATATTTGGAAATTTAAAACAAAAACAATTTTTTTTAAAAAAAAATTGCCTTTTGGCTGTCTGTAATTTGACATACAGAGTACATTAACTGAAAAAACAAAATCTCAAGGTCATTACAAATCATATCTACACACTTGCATAACATTTTCCTTGTCTTCTATGAAAATAATTTGATTAAAGAACGTCATATATTGTAACTCAATTAATATGGGTTATTCCCCCGTTTCAAAATGTTTGTTAAATTTGATTTCTAACATTTTGCCAAGATTTATAAGTTAGATAGTTTCTAATTTGGTATGAATTTTAGAATACGTGTCAAATTATACCTCGATTAGTGTTATTAATAATCATTTTAAATTAATATTTCTATTTTAACTACTTTATTTAGCGCCTCAGAGGCCAGACGATGATTAGCTTTTTCGTGTAAAAAGTTTACATTTTAATAACAAATCTAGAAACATCATTTTATTTAGAGCCTTATTCATTGTAATGAGTCTACTATACATCCGGATATATCTAGAGTTCTGTATATTATATCCAATGTATTTTATAAGAATTTATAAAGTGAGGAAGATTACCTTGGATGTATGTCGGACATAATGATGTATATAAGAATTTCTATATTCATTGGGAAGGTACAATTTTCTTAACTTGGACCTCATCATGAAATGATGATTAGCATTATTCAATTAGTAGCTAAAATGCTCAATTGTATTTTCTAACGTAACCATAAATTGAATTTTTACTGTATATACTTATTACTCGGTTAAAATTATAAAGTATCCATATTCCATATATAATTCCATCCAAATGATAAAGGCCGATTTTGATGCTTCATTCATAGGATGCACATGGGTTGACAGAATATACCTTTTTTTTTCATCCATGAGTCATGACCATGAGATCTTCCTAGCTTGTATATACAGTGAAAATTCAGACAAGGTACATTGCACATCTCCAATCATTCTATCTTTCTTTGTTATCATGAATTTAGTTATCTTTCTATTCATAACTAACTAAAGAAAGCCTTTAAAATGAGTACTAATCTTGAATTTTTTTTAACTCAACACACCCATGGAGTTACTTTAGGAATGTGTCATATGTACACATCTAATTCATCATTTACATAAATGTGACATATCGTGATCCGAATGTGTAGTTCGTGTTTTGTAATGGTTACGGGCTCGACTTTCACCAACAATTTGTGTAATTGGGATCTACTTATTGTTAGAACATTTATGTATAAATGGACTTGAACATGTGAATAAAGGAAGAAGAAATAAGGCAAAAGGGGATCGAGGCAGGATCAGGTCGCACCTCGTGAACGCGAGCCTGGTCCCACTTTGCAACCCAGTGAGGTCGTGACTCGCGACTTCTGATCGCACCTCGCGATTTCTCACCGGATCGTGGTCCAGTTTGAACGTTGTCTTTGATGTTTTTCTCCTTGGATACTTGTACGTATTAAGCTTGTTTATGAGGCTTAATGGCTGCATTAAGATGTGATTAGAGTGTCTTAAAATCAGAATTAGAATGATGACTTTGTGCATAACATCTTTTGAGTGTTTATGACACAATTAAGCCACCATGAATTCAGATTTTATAATGCTTAATTGGTAGCTTTTGATCATCATTGGTGGTTGTTGACTCTTCTTAGGTTTATGCCTATAAATATGCATGTTATGTCCACTTGTTGGGGGAAAAATAACGAGAAATTCATCCCACTTCTTAGAACATGCTTGCACTTAGAAAATCCTTGCAAACTTTTCTAAGTGTGTTAAAACACAATCCTAAAACACAAAGCTTTTAGGATTCACTCTTAGGATCACATAGAGTGAATAATCTCCATTGTATCTCATTAGTTATTTCGTTGTAACCCAATGCTCCATAGTGGGGGCCAAAATAAACTAATAGAAAAACTTAACTTCCGTGTCTTGGAGATTCATATCCGATTCCCACTAACATATTCCCTAACACTTATCATACCAATACTTAGTTAATGTGGATCAGAAAGTAACAAGACATTAGGCCCTGGTTAAGTTGCATAGATACGTGTAAGGAAACGGAGAAGAGTAGGAAATATGTACGGAATATACTAGATTGAAAACTATGGAATTTCGGTGCGATTTTTATACAAATATTTATCAACACCAATATAGAACCTAAACTAACTTAGGGAGAAGCACCCCTGCTAGGGAAATTGATTTTATTAAATACTTTAAAAATTAAATTAAGAAATTTAAATTAAATTTACAATATTGTTTAGAATATTTTCGTTTAATTATTACAATAAAATAAGAAAAATATATCAAAAGTATATAAAAATATGAAAAATTGCGTAAATATATACTAGAACATATCAAAAATAAAAATGATACAATTGAATTATTAAGTATTAGGTACCCTACAAATATCGGCATTCAATACATGTACAGCTAGCACAATAAAGTATTCATGCTACATAGGGGCCTAATAATCCATGCCAATTCTCATGATTTAAAATATAATAAATAAATAGAAAATGCAAGAGCATATATAAAATGGTCCCAAAAATAATGAGAGCTTAAATTTCATGAATCATGATAGGGTGGTGGGCATATGAACACATGACACCCATGAATCCCAATAATTTTCTGTTCTTCTCCTGCTAGCTATCAATTTTGTGCTTCTCTGTCACACAAACTGGGACTGTTTTCTCCAGATAACTATCAAAGGTAATTTAACAATGACATTAATTCCAAAAAAAAAAAAAAAAAAAAGTAAGTAAACACACTATAATGGTTTTTTTTTTTTTACAAAAAAAAATAATTTATTGATTCTTTTTAAAAAATAATATTTTTTGCCTTTTTGTAGTTTTGCTATTTTGTTGCTGGCATTGGGAATCTTTTCCAACTAAAAGGCGAACAAAATAGACCCCATGTCCCATGACATATTTTCCCAATCAATTTTTGTAAACATAATTTCTAAATATGTGTTATATAAATATATTTTGGCACATGAAATTGAGAATTTGATAGGTGGTGGTCCACTACAATTACTTGTATCAAAAATCGGACAATAGGGAATGGCATTTTTCTGGCAAATAACGAAAGGGAATTAATTTATTATATGGCTCCAATATAATCCATCTGTTTTACTTTATTCGTTATACTAGTTTAGTTCATGTGCAAATGTGCAATGTCCATATATAATCTAGTTTGATTTTTAGCACAGTTAACTTTTGATATATTAAATTTTATACTCATTCACTCTTATATTAAGTGTTCCATCTTGACTGTACTATTATATTTAAAACGAGGTATCATATCAGTTGAATAATTTTCTTTAAAACGCAAATATGAATTAGTGGCAATTCTAAAATCCCATTATTTAGTTCTAAGTTGAATGGCCAATTATTTTTTTGGCCACTCCCATCACTTCAGTTGCATCCAAATCTTTTTTTAGCAGAGTGGTGGCTAATTTCCGAACTTCTCTTCTTCCAAAAATGTCGATCGAGCACAAAGTTTTTTTTTTTTTTGGGTATTTATATGAGGAATTGAAGGAGTTAGAGGATTACCTTGCATTGTTGAAGCTGATGCTCAAGAACATGAATTTTTTGTTGTTATGCTTCAACGTTTTGGTATTTTTGTAATATTTATTGATGTAGTTAAAATATTATAGTTTCTTTTTATAAGATCTCTGATTTACCCCTTTATCATAAATGGTTTTTTTTTGGGTAGATGTTGTCGGAAGGTTGTTGTTTCGGGTTCCCTGCTCTAGTGTATGCATCATTTGATTTTGGTTTTGTACATTGTTTTGCTATGGACTCAAAAACTTATGTTGAGCTTGGTGATATTTTTGGAATAATTTCTATAAGGGCCAGTGGCGAAGCTATAAATTTTTTATCAAGGGGGCCGAAATCAATATCACACGGAAGTAAGAGCAAAAAATATTAAGAATGTGGATAGTGAAACTTGAACCTTAGTCTAGAAAAGTATAAACAAGCAATTAAACCAATTGAGTTACTAGATGTGAGAATTTGCAATTAGAGAGTAAACAAGAAATATGAAAATTGGTACAGCAGGTTAAGAGCAAGAAGAAGCAGAGTCATTTCTTTATTCTGGTAAAAATGAAGAAGAAAGAAAGTAATAGTGTTTTAGTTTGTAACAACCAACATAACTACAAGGAGTACCAACAAGGCTTATTTATAAGCAAAACAATTAAAAAATGACTAAAATACAAAAAATATAAAACTATGCTATATATTCTCATACACCCCCTTCAAGCTGGACTTTGGGAACAAGTCCAAGCTTGGCACACAAAACTGAATGATGAACACCAGGTAGAGATTTGGTTAATATGTCTGCCAACTGGTTAGAATAAAAACATGCACTATTCGAAGAAAACCATCAGCCACTTGCTCTCGAATATAGTGATAGTCCCTCTTGATGTGCTTAGTCTCCTCATGAAAAACTGGATTTTGTGCTATAAAAGCTGAGGACCTGTTATCACAATATAGATCAATAGGCTTAGTAAAAGAAACATGCAAATCTTCTAGAAGACCTGTCAACCAAACTAATTCACTACCTGTGTAACTTAAACTTCTATACTCAGCTTCAGCTGAGGATTTGCTAACAGTTGTCTGTTTCTTTGTCTTCCAAGATATTAAGTTGTTGCCCAAAAAAATACAATAAGAACTTAAGGATCTACTAGTAAAAGAACAACTAGACCAATCTACATCTGAATATGCCAATAATTTTGTGGAGGAATTAGTTTTATAAAACAAACCAAAATCCATAGTTCCTTTTAAATCCTTGACTATATTTAATGCTGCTCTAAGGTAGGAAACTCTTGGAGAATTTAAAAATTGACTGAGATGTTGGACACTATAAGACAGATCAGGTCTTGTAATGTTCAAGTATAAGAGCCTCCCTATTATTCTTCTATAAACTTCTGGATCATCTAACAAGTCACCATCTGTTGGATTTAATTTTAATCCAAGGGGAAGGGGAGCTACTGCAGCTATGCAATTAGACAAACCACAAGAAATAATAATGTCCTTAGCATATTTTTGTTGTGATAAGAACAGTCCACTGGTTGTTCTGTTGATTTCCAAACCCAAGAAATATTTTAGAGCACCCAAATCTTTTATGGTAAATTGTTTGTCTAAAGCCTTTTTGATTTCATCAATTTGAATTTGAGATGTTCCTGAAACCATCATATCATCCACATATACAAGAAGCACTAAGAATTCACCATTATAGTCTCTAGTAAACAAGGAGTAATCTTGTTTAGATTGAGAGAAACCAAGTTTAAAAAGAAATCTTGTTAGCTCTTTGTTCCATTGTCGTGAGGCTTGTTTTAAACCATAAAGACTCTTTTTCAAAAGACAAACTTGACCTTGTTTTGCTTTAGTATAACCTATAGGTGGCTTCATATAAACATCTTCTTCCAAATAACCATGTAGGAAGGCATTATTGATGTCTAGTTGACATAGAGGCCAATGATTAGTGGTAGCAATGGCTAATAGAACTCTAACAGTGGCTAACTTAGCCACAGGACTAAAGGTATCTTCATAGTCTAGCCCAAAAATTTGTTGATATTCCATTGCAACAAGTCTGGCTTTTAGTTTATTTACTGACCCATCAGGATGATATTTTACTCTATACACCCATTTGTTACCTATTGCTTTCTTGCCAACTGGTAAAGTGGTTAAAACCCAAGTATTATTAGTTTCTAGGGCCTGAATTTCTTCATTCATTGTATCAACCCAAGCAGGATCATATTTTGCTTGATTATATGAAACAGGTTCAATGATATGCCCAGTAGTATTTATTTTGACAGAAAAACTAGCTGACTTTGAATTAGTATCATTTGTTTCTGTTAAATGGGTTCTGTGAGGAACATAAGTACAATAAAAATCTTGTAAATATTTTGGTGGTTTGATATTTCTTGAGGGAAGAATGTGCTGGACATGTGAAGTATCATTAAGGCTTGAAATAGCCTGTTCTGTGACAGAAGCAGCCTGTTCTGTAACATAAACAGGGCTGATATGTTCTGGATTGGCATCATTTGGCAGAACAATTCTGGAATCAAATGAGGGAGAAATAGGATAAAAGGAAGAAGAACTTTGAGAAGTATTATCTTGATTAATTGGATTGGAAAGAGGTGATTCATTTTGATTAGAAGTGGGGTGGGTAAGATTGGTATGAAGGTTTAAATATGGGTGTAATTGTTGTTGTGTATGGGAAATAGGACTTCTTTTGACTGAAAAGGGAAAAACATTCTCAAAGAAAATAACATCCCTAGAAATAAAAGATTGATGAGATTGTAGATCATATACTTTATACCCTTTAAAATCCATAGGATATCCCAAAAAAATACACTTCCTATCCCTAGGATCAAACTTATCTCTTTTAATATATATGTTGTGAGCAAAACATAAACACCCAAAAACTTTGAGTTCATTGTAAGTAGGTGTTTCATGAAATAATAATTCATGTGGAGTTTTCCAATCAAGTATAAAAGAAGGTAGTTTATTTATTAAGTGAGTTGCAGTTAATAAACATTCACCCCAAAATTTCTTAGGAAGAGAGGCATGAAATCTTAAAGCTCTAGCTACTTCAAGTAAATGTTTGTGCTTACGTTCTACCCTCCCATTTTGTTGAGGTATGCCAGGAAGGCTTCTATGATGTATTATGCCAAGACTTTCAAATAAAGAAGAACATTGTTTATTTATTATTTCAGTTCCATTATCTTTCCTAAAGCATTTTATAGAAGAAGCAAATTGATTTTGAGCATAAGCAATGAAATTTTTGACTACAGAATAAACTTGGTCTTTATTATGTAAAAGGTATGTCCAAGTTGTTCTGGTATTATCATCAACTATGGTGTAAAAGTAAGAGGAACCATTCAAAGATTTAATTTTATATGGTCCCCAAAGGTCCATATGAACAAGATCAAAGGGTTTAAGGGCTTTATTTTTGCTCCTAGTGAAAGGTAATTTATGATTTTTGGCAAGAATGCAAGTATAACAAGGATAAGTGTTTATACCAGAACAATCACAACAAGAAATGTGTTTCATTTTTGAGAGGGAAGCATGACCTAATCTAGC
Source organism: Salicornia ramosissima (assembly GCA_951394345.1). Taxonomy (NCBI): domain Eukaryota; kingdom Viridiplantae; phylum Streptophyta; class Magnoliopsida; order Caryophyllales; family Amaranthaceae; genus Salicornia; species Salicornia ramosissima. The sequence continues at coordinate 13,662,547 of OX596233.1, read as the reverse complement.
ATGTAATAGATGAAATTCACTTACATTGGATTGTGTTGAAATTGATGCTGCTATCTTGCTTGAGGGGCATGACTTTAAAGTTGGAATTATTAGAAGAAAGTAAAGACCTCCAATTCTTCTACCAATAGCAAGCAATTTATCAGATTCAGCAAAAGAGAAGAAACATTTGTTCATGGTGAACTTGACTGCAATTCAATGCATCTCAACTAACTTTCCAATTGAAATCAGATTGTGTGTGAATTCCTTGATCACCATTACATTTGACAATACCACCCCAGGACAGAATTTTATTTTTCTAATCTTATGAACCATTTTTTTTGTTCCATCTGGTAAATGCAGTTGTATAGGCTCAGGAAGAAGTTGAATATCCATCAATAAATCTTCATCATTGGTGATGTGATCTGTAGCTCCTGAGTCAATTATCCATTGATTCCTATCATGAACAATACAAGTGTTTGCTTGAGTCATTCCAATAAAGACTGTGTTAGCAGCTTTCTTTGTACTTGAAGTGTTTCCTTTATGATCTTCCATAGAATTCTTGTTATTCATGGCTTTGACAACTTCTCGATACACAGTATGATACATATCAGGATCAATCACTCCATTTGCAACAGGGGCTGAATATTCAAGAGGTGATTCTTCTTCACTATCATCATTGTCTTGGTGTACTACATGGGCAGAAAATCTTGAAGGTGATGGCTTAGAGGAGGATGTTTTTGTGTTGCCATTATGCATTGTGAGATACCAATCTGGATATCCCAAAAGTTTGAAGCATTGTTCCTTGGTATGAACTTTCATTTTACAATGGTCACAAAACCTATCATTTATTTCTTTCTTGAAGTCTCTTTTAGTAGTCTTTTTATCCATTTTTCCTCTAAATGATTTATTAACACTCATTGCCATTGAATTAGATCCTAAGTCATTTGAGGCACTAATTTCTTTTTGAGTTTCAACTTGGCTAACTAATTGAAAAGCTCTACTCAAAATTGGCAAGGGTTCCATTGTTAATATGCTATTTACAGTAGTATCAAAACCACTATTTAAACCAAGCAAAAATTGCATCACTTTTTCTTCTTCCTCAAAATCAGCCAATTTCTTTTGAAATTGACAAGTACAGGATTTTAAAATTCCACAATTACATGTTGGTATTTTTCTTAAATTGTGAAGCTCATCCCAAAGCCTTTTTAGCTTATTGTAGTAGGTTACCAGAGGCATATTTTCTTGCTTCAAAGAATGTATTTATTTCTTTAATTGGTAAATCAATGGCCCATTATAATGTGCATATCTATTTTTTAATTCAGACCAAATTTCATAAGCATATTCTAAGCATGAAAAATCCTCAGCTAATTCAGGGGTAATTGAATTCAAGATCCAACAAGATACTAGGTAATTGCATCTATGCCAAGCATTGTAATCAGAATGTGTCTCACTAGGTTCTTTCAAAGATCCATAAAGAAAACCCAAATTATTTTTTGCTCCTAAAGCACGTTTGATATTTCTACTCCATCCCAAATAATTGCAGCCATTAAAAGCAGGAGATACAATCGAATTACCTATATTATCAGATCTGTAACGACCCGACTTTTTGGACATGTCGATTTACGAAGGGAAATCGACAAACGGATCATTACCAAAATTATCTAAATTAAATATTAAATTAATCAATTAAATTAAACTACCTTTATTGAATAAATAAAATATAACTATCATCCAAAGTCTAATATTCTCAAAAGAATCATTATTACATTAATTGTGCTAGAACCGTCCCAACATGCTGGAATATTAATAAATGAAATAACATAAAGTCTTATTAAAAACTCTAGCTAAACTAAGGTGTACTAGGGTTAACAGCCTCTCAAAAGCCCGTCTAGCGGTAGCCCGAATTAATCAGCTGCATCTTCACCTGAAACTGAGGGGGGGTCCACCGTCAGTGGCGAGTAACTAAGCTGTCCCGTTTAATCGAGGGACCGCTAAACACATAATATCATAGAATATCGCATGAAAACCATACAAAAACCTAATACATGCTATACAGAAGTCAACACGGGGTACATATAAAAATACGTACAAAAATACGTATACAAATATGTACAAAATACGTATAAAAATACCTGCAGAAATACGGTTAGAATACGTAGAATCTACGTATAATGTACGTATACCATACGTATAATCATACCTGCAAATTACGGCTAGGAATACGTACAAAATACACGTATAACACACTCATACACTCATACATACATGCATACATACATACGTACATACTTACATACAATCTCATACGAATACAGAAGTACACAGCGGAAGACTTATACTATTCTCAATACATATCCTTATAACATTATACTCTTATAACCCAATCATCCCAATTCCTTTAAATCATAACCTACATCTTATGTTATACATCTTATGTCATATTACAATATGTATATCATATCTTATATTATTCATTAACTTATACTATATCTTATCGAACATGTCATTCATATCATATCTTATCATTCGTATCATTCATATCATATCGTATCATTTCATATCATTCTTATCTTTCAATGGACCGGTCACTATAACTCGTTGTGGATCCCGTTTGCACCACAACTTTCCTAGAACATGCCGGGGTGGGCTCGTGTACCCAACCCGTAGCGGATCTCGTTTGCACCACTAAGCCTAAGCTATGGCCATAACCCCTAATAGCAGCTCGTGTACTACTACTAGACGACTACATATCCTAAGACCTAGAACTGCGCGGGGGAACTCGTGTGTTCGTCCCATTGAGCAGTGGCTTCGACTTAACCCAGTCTGACTACTCGAGTCATCAGGTGGGCGTCCTTATCTTATCTTATATATCTTTCAATATTATATCTTATCTTATATCGGGAAATACTAGGTGGCCGTAATCGGAAATGAAATGTTCGAAGTCCCAGGAAAGAGAGGTGCGGCACGTATATTGGCCACCTTAAATACCAAGTCTTTCCTAGCCAGAAATCGAAACAATTCATATTCCTATTACTCTATTTCCTTTCTTACCCTTTTAATATCTTATCGTATTTTATATAACTTATCCCTACTGATTCCTAATATTACTAATAATACTAATAATAATCGTAATATTAATATTATTAATAATAATACTCGTGTAATTGTAATAATAATAATAACAATATTATTATCTACCCCTTCCTGTTACAACTTATCCCTTTAACTGCAACTTTTATAATTAATTATTCCTAAAATATTATAAGTCAAAATTAAACAAAAAAAAATTGACTAAATACTTTTAGGCCACTCGATAATTCTAGTTAAACAACTTTAATTAAATAAATTCATAAATTATTTTAATTAATCAATTAATCACTAAAATTACTTAAAACATGATAAAAATTCCATTTTTTTATTCCTTTGTTCACTCGACATTTTTCACTCAAGAACACCAATTTTATCAATTAATTTAAATAACTACAATCAACAAGATTCAATTAATTAACCAAACAACAATAATAAAAATCATGTTTTTAACATAAAATCATCAAGATTGAATACAAAACAAGATCAAAAAATCATCTTTTTATTCTTCAAACCACTCGACACATTCAAAGAGCAAAACAAGATTTAATCTTCCTCCAAGAATTCGAAATAACTTGTTTTAATAATTTAATTACACTATTTTACACAATCTGATTTTTAAAGAATTAAATTAAGAACGACCCTTTAAAGGTATCGATTAATCTGGAAATTTTAATGGAAGTTAAATATAGGTTCAAGGTTTAACGTGCATAATTTTCGTCCAAAAATAATGTAATTTACTATTTTTAAGAGATTTTATAACTAACAAATCAGATTAGGCTGAGATCAGTTTCGGATTTTTCTGCCATATCAAACGATATTTAAAAATTAAGAAAATTTTAAAAAAGCTGTAAAACACTATTACTGACTTCCACCTAAAATTTCGTAGCCATACGATTTGATTAAGTATATTAATAAATTCGTAAACTAAATCTGGACAGTTTTACCGGTTTAAAAGATTAAATTTTTATAAGCAATAAAAGGACGAATTTTGCCACGAAATAAATCATGATTCATAATCAAACAGTAAAGAAACTTCCACGAAAAATTCATCAAGAAATAACGAGATTTGATTAATAAATAAATTCATACAAGTAATTATTCAACAATTAAAGATTTCAAGAAACTACATAAAATAATCAAGAAAATACATAAAACAAATCAAAAATCAAATCATCATGTACTCGACATTTTTGAATCAATACAAACATAAAATCCTACAATTTTCATGATCAATCCTAATTAACTATGTGATTATCTATCCCAAAATTAAAAGAGAAAGCAAAGTTACCTATGATCGCTAAAAAAATCCAAAAAAAATTCACCCTTTGGAATGGAACACCACACGGCCAAACAAGAACAAAAATTAGGGTTCTTGAGTATTTTCTTTTGAGAATTTTGTAATTAGGGTAAAGGTATACAATTGTTGTTCTTTAACAAAAGAAAGAAAAGAAACAAAACAACAATAATTAAAGGGGAGGGGCCGTGAGGTAGAGAGGGATAGTAGGGAGAGATGAGCAATTTTAGGAAGACTAGGTAAGTTAGTTTAGAATTAGGCTTACTAATTAAATTAGTTAAAATAATTAGTTAATTTAATTAATCATTTAATAATCTAATTATATTAAACTCAAAAGAAATAAACATTGGGCTAAAATAGAAGGGGCCGGCCATGACATAAAGAGAAGGAAAAATTGGGTCATTGGCCCAATTCTGAGATAAGGAATAAAATTAAACAGTCCAAATAAATGGGCCCTTTGGACTTAGAATAATAAAATAATTAGGAGAAACGAAAAAGAATAAAAGGATGGACTGCGTAATATATGGATCAAAGGAAACAATTGGGCTCGGGTTTTGGCAAGACAAAATAAAAAAAAAGTTAAGGCCAGGCTTAAAATGATTAGATGGCTACACAAAATAATATTTAATTAAATAATAATCAATTAAATAGTCAATTGATTATACATTTAATTAATAAATAAAAATTTTAAAATATCCCAAATTTTCGGGGTATTACAAGATCCACTTATGTAATATGGGTCATTGTAAGGATTCGTGTGGCCTGAACCTCCATTGTTGACACTTGAGTCAACCTCTACACTTGAAGCCGCCATTGGAGAAAGAACGAAGCAGCAAATTGCAGATTATAAAGGAATTTGAGAAGAAATTGAAAGGTGAAATCAATTTTGAGTGAAATTCAGATAACGAAGGAGGAAGGGATGCATGCAAGGATCGAAAAAAGTGTTTGTGATAAACGAACTGCTCTGATACCATGTGAGAATTTGCAATTAGAGAGTAAAAAAGAAATATGAAAATGGGTACAGCAGGTTAAGAGCAGGAAGAAGCAGAGTCATTTCTTTATTCTGGTAAAAATGAAGAAGAAAGAAAGTAATAGTGTTTTAGTTTGTAACAACCAACATAACTACAAGGAGTGCCAACAAGGCTTATTTATAAGCAAAACAATTAAAAAATGACTAAAATACAAAAACAACAAAACTATGCTATATATTCTCATACTAGATTATTTATGATTTATTTTCACTTAGAATTAAATATATACTAGCAATTTTGGGCCAAGGCCCCCGCAAGCCCCCCTTGGCTTCGCCCCTACTAACGGCCTGTTTAGTTGCTGGTAATGAATTGTGGTAATGGTAATGGATTTAAAGTGTAATTTGTTAAGGAAAAACTTCAAAATCCTCATGGAAAACATATTTTTCATTCCCAAACTTGAAATTTCTTCTTATTTTTCATTACCATCCATTATCATGTGGAAGGGTGGTATTTGATGGGAATGAATATTTGTGAAGAAAATTTGATAAATTGGAGTTAGGGTAGCACCACCATGGGAATGAATTTTGATTTTCCTTCCAAATCTAGTTATAATTCATTCCCATTACCTCCATTTATGACCGGCTACAAAACGGGTTGTAAAGGTAGTTGAGGTTTTGTATGATTTTTCGAATAAGGTCTCAAAATGGGTTGTTTTTTGGTGGGTTTATGACTTGTCTCCATTGTTTCCATGGTGAAACTCTCAAATAGTTCCCTTCAACACTTTGGTGAATAATTCTGGTATGTTTGGGCATGTTTATGTAAATTTTGGAAGAAATTTGGCTTCCGAAATTTGGAAACCCATTTGAAAGAGAATACATATGGTGTACTTGTTAGCGACATCATGTATAACACAGAATCCATATCCAGTTTATTTAAATTCGATTTACAACAATTTTCATCAGCTTAAAATAGTTTTGAGTTCATTTGCATCAAGGTAGCCAACATTTTTAAATAGTTTTCAGTATAGTTGTGGTTCAGTTATGTTAAGTCAAAAATAATTTTAAATAGTCAAATTTTCAGTTAAGTTGATTTCAGTTCATGGCTGAGTTTAGTTTAAGTTCCGTTAATCAACAATTCCTATTGTTTTAGTTAGTTTTCAATTATACAAATTTTTTTGGTGAGACGATCTCATCGTAAGACGAAAGTCTCACTAGGAAAAGTTAAAGAAAAATTCACAAAATTAACTAAAAATATAAATAGTTATATTTATATAAAGCAACTTGATAACTTTTTATATTTTTTTAATAATTTTTTATAGATTTTTTCATTACTTTTTTTGGGAATACCCGGTCTCACCATTGTGAGATATTCTCACCAAACACCTATTGTTTCAATTATAAATCATTTGGTTCTTGGTTCATTAAGTTCAATTTGCGTTAGGTTAGGAATCAAACCAAAAATTATTACTAATGAATCTGTCAGCTCTACTTCGTACCATTATTTATAAGTTTTTGGTGATTATATTTAAGATGACATGTGATAAATTATAGCACTTCTTTGTATTTTACTAATTAGTATAGCTTGACAATAAAACGATAATAAAATATAGGAAAAATTTTCAACAACTGCCACTAATTAACTTTTATCATTTTTTGATACAACTACCATCAAAGTTTTTTATTTTATAAAACTACCACAAATAATGTTCTAACTTCTTTGAAACCATTACCACTTAACACCGAAGATTAACTCCCTTAATTGAGCCGTTAGTTTTGGTTTCCCCACCCCCTTTTATGGCACGATTTCCTTGAAATTTACAATTCCTTATCCATATAACCCTAATCCCTTCTCATTTCTCAATTGTCTCCCAAAATTTCATCTTTTTAGGTTTTCTTTCTAATCAATTGAAGCTTGGTCAGAATTTGTGGGTGAAATCATGCAATATTGTTCAATTGAAGGTAAATTGGATTAATTTTTTCTTTTTGTTGGATTAACTTTATGTTTTAAATACTATTCACATGGTGGTAGTTGTATAAAAAAAAAATAAAGTTAGTGGTAGTTGTTGACAATTTTTTCTAAAATATATTGAATAACTAATAAATTGAGGAATGTTGATAACAATTTGGTAATAATATTAACGAAAATTTTACGACGCTCCAAAACTAAGTTTGAGAATATAATTAAGCATCAATTCCACTGATTTACCGTGTCATATTTTCCAATTTTATATAATTTTATTAAATGTATTTAATATTAGCATCACCTTAATATTAACAATCATCATAGCCAGTGAGAGTGAGGGATATCTTAGGTGGTAAATGCTTCTCTTCCGATTTCAGGAGATGTTGGGATCGATTCTCATTCCCACCTATATGGCTCTCGAAACAAAAAAAAAAAATAATCATAGTCAGTGCTTTAATAACTATTGTGTAGTATTTTTTGTTCTAGTAAATAAATACGTCGCTATAAATCGAAACCAGCATGTTTTTCCCCTTGGGTAGAAGAAGGAATTTTGGTGTGAAAAAAAATGTCTTTTTTTAATTTTTTGTACTTTATTTCCTTCCTATTATTTTTGTGTATTTGCTTCACATTTCGAACAATTAGTATAGCATGAGGGCGTGTGGCCGTATGGGCATCCAAACAAAAGAAAGTAATGAACATAATTAATAATACGGTTAGCCATAACCATTGAAATGAATATAATTACAATTTATTGATATCCAAAGGATTTGTTTAATTAAGAAGATGCAAAACAAATGAAAATGCTTCAGATCAAGAGGTGTTTTTGGACATATTATTAACATAATAACGTGGGAACTAGGAAGCAGGCTTAAGGTTTAAGCTAGGCATATATATGTAGCATGCAGTAGTTCAAGCTCCATGATAGTTTTGCTTGAATTTTTAATAATTTAAGGTTTTTACTTAATTGGTGTACAAACGTTGGTGATCGAGCTGATGAAACACAAACAAAAGTACGTTGGTGTTGGTAAATGGTGACAATTGTACCCACTGTGTGTCGAGTTATATATGGTTTTGATGATTATAAATAAATGATGATTATCTAACTAACTTGTGTGTTTTGAGATGTGTATTTTATTTTACAATGAACAAGTCACAAAAGGTTGATCATAATTAATCAAGCAAGATGAATTGAAGTTCCTGTATAAGACAAGTTGAGTTCTGCCTGTGAAGAAACATCACCAAGTTCCTATGAAGGAACTAGGTAATGCAATTCCAAAAGTGGAATAATGTACGATTGTGCTGCCATTCCAGAGTAGGAACACAAGCATAGAGTTCCTAATTAGGGGAACAGCTAAAGCAAGGTTCCAAAGTAGGAACGCAATCATGAAGTTCCGGAGTAGTAACAATTACACAACAGTTCCATGGTGGGAACATATGAAGAGAAGAAAAGAAGTCTGATGGTATGAGTTTACTATTTAGGCTTTAATGTAAGGAAACAAGAACTAGGAACTTACAGTGTTGGAACAATGGAACATGGTAAGGAATAAATTAAAGCATATGGAACTTGTTAATTAAATTATTTAAGAGAATTCAATAATTAATTTAATTAAGCCTAAAAGTGTCGTGTATTATTTCACTACAAAAAACTGACACAACGAGGGCAACGTACTTATCATGATCAAAGAGGGCAATGAGTATTGTTTTACTTAATGATGCTTAAAAGGGCAATTATTTTTGCACTCATTGATATTAACAATGAAGACAATATGATTATTTTTCCCCCTTAGACTTTTGAAACTTTGCCCTGCTATTTGACAATAAATAAAGTGTTTAAATCAAGGAAAGCAAAATGTATTGCCTTTGTTGATGATCAATGAAGACAATTTTGTTTGCCCTTTTTGAATTGAATTAAAGAGGGAAAAACATCTAAAATTGGCTTTGAAACCTAATACAACGGGGTTATAAGGGCAACATGAGGGCAATACTAAAATTGTCATTATAACCTAAGAAGACAAATTTTGTATCAAATAAGACAATTTTAATTGTCTTTTTGAACATATTTTTTGTAGTGTTTTAGGGACTAAATAGGTCATGCATTAGTTAATTAATTGGAGTAAATTAATTAATTTAGTGAGTCTTTATCTCATTATTATTGTTGTTGTTGTTGTTATTGTTATTATTATTAGTAATGCACTAATACAACTATTAGTAATACCATACAAGCCGAGCTATTTGCTTCCAACTAGAGCAATTTGATGCTCGATTCTAGATCTTTCTTTTTTACTTTTTTCTTCTCTTTTATTTCCTCTTTACCCATATTCTTATATCAGTTTTGAAAGATATAAATACACCCCATCTTGAAAAGTTAGGGTTAGAGTGAACTAGATTGTTATTATTATTTTTTTTAGAGAAATTATTGAGAATTATTCAAAACTTAATTCGGATATCTCTCTCTTTTATTCAAGGTATTGTTGATTCAATCAACCAATGCAACTCTCATTTCCTTTTTATTGCATTGTTCTTTATTTTTCCTATTCATTTTTATTATTTTTGCTGTTTATTTTTAAAGAAACCAAAAGAAAATTTAATTAATTTGTTCAACCAAAACGTGTAATTGAGCTACAGTATCAAAATAAGCCCAAAGTTACAATTAGAAAACAAAAGAGGCCTTAGCCTTTTATAAGAAAAGGACTAAAAGAACCGCCTAGAATAAGAAGGAAAAAAAGAAAAATAAAATCTCTAAAAACAAAACAAAAATAAAACAATATATTCCTATACCCTCCCTTCAAGCTTGGAAGCTCAAATAATTCCAAGCTTGGAACAAATAGAGTGATGTTGTAAACTAACAAGGGGCTTGGTAAGAATATCCGCAAGTTGAAGATGAGTAGAAACATGCTTGGTGGAGATGAAACCAGAATTGACTTGCTCTCTTATGTAATGGACATCCCTCCTCAAATGCTTAGTTGTCTCATGAAATTTAGGATCCTGAGCAAGAATTTCAGCAGACATATTGTCACAACACAGTTTAATAGGTAAAGAAATAGAAATATTTAGATCTTGTAAAAGACCTTCTAACCACACTATTTCACTTGCAGTGCTAGACATACTCCTGTATTCTGCTTCTACAGAACTTTTACTCACAATTGTTTGCTTTTTAGTCTTCCATGAGACTAAGTTATTTCCAAAAAAAATAGCATAAGAAGAGAGAGACCTACTAGTAAATTGACATGATCCCCAATTAGCATCACTATAAGCTAATAAAGAAGTACTAGGTTGAGAATAATACATTAAACCAAAATCAAGTGTACCTCTAAGGTACTTAAGAACATGCAGAACTGTCCTTGAATGGGGCACTCTAGGACTATGCATGAATTGGCTTAGATGTTGAATACTATAAGATAAATCAGGCCTAGTCATGCCTAAGTACAATAATCTACCAATTAATTTTCTGTATATTTCAGGGTTAGAGATAGGATCACCTGTGTTGATGGACAATTTTAAGCCACAAGGTAAAGGGGAAGCAGCAGTGGCACAATCTTGCATGTTACAATCAGCAAGAATATCTAAAGCATAATTCTTTTGAAATAAAAACATACCTTCCTTGCATTTGACAATTTCAACACCAAGAAAATAATGAAGCTCTCCCAAATCTTTTATAGTGAAAGCATCATCCAAAGCTTGTTTAACTTTTGAAATTTGTAAATCACAAGTTCCTGTAATCAACATATCGTCTACATATACCAAGATTATAATAAATTGAGAATCTTGATTTCTTGTAAAAAGGGAATAATCTTGTGTGGATTGGATGAATCCTACAGAAAAGAGTAATTTCTTTAACTCTTTATTCCACTGCCTGGAGGCCTGTTTCAGGCCATAAATGGATTTATTTAATTTGAACACTTGACCATCTAAACATTTGGCATAACCAGGAGGAGGAATCATGTAAACCTCATCATCTAATATACCATGTAAGAAAGCATTATTGACATCTAATTGATGTAATATCCAACCATTCATAACAGCAAGAGAAATAACAACTCTAACAGTGGCTAACTTTGCCACAGGTGAAAAAGTTTGATTATAATCAACACCCTCAATTTGTTGATAACCAATAGCAACTAACCTAGCCTTGTGTCTCTGTATAGAACCAGCTGGATTTAATTTAGTTTTATAAACCCATTTTTATCCTATAGCTTTCTTTCCACTAGGTAACCAAGTTAAAGTCCAAGTTTTATTTGATTCTAAAGCTATCAATTCTTTATTCATGGCTTCAACCCATTAAGGAGAATCTTTAGCTTGTTTATAAGTCTTTGGTTCTATAATAAGATTTGTGCTAATAGCAAAAGAATTAGACTCAGAATTATTTTGAGAATCTGTCCTATGAGGTTTATAAGTGCATATAAAATCCTTAAACTTTTTAGGGGTAGTGACATGCCTATTAGGTTTAGGAGAAACAGGAGGAGTTAAGGAAAAAGAAGAGGATTGAGAAGGAAAACCTTCTCCTGAGTTTAGCATAATATGTTGAGTAGAAGAGCCAAGATCAGATTCAGATTCTGGAATAGTTTTGTTCAGATCAAGGGTGGCAGAATGCACAATTCTGTGCTGTTCAGAATCAGGGGAGGCACAATCTGACATAATGTTCTGTTCAGGAGCAGACTGAACAATTCTGTTCTGTTGAGGAACAGATGGACAGTTCTGTCCTGTTCAGCACCAATAATAGCATGATTATCACGTTTGTTAGTATTAAAGTTTTCTCCAAAAGTAACTATAGAAGGAACAAATTTATGGTTAGTAGCTAAAACTTTATCTTTATAGGGAAAATATGCTTATAAAAAACAACATCCCTTGAAATTATAATAGAATGATTATGTAAATCATATAACTTGTAAGCTTTTTGACCATAAGGGTAACCAATGAAAATACATTTTTTAGCCTTAGGATCCAATTTATCCTTATTTCTATCAAAATTATAAGCATAGCATAAGCAACCAAAGGTTCTTAATTCATCATACACAACAGGTTTTTGATGAAGAATTTCATAAGGAGCCTTCCATCCTAAAATTTTAGTAGCAGGCTTATTTATAACATAAGTAGCTGTTAACAAACAATCCCCCCAAAAAGATTTAGGCAAATTAGCTTGCAATCTAAAAGCCCTAGCAACCTCAAGGAGATGTTTATGTTTCCTCTCTACTCTCCCATTTTGTTGAGGAACACCAACAACACTTCTTTGATGTAAAATACCTTTTTCACCAAATAGTTTTAGGCATTGCCTTTGAATAAACTCAGTTCCATTATCAGATCTTATAACTTTTATCCTTTTACAAAATTGATTGGAAACCATATTAATGAAATCTGATAAAGTTTGGAAAACTTGCATTTTATTATTCAACAAAATAGTCCAAGTACATCTACTATGATCATCAAGAATGGTTAAAAAATAACTAGCTCCACTAAGGGACTTAATTCTATAAGGACCCCAAAGATCAACATGAAGAAGATCAAAACAAGAATTAGCTCTATTAGTGCTAACTTTAAAAGGCAATTTATGAAATTTAGAAAGAAGGCAAATATCGCAATTATATTCAATTATACCTTTACAATTACACATATCAATATGTTTCATTTTAGACAAAGAAACATGTCCCATTCTTGAATGTAAAATATGAAGATCATTTTTAGTAGCACTTTTATCCATCACACTACTAGAAGTTTGAGAAGAATCAATGTGATCATTGGCAATTCTAGAATTACAAACACATTTATTCATCAAACCTGTAGGTTTGTCTTGAGAAATATCAGCATGAATACAATATAAACCTACTTCTTTTCTAGCATAACCAATCACATCTCCATTAGATTGGTCCTGAAAATAGCATATATCTTTAATAAATTCAATTTTAACATTAGTATCCTTAAGCAATTGCCCAACAGATAACAGATTATGTCTAAAACCTTCAACTAGCATAACATTTTGAAGTTTTAGTCTATCATTAATTTGCACAGTACCAATAGTGTAAACTAATTTCACACTATTATCAGGAAGACCAATTTTAATTGGTTTTTCCAAAATTCGTTTATCAATAAACAAATCTTCATCATACATCATATGATCAGAAGCACCTGAATCAATAATCCAAACATGATGCATAGCAAGATTTGAAAAGGCACAATTTAAAAAGGAAGTAGCTATACCAGAAAAATTCACAGCAGCACTATAATTGGCATAATTGGCTCCAGCATCCAGCTTGTTCTGATCAGTCATGGCTTTCTTTATCTCTTGTCGAATAGTGTTCAAGACAGTTGTGTTAATTCCAGTAGCAATATCCTCATCAATGTTATCAAAAGGTGAATCTGATTGAGTGTTAGCAGCAAATTTCTTGTCGCCTTTAGAATTCTTTAGAGCATTATACCAATCCGGATATCCAACAATCTTGAAGCATTGTTCGACATTATGGCCTTTCATTTTGCAATGTGTGCAAAACCTATCCAATTTTTCTTTCTTCCAATCTTTCTTGTTCGAACCACTTTGCCTTGAGCCACTTTTTCCAGTCTTCTGTGTAGCCATGGCACTACTGTCAGTACAAACTTCTTGATTATTTCCAGAAATTTCCATTTTCTTTTCAATCTTCTGAACCATTGAAAATGCATGATTAATTGTAGGAAAAGGCTCCATAGTCAGTACATTATCAACAACATTGTCATATCATGTGTTTAACCCTAGAGAAAATTGATGTAATTTTTCTTCCTCTTCAAAATCAGCAAGTTTCTTGAAGAGGCCACAAGTGCAATTTTTCATTGCACCACAAACACACGTTGGCATTTGCCTAATATCCTTCAATTGATCCCACAACTTCTTGATTTTGCTAAAATAAGAGATCAACGTAAGATTCTCTTGCTTCAAATCTTGAATTTCCTTCTTCAATTGGTAGATAAGTGGACCATTACTTTGCCAAATCTTTCTGCAAGTTCACGCCATAGTTGAATAGAGGTAGCAACAGACTCGAAATCCTCAGCAATGTCACTATTCATAGAACTCAGGATCCAGCAAGTGACCATATAATCAACACATTTCCACTTCTCAAAATCTTTATCAGTTTCGCTGGCTTCCTTAATCACTCCATTAATAAATCCTTCTTTATTTTTGGCTCCAAGAGCTCGCTTAACACCACGACTCCAATGATTGTAGTTATTGCCATTAAAAAGTACCTTCACCAAAGAGGAATTAGGGTTATCAGAATTGGAAATGAAATAAGGATCGATTGTGTATGAGGTTGAATTAGTTGCTGAGATCGAAGAATCAACGCTTTCCGCCATTGAAGGGGCAAGGAAAAGCTACGAAATTGGAAGAAGAAGAAGAAGAAATAAAAAAACGCAATCTCAGAGTGAGAAATGCTCTGATACCATAAAGAAACCAAAAGAAAATTCAATTAATTTGTTCAGCCAAAACGTGTAATTGAGCTACAGTATCAAAATAAGCCCAAAGTTACAATTAGAAAACAAAAGAGGCCTTAGCCTTTTATAAGAAAAGGACTAAAAGAACCGCCTAGAATAAGAAGGAAAAAAAGAAAAATAAAACCCTCTAAAAACAAAACAAAAATAAAACAATATATTCCTATAATTTTTGTTTTCTCTTCTTTCAATTTTCTATTTTCCCCTTAGGAATTATTTTAATATTTGTTCTAGATTAACAATGTTTAGTGGCTGATTTCCCTCCGGTCAATGTAGGGTGAAACCCTATTAAATACGGTTTAGATTGTAAGTAAATACTTGAAATGTGAAGTTGGGTAATTAAAATGTTTTATTTGATTCATGCCTAATCTTTATTAAAAGACTTGAAATATAGGTTTTTAACGATAAATTAGATTTATTGACCTCCTAAAAACAGTTAAATACATTAATATCATGTAATTTTTGAATTAATTCGTAGGTAAAATTCTTGTTTTAATTTATAATTTTTATGTGAATTTAATTGTGATGAATCCTAGGGGTGTCCAAAAAAAACTGTAACCGTTGTAACGACCCGTAATTTAGCAGCGTTGTTTTCGGAGGAAAACAACATTACAGATCTTTAACTTCTAAAAACCTTTAAGAACAAATCCATAAACTGCAGCGGAAGCTCTAAACTTAATCATATTATTCATTAAAACTATTAAAGAATCTAAAATAAATAATAATCCCAAAGTCTAATAATAATACAAAATAAGGAAAGTCCACTAAAAATGTAAAGCATAAGCTAGAACTAAACATCAGGGTCAACTACTAAGCTGGCTAGCTCACAATCCCAGCCCTTGCGTAACCCAATTCAATCACCACCTGTACCTGGAAAAGAATGTTGGGGGTCCACAGTCAGTGGTGAGTAATTAGATTGTTCTACTTAATCAGTAGAACACAATTAGAAACATAATCATTGGAATAAGTCAATCAAACAGACAAACCAAACATCAAGAAATCATATATAAACATAATCATCAAGTACGCAGCGGAAAACAATCATGACAATCCTCATAACCACAACCTTCTATACTAACTTACTCCGTTCTAGACTTCTTGACACCACTATTGACTCTTCAGTTCTATTCAGTTCAGGTGCTAATCCGTGACCAGTCATATGCTCGTAAGGGGTCAACCACGAAGATCTACTCCCCCCAACTTTCCTTGCTCATGCCGGGTCAACCACGAAGATCTACTCCCCAAGCACTGGGATCAAGAATTGTCCCGAATCCGAAGATAGGACAGTGGCTTCGACTAAACCTATGTTTATGGAACGTGTGCCACTAGATAGGCGGTCACTTCATAGTTAATCATCTTTTCAATTCAATTCTGTTTTGTTCTTGATTTCCTTTTCACAATTCAATTCCTTATTGACTCAATTTCACTTCTATTCAATTCTAGCTCTTCTTAACTTGACCCAAAACTCTAAATCCAAAATAGTACCACACGACATTCTTCCTTAATAAACCAATAATCATCAACAGAAATTGCTTAAAACAAAATAAAAATCATATTTTTATCATTCAACATCACACGGCATTCTTGCCCATAAATACCAAAACTTACACTTCAATTGCTCAAATACAATTAACAATAATTAATCACATAAACATAATAATAAATCATAACATAACACTTTAATCAATAAATCATCAAACTTGTACCAAAACAAGACAAAATCAATGCTTTTAAAACCTTAAAATACACGGCCTTCATGGTCTAACACAACATCAAGATCTTATTCAAGAAACCATCATAGAATGCTTAAATCAAAGATTCAATTCAAGATTTGCATAAAAGATTAATTAAAGATCAAGAAAATAACATAAAAATCAGATTTTTCCTCAAAGAAACATTCGAATATCATCATGTCACACTCGACATTCTTCATAACACAACCATAAATAATTCTAAATAATTCAACATCAATTCCATATGATTCTAAACCTATTCTAAACATGATCAATCCTATTCTAATAATCATATTGCTAATCTATCCTATTGATTAAGTAAAGCAGATCTAATTACCTTTGATTATGGATGGGGTTCGAATATTTCAAGGTTTCTTGGATTTATTTTGAGGTTTATTTGGGGTTTCTTTAAGGTTCTTGATCAATCTTTAAGGGGTTGGAACAATATAAAAGGTTTAGGAACAATTTAATGATTGATCTTGGAAGGAAAAGATAATAAAACAATTTGGTTGTTACTCCTTAGGGTTGCCGTGTGAAATAGGAAATAATAGGGAGGGTTTTGACTTC
Source organism: Salicornia ramosissima (assembly GCA_951394345.1). Taxonomy (NCBI): domain Eukaryota; kingdom Viridiplantae; phylum Streptophyta; class Magnoliopsida; order Caryophyllales; family Amaranthaceae; genus Salicornia; species Salicornia ramosissima. The sequence continues at coordinate 13,645,502 of OX596233.1, read as the reverse complement.
CTAAAATCTAGTAACAAGAATAGGAAAGGTTGGAATAAAAATAGCGTTTTTAGGAAAGGGTCAAACAGATAGATTAACTAATAAAAATTGATTAAACAAATTAAATGAATTAAATAAAAAGGAAAGAGCCAAGGGGTCGTGAGTCTCTATGAATAAAAGGGGGTTTTTTATTTTGTAGTTTTTATTTATAGTTTAGTCTTTATTTGTAGTTTGGAAAAAATAAAATAAAAACAAAGGGGTGATGATCCCTAAAATCTAGTAGGGAGAATAGGTAAGCAAGGATTAGGGTTTTAGGCTTAGTTACAAAATAGATAAAGGTTTAATAATAATATTGATTAAAAGAAATGAAAGAAATTAATTAAAGAAAAGGATGAAGGAGTGGGCCGTGAGATACAAAGAACAAAGGAAATAATTGGACTTGGGTTTTGGCAAGATGAAATTAAAGTTCGGGCCATGATCAAAATAATTAGACTGCTACAATAAAATTAATAATTAATTAAATAATAATCAATTAAATAGTCAATTAATTATATATTTAATTAATTATGAAAAATTTAAAATATCCTGAAATTTCGGGGTATTACAACCGTGACCGTTAACCGTGTAACCGGTACTTTTTAACGGTTAATTTACCGAACCGTTAATTTTTAACGGTTACGGTTACCGAACCGTTAAGCTTAATGGTTAACGGTTACGGTTACGGTTAACGGTTTTAATAAACGGTTAACCGACGATTAACCGTTAATTTTTTTAAGAGGCATTAAGTATGCTTAACTCAATTTTCAAATGGCCTAAATGCATTATTTTTAACAATCCTACATATGTTCCTAACCCTATTTCCTCCATATGCATAACTATGATTCAGTTATCATTTTATATTATCATCTTCCATCATTTAATTCATCTTCCATTATTCTTAACGGTTAACGGTTAACCATAACGGTTAACGGTTAACCATAACGGTTAACCGTTAACCATAACGGTTAACCGTTTCTTAACGGTCGGTTAACTGTTTGTTAACGGTCCGGTTACGGTTACTAAAAATTAGTAACCGTTTATGAACACCCCTAATGAATCCTTGCTTTGGTGTTGTTTAAATTTGATTAATCCACCTTTAGAATTATTTCAGTCCTTTTCCTCATTATTTATGTTTTCTTTTCGTTCTCCTTTACCAAGTTTCTCTTCAAGCAAGCTTAGAGCCCATTAATTAGCTCTCATTTGATAGAAATTTTGGGGCGCACGCGGAAGTTTTGATGGACCCAAATGATTTTGAGTGATAGACTTGTATTTTTATTAATTATAATTAATTGAATACAACATATATTCTTGAGAGTTCTTGTTTCTCATTCTCACGCTAACATAGTAGAACCCCTATTTCTACTGTTCTTGTTATTTTGTGGGAGCTATCTTACTTTTTGGCCTCTACTATATAACTCATGCACATATCTATACTTAAATATTTAAAACAAGAACTTTAAGCATCACGTGTCATCTATTTGTCACTCCTTACTTTTTTTAAACAAACTTTAAATGTCTCTTTACTCCTATAACAATTGAGTTCCAGGCCACTTTGATCCTCAATCTTGTGAAATCACATATCACAACAAATTAAATTAAATCGCCATACTTGAAATAACTCAAAATCAAAATAGAGATTATACATTTCGCTTCAAATAAGAAAAAAAAAATCCATAAATTTACATAATAATTGGTTTAAATGATCAAAACCCGTGCATAGCAAGGGGTTAAAACTAGTTACATACTCCCTTCGTCCCTTAAAGATTGCCCTATATTGACTTTTGCTACTGTTCATTTGGTAACTTTGACTCTCTATAATTTTAAACATGTAAGGAAAAATATCGTCAAATGGAATCTCGTTTGATTCGGTTTAATGTGTACTTTATAAATATGCAATGTTTATAATTTTTTATTATACGTATGTCAAGATATTTTCATTTAAAAATATGTCTCGGGAGATGAGAAAAAAAAAATGGGGCAATCTTTTAGGGACAGGGAGTATTTATAATGGTGACATAACACATTCTTGAATATTCTATATTCATCTTACATATTCTTAAGTCACCTTTAATGTATTCGATCTAGAAAGTTCTCCTAATTAAATTTTTATAAACCTTAATTAATTATGATTGATTATTATTCTAGATTTTTCTAGATTAATTTCCAACACTCCCCCCTTAATCTTGAAAAATTATGTACTGCCAAAATGTTTATCTTGTTGATGCACCTGTCAGGGCTGTCACCAAAGAACCCGTTCATGTTGTTGAACTTGTTTTTGTTGATCTTCAACTTCACTTCTTTTTTTTTTTTTTTTTTTTTTTTTGTGGTACCCATATTACCAATTTTCCCCCTAATCTTAATTTTCTTCTTCTTCATTTTTCTCTTACTTGGTACCCATTTAACCACCAATTTCATTGATATTCATGTCATCAGTCATCTACTATTCCATTTGTTTCTCCACATTTATTATGTTATTGTTCATATTCTTCTAACCAACCATCACTACTAATGCTCATTTCATTAGCAAACACCATTTTTTTCCTTTTTTTTGGAACTTTCGGTGCTGATGTCACCGACCATCTCAAAAAATTTTGTCTTGAATTATTTTCCTTTTTTATTTTTTTTTTCAAATTTTGATGCATGTCACCAATTAGTCGTGCTAATGCTCTTGTCATTAGCAAGCAACCTCCAAAATTTTTCTCTACTTTCCTTTTTTTCTTTTTCCTCTTCCTTCACTCAGGGCCTGTTCACTTAAACTGAATCTGACTGAACTGAACTGAACTGAACTGAACTGAACTGAACTGAACTGAACTGAATTGAACTGAACAAAACTGAACAAAACAAAACTGAACTGAACTGAACTGAACTGAACTGAACTGAACTGAACTGAACTGAATAAATAGAGTGATTTAAGATTTGGATTAGTGATTTGCAATATTAATTAGTATTATTTGTAGGTTAATTAAGTAATGGGTAATGAATTAATTATTATATATCTTAAAATAATAATGATTAATGGTAGTTACTACTGTCAACGTTCATTTTGTTATTTTTTTTTTTAAACTTGTTTTTGTAGGGTAATTTTGTATTGTTACTTGTGGATTTGACTATTCAACCCTTTTTACCTAATTAATGTTTCAAAAAAAAAAAAAACAAATATTAATAATAATAATAACTTCTTACCTAAAATCTCATCACATATCCTCATTTGGCCGCCTCCTCTCACATCCTCATCTCTCTTTCTTGCTTTTTTTTTTAAAAAAAAATAAATTAATAAATTAAGATTTAAAAAAAAAAAATAGAACATCGGAGAATAAATAGATCGGTGACATCATCGGAGGATAATCAATTCGGCGGCATCATCGAAGGCGGATAATCAGATCGTATTCAACCCATCTTCTTCCAAGCAAATACAGGTAAATTTCTAGAACTTTTATGTTTCAATCTTCTGATTTTATCTTGTTCAATTTTTGTTGGTTAGTCGAATTTTCTGAATTTTTTTTGTTCAAATTATTTTGTTCAATTTGCTTAATTTTTGCTGGTTACTCGAATTGAGTCGATTTTTTTTTTTTTTTTTAATTATGACTTCAGTCGATTTTTTTTCAGAACTTTTTTTTCCTATTTTGTCGATTGTTGTTGGGACTTTCAACAGTTAATTGTCTGAGAGAATATTTGTCATTAAATCGACCTTATGCAGTCTTTGTTGTTAAATTGTTGTTGCTGAATGTATGTTGTTTGAGTGGAGATGAAACTAAGTCATCATTTTGTTCAATGTCTAGCTTCATTTGGTTGTTTGCAATGGCACAACGGGTACATTTCACCACAGACGTTAAATTGGTACTTTTTTCAATCCTGCCTGACCATGTTAGCCCCTCTGGGTCGAAAATTGAGTGGCCTATTGTTGCTGAAACGTTAAATACACGAAAAGGATTGGATATTCCATGGCTTTCGATTAAGAATTGGTACGCATATGCAAAAGAAAAACACAAAGCTTGGAATGAATTAAAACAATGGACTGGTATTGGATGGAAACAAAATGGTTGTCCTGATGTTGATGTTACCAGTGAAAAATGGAAAGCCTTTCATAAGGTACTTGGTGACTGCCTTTTATTTTTATTCAATTGTTCCATTATGTGTGAAAGTAGTATATTGTTTTTGAAACTTCATTTTATTGCAGCGATATAAAGCCATAGCTAAAGGGTTTCTTAAAAATCCATTAGAATTTGAGGAAGAATGGGATAAGATTTTGCGTAGTGGTTATGCAACGGGTGAAAAATCTTATACTCCATCATCGGTACCAGAGAAACAAAAAGAAGCTGAAACTGTTGCTGAAGGGGAACGTGAAGAATCTGCTGACTCTGATGATGTGCAAGAAGTGCAAGAACTGACAACACAAAACAAAGAAGTTGCCCGCACCGAGCCAAAAAAGCGTACGAGTGTTGAAACAAAATCGCAGCCCTCTAAAAAAAGTTCTAGAAGTTCTAGGGAGGAGGACATTGATACATGTCTCCATCAAATGAAGAAATCTTCCGCGAGTCAATCTTCAAAACAATTTAATTCATTTGATGAAGTTCAAAATAAGTTGGAGTCCATGGGGATTGTGGAGAAGTACGGGGATGAATTTGTGGTGGATATCCTAGATAGCTTTCGCCGTACTCCGGGGGCCGTTGATCTTTTTAACTCTCTTCGTTCTGATGTTGGCAGACTTCATTTCTTGAGGAAGCACTGTATGCTTGATGACGAAGTTTATAGGCCACTAATGCCTATGGATGAAGATGAAGGTGCTTTTAATGGCTAAAACGAATCTGTTGTTCCAACTGTAACGAATCTGTTGTTTGAAATTGTGTTTCTTTATTAGTTACTTAATGTTTATGTATTTGGATTTTAGTTGAGCATTTGAGTTTCATGTGTTGTTTGTTGTGGATTTGAGTTGCAGCAGTAGTTTCTTGTGGATTTGGATCTGTGTTTGAAGTATTGTTATGTATTTGGATTTGTTGTTTCAACTGTTGTTTCTTGTCGATTGAACTAATGTTATGTATGAGCTTTCTTGTGTTTCTATGAGCTTTCATTAAGATTATGTATGAGCTTTGTGTGCTTGTGTAGAATGGATGATGAGTTGCAGGAAAGTTTGACACGTGTAGCGTTGCATGAGCTAAGGAGATTGACAACTGGAGTTCAACGGTTGCCTCTTCATTGTGGTGGTGAATCAGGTCATCAGTTCATACATAGGATGCTCACAGGCCATCACAACTTGTGCAAAGAACAACTTCGGCTAAGTAGAGAAGTGTTCATAAATCTTGCTAATGTCCTTAGAGAACAGCAATTGCTGAAAGATGGTAATGGTAGACATATGGGAACTGAAGAGCAACTTGGGATGAGTGTGTACATGCTAGCCAAACCTGCTTCTGTTCGTGACAGTGCAGAAAGATTTCAACACTCGGTAAGCACCGTTTCAAAGTATTTCCATGAGGTATTAGGTGCTTTAGAGACATTGTCGACTCAAATAATTCGACCATATCAAAGTTTGAATGAAACTCCTCATGAAATTCAGAACAGCAGCAGATTATGGCCTTTCTTCAAGGTACTTTCAATGTCATTTTTAATATTACTTAACAATAACTTTCTAATTTTATATTAATGTGTAACTAACATTTTTGTGTCAGGATTGTGTTGGTGCCATTGATGGTACCCATATACCTGCAGTTGTTGCGGATGCTCAAAGCAAAGCCTTCAGAGATCGTCATGGGAACAAATCATGGAATGTGTTGGCAGTGTGTTCACTAAACATGTTGTTCACTCACATCAATGTAGGCTACGAAGGAAGTGCACATGATTCAACCGTATGGAGGCGAAGCTTAGGAAATGCAAAAATGGGCTTCCCTCATCCCCCGTCTGGTACAAAATAAGCTTAATTACCTGTATAAAATGTGCAACGAACATCACTTTGATAAACTAACATCCATTCTGTTGTATAGGAAAATACTATGTGGTCGATTCGGCGTATCCAAACACAGTCGGGTACTTGAGTCCACATGTAGGACATGGGACGAGATATCATTTGCCTGATTTCAGACGCGGGACTCCACCACAAGGAAAGTATGAGCAATTCAATTACCGACATTCTTCGTGTCGAAATGTAATTGAGAGGATCTTTGCGGTTCTAAAAAATAGGTGGAAGGTCCTACAACCTAAGGGGATGCCACAGATGACTTTGGATTATCAATTGCAAATTATCGTCGCTTGTTGTACTCTACACAACTTCACTCGTTTACATGATCTAGGGATTCCTTTCACACACCAAATTGAAATGATTGAACCAAGTGAAGATCATTCTATGTACGATGATACACGAAAACAAACTATGAACATTGTACGAGAACAAATAACTAATCAAATATGGGAGTCAATTCAGGCAAATATCCCGGAACCGGAGGATGTTGATGGAGAAGACCAAGATGATGATGATGAACTAACCGACTATGAAGACTAGTAAATATAAAAAATTAGTCGATGTAATAAAATTAGTAGATTATGGAGACTAGTAGATGTAAAAAAAATATTATTGTAAATCTTATTAGAATCATATTAATATCAATATTATTATTATTAGTTTTATTATAATTATTATTACTATCATTAAAATTATTATTATTACTATTCTTGTAGCTTATAGTTACAATAAATTTTATTATTCTTAATTATTATTTTCTCGCAAATTTTAATGATAAAATGTGAATATTAAATATTATAACACAATATTAGAACACAATAAATATTAGAGTTACAAAATAAATATTAAATATTAATACAATGTCAACATTGTAACTTGTAGCTTAGTTTGTGCAAAGAATAGAAAACAAAATTAACAAAATTAACAAACTAATTAACATAATGAAGGAAAATGTCTGAACTGAACTGAACTGAACTGAACTGAACTGAACTAAACTGAACTGAACTGAACTGAACAGAACTGAACAAAACAAAATTGAACTGAACTGAACTGAACTGAACTGAACTGAACTGAACTGAACTGAACTGAACTGAACTGAACTGAACTTATGATAAGTTTAAGTGAACAGGCCCTCACCCCTTTTTTTTTTTCTTCTTCTTAGGCCCTGTTCTTTTGGACTTAAAAGCTACAGTAATCAGATCAGATCAGATCAGATCAGACTTAGTCAAATCAGATCATATTTATTATTATTATTATTATTATTATTATTATTATTATTATTATTATTATTATTATTATTATTATTATTATTATTATTATTTCGAGCATTGTTTTTCCGCTCGACATTTTCCGACGACGGTTTTCGGACTGACTTTTTCAGCGTTGATTATTTGGCCGACTTTTCCGACGACGGTTTTCGGAGTGACTTTTCCGGCGGTGATTATTCGGTCAAGTTTTTCGGTGACGGTTTTGGAGTCAGATTGAATGAAGGGTTTGAAAAGAATGAAAAGTAAAATACTGAAGAGGTGAAATGAAATGAGCTTGAGGCTTTGGGCTCATTAAATTTTTGTCCCTAATAAAAATAAAAATAAAAATATAAATAAAATCAAATCAGAAAAACTCAAATCAGATCAGATCAGATCAGATCAAACAAACTGAAAACAAATCAGATCAGATCAGATCAGTCCTAAAGAACAGAGCCTTACTCTTTTTTTCTTCTTAGTGCTGCTTATGGCACCGACACACTCCGCTAATGCCCTTGTCATTAGCATCCTCCAATATTTTCTTTTTTCTGTCATTTTTTTTTTCTTATTGGAGCTCATGTCACCAACATACTATGCTAATGCCATTGTCATTAGCATTCTCGATGGACTTCCTCCATGACTCTTCCTCCAAACTTCAAATTCTTTAACTATTAGCCTTTGATCTTGCCCACAATCACTTTACTCTGATACCATGATATAAATTTTGGGGAGCACGCGAAAGTTTTGATGGACCTGAATGATTTCGAGTGATGGACTTGTATTTTTATTGATTACAATTAATTGAATACAACATATATTATTGAGAGTTCGTTCTTATCTCTCATTCTCACTCTAACATGGTAGAAGTGTAGAACTCCTGTTTCTACTTTTCTTGTTATTTTGTGGGAGCTATCTTATTATTTGGCCTATACTATACAACTCATGCACATATTACATATTTATAATAGTGATATAACACATTCTTAAATATTCTATATTCATCTTACATATTCTGAAGTCACCTCTAATGTATTATATCTAGAAAGTTCTCCTAATTAATTAACTTCTTATAAAACTTAATTAATTATACTTGATTATTATTCTAGATTTTTCTAGGTTAATTTCCAACATCATTTGCTTTGGGTTTTTATCTGACGACGTAAAAAACAATTGTCAGGTGGCGATGACGTCGATGGGGTGACGATAGAGATAGTGGTGGGGCGGAAGTGACGGCGACGGCGGGATGACGAAGGTGGTCGTGGTTTGTGAGAGTTTTTTTTTTTTTTTTACCGGATGAGAAAGAGTAAGCCTCAATTTAGAAACAAAACCTAGAACACATTTTTTTTAGTTTTGTTAAAACTGTTTCAATTTTCTTAAAATAATTGAAATGTTGTTTAAACTATTCTACCAAACACCATTTTGTTTTAATTTAGGTTAAAAAAACAAAAAGCACAACAATACCGAACCCATTGTTAAAAATTAGAGCAAAAATTTCAAGGCAATCCTTACACCTTATAAGCTAGGAAGCATGAACACACCTCCAACATGTCGTACCTCGTGTCCGACACCGACATGACACACGTTGGACACATGTATTTACATTGAACTAATTGATTAAGCTTACTCAAGTACCCCGAGTTATTTTTATCACTTTAAGAATAATTTATGTCTTTTAGGTTTTGAATAATTTTTATAATTATTAAATATACAGTCCTCACCAAATTTGTTATTTACCCGAGTGTTCAATTGAAATTATGTTGAAATTTATAGATTTTCTTATTGTTTAATTTCACGTATCGGCCGTATCCTCAATTTTTCCAGTGATAATTTTCCGTACCCGTTTTATATCCGTACCCGTATGAGTATTTATTTTAGTGTAACCTAACTTATAACTACCAAACATAGGGAATCATTACAATTACCATGTTCGCAGAAGTAAACAAGTGATAGAATGACAATAGAGTTGATTGGATAGCTAACCCAATGGCCAATATCTCTGTTATTGTTTCTCATTGGCGGGACAAATGATAACAACTTCTTGAACATCTGCTATTTTGGCAGGGACAACTACATCACTCTAAGCTTTGTACAAATCATCTGTCTGTTTTTATACAAGACTATTGGCTACTCCATCAATTTTGTGTCTCTTCATAAGATGGTTGTTAAGCTTTCACTATAATCAAGTAACAATTTTGGGCCTACTCCAAAACAAATAAAAGTTTCATGACATTTCTTGTAAGGTTTTGTTTCATGTTGTTCCATTAGTTTTTTTGGGTTAGTTACTATTGCTATATAAAATTTCATATACTCTAATTTTTACTAGAACGTTTTAGGAATAATCTTTGGCAGCTCTTGCTAGCCTATCATCATGGCTAACAGCCTCACTTGGTCTCCATTCAATTTGGACATCTTGTCACATGTAGCTCTCGAACTCTCTGTAAAGGTTAGTATACCTGTCATGGCTGTCAATTAGAGGGGATGGACTTACTATAACGACCCGTCTTTTGAGAGCGACTTTAGTGGAAATAATATCAAGATGAATAGTTACTCAAGCTTTCTAAATAAGGGAACTTACTATTTAAGGAAATTTAACTGAATAGGAACAGCTATAGGGAAACATAATAATCTCACACACACCCCCCATCCACGGAGAGAGAGAGCCAATTATTCAACACAATCACTTGGAAAAAAATATTGGGTCCATAATCAATGTGGAATAACTAGATTGTTCCGATCCCACTTAAAGGTGGATGGATTCAAATAATCATAGAATAATCCAAGTGAATTAAATTAAAGAAAGTCAACCAAACATATCGCAAACATCCTATACTGATCACACATAATACGTTTCTGGTAGGTGTCCATTGTCCAAAATAACAAATAACACACAATATCGTAAAAATTAAATAATCAATCATATACATTTATATATCATTTCTTCAATCAAGCCCGTATTTTGAAAACATTTTATCAGATCAAAATAATACATCGGTAGTATTACCAGCCGTCAATTCCCAATATATCGGTAATAATATCATAAATCAAAATACTACAATTTTATATAATATAATCACAAGAGTATTAGATGTCCATAATTGGATATGTAATGAATGAATTCATATACAAGATCCTCTTACTTTGTGTCCTTTCTTTCCAAATAATTTTATATAATAACGAGAGTACTAGGTGTCCGTAAGTGATATGTTCGTGATGATTGAAACCGTACACAAATTTCTCTTACTCTATGTCCTTTCCTCAAAAACATACTTTATTAAAATACACCACTAGCTTCTTATCCACCTCTTAATTTCTAAGCTTGCACTTCAAACCGGACTATGCTCTTAAGATCGATACTTACACGACCCAACTTTCCTAATATACCAGGTCGAGTATCTTACACCCTCCCCATATATAGCACCCATCTTTGGGAAATGCTATATCTAAACGACGCACACTAGCACTAAACTAACCCGATACCACAGACAGGGCAGTGGCTTCGTCTTAACCCAAATTTTAGAGTCTTACACTAAGGTTGGGCTTCCCACCCCACCTTGGTATAATAAACCTCACTGAACCATGCAAACCCTATCTTCATTCTTAAATCATAATGACAATAATCAATTTCATCTTTATCTTAACTTTCATCAAAATCTTAACATAAGGTCATCATCATCATCATTTCTGAAATATGATGTTATCAATATCTTAGGGCCATCATAATATATCTGTCCACAACAATTGTATCTTAATATAATCTGATTTACGCATAAAATTAGGAACAAAACTAAAGTATTAATTATCTTGAGTAAAGAAAAAAATAAGAAATAATATAACCACCGAACATCCAAACTGATTAATTTAAACCGATTAATTAAACTAATTATCTTGAGTAAACCGAGATTATCATTAGTCGACAAGGATAACATGAAATAACACAAATAGATGATTTCAACAAGATAAAGGCTATATCTTTTTAATTTTTTTTTTTTTTATTTTACATACGCAGGAAAAATGTACATCAAAATATCATGGCAAAAGCCAACTAATTAACCAAGTAACAACAAACTACTACATTATAAGACATGTATATAACGAAATCATGAAATAATTTGAGGAACAACACTAGCATCATGGACGAACCATAAATTTGCAAAAGCTTTAATCTAGTATAACCAAGTAAAGTTGCCTATTTTCTTTTCTTTAGTTGTTCTTTGTCTTGAAAGGTTCCGAAAGGTTTCGATTGCCTAGACTAGGCTAGACAGGGTGTTGTTGCATTTCCCAAAAAGTAGGAGATCATCTGCAAACATTACGTTAAAAAAAATGGAGAAGTTGGATCCGACTAATTTTAAAGGCTTCCAGAGGTCTTGGTCTACTTGATCATCTATAAGATGTGTTGGGAAAATATATGTATCCCAAATCCCACTTTGAAAGAATAGCAACATAAAGAGTTATTTATATAGTAGTGCTCAATATATACTAGTGTAAGACCTTTTGAAACAAAGCCGTTTGGGTTAAAAGCCCAAAGTGAACAATATAATATTGTAGTAGTATATGAAGTGAAGTAAGACTCCATACGAGGATCATGACATATCTTCCAAGAGTAGATTTGATCTAAAATTAAAGAAACTTTATTGTTTGCAAAAGTACAGCCTGACCATGTCTCACTATTTTGCTCATATTTGAAGTTCTACTAATCTAATTGATGCGATTAAAGTTGCGTTGGAAACTAGACTCAAAGAGCTTCACAATGGTAGGTCATATGCTTCCATACAATGTCTGCAGCTCAAGATACGACCTCTCCAAGTTGACCTAGTGGTTAAGGACGCGAACCATATTGCAAAATCGAAAACACAAATGAGAAGAGGAGAGAGGTGATGAGAGAGAAAAAATTAACTATAATCACATTACTTTGTAATTTAAATAAGTCAAATATGATAATTAAAAAAAATATAATTACACCAAAATTTATATTTTAAAATTCTTTACGAGTAGACATTCATATTGATATAGTTTTGTCACATAATTTTTTTACAAACAGGTATATTTATATAGTTTGTTGTTAATAGATAAATTGTAAATAGTTTGGTTTGGATTCAGAGAAATGGAAAGAGAAATGTGTGAACTTTTTTATTTGGATTTGCCATTAATGTGCCCTAAAACATATTAACTAAGGACGTACATGTTTTTTTTTTTTTGAGGGGGTCTCATCTTTCTATTTGGTGGTGTCCATTGCGCAAAACATGGATTAGTGCCCAATTTTTGTCAAATCTTGAGGTGGACTGGACCTCAAAGCATTATATAATTGGAGAATAGTGTTAGCTTATCTTTTCACAAAGCAAGTTCATCAGTCCCCTTCATTAGCATTTTTACATTTTTGTAGTGCCCTTTGCCATGATTTTGGACTTTTAAGCCTTGGATTCCTATCTTTTCCTTTTAATGATTCATAATCACTTTCTAATCTTTTAGGTCACAATCATTTTTTTTTTTTTTTAAATTATTACTTGGTCACCCCTATATTTAAACAAAAAGTATCCTTTATAAGCTATGTATATATGTATTAATGGGTTAAACGGTCTCTAATACGTTGTTAAAAATAATGGTTAGTTAAAAATATGTCATGTGAGCCCTTCTGTATCAATCGATACTAGATTGGGTTTATTCGGTACCCAGTCAAATTCAATATTTTCCTTGTCATTGCAAGGTTGCATGAAAACGGATATGGGTTCAAGAACGGGTACGAAATACAACACTTATAAAATTAAGGATACATGTACCATGTACGAATAAGAAAGTAATGCATAAATAAAATAAAAATATGAATGTATCTTCGAAATTATATTTGTAAAAACACAAATAATCAAGTCAAATGATAAAATACTTTTCAAATAATATTAGAAAGATTGACAAAATGACTAAAATAGGGTAAAATATTTTTTGTAAAATATAATAAAATAGAGTGAAGTATCAATATCTTATAAGGAATTGAATGTATTTTGATTAACTCAAAATAAGTCAACCTATTACACATATCCGGTAGAATTAAGCTTTTTTTTAAAAAATTTATGGTGGAGAAGGTTAACAATTTGAATGGAAAATCAAAGTGGTACATTAATATGTTGTTGCTTATATGCTTTTTCATTGAAAATGTTAATTTAAACAACAAGTAAATAGTGAAAAAATTTAATTTGAGAAGACATGGATATTAGGTTGACTTATTTTGATTAATCAAAAGATTGATTTGATTTGAGAAAATCGGCCGAAAAGCTTGACTTATTTTTTTATAATTTTTCCAAAAACAAAACCCTGAAAAAAGTAAAATCTAACCCTTAAAAATCGATATCTAACTTAATTTTTGTTTCAAAATCTAACCTTAAAAACATTCGACATCATCAAAACTTAAAAAAATCGAAATCTAACATAAAAATTTCTAAATCAAAACTAAAAAAAAAAATCGAAATCAAACATTGAGGATCCGTTTGGCCGGCGTAATTTTTTAATGGAAAATTATTTTACAATGGAAATTTCATTTTCAAAAAGAGTTTTCCATTGTTTGGTTGAATGGAAAATGATTTTTCATTTTAAGCATTTTTCGTTGTTTGCTAGCTTGAACAGAAAATCAATGTTTTCAATTGTGACAGAAAATGTTTTCCTTCCAATTGTGATGTAAAATGTTTTCATTCCAAAGTGGGAGATGTTTTCAATAGGGTGGGAAATGGTTTTCCACCCAAATTTCGCATTTTAATATTTTACTCCAAACCAACCAATGAAAAATGGAAAAAACAGTTTTCAAGGAAAACGTTTTACATCCTACCAAACGGAACCTGAATGGAAAACCAAATATAATTATGTGTTCTTCATAAAAGCAAATAAATGATATTAGTCAAGCATGACCCTTATAATACCATGAGGTAATGCTTTAAGCTCCATCCTCTAGGAACATTAGATTAAAAGTTTAAAAGGTGTACAATTCTTGTCTAGGATGAAACAGAGGTACACATCCTCCTGAAAATATATAGGAACATACATTAGTCAAGTTAGATTTATACAATAATTCTTCTTTCCTCAAAATGGAGTTGAGCCCCGGCCCTTCATTCCCAGGTTGATTACAAAGGAGGAGATGTGGAAGGTATGGAATTTTGGTTTGTGAGAGTAATAACCCATAAAAGCTGCAGGTTGTGGGAGGTTAAATTGTGTTTCATGTTGGAATTTTATAGACCTACATGCAATTATGTGTGAAATTTTGATATAATTATATTTTATGATATCGTATGGTTTACCCCAAAATAAAGTGATCCAATTAATTAAAGTGACTTTATTATTGGGATTATTTACGTCTTTTGTAGAGTATATGTATGTTTAGTTTTATATGTGTAGATACATGTTATGGTCTCTTATTTATGATGAGCCAAACAAGAGATATATATTGAAATAGCTATATACAACGTTAGGGTTAGGGTTAGGGTTAGGGTTATAGTACTCCGGATTCATATGGTTATTTCAATTTACTGACTTTCTATCATTGGTGAAAAAAACCCTATGGAGTCATATAGAATTGGAAGATCAAACCCAGATAAGGGTGATTCAAGAATACTCATGAATTCATGTACACTTTCACAGTTTAAATATTTACTAGTTAATCTAATATGAAGTTTTAGGATTATGTAATTTAGGGTTTAATCCCAACATGTCAGACTTCAGAAGCTCTTGGACAGTCCCTTAGGGCATGAAGGGTGGATTCACAAGCAGTGGCGGATTTAGGATTTGTACCTAGGGGGTTTGAACTTCATCAAACACCGGATCTCCTGATGCTTGAATGTAATTCGGGTATAAAATCAATCAAACATTGGATCTCCTGATGCTTAAATATATATAGAAGTATGCTCATGTGAGAAATGTAGTTTTGGTGAGAAGGGTGAGAAACAATCACAACCCATTGATCAACAAATGAATGGCTAAGATTAAATTTGATTTTCCCTCTTTACTCCTTCTATAGTTTAGAGTCAATGTATCTATGGTATAAAGTCAATGTATTTTTACTCAATGTATTTATAGTATATGGTGAATCTAGTGGTCAATGTACCTCTAGGTCATAATTGATGTAGTTATCTCTTCTCACATTTTTCACGATAAGAAATTTCTCATCGAAACTCAATCCTATAGTTAGGGATCCTGTGAGAATCGTGAGAACCAAATCACAACCATCCAATTAAAAAACAGATCTACGCATAAAACGAAGCATATAAAAGACACGGAAATTAAAACCCTTCCTAAAAAACACATCTTCATCGACGCAAATTCTCTAACATCAACAACAATGGTGCAAAATGAATATGAAGCAAATTGTGACCAAAATTCAACTAGATCGACAACAATAATTGAATTTACAAATCAATTGCAGATTTCTAGTAAGAATTTAATTCATATCAATCTAAAAACGCAATAAATTTCTAAAATAACATATTATCGCAAAAAAAAATATTCAATTAAATATTTATTAATTCACAGGTAATCAAAACATGGAATCTTCATCATAAACTTCAAAAATGCAGGCAGAAGAATTTTGTCTCATATTCAAAAACTTTCATCTCAGATTCTATAGCTTTCTTCGCAGATTCCATGTCTTTCTTCTCAGGTTCTAACACTTTTGTCTCCGAGTCTTTTGCTTCCATCTCAAATTCTATTGCTTCCGTTCTCAGATTCTACTACTATCTTCTCAGATTCTACGCTATATTCAAAGTCAGTTTCTTATATTGCTAGTTTATTCTCAGATCATATAAAATATTTCAGATTGAATGAATTTATATCTCAGATTCTAAACCTTAGTTCTCAGATTCTAAAGCTTCCCTCTCATATTCTATTACTATCTTTTCATATTTGACGTAATATTCAAAGCCAGTTTATGACATTCCTTGTTTTTTCTCAGATTACATAAAACATCTCAAATTCAATGTTTTCTGTCTAAGATTATAAGCCTTATGTCTTAATGTAGAATATGCAGTCATGTATAATGTGTAGAATTTGAATAGTGTACAATCTGTATATAAATGTGTAGAGTCTGAGTATTGTAGTTCAAAATCTGAGTGGTGTAATTTACAATCTGGCTGATTGATGCAGTTTACAATATGTATATCAAAGTGTAGAATCTGAGTAGTGTAATTGAGAATCTGAGTGGTGTAATTTACAATCAGACTGGTTGATGTAGTTTACAATCTGTATATCAAAGTGTACATTAGATCTCTCTTTTCATCTAACTATTAACATTTAAAATTAAAAAATAAAATCAACTCAATCTTTACTTTCTATATTCTAAAACCACTTTTTAAATTATGCAACTCGGTATTTCAGTTGAATATTTTTTAGAATTGGACTTCATAATTCAAACAACTCAATCCACTAAAGCTTTAATATTTAGTTCTAAAATTCTTTCCGCCTAATCGAATAATCGAATTCTAAAACAGAAAGAATAATAGAGTTCCATAGTAAAATACTAATCAAATTAATGATGACAATGATTGTTCAAAACATCATCTCTGTTAAATCGAATTCATCAAGTGTTCTAGATCATGTACTCGAATTCAAATGAATCAAACTAATATTATTTAGATGTATATTTCACGCTGAATATTGACGATGATCAAAATTGAAAATTAAAGTAACGACAGTTTTGAAGGTGTTGCCGATGATACAGATGAAGGTGTTGAAGAAGTAGCTGAGCATGGAGATCACCATATTAGAAAAGATTGAGTCGATGTAGATCAAAATGTTGAAGATTTTCGCGATAATGCAGATAACAATGTTGAAGAAATTCTCGATGATGCAGATGTTATAAGAGGATATTTTCCGTGATTTAGGTTTACTAGTTAATTAGTTGTATTAGCTTTATATATAGCCTCTCTCTTTTGTCAGTAATTAAGTGGAACATTATTACTGAGTACTCTTTCTAATAATAAAACTTCAGCTCTTCATTTCATGGTATCGGAGCAAATACCCAAATCCTGGGTTTGATTTTTTTTCGATTTTTTTTCAATTCTTCACTTCTGCTTCTACTCTTTTCCCAAATTCAATTGTTAATTTCAATTGAAACTCCATCTTTGCCTTTGGTTTCTCTCTTTGAAGGCCATTCTTCTACGCGGTTTTGCTTCCCTCTTCGATCGATTAAGGGGTATTTGTGCTTGAAGATATGGCTGCTTCTTCTACCGCTGATTCAGATATTCAAGATCCTTCACTTCAAGGTATATCTGATCCCTTATTTGTAGCAATTTCTGATAATCCAGCTTCTGCAGTAACCAAAGTAGTCTTTAATGGAACAAATTACATGCATTGGAGTAGGAATGTGGTTAGGTGTTTAGGTGCCAAGAACAAATTAGGTCTAATTGATGGAACAATTAAACAACCTGAACTTAATCATAAAGATTTTACAAAATGGAAAAGAGCAGATTATATGGTTGGGTCTTGGATTTTGAGTTCGATGTCTAGTGAACTAGCTGAAGATTTTGATTATGCTGATACTTCAGTTGAACTATGGACAGATATTAAGGAGCGTTTTGGTCAAATTAATGGTCCCTTAGTGTTCCAATTAAAGAAAGAAATAGCTAATTTGAAACAAGAAAACCTTTCTTTAATTTCTTACTTTGGAAAAATGAAAAGATTGTGGGATGAATTTTCTAGTTTAAGGAAGAAACCCATATGTTCATGTGGAATTCTTGATAAGTGTTCTTGTGGTTATATCAAAAGTGGTAGTGATATTGAGGAAGAAGATACGCTTATGCAATTTCTTATGGGATTAAATAGTGGATTTGACAATGTGGTAACTAATATCTTATCAATGGATCCTTTACCTTCAATACATAGAGCCTATTCCATTGTCTTGCAAGTAGAGAAACAAAAGGAAGTGAGTAGTCTAAATAATGATCTAGCTGAGTCAAGTGCACTGACTGTTTCTCAAAGGTCTGAGTATGGTGCTACTAGGACACAGAACTATGTTGCTAGGGGTCAAATCCAAGGGAAAAGAGACTGGAGAAAAGAAAAGATGGAGAGAAAATGTGATGTATGTAAAGCCAAAGGCCACAATTCAGATCAATGCTTCAAGGTAATTGGATACCCAGATTGGTATCATAACTTGAAAGCTGGAAAGACTGCTCCCAAGACTGGGTTAGCTGCTAATGTCACCATTGAAGAGATTGATTCTGACAGTCCTTTAGATGACAATGAAAATGATGTTGCCAATACTAAGATGGTGTCCTCCATTTGCAAAGAAGTGATAAAGGTCATGAAAGGCAAGAACAACAATCATTCAGAGTCTTCTAACATGGCCTATGCCAACTTTGCAGGTATAGAATTAACAAACTCTTCTATGATTAAATTAGGTGATAATACTCTGTGGATTATAGACTCAGGGGCTAGTGATCACATGGTTTTTGACTCAAAACTATTGCATAATAAAAGAAAATTAACTAATTGTATAAGAGTGGGATTGCCTGATGGTAATCATAAATTTGTTGAATGGTATGGTACAGTGTATATAAATCCTAGGCTTGTTTTACATGATGTTCTATTAGTTGAGGATTTTAAGCACAACCTTATTTCTGTTAGTAGACTTGTTGAGAAGGCTAACTTGCAGGTTGTGATTACCAAAACTGGTTGTATTTTACAGGACCTTTGTAAGGCTATTGTGGCAACTGGACAGAAGGTGCAAGGCCTCTATTGTCTACAAGTTCCTACTCCTACTAAGAATAATAGTGCTAATAATGTTTGTAATAATGTAGATAATGAAATGAACTCTGAAAGTCTTTTCTTGGGAAATAAAAGTGGTTCTAATAAAACTAATGATAGGCTACACTTGTACCATGCTAGACTAGGTCATGTATCTCTTTCTAAAATGAAATACATTGAGGATTGTGCTTGTTCAAATTTGAATTCTTATGATTGTGATGGGTGTACTAGTGCTAAATTGCATAAGTTACCCTTCCCTATGAGTTCTTCTAGGGCTGATAGCTTGTTTGGCATAATACATATGGATCTTTGGGGACCATATAGGGTTCAATCTATTAGTGGTGCTAGATATTTTTTGACTGTTCTTGATGATTAAGTAGGGTTACATGGACTTTCTTGCTGCATAATAAGCAACAAGTTTTACAAACAATAACTGATTTTATAGCCTATGTCAAGGCTCAATTTAATAAAAGGATAAAAGTGATTAAAAGTGATAATGGCACTGAATTCATAAATCAACCTTGCTTAAAATTGTTTGCTAAAAAAGGAATCATTCATCAAAAATCAATGGTAGGTGTTCCACAACAAAATGGAAGAGTGGAAAGAAAACATAGACATTTGCTTGAAGTAGCAAGAGCCTTAAGGTTTCATGCCTCTTTACCAAAAAGATTTTGGGGAGACTGTGTTTTGACATCCACCTA
The DNA here is from genome assembly GCA_951394345.1 of Salicornia ramosissima. Taxonomy (NCBI): domain Eukaryota; kingdom Viridiplantae; phylum Streptophyta; class Magnoliopsida; order Caryophyllales; family Amaranthaceae; genus Salicornia; species Salicornia ramosissima. The sequence goes on along the minus strand of OX596233.1, from coordinate 13,625,877 downwards.
TCTCATAAATAGGTTGCCTACTAAACTTTTAGATTGGAAAACTCCTTTCCAAATTATGTTTAACAAAAAACCTACTTATGAGCATCTTAGGATATTTGGGTGTTTATGCTATGCTGTTAATAATTCCAAGACTAAAGATAAATTTGATTCTAGGGCTAGAAAAGGTATTTTCCTTGGCTATCCTAATGGTTAAAAGGGATATAAAATCTATGATATAAACAAAAAAACTGTGTTCATGTCTAGAGATGTAAAATTTCATGAGCATATCTTTCCTTTTCAAGAAAAAGAAACTCATGGTGAAGGTGTAAATTCTTCTTTAACATCTCTAGGGACTAATGAGAACTATGAATTAAGCAATTTAACTTCCAAGACTAATAATTGTGAAGTTCCTCAAATGCATACAACCATCTTTGATAATGACATGTTCCATGTGCATAATATTGATGCACAAACTGTGCCAAGTACTAACTCCCCTGCAGGTCAGTACCATGAGCATTCTGCCTCTACTGCAAAACCTGCTGACCAGAACTGGATAGTTCCAGATTCTGCTGATACTCAGGCTGCTTCTGAGCAGTCTGTCACTCTCAGTCCAGGTACTTTTCCTCACTTAATTTCTGAAATACAAAGCATGACTCATGAAGATAGTAGTTCTAAAAATCAGCATGATAATAATGTTTGTGGGCACAGGACTTCTGCTAGACCTGTCAAACCCCCAATAAAACTGAATAATTATGATTGCACTTATATGCCTCACAAAACCAAAGACAATCCTACCACTTCTGAGTCTAAAACTTTTAGTGTTGATTCTTCTTATGTTGTTCCTCCTAAGTCTTATAAACAAGCTAAACCAAGTGAAGAATGGACCAAAGCCATGAATGTGGAAATTCAAGCTCTTGAATCCAATAAAACTTGGGTGTTAACTGATCTACCTAAAGGTAAACATGCTATAGGGTCAAAATGGATATTTAAAACTAAACTTAACCCAGATGGTAGTATTGAGAGATATAAAGCAAGATTAGTTGCAATTGGTTATCAACAAAGAGAGGGTCAAGACTTTAATCAGACTTTTTCTCCTGTTGCTAAATTAGCAATAGTTAGGGTTATTACTGCTTTAGCTACCATAAAAGATTGGCCAATATTTCAAATGGATGTAAATAACGCTTTTTTACATGGTAAATTAGAAGAAGAAGTTTACATGTTACCCCCCTCCGGTTATACAAAAGCTAAAATTGGTCAAGTATGTAAATTGGAAAGGTCTTTGTATGGTTTAAAACAAGCACCTAGGCAATGGCACAAAGAGCTTAAAAGCTTTCTAAACTCTCATGGATTTGGCCAATCTAAGCAAGACTATTCTCTCTTTACTAGAACTCTAAATAATGAATTCTTGATTTTACTTGTTTATGTAGATGATATTTTAATAACTGGTTCTTCTTTAACTCAAATACAAAAGGTCAAACAAGATCTTGATCTTATGTTCACAATTAAAGACTTGGGCCATATGCATTACTTTATTGGTGTTGAAGTTCATAGAACCAAACAAGGAATGTTTTTGTCCCAAAGAAAATATATCTTAGACATTTTAAATGATGCAGGTATGAGCAATTGTCTACCTGTTTCTACCCCTCTTCCTACTGGCCTTAAACTCTCAACTGAAGAAGGTGACTTACTTGATCAACCTGAGGTGTACAGAAGACTTGTGGGCAGGCTTCTCTACCTCAATTTTACAAGGCCCGACTTGTCTTATGCTACTCAACATCTCTCTCAATTCTCCCAACATCCAAGGGTTCCTCATCTAAGAGCAGTTCTTCACACTTTAAAGTACCTAAAAGGTACAATAGAACATTGTCTACACTACTCCTCTGCTTCTGATCTGGTTCTAACAGCCTATAGTGACTCGGATTGGGGTTCGTGCTCTTTTTCCAGCATATCTTTAAGTACTTACGCTATCTTCTTAGGCAAAAACTTAGTCTCATGGAAAACCAAAAAGCAACTAATAGTTAGCAAATCCTCCACAGAAGCAGAGTATAGCAGTTTGTCTAGTGCCGCTAGTGAAGTCTCTTGGCTTGAAGGGCTTCTACAAGACTTACAAGTGCCAATTCAGCTTCCTATTCCCATAGCTTGTTACAACATATCCGCTGAACATCTTGCCAACAACCCTATGTTTCATGAAAAAACGAAACATATCAAAAGAGATATGCATTACATTCGAGAACAAGTATAGCAAGGTTTCCTATGTGTTCATCATGTTTCCTCTACAGATCAAGTGGCTGATATTCTAACCAAACCTCTTGTCTCTTCTAGGCATATACTTTTATGTAACAAGCTTGGCTTACAAAGTTTGTCAAGCTTGGGGGGGGGGGAGGGGATATAAGAGGATATTTTCCTTGATTTAGGTTTACTAGTTAATTAGTTGTATTAGCTTTATATATAGCCTCTCTCTTTTGTCAGTAGTTAAGTGGAACATTATTGCTGAGTACTCTTTCTAATAATAAAACTTCAGCTCTTCATTTCAGATGTTGATGTTGAAGAAGCTTGAAATGATCTCAGAGAGAGGGAGCAAAGAGAAAATAAAAGAACCGATGATAGAGAAAATGGAAATTAAAAAATACGCGATTATAAATGGTTACGATTAAAACATAATAAATCAAGGGCTGAGATTAGAGTTCTCACGGTTCTCACCGAGAGAGGGGGTTCTCATATGATCCTTTTCCTATATATATATATATATATATATATATATATATATATATATATATATACATATATATGAAAAGGTACATGGATACCCTTACACTCGTCCTATCTTAGGAAACAAGTGCAATGGGGCAGGGGGATACCATGCTACTAACGACCCTTGATCCCGGGTGGAACCTGGGGAAGGTATGATATACTCACCAACGAGCTATTACTAGCTTGGTAGAGATTTTATATATGTATATATGAATGACAGTTTACCCGAAGAGAAAGTGATTAAGGCAGAGAAGAGAATTTTGTTTTCTGTGTATTTTTGTTTCTGTAGAAGCAGGTCTGTATAACAACATTCCACAAAACTGAAGAGAGAACGTGGCTAAAAATAAGGAAGCATAACTGATGACTATTTAAAACGTTGGAAACTGACATATCATGGCATAAGACGGGGAAGCAGTAACTAATGTCATCGTTTTTCCAACCGCACTAATTGACTCAGTATTACTGTAATAATTAGTTAAATAAATTTTTGAAATGGTCATAAAAAATGGCTAAACCAGCTTAGGTCCAAAACTTTAGTTAAGTTATATTTCCCAAGACACATGGCCCTGGTCCAAGCGGCACATGCACATGTGGTTAACCAACACTACCGCCGCTAGCCCTATTAAAACCTCCAAATCAAACAATTCAAAGTATAAGATAGACATATATATATATATATATATAAATTATACTACTCTCTCTGAAATTATCAATGTGGAACAAAAGACCTTTCATATTCTTTTAAAGCAACTATTACTCTACCCTTCAAACTCCAACAAGTATGTCACAGCATTTTAACAAAATAAATTATGTTAATTCTTACAAATTCTACCTACATTATTTGTGTCAAATTTAGTATTTGTGATGATTCGGCTTTTAATTTCTTGCAAGTTGCAACTCGAGTATATAGACTACTAAATTAAAGTTGATGCTTAATTTTGTTGGTCAAATGTCTTCAGCATTGCTAACTTTTCCATAATTGCATTCAAATACTCTGTATAATATCATTACTACTTTTCCTAATTAACGTTATCTGGTAAAAATTTAAATAAGATTGTGACTTTATAAACGACTAACATGGACTAAACCCAACTTGACATCAAAAGTTAAAGATTTTAATCTCCTTTTGTTTTTCTTTTGTTTTTTTTTTTTTCCTTTTTTTTGACTGGTCCTTTTCTTTTTACGGTGAACAAAAGTCAAGCTTTTCCAACTACCTTGCTTTGAGGAATTGGTTACACTATTACATTCTTGCTAATCAATTGGTCACACAATTATATTCTCGAACCATACAATAAAACAACTACAAAGTGACAAAATGATCATTGAATTTACATTTCTCAAACTAATATTTGATATCTAATCAAAAGATTGCAACAATTATATTTCGCATGTAGTCAGAGACACGACTTCAAAGCTTAATATTAGAAATTACATGTATTTGAAAAAAAAAATTATAAAAACAATATATTGAAAAGCTATATGTTGAGATGCATTTAATGGGATCTCAGATGACTATGTGTTGTTATTTCGGATGATATACTACAAGGGGAGGTGAATTGTAGTATGGGACTCGCTTTTCAATTTTTGCGGAATTTAACGATTATAAAAGCAAGTAGGATAAGGTAGAGAAAATATAAAGCAACAAGGAACAGGATACACAAACAAGTTAACCTACGAGGAAAACTTCCTAGGCCCAAATAGGAAAAAAAACCTCGACCTCTGGGGATTTTGACTCTTGGACTTCTCTTATTAATTATAGGCCAAAACGACTCTGTTTTACAACCTATAAACGGACCTTCTCTATTCTCTATGTTCCATTAGGAACTTGTTCCCGGTAACTTATTCCCCCGGTCACTTGTTCCCCTTGAACCCGTGACACGACTTCACTAAAAGTCGATTTCTTCTCTATGACTTTACTCGAAGTCTTCTCTCTTTGACTTCACTAAAAATCTTATTTTTCTCTTCTCTAAGAACTTAACTCTATCTTCAAGCATGGAAAATTCACTCAAATTTCCCTTCCCCATATTACAAGAGTTCACTCAAACCCTTACAATTCCCTCATACAAGAATTCACTCAAATTCTTGCCTACTTCACTAGAAGTACATAGAAAAAATACAGACGCTTGATGAATCGAAACTCTAAATATATTGAAGCTAATACTAGAAAACCATAAAGGAATAGGAGAAGGATATGATTTTTAAGAGGATGTAAATTTAACAATGGATGCTTAGCCTCTTAAAAATCATACTCCTTTTGGAAGGACTACATTGACACTCTCTCTTTTTCTTCTGCCTTTTTTTATTGTCTGAGAGTTGTTCACCTAAAAATCTTCTGCCTTCTTGTATTTATAGTAGATCATTGCCTTGAGAATCTGCCTTGGAAAGTCTTGTCTTGAAATTGCTTTGTCTTGGAGAAGAAGCAATTCACGTGCCTAGTGGTGTAAGAACACGTCCACCACTCTTACAAAATAGCTTGACCAAAATAATGCAAAACATGATAGTGTATAATCCCTAGAATAAGACTAGATACAATCTGACCTAGTCAATCCCACTACTTAGTGAAACTAACGTGAAATTGATGACCAAAAATTAAATTGTTAATTTTAATTCCTAAAATAAAAACCCACTAACTCCTAACACTAACACACGTAGGAAACAAAAAGTCAGACTTTCCTTTTTTTTTTAAATCTTAACTCCTAATAATAAGCATAACTAACTACTAATCTAGTGAACACACTAACAACACTCCCTAATCTCACGCATGACCAAAGACTCATCAACCATCCACTAAGCACTCCTACTATGATGGGTTGACTCAACAAACAAAAATAACTTTTTAAATTTCAAAACTAATTCCTAATATTTCTAGTCATACGCACATAATAAGAGGAAGTAAACCCACTAACCACTTCCTATTATAATGGATTTGACTAGAAACTAACTCCTAAAAATACTTAAATAATTTTGACAAGTAAACCACCCTACTACACGTATGACTCAACTAATAGAATAAAAATTATATCTTTAATTTTAAAGATTTATTCCACTAACCACTTACTACTAAAAATACTCATAATTAAAATTGACTCAAAAAAACGGTTTTTTTGATAAAATAAAATAAAATTATTAATTACCACTGCTAATAATAAGTCACTTAAATATTATACAAAAACTAAACAAAACCAATATTAGTTTAAGCATAATATACGAGTGACATAATAATAAACTAGGCTTATACTAGTGGACTAACCAAAATTACCTGCACCATAAAACAAGATTAGTATTCCAACGCATAAATAAATTATCAAGTAGAAAGAGTTAGGACATATTTAATAAAATATATTTACCCAAAATTAGATACTCCTCTAATTTTGTTTCCAATAAATATATTCTACAAAATACAAATATATATATTAAATGAAATATATTTAATAAAATTAGACACTCATCTAATTTATTCTCTATAAATATATAACATAAAATATATCAGTTATAAAATAAATTTAATTTCAACTAAAAATAGTTTTAGTCAATTCTCCATGAATCTATTTTATTCACCCATATTAAATTATAAAAGTGATGGAATTATTTTTCTAATAAAATTAACTTGATTAGGTTAAATACTACTTCAACCATTTTTCCACAAGTTATTTTTAAATATAAAACCTTTTCATCTTAACTTAGTAAAAAGATATTATTTTTATGAAATAAAATTTCTTTCAACTCCATAAAAAATATTATTTTATCAAATAAAAAATATATTTTTATTTGCATAAATATTTCTAAGATGAAATATATTTTTCCCATCAACTCCATTTAGACAAATATTAATTTTATCAATATTTACCATGCCTAATAATACTTATATGTCCTTACTCCTTTTTAAGTATTCCTTTATTTGTTCTAATATAATAGCTTTAAGAAAAGAAAAATAAACTCTTATTTCTCTTACAGAACTTCTCTTTAGCCTAAATATCAATTAGGCTTCTTCTCTTTGGAAATTCTCCTTCAAGAACTTCGTTTATTAATTCATGTTGTATACATCTTCTCGTACATGGATCAACTGTATATGACTTGTCCAATAGAATATAATATGCACATCTTAAAACACATGTTAATTAGATAATCATCATTTGTTTACAATCATCAAAACCATACATAATAACTCATCATGTGTTAAATTTGATTGAATATTAGAAACGGGTCGGGGCAACCCAATATAGAAGAGGAGAGTTAGGTCACTTACAAGTCGTAGGATGTCTTTCTAAAACCAATTGGTAATAGGAGGAGTAACTTCTAAACTTATTAGTTAATTTATTCTCTCTTCATCTTCCGATGTAGGACACTCACTAGTGCACCATATAGGGCTCAACACTCCCCCTCACTAGTGAGTGTCTTTGTAATTTAGAGCTACCTGGAAAGGCAATTAGAAGGGGATGGATATCCTGTTGAGGCAAACACTTTCCAATTATTTTTTAATAAGACTCAGTTTAGAAGAGACTCACAACCTGGGCTCTGATACCATGATAAATTTAGGAAAAAGATAAATTGTGTTGTCATATTATTCATGAAAGCTTAGGTATTTATGCAACCTTAAGATAATCTAAGATAGGAAAAAATGTTCCACAAATATAAATTCCTCACAAATTGCTAAGAATATTCTATCATATTGTATTAATATGGAAAATATATCACACATGATATATTTTCATTATCTACCATGTCTTATCTTTCCAACACCCTCCCGGAATCGTAATGACAGTGACACGAATGTTACGATTGGAAATTCCATAGAAGAAAAAAAAAATCAGACTTTTTTTTTCAAAGTCTATATTGTCAACCTCTTTGTTGATGCGAACTTCTTTCTTTTCGAACCCATCAAATAACAATAAAAAAGGAACATCATTCTTTTCGAACCTGTAATTATATCACCATAACGAGAACATCATCCTTTTCAAACTCGCCATGTTGTGAATTTGTTTTGAGTAAAACCGTACTCAAACCACACATCGGTCTTTTTAGAGAAAAACCTCACTCACAAAGAGCCGAAACATACATGTCTCACAATCTATTTTGAAACAGATATGTAATTGAGACCAAAGAACCAAATTTTTTTAAAAAAAAAAAAATTGTGATGGAATGAACATCATCACACGAAAAAAGAACAAATTTTCGATGGAATGAACATCATCGACACATTTTTTTTTTTTTAAAGAAACTGATTTGTTTTAAAACAAATCTGGAATAAAGACAATCAAATGAACAAAGGAGAATAGAAAAATAAAATTGACATCATCAAAGAACAAACATGAGCAAGTGGCTAAGATATTCAAATAGAACGCAATGGAATTTAGGATTATTCCCATTGGTATACTTGGGAATTTGCGTATTTCCAGTGGTATATTTATGTTTAAAAAAATCTCAATGGTATACCAAAATAAATAATGTAATTCAATAACCACTTTCAAAGGCTGTTTCAGACCATTAAATACTACTAATTCGACCATAATAAACATACTTAGGTTAGCCATAGTTATTTTTTTGGGTAACCACAGTTGACTAAATAAAAAGAAAAACCGAAACAGTGGTTGTTAATATCCTCAAACAACCTTAAAAGTGGTTATTGAATTCTATTAGCAATGTAGGTATACCACTTGTATTTTTTTAAAAATTAAATATGCTACTGGAAATACGCAAATTTCTAGGTATACCAATTGGAATAATTTTAAAATTTATAGTTTTTTTTTTTTTTTTTTTTGAGGCAAAATTTATAGTGTTTTTACAATTACATATTAGGGTAACTGTGCAAGTAATAAGAATGCATTATTTAATATTTATCGACTAAAAAATAAATAAAAATAGCACACACCAAGATTTATTTTTCTTATACATCGAACATTGGAATGTCTTCTCCAATTGGGAACAATGCGAAAATATTATATGTGAAGGAACAATGAGAAAGGACGGATTAGAATATAATAATACAATACTAAGCCCTTTTCTATTTTCTCTTCAAATGAGTTATGCTCAAATTAAATTAAAATGATTTTTGTTTATTCAAGCTATTTTAAGCTCATTAAAATTGGCTTTCAATTAATTTGAATTTGATAGATCTCTATACTAATCTCATATTATTACTTATTATTCTTGCTTCAATTTTTTTTTTTTTTTTATAATATAGTGATTAGATTATATTACGTCGATCAACCGCTCATGGCGGCTCGGTTGAAAAATTGTGGTTATATCCCTGTTCAATATTAATCCCCGCAACGTTTATTTTTTTACATTTGTCAATTGATATTCCATTGTGGACGTCCACTATCAGCTTAAGTTTTTGGTTGAGATAGACTTTTAACATGGTACAAAGCCAACGTGGCGCAGAGGTCACGAGATTTGATCTCTCCTCCGTCTCCCTTCTATGGAGTTAGCTCACGCCGGGTATGATAGGGTTTGTTCTGCATCCACATTTCAAGCCCAAATGGCCTTCCATGTGAGGGGAGTGATTGAGTATATAACATATTCCTGGGCCTCAACTATCCTTTTGCTGAGAATGGTCCTTTGACATCAATGTATGATTTATATTCGTAATATCTTTAGTCACGTTTGACCAAAAATTATAAAAGTTAGATAAAAATAACTATCGCACATATTGAGAAGATTCCAAAGAGATCTCACTTTACTATTTTTTTTTTTTTTACATGTATAAAGTACAAAATCTAGTTATATGAGTGACTATAAATAATATCCAAATTATAAACATTGCAATTATATAGGAGAGGATCCTTCAAAAAAAAAAATTATATGTCCCTAATTACAAAATGTTATATTATTATCCCCACAAAAGGAGTTAATAGTTAAACACTAAGTAATTAATTTGATGAGGTGTTTTGCTTCAATGAGTTTTGTTTGTTCCACATTGACTAGCTTATTAGCTTTATGAACATCATGCTTTTCAAGAGGTCCCTGCAATCATCATATAATTAAATGCATTAAGGATCTTGGGATGCAAGTTCTTTAATTTAAGACTCTCTGTACAACTTTTCTACAGTTAGATAGTAGTAGTAAAATTTGATCCCAATTATATATGCAGTCTGATCCATAGCATGGCTTTGAGTTCAGCTGGTTTTTGGTTTATAGTGTTTAAAGTATACATCATTATTCCTTTCATCCATCTACCTATCTATCTCTACAAACAATTAACAATAAAAAAAATAAAAAAAAAAAACTATATAAAAAAAAGGAACAAAATTACCATTGGGGGTATATGTCATTGTCTGATACAACAGATGTTGTTGTTGATGGTGGAAATAATAATAATAATAATAATAATAATAATAATAATTTCGTCAAAAATGATAATGATGTTATCATTGCAATCAAGGAAGATAATAATTATGATGATGAGGAGCCTATTAATGAAGCACAATATTTGAGTACCAGTAACAGGATACAAGATGATGATCATGATAATGATTCATCTCTAAGTGAAAAGTTTTCAAGATCACATTCAACCGGTCATTCGATATTTCGAAATATTGTTAAAGAGGATCATGAAGATAAATATACGTTGAGAATACCAAAGCATGTCAAAGATTCAATTTCAATTACTCGAAGTTGGTGATGTGGTGTGCCTTTGTATTGAAAGTATTCTTGGTGTGATCAAGCTGTGTTGTCTAAGGGGTTGCCTTAGAGACCAGGGGTGGTGCTTTGTAACTCAGTGTGAGTGGGCATGTTCGGTGGGCATGTGCTCAGTTGATGGTTCATGAAACCATGGAAGCTGATGGAAGTTCAAGCAGCGATCGAGTTCCAAATGAGGTGTTAAATTGTTGTGGGTATCTCTCCTCTGCCCAAGCAAGGTATATATGGTGGTACTTAGGGGTGAAAAGCAGACCGAGTTTATTGTTCGATGGAAGGCTATGAGAATGTGGTCATGATATGAGGGAAGGATTTTTGGGAAGTTCATCCCAATCCACATTGAAAAAATATGATTTGGGATGCACTTTACATAGTTGAGCTCACACAAATATATGTAGTGATTTTTTTTTATTATTATTAAACACAAAAGAAATCTGGATAGTCTAATGATAAAGATTTATGTTTTTTTATAAAGAGATAAAGATTTATGTTTCATACTCAAGGTCTCAAGTTCAAATCCTTTTAGGCCACTTTTTGGAAATTAATTTTACTTGTGAGGACCCCGATTCCCATAAGCATTCATGCCTAGAGCTGGCAATCCCTGACACGACACGATAATACGACACGAATCCGACCCGAATTTACAGAGAGAAACTCGAAACCAACACGACACAACACGAATTGACACGAAAATGATTTGTTTTGACACGATTGTCATATAAAGCAAGTATTTACATCTATGTAACTTTTCACATAATTAATGGACAGTCCAAAACTAACACGAAAGTTGACACGAACACGACCCCTTAACCCATTTTGCCAGCTCTAATCATGCCTTTGCATTAATGACAACACTGCCTTTTAACTTACCAAAAATTAAAAACTTTAATTTTTATCTAAGCTAAAATAGCCAATGCATTAAGGGTCCGTTTACTAGAGCGTAAATTGTTTTCTCTGAAAACAGTTTTTCCTATTTTACATCGTTTACTTTGGGTGAAAAAATAAAATGTAAAACTTTGGGTGAAAACTCATTTTACACCCTATTAGAAATATTTTCCTCCAAATTTGGGAGTAAAATTTATTTTCCGTGCAAGTAAACATTGAAAAAATTATATGGAAATGAATTTTCCAACGTAAAATGTTTTTCATGGAAAATCATTTTACATCGAAAATGTTTTACACCAAAGTAAACGGAGCCTAAGTTGTCATTATTTTACCAATTAGGTCATATGTTACTTTTTAAGTGAACATATTATTGTTTTTTTTCATGTTATATTGTACTTAGTTATTTTGAACTTCGATAAATCAAAGTGAATTTTATTTTGTTATAAATATTAATTTCTAAAAAAAAAAAAAAATTGTAAAAATTGTGTCCCAACTCCTAAAGGCCAATTTTAATTTTAAGATTTTGCAAGGGGCTTTCGTGAACCTAGCTCCGCTCCAATGTGTAAGTGTGCGCATGATTCGGTGGCCCAACACTGTGGAGTGCGGAGGCAGGTAAGGAAGAAAGTTCCAGATTTGTTTATAAGATGGTTTGGTTTGGTTTGGTTGGGGAGTCGGTCTTTTCAACGTTGCTAACCACATGAACAATTTTTACTTATTAAACTATTATCTACTCACCCCAGCAACAATTGATTTTGCACGCATTTTGAGGAACCGATTTATGGATGTAAATGAAGGAATTAGTCAAAATGACTTTAATACAATCAAGAATGTGATTATAAGTTGCTAATATTAAAATTATTTTGACTAATTCTGTCGTTTATACCCTTAAATTATTTCCTCAAAATGCGTGCAAAATCAATTGTTGCTAGTATTATGTTACACAGGGGTATTACACTATCATAATCTATATTGTTAAAGTAGAACCCTGAGACGCGCTCCGAATTTGGATGACCCCAGAAGGGTGAATCGGGTGGGTACACCAAAAAAAAAAAGAACCCGAATATGACTCGTGCCAAATCCACGTTAAAACTTTTCCCTCTAAATTCATTTTTTATAACAATTTTTGATTGAATCCTTTTTTTGGGTATCTATGTTATAATATTGAATTGCATATATATTGTATTATGGATCATTAAGATGAATAGATTTTAATAAATTTTTATTTATTTTGCTATGATATTGGATTTAATGAATAAATTTTTATTTATTCTTTTCATTTATTTTGCACATGCTTAATCATAATTAGTTTGTTGTATAGAAAATTTTCAATTATTGATTGGTTCCTTTTACACTTGAAATTCGAAACATTTGCTGGAGGATTATCAAAATTTTATAATAAGTCAAGTCTCCGACTACCTCTTATACACAATAATACAATATGATTGCATTGTTAGGTGTACTCTCTCCACCTCAGAAAAATGTTTCAGATATAATAAGACATCAAAAATTCAAAATTAGACATCATAAACTATAATTTAAAAATGACTATAGTACAATCAAGAGTTAAATCATTAATATATTTAGTCATAAAATGAACTTGTAAAAGACATATATACGTTATCCTAGTATATGATTCATAGAAAAGTTAGGCACAAGACTAATGAAGACAATCAAAAGCTATTTCATATTTAAATAGTATGGTATTGTTATTAAATAGTATGTTCTAATATATGTATAGTGTTGGAGTAAGATAACATTTGCTTCAAAAGAATTTGGAAAGTCCACTATCCCATATTGATAGTGTGAGGAGAAGTTGTATAGTTTATATACAATTACTTCTCCCTTATACTTTGAGTTGAGTGACTTGGAGGTTTTAGTGGGCTTGAGAGAGTGTGGATCACCACACGCGCGCGCGCCGCCCGCTCGGCCCGGCCCGGCCCGGGCCATGGGTCTTAATAACAGTTACAGAATTAGTCAAACTAACCGTTGGGTGATTAAACACGTTTTAATCAGTTGTTGCTGAATTAGTCTGTGATTAATTCTTCCCGTTCAACAACATGCTTTACACTACGTACACAAATACATTAAACACTTCCTATCTCTGGGTAATATTCAAGAGCGTCTCAACCTATTTCCCTGTCGACACCGGTGAAATAGCGATCGTGTAACCCTGGAGGTTGTTTGCCGAGAGTCCGTGTGTCGTAGCGGGGCAATTTCAACTTTAGGGCAGTGATAATATTCACGCCACGATCTTTTCAGATAAGCTAATTCTCGTTTTTATCAGTCTTTGTTCTTACATTCTAAAGTTGAAATTTTTTTATTTACGTAATTCGTTTTTCAACAATGGCTGATGAAAATCCTGTTATTAATACTAATCAAACTACTAACAATGTCTCTGCTTTCCCTGAAAATAATTCTGTTCTGAATTTTACCCCTTTTATTAATCCAATCATTCCTGATATGTCTAAGTTAGATCTGTTTGATGGGAAAAATTTTAAGATGTGGTCGGATAAAATGGAATTCTTTTTAGGTCAGATTGGAGTCGATTACTGTCTGTTTAATAATTCAGTCCCTAAAGATTCTACTAGAGATTTTACTAAAGACAATAAACCTGTCGAGGTATGCTACTGCATTATATGACCTCTGCCTTATACCTAATTTACAGTAAGTCAAAAAATGCTAAAGAAATTTGGGATGCCTTAACTAGTAAATATGGGACTGATGATTTCGGAACAAAAAAATATGCCTGTAGTCGTTGGTTAAAATTTTCTATGTCTGATGATAAATCTGTCTTAGACCAGGTCCATGAGTATGAAACTTTATGTTCTGAAATCGTAGCCGAGGGTATGTCTATTTCTGATCTTTTTCAAGCCAACTGTCTCTTGGAAAAATTACCTCCTTCGTGGGATAACTTTGTCCATTCTCTTAAACACAAACAGAAAAATTTTACTCTCCAAGAATTAGTGTCCCACATTAAGATAGAAGAACAGAACAGAATTCAATCTAAAGGGAAATCAGTAGATAATCCTTCCTTAACTGCTAATCTGGTAGAAAGTAAGACTGCAGGAAGAGTTCCTATAGGAAAGGGTTCGAATAAATTCCTGGGTACCCGTTCAAATCAGTCTAATTTTAAAGGTAACAAGCGTCAGTTCAAAGGTAATTGCTTTGTCTGTGGGAAGTTTGGACATGCTGCAAAAGAATGTCATCAAAGAAAAGAGCTTCATACAAAATCCAAGGACAATAAACCTCAAGCTAACCTGATTGAAGATGAGATTATTGCTGCTGTGGTTTCTGAAGTAAATTTGGTAAGCAATGCATCTGAATGGGTGGTGGATACTGGAGCTACACGCCACATTTGCGCCAACAAGGAGATGTTCCAGGACTACAACAAAGCACAAGAAAGGGAATGCATTTTCATGGGAAATTCAAGCACTGTGAGTGTCTCTGGCAAAGGGAAGGTTTTTCTGAAGCTTACCTCCGAGAAAACCATTGCTTTCCAAAATGTGTTACATGTCCCCGATATCCGCATGAACCTCATTTCTGGTTCTCTTTTGAACAAAGCTGGAATAAAATTAACTTTTGAATCTGATAAGCTTGTATTAACCAGAAATGGTGATTTTGTGGTTAAAGGGTTTTGTAACAATGGACTTTTTGTTTTAGATGTTTTTATTGATAATAAAATTTCCTCTTTTGTTTATATCGCTGAGTCTATTTCTTTATGGCATTCGAGACTTGGTCATGTTAATGTTGCATCTATTAAAAAACTAAAGCATCTTGGTATTATTACTGATTTTAGTAATAATTATTTTGACAAATGTGAAGTGTGTGTGGAGGCTAAGCATCCAAAGAAATCCTTTAAGAAAAATGTGTCTCGCTCTACGAATTTGTTAGAACTGGTCCATAGTGACTTAGGTGATTTTAAGAATACAATGAGTCGAGGGGGTAAAAAATATTATATTACCTTTGTTGATGATTTTTCACGTTTTACTAAGGTGTATTTATTAAGTTCTAAAGATGAGGCTGAAGAAAAATTCTTAATTTATAAATCTGAAGTTGAAAATCAGTTAGACCTCAAGATTAAACGCTTAAGATCAGATAGAGGTGGTGAATATTATGGTAGTCCCCTTAAGAAATTTTGTGAGTCTAACGGAATTATTCATGAGGTTACTGCCCCTTATACTCTTGAACAAAATGGAATAGCTGAGAGGAAAAACCGGACACTTAAGGATATGATGAATGCAATGCTCATAAGTTCTGGTATGCCTATTAATATGTGGGGTGAGGCTATTTTGTCTGCATGTTATGTTCTGAATCGAGTCCCTCATAAAAAGCTAGACAAAACTCCCTATGAATTGTGGAAAGGACATAAACCTAATTTAAATTATCTAAAAGTGTGGGGGTGTTTGGGTAAAATAGGACTCCCGGAGTTTCAAAGAAGTAAGATTGGACCTAAAACTGTCGATGGTATTTTTATTGGGTATGCATCTAATAGTGCAGCTTATAGGCTTATTCTTAAGGATGAGTATGGTTTCGGTCCAATTAGGGAGTCAAGGGATGTTGAATTTTTTGAACATATATTTCCTATGAAAAATCGGGTTCAATCTTCCTTGCTTTCTACTACTTCATCCAATGTGTTAGATTCTGAACCGAGTGAGCCAATAGAACCGAGAAGGAGTAAGAGAGCTAGAACTGAATCTAGTTTTGGACCTGATTTTATAACATCATTTTTAGTTGAGGAAAATAGTTTACATGAGTATGATGTTTGTGCTTTAATATTAGAAGAGAGTCCTAGAACCTATTCCGAGGCTATGAGTTCTGTGGATTCAAGTTTTTGGCGAGAGGCTATAAATAGTGAAATAGAATCAATTATGAGTAATAATACTTGGGTTTTGTCTGATCTACCCATGGGCTGTAAAGCCCTGAGTAGTAGGTGGATTTTTACAAAGAAGTTAAAGCCTGATGGGTCTTTAGATAAGTATAAAGCGAGACTAGTGGTTGGAGGTCATCGCCAAAAAAAGGGTTTGGATTTCTTTGATACTTGTTCTCCTGTCACAAAAATTTCTACCATTAGATCTTTAATTGCTCTTGCATCTATTCATGATTTAATTGTTCATCAAATGGATGTAAAAACTGCATTTTTGAATGGTGAATTACATGAAGAGATTTATATGAAACAGCCAGAAGGATGTGTAATTCCAAGTCAAGAGGACAAGGTATGTAAGCTTATTAGATCACTCTATGGTTTAAAGCAAGCACCAAAACAGTGGTATGATAAATTTCATCAAACTATTATTTCAACTGGCTTTATAATTAATAATTCTGATGCTTGCGTTTATTCCAAATTGGGTGATGATGGTTGTGTTTTCTTATGTCTATATGCGGATGACATGTTAATTTTTGGTACTAATATGGACATAGTAAATGCTACTAAGAATTTCTTAAATTCACATTTTGAAATGAAAGATTTAGGTGAGGCTGATGTTATTCTTGGTATAAAGATTAATAGGACTTCATATGGGATTTCTCTAAATCAAACTCATTATATTGAAAAAATTTTAAAGAAATTTGGTCAGTTTGATTGTATTCCTGTGCGAACCCCATATGATCCTAGTATTCATTTGAAGAAGAATAAAGGTACTAGTGTTTCGCAAGAAGATTATGCTCAAGTCATTGGAAGCATAATGTTTTTGATGAACTCCACTAGACCTGATATAGCATATGCTGTTAGTAGAATGAGTCGATACACTCACAATCCTAATCAAGAGCATTGGAATGCTTTGACTAGATTGTTGAGATATTTAAAGGGTACAATCAATTGGGGTTTACATTATGTGGGAAAACCTACTGTCCTTGAGGGGTTTTGTGATGCCAATTGGGTGTCAAATAATGATGAGATTCAGTCTACTAGCGGTTATGTTTTTACCCTAGCTGGAGGAGCTATTTCATGGAAATCTTCTAAGCAAACTTGTATTGCTAAATCTACTATGGAATCTGAATTTATTGCTTTAGAGTTGGCAGGACAAGAAGCTGAGTGGATAAGGAGTTTGCTAGCAGATATTCCATTGTGGGGGAAGCCAGCTCCTTCAGTTTCTATGAGGTGCGATTCGCAAGCAGCTATTGGGGTAGCAAATAATCAAGCATATAATGGTAAAAGAAGACATATTCGCTTGCGGCACGCCATAGTTAGAAATTTGGTTAAAAATAATGTGATATCACTCGAGTATGTTAAATCAGTGAGGAATATTGTTGATCCTCTTACTAAAGGCCTGTGTAGGAAAATGGTGCTGGAGTCAGCACAAGGAATGGGTTTAAAGCTTATTGTGGAGTGAAATGTGATTGATACCCACTTAGAATTTTCTAAGTTCAAGGGTCAAACAAAGTCACAAAAGATCTCATGTTATTGTATACTACTACCATTCCTTAATTAAATTTAATATATTTTTATAAGTGATGTAGTATTTTAATTTGTTTATGCTGTTATGATTAAGGCTGAGCATTCGGCTCTTAATAAGTTCATAGCCTCCTTTTTGAGGTGGTTTGTGGCAGCACAAACTTGATGGACTTACCTATATGAATGTGGGGGTTACGCCCAATCCCCTATGAGAGTCCAAAAGGCTTAGGCTCTCTAGAGCGTTCACGAGAATCCAGGCAATGTGTGGGGCATTGAGGTATTGTATATTGCGAGATTGCTTCTTGATTTGAGAAAGGTTGAGTGCGCGATTGTATCTTACGAACCCCGTGAAAGGTTCAAAGAGAAATCTACCAATCACGAAAGTAAGACACATTTGTATGCACTAAGTACCAATTCAAGTCTACTAGACATTGGTGCTTCGAAACTTAGTATCTATTACCCATAATTTCATTTTCCTTTCATTTTCTTTCTAATTAGCTTCTTTTGAATCATGTGGGGGATTGTTGGAGTAAGATAACATTTGCTTCAAAAGAATTTGGAAAGTCCACTATCCCACATTGATAGTGTGAGGAGAAATTGTATAGTTTATATACAATTACTTCTCCCTTATACTTTGAGTTGAGTGACTTGGAGGTTTTAGTGGGCTTGAGAGAGTGTGGATCACCACACGCGCGCCGCCCGCCCGGCCCGGACCGGGCCATGGGCCTTGGGTCTTGGGGCAATGATAATATTCACGCCACGATCTTTTCAGATAAGCTAATTCTCATTTTTATCAGTCTTTGTTCCTACATATAGTATGACTCAAGTTATACTCCCCCCTCCCCCCCCAAAAAAAAAAAAATCTTAGTTTTTCACCTATTTCAAAATGTCTGCTTAATTCTTATTGGGTGAGAATCCGATCCCACTGTATGCGGGTGTCATCACCACTCCAATTCAAAAGTCATTTTATCATCAGTTTCAGTTTATCTTCATTTTCAAATCGGTTAAAAATCATATTCGGTTTCAGTTAATGTTCAAATTAAATTTGTTTCTGTTCATTTTTTTTTCAATTTTAAAATAGTTTGGATCATATTATTTAAGTTATGTTTCACTTCAGTTTTAGTTCTATCATATTTCGATTTGGTTCAATTCAGTGCAGTAATATTCAGATTAAATCAGTTCGGTCATTTCCAATTTCAATTTTAGTTAGTTTCAGTCCTATCTTTTCAGCTAAATTAATTTCATATACTCAATTTTTCAATTTAGTTATTTTCAGATATTTATTAGCAATTAACTTCAGTTTTAATTGATTTCAGATTCTATCCAGTTCAGTTCAATATTTTTCAGTTACCTTTCAATTATCAATACATTCATTCCAGTTGACTTTTAATTGCAATTAACTTCAGGTCGACCCACACCTGTTCAATTTCAGTTGGTTCAGTTCAGTTAAATCAGTTTTGACCCAAATTGACAGTGCTAGTACCAATAAAGTAACCTTGTAACCCCGCATAATATTGTTGCAACGAAGAAAAAAAACAAAACAAAGTAGATAAACACTTGCAGAAGAAAAACGATGAAGAAAAACGAAAGTAGAATTCAAATTTTAAAAGAAGATATTAGTAAACAAGAAGAAAATAGAGTAGATAAACACTTGCAGAAGAAAAACGAAAAAAAAATATTTTTGGCTATTGGCCTTGTATTAACTTTGAGCGATAAGACTTTAGCCATTAAAAATCATTTTCAGCATATATACTATTAGCTTGAACTTAACCACATTCTTATTCGGCTATCCTATCCAATAATCACGTCTAGACCATAGTAGTGAATTAGTGATAAATAAGAATTTGTGCAAAATGACTCTCTTGGGAGCTAGCTAGCTGGGGATCGAATGTTATATATATATATATATATATATAGAAGTAGGCTCATGTGAGAAATGTAGTTTTGGTGAGAAGGGTAAGAAGCAATCTCAACCCTCAGATCACCAAATGAAGGGCTAAGATTAAATTTAATTTTCCCTCCTTACTCCTTTGATAGTTTGGAGTCAATGTATTTTTACTCAATGTATTTATAATGTATGGTAAATGTACCTATAGTTGGTGCTCAATGTACCTCTAGGTCATAGTTGATATATTTATCTCTTCTCACATTTCTCACCATAAGAAATTTCTCACCGGAACCCAACTCTATATATATATATATATATGCGACTTTTTTTTTTTAAAGGGAAAATGTTATACACCCCAAATTTAATTAATTAATTTGTTTAACACATTAAATAATTAAAAGCAAAAGGAGAACAATAATCCCGAAAAAGATTATGTTTCAACCGTAAAGCAACTTTAGGTAATTTAATTATATAAATAATAATAATCATCTCCTAAAAAATGCAAAAGAAAAACGTAAGAAAAAAGGCCTAAAGGAGACAAAGATAGACAAGCTTTTTGACAAGTGTTGATAGCAAGTTGGAATATTTTAAAAAATTCAAGAGGCAAATTAGCATTTCTAAATCACATAGATTAACTCAACTGCTTCTCTTTTCCTTAACAACTTTTATAAAAATTATAAGTTGACCCTCTCAAAGTGAAACACCATTAGGTACGTACCATTTTAACTGATCCCAATGCCCCAACTTTTTTAAATTTAACTTATTTAATTAATTACAGTGTACATCAACTAAACTAGTGTAAAATTAAATAATTAATCCTTACCAAAGCATCTTACTATGCAACAGACAAACATCAGAGTTTCTGCTGAGTATGAGAGGCCAGGGTTAGTTTGTTAATTTCAAATTTTTTTATGGTGCAATAAAATTTCTTGTCAATTGATGCCCTTAACTGCGGAAATGATAAAGGCACAACTAAAATTGATATAGGCACAATCCATTGTGAGAGTACTCTTTTTATGTTTCTCTCACAAAAGTTGTGCCTTTATCAAATTTAGTTGTGCCAATATCAATTCCCCCTTAAATGGTACATACATATTTGATATATGTATGTACCACTTAATCAAAATTAATCAAAATTTTTCCTTTTTTTCTTCAATCCAACGTAACAAACATCATCTCTATAATCTGAAGATCTAATAAAAGTTGATGACGATAGCGGTGTTCGTTTAATCTTATCACTGAAGGTTAAACATCAACGAATTCCGTGATGAATTCGAATTTAGATTAATCGAACAAGATGAATTTGAATTAAACGAAATCCAGTGTAGAATGAATTTGAATTCAGATACAGTCAAACAGATTTGTTGAAGATTGATGTTGATGATGAATCAAGGAGAGAGAATTCGTAGATTGATGGTACTCAAATTGAATGCGCGAGTTCAATTTGTAATTGTTGGATCTGGCTTTCAATCTGAATTTATTTTTAATTTAAAGGTTGAATGGTTGAGATTTTTGTTTATTAAATCAATGCTTGAGATTAGAATTCTCACGATTCTCAACGAGAGAGAAATTCTCATATGATCATTTTCCTATATATATATATGTTTATATTTATATATTTTAAAATTATATTTGTTTCAGAATATTTGCTACAATCACATGTTGATCAGTATGTTTGACATTTATTTTAATTAGTTTTTATTTTTAACACCAAGAGAATGTTTGTTTGCTCTTACCTTTTATTTCAAAAGGCAAAAGCTAATTATCACCTCCAAAACACCACGTAAGATGAATAAAAATGAAAAACATAAATTAAAATAAATGTAAAATGTTAAATATTTAATTAAATTGACCAACACATGATAATGGCATAATAAATTCTAAAATTCATAACAATTTAAAAGAATGAATTAAATGCTTATTTAACGCCTAGGGGCATCCAATAGCATCATGCTTTTTTATAACTAGTTTTAAAGCAAAACAACACAAATCAAGCAAGTTTCAGGAACATGCATTTTTTGTACTATCTACTGGAATTATTATATCAATGAACATATAAAATATATACATTGTATCATATCATAATTTAATGTGTGAAAGTGGGCATATAGCTGCTGGATCCAGCTAACTTAGCTAAATCTTATGCTTTGACAGATCAGTAAACTTATGTAAAGGGGGAGTGATTTAAATCTGATACCTCCTTATATGGTGAAACAAAGTTATTCATCTCATATTATTTACTACATATATATTATGTAATGAATAAATGCTCTACTAACAAAGGCATAAAATCTAAGTGCTTACAAACAACACAAAAGTATTTCACTTTTCTTTTATTCCATTTTTTTTTACTCAAATAAGAAAGGGGAAATTTTGTGATATCTATACCTATCAATTTATGTATATATATATGCATATATATATGCATATATATATACATACATAGAGGAAGGATTGGCTAAAACCAAAAGATGGTTGAAAATCAGACAAAAAATGGTTTAAAGGGGTACGTTAGCAGTCGCAAGGGGTACATTAGATATTTAAAGGGGTACAAATGATTTTTAGCGAAAGTTACTAATATTTATAAAGATTGTCATTAGTAATCACACGTGTACCCCTTTAAGTGTCTAATGTAGGGGTTTTTAGGTTGAAAATGTTTTTAGTTGATTATATATATATATATATATGTATATATATATATATATAATTATTGATGTTAGAAAAGGAAAAAAAGAAGACAAACACAACATGATGGAAATGACATAAAATGGAAATTTACAAGCAAGTAAAAACTTGAAAATAAAGGAGACATTATGAAAATGCATATGATGTAGTATTTCTTTCTTGTAATGGAAAATCATCAATAGTTGAATGAGTAAAATAGGTAAGATGACAAAGGAGAGAGTTGGACCATTAATTGTATTGTCTATTCTAAATAATAGTGAGAGGAGCCTACACCACATGATGAAGTTTTTAGCAATGGAAACATGCAGCATTTTCCCCTTACTACAAGGAATTGAATAATTTGGATTATCAAGAACAATAATTAAATATATGTTTCTATATCAATTATAAAGTATTATACATGTATATTCTTAAGACCCATCTAATATAAATTGAGTCATTGTAGAAATTGTAGCTACATCTAAGTAAAGAGTAGTTCATTCTTTAGTAAGATCAACTCAAGGTTTTTAGCATTTCATTTACTACTTGTACAACATCAAATTCATTTGCATATATATCTATAATTAAAAGTTTTATCTTGAGTTTTTTTTTTTTTTTTATACCTTGTCAACATGGTTAAAAAATCTCAAATTTGCACAAAAAATTGTAATGAGCAACAAAAACATGTAATAAAATTATGCAAAATATGTGGATTCTTTTTTATGCACAAGCAACCGCTACAACCCTACAAACAATGATATGTAAGGGATTCGATCGCAAGTCTTAGATACCACTTTTCAATATTTTAATTAACTAAGCCAATTGTTATCCATAATTTCAAGAATTGGTTAAATTTAAGCTTGTAATATTGAACTTTAAATAATACTCCCTCCGTCCCTTAAAGATTGCCCCATATTGACTTTGCTACTGTCTATTTGGTAACTTTGACTCTATAATTTTAAACATGTAAGGAAAAATATAGTCAAATGAGATCTCATTTATTTCGGCTCAATGTGTACTTTTTTAATATGCAATGCTTATAATTTTTTATTATATGTATGTCAAAATATTTTCATTGAAAGATATGTCTCCGGAGATGAGAAAAAAGTAAATGGGGCAATCTTTTAGAGATAGAGGGAGTATTGTACATAGAATAAAAAATAGAAGAAGATGCAAAGAAAGTGATTTTAGGATGATTGAGCACATGAAGAATGCAACCTAACTAAAGGAAAAAAGAAGAAAAAGGAGGATAAAAAGGAGTAAATGATGGTCAATATAAACATTTTACTTGAATATAATGCTCAACATATACAAGTACTTGCCTTCTATGCACGCTTTGCGTGCGATGATTTTTTAAATGTATCTTTCAATTTATATAAACAAAAAAAAAAGGTTGTTTCAGTTGTTTGTTTGAAAAATTATTTTTTAAAATAAAAAATTCAACACTAATTCACATAATTATAATAAACTTTTTTCTTTTCATCAGTCCATCCCACAACAATGAACAAAAAACAAAATAATTTTTTTATTATTTTCTATCGACTATCAAATTTCCACGATAATCGACAGGTAAGATTTTTATGTGACAAGCTATATCAATATGGATATCAATTTATAGAGAATTCAAAAATATGAATTTTGGTATTTTTATTTTATTTTTACGAATTTATTATTTTGTAATATTTTCATATTAAAAAGTTGAAAAATTATAATAACTATAATAGGTTAGAGTGATGCAAATTAAATTTTTGGAAAATATTGAGGGGCAACAAACACTTTTCCAGGGGGACACCATAGCTCCCCTTGGCTTATATAATAGAGATATATCAATTAAAAAAAGCTCCTAAAAATCATGCAAAATGATGGTTATTTTTGTTTTTATGTTATTCATAACAAGTAGCTTTCCTTATCATAAAAGCCTCACCTAACCCATAGTTTCCATGTGAATGGCTTAAAAGCCTCTCTAAATATATATATATATTTTTAAAAAATAAAAAATGCACTTAGTTGTGGGGTTGAAACTTCCAATTCAACATGGGATAACTGATGAGCTAGATAAAAACCTATTCGTCTCGTGGTCCGTTTTTCATTCAATAGTATCAAGAGATTCTCTGCTTGTATGGCTCCTTTACAACTACATTACACACAATTCACTGTTTAAAATGTTGTTTTAAAGGCACTCTAGTCTCTTAACTTCCTCTTATTATGGTCCTAGACTCATGCTTTGTCACACAATTTAGTGGGGATGAAATTTGCCCCAACACTTAGGGCCCGTTTACTTTAACTGAATACAGCCTAACTGAACTGAATACAACTGAAACTAATATTTTATGAGAGAATGAAATTGAGAGTTGAACTAAACTTAACTGAATTTAAGCTGAAGCAAAAAGGCCTTTAAGCTTTGTTATTTCGGTTCAGTTCAATTTAAGTTCATATTCTAGGATTTAGATTAATTCATTTCATTTGAACCCCAAAAAACAAAGCCTCATTGATCAATGGAGTTAGATCTTATCTTTAGTTTTATTTTAAGTGGTGGTCATAGAGTTTTTGCATTTATATCAAGATCTAGGAAGTAACAATTTTGTTACATGAAGTAAGCTTAGTAACCTTAGTAACTTGTACCAATTTAAACTTGTACAATTCTTTCTTGTTTTGAGGGGAACTTGTAGAATATATGTAATTTTTAGGCTTTCTATAATAAGGCAAAATGAAAAAAATATATATATTTTTTTATTTTATATTGTTTGGTTTGTGCGGAAAAAAAAATGAAAAAATGGGCCGAAAAAATTCTTTTACACACTATTGAAATGCAAGAAGTTTTAAACCCTCAACATTTGAAAACAAATTTGACATCACTACTTGCATGCTATATTAATTGGGATTGATTGCAATTTATTAGCAACATATGTGTATAATAATATATATTGTATTCATGAGTAATTAGTATTTAAATAAGCTCTCCAATAACAAAATTTAATATTTTCAGTTTCACCCCTTACACAACATTTTTTTAAAAATATATATGTTACAAATCTAATTATGTATATATTCTAATTTATTTCTATACATTTTTTTAAAATATCAGCTTTATTTAGATTTTGTCCATTACACGAGCTACATACCCGCTCCACCTCATTATATGAGCGCGTCCCTTCTTAGGGACATAGTATTGAAACTATTTTTTTCAAAGTTAAATAAAAATAATTAATTTTCAATTCAATCAACCAATGAAAATTTCATAAAATAAGAAAATCATTTTCTGTATAACCAAACGATTCAATAGTAACATAAAATATCCCTACAAGAATGTAACATTCTTTAAAGGACATGTATAAATTATTTAAAATAATGCTTCCAAATATAAACCAAATATTACAAAGTGCAAATAAGAATAAGAGGAATGACAGAGAAATATGTTTAACAGATGGAGCATTTTGTGGCAGTAATTTTTTTTTTTTATATATAAATACAAAGCACGATCTGACATCATCTCTACTAGGTTGCATGATTTACTTTATATATTTATAATGTATTTGTCAAGATAAGGCGATCTACAATAAACAAAAAAACAAAGAGACCAAGGAAAAAACAAGAAAAACAGCCAAATTATAAATTATCAAAAGGGACCATGATATAAAATAAATAAAAAATTAAAAAAAAAAGAGGTCACCAATCACTTACCCATAAACTAAACATAATACAATAAAAATATAAAATTCACAGAGAAATTCATACACATATATTATTATTCAAAACCTCTTCAAACTTATTACTGCATGGCTTTATCTGTACAACACATAATAAGAGCTCAAATAATTGAGTATTAAAAAAAAAAAACCTTAAAAATTATTACTTTTTTTTAATTGGTTAGATCATAGATCACTTAAATTATTGGAGAAAATTGGGATTTTATTTTAGAGAAAATAAAAATAAAATGCAGATCTGTATAACAAAAACTGTTTTTTTTTTTTGAAATTTGATCAATTTATTGATAAAAGAGTCATACGACATCTACAAAATATATCAAAAAACCAACAAATACAACGCAAATTGAATCAAATAAGATTTAAACCCAATAAAACTACGATTGTTAATGAGATCTGATTGCTGAATATAAGTTTTTGAAATTTCAACAGAAAAAAAAAAGTATAATTTTCACTGTATGGGGACTAGGGTTAGGCCAAAAAATGGTCCAATTTTCTCTGTCCTTTCAATTCAAACTAAAAAAAACAGAATTTCATGAATATGAAACATCCACCAATCAAAACAACATCACCAAATTCAAACCACAAATAAATAAATAAAAAAATAACCCTGTAAAATCAAATTGGGGGAAATTAAAATTGAATAAAAAAGAGAGAGAAAAAATAAATAAATGAATAATGAAATATACCGGCCGGCCTATGATGAGGATGGATCTTGAATGGTAAACGGAATTTCATGAATTTGGTGATCCTATCTTTATCTTCCCACAGCTTTATTGAACCGCAACTAATTTAACCCAGAATTTTCTCCTTTTTTATATATATATATTTTTTATAATCTTTCGTAAATGATGACAATATAAAGCGAGTTATAGAGTATCGAGAAAGAAAGATCTGATCTGATATGATCTAAAAAAATTGAGGAGATGCAGTTCAAGAAAGCTGTGGAAAAATAATGAAAAGGATCATATATATGTGTATATATCCTATGAATGAATGAACAGTAACAATGAGAAAATTTCATATGATAAAAAATTGTGTTTGGTTGAATGGTTGGTTTATAAAGCCAGAAGCTAAAACCCTAGAAAAAGAAAGGAAAGAGAGAGAAAGGGAAAGAGTGTGAGGAGATAACGAGTAAAGAGAGAGAGGCGTAGGTTTAGGGGGAGGAGAAGGAGGGGTATAAATAGCTGAAATAAAGTCCTTTTACCACCAATCCCGAGAAGAATGATTTCATTTTGGGTCCTTTTTTATTTTATTTTTTTTAAAAAAAAAAGAAAATAAAATTATTATTATTATTACATTTAAATAAAATAGTACTAACTCCTTCGTAAAAAAATTAGTGTGTTTAGACTATAGGCTAGGTTGCACGGACACTTCTTGCAAATGGTGTATCCCGTATCTGACACATATTGGACACCGACACTTGTTGGACACGCCTACATATGTGTCGGATACACCAACGTAACTCACGTGTCCAATAGTTTTAGTTAATTTGCGGACACTTACGAGACACATATTGGACACTTTCAGGACACATTCTATACTTTTTTTAAAAAAAACTTGTATATTTAGATTGAATGAGAATTTATATTATAACGTATGAAGTGACTTCAAAAAGTGAAATGTAAATCACGAATATTGTCGAATATTCATTAAAATTAACATTATAATGACAATATAATCAAATTTTAAAGATAAGTTTTCTTCTTCATTATATATTTTTCTAATAATTTAATGAATAGAAATATATATTTTTAAATATTACCTTCTCGTGTCCCCGTATCCTTGACTTTTGAGTTAGCGTTTTCTCGTACCCGTATTGTACCAGTACCCGCATCCGTATTCGTTTTCATGTAACCTAGACTATAGGCACATATTATTAATCTAGAAATCTTGTCTCTCTTTAATTTTATATAGGCAACGAAAGATATAATCATGTGGGATCTCGTTTGATTCATCTTGAAATATATTTTCCAAATATATATTTTTATAATTTTTTGTTATATATAATTAGAGATATTAATTTTTAAAGACATATCTTGGGAGATGTGAAATAACAAATGGAGCAGTATTTTTTGGACAGATGGAGTAATTGGGTTTACTCCCGCTAGCCTCATTTTCTACTAGCTTTCTTTGCACGCTATGCTTGCGAGAATTTTGAAATTTTGTATTATTGTTGTCAATATACATGGTATTCTTTTAATTATTGAATCTGGTCCAAATTGAAATTTGTTGAGTTTGAACTGAATAAACTTTTTAATGGATGTTAGTAATGTAATACATATAAGTGGATTTTATATATAGATTCGTAAAACAATTATTGTTGTTGATTTATTTTGTATTGATTGAATTTTTATTTTAGGCCAAGATTTTATGTATACAGATTTTGGTTTGTTACCCAGTTTTGTAATTTATAACATCTGTCATTGTATGTTTGCTACATAAGGACGTTTGTCACTATTCAATGTGTAACTTCGGCTCAATGTGTATTTTTATAATATATAATTTTAATTTTTTTTATTATATAGATCTAAAGATATTCATCTAACATAAAGGACAGAGGACGTATAGATTTTTTTTGTTATTTAGTTAAGGGAGGGGGGTAAAAATGTAATTCAGTTGGACACCGTCGCGGCCTGGCCTCCTCCTTCCCTTATATAATAGAGATAAAAATCGTTAAACATATTTTTAATGAGTAATGGTGCATTTGAATTAACTTATTTAAGTATTAAAATGCTTATTTCATAAAAAATTCAGATTAGATCAGATCAAATCATTTTAGAAAAATTTAGATCATATCTCAGATCAGATAAGACAAAAAATTATAACTATAAAAATAACTACAATAAAAAAATTCAGATCAGATTAGAAAATGTCATATTATAAATTCGAAACGAATCAAACGCGTGTTCGTTCGGGATCGTTTTATTTTTCCAACAGCAAGTCTAATTTCACAGGAAATAAAATCCCTTGTTCATTTCCTATGAAATAGTTATTTGTGTTTGGTTCACCATAAGTATTTGTATGTGACACAAGAATTTGTATTTACTAAGGCGAATGTATGCAAATAATTTACTACACTTCAAAGGAATTTCAATTTCCCTTATTTTAATTTCCTATGCTTTTGTTATTTAGTGTCAACCAAGAGGTCGTTTAATTTGGTTGGAGTGTATTTCCCTTGGAAACATAAATTCCTAGGAATTAGTTAAATGACTTTGTGTTGGGTTAGCATGATATACCACAAACATAGGAAATAGAAATTTCAAGGGAATATAATTTCCTACGAAGTGTAGGAAATTAATCACCTACATGCCCCTTGGTGAATGCAAATTCGTGTGTCAATTGCAAATTCCTATAATTGACAAGGGGAAATATATGCTCCAACCAAATGACCTCTATCTAAAAACTGAAAATACTTTTCACTGTTCTCAAAACTATTTTTATTTTGTTTTGACTTTTAAGTTTAAATCAACTAATATATTTTGTATCATCTATAAGTTTTAACTTATCTCGATCTATTATATAAGAAAAGGGGAGGTTACGACCGTGTCCAAGTGGATTACTATTTTAATTTACCCCATCCCTTAACTAAATAACACCAAAACCTGTCCTATATACCACCTTCCCTTAAAAAATGCTCATTCACTTAAGTGAAAATATCACTGGATAAATGTGTTTGATAAAAAATTATAACAATTACATATTAAAAAAGTTAAAGATTGAACCGAATCAAACAAGATCTTATTTGACTATATTTTTATTTATATAATAGATATTATGGAAAGTCAAACTTAGTAAATAAATAGTAATAAAAGTCAATATGAGACTTTCTTTAAGGGGTGGATATTGTATATTATAAAAATTGAGTAACAACCCAAAATCACAAATGTTAAAAAAAAAAAAAAAACTTAACAAGAGGAAAATAATTAATTATTTGACAATACTTTTATATTCTAACAAACACAAAAATCAAGCATCAAATCAGACAAAATACATGCATAAACAAATATTTTCCAAAAATAAAAATGCAATCAACACAAATAAATCGACTAAGTATTAAATTATACTATTGACTATCGTGTGAAAAAAAAAATCAAAAATGGGAAATAATGCATAAATTCAAAAATACAATGATAAAAGCATATCAGATTCATCAGCCAAAAAAAGTTAACAGCAAAATATACAATTTCAATATATATGTGTGTGTGTGTGTGTGTACATATAAATATACACACACACACACCTAAATGATAATGTAATCAACAATACTATATACACCTAAATCCCTTAAACTAGAACAACTTACAGTTCTCATGTTAGAACAAAGATCGAAATCTTGGGATTCTCAAACTTCGTCAAATGTATGTAAATTTCTTCAATTAACAATCTAATTGTTGTTTCAATTGAATTGCTATTCTATAAATTTTTAAGAATAAATGCATATATTGTTCATGACATTAATTTAAAGTTTTAAACTAAGAAATATTGGATCCTTAAACAACTTTCAGAATAACCACATAGATAAAATCTTATGCATTTAACAACTTAAAATCATAAAATATTCTAATTAAAAAATTATATATCGCCACACGCATCGCGTGCATATAAAACTAGTTATTATTGTTGTTCTTGTTATTATATATATTAATAATAATATTATTATCTTTATTAAAAAAAAAATTACATAATCCCAACTTTCAAGTTTTAACCAATGATATAATACAACTTTTTCACCCTGAATCAATAAAATGAACCAAACTTTAAAATGACGTCTCATTTTTGAGTTTTACCTGTTGTATAAATATGTTAATGATAGTTATTTACTTATTTAACATGACCTCCCATTTTCATATTTGATTCATTGGTTGCTAAAACTCGAAATGTTTGATTATTGTATGGATTTTGGGTGAAAAGGTTGGATCATTTCCTAATAATCTAAATGTTGAATTATTAAAATCAAAATGTACATATTACTATATATAATAATAATTATTATTATCATTATCATCATCATCATCATCATCATTATTGTGGTGGTGGTGGTAGTAGTAGCAATGCTGGAAAGGGGGTGATGGTAGGGGTGGCGGCGGTAGTGATGTGCACGGATGGCGATGGTGGTAGTGGCAACGGTGGTGTTGGTGGTGTGGTTGGCGTGGTGATGGCAGGAGTGGGGGTTGCGGTGGTGATAAGGTTTTTTTTAATGATGAGATGAAAAGAAGCCTCAATTTAAAATAAAATATAGAAAAAATTTGTTTGTTGTTGTCTTAAAATTGTTGAAAATTAGTTTTTTAAACTATTTTACCGATCAACATTTTGTTTTATTTTACGAAAAAAAAACGTCATTGATGTCGAACAGACCCTAAGTAATTTAATTTTGCTAGCTAAGGAGACGAAATTGAATTAGAGCCTTGCTATTTGAATTTGAGAAGTTTTTAGGTGAGTTAAGGCCAATAATATTGGCACTCCGGCCACTTTCCCCTTGCCACTCCACTTTGTGAGAGCATATTTATTAGGGGAAAAGTGGAGTGTCAAAGGTAAAATTGGGGTGCTAATGTAAGTTTTTGTAAGCTAATATTTATGTTTAATGTTGAGATTGTAGGAAAATATAGATATGAATACAATGGAATTTCAAAAAAAAAAAAAAATCGCCATCATTTATCACATGATCTAAAATATAATCTACAAGCACGAAATTGTATCTCACGTATGCTAGTACCGAAGACAATAATCACTTGTTTCTCTTAATTTTAGGAAGAAAACTAGTAGGAATTGAACAATTTTAGATACAGGGTTTTTCTTTTCTCTATAACAACCCTAACAACTTAGAGCCTTCAGCGTCTTTATTCCAATCATGTTCTATATTGTGTGACTTTGTAGGATTAAAAGTCTGTTTGGTAGGGTACAAAACATTTTTATTGTAAAATGGTTTTTCATGAAAATCTTTTTACAACGAAGAACTTATTTTCAAAAGAGTTTTTCGTTGCTTGGTTGAATAAAAAATGAGTTATGAGAATAGAGAATGCATGGAAAATGGTTTTCCTTAGCTATGATTTCGGAGGAAAATGTTTTCAATTGATAGAATATATAGCATATTATATTCCTGGGCCTCAACTATTAGCGTTAGTTGAGGCCCAGAAATATGTTATATACTCTATCATCAACTATGGTGTAAAACCATTTTAAACTCTAACTTTTCCATTTCAATTTCCAGTCGAACCAAACAGCGTAAAATGAGAAAAATAATTTTCAGTGAAATCATTTTACACCCTACCAAACGGACCCTAAGTTTTTTTTTTTTTTTTTTTGAAGAGAAAGCAGTCATATTATTAGCTCAAATGATAAACATTTGAAGTTACATAGTCCTTCACCTGATCTGGGACTTCCTCAGTCCATACTCTCATTATAACATAAAACTTTGAGATTCTAGCTAATTCATGTACCATTGTTAGCCCAATCATATTGCCCTACGTAACATAATTATACTGTAGCAGCGCAAGTAAATATGACTACTAATATAATTCAATAATAATCTTCAACATATAAAATCAGCAAAGTTTACTCTGATTTGATCCAAACTGGGCAGAGGGTGCCATGGCATCACTGTGTTTGGAACAGATTCTCAATGCCTAAGCATAAGTTCTGCACTTGGCTGGCAATCCAGAACAGACTCCCTACCAGTGTTAGGCTTCAGAAGTTTGACAGCAACGTTCCAAGGGCCTGCAACATATGTGCAGGGGCTGATGAAAGCTCTGCTCACCTGTTTGGAGAATGCCATTACACAAAAGCTTGCCATAAAGAGATATGCACCTGGCTGGGTCTGCACTCCAAGCAGCAGAACCTACTCAGGCTTTGCTTGTGGATCAGAAAAACCATCAAGGGGAAAAATTTAAGGAAGAAAGTGATGGTGGCCGCTATATCTGCTACTATATACAACATTTGGAGGGTAAGAAACTATGCTAAATGGGACTCCAAAGTCTTGACTATAGATCATACTGTGCAAAAAATCAAGCTTGATGTAAAAACTAGAGTTAAAAATATCATGAATGATATTGTCAAGAGTAGTGATAAAGATTGGTTGTATAGTTTGTAATTGTTAGTGCTTGGCTAGCTTGGAGGGGCTGGTGGATCTTGAGCTTGTTGGTTGTTTTGGTTTTTGGTGAGCAATATATACTTGCTTACTTATCAAAAAAAAAAAAAAAAAACTTCAACATATAATCCTAATTATATTTAGTAATTGAACAAATTAACCGATGGTATAATAATCCCTTCGGCTAGAAGTAGGTTGAATTCATTACTGGCATGCAAACAAATGTAGTTGAAAAGAATCAGACTCATATTTTGATTGATGTCATCACTAGAGGAGAGGCATATCATTACTAAACATTAAATGTCAGTTAATTGGCATATGGAAAAGATTGTGTGCATATATAATTTATTTTTTTTTGGTTTTTGTCATTGGTATTCTTGTGGTAATGACTTTTTTAAGGTATATCCAAATTTTTTCAATTTTCTCATGGGTACCCATCACCTCATTAACATTAATTACGCATAACCTGCTTGGCCCCATCATTGACGATATTTGTTGAGAATTGATTACCGTTAGTATTTTCTCATTGGTATGTTTGCGGTCATGGCTTTTCTAAGGTGTGCTCACCTATTTTTAGATTTTTCAGAGATACCCATCAAGTCATTAATGTTAATCACGCATAAATTGTTTCTTAATTACGCATAATAACATGTTTCTTAATCAAACGTTAATCACTCATAACTAGCGTTGGATTGTAAGTTATTAATGTTTCAATATCTATGAGGAACCTTAGAAAGGAGTATTGTAGGTGTAATATTTATATGTTTTCCGATTACGAGAGTTTGTTTGTTTTTTGTTTACTAATTTTGAATTGTCCAAAGTGCATCTCTAAACATGTTTTATGTTTTTTTATTATGACTATTCAGTCATGAATCCTTGTTTCAGGGGCGGACCCATGATGGAGCACCATGTGACACGTGCTACACCTGGTCCGGAAAACAATATATAGTACATATATATGTGCAATAGTGAACATTGTTTTACAAGTTGGCTCAATGGATAAAACCTGACCTCCTTGTATCCTAGGTGGTGGGATCAAATCCGGGAAGCCTAGGTCGTGGGATCAAATCTGGGTAGCGCTCCTATTTACTCCCTCTGTCCCAAATTACTTGCTACGTTTTCTTTTTAACATCTCCCAATACATAACTTTAAATTAAAATATCTTGAACTACACATAATAAAAAATTATAAAAATTATATATTTGAAAAGTACATATTGAGACGAATCAAACTAGATCCATCATGACTATATTTTTCTTTATGTATATAAAACTATAAGCAGTCAAAGTTTACAAATGAATAGTGCCATTTTTCAGAATGTAGCAACTAATTTGGGACGGAGAGAGTACCTCTTTTGCCTCTTCCCCTTTTCCTTTCTTTTTTTACCTTCCTTTTTTTCATTCTCTCTTCATAGACTATTTATTTTTTTTCCCATTTTTAATTCCCCTTTTCCTTAACTTTTTTTCCCTTCCCCTTTTTCTACTCACTTCATAGACGGATAGACCATTTATTTATTCTTTTTTTCCATTTAAAAATTACAAGTACTTTGTACATCTCAATGATTAATATGTATGTAATTTGAACTACATGGAAAATAATATTCATATTATGTGCATATGTTATTGTTCAATTTTGAAGATATTATCAAGATTGTTAGTTTTGGTTGTATGATAACTTGCTTTGTGCATGTTAATGGTTTATATGCAAGAAAAAATCATAATCAATTATGTGGGTTCTTGTTAAATTAGTAATAAATGGAATTAATCATTGTCTAATTTGAATTATGTTTCAACATATTGCATGCTAATAAAGATATATAATATTTAAGTCGTGAATAAATAATAAGACAAAGTATGTACAAATTGTGTGTATATAATCCAAAAGTTATTTCAACACTCAGTTGTTAAATGAATTAAATGAAATAATTTTTTTATAAAAGATTTGAGAAAAATTAAGATAGTAATTGTAATACATATTAAAATCTATGATTAAATATTTAAAATAGGAAATTTGGAACGCCACGTGTCATCCACTCATCCCTTTATACTCTTTGCTTCAACCTTACAATTATTTTTTCTTTTCATTTTTCTTTAAACAATTTTCATACTTACCTCTTCATTTGTACCCCTTCATTTGTCATTAATCTAATATAGCTCTTTAGACTTCTTTTATCTTTTCTTAATTACTCTTTTCAACTTCTATATATTTCAAATCTTATTCGAATTATTAACAATGTTTTCTCTCAATTATTTTTTAAAATTACCCTGTTCATCGAACGGGCAAAAAACTAGTTTTATTTTATTTATGTTCGAATTGATCCACATTAACTCAATTCTTGATTGGTTATTGTTAGTGTATATTGTTTTATCTTTATACAATGCAAATTGGTGCTACACCCGGTAAAAATTCTTGGGTCCGCCCCTACCTTGTTTGTTATGACTACTTGTTTTGCACCATTTATTTGTTCATGTTTCGATGCCACTGAAATTTGATTTAATTTTCTTAGTTATGATATAGTTTGTTGAGTATTTTGGAGTATAAGCTTACAAAAATACGAACTCATGACTAACAATTCACAATAATCAAATTAAACACAAAAGATCTCATAACACCTTTTATTACATTCATAACAGTAGTCATAAAAAAATTTCACAATCGAAAAACATACAAATATCATTACTCCAATACGCCTTTTTAGGTTTCCTCATTGATTTTGAAACATACAATTTACAATCCAACGCTCGTCTGTCGTTGCACTTTGGACTTATGAAGTCCCATTGACAAGGAGAAAGAGATCGAAGAAAACCTTGAAGAACGAGTACTATTGTTGCTAGCCATGGAATTTAAGAATTCTCAATAATGAAGAAGATAATAAAATGTTGTTGAAAAGAAAAGAGTGTATGAGGGTTTTTATAGTACGTGAGGAGTAAAGGTGCTTATCGAGCGAGTCGATTGCGAGCTGGGGGTTGCTCGACTCGTGCTCATTAGGTTTCGAGCCGAGCCGAGCCGATCACGAGCTGCTCGTTTAATGTTTTAGTCCTCTTGAATCTTAATTTTTTCAAAGAAAATTATTGATTATATTTTCTTTTCTCTATGAGCATTATATATTGTTAAAGTTTATTAATTTATTATATTAAATATCAAGGTTAATTTTGTTTTTCAAATATTTAACGTAGAAAATTATTGATTTTTTTTGTAAAATTATCGAGTCACGAGCAGTTTCGAGCGAGCACGAGCCAACTCGAGTCGAGCTTTGACCGAGCTTTGACCGAGTCGAACTCGAGTTGATCGCGAACTACCCAGCTCAATAAGCAACCCTAGTGAGGAGCAACGATATTATTTGTTGGTGTAAAGAGTGTAAAAGAGCAACATTAGTTTACTCCGCAGATAGGTTGCGGCCTACTACATTTTCCCGCGGATGGGTTGCGGTGTACACTTTCTCCCTTGTCTCTTTGACTTCTCTTGTCTCTTTGACTTCTTGTATTCTCCCCCTTTATGAAGATGATTAAGATGTTTAAACCCTCATCTTTATTAAGTTTTAATTACCTATATTAATGAAATAATCTTCTAGGTTCTTCCATCTTTCACTATATTGATGAGAAATCTTCTAGGTTCTTCCATCTCTATCTATAAATACTTATTTCATTTTGATGAATTGATATACTTGAAAAATACAAAAAAATCTAAACACATTCCTTGTTCTTTGGGCATAAGTTTACTATGACTCCACCTCTCACCCTAAAGTGCCTTAGTGTGAGAGCGGTGTGTAACCTTAGGGGACGAGCCGATGGGTACAATTGAGCACCACGGTTGCACCGAAATTTGTTTTCAAAGTCAGTGATTTACCACGCCACATCGACTTCCTTCCTTTCATTATTCCATTTATTACATTATTAGATGTTAGTTTGTAGCCTTGAAAATACTCCTATTTTACAACAATTTTGAAAACGAATTACTTATTTTCAATGGCTACGCAATGGGTATTGATCAGAAGATGAAATGGTACGAAGAGAAATCATCTTTTGGGAATTTTATTATTCACGTTTTTTTGGGAGCAGTCCCGGAAACGGCCCCCGATCGAAGGTCATTTGTTATCGGTTTTGGCTCAAATTTTAGGAGGTTGTTTGGGACATATAAGGCTTCATTTTAAACGGTCGGATTGTTGATTAAAGCTTAGGTTTGGGAGTTATTGCTTCAAATTTGGTCTGTGTTTTTGGAGATGACATTTGAACGTACTTTGGACAGTGTTCATATACAACACTTGAATTATTTCAAGGGGAGGTCCTTTCTAAACTAATTTTATTTTTTGATTAAGCTTAGCATGTGATTTTGATTCTAATAATTGTCTTGCAAATATATGAGTTGTGTTCTTGGCATTATAATGTTGGACGATTATGCATGCTTTATGTATGTGTGATACTACATTGTATGCTCCAACGTTGTTCGATTTATTCCTCAATTTTCTTGGTATTTTGAAGCGTTGTGTCGTTTATCATTATGAAAGTCGGCCTAGATTTAACTCTTATAACAAGATGTTTCGATTTTCCTAATGTTTGCACGCTTCAATGTCGTTATATAATTCATGGGTTAATCATTGTTAGAATGTATGTATTACCATGAATTATGTGTTGCACTGAGTATGACCTCAAAGTGTATTATGATTAGCACTTAATGTTTTGCTTGTGGAATTTTTTAGGTTCATACTCAATTGCTAAATGATTACATTGCATAGTTTCATGAATTTTTAGTCCTTTTAAGTGAGTAAAGGGTTTGAATGAATTATGTAATGTTATTGTGAAGAGTCACATGATTTGTCTCGCAAGGGTACTATTGTTTAATGGTCGTTGCTCTTGGAATTCCTATGTGTGCTATGCTCTCCTTTGTCTTAGCTTGTTGGACTATCATGGCTATTTTTAATTTTGATCTTGAAAGTCGTTTGGTGGCCATGTACTTTGTTTTGTGTGTTAACTAAGTCGTGTTAACCAAGTGATGTTATTTTTGAAGTACAAAAAATGTGAGTTATTTTTATGGCTCAATTATTTTACTCTTTCTTGTCCACTATAAGAGAGAGCTTTCAAGAGTTATTAAAGTTTCTTTTAGTGCATGTTTGGCATATATTTGTTCCCCCTTTGTTCAAGTTGGTTTATTTTGGTACTAATGTGAAGAGTCATTGTGTATCTCTTTATATGTGGAAAATAATGGTTCTTAAGAATTTTATTTCTTTTGATGTTAGTAATTTTTCACATGATGTCAATATGAATCAAGTAAAGAACATGGGTCCAATTGTGGTTCAAGAGCTCAAATTACTTAGTGGATGCACGTACAATCAATACAATTGGTAGTCATTTGGTTGCTCATCATTGATCGCTAAGGTAAATGATAGGAGGCGACATGGAGGTATGTTTGCGTATACTTTTTTCCATATTAACTATGTTTTGATTTTAGACTTAACCTTGGCATGTGGGGGTGATGATTCTATGAGTGTATAGAATTTTGTTGTTAGAATTTAGTTCTTATGTGCCCCATGTGAAAGGTGGAGTGTTTATTATGTCTAATCTCAATACTTAGTTGGAGACTTTTATCGTCCAATGTGGGGGAAAGTGTACCCTAAAAATAAGTGTTGGACTCAAAGTCTTGGTTGTGGTTGTGAAACTTCTTGGTTTTGTTTTTTAAGCGAATTGTGTATGCTCCACGACTTTGTATGTGAATGTTGGTTTTTCTCCATGTACCATAATAATTGATATTCTTTACTAAAATAATTTGTTTTTAGCATGTTATGCATTATGCCATGATCAAGTGAGTAAACGTTTGGCTTTGCATGACTTTGTTTGTATCATGTCTCTTGAATGCTATATTTCCACTTATATATTTCTTTCGCTTATCGAGTGAAAAATGTGATTATAAGAGGAATAAGAGGCATCAATTCTTAATGTTTAATTTTTATTTGATGCAAAGTATGTAAGCGACTGATTATGCTAAAGGCATTTGTTTTACTAGTTTACCATGATTTGTTGTTGTAGTATGTTTTCAATTTAGTGATTTGTGTGAGTAATTTGGAAGAGCTTAAGGATTGGTTAGAATCTCACTTGTCTAATATACTTAGAGGTTGTTTCACAACCCTCTAAGGAGTGTCCTCTCCTAAAGTTTTTCTATGTCCTTTCACTAAGTTGTTTTGGATGTTCTCAAGGCTAAACATGTGAGTTAAGGTTTAAGAGTGTTGGTTTTCTTGGAACCCTATGTGTCTCACTTAGATGACCTAGTTTCTTAGTACTTTTGTCCTTTGCTCTTTATGTTTCTCCTAGTGGTTGAAGACCATTTTTTGTAAGTGATGACCTAAGTGGGTTGGTTTGTGAGTTCCATGTTA
Source organism: Salicornia ramosissima (assembly GCA_951394345.1). Lineage (NCBI taxonomy): Eukaryota > Viridiplantae > Streptophyta > Magnoliopsida > Caryophyllales > Amaranthaceae > Salicornia > Salicornia ramosissima. The sequence goes on along the minus strand of OX596233.1, from coordinate 13,586,529 downwards.
AAGATAAGAAATGTGAATTGAAGGTTCAAGTGCGTTTCATGGACTATTATCTAGGATGTGGTACAAGAGTTGGGTTAGTACCTTGTGAGAATCAAATACTTGTGATTAAGTTCGTTTCTCACTATTTGCTTCAAGGTAATATAATGTCTTGTGTTATTTCTACAACGTGAATAATTTGGTGGTCTTAAGGATCACATGTGTTAATGTGTATATGTAGACTATAACATACTTGAACTTCTTATCTTCTCTATAAATTAAGTGAACTTTCATGAATTTGAATATGACATGCTTTATTTTTTTGAGAATAATAATACTTGTGAATTTTGGGGTTTCTCCAAAGTGTCATACATGTTTCGTGATTGAGAAGATTTTGTGATGATATGACAATTGATGGTCATGTCGTCATCTATGTGGAATGTGTTTTTATTAGCATGACTTAGTATACTTTAAAGAGTTCTTAAAGTATGTCTTGAATGTTGTATGCTAATATGTTTTGTGATGTAATAGTGACATGCATTGCATTTTATCTTAACATAGCATATATTTGTGAAATAGTTAAAGTATACCATTTTACAAATTTAATAGTTAGTGACTAATGTTGTTTAACATTGCTTCATCTTTTACAAAGTATCTTCTTAGGTACGATGGTCGTGAATTACACTAGCTTCCGGGAAAGATGTTACAATGTATCGGAGAGCAAGTGTTGGTGATTGGTGGTTGATGAAGCAAATTCACTAATGCGGCTATGTTATCTTCAAGGATTGGACTTGATAAGTAAGTCTTTAAATTATCAAGTTTGGGGCATGTCTCATATTGTGGATACGATGTATAATATTTCTAACCATTTGTGCAAATCAAGTTGAAATAGTTACATGCTAGTTTTCCTCTTGGAAAGTATTCTAGCAAAATTATTTTGCACATTATTGATAAGAAAATTTGGGACATGTAACAATCCTTGATGATTTGAGGAAATGTCGAGGGGGATAGGCCTTAAGACCAAGTGGAAAGATTACAAGCATTACTTTCCTATCCCTATGGCATGTGTTGTAAACTTGTAATGCTTGGTTGAGGTTGAGCTCATTTGAGCTCTTAATGGAACAATGAACCATTTAGGTTGGTGCTATTTGAGACGCACTTGATTGTTCCACTGTTGGAGGTTGAGTCCTTAGACTCTTAATGAATCCAAATGTTTAGGTGGACGCACTAAAACTTTGGAATCACTGAATTGTTGTGTTTGTTGTGAGGATGAGCATTAAGCTCTTAATGAATCCATGGTCTTATGGGGGGTTAATAGTTTCAATGTAGCACTTGTTGAGCTATACGAATATATTTAACCCCATTGACTAAGTGTTTAATGAGAAACACTTGTGATTCACCTATGTGGTGGTAAGACTAGCCATCTTTATGGAAGACTTGGGCGGTTTTCCTAGAGCCTCCACTAGACCTAAGGTGAATATGTTTGGCTATAAAAAGCATATCTTTTCACGGAGTCTATATAAATTTTGGAGCGATGTATGTGGTTTGAGTGTCATGAGTTAAATCTTGGAGTTTCAAGGCACAGTCCACTCTATGATCAAGAATGTGGGGGTTTCAAGGCATAGCCCACCCTTACATTTGTAGCTCATTACCTCATCTCACTAAGCACTAGATTTCAAATTACTTATGTAATATCTTAATGTTATGTATTTAGCTCCTCTTATGCCCAATATGTTGTTTCTCTCATTCTTTTGTTGGCTATTTTCTTTTCCTCTCTTTAGTGGGGGATTGTTGGTGTAAAGAGTGTAAAAGAGCAACATTAGTTTACTCCGCAGATAGGTTGCGGCCTACTACATTTTCCCGCGGATGGGTTGCGGTGTACACTTTCTCCCTTGTCTCTTTGACTTCTCTTGTCTCTTTGACTTCTTGTATTCTCCCTCTTTATGAAGATGATTAAGATGTTAAAACCCTCATCTTTATTAAGTTTTAATTACCTATATTAATGAAATAATCTTCTAGGTTCTTCCATCTTTCACTATATTGATGAGAGATCTTCTAGGTTCTTCCATCTCTATCTATAAATACTTGTTTCATTTTGATGAATTGATATACTTGAAAAATACAAAAAAAGCTAAACACATTCCTTGTTCTTTGGGCATAAGTTTACTATGACTCCACCTCTCACCCTAAAGTGCCTTAGTGTGAGAGCGGTGTGTAACCTTAGGGGACGAGCCGGTGGATACAATTGAGCATCACGGTTGCACCGGAATTCGTTTTCAAAGTCAGTTATTTATCACGCCACACCGACTTCCTTCCTTTCATTATTCCATTTATTACATTATTAGATGTTAGTTTGTAGCCTTGAAAATACTCCTATTTTACAACATTATTAGGGTTTTTGTTTGACTTTGACCTCTTATCAACAATTAGTTAATAGTGTTAAATGCATTTAACATTTGATAGAAACATATTATGCATGATTAACGTTAATGACTTGATGGGTACCCCTGAGATTCCCTTGAGAAATCTAGAAAAATCTTAGGGGTACCAATGAGAAAATATTAAGATCATTAAATTCTCAATTAACGTTGTCAGTAGGGAGGGGGGGCCAAGCAGGTTATGTGTGATCAACCTTAATGACTTGATGGGTACATTTGAGAAATGTGGGAAAAGATTGGTCCACCTTAGAAAAGCCAGAATCACATGGATATCAACAAGAAAAAACCCTATATATATTTATACATGTATACAATAACTATATTAAAGGGGATGGAGCAGTGGTAGTGCAAGCATATTGCTTTCCTAAAAAAAATAATAAAATAAAATATGCTTATAACAAGACTCGAACCTGTTACCTCTTACAACACAATATTACTCACTTACTGTCTCAACCAACTTTTATAATGTTTTAAGTTTGCGCATAACATTATATATTACTCTCCTTTATTAAGTTAATTAGAGGTTGGTCTTTTATATAAATTTCACAAATACTTATCAATGGGAAAAAAGTAATACTCGGGGCAACGCCCGGGCCAACAAACTAGTTTTATTCTTTAATTTTTGTATCATGTAGTTATTATAAAGTGGAGTGTGAAAATGAATTTTGAAAGTGCGAAAGTGCTCCTATATGTTAGATAAGTATTAAATATAATTCTGAAAAAAATATAATTATTGGTATACATGTCAAAATCACGCATCATTTAGAATAAGTAATGATGTTAATAAGTTTTTTTTTTTTAATCATCATATCTAGCACACTATAAGTCTTTGTTAGTTTTTGCCTTTTGAATTTGACGAATATTGCATAAACAAATATTATCCACTTTCCCCAAATATACTCAATAGGATTGACAAATTTGCACAGTCAATAATTGATCACGAGTATAACAATGGTTACTAAAATTTTAAAAAAATTGTATCATTATTTTCTTTTTTTTGATTTTTTCCATAATATAATATTAGGGCTCAATGATGCACAGCCGTACAAAGCCCCCATAACTATTGGCGTGGCCCTGAATACAGGCCCACGCCACAACCATGAGACATAATAGGAAAGGGTACGTTTATAAATAGATTGTCAGGTCATTTTATTTTATAAATTATCAATTTCGACTCTATAATCTAGATTGCAATTTTTGACACATTTCCGACCCGATATTTATCAAAGGTGCAATCCGGTATTCCACTCCTGAGTTAGTGATATTTCGTTTCTTGCAGGCCCCACGTCGAAGAGATGTGCAAGAAGTAGAGCTCATCTAAATCCATTAAACATTTGAGGTAGTTCCGTAACACAAACAACACTATCATCATCTAAAACAACGTTATTCTCTTTATTAAAAAAAATAAAAAAATAAAAAAAATACTGGACTTAATAAGAATGTTTTACTTATTTAATTAATGGTGTCTACATACGTACATAGAGATTTGAGATTTGTAAATTATTGAAAATCCAATTGCGAAAACTAGAAGTCCCCCACAAAAAAGTTAACTAAATGAATTGGGATTTGTAAAAGAAAGAAGAAAATTAGAGCCCCAACGAAACAATTAAGCATAAATTATAAACAAAGAAGAAGTGAAATGTTTTTTTGGAGTGAAATCACATGTGAGGGTGACCTACTGTGCCAAAACGTGTGAACAAATGACATATACACCGTTATTTACGGGACGGAGGTCTCCTTGTTGGGATTTAAAATCTTGATTATATATATGCAAATATGTGACAACAATAGATATATAGATTAGTTCAATTTGTGTTGATTGGTTGCTAATATTTTCTTGGAACATACGTTTATTCTTTGATTAATGTTGTTGTTAAAAATTGTTAGTTATCTGCAAATTCTATTGTTTGTAAATCGTTATAAAATATAATATGAATTATTTTAGAAAGAAACACTTATTATATAATATCATTTTATACTAAATGTGATTTTATCATTTTTGGAACATTACTAATTAGCTTCCTAATTTATTTGATTTCAATGTGGGATTGAATTGGGTGCTTTTGAGACGATGCAACTCGAGAGTTACTCGGGACCAACTCAGCCAATACTCGGTTAAAGCTCAGTTCAAGTACGCCCCACTCAACATATTAATGATTCGAGTCGAGCAATTTCAAACTCGATTTATATAATTTTTTAACTCGAGCCTTTTTTTTATAACCAGAACAACTTAAAACTAAATAAAATAAATTTTAGGAAGACAAAGAACATTTCAAAAATAATCAATAAAAGCTCAATAAAACCTTTGTTGAAGCTCGAATTGCCAAAACTCGATTAAAGCTCGACTCGGACAAAGATTGGTCAACTCTCAACTCGATTGAGATTGAATGAATTCATGCTTGACTTGCGATGTTGAAGAGTCATGTCGAGCAATCCTATACTCGAACTCGACCCGCGTCTCAAGCACCGCATGCCATATTTCTGTTTAAGATTCATAATTATATTTTAATGAAGATAGTTCTACATTGTTAGAATTATAATTGATTTGAAAATATCAATAAATATTGAAATATGAGTTTAATTAAATAATTTTCAAATTTATCAAAACTACTTTTAGTCAAATATTTATAACTATAGCATTTTTTTACTAGAATAAATTGAAACTAAAAAAATGTTAAAAACAAAAGAATATTTCAAAAGTACTCAATAGAAGCCCGATAAAACCTTCAAAGCTTGAATTGTTAAAACTCTATCAAAGTTCGACTCAATGAAAGCTTGGTCAACAATCAACTCGATTATTGAGATTGAATGAACACAAGCTAGACTCGCGATGCTAACGAGTCGAATCGAGCAATACTATACTCATAATTGAGTCGCATCATAAGCACCCCATGCCATATTTTTAATTAAGAATCATATATAATTATATTTTTATTAATAGTATATGATATCAATTAAGAACATATCATAGGTAAGTTACCTATAATGCCCATATTATTTGTCTATTCAAATTTTATTAAGGGAAAAATTGTAATTTTATGTGTATACGACCACCACAAGCATCACCTCTACCCGGCCTTCCCTTATATAATAGAGGTAAAAAGCTAAGCATTGTTACGAATACGATAAATAAACTTGCCAAAATAGAAATATTAAATAAAAATTAATATTGATTATAGCATCCATGTAAGTATTTTGACATGCATTTTCAAATTAATACTACTTTTTAATTTGTTGAAATTCCTATTAATTAGCAAGATCCTTTTCATAATAGTAATTTCAATAAATAGGAGCAAATGACACACAAATATTATATAGTTTAATTATGATGGGGCAGCGAATTTCAACCCCGTTGTCTATGAGTGGTGTGCTTGGTTGCACTAAAACAAATACGAATAAGGTATAAGAATAACTCAAAATGTAGGAGAACATGGATTCAAAAAATAAAAAATGTGAAGACAAAATATATACTCCATAAGAATATCTTATTATTTATCTTCCAAATATGCCTTGTATTGGAAATTCTTTTCCTTTTTTTTCTTATTCATATATTATCGTTTTTTTAATGATAAGAAAATTGATCATCATCATTTATTTTAACTTTTTTGTCTACTTTTTTTTCACTAGACTAATTGAAACTTAATTTTACGTAAATATCTTAAATTAGTTCTAACAATGGCATAAACGTGCCTAAAAATTGTTTTTTTCTAAATGTCTATATATGCATACAAACTTTGACATGGCTACGAAATTTTTTTACGCGGTAGGGTATACAAGTCAGATCCCTGCACTAATCCTATCCCAGAATACCAATATGGAGGAAAGGAAAAATACCCAAATTTATCGTTGAGGGTGAGGTTTGAACCTTCACCATATATAGCTCCCCATTAAGCTGACCACAAGTCCTCATTGCTAGGACATATAATAGGGTGAGTTTGATGTGTTGATAAAATTCATATGTACTCGCATTTGATAGAGAACATCACCTAATAATGTGACTGTGAAACCTCAGTGGTGTGTGTGAGGTGTGGGTGTTGGAGTGGACACACTTACATTTGTATCATTTCTTCTATTAAACATGTTAATAATAAGCTTCAAATAATTAGGGTTTTTAAATAAGTTCAAATAAATGTTAAAAAAGTCTGCAACACTAGAAAAGATACTATTTACGACAGGATTTCTCGTTGTGAAAATAAATGTGACCTCATTGTAAAAAAAAGGGAGTCGTAAATGATTTTTTCTCGTCGTAGAAATATGATCCCGTTGTAAAAATGGGGGACCTATATGATTTTTTCCGTCACGATTCTGTCATAAATGAATCAATTTTAATAGAGTTTGGATTACGTGTTATATAGGTGAATTTTATCGATGGGTTCAAAAACTGTCATAAAATATCTACATTTACGACGGGATTTAGGCCCGCTATTAATGTGTACCCATTATTAATGGACTGATTTTTTGTAGTCCCTTATGAACAAAGAATAAGTTTAGTATCATAGACCAGTGATCTTTAGTATGTGTATTTATGTTAAGGATCGACCTCTGATGAAGTGACACTAAAAAAACTATCTCGTGTTCGTGAGCCACAAAGTTCGATTCTTCAACAAGTGTGTATTATTAATCTTTTTAACATGCTATTAGCCTATTAGTGCCCGTTTCCATTTCGTTGAAATGGTGCCAGCATCTATCAAAGGCAAATTTATAACTCCTATCTTTCTACTACTAATAAACATAGTCTTACAAATGTTAGGTAACGAAGCCACAGATAACACAATAATTAATTAACTACATCATTGAAGGGTGTCACATTTTGTCAATAGGCTTAAGCCTATTATTCACTTCTTGATCTCTCCCAATCAAAGTGTCTTTATTCCTTCTAGAGGGAACTAATACCAATATTGCTTCTGAAATCCTTCATACTATGAGGAAAAGGAAAGGAAGAAATGGTTGGTTTGCCTTGAAAATTGATTTAGAGAAAGCTTATGATAAATTAGAATGGAATTTCATTAGAAATACCTTGGCTAGTTTCAATGTTGATCCACATTCTATTAAGCTAATTACGAGTTGTATCTCTACACTGTCTCTTTATTAATTCTCATTAATGGTAAACCTTCCCTACCTTTCTTTCCTACTAGATAGAGGTATCAGACAAGGTGACCCCCTTTCTCCTTACATTTTCATCATGTGTTTCATCATGTGCATGGAAAGACTTTCCCTCCTTATACATGAAGCATATAGGGAAAAGAGTTGAATCCCTTTCAAAATAGGTAAAAACCAGCTAGCCATTTCCCATCTTTTGTTTGTTGATGATTTGATCCTTTTTGGTCAATGCAATAGGACTACTATTGATATTGTCTTATACTGTCTAGAGCTTTTCTCTTCAGCCTCAGGACAATCTGTTAACTCTGCTAAAAGCCAAGTTACTTTTTCCCCTAATACTTCTGAAGCAGACATTTCCTACTTCCTTAGCTCCTTTCCTTGTAGGAGGAAAGAGGATTTAGGATCCTATCTTGGTTTTCCAATCCTTCATAAGAGACCCTTTAAAGCCAAATATCATTTCATAGTTGAGAAGGGTAGGTCAAGATTGGCTCAATGGAAGATAAACTTTCTTTCAAAAGCATGAAGGCTTTGTCTTATAAATTCCACCCTTACCTCCATCCCGTCTTACTACATGCAATTTAGTAAGCTCCCTCCTCCAATAATCTCCTCTATAAATTCTATTGTAACCAGGTTTCTCTGGGGCTCCTCTCGCAGCAGGGGAGTTCGTTTGGCTTCTCTTTCTTCCATCTCCTCCCCTACCTAGGTTGGAGGCCTAGGGGTTAAAAACTTAGATCTTTATAACAAAGCCTTTCTCATGAAACTCTGCTAGAAACTTATACACTTCCGTGATAATCTAGCCTCCAGGGTCCTTATAGCTAAATTACTTTAGTAATAAGGCCTCTCCTATTTCTTTGAATAAAGGGTCCCATATCTGGAAGCATTGTGGTTTTATTTGGGATCTTTATACCAATTCTTCAAAATGGGTTATTGGATAAGGTAACCTCATTTCCTTCATGATTGGTCCCCTGTAGGTAAGTTAAGGCAATATCTCCATGGGCCCTTTAATATCAACAGCTCTGATATTGCAGTAGTTGATTGTATTCATCAGGGCCAATGGAATTTGTCCAGTCTTGACTCTAACCTTCCACCTTCTATTTTAGAATTTGTCATAGCCTCCCCCATTCCATCACTCGCTTCTTCTGACTTCCATTTCTCCTACTTCCATAAAAAAAATTCTCAAAAGCCTTTGACAAAAGGCTTGACTTCTCCTTCATTTGGAAATCAAACATTCCCCAAAAATTAAATTCTTTTTGTGGCAAGTCTGGTGGGATAAGTTTCCCTCCAATAGTACCTTGAGTCTAAGAACTTTTGATATTAATGGCTACTGCATATTTTGCCAGAATGTATCAGAATCTGCTTTCCATATCGTTTTTCAATTCACTGCCATAGAGCAGCCCAATTCTGGTCCCTTCTCCCTTCAATTCTAATTCCCCCTACACCTTCCCTTCATTGGGTCCAAGAACAGTTGTTGAATGTTTCTGACTTTGACGGGCTACCTTTTAATCTTTTCTTCTCCTGCTACCTCTGGGGACTTTGGAAAAGGAGGAATGCTTGGGTCTTAAAAGCACAATTGCTCTGCAAATGATTACTTAGTCCAAGCCCTTTTCCAATCTTTGAAATTCTATAATACCCCTTCTTCCATCATCTCTACCTCTACTCACCCTCACCCCTAACCTATTACTCCCCTCCAAAACCCTAACCCTCTCACCTCCATTCAACGCTTCCTCTCCCTTCATCATTCCCCAACCTGCTTCATTGATGCTTCTTGGGATTCCACTACTTGAGAAAGAGGGATTGCCTTCTTCTTACTAAGTAATACAGGTTGCTGGATCATAGGCCAGTGGGGTTTCTGCTATTCCTCCTCAGCTCTCATGGCAGAAGTTCTTGCTATTAGACTTAGTCTGCAGTGGCTCAGTACATCCAACTACAAAGGGTGTAGGATTGTTTCTGACTGCAAGAATGCAGTTGATAGTATCAATAGTGCTGTTTATATATGCACAAAATTATATTGATCTAGCTAACTTGCTCTATGATTGTAGGGTGCTACTAGATCTTTGTTCACCTTCTCAGATTCAGTTCAAGGTTAGAAGACTCAACATACTGGCGAACAGACTAGCTAAGCATGCAAGGGATGGTCTTAATTAATTTTTGTATAATGATTGTGATCTAAACATTTACACTTAATTCCCCCCCCCCCACTGTATTTTTGATTGGTTTAAACCAATTGGGAGTTTTTTGTTTTTGATGATCAGGGCTAGTCAAGTAGTTGCTGGAACTTTAGTTGGAACTGTAGTTGTAAACTTATAATTATTATTTACTTATCTATCTAATCCCCCATTTTAACCAAAAAAAAAAGAAGGGTGTCGATCACTATACTAATTAAAAAACTAAACTAACTATAAATGCTAAGTAAATATTAATACTAGTACTATAAGTCTATAATTACTTAGTATATGAGTAATTATACATATTATATGAGCAAATTGCTCCAAATTTTTTAAATTGATACCAAAGCATAAAACAAGCTAGGCAACCTTATTACTTTTCTGCCTTGAAAAATTTTGAATCACAAAAAGAAAATACAACACCAAAACCACATTTCTTTAAACATAAACCATTACTTCACCTTTCTTTCTAACCTTATACACCACAGAAATATCCCACCATTTACAACATAACTTTTAATGAACGCTCTCAATTATAAGTCGTTGCAAAATTTAATATTTTGAACTATGATCGGGTTTTTTCAATGTTGCTATGATTGATGATACCTTTTGCGCTTGTTATTGGTTTGAATGTTTGATTGACATTTTATTGTTATCGTAACAAAGAGGGAGAAATAACAAAAGAAGAGGGTTTGGAGGATGCTTAGGGTACCAATTTTGATACCTTTGTCATTTTTATACTTGGTTTTTTTTTTTCTTTTGGTAATCAATAAGCATTATTTGTTTTTATGGAATTTACAATCAATAGCGGGATCTCTCTCTCTCTCGACTGATGTAGGTCACTCAAATCTGGCCATCTATCACTTCCATCTCGGGGAGTAGTAGTTTGTATTGTAATTTACATTTAATAACTATAAATTAGTTTGTATATATTTCATTTTTGTGCATAGATTGTAATCAATTCACTCCTTAAGTGAGATATGTGAGACTTGGAAAATGAAATGAGAATTGGGATGAAAATTCGAAAACGATTCCTAAGCAAAATGAGAGAAAAAGAAAAGAGATATAAATGTTGAAACTAATTCGTTTTTGTTGAGATTTTGGATATAAAAAGATATAATAGAAATAATACTCCAACAAGTTGAATTTTGTTCCATTATGTGTCGAAAATATCTAATATAAGGACTTGCTAATCAACAAGCTATTCGAGACATCAAATAAGGAGTAAATATAATGTGCATCATCTTACAAAGAAAGATTATGGGAAAATGATAAAGTTGTTAATGCATGTCCAATCCTTTAAATATCATAGTTGCATTTTAAAGTCTTTTTTTTCATTTCTAACTTGCTGTAATAAGGGGGAAATCAATAACTTACCATATAATATTATTTGTTTAGAATATGTCAATTTTAATGATTGCACTATTTAGAATAAATTATCATATTATGAATTTTTTTAGACTGCAATCTTTACATTACTATGATCTGATTGTACATCAAAAAATTATGGTTGTTGCATATTTTGAGTTGCCAAATTTCAATAATTTATTACATACCATACGTAGAAAATTTACGAAAAAAAGGAAGAAAGTAATAAAGAGCGGGAAAAAATTGCATAAGAAAACGACACGTTGCAAGAAGTAATTTTAGTTGCTTCCCTTATAGTATAGTTATTGATCATGAGCTTTGAGAGAAGACAAAATATTATGTTTAGTTTTTATTCCTCTCCTATATATAGGGATGAAAAATTAATAGTAGTAACGAACATATTCAACCTTGCATGGACATACATGCTATGTTATCCAACACATGGAATGATCATGAAGTTGTGATATTATTTAAATTTAAAATTAATTTATCATGTCATGATCCACGAATGTTAATCAAGACATATAGATTGGTAATTGATTGCATGTTTATTGACATCTAACCACCTTTTTAATTCCCGGCTTAAATTAGCTGGCAATCTCTCTTTATTTATTTTTTTTTTTTTCAAAACGTCAATCTTTTCTTTTCATTTTTTTTTTTTTTTGAAGTTGCAAGGTTCAATCCTTACCTCTTGCTTGAAGATTTTCCTCTATCTTTCCCCTCTAATCCAAGGGTACAGTTAATGTGTTATATTGGTAGTAGTGTAGCCCATCATCAACCAACGAACCATTGAATATTACTCTATGACACACACACACATGTGGTGATTAACGGTTGAGCATAAACGGCCAATGAACAAACGTTAATCACTATAGATGATTACAATGTGATTTTGGATTCTAAATAATGATGCTCCGAAGGAATCCTAGGAAAAAAGATGGCCTTCCATCACTTGCAACATGGACATGTTACTAGAATCCAAGGCCAACACTAATATCATGGCTACACCAGGAACTAGCAACAAGAAAGAAAGACATATATGAAACGATGGTGGCTCAAGTCCTCCCGTTAACAAATTAAAGTTCAAATCCAGAGCCTAGCGTGGTTAGTGAGAGGTGAAATCTACATGCAAGGAAGTTAATTCAAATGAGACTATGAAAATAAATGGAACTTTATTAATGCATGTGATAATAAAAGACAAAAGAGTGATAAAAGGAAATCTATGTGGAGGGACTCTCTGACTCGACCAAAGAGAACATGGTGACTCTTGCTTGTGACACTATCGAACTCTACCATGCGCTTGCCCTTTTGTCAGCTTTTTTTAAGAGGTCGTCCTCAATGTCATTACCGATATGTGGTATACTTCTTCAAATAATGTCTCAAGACCTAAATATTTGAGATGGTCCCTGTACTTGGGAAGTAAGTTTTTGATGAAGACTTTGACCATCTCTTTTTCAAGAGCGGTCACCATTTGGGAAGCCGTTTTTCTCCACCTAGTTAGATAGGTGTGGTGAAATCTTCTTGTTCCTCTTGCTGGAGAATCTCAATTTCTCGTTGAGAAGTGGTAGTGTGAGTGCTACCTTTGTATCTTTCCATGAAGGCATGAAGGGTATCCTCCCAAGTTGCACAATCCTTTTTGGAGAATGAGAAGTACCATTTCTTGCTTGCAGATTCTAGAGACATTGCAGAGGAAAGAATTGTGGATACAGTGTAGGATCCACTTTCTTGATCTCCATGTAAAGTTTGAACACTTTCAAGTGAAAGCAAGGGTTGTTGGTGGCATTGAACTTGGACAGATCATTGGCCAAAAAATTTTGAGGAAGTGAATCGACTAGGTTTGCTTCAATTCCCGGAGAGTCAAATTAAAGTAGCTAAGGCATCCTTACTACAAGGTACCGTGTTCGAAACTTATCACTCATTACGAGCCACTAATGAGCTTAAAGGTTCCTTTATTTTTGACAAAAAAAAGATAAAAATTATTAACATACACTATTTATTTTACCAATCTAATTAATTGTCCCATAATTTTTTTTACCTGGCCTTTGTTCAAAGATGACTTCTTGTAGCATATATGTCACTTTCAAAGTATGAGTGGTTGCAACTAATTAACCAATACCATTTGTTCTTCATAATAATATTGTTATTAATTCCTCAGTTACTTCAATTATATATTGTATAATTATTTTTATCCCATTTCATAGTCGTGGATCATATACAGCACATCTTTCCCGACATAAACAGATGATGACAGAGTTTATACTCGACTTTTAGAATAATTTTTAATTTATTTTTAAAATGACTTAAGTAAGTCTACAGCATTAAGACAATTTAGGAGTAGCGATTAACTGACAAATTTGTTGAATTTTGTTTGGCTGTTAGTTGTGTTCACACATGCAACTTTTGCTCCCATTGAGCTGTCCACTACCCCACGCATGTTTGCATAATATACACTTTCTTCCCTTGAAATTAAAAAAAAAAAAATAACAATTGAGAAGGCACATACTCGATCTTACAGCTCGTCTGTTTTGAAGGAAAAAAAAAATTCATGAAAAATTATTTTCTAAGGAAAAGAATTTTCAATGGAAAACAAAAACATAGATATAAACAAAGTTTTCCTTTGTTTGTTTGATTAGAGGAAAACTTGTGAAGGAAAAAAAATGAAATAGAAATGAAGGAAAGATGGGAGGAGTAAATAAGGGTGGAGAAGTAAAGAGTAGGAAGGAAAATGTGACAATCCTTCTCCACAAAAAGAAAATGGTTTTCTTTTTCCAAAGTGACATTTTCCACATCAAGGAAAATTGTTTTCCATCCCTTTCCAAAACAAACAAAGGAAAATGGAAAGAGGGAGGAAAATCATTTTCCGGGAAAATATTTTCCATCAAAACAAACGGAGCCTTAGGGCTTGTATACTTTATCTGAATACAGCCGATCGAATTGAAATGAACTGAATATAACTTAAAATAATATTTCATAAGAGAAAGAAATTGAGAGCTTAACTGAACTGAATTGGACTGAATTTAAGATGAAGTAAACATGCCCTTATACAATTTTGGTTGTGAGAGTAGAGAGATAAAGTGTGATATGTGACGATGTGAGAGATAAAAAGAAAAGACTTACAAAAATGAAAAGATTAAAATTGTTGCATTTATTTTAAAACTTACTAAAAAAAATGTTGCATTTATTTTAATATACGTACGAAGTATTAGAATGTACTCCCTCTGTCCCAAATTACTTGCTACATTCTCTGTTATTCCCGTAGGAACACTGCAAGAGGGGGGGGTGAATTGCTGTGTGGAACTTATAGCACAGATTTTCGTCAGAATTGAAAACCTAAAGGAACTTTGAGAAAAACGAAATGTAAAGAGTCAAATTTCAACGAGAAAAACTTCCTGGCCCACGGAAGAAAAACTCCACTTTTATATAAAGACCTTGTAAACTATTACAACCCTAATTTCTCTCTGGACCTCGTGAGTTCCTGTAGGAACTTACGATTCTATTCTCTTTCTCTCTTTCTTTTTCTTTCTCTTTCTCACGACTCTTTCTTCTCTGTTCTCTCTAAGTTCTCACACACTTCTCTTCTCTTTTCTCTCAATTACAACTCAAATAATAACTCTAGTATATTGAAATGCATGTAAAACTGGATTGGAACTTAGGAACTTTTGACACAAACTCTAAGTAATATAAATCTGAAAGTGTGCTCTCTTGTTGTGTGTGTTCTAAATCAGAATTATATGTGTGTATATATATAAATGAATGGTTATAAAATTGCTTGGAGAAGAAGCCTAAATAACCACCCATAACCCCATATACGCGTCCACCACTCTCACTCACACACCACTAACTTTGACTAACTTAAACAACCCACTAACTTAATTAATAACCTAAAAATCAGAAATAATAAATTAAATAAATTACCTAAAAATAGATTAATTAATTAATTAAAAAATAAAAACTAAAAACCGGTTTTTTCTTTTTTTTAATTTTTCCGAAAAAAAAAATCTTTTTTTTAAAATCTCAAACTTTAAATTAATTTTTAAAACTAAAAATAAACTAATAAAATAAAAGAAATCAGAATTAAAAAACAACTAACCTAATCCTAAAATTAAGGACACTAATTTGACTACTAACTAATTCAAAAACACCTACCCACTATTCCTAAAAATGGGCTGCACTAATCCAGTCAGTCTTTGACCGTTTTAAACAGGTTAAAACAGTCAAGGAGTTGTTTAAACAGTCCCTAAAAAATAGCAACTGTCGTGGACTAAAGTAACTAACAGATTCGACACAAGTTCCTCTGGGAACATGACCCGGAGTTCCTCTGACAGACACAACTAAGTTCCAATCAGACTTAAATGCATTAATATACTTACATTTACCCTAGAACATTATATTATAACATTCATGGATGATTCTCTTCTCTTCAACAAGTAATTCGTTGGAATACTTGAAGTTCTTCTCATGTTCCTTGCTGAATTCTCTTCAGGAACTTCTCTGATTTCTCTGTAGAAACTTGACAGCAACATCTTCGATTCATGATTCGAACCTTCACTTGAATCACCATCTTGTTTCTTCAAATGATTGAATCTTCATACTTGAATCTTCAATGCTTATTTATCTTCAAGATCTAAAATTCTCCAAGAACTTAAAGATACTTATTAGTACTTAAGTTTGAGGTTTATGTCATCATCAAAATATAAAAGGAATATGTCAACATTCTCTTTTTCGCATCTCCCAATACACAACTTTAAATTAAAATATCTTGAACTACACATAATAAAAAATTATAAAACTTATATGTTTGAAAAGTACATAGTGAGACGAATCAAACTAGATCCATCATGACTATATTTTTCTTTTTGTACACGAAACTATAAGCAGTCAAAGTTTACAAATGAATAGTGCCCATTTTTAAAATGTAGCAACTAATATGGGACGGAGGGAGTAATTAAATAAGATTATTATATGGGTGTTAAAAATGAATTAAGGAAAACCTAAAATGAGGGAATTGATTGAAAGGAACATTCCAAAGATCAGTGACAAAGAGTGACAGAATGTAAAATTCAGACATGCACGTGCATGGAAAGTGCTACGAACATTTCTAATGAATTTTTTATTTTTTTGGTACTCTGATATTTTGTCAGTACAGAAGTGACATCCTTCGATTTAACCTGGAGTAACTTTTACTTGGTCTTTTTTTTTTATAAATTCTTGCATAACATATTGTTTGCACAATTTTATTTTTTAGAATCAAAATTTTTTTTTTATAAATTTTAGAACCCATAGGGGCCTTAATGTTTTTTGAACTGAGAGCTTTTGTATAGTATCATTAATTTGGCTTAAGGTTGATTGTAAAAACTAAAAAGTCGAGTAAATGAGTCGCCATTGTTTTTGAAATTTGACAAAATCAATCAATCTAGCCCAAGGGAAAATATGACCCCATATTTAGGTCGATCACCAGTAGAGCTGACAAAATCTGACTCAACCCAATAATCCAACCCAATAATAATGGGTTGGGTTGAGTTTTTCAACCCTTTTAGCTAAATGGGTTGACCCAACCGAACCCGTTTAATTTAATGGGTTGGTTTGGGTTGAAATTCCCAACCCGATTTCAACCCGCTTGACCCATTAAGAAAATACTTTGAAATAAAATTAGGTTCAAGTTGAATTGAAGTACTAATCTAATATATAACATTCATATTTTACATTTTTATATGTTCTAGATTCTTTACAATCTGAGTTACGTAGTTGGTCGATCGTAATGACTTAAAATCTAATGTTCTTGCATGTCTTGCACATTAGAACTCAAAAGGTTGACTTGTTAGTAATTAATTACGTACTACCGTGTTATTATGTTTAAATGGAGTATATGGCTATCGTGGGTTGTTGTTATAGTCCATATAATGATATAACTTTATTTGATGCTAATAAAAAAGCGATAACATTATTAAACGGGTTATTGGGTCAACCCATTTATTTATAAGGTTGGGTTGGATTGAGAATACCAACCCGTTTAACTAAATGGGTTGGGTTTGGGTCGGGGATTTCAACCCGTTTATATTAATGGATCAACCCGAACCCAACCCAAATCGACCCATTTACAGCTCTAATCACTAGATCATAAGATTGGAGTTTTGGGATGAGAGTAAGAACAAAGTATTTCACAATGTCCCACCATATTTTGTGGCTTCCATTCTACTTAATTTCATATGCGATTTTATTATTGTAAATTTACAATATTAAACAACACATCTTATTCCCGTATTAAAGATCCAAAAAATATATACTTAATCTGTTTCAAAATAAATACAACAATTGGAGTATTTATCTTTCTTAGCGTCATGATTGATTTTTGTTAGCATTTTACACTACCGCACTTATAAATCAAGTTTTTATTGAATATTTTTTTGAGAGATTTTTTATGATATATTAGAGAAAAAGGAATTAGAGTGGGATCATATTACAATCTTCTTTTCTTTTTCCTCCTTTCATTAGCTGAAGATGGCCTATCACTAATAATTTTGAACCTTCTAGAGGTATAGGACAAGGTGGTCCGCTCTCTCCTTATATTTTTGTTCTATGCACTAGTAGAAAATTGTCTATTAGTATCGCCCCAATAGTATCGTTTATTTAAAAAACGATAGTAATAATGCTATAATTGTATCGTTTTTGGTGAAAAGGATAGTAATAGAGAAGTCATTAGTATCGTTTTTATTAAAAACGATACTAATAGAGGATATTAGTATCATTTTAAAAAAAACCGATAGTAATAACATGTTGATTAGTTTCGTTTCTACTAGAAACGATAGTAACAACGATTGGATTAGTTTTGTTTCTATTAGAAACAATACCAATATAAATTTTTGTAAAAAAAAAAATAGCCACGCACGGACGACAGTCACGACACCCACTGCTCAAATACTTCTCAACACCAAAACCCCAAATACTTCTCAACACCAAAACCCCCAAATACTTCTCATCACCAAAACCCTAACTTGATTCGCGTCGACCTGCTGGTCAATGCTCGCTGGTTCACCTACTGGTCAGTGCTCCGTCGACACCCACCACCACTGAGCAGATCAACACCCTGTTCGGTTCGAGTCCGTGCTCGCTGGTTCGCCTGTTGCTGGTGCTGGCTTCTGCTCGTCAATCTGCTTCTGCTTCTGCTCGTTAATCTGCTTCTGCTCGTTAATCAGCTCGTTAATTCCACTGCTACTGCTCGTTAGTTTCTCTGCTACCGCAATTGAAGGTTTGCTTCTGTTTTTTGTTTCTCGTTGGTTTCCACTGCGCTGCTAGAACGAAGGCTTCCTGCGAACTAGAACGAAGGCCTGCCTTTCTCCGCTTCCTGCTGCTTCCGGCCACCACCACATCCAAGGTAACCCTAGCTCTTCCTTTTCTAAATTTTTCTGAATTTTCATTAGATTTCATTAGGTTTAAATTTTGTTTTTTCGATTTCTTTTCTTTGTTCTTTTTCTTGATTTTGTGGGTTTGGGTTAGGGATTTTAATCTGCTTTTATATTTTAGGGTTTCTAATTTGTTCCATTTGATTGTTGTTTTGAGGGTTTTGTTGTTTCGGTTAGGATTTTGTGGATATGAAAAACGAGCTGATGGTGTTGTTTGAGGCTACCAAGTTGGGCTTTCAAATTATTTGTAGGATTGATTTCCCTCAATCTCGAACTAACTCACATTTTGAATTTTACCTATGGTTTTGATTTTCAAGTTTTGAAACATTTTGATTGTGATGAGTGACGATTATCTTAGGATTTAGGGTTGATTTCAAAATTTTATTTTTTTTGTGTGTTTTCTTTGATTATCTTGGGATTTAGGGTTGATTTCATATTTTATAGAGTTTTAGTAGATAATTATTTGTTTTAGAATTTGATTTAGGAAAGGAAAATAAATTTTCACTCTTTGAGCTGCTGTTTTTGTTTCTCCCTGAGCTATGTTAAATTAACTATTTTTTTTTAGTGTTTATTTTAACTTCATTACCCTCCATTATATTAGTTGAATTTGTTGCTTTCTAGATGTAGTTTTGGTGACCATTTTTCTCTTCATATGACTTTACAATCATTGGAAATAAATTATACCATTCTCTGTTGAAGGTATATTGAAGGTTTGATGATAGGGAAAAACTATTACAAGTATATTGAAGGTTTGATGAAATGTTTGATATCTTAAATTTTTTATGTTGTCCCCTTTTTTTAAGGTGATTGCAAGTGACTTAAGAAGCTTGTAAAATCTACTTGTCTACTTGGTAACTAATATATCTGACTTTTTTTTTTAATTTCCATTGATGGAGTTTTAATCTTTTGAAAGTTCTTATAATAGTCAATGGTAGTATGGTACTGTTAACAATTTCCATTGCAGTTTTACATTTGTATGCTTGGGTGGATGACCAAAAAATACCCTTCTTCATTAGAATTATTAAGGTATTCAGACCAACCTATGCATTCAATTAGTTTAAAAAGAAGAAGAAATATTAGGTGTTGGGTTAATGATGCCTTTTGAATTCTTGCTAAATTGAGAGTAATTGCAAACATGGATTGTACTTTAGATTATAATTAATGTGTAGCATTAAAATAGTAAAAAAAAAATGTATAAAAACTTGGTTTTTTTAGTTGTATATTTTCTCACTTGATTCTTCCCATCTCTACATAGCTTTGGTAAATGTTTATCATATTATATTACATTTTCTATTAAATTGTATGCATCGATTATTTATGTATCGATATCATATTATATATTAGCTTCCTTTTCTATTCTAATGCTATGATAACTTGAAAAATATTTTAAATGTCTTCTATTGGTCAGGTGATAAACCTCCGTTCAATTAGTCCTCTGATGGGAAGTAACTAAGTATAGTACTGCCCACGGCTTCGAATGGGTCACCTTTTACCTGGAGTCAGATCAAGTTCCTCAAAATCCATCCTCCTTCAGTTTTTTGAACCCCTAAGTAAGCTCACGGTATTCGTCTTTCACCTTGTTAACCCTACAAACAACATACCCAAAAATAAAATTCAGATTGAGGCTATGATGCTTTCTGATATTCAAAGTGGTCACTTCTAATTGGGTTTGAAGCATTTTGAAGGTGAGTATGCACCATTTTGAAGACTGGTTTGTTTTTTGATAATAGTTCTGATATAATTTGAGCACAATTGTCTTTTCAATATGCAATTGCTGAAATGGTGAAAACATTTGAGGTTTGCTTTTTTAGTTGTTAATTAGATGCCTATAGATTTTGAATTGGTTTTTGTTTTTTTATTTATGCTAGAATGAATTATGATGGAGAGGGTAAAACAGTTGAAGATGGTGATGCCTCGGTGAGTTCTTTCCAACTCCCCTTTTATTTCTTGGTTGCTTAGTTTTTTAGGATTAGATATAGGATTGAGACGATAGGTTGAGGATATTTGCTTTTTTAGGGGCAAGAGCTTCCCGACTTGAGGACACTGGATGGTTGATGGCGTTGTCCCACAACCTTATTTGATGATTTTGGGAATTATGTGCCTAATTTGCTTGCCTTGTGGTTCGATTCTCTTGATTTGTTTTGATTTCTTTTGAATTACTCCTGTTTTATTTTTTTTTTGTTTTACTTTGGTTTTGGTTTTGTTCCTTTTGTTTCACTTGCTTTCTTTGCTTTGCTTTTGCTTAAATCAATGTAACCAATCACTTGCTTCTAATTTTAAACACTCTTGCTTATCGCTTTATACAATCTCACTGTCGCTTGCGTGGGCCGTCTCAAGGATCTAAATCTAACTATTTCGATCATGAATCGGGGATGGGTGACCATTGACATGGTAAATGATTAGATTCTTAAACGGGGGCGTAGTTGTGGCATGAGATCGCAATCGCGTCACTCTAATAATTAATAAACATGTAACCAATCACATGATTTTAATTTTAAACACTCTTACTTATCGCTTTACATAATCTCACTGTCGCTTGTGTGGGCCGTCTCAAGGATCTAAATCTAACTATGTCGATCATAAATGGGGGATGGTTGCCCATTGACATGGTAAATGATTAGATTCTTACACGGGGGCGTAGTTGTGGCATGAGACCGCAATCGCGTCACTCTAACACAACAAGAAAATCACTCTCGGCCGACCGTCGGTTACCGACCGTGAACGGTCGGGAAACAACTTTTCCGACCGCTCCCGGTCGGTAAATGTCGGTCGGTGGAAATTTAGTCGGTAAATTGTTTATACCGACCGCTAGTCGGTCGGGAACTTTTTTACCGACCGATTACCGACCGATTGGAGGAGAATGAAAAAATGGCGCTAAATGCCAATTTTCCGACCGCGGGTCGGTCGGTAATTACCGACCATCGTTTGACGGTCGGTAATTACCGACCGACCCGCGGTCGGAAAATTGGCATTTAGCGCCATTTTTTCATCATTTTAGCGCCATTGTTCCATTTTTTTTGTTTTTTTTTTCTTTTCACTAAATATGAAAAATGCTTTAAAAAATAAATTAAATTATATATTAATGAAAAACAAATTAAAATTATGAAATTAAATTTTATATTTTTTATATAAATAATTCTTAATACACAAGACTAATACATGTTACAATTTGCAAAAAAGTAAGCTATAATAAACCGAAATCTAAAAAATAACTACACTCCGCTTGCTTCTTTTGATTATCCTCCAGACGGCGCTGATGGTCCTCCCGATGGCGGTCTCTCTCCTCCAACTCCGCCTTAGCGCCCTCGGACTCCAAAAGGTTCTTGGTTTATTTTTCCTGCAAATCATATAAGTTATTCATTTAAGCTTTTTAGGTCTTGATTCCACATGTTTTGACACAACAAGGTCAATTTGGGGAATGAAACAAACCCACACTAAACCATGATCACAATCGATAATAAGAAGGCCAAAACAACAATATTTGCTAATCTAATTTGTACTAATTTATGCCCGACTTAAATATTAACATTTATGCATGATAAACAACATAAAAACATGAACATGAACAAATATTAATTTAATTTTTGTGTCTTTCCTCTTTACCGACATATATACTTCATAGGTTACTAAAAAAAGAAAAATCAAACCATATATTAACCAAATATCAACTAAAGGAACTAGTTGTGTCCTTCCTCTTTACCGTCATATATACTTCGTTACTTCTAAGTTCTAAATGCAATAAAATACCACTGTGTCTATCTTGTATGACAAATTGACAAAAATTACTTCAAACCCATAATTACTTAAATAAAAAAAGTTAAAAAATAAAGAAAATGTAAAATAAATACAGAAAATCTACCAAAAAAAGCTAAAAGAAAATTTAAAATTACAGAAAAGAAAAAAAATAAAAAAATTACAGAAAATTACAGAAAATTCGAAAAAAATTGAAAAAACAGAAAAAAAAAAAACAGAAAAAAAAACAGAAAAAAATAGAAAATATGAAAATTAAAGAAAATTACAGAAAAATCGAAAAAAATTGAAAAAACATGAAAAAAAACAAACAGTGAATCTAAAATATAAAAAAACGAAAATTACAAGGGATACAAGAACATAATCAAACCAAATTATATGAATATATAATAAAAAATTAAGAACATAAACTAAATTATGAAAAAATATAATCAAGCAAAGAAATCAAAAGCATAAAACTAAACCAAAAAATCAAGCAAAGAAATGAGAAAAGAGAAGCAGTCATTCGAAAAATAAATTGAACGAAAATCTAAACAAAAATCAAGCAAACATTCGAAGTATTTTAATTCAGATTTTTCGAACTGAAAATAATCAAGCAAACAACCAGATTTTGCATTTTTCGAACTGAAAAGTAAAAAAAAATAAAAAAAAAATTACCTGCTGCAATTCGAACAACAGATCGAAGAGAAGACGGCGGCAGAACTGAAGAGGGGACGGTGGCCGACGGGATGGCTGCAGACGAGGGGACGGCGGCAGTGCTTGGGCTTTAGGGTTTTGAAGTTTGGGGTGAGATTGAGAGAAGTGTTTCAAAACGAAAAGAAGGAGTCGGGTTTTAAAAAATAAACGCTCGGCCGACCGCCCCGTCGGTCGGTAGCGGTCGGTAAACACAAAAAATAAAACCAAAAAAAAAACCCAAAAAAAAGAATGTTTTTCCGACCGACCAGCGGTCGGTATTACCGACCGTCTTCGTGGCGGTCGGTAATACCGACCGCTGATCGGTCGAAAAAACGGTCGGTAAATTTTGTTCCGACTGTAATGACGGTCTGAAAATTTTTACGACTGTGTACGGTCGGGAACGGTCGGTAGTTGCCGACAATAATATAGTCGGTCGGTAAAAGCGGTCGGCCGAACCAGAATTTCTTGTTGTGTAATAATTAATAAACATGTAACCAATCACATGATTTTATTTTTAAACACTCTTGCTTATCGCTTTACACAATCTCACTGTCGCTTGCGTGGGCTATCTCAATGATCTAAATCTAACTATGTCGATCATGAATGGGGGGTGGGTGCCCATTGACATGGTAAATGATTAGATTCTTAAACAGGGGCGTAGTTGTGGCATGAGATCCCAATCGCGTCATTCTAATAATTATTAAACATGTAACCTATGCTCCTTGTTTTTGTTCCAAAACGCCATATCTTCCCCCAAACACATGCAAATAAGTCATTTATTGCTTACAAGAATAATATAGAACATGGATAAACCTTAAAAACAATATATATATTGATTGGTAGGAAAATTAGAACTAAAACACCTAAAAACTAGTCAAAAATGATCTATGCTTCTTTTTTTTGTTCCAAAATGCCATATTTTTTCCCAAACACATGCAAATAAGTCATTTAATATTTACAAGAATGATATTGAACATGGATAAACCTTAAAAACAATATATATGTTAATTGGTAGGAACATGGGAACGAAAACACCAAAATCTTACCAAAAATGACCTATATGCCTTATTTCTGTTCCAAAATGCCCTATTCTCGCCCAAATAGATGCAAATAAGTCATTTAGTGCTTACATGAATGATACAGAACATGGATAACCATAAAAACAGTATATAGGTTGATTGGTAGAAACATGGGAACGAAAACACTAAAAACTAGCCAAAATGACTTATATGCCTTGATTTTGTTCTAAAACGCCCTATTTTCGCCTAAACACATGCGAATAAGTCATTTAATGATTGCACGAATGATATAAAACATAGATAAACCTTAAAAACAGTATATATGTTAATTGGTAGGAATATGGAAACGAAAACACCATAAAAAATGTCATATTTGTCTTGTTTTTGTTCCAAAACGTCATATTTCCGCACAAATAAGTCATTTAATGCTTACAAGATTGATATAGAACATGGATAAACCTTAAAAGCAGGATATAGGTTGGTTGGTAGGAAAATTGCCATGAAAACCCCAAAAATAGCTAAAATAACTGTGTTTGTTCAAAACACCTTATTTTCTGCCAAACACATGCAAATAAGTCATTTAATGTTTCATGAATGATATAGAACATGGATAAACCTTAAAAACAGTAGCAAATCAGGTTTTAAGCTAAGATTACTCTAAGTTTAATTTAGTGCAAATTATCTTTCATTTGCCCGTCATAGCTTAGGTAGGTCTACAACAGAACATCTTTTTTTTTAGTTTGCAAATATTGTGGCCCTAAAAGTCTAAGCAATATGGCGTCTATAACATTACTTATATGTTTTTTTTTTTCAATCTTTGATTTTGAAGGACTACATTCGAAGATCTGCCCCATATACCAAAGGAGAGTTGGATGAGGTTCGCGAGCAATGGGCGATGTTCTTCAGGCTAAATTTCTTATTGTCCGATCCTAATTAAATAAAATTTGTATTAGTAACACATTATTTATACATTTTATTTATAGTTACTTCGTAAACATCGATCGTATCCAACGTTCTTGTAAACTATATTTTATATGAATATATACATCGAACTTCTATTATATATGTATCGTTTAAAATTTTTAATTAATTAAAAAAATGTTATATTATTGTACATTATATAGAATTGAACAGGGTTGCAGATAATGCCAAAAGGATGCATATTTATATATATATTTTTGGCCCAAAAATCAAATATAAATTTAAATAAAAAAATATTAGTATTAAATGGAGTCTATTACTATCGGTTTTATTAAAAAAATGATAGTAATAGACTCTCTATTACTATCGTTCTTTATTAAAAAAACGATACTAATAGAGAGTCTATTACTATCGTTTTTTAATAAAAACGATACTAATAGTATGTATTACTATCGTTTTTCACAAACGATACTAATAGAATTCTCTATTACTAACGCCTCTATTAGTATCGTGTGAAAAACGATACTAATAAGCTAAAAAAAATGATACTAATAGGAGATTTTTCTACTAGTGATGCATGGAAAGACTCTTGATTTTAATAGAGAATAATGTTAATAGAAACCATTGGAAACCCATTCATCTTCCTAATAATATTGACATTTCCCATATCTTCTATGCCGATGATGTTTTCCTCTTTGGAGATACTTCCCTCGAAAATTTACACAATATCATGTCCGTTCTCCAGGAATTTGGGAATGGATCGGGTCTCTTCTAGATGAATATTTCTAAATCTAGCAGGATTATTTTTCTGATCCCCCCTCGATGAGTTTGTCTTCTAGATGCTCCATAACTAAAGCTGGTAATATAATTTTGTCTAGACTATTGATTTTGGCAAATACCTAGGGGTATCTATTCTCCCTAATAAACTTAGAGATAGGGATTATAGTGACTTAATTGACAAAACTAAGTCCATGATTCAATCTTGGAAGGCTAAAATGTTTAATCTTGCTGGCATGACGACTCTTGTTAAATCTGTGCTTAATGCCTATCCGGTTTACGCTATGCAAACTTCACTTTTACCCATTAGAACTATTCTTCAAATTGAAAAAGATTGTAGGAAATTCCTTTGGAATAAGGTTGATTGTTCTCATTATCTTCCAAGAATTGGATGGACTAATATTTTCCGCCCAATGAGTGTAGGAGGTTTGGGTATTAGAATACATAAAGATTGGAACATAACTTTTATGGCAAAATTAGGGTGGAAAATCACAAATAATCCTGATAAATTGTGGGTGCGAATCTTAAAAAGGTAAGTATTTCAAAAACTCAGATTTTCTAAAAAGTTTTGCCTCCCCTCATCACTCCCCTCTATGGAATGACATTATTAAAGGTCAGGAACTCCTTAACAAAGGCCTTATTACTAGAATAGGGAATGTTCATGATACGCTTATCTGGTATCATTGGTGGGTGGGAGATAAACCTTTGTATAATTATGTTACTAATGAAGTCCCTAATTTTTATGCCCATTGGTTTGTCTCTAATGTTATTCCAGATGGGAAGTGGAATTTATCCTCTATTTAACATCTAATCCCGTCTCACCTAGTGAACCTTATTCTCCAAATTCCGCTTCCCTCAATTGCTACTTCTCCAGATAAACTTATTTGTAATTATTCTAAAAATGGAGATTTCACTAATAAGTCGGCTTACAACCTAACATGCTTATTTATCGATAATGAGGCTAATGGATCAACTTTTAATTGAAAAATCAAAAGACCTTTCAAACATAAAATGTTAATTTGGAATTAGGTGCATGAAATCCTCCCTACTGGTTCAGTGTTAGCCTTAACTATTAGCAATTTTAATCCTTCTTGTCTTCAATGCCCCACTAAATTGAGTCCCACCTTCATATCTTTCTTGATTGTCCCAAAGCCAGAATGATATGAGGGATGATATTTCGTGATCATTATACTTCAAGTTTTTATCATTGTTCTTACTATGCTTTGGAGTGGGTGGACTGGATAAATTTCAATCTAACCCAGGATAAGAATTGGATTAATATTTTTACTACTTCTATATGGCATATTTGGTCCAACCGCAACAAACTTGTTTTGAATTAGCAACTCCTCATCCAAGAATTGCTAGGAATAGGCTCAAAGCTGACCTTGTTATCACTAATGTGGCTTTTGAGGTTAATACCACAAAGAAAAATTAAATCACAAACTTTATCTTGCAGAGATGTTGTGAACGTAGAAAAATATGGAGGGTTTTTAGGAGTGTTACTGATTTATTTATTTTTTTGGAATTTGGGAAAAATTTTGGTTGAATTTTTTCAGAGGAAAAATAAGTTAAAAAGAGAAGGTTTAACTCTAATCCTAACATTGCGAAAGAAGCCCTGCTTGTGAGCCCAAATCTGAACCATAATCATCCTTGAAATGAATGAAAGAACTACAACTAATTAAGTTACGAAGAACAAAAAAAATACTTAAAAGAGTCACTTTTAAAAGAAAAATGCGGACATTTTAGATATTAGATTAAAGATCCCTCTTTTTCCCAACTAAATTGGTTAGCTTCAAATAAGAGGGTCAATCTCTTAATTGTTTATGGCCAGGAAATTTAACATTAGTATCATGTTTTAAATCTTGGTTTCAGTCGCGAACGTGGTAACGGTTACGAAAGCAAATTCGCGGGCAATGCGGATGGTTCGCAGCCGTTGCAGCCTAATATCTTGGTCGCGGAAAGCTCAAAAAGCTTTACAACGCGATCACGTGCGGTGATGCGGCCTTGATTTAATACCATGATTAGTATTCTCTCTAAAAATCCAGACAAAAGGCTAATAGTAGCCCTAAATTAATTAATGAAAGTAAGGATAGTAATGGCTGGCTGGTGGCATTCTCCCAAATCAAAAGGATTAAACATTCAAAAAAAAAGGAATGCAAGCCTGCCCTATACCTACATCACATAAATGGTTCTTTCTTAAATAGCTTAAGATGAGAATACAATACCTAAGAGTCAGAAAATATTTTCATAACCAGGGCTATAAATTCAAATGCACCAATTGGAGAAAACAATTATGAAGATGTCCTACCTACACATTGACATAATACAAGATTTCATATAGAGGGTAAAGATGCAAGTCAGAGTTGTTCCATCTTCACTAGTTCTTTTGAGTCACTGGTTGAATCAGACTGCTGTAACCAATCCTTAGCACATACGAGGGCTTCAAGAGTCTCGGGCCGCAATGAACACCGGTATGAGTCCATCTCCTTCACTGACGTATCGAAAACCGACTCAACCGAAACAGTTGATAGGGGCAAGGACAGGATATCCCGAGCCATTTTCGAAAGGGTTGGATATTTGAGCTTGTTTAACTTCCACCAACCCAGGACATCAAAATCTTGGACTCTTGGTAGGAGAGACTCCTCCAAATACTGATCTAACTCCGACTTCATTTGCTGGCTTGTTGTCTCCATAATATACATATCAAAGTCTGCAAGTCCATTGCTGTTAAGAAGGTTACCTGCTTGCTGATTTTCCACCTTCACACCAGCTTCACCTTCAACCGGGGTCAATGGAAGAGGAAAAGACGCGTACTCTTGGTAAAGATCGTGGATCCCCTCATCGACAATTCTGATGAAAACCGGAGCTTCATCCATAAAGATTTTGGTAAAGCTGAACTCGACAAGTTTCATCTTAAACCGGGGATCCATAGAAACAGCAACTGCTAAAACAAGGCAAGAATTCTTCCAGTATTTGTGAAACTTGACTTGCAAAGGCTTAGCAAGACCAGCAACAAAGAGGTCATCACTTGCAGCAGCTCGTGCTAGCTCCAGCTGGATTTTCCACACTTCATGGAAGAACACATTTGAGGATGGAGTAGGTTTAGCTATGAGCAGACTTGCGGTGCCATAGAAAAGTTGTAGGTACGAGTTGATATGCTCAACTTGCTTCCAATCTTCTTTAGAAGGGGCGTCTTTGTAATCAGAGTCGCAAGTGTCTAAGCAAGAAAATACTTCTTGCAGCTCAGCAGCAGCAACGAGCATTTCGTATGTCGTGTTCCACTTTGTAATGTTATCAAGAGAGAGAGTCTTTTCAGTTGGTACTTGCAGCTGTTGCTTCAGCTCAGCGAATTTTTCCTCGTGAGATTCTGAAGTCTTTACATACTTCACACTAGTCCTGATTTTCTGGATGGTGTCATCACTACAAGCTATCACTTCTTGGGCCATGCTGCTCAAAGTACGAGCAATGCAACTGCGAACCAATAACTGTCCGTTTAGAAGCATCGGGTTTTTTACAGCAAGCAAAGCCCTTAGATTTTCAAGTGCAGCTTCACCCAATGGCTGATTGAAAGTGATGGAGGCTAACTTGCGATCTAAGCCCCAGTCAGACAGACAGGTGCCAATAGCATGGCTGAGTGCCCTATCTGACTCGGGAAATGGCTCCATCACAACATTAAGAAGTCTCCTATGCAATTTCCAGTCATTATCAATGAACTGCCCTGTTACAAAAACATAACCAGTAGACTGACTTGAAGTCAACATATCCAATGACAGGCAGATTCTCCCAGGAATCTCCTCAATAAACCTTTGGAGATTTTGTTTTTCCCTCAAAAAAATGGCTACGCAATCCCCTTGTACAATGTTGAAGCTGACCATATCAAAACGGGGCTGCAGATTTTGAACAAAGGAAACAAATCCTGGATGCTCGACCATGTGTAGTTGGTAATCATGCAAAATGATCATCTTAGCAATCTCATGTCGGCAACGATCCTGATCAAATATAAGGTAAGGTGCACTGGAGCTCCTGTAACGCCTCTTTGGTTGATGCTCAGTAGTGCCTGCATCAGTTGCACCGCTCTTTGGCATATAGGGAGACAGCTGATTCTTCTCCTGCTGACGTAGAACAACAGGGCAAGTCCCTTTAGCAATATGCCGCTTCAGGTGGCTCGTCCCAGCAACCTTAGAACCAGTGCTGTATGCAAATGACTGCTTGCACACCTTACAATAGGCCCTCCTGCAGCCAGCACCAACAGTTTCAATAGTAAAGTGTTCCCAAACAATAGACTTCTTCTTACGACGCTTACTAGGCTGGGTCTCAGGCGTTGCGTTCTCTGAATTAGGAACAATTTCTGTGCAGAGAGGGGGTTGATTAACCAGCTCCATGCCAACACCATGGGAATTAATGAGCTGCTCACCTCCATGACCATGAGCATGTAAATTTGCAACTTCAACCCCAACTGGTTGCAAATGAACAGGCTCTAAATTGCCATGCTGTAGATGCACAAGTTCAGAAGAAGTGACAGCCTGTGGATGCACCACCAACTCCATGGTGGTGGCCGGATGCGAAACAACAAGCTCGGCACTGGTTCCCTGTGGATGCTCAAATTCTGAAGTGAAATTATTATGGGATTGCATAAGAGGCTGTGAATCCATAAGATCTGAAGTCATAGGCTGTGAATCCATAGGATCTGAAGTCATAGGCTGTGAATCAATGTTTTCTGAAGTCATAGGCTGTGAATCCATGTTTTCTGAACTGACAGTCTGTTCATGCATTGGCTCTGAACTCACAGGCAGATGAACATGCCCTGCATTGAGTAATTGTGGATGCACATCCTCTGATCCGACCTGCGGAGAATATACCACCTCCTCACCAAGAGGTTCAGGATGAGCAAGTTCGCAACTCACATGTTCTTCAACTACAGGTTGTGAGTTGGCTCGTTCTGGTTTAACCATCACAGAACTCTCTGCTCCTGAAGTTGCAAACTCTGGCTGCGCTGTTTCCTGTGCATCAGCTTGTTCTGAATCTATCATTTCATTATTTTCATCAATAGAACCAAAAGGGTGAACCACCTCCTCCCCTACAGGCAAATGATGAAATTCAGCACTAACTGGCGGAGGGGCTTGAACTGGTTGCTGCGAATCCACTTGTTCGGCACTCACACTTACAGATTGCGAGTGGACAACCTCTGAATTGACTGATTGCGGATGGACATCCTCCGAACTTGCAGCTGGAAGATGTACAGCATCCTCACAGGGTGGCTCTGGATGATCAAGCTCCACACTTGAATGTTCTAACTCAACCTGGTCACCAGCGTTGGGTGGATGTGGATCAACTTGTTTATCCACAGATTGCAAGTTAGAAACGTCTGTAACCATTGGCTCGGGTTGATCTTGTACTGGTTTTACCTTCACAGACTGATCAGTTAATGAATTCGGAAAATCTGAATCTGTGACCTGAGCATCAGCCTGTACTATTTCATTGTTTTCATCAGCCATTGTCATACTGCAATAGACACCAGAACCTGTAATGTGTACTGAAATAAGGTAGTCTTAGCAGAAATTACAGATAACTTTCATATAACAACATAGCAAATTAACATAATAGGAAAACAAAAGTATATGGGTCAATCTTTAAGGGACGGATCAAATATAAATCTCATCTTCATACTTATACACCATGAACTCCTGAGGTGCTCACTAGAATAATCAGACGGCCCTCGGGTGCACTTTATTTTGTTACACAATTTCAAAACATACTTTTCACTTTTAACTCTTTAACTATAGCATACAGAAAATATGTAGCCTCTAATAAACAAATAAAAAATAAATAAAAGAGAGGAGTATATACTATAATCCTATCTGTTTTAGAGGCTACGTTTAACCAAACACTATGAGAGCTTTTTTGGAAACATAGCAACTAAAACAAGACATTTTCCATCTACATGTTTACGTTCAATTGCTCCGAAATTGAGCATAGGAAATCACAGCAAATGGCTTCGAATTTGTGGCATTTTAACTTTCATGTTAAAAATTAAGTCTCTTGCACATCATTTCGCATCTATATCCAAACTTAATGATAAATTACACATTATCTTTGATCTACACTAACAAACAACATCCTGATTTCAATGACTTGCATAGTTATACAGGCTATAGCTTGTTCAGTTACATGTACATCAAAGGAAGTATAATCTTCTATGAATTCTTAATAACAATGAAAATATATTTCCTAGGAAATGTTAAAGTTTGTTTGGTTAGATATGGAAATTTAGGATACCCATGGAAATTTTCACTTACCTAGGGGAAACTAGGTAAGTTAATTCCTACATCTTGTACAAAGTAAATTATCATAAAAATTTGTATTTCCCACATTATTGTCAACCAAACACAAACATGATAGCATTATTATTATGATAATCAAACAATAGTTAAAATAGAGACATACTTCCTCCGTTCCGAAAAAAATGCCACAAACTTATTTGCACGCATTTTAAGGAAGAGATTTAAAGGTCTAAATGATCAAATTAATATATGTAATTTTAAGACAAGTAACCTATAATATCATTCTTACTTGTGTTAAAATTATTTTGATTAATTTGCTCATTTACACCCTTAAATAACTTTCTTAAAATGCGTGCAAAATGGTTTGTTGCGTTTTTTTTGGAACGGAGGAAGTATATAGGTCCTATTTTTTTGGACTTTTTATGAAATTTCAATTCAATACACTTCAAACAAGAAAAGTTCAGTTCAATACCAGGTGAGTCTAGAATTTAACTTAATTCACAATTTCGAGTTCAGCATAACTTAATTCACAAATTCGAGTTCAGCATAACTTAATTTAGTCAAAAAATAAAAAGTACCATAGTCTTTCCAACTTATGGACCACCTCAAACATGATATACTCTGTTGCAAAAGTAGGGAAAATAAAATAATAAGCAGGCCCAATAAAGTGAGCCCATCAAGTGAGTAAAAATATGGAGACAGGGACAAAATGGTCATTTCAATCCACAAGGTTTTCAGCCCAAAAACTTTATGGGCTATCAAAACATCGTCAAATAAAGATCGAACCGTGGTTTTTTAGGGTTCGTGAGTTGTATACTATGTCTTCAATTTGAACAAGATTCAACTTTGGGCTCTTTCCAGAAACAAACCATTATTTTTGGTTTTGAGGAAAGGAATCAAACTAAGAATTAATAACGGAACACACAATAAGACTGGCAGACAGACACCACACAGATGCATCGCATAAACTAAGCCCAGATGGAAATTGACCAAAAACAATCGAATCAAATTAACCAAAAGCAGACGAAACCCAACAAAATTCAAATTAATTGAAAGAGATCTAACAAATTGGAGCCAAAATTCAAACGCACAAAAAAAAAACCCAAAAACGGAGGCTCATCTCACCAATTCATGATGAATATCGAATCAAAATGTTCAATATAACTTGAAGTATTTCATTATGTCGAAGCATGAATTCTGCTTATGCCCCAAAAAACAAAACAATTAACAAATGATTTCACCATCACAAGTGATTTATTCAAACAAAGACTGTAATGCAATAAACTAAATAACTAATGACTAATTTCATAGTGGTATTGAACATAATCGACCCAAAACAGCAATTCAATAAATTCGTGAAATCCAAGACAAGAAGAGGGGAACAGAATAAAAGAGAAAGGGTTAAGAAATTCATTACCCAGAAAAGAAAGAGGACCAAATCGATAGGCTCAAAGAAATGAATCGAATCTGCAACTGGGCTGGAACAAAAGAGTTCAGACTTCAGACCCACAAAGCCAGCAACATTTTTTTTTTATCAAATCCAATGGAATCAATGAGTTATAGAGATTATACTCTTTGATCCAACTAAGAGAAATTGAATCGAAAAAAGAAAAAGAAAGATTTGATGGAGTTGCTAAAATAGAGACGTATAAATTGTTCCGACTTATGGGCCACCTCAAAGATGAAATAACCCTGTTGCTGCTATACACGAAAAAAAATTAAAATAATGAATATTCGAATAAGACGGCCCAGTAAACCCTAAACTAAGCCCATCAAGGGGAAGAAAGATGGAGATAAGGGGCAAAATTGTCATTTTCATTTACAGTGTTTTTTTTAGCCCTTAAAGTTTGTGGGCTGTTGAACATAACCATCGTCAAATAAAGGTGGAACTCTTTTTTTTTAATGGGTTCAAGAGTTTTTATTTTGGCAAAGATAGGTTCAAGAGTTGCTATTGGTAATTTGGTATATATATTACCACTTCAAAAAATTTCAAACTACTTTGGGCTCTTTTAGGTAACACCTTTATTTTAGATATTCTTCTATACATCTGGATGTATGCATTCAAAGGTCATTTTACTCATTTTATGGTGATTTTACTCATTTTATGGTGATTTTACTCATTTTATATATATTTTTTGATCATTCTTAAAATTTTAAATGAGCAAAATTATTTAAAATGAGCAATAAAACACCTTAGATGTACGTAGCTATATGTACATCCGGATGTATAGATCCATTGCCCTTATTTTACAAACATACTAGTTTTTTATACACACAATGCGTGCGATAATATTAAAATATTCGCTAAAAACAGTAACTTGATAATATAATTAATAAGTTCTCACATAGTAAGTATATTGCAAATTGAGTAAATAATTTATTTCTATAAAAGGTTTTTTATTTATTAATAAGTTATGAGTGTTGAAAGAATTTGAATAATACAAAATTACAATTAAATGGTACTCACAATTCTTTAATTGTGATTACGTATTTTAACTAAAGCTATTAATGATTTCAAAAATCAAATATCTTTATGGATGATTTTAATATACAAAATAGTTAATCCCCGTGCAATACACGACTTAAATTTTTAAAAACACAAGAACAAAATATTCACAAATCAAACGTGAGAATCCTAAAATTAAAATAAAATAGTAGGTCCAAAGAAACGTTTACCAACAAAGTCATATTGAAATTGAAGTGCAATGAAAACCCACTTTTAAAATCCTAATCTAACAAAATGGAAAATCATTACTTGAAACTTATCACAACATTTCATCACCAAGGCTTCGTTTACTAGAGTGTAAAATGTATAAATGTAAAATTTGGAGTGAAAACTCATTTTACACCACAATGCAAACATTTTCCTCCAAATTTGGGAGTAAAGTGTATTTTCCGTGCAAGTAAACATTGGAAAATTTCTATGAAAATGAGTTTTCCAACGTAAAATGTTTTTCATGGAAAATCATTTTACAACGAAAATGTTTTACACCCAAGTAAATGCAAGCAATGCAATCAACTGACTCTGATTATCACGAAAAACAAGAAAACCAAAACCATTAGTAGCCTAGATTTCAAACACTAATTCTGATTATCACCATTTTCTGAAGAAAAAAAAACAAAAAAAAAAAAAAAACTTTGGAACAAATCTTACCCAAAGCTAAATCAAATGACAAAGAGTAACCAAAATTTAAAATAATAATAATAATAATAATACAGATACGAAATGTATGTATACTTTTTGAATGTGATCAAGGATTTCTTCATCTGTTATCATTTTCCCAACACTAAAAATTGGGTATAGAAATGAGCAAGCAAAACCAAAATAGTCTCAAATTCACTCATAATAATACAAAGCTATTATAAAAAATAATGAGTAGAGTAACCTATAGCTACCATCTATGAACCATTGCATCAACCATCAAATGATATTTAAGCTTCGAAAGTATTTTATTTAGTTAATTAGAGGTTTATTAAAAAAAGAAATTTCCATGGTGTTACACTTGTTTAGGTAGTCTCTATGATTTCTAAGCTATTCGAAAGAGGTTTAGGAATCTCGAGAGTGAATTAGGATTCAGTTTTCCCCTTACATGAGTGAGAGAGATTGGTAATTCCAATTGCTCTAAGTTGATTATAATTCATGAAATCTAATTCATAGGCTTTTATTACTTTTTTTTTTCCAATTCCTTTTTTTTATTTTACAATTTTGATTTTAATCCACCAATAATAGAACTTTGATTCGCTAGATTCTTTTAAAAATCAATTTCAATCTACTTACTTCCTCGTGGATTGACCCTAGCTCGACTAATATTACATATCATTTGTGTATTATTAGTTAGGTATTATAAATTTATTTGGGATATGATACGAGAAGGGTCACATCACCTTAGGAGCAAATCACTCATCCGTAGTTAACATTCTTAACATACTCAATATGACTGATCGATTTTGACCTACCATCGAAAATGACTTAATCGATTTTGACTTGGATATTTTAGTTACAACATGTGAAAAACCATTTATGTTATGTAATGATTACAACTTGAAAAAACCTTTTTAGATTGATCGTGTTTAACCTAGTACAGATAATGACCCAATGTATTATGTGTGGTATCTTAAAGTAATTTTTTTAATTCATTATTTTTTTTGTATTTTTTTAATCAAATTTAGTGTGCTTAAAGGTTATTTATCACCCAAATTCATGCTCACAGTGAAGCCTAAGTGGTTAGGCTGGTAGGTTAGTGGTGCTTGGTTAGAACTTAGAGAAGTAGGTTCTTAGAAGGGTATGTTAGTGATAGTGGTGGATTGGTGGTTGGGGGGGGGGGGGGTAGAGGGGACGGTTTAATTAATTAATCTTAAATTAGTAATTAATAAATCTAATGTTATAATTATTTAAATGTATAATTTTAATTAACATGTTAAATCGGCTTTATAAATAACATTAACAAGGAAATAATCTTTATTCCTCCATGAAGTAGTTAATTACTCCGTATAAAACCTCTACTAATAATCATACTTATAAAAAGTATACTCTCTTAGTAAGCATTAGATGATAAATAAACAATGTACATAAAGCAAAATAAACCACATGCATTTGTCTATTGATTCCCATCAATAAAAATTAATGTATTGTAACATACAAAAATTAACCAACCCATTTCATAAATAATAAAATTATTTACCCATTAGCATTATTTCCATGCTAAATTATATGATTGTACCAATCAACTTCATGGGCATAAATTCAACCATCAATAAACTTTATCATATTCATCATGATTTTCCCAAAGAATGAAAAAAATTTCTCCATTTATATACATGATATCATGAAAGACAAAGTCCTCAATAATTTCAAAATAATCCCAAATTGGTTCCATGTATAAGAATTTAAAAAGGACCATATATACAAATTTTGACAAACAAATAAATATTGTCATCAAATTTGCTACATATATGCACTTATACAACCAAATTGAACATAAACAAGATAATCTTTATATATGAATAAATTATCATAAAATTACTATCGTGTTTACCATACCCCGATTAATAAAATGGGTATATACCGATTATATGACATTGAAATTATTAAATACAATGATAGTAATAAGCTTTATACATGCATGAACAATGGAATTTAATCCATCAAAACAAAAAAAAAATATATAACAAGAAACTTCTTACTTGAAATTTCTTCACCGCATGAAGTACCCTTGAATATCTTCCTACTTCAAGACATCAATAAAAATGATCTTTCCTTGCAACACCACACTAGTAAAAAAATTAGTATTTGTAACTGCGTATTTGCATCGTGCCTACTCATGTACGATCCAAATAACAGGTATTTGTATCGTGCCTTATTATGCATGATCCAAATAATGTTGTATTTGCATCGTGCCTTGAAGGCACGATCTAAATAATGCACTATTTGCATCGTGCGTTAAAGGCACGATCCAAATAATACACTATTTGCATCGTGCATTAAAAGCACGATCCAAATAATGCACTATTTGGATCGTGCCTTAGAGGCATGATACAAATATGCATTATTTGTATCGTGCATAATAAGGCACGATACAAAATGTTTTGGTAAAAATCAGAATTTTTCCCCCTTCTCTAATTCATTCACTACTCTAATTCTTTCACTGCTCTTCCTTCACAGTCGAAACTTCACAGTACAAGCCCTAAAAACTTCTGCCTTCGCTGCCCCAACCGCCACCACCAGCAGCCGCACCAAACCCGCCACCACCAGCAGCCACTGTTGTTCGTTGCGTTCGTTCTCTGCCTTCCCTGCCTTCGTTCGCTGCTCTCTG
The DNA here is from genome assembly GCA_951394345.1 of Salicornia ramosissima. Lineage (NCBI taxonomy): Eukaryota > Viridiplantae > Streptophyta > Magnoliopsida > Caryophyllales > Amaranthaceae > Salicornia > Salicornia ramosissima. Next base: position 13,548,846 of record OX596233.1, on the reverse strand, counting down.
TTGCTCGACCCCTGCCTTCGTTCGCTGCGCTCTGTTGCCTTCGTTGCTCTTTGCCTCTGCTGCAAGTGAGCCGCCACTAGTCACCGACATCTCACCACCACTAGTTAGTTACTGTCTTGCTTACTCCGACCACCACAAGTTGAGGTATTATTCTATTTTTTTTTTTTTATTTCTTTTAAATTAGTTGATAGTTATTGTTTTTTGGTATTAAATTTGTTTGAATCTTTGGTTGTTATTGTTAATTTAGGGTTCAATTTTGATGAGAAACGATTAAGATTCACTTTTATTATGTTTTTTACATGAAAAGTGACATTTCTAGTTCATGCCTACAACATGTTTGTCAAAATGCTTGAATGATAATTAGTATATTATTTGCTAATTTTTATGGGAAATAAAGACAATTAAGAAAAGCTTATTTAAAATATTAAATCTTATATTTTTGAAGTTCAAAATGTACATAACCATGATTGATTTTTGAAGTTCATAATATATATAGTCATATTTAATCTTTGAAGTTCATAATGTACATAAGAATGGTTGTTTTCAAAGTTGTTTTCTTATTTCTTTTTCTGTAAAAATGTTCTCTGGTTGAAGAAATAATTGCATTGATGAATATGGATATGTCGTTAGTTAGGTGCAAATTGAAAAGAAATCATTTTGATTTTTAAAAGTTATATTGTTTCAAACTTATATAATCAGTGATGAAGTTTTGTTGAAGATTCTTAATCTTCCTGTACTGGTGATTCTGGATGAAGCATATATTGAGTTTTCAGGGCTGGAATCTCGAATGAAATGGGCGAAGCAACGTGAGAATTTGATTGTTCTTCGGACCTTTAGCAAAAGGGCTGGTATGATGCTGATTTATTTTTTGCATGTATTTTACCCTTATGACTGTAGAAGGAATTTTTTTTTTTTCTGATGTTGAAACTGAAGCCAAGTAATAATACATATATCACTTCCAATGTGTAAACAGTCATATTTTCTCTGTATGTTGAAATGACATTGTAGTCAAATTAAAATGTTATAAATTAGACTTCATTGTTACACTCTCAAGTATATTGAACATTATAGACCTAGGGTTTGGAAGACAACATGGGAGCACGTTTTTATTTTAGTTTTTGCCCTCTTATGCTCAAGTGAATTTTTAGTTTATGATATGTTGTTTGGTATGTCAACAGGTTTAGCTGGCCTTAGGGTGGGATATGGAGCATTTCCTTCTAGTATTATCGAATACCTTTGGAGAGCAAAGCAGCCATATAATGTATCTGTAGCTGCTGAATTAGCTGCTTGTGCTGCATTGCAGAATCCTACTTATCTAGAAGTAAAGTTTGAGTTTTCTTTCCTTTGGCTTTCTTATTCATTTTCTGTCCAATTACTAGAGCTCTGTGTTCAATATAATTTTTCTAATAGTTGTCTCTCTACCAGAATGTCAAAGAGGCTTTAGTTAAAGAGCGTGAGAAGCTTTTCAAGCTTTTGCTGTAAGTGCCATTTCTTAAACCATTTCCAAGCTACTCTAACTTTATTCTATGTGAGGTCACCTCTGGAATGGATGCCAAGAAGCTCAAGGTACTATCAAAATGACCATCGTTTGTTTAGATTTGGTTAGAAGATGTGAAAATGTTTGCTTGGAGCTTTATAGTAACTGTATCTTGTTTATGATTCCTAACAATAGGCCCACATTTCTACTTTAGGCCATCCTGACTCTTAAAATAGGGAGTTGAAATTTCAATTTCCCAATAACAAGGCAATTGCGATACTGTTAAATGTGGAAATGGGATTGAAAACCACCCAAAAATAGCCAAAAACGATCCATTCTACTTGTTAGTGTTCCAAAATGACCTCTTATTGCATACAAGATGCAAATGAGTTATAGAATGCTTAAATAAATGTTTTAGTACATAGATAAGGCTTAAAAACATGAAATATGTTGATTACTATGGAAATGTGAACGGGAACACCCAAAATTTAGCAAAAAGCTATGACATATTTCACTACTTGTCGTTCCAATGTTTTATTATTTCAAATATTATATTGTGATTATCATGTTGTTTAATTTGATTTGGTTTACAATATTTTGAAGGAGTTTGTTGGAAGATCTGACCCGTACACTAAATCGGAGATTGATGAAGTTCGGGAGCAATGGGCGAGGTTCTTTCGGCCCTTTATGTTGAAATGATGATCTGATAATTTGTAGAATTGTGTTTTTATTTGTATGTATGCGTCTATGTATTATCGTTGACAACTTATTGGACCTTTGAGGTGTATACTATATTCGAAATACATTTTTGTAAAGAATTAATATGTTTGTATGTAGTATATTTATATTATATACATTTCGATCAATTCATCGATCCTTGGCGCGCGGCTCATTCCTAGGCGGCCTACGTATACGTACTGTACTGTATGATTCAATGATAATTATATATAATTGATTAATTTGTACATTTTAATATATAATTCAATGATAATTATATATAATATAAAAAATTTAAAAATAATCCAATTAAAACAATTGGACTCATTTGCATCGTGCCTTCAATGGCATGATCCAAATAACTATCTTATTTGTATCGTGCCTTCAAATGCATGATGCAAATAAATGATTTATTTGCATCATGCCTTCAAAGGCACGATACAAATAAATCAACATTTTGTTGCCAATAGGTTATGTATTTGCATCGTGCCTTAAAATGCACGATACAAATAGGTCACTTAATTGTATCGTGCATTTTAAGGCACGATGCAAATAAGTATTATTTGGATCGTGCCTAAGGCACGATGCAAATACTGTCTTTATTTGTAACTGCTTTATTTGTAACTGCAAATGCACGATACTAATAGCTTGAAATGCACGATGCAAATAGCCTTTTTTCTACTAGTGCCACTTGCAACCGAACATCTTCATCTTGTAAACTTCAAAGTGAACCTTCTTTTCCAACGCTGAATCTTAGAGGGTAGACATCTTTTTAAAAATTCGATTAGAAGCTTGTTAGAACTTAGTCGCGGAAATGTATGATGTAAATTCTCCAAGGCGTGGAATCTACACTTTCCTTCTAATCGAATTCGCCCCTTAGATCAACGGGTTACCACGAACGATTACTGAGATACAATGGAGAAAAGAACCCTACACTCTATGTGATCTCAATAGTATAGAAACAAAAGGACTTGTATTTATTTGTGTTTAAACGCACTTAGTAAAATTAGCTAGATATTACCAAGTGCTAACAAGTTGTAGTGAGTATAAGAATTTCAGAATTTCTTGTGATTCTTGTGTTTTGCAATGAAAAAATACATGCCTATTTATAGGCACTAAAGCAAGTGAAAAGCTCAGAAAATTCTGAGTTTATTTCACACATTAAACCAATTCAATTTCAGAAGTTAAGTGTGGCTTGGATCAAGGAATGGAATAGAGATTATTCCATCAACAATGCAAGCCCTTAATCTCCTTATTAAATATGGTCTAATCCACATTTACATCAGTATTGAAGCTCAATAGACAATCTTAAATACGTAAAAGAATCCTAGGAAAAGAATCCAAGAATTCGAACAAACCATTCGAATTTCCAGAGACTTTTTCGCGGGGTGCGAAAAACCCGTCGCGGGGTGCGAGAGATTTCTCGCAGGGTGCGAGCACTGGGCAGTATTTGCCCAGATTTCCAGTAAGTTTTCGCGGGGTGTGAAAACTTCCTCGCGGGTTGCTAAATGCTCTCTGCCTCTTGGGTTCTTTTGACTAGCTTACTTAACTATTGTCCAATGCCTTAGCCCATTTATTCATAAATGTTCCAACATTGCCAACTAACTAATTTTGTTAGTGGTTGTTACTTCCAATAAGGCAGCTTCCTGCCAAAAGCTAATGTTCATCTTCTATTTCTTCTCTGCATTTTCTCTATAATTTCGACGAAATTCATCATGTTATCAAAGCTTTCCTAAAATCACTCGTTTTTTTATTTCTTTTTTTCTCTGCTAAAATTCATCTTTCAAATGTCCAAAATTCTTCAAATTTGTTCTTGAATTTCCTTACTGAAAACTCCAAATCCCTAAATCTAAACAAAAATGGTGTGAGATAGGAGTTCAAATCCCCCTAATTTTCCACTAAATCAAAATCCTTCAAGAAAATACTAAATTCATCCCAACGATTCAAATGTGCAGTAGCTAGTTTCTTTCAAGTTTGTTGGAACTAGTTTTAATGATTGGAAACGCTCAATGCTGATCACACTCTCTACGAAAAACAAGGTTGGGTTTGTTAATGGTTCAATTCTTGAACCTGATGCTGAAAAAGATCCATTGGAGCGAGTATGAAGCGTGGGAGTGCCGCAATGATCTTGTCATCTCATGGATTCTCTTCAATTTGGATCCCAAGGTTGCTAAAAGTGTTTTACATATTCGTTCAGCTCGAGATATGTGGAAAGATTTGTGTGATCCATTCGGGTTTGCTAATCTAACGCAAATCTATGAATTAGAACAAAAACTTGGTAAATTGTGTCAAGGTCCTATGACTGTTATAGATTTCTTTACTGATGTATATTAATTCTAATTGAGATGAATTGAATGATGCTGACCTGATTCCTTCTTGTTCTTGCAACAAATGTACTTGTGATTTGTTTAAATGAATTCTGGATAGGGGGTTAAGGCTAAGATTGCTTCGTTTTATGAGGAAACTAAATGAACAATTCAGTACAATTAGAGGTGATATTCTAATGATGACACCATTACCAGATATAAATCAAGTTTATAAGATTTTTGTGCAAGAAGAGAATCACAAAGTGGTGTCTAAACAACATGATTTTGGTGTCTCAAATGAGTCTATGGGTTTACTAGCTGATAAAAGCCTTTTGCTAAGCCTAATAATGTGTATATAAGGCCTAGGATTGCTAATTCTAGTATTGTTATTCCTAAGAGTTATGTTGGGATTAAGAGGCCCAATTCTAGCTTGTATTGTACACATTGTAGAATCCCAGGGCATAGTTATGAGAGGTATTTTAAGGTACATGGGTATCCTCCTAGTTTTAAGCCATACAAAGATAGATAGGTTGATATCTATTCTCATGTACAAAAATTCAAGTGTGAGGAAGTAGACTATAATGCAGAAATTACTGATGGTTCAGAGAAGGCTATGGTTCCTTTCACTAATGAGCAGAACAACTATTTGATGACTTTAATGCAACAAAATAGTTCCGTGAGCACTGAATAGAATGATGATCACAATGTTGAGTCATTGGTCAAGCATTGCTGGCTAGTAAGTTCTGTCTTTACTCAAGTACTAAATTTTCTTGGTTGATTGATAGTGGTGCTAGTGACCATATATGCTGTGATTTTAATGTATTTGCTTCTTTTCAAACTAATATTAACAATCATAATTATATAACTATTCCAGATGGTAGGAAGGTTAAGGTTGAAAATGTTGGAAATGTAGTTCTTGATGATGGTATAGTTTTGTATAGAGTTTTATTTGTTCCAGAATTTAAATTTAATCTAATTTCAATTCATAAACTTTGTCAAGATTTGGGATGTAATATTGCTTTTGACAAAGGGAATTGTTACATTCAGGCCCTTGCTCAGAGAAAGACTCCTCATCTTCTTAGTAGGGAGAGGAAAGGTTTATACCAAGCAAACCTCTAAAGAGAGGACTTATTTTGCTGATCCTTTGATTCCTCAGGTTCAATCTTGTTTTTCTGCATTTAAGAGTTGGGCATTTGCCTAATTGTAACGACCCGACTTTTCTAGGCTGTCGATTTACGAAGGAAATCGACAAATGGATCATTACCAACATAACATCTAACATTAATATTATAATTAAAATCTAAATTTCCTTTTATTAACTAAATACTGAAATAATAATCCCAAAAGTGAATAAATAAATACTAAATTACATAATTAAACGAAGTCTATCCCAACAGGTTGGGAACGGCTAACTAATAAATAAAAGGAAATACTTAAAACAAACTACGGTTGCTCTAAACCACTCGAAAACACACAGCCCGAGCCAACATATGCCCATTCTAAGCCTCAGCATCATCACCTGAAATGGGGGGGTCCACCGTCAGTGGCGAGTAACTAGGCTGTCCCGCTTAAATGAGGGACCGTTAATCATATAATAGCATAGAATCAAACGAGGAAATCATACAAAATACTTACAAAATACGTAGAAAAATACGTACACAAATACATATGGAATACGTACAAAGTACGTACGAAATACGTATACAATACGTATACAATACCTGCAGAATACGGTTAGGAATACGTACAAAATACGTATACAATACAGATACAAATACGTACAAAATACGAGTACAAATACGTACAACATACAAATACAGATACGTACAATATACAAATACAGATACGTACAACATACAAATACAGACACATACAACATACAAATACTAATACGTACAACATACATATACTCAGAAATACACTAATAAAATACAGACTTACCAGACGTATGCAGCGGAAGACTTAATATTACCGAAACAATACATATATACACGAAAATACACATATACACATAACCCTTCCCGTGAACTATTAATTTATCATATTTTACCCTTAAACCCTCTTTTAACCTTCTTATCGGACCGGTCATAATGCTCGTTGTGGATCCCGTGTGCACCACAACTTTCCTAAAACATGCCGGGGTGAACTCGTGTATTCAACCCGTAGCCCTCCTTTGCAAGAACTAAGCCCAAGCTATGGCCATAACCCCTAAATAGCAGCTCGTGTACTACTACTTAGACGACTACATATCTTAAGATCCAAAACTGCCCAGAGACCGCAGTAGGGCAGTGGCTTCGACTTAACCCGATCTGATGACTCGTGTATCATCAAATGGGCGTCCTTATCGTATCTTGTCTTTTCTAAAGGCCATCGTGAGACCACTAATTAACAAGCAAATATCTAAAGGCCATCTTGAGATCACTAATTCATATCATATCTTATTTCTTTCCTTCTTATTCATATTGTTACTTTCCTTCATATTACAACTTATCCCTATTAATTCCTTTTAATTCCTTTAAATTATATTAATTACTAAAATTACTTTCTAATATTATCACCAGTCAAAAATTAAATTAAAATTGATCAAAACAAATGTGACCCACTCGACATTTTTGGGTTTTAAATAATAATTAAATAAATTCATTAAATTATCATATAAACACTTTATTAAATCACATAAAATAACAAGTATCAACATATTTTACCTAAAACATGATAAAAATCCTATTTTTTTTATAATTTGAGCCACTCGACATTTTATACATAAATAACCAAAACTTACACTTTAAATTAATTAAATACAATTATCATAATTAATTAAATAAACTTAACAATAATAATTAAAATCATAATTGAACATAAAATTATCAAGATTAGACTAAAATCAAGATCAAAATCAATCTCTTAACATGCATAAACCACACGGCTTTTTGGCATAATAAACATGTCAAGAACAACTTTCAAGAATTTATATTAACATGATTAATTTAAAGATTACTAAAGATTAAATTAAAGATTTACAATACTAACTCAAGATTTAACAAGATTAATCAAGAAAAAAAATCAGATTTTTAATCCCTTCTTAATACTTAAGGCACTCGACATTTTCAGATTATTATGAACAAAATAATTCTTTTTAATTCAAGATTTTAAAATAGCAAATTAAACATTAAAGATCAACCTATTAATTCAAGAAAATAGCATAAAAATAATTATATCATCCCATAAGGCACTCGACTTTCACGAAACAAAACAAGAACAAGAATCTACAATTTCTTACAATTGTTCATCACAATTAATCCATTAATTAAATTAATTCATGCATATAATTATTTAAACCAATTAAGATTCATAAAGATTACATAAAAATATCAAGACAAATAACATATTAAACATATCATATACCCGAAATTCCTAGGTAATCATGATACTAATCCTATCAATTTTCCTAGCTTAATCCTAATTAACTATATAATTAACTTGTACCAAATTTAAATGAGATAGTCTAGTTACCTTAAATCGCAAGAAAATCCAAGAAAATTACCCCTTTTTGGAATTGAATATACACGGCCAACAAGAAGAGGAAACTGTAGGTTTTTTTTTTTTGAGAGCTTTTAAAATTAGGTAAAGAATTGTAATGTTGTTCCAAATTAACTATAAGGAACAAAATAAATCAAATAAAATGGAGAAAAAGAGGGGGAAGCCGTGAGGAAAGGGAGAGATAATAGGGAGGTTGAGCTTTTTAGGATGACTTAGTTTAGAGGGTTAGACTAGGTTTTACAAATTCAAAATGTTTTAAAATACTATTAATTAAATAAAAATTAAAATTACTTAATTAATAATAAATTAGGAAGGAAAATTAATCCTATCCCATACATAAGGGCCGGCCAAGAGGATCAAAGGGATTGGGTCATCGGCCCAATTTCGAGATAAGATAACGAAATAAAATAAAACAGTCCAAATATTCGGGCCTTTTGGACTTAGAATATAAATAAACCGCGAAATTTTCTGGCCCCAAATTTCGGGTTATTACACTAATAGCCATCTAAAGTTTCTTTGATTGCCTTGTGGCACTAATAAAGATTTTAAGGACACAATTTGTCAGATTTGTCCGGCTGCTAAAAAATCTAGGAATTCTTTTCCTCTAAGCTCAATAAATCTAAGTTTCCTTTTCAATTGATACATATTGATGTATGGGTTCCTTATAAGGATCTTACCTATAATGGTTGTAATCAATTTTTGACAATAGTGGATGATTTTTCAAGATTTACTTGGATACATCTTCTTAAACCTAAGTATGAGGTTGTTGATATTTTTACTCAATTTATGCATTATGTTGCTACTCATTTTCAAGCTAAAATTATGATTGTTAGATTAAATAATGCTAAGGAATTAGTTGGAGGTAATATGAAGAGATTGTTTTTAAAACATGGTATTGTTTCTCAATCTAGTTGTAGTGATACCTAGGGGTGCTAATCGAGCTAAGAATCACATGAGCTACTCGATCTCGACTCGGTCAAAGCTTGACTCGATCGAGCTCGAGCTCGAGATCGACTGATCGAGATAGTAACGAGCCGAGTCGAGCAACAATAAACTCGACTCGATAAGCTCGCGAGACTCAATAATATATACATATATATATAAACCAAATGCCTCTTTTTAAAAAAAAATTAAATGAATTCCATTGCTGAGATCCAATTGTGTAGCCCAAGATCCAAAAGTCTAAAAAAAAAACTGCTATTACATTATCCCTCACCAACCCTTAACCCTAATTACATCTTTCTCACCCTCTATCAGTCGTTTCCCTCACCATTCACAAACTCCAAGCTCTCACTCACCTAGTCACCCTTTTCTGTTGTTCCTCCATTAAAAGCTTGAAGCCAAGGTCGACGTGTCGCCTGCTCATCGTTCCACATGCTCGTCGTGCCGTTGCGCAATGTGCCGCCGCTGATCGCACTACTGCTACTACCGCCTTTCGTTCGCTACTGCTGCCTTTCGTTTGTTGCTACTCGTCGTGTCGTACTGCTGCCTTTCGTACCTTTTGTTTTAATCTTTCTTTGTTTTATTTTTCCTCTGTATTTTTGTTTTTGATGTTTTATTTTTTTTATTATAATTTATATGTTGGTGTTCTTTAAGTTTTTATTAGATTATATCATTTTTAATTTTCTGTTTTGTTGAATTATTGAATATAATTAAGGTTTTTATTACCTTTTTTTTATTTTATTTATATCATTATTCATTAGGGTTTTTATTACTATTTTTGATTTAGTTAATATAATTAGGGTTTTATTTTTGTTTTTTGATTTGGTTTTGAACTTTTGATAATATAGGTTTTCATACAATTTGAAGCAATGATACTTGTGATATTCTGTTGTTGTTGTTGTTTGTTAATCGTGTTTCGAGTCGAGTTTCGAGCCGAGCTCTAGTTTTGAGCATTTTTGAGTCGAGTTTGAAAAATTCCTAACGAGTCGAGTTCGAGCTTGGTTTTTGGTACTCGTTAGTTATCGAGCTCGAGTTCGAGTATTTTTATTGAGTTTAATTTGAATCGAGTATAGCAAAACTCGAGCTCGACTCGCTCAATAAGCACCCCTAGTGATACCCCTCAACAAAATGGTGTTGTTGAGAAGAAACATAGACATTTATTTGAGACTACTAGGGCTCTAAGTTTTCAATTTAATGTTCCTAAGAAATATTGGGCTTAAGTGGTGCTTTGTGCTTCATATCTTATTAACATGATGCCTTTAAGAGTTTTAGATCATAAGTCACCCTATGAAAAATGCATGGTTTCAAGCCTTCTCTTTTACATTTAAAAACATTTGGGTGCTTATTCTATGTTTCAACTACTAAAATTCATAGGACAAAGCTTGATCCAAGGGCTATTCCTTTTGTATTTTTAGGATATTCTTCTGTTAAAAAAGGATATAAAGTATTTAGATAGTTTCAAAATAACAGTTTCTAGGGATGTTATTTTTCATGAATCTCATTTTCTTTTTCATTTGCAAAATTCTCATTATGATTTTATTTTTCCAAAACATATTTTTATTCCTTCTGAAACATCCATTACAAGTGGATGTGATATTCTTGAAAATTCCTTCTTAAATGTTTGTTTCTAATCAACTAAATTCAGAATAGAGTTCTGCATCTGACAATTCTGCTCAGAATAGTTTTTTTTTTTGTCAAGATTATGCTAATAATCAAACAATAACTTATGATTCTAATGAGGTTGTGAATCAGCAGCTACAGAGGACAGATAGGGTTAAGAAGCCTCCTGCTTATTTAGGAGATTATCATTGCTATTCTAGTTTTTCTAACTCTATTACTAAGCATTGGTGTAATCTAGTTTTAGCTAAGTCTGTTGCTTCTATGGTTAAGCCAGTAGTATACTTTGAACCATAGTCTTTTGCTCAAGCTTCCTTGTTACTTGAATGTAGTGATCGAGACGGACCGATTCCTGATGGATCCAGATCCGTTTTTCTCCTTAGATCCAGATCCGATGGATCCACAGAATGAGGATCCAGATCCTCTTATATTATACTTACTAAGTGAGATAATTAAAACTTTTAATGCACTAAAATTGTCATTTCATCACATACACAATTAATATGTAAATTAAAACCGACTATTGACTTAGTACTAACAAACTAACATCATCAACATCCTAAAATTCATACATTACATAATCAACTTGGATAATGAACTATTTAGGATTTGGAGTATTGGGCATTTGGGTTGTATAACTTATAAGACTATCATTAATTTAACATATGTTTTATTAAAAAACAGATCTGCGCATCTTGCGGATCCTAAAGCGGATCTATAAACAAGATCCATATCCAGTTCCGCATTTTCCCATAGAATCCGTTTCTAATCCGGATCCGCGCGGAACCAAAATATGAAGATCCAAATTCTCAAAAACGGATATTGTAATAACCCGAAATTTAGGGCCAGAAAATTTCGCGGTTATTAATATTATTTTATTATTCTTAGTCCAAAAGGCCCGTATATTTGGACTGTGTATTTTTATTTCGTCAATTTTTATCCGAGAACCGGGTCCCATGACCCATATCCTCTCTCACGGCCGGCTCTCTCATGGCCAATAATTATTTCCTTTTTAATTATTTTATTTAATTTATGGTTAATTAGATAATTTAATTATCTATTTAATTAATTAAATTAATTAATTTGAAATCCTAAACTTGGTCTAACCTCTAACCAAGTCCTCCTAATTTTTCTCCTCTCCCTACTTCCACTCCAACCTCACGGCTTCCCTTTTTTTTTTAGTTGTTGTTTTGTTTCGTTCTTTTTATTTTATCACTTAATTAAGGAACAACACTAATATACTTTGCCTAATTTCAAAAATACTCAAAACCCCAAATTCTTCTCTACTAGCCGTGAATTTGCAAAGCTCCAAGGGTGAATTTTTCGTGATTTTTCTTGATCAATCTAAGGTAACTAGACTTCCTTCTTAGATTTGGAACAAGTTTTCCATATAATTAATTAGGATTAAACTAGGGAAATTGATAGGATTAGTATCATGTTCACCTAGAGTTTTCGAATGGCATGATGATGGTATTAAGTTATTTTTCTTAATATTTTATGCAATATTTCATGAATCTTTAATTGTTTTAATTAATTATATGTATGAATTAATTTATTAAATTGTATGATCATGATAAATAATTGCATGATAATTTTCGAATTGTGTTCTTGAATTTTTCGAGTGTTTGTCGAATTTAATGATGAATTTTTAGGATGATTTTATGATATTTTCTTGAATTAATATTATGTTCTTGATTGTTAATTGTCAATTAAAGCCTTAAATTAAAATTATTATTTTGTTCTAGTTCATATATATATGTCGAATGGCCCTGTGATTAAAAGGAATAAAAATCTGATTTTTATAATTTAATCTTGATAATTCTTTATTTTTTGTTATTAATCTTTAATTAATCTTTAATTAAATCATGTTATTATTGATTCTTGAAAATAATCTTGATGTAGTTATTTTGGCCTAAAAACCGTGTGATGTTATGATAAAAAGGGATTGATTTTTGATCTTGTTCTTGATTAATCTTGATGATTTAATGTTTATTGTATAATTTAGTTATTAATTAAGTTTATTTAATTAATTATGGATAATTGTATTTAATTAATTTAAAGTGTAATTTTTGAATATTTGCATTGAAAGTGTCGAGTGACTCAAAGTAGGAAAAAATACGATTTTTATCATGTCTTAAGTAATATTTGATGATAATTATTGATTTATATGATTAATTGATTATTTGAATGATTTATTTAATTGTTATATGATTATTTAATGAATTTTATTTAATTATTATTTTTATCATGAAATGTCGAATGGACTAGAATTATTATGATCAATTTTAGTTTAATTTTTGACTTATAATAATTTAGATTGTACTTTTAGGAATTAATAAGATTAAAGAATAAGAAGGAATTAAAGAAGATAAGTTATAATATGAAGGAATGTAACAATATGAATAAGAAGGAAAGTAATAAGATATGATATGAATTAGTGGTCTCAAGATGGCCTTTAGAAAATGATGTGAACTAGTGGTCTCAAGATGGCCTTTAGATATTGCTTGTTAATTAGTGGTCTCACGATGGCCTTTAGAAAAGACAAGTTACGTAAGGACGCCCATTTGATGATACACGAGTCATCAGATCGGGTTAAGTCAAAGCCACTGCCCTACTGCGATCTCAGGGCAGTTCTGGATCTTAAGATATGTAGTCGTCTAAGTAGTAGTACACGAGCTGCTATTTAGGGGTTATGGCCATAGCTTAGGCTTAGTTCTTGCAAAGTAGGGCTACGGGTTGGATACACGAGTTCACCCCGGCATGTTTTAGGAAAGTTGTGGTGCACACGGGATCCACAACGAGCATTATGACCGGTCCGATAAGAAGGTTAAAAGAGGGTTAAAGGGTAAAATATGATAAATAAGTAGTTCACGGGAAGGGTTATTTGTATAAGTGTAATTTCGTGTATATATGTATTATTTATGTAATATTAAGTCTTCCGCTGCATACGTCTGGTAAGTCTGTATTTAATATGTGTATTTCTGAGTATATGTATGTTGTACGTATTTGTATTCGTATGTTGTACGTAGTTGTATTCGTATGTGTACGTATTTGTATCTGCAATGTATACGTATTTTGTATATATTTCTAACCGTATTCTGTAGGTATTTATACGTATTGTACTCGTATTTTATACGTATATTGTATGTATTTCTAACCGTATTTTTTAGGTATTTTATACGTATTTGTATACGTATTTTCTACGTATTTTTATACGTATTTTTGTACGTATTTCCATGTGTTTTTGCATGATTTTCTTGGTTGATTCTATGCTGTTATATGGTTAGCGGTCCCTCATTTAAGCGGGACAGCCTAGTTACTCACCACAGACGGTGGACCCCCCCCATTTCAGGTGATGATGCTGAGGCTTAGAATGGGCATACGTTGGCTAGGGCTGTGTGTTTCAGAGTTGTTTAGGGCAACCGTAGTTTGTTTTGAATATTTTCTTTAGTTACTAGTTAGCTATTCCCAGCCTGTTGGGAAAGACTTCATTTAATTATGTAATTTAGTACTTATTTTTTCACAATTGGGATTATTATTTCAGTATTTAAGTAATAAAAGGAATTTTAGACTTTAATTATAATAATATTGTTAAGTTTTATGTTGGTAATGATCCATATGTCGATTTCCTTCGTAAATCGACAGCCTAGAAAAGTCGGGTCGTTACAGATATAGATCCGTAGATCTGGGGCGGATCCAAGATCCATTAACATCTCTACCTGAATGGGTTGAGGCTATGTAGAAAGAAGTTCATGCTCTAGTTGATAACAAAACTTGGGAATTGGTAGATAAGTAGATTTGCCTCATAATAAGAAACCAAGTAGTTGTAGATGGGTGTATAAAATTAAACCAAAAGCTTATGGTTCCCTATAAAGGTGTAAAGCTAAATTAGTAACTAAAGGGAACACTCAAAAGTATGGCATAGATTATGATGAGACTTTTTCCTCCTGTGGTCAAAATGACCATAGTTAGGTGTGTTTTAGCCTTGGCTGCTTCCAGATCATGGGATGTCTATCAACTAGATGTTAATAAGGCTTTTCTTAATGGAGACCTTCATGAAGAAGTATACATGAAGGTCCTACAAGGCATTTCAATTCCTCAAAATAAAGTTTGCAAGTTAAAAAAAATCCTTATATGGTCTAAAACAAGCTTCTAGATAATGGAATTATAAGTTAAATTAGTAGAGGCTCTTAAAAATCAAGGTTTTCAACAAAGTAAGAATGACTACATCTTGTTTATTAATAAGTCAAGAGATGATTTAACTATAGTAGCTCTCTATGTAGATGATGTGTTGGTCAGTGGTAATAATAAACATGTTATTGACAAACTTAAAAAATTTCTACATTAGCTTTTTACTATTAAAGACCTTGGTAGGTTAAGTTACTTTCTTGGAATTGAAGTCACATATGTTAATAATGGTATTTTGTTAACTCAACAAAAATTTACTAAAGAACTTATTCAAGGTTGTGACATGGCTTTTTCTTCAAGAGCTAAGACACCTTTGCCTACTAACATTAAACTAAAGTTTGTCGATGGTGACCCTATTACAGATGCTGATATTTACAGGGCTTTAGTAGGCAAGTTGTATTTTCTTTCTAACACCAGACCTGATATTAGTTATGCTATCCAAATGCTAAGTCAGTTTATGTAGGCTCCTTGTGCTTCTCATCTTTATGCTTTACAACATACACTGTCATATGTTACTAATACAGCAGACCAAGGTATGCTACTACAAGCCTCTGATCAGATTACTCTTCAGGCTTACTCTGATTTTGACTGAGCTTCATGCCTAGACTCTAGAAAGTCTATTATAGGTTATGTCTTGTTATTTCGGTCTTCTCCTATTTTCTGGAAGTCTAAGAAGCAATTTACATCAAAATCTTCAAGTCAGGCTGAATACAAGACTATGGCAACAACAACTTCTGAGGTAGCTTGGGTAGTAAGATTGTTTGAAGAGCTTGGTATACATAATCTTCAACCAGTTACTTTACACTGTGACAACCAATCTGCTCTCCATATTACAAGAAATCTAGTCTTCCATGAAAGAATAAAACAAATAGAAATAGATTGTCACTTTACTCGAGACAAGGTTCTTGAGGGTTTACTACAACTATCTTATTTGCTTACTTTTCTTCAGCTAGCAGATGTCTTTACTAAGCCCCTTTCTTCACCTCAATTCAATGATTTGTTATCTAAATTGGGATTGTATGATGTTTCTACATCTCCCAAATTATTTATTTATTTATTTATTTTATTTTATTTTTTGGGGGGGGGATTGGAGTATAGATATTTTCTATTTGTTATATCTTGTATTTTTGTTTAGTATTTTTCTTATATTCTTATATCTTAGTTGTTTGTACTTTGTTTTTTCTAACTGCCACCTAACTAATTCTGTTAATGATTGTTTTAGCTAGTCCCCTGTACATTTAATAATCAATGAATGAAAAGCTAATGTTCTTCCTCTACTTCTTCTCTGCATTTTCTCTGTAATTTCCACGAAATTCATCAACGTCACCTTATTTTTTGAGCCCAACACTAAAAACCACACACCACAACACCACTCACTTCAAAACCCACCACCAACAAAAGCCACCAACCACTTATAATCACCGACCACCACATCCCCTTTTCCCACAACCACAAATAACCCACCATTGCATCCCCGACCACCACATCCCCTTTTCCCACAACCACAAATAACCCACCATCGAAAACCACCCACCATCTCGGTGTTTGTAAAAATTATTCTTGGGGGTAATTGAGGTAATTTTAGTGGTATTGGTGATTGAAACAAACGTTTATTCTAATTAATGTTAATTAAGTCTAAATAGAAGATTTTTTCGAGAAATTAAAATTTTTGGAAATAAATGTAAATTAGTTGGACGATGGAGGATTTATTAAGCCAACTAAGAGAATTATGAGAATATTTAAGATAAGGATTTTTGAGCCGAAAGTGAATTGATATTCATAATTCAGTGATCAGTATATGAGATTTGTTTGGAAATAAATTTAATTACTGATTTCAGCTATTTTCTACCTCAGGTGGATGCTTGAGTCAATAAAACTGAAAAAAATATAATAATCGTATTATCATTTTTATTTACAGTTACGGCCCGTTTGATAGCCGGTTATAAATCATGTTAATGGGAATGAATTTATAACTAAATTTGGAAAAGAAATTAATATCAATTCCCATGGTGGTGCTACCCTAGCTCCAATTTATCTAATTTTCTTCACAAATATCCATTCCCATCAAATACCACCATCCCCAATGGTAATGGATGAGAATGAAAAATGAGAAGAAAATTGAAGTTTTGGGAATGAAAATGTGTTTTCCATTGAGATTATAAGGTTCATCCTTAACAAAATTATACTATAAATTTATTACCATTACCACACTTTATTATCAACAACTAAACGGGTCGTTACTTAACTAAATTATGCAACCATGAATAATAATCGTGTAGACCCCCTCATTCTATCACCTCACCTCACCTCACAGTATTACATAGAAAAGAAAGAAAGAAAAAGAAGCAGAAAAAGAAAGGTGAATTGATAAACATAGCCCTCATTTTACTTACTAAAGCCCTCTTATGGACGAAATTGCCCTTTACCCCTAAAAACACAACAATTCACCTATCACATCTCACCTCCACCCACCCTTTATTTTATATCAAGATTAATCATGCAACAAAACATATTATTACGCTAAAATCATGAATTGAAAGCATTACAAGTGCTTTTTGCACAATGGTTTTATTCAAATGCTCATAACTTTTTACAAATAATTCATTTTTAAGCGACTCAAATTGCATATAATTCCTTGTTCCGAGAGCTTCAATTTGATATATTATATGTAAATTTCACTGAGAAACGAAGGAGATATGAGCATTTGAAGATCAACTCTGCAATTAGAATGGTCAGGGCGCATGGACCATGCGCCTGGATCTAGACGACTAGACCAGGGCGCATAGGTCATGCGCCCTAGTATATGTCGTGTTTTTTTTCCATACGTCCAGCACACACACGTGTAGCCAAAGACAAAATTGTTCAAATGTGGGCTTTAGTAAGTAAAATGAGAGCTGCATTTAGTGAAAAGAAAGCAGTTCCATACACTTCCATCCTCCCTCTCTCACGCATACCCCTCCATTGAAGCAAGGTAAGTTTCTTCTTCCTCACTTCAATTTCCACATGCAACCTCTAAATCTGAGTTTCCATACTCTCTTTTAATGATAGAAGTTCCAAGGAGCAAGCTAATAGGTCTCAATTTGTCAAGCACCCAAGCGGCAAGAGGTAAGCGAGTTAGGGTTCGGGATAAGATTTATAAGTTCTGATTTTAGAATTCAAGTAATTATTAATTGGGAATTCGATTAATTTTTGTAGATAACTCAATATATTGTTGACTCAAGAATTGTAAGAGGAATTCGAAAGAGGTACACGGCATAACCCATGGCTTAGTTTTGCCTCTTAAATTACTTGATGAAATGTGTGAAATAATGTGACAAATTCTGGTATAGTCAAAGAAAGGATTGCTGCATGTTTTTGGGGCATGAAGTGCGTGAAGTTGTGTTGTAGTAACATGAGAATCTTGTGTTTTGTTTGTGATTAATAAGCTGAAAGCTTATTGTTGCCTTTGAAATTGAGTTGTCATCTAAATTGATGATTTGTTGAGAAACTGGAGTAAATAATTTAATCTGGAAATTTTGATTTGTATGCTCAGGAGAAGCTATGTTGTGATCTAGTCTTATATAGTGTAAACGTTTCTTATTTAAAACGAACCCGGAACCGAGCTGGCTGGAACAACGAAGCAGGGGATGGCCTCTGTTGTCGCCCTTCTGCCGCTGCTTCTATACTGCTGATGTGACCAGCAGTTGCTGCCCTTTGGTGGTGAGCGTTCCTGCTGCAGGCGGGGCTGGTGGTATCGTTGTCACTGCCGTTATGCTGCTGCCACTAGCTGTAGGTTGCTGCTGCCTCTGCGTGTTCCTGCTGCTGTTGTGCTGCTGTCGCTACACCGTGGCTGTGTTGCTGTCATCGTGCTGCTGCCTCGTTGCTGCTGTAATACCCTGCTACTGCTGCGCTGTGGCTTCTTCCCCTGGTGGTAGCTGCCTGTGGGATGGTTGCTACCAAGGAAAAAAAATACACCATAAGCCTCTTGAAAAATACACCATAAAAATTAGTTTGTGATATATATATGTTCAGTTTACAAAGTTAATCTTTTTAACCTTCCATACGAATGAAATTTGTCGCACACAAATGAACTTGTAACCCCACACAAACGTAGGAAGTTATTATATCAATATGATCTCTATTTTTAGCGAATTAAAAAATAGTACTTCCTCCATAAATGAAAAATTGCAACATTTGTCATATTTGGATGTTTTTAAAAAATTGCAACAAACTTGTCACTTTCTATTTTAGTTAATATTTAACATATTTCTTTCTCCTACTTTTATTAATCTACTAACTTTTATTTCTTTCTCCTACTTTTTCTACTCTACTAACTTTTATTTCTCTCTCCTACTTTTATTAATCTGCTAACTTTTATTTCTCTCTAGTACTTTTTCTACTCTACTAACTTTTATTTCTCTCTCCTACTTTTACTAATCTACTAACTTAAACACACTTAAAAAAAAAAATTTGGAGTCCGTGACCTCCCCCTTTGTTGCAATTTTTCGTTTACGGAGGAAGTATATATGTTTTTTTTAGAATTGTATTTTTTTTTTTTAAAAAAAATACCTTTGAAAAAAATTTAAAATGTTGTTTTTTTGTCACTCCTACCTTTATTGGTGGGAAATTATATATATTGAAAGGTGAATCAATGATTGGCTGCATGGTTTGCATTTGAAGAAGAATGTTTTCTTATTACGTGTACTGCATGCACGCCGTGCAGAAAACGTGTTGATAAATTTTTGAATGATGCTAATTGAATTTTTAAAAACTTTCCGAATAACATAGACTAGGGAACACCATACCTCCTTTGGCTTATATAATAACAATAAATAGAAATAGAAATTAACATTTATCTTGTTGTGTTAAAAATTGTTGAGGTAAATTTAATTTTTTTTGCTGAATTAGCCTAATTAGTCGGAATATGTACAAGATATTTTGGGGTTGCTCGGACTTTGCCCAATTTGTGTCTTTCAATTTCAATTTCAATTCCAACCCTACCCCCCAAAAAAAATACGGAGTAAAAAATTCAGCACAACGCATTCCATCTCTATAAAATCTCTGTTTCTTTTAGCTTCTCCTCTCTCGATCGAACTGTGACTGGGTTGGGCTTGGTTTTTGTGGTGCTTTTCCTCTATTAAAGCAAAGCTTTTGAGGTAAGATTTTTTTCCCCATAGAATCAATTATAAAATGGGGTTGGGTTATTCTAGTCTGGGTTTATTGAATATATCGGGGAAGTTTATGCTGCGTAAGTTATTTATTGCCAGAAGGAGAATGAATTTCCAATGGAATATTGTTGATAGATAATGTTGGTAAGAGTAGTAGTGTTTCAGCTTCTTATAATGCAGGTAGTGGTTCAAGTGTTCAACTAATCCTAGTGAAGATGTGTTATATCCTTTATGGAAATTTGTTAATAAGGGGCTGTGGTGGGGGAAATTATTCTTGGAAATGTAGTTTTTGTGGTATGGCAAAGGATGGCTCATATACTAGGGTACAAGTTCATATACTTTGTTTAGCAGGAAGAGGTGTAGCTCTTTTTTTTAATAGAATAATAGAGATGATGTTGCTTAAATGAAAAACCTTGAATATGAAGCGGAAACTTATTGGAAAGCATTGAAAGCTAAGAAACTACCTCTTCTTAACCAACACATTTCTTCTAATACACCTCTGACACCACCATCCAGCTTTGGAAATGGAAAGAAGAGGAAATGTGATTATGCAATTCTCTATTGTTCTAATTTGCAATCTTGTAAGCAATTAGATAGCTATGTTGTTTTTGTGGGGTTTACCTTTAAATCTTTCTAGAAACTTTATTTGTTTTTTTTTTTTATTTTTGGAAAAAATGTTGAAAACCATCTTATCTAAACCAACTTTTGCAAAAAACAACATTTCTAGAAAATTTTGTAAAAAACCATCTTTTCTCACTACTTTAATTGTTGACTACCACCTTGCTGTCGGATACTGACGTTGACTAGCACGTGACTTGCACGTGATTCATTAAAACAACTATTTTTTTCAAAATTTTCCACCTTTCCCTCCATTTAATCCCATTTTCATACACTTTCTTTGATCTTCTTACCTTTAATTTGCATACACTTGCTTTAAACTCATTAATAATGGAATTGATGAAAAGAGAGGGTTTGATTTACAATAGAGTTTGATTGTTTTAGGATATAAATAACGTGAGATGGAATGAAAAGGGGGAAATTAGGTCGGGGGGGGGGATTGGAGGAATGGGTTTAATTGAAGGGAAAATATCAATAATAGTTGTTTTAATGTGTCACGTGCACGTCACGTGCTAGTCAACGTCAGAATCCGGCAGCAAGATGTTGGTCAACAACTGAATTAGTGAGAAAAGATAGTTTTTTTTACAGAATTTTCTAGAAAAGATGGTGCTTTGAAGATCTTACTTTCCATTTTTAATGTGTTGGTTTAATTGAAGGGAAAATATCAATAATAGTTGTTTTAATGTGTCTCATGCACGTCACGTGCTAGCCAACGTCGGAATCCGGCAGCAAGATGTTGGTCAACAACTGAATTAGTGAGAAAAGATAGTTTTTTTTACAAAATTTTCTAGAAAAGATGGTGCTTTGAAGATCTTACTTTCCATTTATTTCAATTTTGTCAAGAAATGCCACTTTTATACCCTCATTCACTACATGGGTTCACCTATAGAAAAAATAATTTGATTGACACGAATTTGGATGCATTAAAAAGTTTATGATGATTTGTCATTAGATTCACTTTCAATAACTCTCTATTATTATCTAAACCTATAGTATCCATGATTTTTTGGGGGAACGGAGGAGTAATTTGTTGAATTAGTCTTATTTTAACCCCAATCCGTCAATTCCTAGATTTGCCAATGGGGGTAGTTTTACCAATAATGAATATCAAATTATTGCATTGTTTCTTCTGCAGATAGTATTTTATGTTTCATGTTGGTGCTTGACAAGAAAGCAAGGAGTTTGCTTGTTTAAGTGATATCTATGCAATGGACTTTTCTGCATTCAAGCTAGATATTGATGAGCTTATTAAAGAATTTGCAGAGGTATGCTCAGAATTAGTGCAAAATCTACAAGCACCTACTATTTCCATTTATATGCTGAATTTCTATACACTTTATTTTGATTGGGTATAATTTGACAAATTTGAGGTTTTATTTGTTTAAAAATTATATTGGGGTACATGATTCACGAATAAGGCTTTTGTTGTTGTTGTTGTTGACTTGTTGCTTTATTTTGGGGATACTTGTGTGAGAATCTTTTCTTTATATGCCACTTCGGTTTTTTTAATCATTGCTTCATTTCTGTATTGGATTGCTTTTCTATGATATGGCTGTTTTTCTATTCTTTTTATGCATTTCTGTCAAATTGCTGTTTTTCTATTTTTTTAAATGCATTTTCATCACATTGCTGTTTTTCTGTTCTTTTTACGCTTTTCTAGGGCTAATCTGTGGAAGTATGTCTTGGCTTTGTTTGAGAACAGAATTGCCTTTGTTCATGTTCTTGTACGTTTAATGGATATGAAAAGATGCATTTCCTTTACAACTAGTTATGACTTCATTTGCATGCAGGGAGATCTTAAAACATTGGCAGACATGAAAAGATTATGGCTTGATCGCAAGTTTTCCTACATATTCGAGGCTCGACCTTCTACTGGCTTGACGATTTTTATGCAGTTTCTATACAGCCATTCTATAAGTGAGTTACTTTTTAATGCTAAAATGATACAATATAATTTATTTATTTTTTCCAAATACATCTTTAATGCTTGTCTAGCTAAAGCTTGGGGAAAATTGTCTTGGTTCGATTAATATACTTCTAGTTTTTCCACTTTTGGTGAAAATTGTCTTGATTCCATGAATGTACTTCTAGACTTTTAGTCCTTCCACTTTAAGTATTACCTGGAGTTAATGCCATTCAATGTATCTAGCTTTTTCATGCAGACCTATCTTGTTCTATTTCACCCAAAGCCTGATATCTTCAAAGTACTGCTGGATTGTCCTTCTGGCTTTTATCAAGTATTCAAGTCTATTAATTATCCCTTTTTTGCCTTTTCACATCAACATTATCGTTTTTGACTTCTTTTTTTCCCCAAAGTTAATTAACCTCAATTAACCGTAAGATACTAAGATATGAAGGGTATGTGATGTAACTATGACTCACTGAGCATCCTGAAATAACTTATATAACTTCTCCTGTCATTTGAAGGCTGAAACGGTGACAACTGGATCAGTTGCTTCCATTGTCCATGTGTTTGCAGTTTGACTCTCTACTGAAAGGTTTGAAAAGATACTTAGCGGGTTGCCGTGAACCTTCCAATTTCTTGTCTACTTGTGCTATTTACCCAGCTCCTTCTTAATGTTCAATTAAGTGAATTAACAGCCATGTCTAATGTCTATGATCTCAGTTTTTAAAGGCACGCCCAAGGTGAGTCAAGATGCCAATAAAATCACCTCAGAGCTCTTAGGTGAAGCAAGGTCTAGAAGGCACACGCCAAGTTAGGTCTAGAAGCCGCACGCCTTGTGAGCTTTGGCGAAGGCAAGAGGCACAGCGACTCGTGCTCCTTTTGGTGTAGATTTGTAGATCGAGTCAAAAAATCCATTAAAAAAAATTCTTTGAATTAATACTTAGCCATGGACTTGTGAAGGAATTTCTAGGAAATGCCCCTAATATATTGCAATTAATCTACCTGATTTGAAACAGAATTCCTATTAAGAATTGGCGAAACCCTAAAAAAAATTGTGAAAGAATTGCGGAAATTGGTGGTTGTTGTTACGGCAGTGCTTGCTGGGGTGTAGAACGATAATAGAATGATGGCATAATGAACATGCTGCCCCATCAAAATTCCATCCTCATACTTAAAACAAATTTTAATAGGGCAGGTTTCCAACTTCCCACCAAATATATAGCATAATCATCTGATCCCTTGCCTTAGTAGCTTGATCAGGCTTAACAAGACCCTCACTCAAACCCACCAATTTGCATAAACATCTTGATCTCCAATATATCAATGCCAAATCAGGTATTTGAACCCAAATTGGGATGGAAGCAAATTGTTCAAATTAGACATGTTCAGAGCTTTGTTCTTAGTATCATGATCAAGAAATCGAACCAGAAATATACCACGTTTTGATGGAATGACTTTATCAATTTTCTCCTTACCCCACATACGTTGACAAAAACCCTCGAAAGTTTTAACATGCAGATTTAGCTCAAAAACATAAGCAATCACACCCATATTCTAGTAATCAAGTTCATCAGCTACATCATCAAATGTCATTTTCAAAGGAGCGTTAGAAGTTTCCTCCATAGCTAGGGAATTACTAACCTCCTCAGTCACTTTGTTTTGACATGCAACGAAGCAAGATGCTGATCTCCTTCCTTCATTACACCAAGCCACTCTAAGAATTGTGACTTTGCCCTTGATCTATGGACCAATTCCATCTCCGATTGCTCTGGGGAAAGATTCAAATTATCAACATCATCAAAATCCAATGGACCAATGCTCTCAATTCTAGTTCGAGCTTTCGATTTTGAAAAGATAGCATTTGCAGTTTCGCACTCCCCTCTTTTGCAATCATTTTCGCTACAGCACCCGCTGCTCTAGCTAATTGTCCATCCTTTCCAAGTGTGATTTCTATGTTATGTATGGCCGTGCCTAAGGGCATATCGGTCAAAGGTAGGGCGTTTCCCATTTTTATAGGAACTTCTGTACCAGAATATCGGTCAAAGGTAGGGAATTCAAATCTCCATTTAAGTCCTGCTTCGGTATTTAATCAGCCTTCTTACTACCTTGTCCTTCATTCAAGCTATTCTTTTTTTCCGCACCATAGCAGAGAGATTAGAGAGAAAATAGAAGAGAAGAAGTTACTATTACAGATTTTTAGGATCGATCCTTTTAATGAAGGGGAAATCTGAACCTTTGAGTTGGCATATATGCACGCACGTATGAGCAATATATTGGACTAATCAAAGCAGCTCATGAATTTAATCTCACTTTACTTGTCTTGCCAACTTTTAAGATTTGATTCCCAACTCAAGGATAAAGTAATGTTTAGTCTACATTTGAGAATGGTACCCGTGACCATAAGGTGCGATCACGACCATTGCTTAACTTCAATCAGTTAGTGCAATGTTATTCTGAGATAATTGAGCTAGCTCTTCTTTTCACCTTTGCC
The DNA here is from genome assembly GCA_951394345.1 of Salicornia ramosissima. NCBI lineage: Eukaryota > Viridiplantae > Streptophyta > Magnoliopsida > Caryophyllales > Amaranthaceae > Salicornia > Salicornia ramosissima. The sequence continues at coordinate 13,523,897 of OX596233.1, read as the reverse complement.
AGTGAACCTCTTTGTTATCAGGCCAACTGCCTCTACAAGGCTTTTTACTTCTTGAATCTAACTTTAACCACTTTCCTCCTATGCTGTCAGCATGCATTGAATTTCCAGACTAGAAAAATACAAGTATATTTTCCGACTATGGCAAAAACAGCATAGTATTTTCCGTGTCATTTTATTTATCAAGGTTTATTTCAACTCGTGCAAGGGATTTTTCCTTGGCTTTCCGAACTGCAAATTGGCACTTATTTGTTTTGAACTTCCTTTTTTTTTGCTTTCTCTTTGTTATGGCCTTATGGATTCTAGATCTTATTTCTTCTGTTTCTACTTTTCTAGTGCCAAAACTTCTGATCACTGAATTAGTCTTGCTATATCAACAAAGCTATTTTGGGAAAAAAAAATTACTTGTCAAGGTTAGGAAATTTTGAAACACAGAGTCCGAGCAGCCCATTAGGGATCCATTACTGTCTATGATCAGATGTTTTTATGCCATAATAAAAGGTGGGAAATATTTTCCATAATAAGAATAATTTGACTGTTTTTTTGCCCCCTGTTCTGAAATAAATCTTGTTTTGTTTATTTGTTTTTCTTTTTGTTGGACGAATATATATAAACTTTTTCTTCCTGTCATATCATGCAGGTCACATAATCCCCACTAATTCCTTATCACAAAGATTGGGTGGCCTTTATGTCCTTTATTGTCTCTATGAGACACAGCCATTCAAGCCTCCATTTAAGATTTATATATCTCTTGGTATGATCTTGTTTTTCCTATGGGTGATGTAACTTCTTTCTTTTCATTCTTGGCATTAAATTGAAATACAAAAAAAATTACTATGATACACTCCAGCTGATTGATACATATATGCAAGGTGACCTATGATCTAAAATTGTTAAATGTGGTCTGAATTGCTGTCCTATTACTCTAATATAATAATCCCTTGTATGCTTTGTCCCTGAAACGGTTGACAAGTAGACCTGTTGATATCTTCTTTCATTGATTGGTTCATTGTTATTTATTCTTTCACACACACCCACCACCACACCCACAGACACACACGCACAAACACAACCCTTTCTTTGAGCTGTGACTTAACTCGACAATGGATTTGGCAGGAGAGTTAAGGAGACTGAAAGCTCTGGTTGTTAATGCAAAAGAAAATGGAATTAAAGCTGTGTCTGTTTTAATCAAAAGGATGCTAGAGAAGAATGCATTTTTGTTTGGCTATGTTAACATAAATGATTATTCTGAGAATGAGAGGATAAAGGAGTTGGTAGGTGTGCAGAATGCCTGCATAAAGAAGATGCATGAAAAGTATGTTCAGCAACTTTTAGTGCAAATGTGGCAAATTGCAAACCCCTTACATATTTTCACCAGAGTTGAAATTAAGCTCCCAACACAATTTTCCAGCAAGATTGCTACTGGAAATTGATGAAGTGACTATGTGACACTCTATGACTAAAAATTGTCTTTTAACCCATGTAATTCTGTATTTTCATTTAACTATGCCATATATTTGTAATTTTCTAACAGAATTGATACACATTGCTATATGAAATAAGAACGTTGACTTATTAATTGTATAAAAACATGACAACTTTGTTTATTGCTATATGAAATTAGAACGTTGACTTATTAATTGGATAAAAACATGGACAACTTTGTTTATTGCTTTATACATCTGTATTTTTTAACTGAAAATTGATATGCATTTCTACTTGAAATAAGAACATTGATTTAAAATTAGATAAAAACTTGACAACTTTTTTTATTGCTTCCTGTACTCCTCTTGAGTGAATGGTGGCTATGTATTGATTCTGAATGGAATCAATGGATGTACCACAAAATCCAAGATAACTGAGCACAAGTTAATAAATAATATCAGCATATGTGAACTGCAAGTTCTTTCTAATAATATATGTGCAATATCTAACAAGGCGGGTAAACTTAGAGACTGTTGAATAATTCAACTAACCAAAAGGATACCAAGAAACTGATTTGAATAAAACTATAAAAGTATATGGATTAAACGCAATTTCAATAGATCTAAAGTGCCATATTATCAATTTCTGTAGCTGTTTTGCTGGAACATTGGGTTGGGGCTTATTACTAATTGTGTAAAGTTATGGAGCCTAATTGCTAGTTTGCTACCATCAAAGCTCAGTTAAGGAGTTTATTTTTACCATTGAGAAGAGTTGAAGGGCCAATTTGCCACTTTTGCCCCCTTTCAAGCTAAGAATTAGCATAATTAGCTTCATATGATCATATCTGATCTCATCATGCTGTATTTTCTTTTTGTAGATTGTTTGCGAGCACTGAGATTGAACGATATCTTCATTTGGACATGGTATGTTATGTAATGCTTTGTCACTAGGACTCTTGCTTACCCTATTCTAGTTATTAGTTAAATGCATGGCCGATGAGACTATCACTGTCTTCTGTAAGCTTGTTGATAAAAGCCATTCGCAGCAGACACCCACATTACTTGATTACTGAATTCAATGCAACAATTTTGAAAAATGTTGCACTATGATTCCAAAAATTAGTAGTTTTTATTTTATTGTGACAAGCTAAGTTTTCAAACACAACAAATGTGCAAATTCATCTTTTAAGTCCATAATAATCCATTTTTAGGGGTTCATCATTGCTGTTCTTTAAGTTGTAAAGATTTTGGCACTTTTTTAGAAGAATTTCCAATATCTTTTTCTACTTTGTCTTTAACATATAGCCTTATATCTTCAATCTTCATGACTTGCCTGAACAAATATATTCGCTGCACATCAGTTATTACTATAATTAATGAGATAATTCTAGAAGAATTATTAGTAGATAATAATTTTTTTTTACTCTTTTATTTTCTGTTATTTCTGTTCAGGCATTTGCATATTCTGTTTTGAGGTTGTTATGGCTTAAGTTGTTATTGTAATGAGCTGGCGTGATTAAGGGTAAATTAGTCTTTGCTTAGTAAGTTGATATCCTATAAATAAAGCATGTAATGTTGAGGAAATCATGAATGAGAAATATTATCAGTTTATTTGAGTTGTTAATTGGGAGAGTGTTTACCTCTCGTAAGTAAGCAAGTTTATCATCCTATTTTCTGTTCAATTTTTCCCAGTTCACAGCAATATTGTTTCCCACTTTCCCTTTTTTGCTCTTTTTTTTGTTGCCTTTTGAACCTCTCATGAAGTTCAAAGATAAGAGTATACATGTCTAACTGGAAAAGAATGTCTCAAGCTAAGCTTTCTTTTTCTTTTTTCTCCTGTTCTGAACGTGTGGGAGCAATTTCGTTGCTGATTTTTCACTTGATAACTTGCAATTATGTGACAGAGCATGGAACTTGACCTAGAAGTGCTCACGAAGATGTCCAAGGAATATGAAGGAGCTAAAAGTCTTGCTATTAGAGGTATTCCCTTTTGTTTCATGTCCTTTATTTCTCTCGCCTTGCAACTTTTCCCATGGTAATTCTTCAAGCTACAAAATGGCCAGATGTGCTTTTTTAAAAGAAGAAACAAATCTGAGCATGATTTTTATCCAACACCTATTAACTATACCAAATTGTTCTTAAACTCAAGAATCAAGATTGACATGTGGAGAGGGGATTAAAAAAACGCTTCTTAGGTGTTAGATAATGTACATGATGATTTTTTCATGCAACTCATTCCCAAGTTTTCTTTTCCTTCTGCATCATCTTTGCCAACTTGATTTATTTATGAATATTGTTTAACAAAATCTTTGTTTGATTCCTCTAAAGAGGCTAGCGAGATAGTTGATGTCCAACAAATAAAGCATATAGCAGAAGATAGGCTGACGATTGGAGATGAAGTGCAAAGGATAAATGAGGAGTGGAGTAATCAAAAGGAAATATTCTCTCAACTAATCAGGAAAGATCAACATCCTGAGAGAACACAGACACACAAAATGCAGTCAACGCTGCTTCTCACTGGTGAACAGCAGCAAAACGATGATGAACTGCAACAAACCGGGTTCATGGCGCTCCTTATGGGAAACACATCACCTCCGATAAATGGGAATGTTCACCATTCTTCGGCCGAGCAACCTTCAGTGCTTAAAAATGAAGAACAAGATTATGACTTGCAGTATGCTAAGGATCTGGAAAATCTATTATTCGATGATATGATATAGTTCTCATTTTATGCCAAGAGGAAAATGTTTATAGATTATAGGTGTGGCAAAGCAGTTTTATTTTCAGGGATTTGGACAAGAATAGTTATTTAGGGAAAAAAAAGCTTTGACGGTGGAATGGCTGGATTCTCTCATTAAGTCATTTTGTACTATGTTTTTAAACTTTGTCATTCCCAACTTAATGATGAGTAAAATAGTTAGTTTAAGAAAATAAATTGAACATTGCTATCAATGATATAAAGTACATGAGTGGCATTATTAGTTAATGATACTAGCTATATTACATAGTTATACCAATTAAAAGTACATTATTAAACAATGTCTTCTATAAAGAAGTTAGATACATCAAGGTTGGGAATAGAGGTATCTTATTCATTAACAAAGCTCGCCTCTCAATCTGCTAGATGTTTAGTTGTACAACATGTATGCACTCAATGTCCACTTACACCACATTTGTTGCAAGCATCTCTTCTTGATTGGGAAACTTTCTTATGATTTTCTATTTCTTGGTTTATTAAAGTATTTAAAGACATTCTTCCTCGAAGAAAAACTAATCATGCCTCGTCAACGGCCTCGATCTTCCATGGTAATTTACACATCCCCTTTTGTGGTTATTGAATTTTCCACGTCAACTTTTGTTAACGGTATCTTTATGTGAGCTTTCAACACATTTCACTCAAGCAATGTTTTGGAACTAAAAGATCATTATTTTGTTTCGCAACCAACAAAATAGAGATTAACTTGCTATATTTTTTAAAGGCTTTTTTGCGATGCATATTAGATAATACTATATTATCAGAGTGAAATGTAGTCAATGTCATGTCTATCATATGTTCTTCAGAGATTGTTTGTTTACAATATTTCAATTTGGACACTATTGTGAACATAGCTGTGCTATAATCACTTACGGACATAAAGTCCTAAAATCGCAGGTTTGTCTAGTCAAAACTGGCTTTAGGAAGCAGCACCTTTTTATGCTGTTCATATCGGTCATTGAGTTTATCGCACAACTCTTTGGGATCATTAACAAGCAAATACTCACTTTTTAAACTTTTTATTAAAATGGTGTTTGATTAGTACCAAGACCTTTGCCTTTTCTTGTTTTGTATGGTAGCTATATGTACTTTTGTTATAATTGTAGCATCTATTACTTGAGATTAGCTTTTACTATCAATAATAGTATGTTCAAGCCTTGGGCCCTTAAGTTGTTTTGTGCCTCGACCTTCCATTTTAAGAAGTTTTGTCCAGTCAGGTCTAAAATGCTGAACTGTCTTTTTGTTAAATCTTACATCTTAGCTACAAATTTGAAAAATTAATGAATGATCACGTGAATGTTATTTATAGTTTAATTAACATATAAAAATAAATCACATGTATATTATCTCCCCCCCCATTTATAATTATGTAAGGTTTGGACAACTAAAAAAGAACTTGAAAAAAAAATGAATAACATAAATGTTCTAATTTAAGTACAGGTACATGATAATCACCATACATCCAGGTGGAGGGGGACAAATTTAGCACATATCGAAATAAAACTTTGTTCTTTGCCTTAAGGTGGTTTGGCATAAAATAAATGCAAGAACCGCACAATTTTATTTATTTTTTTTAAGTATATTGAAGATTGTGTTTCTGCACCATGAATAATGTCTAAGAGAAGTACTTGATTCCAAATTAAGACTACTAATCTTATCTAAACTTAAATATTTAAGGAATAATTACATTAATAGGTACCAACTATTGCACTTTTAATTTTATAGGTACCAACTTTTGATTATTCACCAGCAGCACGAACTATTACATAAAGTTGCAACGATAGGTATGGATGACTTATAAATAGGCATGGATGACCCATAAATTTCAACAATATTTAGGTCATATACCTATCATTGCAACTTTATGTAATAGTTCGTGCTACTGGTAAATAATCAAAAGTTGGTACCTATAAAATTAAAAGTGCAATAGTTGGTACCTATTAATTTAATTATTCCAATATTTAAAACAGGATGTTTTATGTGCCACATGTCCACCTCTAACACCTTCTTTGCCATGTGTCACTTTTGATAATCTACTACCATTAATAAGGTGATATAAATACTACTCAATGCCTTCATGATTATTTATATTAGTTTCTTGCCTAAACACATATGACTCTATTTTTTTTTTAACCTTTTTACTCCAATTACTTACTGATTATCATTCTTCAATTAAGAAAACAAAAAAACAGAGAGTAATCGTTACAAGTTGTTTTGTTTTGTTTTTTTTGTAATTTTAGGTATTTATTAAGATCATTATTTTTGCTTTATTGAGATTTTTTTTAAATCTTTACTCTATTTTTATTTTAATTTGACTATTATAGGTCATAGAAAATTGAATCATAATCCAAATAGATTTTTCAAAAATAATAAGAAAAGGAAAAAGCTAAACCAATTAAAATGCATTCAACATTTTAAAATCAAATAAAACATGTGCATTGCACGGGTCTCAAAACTAGTTGTAATTTATTGCATAGGAACAACAAAGTTTACATCTTTGGACTATAACTCAACAATTGATCCCTCACTAATGTGCAACTCCAATACCATGTATGAGGAGGAGCAAAGGGAAAAAGAATAAATAGTACACCATCAAATGGAACACACTCTATTAAACCCAACTCATAACTCAACCTCAACAATTTGTACTTTCTTACTCTCATCTAGCATTTGGTCTAAACTCAATGTCACTAAACCCGACCCAGAGTCATATTCAAACCCGACCTCCTTGGACTCAACCCGGCATCTCTTGGGCCGAGTTGAAGAGTAAGCCCCAAATATCCCACAACCTTTTACCTCCATTTGGACCTTCCCTACCATTTCATCCCCATGGGCTGGCCCATTCTCCACCCGGGCACCACTTCTAACTTGGTAGGTTAGCCCGTCTATGGCCCCACCGGCATTAAACATTTTAATCAGCCCAAACGGGGCGAATCTGAAGCCCAGGGCTAAGACCTTGATGGGTGTTATGGTAAAAACATCATATTCCAAGACCTTGAGTGACACTGGCAAAGCTACATTGTAAGGCAAGGTGATAACCTCACCAGTCCTGTGGCGGTAGAGAGCACAGTGCCGGTTCCAGTCAGTGGGGTCCACTGCTGCCTCGGTGATGAGGTGGACATCTCGGCCACGGACCACACCTGTTAGGGACTCGGGTCCAGTTGGATGAAAAGTGTTCTTACGCTCGGTGCTACTCCATGCTGCCCCTTGGCAGTTGTACACTCCTAACACCCCAGTGTATTTGTTCATGTTCCATATCTTCAACAAGCTGCATATTTTGTCACAACAAGTGAAATGTTTTAGGAAACTAAAAATATTTATATCATGAAATAGGCTAGATATAAATCAATATGTTCCTAACTATATTGCCTACAATTATTTTCAAGTGTTCAATGAAGTGAAGAGTTTAGAGTTGCAATAATACCTAACACCGTCTCTAGCAGGGTCATTGAACAAGCAATCACGAGTAGGTCGACCAGGCATACGAGGTCGAAGCACTGATCCATCAGGCAGAACAAGCTTCCGAAGTAGGTCGAAGTTGTGCTTTCCAGGTGCATCACTGTAATACAAAACATAAGAATAAGATCACAAATATAATCTCTATTGTACATTTAGGCTATGTTTAATTGTTTACTTCGTCTAATCTAACTTGAATTTTTCTAATCTGATACGGGTGCGTTCTCTTCAATTTATTTGACCTGACCTCTGACCTAACCTGTTTAAACCTATTAAACCTGATCTGATTATAACTTAATCTAACCAGACAAGTTTTGAGACCTGATAGAAAAAGTTGAAGAGAATAGAGAACATACCCGTAATCTTTTTTTTTTTTTACTAAACTTTTTAAATATGTAATCTTCATCATTTATTTTAAAAAGAAATTAAAGACATTTAATGATTAATAAAAGTAAAAAACAAGATCTAATCTATTTTTTTTTTCCTAATATGATTTTCTTGCAATAAGCAAATAATCTGTTGAATAAGCTGAAGAAAACATAGCCTTAAACAAAGTAGGAACTTTTAGCTACATGTAAACAAGTTTTATGTACCTGACATAGATTGGTCCACCACTGATAGCTCTGGCAGAACCATGGTATTCACCAGCAGGATGGTCTGAATGGAACATATCCCAATCAGGTTGCATAAACTCCCCCAAGAAAACACTATTATAAGCCACAGCTGCAATGTGGATGGTGTGTGACACTGGATCTCGAGGGTAAAAATCATCTGATGCTCTCACAATCGCTGTTTGTTTCGAGCTGTTCATGATATAGCAGTCAAAAACATCACTTATGAGCTTCCTGAAATCAAAATTGTTGTATTTCTAGCCTAAAATCTAAACTTTTTTGTTTGCTAAATTAAGCTAAAGACAATCAGCTATAGCTTTTCACATGTATATGTATGGTCTTATATCATATGCAACAGAGACTTTTATCTGAAATCTGATGCATATGATCAAACTCAATTACTAGCAATAAACCATCCAAAAATTTGACCTGTTATGCCAGTGTTAATACCAACAAATAAAGGATAATGAAAAATCCAAATCACCAAAAACAGCAAAAATGTTAGCATAAAAAGGGGAAAGAACTTACTAGTACAATGCATCAGTGCTATGGCTCATGCACGCGATACAACCATTGTCAGGGAAATTTCTAGCCACAGAAGCATCAAGGGCTTGATGGTATTGCCTAGTGAGCTCCACTCGACCACCAAGCCCCGCACCTAAGGTCTCCAAGATGCATTGCACATCCACTTTAACCCCATCAATCCCATTAGAAGCCAAGTAACTATGCAAGTCATTATAGAACTTGTACACACTCTTTGGGTTCACCAAGCCTAACCCTTGCACTTTCATCGGATCGCTTTCCCATAATGGCTCATTATCTACTACTCCTTTAGACACATTGGGGTACTTCATTAATGAGCCATATTCCTCCATCTCCTTAACCCCAGGGCGGACCCCACCCCAGTAGCCCGTGATTGCGTGCCACACATACACGTATTTCAACCCGTATTTTTCCTTGGCTATACTTGCTATGTTCCTAATCCCAACACTAGGGTCGTCCTTCCTTTGAAACTTCTCATTTTCCTTGATCCCGGTTAGTCTAGGAACGGGTTCATCCTCCTCCGAATTATGTTTATGTTTCTCCTCTCTGGATGTGGACTCCCTTTGTGGGTCCACCCCAACAGACTGCCAACCATCATCGATGATCACGAACCTTGGTGGGGCCCCACCACCGGAAAGACTAGCCAATCCAGCCTCAACACCTTCTTGAGCAACTTCTTTGTAAAATGCATCCCAAGTGCACCACCCAAAATAGTCAATGATTCCTGGTAACTTCTTCTCATGGCGTTGCTTGAACGTCACAAGATGAGATTTAACGGCCTTGATCGCTTCAAAGATGGTGGCATAGGGATCAGTCCCTGCACTCACAAACAGAGAATGAGTAAAAGATGTCCCTTTAGTGTCCTCATCTCCACTCTCCAAACAAAGCTCCAACTCATCCTGTGTGTTCCCCTGCAGACAAGCCCTGAATGGACCCTCAATCAAAGGGAGGAAAACAGCATACAAGGTCTGATCAGATTCATCTCCATCGTCCGATCCAAAGTGGGACCCATCCATGGTCTCAACCAATAAAAACTGAGTTTCCATAGGGATGTCACCACCTTTGTCACCCATTTTCTGAGCCATCCACCATAACTTGAACCTGAAACATGCCATGAACTTGACATCTCTAAGAGTGCCTAACGAAACCACATGACTGCTGCTCGGTTCATCGAACTCAGCACCTATAAATACACCCTCAACCGGACCGGATGATGACCCGGAAGTCTCTATCACATTGTTCGGGACTCCGGTTAATATAGTCCTGTCTTTTACTATTAGTTTACCATCCGAAATTCGTACTGCTGGTGCTATTGTCATTTCCTTTTCCTTTTCTTTCTCTAGGCTTTCAGTCTTCTGCCAAAAAAAAAAAAAAAACAGAAGATTATATGCAATGATCAGATCCTAATCAAGCAAGAACCAACCTCAACAAACACACCTAATTAATTCTATGTAAACTAAGCATATTTTTTGCTAATTTGGAGATTCTTAATCCATTAAAGAATGATCAAACACAAGAGAACAAAGCAAAAATAGAAACTCTAGAGGTCCGTTTACTTTGGTGTAAAACATTTTCGATGTAAAATGATTTTTCATGAAAAACATTTTACATTGGAAAACTCATTTTCATATAAATTTTCCAATGTTTACTTGCACGGAAAATAAGTTTTAGTCCAAAATTTGGAGGAAAATGTTTCCAATAGGGTGTAAAATGAGTTTTCACCCAAAGTTTTACATTTTATTTTTTCACCCAAAGTAAACGATGTAAAATAGGAAAACTGATTTCAGGGAAAACATTTTTTGCTCTAGTAAACGGACCTTAGGTACATTAAAAACCTACTAACCAAAACTATTTTTTTAGGGTAAAGATCCCATGTTGTAACAAAATTCATCATTTGCAAAAGGCCAATATCATGGGATATCATGATAAACATGTGATAATTTTGATAAGAAATATATTACTTTCTCCGTTTCGCAAAAAACGCAACAATTTCTGTTTTTTGATGTTTCAAAATAAATGCAACAATTTTAATCTTTCATTTTTATAAGTTTTTCCTTTCTATTTCTCACATCATCACGTACCCACTTTCTCTCTATCCCTTTTACCCTCATAACAAAAAATTGCTTATGAGTCCTTGCCACTCCAATTGTTGCATTTTTTTTCGAAACTGAGGAAGTATTTCACATAAAGAGAACGGTTATGGTTGCTTAATGATACTAACTCCGTTTCACATTCTTTGCAACGAATTTATATAAAAACACAGAGTAAAGATATCTAATTGTTGAAGATAAATGTGAAACAGAATTAGTATTTTGTTCAACACTCAACTATAGGTTCAAAGGTAAAATACACATCTAAACTGGCTCTAAACTAGATCATCTTCAAAAAAAACCTTGTTATATTACTATTTATATGATCGAATGTTGGATAATTTAAATTTATGACAATCAAATTTCCTATTTGTGTCCCATAGTTGAAGCTGAATATCTAATCATAATAACTGAGACTTCTAGTCTAGATTAAAACAAGCCAATTGGGTAAATTTTAAATGATTAGTCCCCACATAAAATTTCTTTTTAAATTGATTATCAACTAAAACCATATGTGTCAAAATAATCATACCCAAACTAAGAAAAATCCCAAAAAAAAAATAAAAAATCCATGTACCCCATTACAAAAAAAATCACAACTTTACATCATATATTCATGATAAAGATCACAACTTTGAATCGTACTTTCATGATAATCAATAATTTACTGTACATTATAACTAAAACCCATAAATAAAATATATATTAGCAAAACTTTCATAGTACTTACCTTGAAAGATTGAACAGAGAATGCTTGAAAATTGAATGACTTTCTGGAAGATCTGGAACTATACGAGGGAACAAAATTGGAGTATTGCTCAGAAAATCTAGAAAAAAATTTGAAAGAAAGTGGATTATTTACTTTATAATTGCAGAGAAAGGGATGACAATGTATAGAGTTGTTATTGATCTTCTTGTTTGTGTGATAATAATATAAAGGGAGATGTGATGAATTTATAGTGGTATCGATAGCTTTATTTCCCTGCAATATTTTTGGCAACATTTTTTAAATGTTTTTATTTATTTATTTTTTTGGAATTGTTTAGAACCAATCTAGATCTTTATGGTTTATACTTGATTCTGTTGAGGACTAATGGACTTTTTCGTTGCCAAAATTATTTTTTTTTGGATGGAGGAAATTATATTTTGGATTGCAAAATTACAAATGATTAACTTGTTTGTAAGTTGATCCAACGGTGGATAATGCTATAATGGAATGAAGGGGTTTGATTTTGGACGGATGAAAAAAGTGCCATGTTGGATCCACGTCCTAGCCTAATCCAGAATCCTTTCTTTTCGGAATTTAATTTAGTTGGTTTGACAAAAAAATATTATTTTTTTTACTTTTTATCAGTCAATCAAAGGCTCAAAACCTTATTCCAATAACCTAAATCATCTTTGTGCATGGTTGGTTTGACACTTTGACTTACCTTATTGATCAATTAAAATAATAAAATTTTAAAAAAATCACACTGAAAATTAGGGGTGACAATTTATACGGTTCCGAACTTAGTCCGGTCCGAGCTGTATAAAAAAATCCAATTTGAATCCGAAAAATAAAAATCTACGGTTCACTTCGTCTACAAATATCATACTCACTCCAACAAATTACTTCAATTCCGACACGTAGTTAGATTTTTTATTTTTATAAGTTGTATTTAATTAGATTTATATAGTTTTATATGAACTATTTTTGTTGTAATTATTTGTTTTATTAAGATATGATTTCGAATTTTGTATTAGCAATAAAATATAAAGTAATTTTATTATATATAATATTAGATATGAATTTGATTTAGGGATGACAATTAAGTTTGCATCTGTACCTAGTCCAATCCGATTTGAAAAAAAAAAAATAATAATAATAATAATAATTTCAATCACAAAATTAAAATATGGATTCGACTCCGCAAAAAAAAAAAAAAAGCATAATCCAAATCCGATTTTGATGACTATTCGGTTCAAGTTCACCATACTTATAAGATAAAATTATGAAAAAAAAATTTGTATAGATAACTTTATTTTGGTCAAAAATAAAATTATAAATTATAAAAAAGGGTTGTTTATAAAAAGTGAGTTTTTACATATTTTTCCTATATATAAATATATCAATAGATTTCTGACTAGAAATATCATTGACTTTCACTCACTACTAAATTAGTAACCGAAATTGACACATGTCAAATTCTCATTAGAGTTTTTACCTACAAAAATATTTTTTACTTTCTCTATTATAAATTTTATAATCTTGAAGGATAATTTGTGAACAAATTGTTACCTACTAACAAAATTATAATTAAGCATCAAAAATTTTTGCCCAACTAATTTAAAAACAAGAATAATAAATTATTGAAGCGTATTTTTAAAATATAAATCAATATTTATTTCGGAATTTGGATATATATCAAGCATGACTGGGGCCAATACTAGTTTATAAATATACATGTTTGTAAGGATTCTGGGCACTAAATAAAGATTAAATATATAGGGTAAATTACTAAGTGAGAATGTTTTTTCAATCAACAACTAATTAAAACAAAATTATCAACAATTTTCTATTTTACCTCCTTTCTATTTTAACCATTTTTTAACAATAAAATGTTATATATAGCCATAAAGGTTATACGGAGTACATTAGAAGTTCAAAAGGAGTTTTTAACAAAAATTAAGCATTAATTACCCTAATTTAAGCATGATTTTGTCTTAAATTTTCAATTTTATAATATTTTAGAAAATGTACGTAATCTATATATCTATAGTTCTATACGTAATCTATTAAAACACACTCATAAAGATCATATGTGGCACTAGTCTATGCATTCTTGATCATGTGTCATGTGTGACACTCCTCTATGCATTGAGAGCATTTACTTATATCTTCATCTTTTCATCATTAAATGTGTCTTCTTTTAGTGTACCTTTTACAATAAAAAAACAAAATATTCTAACAAATATTACAACGCTAATTGTGACTTTTTGATTTGGGCGAGCTAGTGGCAGCATGGAGTGGCGTTGACGGATCAAAACAACAAAAGGCTGCTTATCTCATATGGAGTCTATGGATGGAAAAAATTTGCAAGTCTTCCAAGGAAAAACAACACCCAATAATAAATCTGCTAGACTGGGTTGTGATTTATGCACAACTTTTTAATATCCACATCCCTCTTAAACAAGAGAACCATGCTAAAGAAAGAGCAAATTGGGTGTGCGTGCTAGACCGTGTGTATAGATGGGTTGAGGAATTCAATGAGAGCAATGTTAGGGCTGGTGCCATTTCGAGAAATATGGATATTAAGGCTCCGTTTGTTTCGACAGAAAACTATTTTTAATGGAAGGATTGAAGTTGAGAACCAAAATAAAAGGGAAATAGAAAATAGAAAAAAAGAGTGATAATCGGAGTAGACAAGAAAGAAAAAGTAATAGATAAGGTGAAAAATTTTAGCGACGGTGTGGTTGTCTTTGCGGTGATGCGATGTGTGAAAGCTCATTCGTCAGTAGAATTTGCGGAGGCCCAATCTGTAAAACGGGCAACTAATGTGGGGAGAATCTGGAAAAGGGTTATAATTGAGACTGAAAGAGTGATAGCTTGACAATGAAGAGTAAGCTTGCTAAGGGTGCTTTTTTTGTTGCAAATCTGTATACAATCCTTGAAGACATTTTTAATGTTTGCAAATTAGCTTTTAATTATATACATTGGTTTCATGTTTGTAGAGAAGGCTATTATATGTAGCCCATCATTTAGTTAGAGTTATTCCTTTTGGTGTGCAACACATTTGGGAAGAATGTGCTCCCCAAGAGGTTGCTTCTTATGTACTTATGGACAAACTTGCTTTAGATGCTTAATAATAACACTACAAAAATTTGATCCATTAACGACGTGTACATACTAATGACGGGCCTAAATCCTGCAGCTAATGTAGATCTTGTGCGACGGTTTTTGAGCCCGTCGCTAAAATTAATTTACCGAATATCTAACCCAAACTCTATTAGAATTGACTTATTTACAACGGGATTGCGACGTGAAAAATCATTTGTATCCCCCCTTTTTTTGCGATGGGATCATATTTTTACGACGGGAAAAATCATTTGCAACCTCCCTTTTCTACGACGGGATCACATTTTTGCGACGGGAATTCCCGTCGTAAATAGCATCTTTTCTAATTGTGCAAGTTGCCTCATAAAAAAAAACAATCAATGAAGGAACTAATAAGTTAAGTTTGTTTTGTTTACTGAAATATTACTAAATTAGCCGAGAAAGTAAAATACAACATTGTATAAAATCTCATTCTTTAATGAATAAGTGTACTTAATTTCTACTTTTCACACACGCCGCTCAGTGAAAGCGCCTTAAAAACTGTAATTAACCTTTATATGTAACCCTAACCTTGTATGTGATTAATTTTGGGAAAGATTAATGAAAATGACAATTGTACTCTACCGGAGTATTGTTTACCGTAATTATTAGGACAATCATTCAGAGGATTAATCTAGATAGTAGAGCTGTAGAGTGACTTCTAGTCATTGTGTTATAGCAACTTGTTCTTTTCCCAGATTATTCAGCAATCATAATCACATAGCCCATTTTTAATTATAACTAGTTTTAACCCCGTGCATTGCACGGGATTTTGTTTGACTTATAAATTGACTATATAAGAGAAAAATTACAATGTTTTACCATAAATATATAAGAAGCGTCTATTGACTATACACCAAAATGTATATTAAAAAATTAAGGAAATTGAACATGCATGTAAATAATTAGAGCATGTAATCCGTAAATAAGAGTTTAAAAGTATGCATTTAATATTAAATTAATATATGAAAAAAAATTATGAATTAAAAAAAAAGCCAATTTAAGGAAGTTAAAGAGATTAGAAAGATGATTAGGTAATGTATCATTAAATTTCTAATTTTTTTTTAGAAATTATAAATTCAATATGCTTTGAAAGGATGTCACGTGGATTAACATATCCTGTTATAAGTATTTAGTATAGATTATAGATATAAATATAGATAAATATTAAATAATAGTAGTTTAATATAGCGTAGTGTAAAATAGGATCAGGATCGAAGAACATAATTAAAAGGATAAAGAATTTGCAATGATATATTGTATAAGATGATCACCAAAAATATTCAAGAGAAATTGAATGGGCACTTGTTTGTTATATTATACATCAACTTCAACTAGTTTATAATTATTAAAATCTTCTTTTTAAGTACAAGGGTGAGAGATAGACTAATGGTTAAAACCATTAATATGTGAAAATGAGGTTGTGAGTTCAAGGGTTGTTATACTTTTTTTATATAAAACAAATTTGGGCTTGATGACATGGCGCAACAATGGTGCGAGAAAATGACATGTGGCAGCTTAAACTTCCTGTTTAATTATAGATTAGTCTTTAGCTCGTGCAATGCACAGGTACATTTTGTTTTTTATATGTTTTTCAAGTTAATGTAAAACTCTAATAATGGGATTTATATAATTTTTATAGAATAATGACCTAGTACATAGGGGAATAGGGATCAAAAGACTATGATGACAATATCACCGTAGAATTCGAGAATTTTGAAATATTCATCTTCAATTTCATAACTTAAACCATTTATCTCCCTCCATTGATTTAACACAAGCACATCAAAAGTACTCATATATTTGACAAAATGTCAATTACACCATCAAAAAATTAATTATAGGTAGCGAAAAAATAATCACCGTATATCACAATAATTTGGATAATTGTAAATTTGCGACCCGAGGCAACGCCCGGGCTATAATACTAGTTAGAGAATTTGTTAAAGATATAATTAAGGTCGAGCAACGGTTCCGGGTACCCACCCACAGAACCGGACCCGGTTAGGAACCGACGGGTAATTACCCGGACCCAGTTCAACTGGGTCCGGTTCCGGCTCCAAAATTTACTACTCGGTCCCAACTGGTTCCGGTTCCAGAAATTTTGAACTAGATACCCGGTGGATACCCGGTTGTAATAGTTCTAGTTCCAGGTACCCGGTACCGGACCCGTGCCTGGTGGAGTGGTGGGTAGCTAGTACCTGTAATAACCCGAAATTTTGGGCCAGAAAATTTCGCGGTTATTAATTGTATTTAATTAATTCTAAGTCCAAAAGGCCCGTTTAATTTTGGACTGTTTTATTTTTAGCCCATTCCTTTTTCATCAAATTGGGCCAAAGACCCAATTTGTTCTATTATTTGTCATTTGGGCCGATTTTAATCTTCTTTTGGGCTAATGGTATTTTTAATATAATTGGGTAATTATGCTAATTACCAATTAAGTAGGCCTAAGTAAATTATCAACCAAGCCCATGCTTGGCCTTGCTTTGGTCCACACGGCTAAGCTCCCACTTCCCCTTATTTTAGGACTTGCAACCCTTCTTTTTGTTCTATAAATAGGGCTCTTGTCCCTTATTTTGCCATTATGCAATTAAGCACATAAAACTCCAAATTTTAAAGATCATCTTCCTCTCCTCTTCCCCTCTCAAAAAAGTCTAACCCTTCATTGTTTTCCTTGGATTATTTAAGCGAATCCAGGTAACTAGCTAACCCATTTAATCTTGGTATTTCTCTAATCACATAGTTAATTAGGTTGTATCATAAAAAATTTGTAGAATTTAGGAGTTGTTAATTCTGAAATTTTCGAACCATTGTTGTATGATGTTCATGATATTTTCTCTTGATATTATATGTAATCTATGTAAATCTTGTTTGTTTTATGTATATTTATGCATGTATTAATTTATCTAATCATATATTTAAGCATGTTAATTTTCGAATTTATGTTTATAATTTTCGAATGGAACCGGGATGAACATGTGCAAATTTGATGATGATTCTATGATGTTTTGTTGAATTTACTAGATGATTATGATTAGTATTTTCATTTAATTAAAGTCTTAAATTTAAGATTAAATTTTTGTTCATATTTTATGAGAATGTCGAATGATGATTATTTTTAGGTATTCAAAATCTGATTTTTTATCTTGTTATTGAATTATTTTGTTGATTGTTATGATTATGGCATGAGTTGTTTGCTTAAATTAAATTTGCTTGATCTATTGATGTTAGTTAAATTTTGTTAATTTATTATGCTAGTTTCGGTATTTTTAATGATTTTGTCGAGTGCCTCCATTTTTTTTTTTTAAAAGCATAGAATTTTTATCTTGTTTTTTTACATGATTACTTAATTAAAATAATTAAAGGAATAAAAGATATTAATTCTGGTTTTGTTCCCTAAAATGCCGAGTAGTATTAGATCAAAGTTAGGGTTTTTGACCATGGATTTAGGAGGTAGTTGTAACAAGTTTGAATAAATATTTTATTTTGAATAATTAGTTAGTTAGAGTTTATAATTAATTAATTTTAGATCAACAATATTTAAGTATACATCAAATGTCGAATTGGACAATTTATTAAAAGGGATTTTAGTATATTTTTGCACTTATTAAATTATTGGGATAAGTATAAGAGTTTAATGAATAAAATTGTATACTGAGGTAATATTATAAGTTTTGAGGACATAAGATATTACTAGGGAAAGAAAGGAAACAGAGTAGGAGGAATATAGACTGTTTCGATCTCTGGCTAGGAAAGACTTGGTATTTAAGGTGGCCAACATACGTGCCGCACCTCTCTTTCCTGGGACTTCGAACGGTTCAATTCCGAATACGGACACCTAGTATTTCCCAATATATGATATGATATGATTAAGATATGAAGATATAAGATAAGATAAGGACGCCCACCTGATGACCCGAGTAGTCAGACTGGGTTAAGTCGAAGCCACTACTCAATGGGACGAACACACCTGATGACCCGAGTAGTCAGGCTGAGTTCCCCCGAGTAGTTCTGGGTCTTAGGATATGTAGTCGTCCAAGTAGTAGTACACGAGCTACTATTTGGGAGTTATGGCCATAGCTTAGGCTTAGTGGTGAAACACGAGATCCGCTACGGGTTGAGCACACGAGCACACCCCGGCATGTTCTAGGAAAGTTGTGGTGAAACACGAGATCCACAACGAGTTATAGTGACCGGTCCAACAAAGATGATATGATTTGATGAATCATAAGATATGATAAGATATGATTATATGATATGATATGTTCATATGTAACGACCCGACTTTTCGACTTGTCGATTTACAAAGGGAAAGCGACATTCGGACCGTTACTAACTTAAATAACAATAAATCAACTTAATTGAATCAATAAATTATCTTTTATTAAATTAACTACTGAAAATCCATAAACCAAAAGTCACTAATACATATAAAGTCTGGAAATTCTGTCCCAACATGCTGGGATCATAAGATAAACTAAGTTAATGTCTCAAACTGTTCTGGGAATACTAAATACTCAAAATAAAATACTAATCTACTCAAGCCCATCCAGCGGAGCCCGCTCTACTCTGCTGCATCGTCATCTGAAACTGAGGGGGGGGGGTCCACCGTCAGTGGCGAGTAACTAGGCTGTCCCATTTAATCGAGGGACCACCAACACATAATAGCATAGAAATATGCATAAAAACTGTAAAGAAATCTAATACATGTCTTTATAAAAATGTACAAAAATACGTATAACAGTACGTATAAAAAATACGTATAAAAGTACGTATGCGAATACGTATAAACACACCTGCAGAAATACGGTTAGAAATACGTATAATCTACGTATAATGTACGTACAATCAACCCTGCAAATACGGTTAGAAATACGTACAAAAATACACTCAACATTCATACATACATGCATCCTTACTCGCATACATACATACCCATAAATACAGAAATACACAGCGGAAGACTTAACATACTGAACTTATACCTTATACTATACATCTTAAATTATCCCAATCCTTAACTTATACTTAACCCTTCTTAAATTATATCATTAATAAATCTTAATCATATCTTATCATAATCTTATCTTAATCATATCATATCATAGTCTTATCTTGATCATGTCATATCATAATCTTATCTTAATCGTATCATATCATGTCTTTCTTATCATATTAGATCATAACATATCTTATCATCACATCTTAGAAATCATCTTATGATTTCATCTTATCAAATCGTATGATCGTAATATAATATCTTTGTTGGACCGGTCACTTATAACTCGTTATGGATCTCGTGTTTCACCATAACTCCCTAGAACATGCCGGGAGGAGCTCGTGTACTCAATCCCATAGCGGATCCCGTGTTTCACCGCTAAGTCTAAGCTATGGCCATAACTTCCTGGTAGCGACTCGCAGATACGGTTACCAGACGACTACATGTTCTAAGGTCAAACTACTCGGGGGAACTCATGTGTTCGTCCCATTGAGTAGTGGTTCTGACTTAACCCACTAATGACTCGTGTATCATACAGGTGGGTGTCCATATTGTATCTTATATCTTCAATTAATTCAATCATCTCATATATTAGGATAATACTAGGTGACCGTAATAGGAAATGAAATGTTCGGAGTCCCAGGAAAGAGAGGTGCGGCACGTATATTGGCCACCTTAAATACCAAGTCTTTCCTAGCCAGAGACCGAAACATAACATGTATAGCTATTACTCTGTTTCCTTTCTTATCCCTAGTAGTATCTTATGCAACTTCAAATCTTATAATATACTATCCTTAAAATATATGTATACGTATAATCCTATCCTTTCGGATACTAACCTTAATATTACGTCATATACCAATTTGTAACTTTATCCAAAAATATTTATATTAATAGTACTAATATTATTTCGGTCCTCTTAATAATAATACCAATAATATCTTTTTATCCCTTCACTTTACAACTTATCCCTAATAATTATTTTGTCCGTAACTTTTATTATTAATTATTCCCTGAATTAACAATAATCAAATTTAATCAAAAATTGACTAATTCATCAATTCTACACGGCATTATTAAAAATATAACAATAATTAACTATTTTCTAGAATTAATTTAGTTAATCAATATAATTACAAAAATTACCAAAATAAGATAAAAATCATATTTTTCAACAACATTCATCAAGATTAACATAAAAATAATATTTTTAACCCTTCTTTTAATTTCTATACACTCGACAATTAGAAGATAATAACAAGATTTAATTTTTAATTCAAGATTAATCAATATAATTCAATACTATCAAGATTCATCATAAAAATCATATTTTTAGTTCCCTTTTAATACTTAGGTCACTCGAAAATTCAATAATTAATAATAGCATATTTTAATAATTCAATTGCCCTAATTTATACAATCTGATTTTTAAATAATTAAATTAAAAACGACCATCTAAATATCTCTAAAAATATGGAAATTTTTATGGGAGCTAAATATGGGTTCAAGGATTTACGTGCATAAATTTCGTCTAAAAATAACATCTTTTACTATTTTTAAGTGATTTTATAACTAACCAGTCAGATTAGGCTGAATTCGGTTTCAGAATTTTATGCCATATCAAACGATCTTTAAAAATTTCGAAAATTTAACACAAGATGTAAAACATTATCACTGACTTCCATATAAAATTTCGTAGCATTCAGAATTGATTAAGTATATTAATAAATTCGTAAACCGATTCTGGACAGTTTTACCGGTTTGAAAGATTAAAATATTATAAATAATAAAAGGACGAATTTTGCCACGAAATAAATCATGGTTAATAATCAAACAGTAAACAAGATACCATGAAAAATTCATCAAGAAATAACAAGATTTGATTGGTAAATAAATTCATACAAGATCATACATAAAATCAAGAAAATACATAAAAATCAATCAAGAAATTCATGCTTCATGCTCGACATATCCAAGTAAAACAATATTAAATTTCCTACAATGTTCATGATATGATTCCTAATTAACTATGTGTTTTTCTACCCATAGATTAAAGGAGAAAGCGAAGTTACCTGGATTCGCTATTAAAATTCCAAGGGAAAATGATGGCTCACTGTTTTTGAGAAGAGGAAGAAGGGGAAGAGAGAAAATGTATTTTAGGGTTTAGGAACAATTGCAAAAATAGGACTAACTAAATGATAATGGTCCTATTTATAGAAGAGAGGAAGGAAAAGAAATAAAAAAAAACAAACCCTAATGCTACTAATGAAGCTGCCGTGAAGAAGGAGAAAGAATAGGGAGGTGGAGTGGACTTAGTTAGGTATGACTAGGCTAGGTTGAATTAGTTTAGGGCTTTAAAAACTAATTTAATTAAATCAAATAATTAATTAACCAATTTAAATAAATAAAAACAATACTTGGCCCAAATAAAAAAAAGGGAGCCGGCCAAGTAGAAAAAGAAAGAAAAATTGGGTCTTTGGCCCAATTTGGAAATAAGAATAGGAAATACAAATTAAACAGTCCAAAATATAATGGGCCTTTTTGGACTAGAATTAAATAAATATAATTAATAACCGCGAAATTTTCTGGCCCAAAATTCCGGGTCGTTACACATAAGACACGATTTGATTATAAGATATGTAATGGAAATATAGGATATGACTGACAAAGGATATGTTATGATATTTCTAAGTTGTGACATAATTACGAGAGTATAGAATCATGTTGTATAAGCTAAAGTATTTAATGTAAAGTCTTCCGCTGTGTATGAATCTAAGTGTATAATATGAGTAGGTGTATTTTATGTATGTACCGTATTATGTGATGTACGTATTGGTATTTGTTTGAATGTATGTATCTGTATACACATGTATTGTATACGTGTATTTCTGAGTTTTACTTGTATTGTATACGTATTCCTAACCGTATGTTGCAGGTATTGTTATACGTGTGGTATACGTATGTCCATACGTATTGTATACGTATGTCTAACTGTATTTTCTGCAGGTGTATGTATACGTATTTTATACGTATTCTATACGTACATGTATACGTATTTTATTACGTAGTTTTATACGAGATTTGTATAATTGTTGTATTTTGTTCTTCTATCTTTCCTATGGATTTTTCGTGTACTCCCTATGACATTATGTGTTTAGCGGTCCCTCGATTAAGCGGGACAGCCTAGTTACTTGCCACTGATGGTGGACCCCCCCTCAGTTTCAGGTGACGATGCAGCAGCGTAGAGCGGGCTTCGTTGGATGGGCTTGAGTAGACTAGTTATTTACTTTGAGTTTTTAGTTTATCCAAAAACAGTTTGAGACTATATTTTAGTATTGATTATGATCCCAGCCTGTTGGGAAGACATTTATTTCATTTATGTAACTCTTAGGCTAGATGCCTTGACTTTGGATTTTAGATTATTCTTTTATAATAAAAGTTGATTTATTTTAAGAATATATATATTACTTTTATAGTTTAATTTGATTAAGTAATGATCCGAATGTCGATTCCCTTCGTAAATCGACAAGTCAAAATGTCGGGTCGTTACAGTACCAGATCCGGTTAACTTAGGTTTTATATTCTGAGGTGAGTAACTAAGTACTAAGCCCAACTATGCCCAAATTTTTTTTCTCATTCAAAATTAAAACCCTAAGACTTACTGACTCCTCTTTACTCTACTCTTACGGAGCCTTCTCATTTTTTCACTGCTCAAATGCTAGGATTCTTGATTTTCAATACTCCTTTTTAGTTCTTTCATTATCTCAAGCATAAAGCCATCAACATTCAACAAGGGATTTAAAATTAAACAACATACAAACCACTACAGAAAACTGGGTACCCGGTATTAGAACCGTTACCCGGTGGTTCTGGTTCCAAAAAATTTCCCGGTTGGACCGGTTCCGGTTTAAGATATTTCAGACCCGGCGGTTCCGGTTCCATTGAAAAAGAACGGGTGCCCGGTTTTGCTCACAACTAGATATAATTATTAGGAAAAATTGTCTAAATTTACCAAATAAATGTCGACTTTTGAAAAATAATGCCAGCTAAAAAAAGTTGTTATAAAACTACGTAATACATCATTTTCGACCTGATAGCACTACCACTTTTCGTGTTTTTTTTTCCATTCTCCTGATGTTATGGCCCATCATTATTGATTTCCCCCTATCTTTAACTTTACCTTTTCTTTTAATATATATCAGATTTTTTAACCTATAAAATGAATCAAAATTACCCCTTTTTCTTCTATCCAACTTTCTTTAATTATACTTTTTTTCATTGAAATTTGGATATGCTTAGCAATGAAGGGAAATAAAGTAGTTTTAGGAGGGGAAAAATTGGAGAGAAATAAAAATTGGTGGGCCATAACATCAGAAAAATGAAAAGAAAAAAAAATACGAAAAGTGATAATGCTAACAGGTCTAAAATGATGTATTAGGTAGTTTTATAAAAACTTTTTTTAATTGGTAGTATTTTTTAAAAATAATATTTATTTGGTAGTTTTGAACAATTTTTTCTAATTTAATTTTCCTGAAATTTTCCAAATTTATAATCACAATTAGTTCCCGCCAAACGAATAGAGAGATTATACCTAGAGCGGTAAGCCCAAAAGACACGTATATTTATTCCCGCCAACTTCCATTAATTACTGATTTTTTTTCCCTTTTCAACTTCAAATGTTAATATTTATTTATCAAATTTGCCGCGAAAATCATAAAACCCTTTCTCCTCCCAAATATAGGGTTTCGATTGAACAAATTTCTGAGTTTGGTTGGAATTTTGAACAAAAATTTCCAGCAGTTCATCAAGGGATCCAACAAATAGTGTAAGTAGCAACAATGTCGAGCTTCTCAGAGCAATTAGAACAAATTAAATCCCTAATTTTCTCAGCATCAAAATCAGAGAAATCTTTCGCTTACTCAAGTCTTCAGCACCTTCAAGAGCAGGCGACCGGCGATACGACATTGATTCAGCTGCTTGCTGACTCTAATAAACATTTCCTCTCTTCAATTATCGCTGAAATTCGTATTGAAGATACTGATGAAGAAATGTAAATCTCTCTCTCTCTCTCTCTATATATATATATATTTTCAAATTAGCTGTTTATACCTCTAAATACTCTTTTTTTTTCTTCATAAACTATGACTTGTTAAAATCTCTTACTTTTGGGTTGCTGTTGCAGTTGTACATTAGCTTTGAAGTGTTTGGGGTTTATTATTTATCATCCTTCTCTCGTTCCATCTATTCCGAGTATGTCTTGAGCTCTCTCTCTCTGCTTTCTTTTGTCCCTTTTCTTATTCTTTTTCCCCCATCTATTTTTTTTGGCAATGTTTTCCCCTATTTGTTGATGTTTGTTCTTCTTTGTTTGCTAAATTGGAATTTCATTGTTTCCCCTCAAATCAAGATGATAACATTATGTCACTAGCATTTAACTTGTGTGCCTTAATGTTTGGGGTATAAGTGCTATGTTAAGATGTGTTGAACTTGTTAGGGGTCGAGAGTGCGCTGCGGAAGTGAAGATGTATTGATCGAGAAATACAATAAGGGAGTTAATAGGCAAAACTAATATTAAGATAAAAACACACGATTTTATGTGGGAACAACCCACTTACGACGAGTTTTTTTATTCTACTATATGATTATATAGAAGAGTACAATTATCCCTTTAGAGGGTATTTGTATTACAATAAGATTCTCTCTATTTTTATTCACAAAGGAGTATTACAATTAGTGGATATATTTTGGTGGAGGATTAAGAGGTGAAAGTCTTATGTGTTTTTGTGGCTTCTTGTGTGTTGTTGTGTGTTTGTACGAGTTTGTATGTCTCCACAAAATGGAGTCAGTTGCTCCTATTTATAGTTGAGGTATGTCGGTGAATTTACTAAGCAACCTCTAGAAAATTTGGTACTAGAATATTCTAGTTTCCTAGCCATAGCCGTCATTTACTAAGCATTTGTCTAGAAGTATCGTGCTTAGTTTAGAAGGATCGTGATTATCAATTTTTGCTAAGCATTTGTCTAAGCATTTACTAAGCATTTGTCTAAGTATCATGATTCACCGACATTAGTGCTTCCTATTTCTAGAAGCCAAGTATAAGTTTTTTTGGTAAAATAATTTGGGTTTGTATAAAATTTGGGCCACATCCCAACAGAACTTTCTTTGGAAATTTCATGTCCATAGTATTGTTGATTGGCACATGGGCGTGGTATACATCTTCTTGAGTGATGATATCCATTTTAGGTTGTCTTTGATTGGACTGAAACTGTAAAAGTCATTTTATGTAAATTTGTAAAATAATCTTACTGTTTTTTCATTGTTGGGTTTTGAAGCCGAGGTTAATTAAATATAAAAATTTTGCCAAGATGAGCACTGGAGGAAGGATTTCTTTTTTAATGGCCTTGGGAGAGTTAGCTCTTTCCTTTTAACATTTATAAGTAGAAGGGTCAACAAAAATTTATATGTATCTGTTTGGGCCCTGAGCCCAATAAAAGTCACAATGACCAAAATACCCCCGGAATTCCCATTATCTCCTAAGACATCCTTCGGACATGTGTCACCATTTGGATATCCGAAGACATGTGTCACAAATCCCCCCATATCAACTGATTGACAACCCCCAAATACCTCACCTATAAATACCCCCATTTATGGCAAGTGAAAGAGAATTTTTTCACAACTTTTTACACAAACAAGCATTTTGGGCAAACACAATTCCCTATACAGCTACCTTTTCCTAAAAAGGGAAGCTCTCTCTCTCTCTCTCTCTATTTCCACATAAAATACTTTGCTGACTTAAGCATCGGAGGGGAATTCCCGGGTCCACCCCCGGGTCAGTCACCCTTGTTCATTTTGCAGGACTCACTCAGCCAGGCCTGAGCCCGTTCGAGGGAGTCCAGTCAGCACCAAAGATTAGCTCATCTACAACCAAGTCACCATCTAGAGATCTAGTCAGCATATATCGAGGCACTTCCTAACTCATCCTATTCTACCTCTTTGTATCTTAGTTTCCCGAGAACGGAAACAGTATCTATACAAAAAGAAAATCTATCTAGTAAGTTTGGGGTAGTCTTGAACTTGCTCATTGTTGCTCACATATTTTCATCTGTGTGTGATGAATGGTGATGGGTGGCTATTGAGCCATAATGCCATATGCTTAGACGAAGAAATTTTCATAGGGTGTGAAGTGTTGTTACCAAATAAAACAAAAAGTAATGCAAAATTATGATGTATTTTCAAATTTGAGCTATGAAGCACGGGTACTTCTCTTAAGTGCCGTCTCAACTCTGAAGTACCCGATACGGGTATGGGAACCTATCTGGACGACATTTACAAAGGGGGTGCGGCTAGTACTAGTTGGGGACAGATACTTTGTTGACCATGGTATGCCTGAGGACACCTAGGTAGGCTCAGGATCTTCGGGGACGACTCGCGGATGGCTTGGCCCACATGTTGGAGTACCCAACGCTTTTTTTGTTTGTTTTTAAGAAAAATACCCAAGGCTCGGGGATGGATGCTTTGACTCATGAACCTCATAATAACATGACTTTATTGCTACTTTTTATTGATTTTTTTCTTTCCATTTTATCTCTCTCATTATTTTAAAATGAAATTAATCTTAGACTTGTCTAATTAATTACTTTATTAAACTACAGATGAAATGACATTATAAGGATTACTACTTGTCTACTATAGCTTTCTCACATGTTCTTTAAATTTTAAAAAATATTTAATGTACCATTGCCTTACCCATACCTTGGATTTTTTAAATTTTCCGTTTCCCATCCCCGTCTCCATACCCATATATGTACCCGTCCCCGTTTCAATTTAACTTAGAATTTTATAATAGCATTCTTCAATTCATGATTGTGTGGATTGGTCAAATGCAGAGGATTGTGTTTTTCAAGTGCTAGAGTCATTGGCTAGACTGATCATAACTACAAAAGTCAAGGTAAGGATTGCATGACTTGGATTATTATTATCTGGTCAATTGTTATTCTGTTTCAGCTTCTGGGCTTTCAACATGTTGAGTGTATGATTATAGGTGGTTTGCAATCTAGGAGTATGGTGTGTATCCATTCAGCAGTTAGATGCTTCGTATCTAGCTTATCACTTTGATTCCTTGTTGAGGGCTATTGTTCATTCACTTGACAATCCTGTTGGCTCGCTGTCTATAACATTTGAGGCTATTCAGGTAATTTCTTCAATTCTTCATCTGGACTGGGACCTTCTGTTAAGATATTGGTAGACTGGTAGTTCCCTTATTTTTGTCTTTAATTATTTTGTGCAAAGTGAGCAATATTTATTATAGCGGCCCAATGGGCTCAAACTATAATGAAAGTATAAACCTTTTTGTTGTGCTTCATATTTAAGATAAATGATGTTCTAGATGACTAGATGGTTTGCCATTTGCATGTTTGCAATGACAATTAATAGTAGCTTCTGTTTGTAGTATGTTGAGTCATTGAAAGAGCATCATAAATCATGCTTCTACTGGCTGAATGCGTTCGCATGGGTATTGTGACAACAAAAGTATTAATAATAATCTGGGGTGTGAATTAGGAAGGTGAAAAGTCAAAATTATGTCCTAGATACTGACTGCATTTTCTCATATTTTTGGTTCTTGTGAGTTGAAGCCTAGAGACTTGTGCACAGTCAGAACTTAATTACTTGTTTTGGTGTAGGTTTTTGTTTTTTTGGTTGTGCAATTACATTCTTAATTCTACGTTCTTTCTAAAGGATTGATGTGAAGGGTTCTAAGTTCGTCTTCTCTTCTTGTGGGTTTTGTTTCTGACAGGCTGTCATAAAGCTAACAACTCAGATAAGTGAAAAAATGAAAGACTCATCAAACATTTGGGCACCTTCTATATATAGAAGACTCCTTAGTGCTGATAAGAGAGAGAGGGATATGTGCTTAAGATGCTTATTGAAGATCAAACATCTAATTGTTCCTCCACATTTGTCTCTCTCAAAGGTATGGCTTTTTGACCTTTCACTGCAGAGACTAATACAGGAATACTCATCATGTTTTTAATAACTTCATTTGTTGTAATTTGGTTGAGGTAAAATAATCATTCTTTTTTTGTTATTCTTGCCTTTTGACTTTGCCTAGCCAAGATGCTGTTCTCCTTCAAAAAAAGAGATTAACTTAATGGTCTTTACGGCAAAACGTCTTGTGATTAATGTATTCTTCAGTGACCATGTTTACGGCCATCTTGATTGAACACATCAGCACCTCTTTTAGGGAATATTAGCTTGAGCTAGAATGTTAGGTTGTACTGTATTTGACTTTAGATTTCTATGAAAGTTTGTTTTCTTCTAATATCTAATATTTTTAAAATATGGCATTATATATAACTTTATGGATGAGCCTTTTATGAATTATGTGTTTAACTTCTGAAACTGTCATGAATTTGTGTTTGCATTATACAAAATTATGAGCTCTCTCTAGATTTTGCCTCTAATCTATAAAATGGTTGAAGGCTTATAGAGGTTTTGGAGCTCTTTTCCTCAGATACTGGTTCAAGTTGTTTTTACAACATTTTGCTTAATCGTGTTATTTCATGATGCCTTCAAGTGCATTTTCTTTCATGAAATTGGTCTAGGTCATTTGAAGGATCATTTTATGATAATCTAGTTTTCATGCATTATATCTCTTTCAACTAGGTCATAAATTTTGAATTAAATTGGCTATTCGTAGTCCTTACTTCGATATTCTGATTTTTGTTAGGTCATTGCTAAAGACATTAAGCTAGTATTACTTCCTGAGATGGAGGAAATGCTGAAACATGGCAAGAAAGTACATGCGCTCCAAGCTTGGGGATGGTTTATTCGCATTCTTGGACACTATTCTTTGAAGAGTAGGCATTTGGTTAATGAGTTGCTTAAGATTCCTGAGCAAACCTTTTCTGATCCAGATCCCCAAATCCAGATTGCCACGCTGGTATTTTTTTTGTCTTCTTTTAGTTCATGAAGTATGTAAGATTTGTTTTACTTATTATTTTGCAGAGATTTTTCCACACACACACACAAAAACCCGACTTAGTGTTTAAGCTCATATGCAGCTTTGCATTGGTCTTTATTGGGAAAGAAGTTCATGGATATATGATTGCTAAAGGTCATTCTTAGAATCTATTAGTCTATACTTGTGAATCATACTATTCCTATGCTCTACTGTAAAATCTTGTTTGGTTATTCGTTATGCAGGTAGCATGGGAAGGTCTAATAGATGCATTGGTTTATCATCATGTAGAACTTTTTGATGATACTTCACAGGCAAATGGAGACATAACCCAAACAGGAGCATATTCAAAAAGTTTGAAACTCATCATGACGCCAGTTATTGGAATTATGACAAGCAAGGCTGGTCTGTCTGTCCATTCATCCTGCCTCAACACCTGGTGCTATCTGTTACATAAGCTTGATAGCCTTGTAAAAGATCCTCATATTATAGGTTTAGTAGTGGAGCCTATGTTAAAGGTAGTCTTTAACATTAAACTTGATGATGAGAACATCTGGATGTGGAACTTCTGCATGGATTTGCTTATTGACTTTATTCATTCAAAAAGTGCAAGTCGTGGATCACATACCCTAGTGAATGGTACAAAATCTCCCACACCAACTGATGATGCAAATCATTTACTAGGGGAGTCTACATTAAAGAATTACTTTCTTAGATGGTTGCCTTGGGATCATAGTCACATGGATTTTATTGTGAGAACGATACAGATGATTTTCTGCCAAGCAGCAGCAGCAGTAGCAGCTACTTTGTGCCCTGCAAACAAGAGGCTAGTTTGTGATACTGCATTGAGGATATTCCGTATATTCTTGAAAGGTGTCCAAAAAGATTTTGCGGAATCTTCAACTAGTTATGATACTGTTATGCAATCCATAAACTACATTCTAGTTTTTGTCAAGACATTGTGTGACACTGCTTTATGTGTGGATGATGCAACGGATGACTTCAAACTTACTTGTTTGCGGTGTTTAGAGGCTGTAAGTCAAGAGCTTGATCCTTCTATTCTGAGTTCCCCTCTCTATAAAGTTGCCTTAGACATGAAATCTATTTCAACTGGTGAATTTGGTTGCAATATTTTGCAAGGAATCAACCCCATAAACTATATGGATATGATTCCACCAATTATATATTTAAGTGTGCATCATTTTTATTTGGTGGTTCAACTTTGCTACAGAGAAGCTACCGTTGGGTCCAGTTTACAAGAAGCATATAATTATTTTAGTGGAGTGCTATCTTTGACTGATTCTCTTGAAGTGATTCATGCCATTGTTGTCTTGCTGTATGGCCATATCAATCACAGTTTGCTAAGGGTTTGGATTACACTTGCCCAATGTTTGAAGGAATGCATTGATAGCGCCAAGGATCTCAGGCCTGTGAGTGCACTGCCTGCTAGTAGTGGTAGTTTCACTTTGTGCTACTTCTTGATTTATCCTGTTGTTGTCTGTACCTCTGAGAAACAAGCTGGCACCCAAAAGCAATGCGACTCCCTTAAAGCCCCGGTATATTTCACCGAAAAACTTTCACTTGAACAGGTCACTGAAGTTTGGATTTCTCTCTATTGCCTATTAAATTCTACCGGCCTGCAAAAGCATCAAAGTAAGAATAGTTTTGCAGAAGATCTTTGCTCATCTATGAATGGCTTCCTTCATCAAAGAAGTGACACGGAAAAGGTTGACACTGAGAAAAGTGAGAATAATCCTCATTATATCAATATTCTCTCTCTTTGCAGCAGTGTAGCCGAGTGTATTTTAAATAATTTGCATATAGAAAAGGTAACTCCTGAAGCAATTAAGAGTGGTTATACGAAGGAATCTAGCAGCATCAAAAATTGCCTGGAGTTCATATCCAGGTCAGTGCTTATATGTTTTCTCTACCAGCAATGGTAGATTGTTACTTTAATCTTTTGTCTCTCTCAGCAATGCTAGATTGTCACTGCTTGTCCAATATTGTTGACCTTAACTCAGAAACTGTTCCCGCAAGTAATATCATTACAGAACTGCTCCTGGACTTCATATTCTGATTAAAACCTGCTTTAAGAGAATTGATCCTCTTATTTTATTTTTAGTTCCTTTTGTTTATTTCGATAGACTATAATCCTATTTGCATCTTGTTTTCAATTTTTCATCAATGCTTTTTTCCTTTTCTTAAACTAGAAAAAAAGTCAAAACCTCAATCAGTTATTTCCATGTTGCTCTGTCCATCAACAAATAAATGGGCTGATATCTTTTTAGTAGTACAACTTTTAACACAATAACAGAAAGGCTTTTAATCTGTCTATACGTTTCAGTTGATGGGAAGGAGTACCCTCTGTTCGAGTCTAAAATTGATGAGATGCATTTAAATACGTTGCTTCTGCACAACAAGGCCTGTTTGCTTCTTTGAAACTGTGCTGAGAGCCTGAGATAAATTTGTCACCATGTTCTTTGTTGTCAGAGATCAAGAACTTTTAGTTATTTAGCTGGTCTTCTATGTATAATGGATGACTTTAGAGTTTAGACCCTTTCAAAATCATGGCTACTGGACTACTGGTAGTATAAGTTATAAGCTGGTGTCATCTACCCAAACTGTACATAAATTCTGAAATCCAAATGGCGGAGGTGGGGATATTTTTGTGCTGAACTGAGTTCAAAAGGCACAAGGTGCAACAAGGTGCAAATGGTCGGAGCCTAGACTCAAGTCGAATGCACACTTTTATTTGTTTATTTCAAATTATTTTTTTCTTTGGTTATATTTAATATTAATTCAAAGATCCCTTTTAATTTAACTAATTATATATGTAAAGCCAAAGTAAGTCTCAATTTAAAAAAAATTCAACCATTCTTCAATTTATAACTTAAATCGATGCTATTTTCTAGAAGGCACATAGGTGCACCTTATTAAAGGCGTTCTAAAGCGCGAGGCACTTGGTTCTGAATAATGGTGCTGTTAGTTGCCAGATTGTAAAAGTAGGATGTTAAAGTTTGTGTTTTTGGAATGGAGATATAAATGTTGAGGTTTACATAATCACCTTGCTACTTCTAAATGGCATCACCATCTTCAGGCCAGCTTATGTTAGTTGGATCACATCTTTGTTCTTAGTTCTAACCCATTTATGTTCAGTAGTACTGTAGTAATAATGATCTGCAATTAATGGATGCTCACTTCAAATTCTAAATTTACAATTGTTGATTTTAGGCTTGATTTTGCAGGCTTATGAATCTGGTGGTCAGAAATAATGAAGTACGAGATCATATACTTTCAAGGTCAGATCTTGTCACCTTGAGATCTCACTAGGCAAATAACTTTGTACTTTCATGTATGTCAACTTACTAATTATTGTGAATCACAGGCTACTTCCTCCATTGTCATGCTTAGTCGGTCGCCTTCAGTGGAAGGAAGATATTGTTTCCTTGTTCAAGGTTTGTAGTTTTGCATTTCTTATGTTTACAGATACAATCTTGCTATGAGGAAAACCTCCAAGAATGATAACAATGATCTCATAAAAACCTTGAGGCATTATACTTAACTGGCTTATTGTTAAATGCATACCGTTTCATTTCCTTTTAATGGTTGAAGCAGAATGTATTAAATTTTTTGTAATCTGTTATACACACAGTTGTATACTTAAAAATCCATTTGACATTAAGGGGGTTTTCTTTTTCTTTTAATGGTTAAAGCAGAATACATGCAATTTTTGGTAATCTGTTTTATACAGTTATTTATCCATTTGACATTAAGGGGGTGTTTGGTATAAATTTAGGAATGGAAATTGAATGGAATGGAAATAAATTAGAAAGGGAAAGAGTAATATTAAATGATACCGTTTGTTGTTTGGTGTAAATGTGTAATTAAGAAAATGGAATGGAAAGAGAGGAAATGATTTTGTTTCCTCAAGGTTTGAGAAGGGTAACAAAATGATAGGTAATGGTTTCCAATAAGAAAAGGCATGTTTTACCAATATACTCCATCATATCAAACAAGTAATGTAAATTCTTAATTATTTGATTTCATTTCCAACACTAGAAAATTACAATACCAAACATGCTCTAAGTAGCAAATTTTTTTACTTAAACATTTCTATAATACACAGCATCAATCCTTAGTTTATGTTAGATGTATCATTAATGATAACATGGAAGTCATTATAGTGGGAAATCTTTATTATGTTGCATGTCTGTTATATATGACCACCCTGATGTCATCCAGGTACTATGTGATCCGCTGGTTCCCTGCCTGTCAGATTATGAGATAAACAATGAAGGCATCCAAAACCAACTGCAAACCTTGTGGAAAGAGATCATCAGGAGTTTGCAACGTAGTTGGCCATCTATTGAATTTGACTCCTCCTTCCTCAATCTCCAAGCATCTTTACTTGAAAGAACACTTGGCCATCCAAATCCCTCCATCTCCGAGCCCACAATAACCTTTTGGAACTCTGCTTATGGAGATAAAGTCTACTTAGATTTTCCACCATGTTTGCTTCATGTTTTAGACAAGCTATTGCGAGCTGGAAAGCTAGAGGCCAGAAATAGAAGAGCATCAGCGGTAGAGAAGGGTAGTTCAAGTTTAGAATGTATTGCTTCTCTTCCAAAGCAAAGGGTAACAGCTACATTAAATATGTGCTCAAAGCGAGTAAAGCTTCCGGAAAATGGAGTAGATGGTTCTCCTAGTAAGAACAAGCTACTTCCATGCCTGAAAAGAAAGACGTCTGAGCATACTGAGCATCAGAAGGAAGTGAGAAGGGCACAGCAAGGGAGGCTGAGAGATTGTAGTAGCCATGGTCCTGGAATTCGAACTTATACAACTGCTGATTTTTCTCAGGGAAACCAAGAGGATTCACAAGATAGTCAGGACATTCGTCATCCTGAGTTGATCTTGGATTTACTCAGAAGAACTGGTTGATTCTTTTTAAACCTGGAGATGGATCATTTTGACAGTATGAAACTTCAGACTTCAGTTGTTCTTTCGATGTTTAATGTCATGTTGTAAATAATCTTATGTATAGTTGTGATAAAATAAAAATAAATAATGTTTTCATGTTTCAATTATCATGCCAAATGTGATATTGGTATGTCATTATTTACAATGCTTGGTATTACAAGAGGCAATTATCAATCCCCTTCAAATGTTACTCCTTTCTTCCCATTATCTTTGCTCCATTACACTTTTGCACACAAACCAATATTTAGTTAGAAAAAGTTTACCCATTAAAGAAATGAAACACAATATTGGGACAAACTTTAAAAAAAAAGGAGCAAACATAATGGGATAGTGGGAGTAGTATCTAGCAATATCCTCTCCACTCCAATGCATTATAATTGGCTAGCTTGTCTTCTATCTTTTGAGCCCCATGGAGTCCTAAACAATTGTGTGGGTGCTAGATTGGCATAAAGGTTCATAATTGAATACATGTTCTAACATTTATGTTAGTTTGTTTTACAGTTGTTGACTTAATTGGATAAATTTAGGTCCCAAAATTTGGGTATTTGAGGTTTTAGTAGGTTGGGTCATTGGGTCACTGGGGATTCTTTCTCCACTTTAGTTGTTGTAATACATGAACTGCAAGAAGAATTTGATTCAAGTGATTTTTTTAAAATTTCAAAGTGTAGTGAAATCCCGGTCCAAAGCTATTTTAGGAGGTAGCGGTGCATGTTTTTGATAAGATTGCTCACTAGAGAGTAGAAATTACCTTGGTTCCGTTCAATCTCAACTTTTTTTTTTTCTAATAAGAAAAGCAACTCATTTATTAATCACTCAGAGAATAAAGATTAGACATTTTATGTTGTTGGATTGAGGAAAAAACCTCCTCCATTCGGACCATTCAGACCAACAGATGCTCAAGGGAAAAACTAAGCGTAACTAATTTTTAAGCCACAAAATTACCACTGCACTTTACATGAGAATAGAAAATATAATTGCATTCATTGGCTAAGCTTAAGATATCAACAATGATACATCTAAACTCCTATGACTCTTTCATTTTCCTAATTTGTCACCTTGGTGCATTCAGTTTCTGAAACAACTCGAAAAAAGCTAGATTCATTGGCCATCTTCATAGCATTTCTAGCCACCGGAGCCTCACCTTGGAATTTGGCTCACGAAATCCTCCTTACAAGTTTTGCGCTTGCTTTAGCTATTAGGAATTTCTCTTCGGCTTGCCTTCAATTCCCGAACAAAATTGAGAGCCACATTCATATTTTTCGTGACTGCCCAAAGCCCGCATGTTATGGGGTATAATTTTTAGGGATATGTTTATGAATGTCTTCGACCATCGCACTTTCTACAATTGTGATTGGCTTCCTTGGTTAAATTTCAATCTCAAGCAAAATGAGAAATGGATCGATATTTTTTACACAACTGTTTAGCATATTTGGTGTAATAGAAACAAGTTGGTCTTTGATTTGGCTATACCTCACCCGAGGATAGCCGGGAACAGGTTAAAAGCAGATTTGGACTCTACTAAACATGCTTTGCAGGTCAAAGACAGGTCGATCATGAACCCCCGTCCTAGATTTGCTTGGATCCCACCCAACCCATGCCTTTTCAAGTTGAATACAGTTGGGGCTTGGTCGAAGAACTCTATGGAGGCGAGCTATTGGTGGAGGAATTGTCAGAGACCAAACCGGAATATAGTACATGGGGCTTGCTGTCAGATACACCGTTAAATCTCCACTCGCTTCGGAACTTTTGGCTATGAAACATGGACTATTGTTATGTAAAGAACATGGTATTAAAAGTCTCATCCTAGAGAGTAGAGATTGATGCGCAATCTATCAAGAATATGATGGACAACCTAAGGGCCTTTACAAACCATGATCTAGGTGCGATAATTGATGATGTTCTAGAACTTCTTAATGATCAATGGAATGTTCAAATGTCATGGACAAAGAGGGAAACTATCACTTTGGCTCATCTAATGTTCAAATTAGTTTGTTTGTATGAGCTTTGCCTTTTTCATGGTTCATGAAGAGGCTTTTTACCTGGTCCGAAATGATCTAATCCGAAGTGATCCGGTCCGAAACAATCCAATCTGAAATGGTCCCAATCCAATTTTGTCTTAAATCTCAATCCAAAATCCAATCCAGTTCGAATAGTATAGTGTTCCGAACCAGGTCCGATCCGAAATGGTCCGATCCTATCTAAAAGTGGTCCAAAATTAAAGTGGTTCGAAATGGTCCGATCCGAATCCAATCCGAATGTTCAGATTGCCAGGTCTACTCATTACTAGACTACCACTAAGCGCATAACATTGGCTATGCATCAAGCGTTATATAATCAAAGGTTAAAATTTCTAATTTAATTAGCCTTCATCACTCTATAGTAACCGACACTTACTATTGTGATATATAATAATAATAATATAATAGTAATAATTTTTATTATCCAAGGATCGACTTTTTGTGTGGTGGCATCAAAGTTTGTCTTGCATACATACTGGAGGTACGACCGTGCAAGGTTCAATCATTACCACTCCCTCCCCCATATGTACTACATACCGTCCTTATTGTGGCTCATTTGCACCAAATATATCTTATATACAAACAAAATCAGAAATGTCATGTGACACTTTCATGTTAAAAACATTCCCTATGATTTTCATTAACTAACCAAATATAAATAATACTTTGTACCT
This sequence comes from Salicornia ramosissima, assembly GCA_951394345.1. Taxonomy (NCBI): domain Eukaryota; kingdom Viridiplantae; phylum Streptophyta; class Magnoliopsida; order Caryophyllales; family Amaranthaceae; genus Salicornia; species Salicornia ramosissima. The sequence goes on along the minus strand of OX596233.1, from coordinate 13,486,542 downwards.
TATATAACTTCTAATAGATTTTGCGTATGGTCATTAATTAATTAAGAAATAACAATATTGATCAATTTAATTAAACAACTCAATCAAATCCTACATATTATTAAGAAAAATTAACGGCACAAATATTTTTCTTCATTAATTTTTACACAAATATATCTAAGTATGTCCTAAACATTACTCATTCTGTTTCCAAATGTTGTTCCCATTTGGAATTAGAAGGGGATTAAGAAAGAAGAATCTTTGACTAAAAAGACATTTAATTAATACATATATTGTTGGGTTTATTATATCTATACTTAAATATATAAAATAGAACTTTAACATCCATGTGTCAGCCTTCCTATAATTTACTATTTATTTGATTTGCCTTTTTAAAAAAAGAAAAAAAAATTATTGCCCTATTTATCTATTGCTTGGTATTCATAATTTTCCTCATAAATGTTTCAATTTCTTATCATTATTTACACTTCTTATCTTTTGCTTTTCTATCAACCATTTTTTAAATTCAATTTTATGATTCACGTCCTTCAATTTAATGACGTCTTGCAAGAGGGATAATATATAATATTTTTAATTATTTTTTGAGAAAAACAAAAATCCGTGCATTGCACGAAGTTAAAGCTAGTTTAATTGAAATATGGTATGGTAAGAGAAATTATGCCAACTTAGAATAAAAATGCTCACAACTACCATTAGATTATTATTCTTATTAGGGATGCAACTGGGGCGGGGCGGGTTTTGGCATCCCCATTCCCATCCCCGCCTCACCTTTTCATCCCATCCCCATCCCCGCGGTGGGTCTGAAACTCATCCACATCCCCACCCCACCATATACACAATTAATACTATCCCCGCCCCATCACTCACTTAGATATCCCATCCCCACCAAATCCCCAAATTTTCCACTCCACCATTCATTTAATCCTAATTTGAAAATCACTAAATAATATTCATATACCCTATAAATTTCAAATATTAATAATAAAACACATATAACTTATAATTTGTTTTTAATTAAGGGAAAAATTTAATTTTTCAACATTAGATTTGTTAAAAACTATATTTTAAGTGGCTAAGATATAGGGTTTGTGGGGATAGGGCGGGGCGGGTGGGGATGGGGCGGAGCGGGGCGTGGATGGGGCGGGTACAACCTAAAATCCACCTCCGCCCCATCACCCATGGGGGGTACAACTTTTATCTCCATCCCCGCCCCACCACCCACCAAACTAGGATCCATCCCCACCCCATTAGGACGGATCTCCTACTTAACCTGCCCCACTTGCATCCCTAATTATTATGCTTTTATCACACAACTAATAGTAGGATTCAAAAGATCTGAAAAGTTGTGAGGTAGGATGAAATGCAATGTGAAGAATAGAGAAAAATGTTTGAAAGAGGAAAGAGAAACAAAGTTGTAAGGTCCAGCTAAAATATACTCCCTCCGTTTTTTTTATTTACTCACTTTCTTTTTTTGGATGTTTTTTTAATTCTCACTTCTTCCCAAATGCATTTTATATATTCTCTCTCATACGTTTGACTAACATCAATAAATTTATCCTTTTTCTCTTTTTTTCATACCATATGTCTTACTTTTTAAACAACTTTTAGTTATCATTTATTCTTTTTCTCCAACTCCCAATAACCTCTTGATTTTGATAAAAACTCATGTGAGTAACTTAAAAAAAAATAAAGGGAGTATTAATTAAGGGATAATCTAGAAAGTTTCTCTAATGGTAAATTTTTTGCGGGTAAAAAATGCATGAGAGCATGAGAGGTGTATTGTTTTTGGCATGTTTTATCATCAGTTATAGATAGATAGATGGTTGTTATATATATATAGGAATAGGATCATGTAAAAACTCATCTATTAGCTGAAAACTAATTACTTAAAATCCTAAACGTTGATTAAAGTTCAATTTGATCTGAACCACTGATTTAATTTTAGAAGCATATATATTCGCTCTCTTCCCCTAAAAAGTACTCCTCTCTCTCCTCTGGTAAAAAAAAAACTCTTCCTCTCTCTTGTAAATTATGACTGCCATCTCTATCTACACTCTCTCCCTTCGATCTCTCAGTACATTTTCGACTTCATCACTCATCTATAATCATTCATCATAATACGCGTTACTCTTTATCAGGTAAAGATTTAAATTTTTTGAATCAGAATGTAATCTTAGTTTTAGGTTTTTTTTTTTCCAATTGCTTTGACAATTACAATTTCGCTATTTTTTTTTATCAATAATCATTTTTAACTTGATGTTCGAATTTATTAATTGATTATCAAATTATCAAATAATCTCGTCTAAAAATTTCAATTTCAAATTTTGCAACGACTTCTTGCAAGTGTTGGTATTTTCCATTTGCCTTCTTGCACATATATCCTTCTCTTTCTCGGGTGAGTGGGCTCTTCATTTGAAATTGCTTGAATCAGATCAATTTGGTTTTCTATTCTAGTTGCTAATGACATTATTTGATTCATTCCCCAATTTGTAAAAGTTATTTTGCTGTTTATGTTCAATTGCTAATGAGGTTTACCGTTTCAATTGGCTGTTATAATTTATATGTATTTTACTCTCGGAATACTTCTAATCTATAAATTTGTTCCCTCCTATGAACAATGTATAATACTAGTAGTTAACATGTAACTTTTAAAATTAATATGTAACCCCTTCATTTAACATGTAACCCTTTTAAAAATAAGTATAACATAAGCAATCTTTTAGTTTTGTTATTATGTTGTGATGCTTCTTTATTGTTGTGGTGTTGCCACTCTATTTGTGCATTGGCACCTTTTTTTTATTGTTATAATAAATACAATTAAATAGTGAATTTCATATGTATATCCTAATTTTAATATGTACCCCTTGAATTTAATATGTAACATTGAATTTAATATGTACCACTTGATTTTAAATATGTGCCATCTAAATTTAATATGTACCCTTTATTAATTATATGTACACCCTTCTATCAATATAATATGTACCCCCTTGTTACATATTCGTTCTGAATGAAAATATAATGTTAAAGAATTGTTTTCACGAGTGGTTCATATATAATTACTATGACAAACCTATTAGCTCAATTGGTAGAGCATTTGTGTAATCACACAAAAGATGTAGGTTCAAATCCTACATAGGTTGAATTATAACATTAAAATTATGCGTTTTAAAGTTATCATCACTTCTTTTGTATGTACCATATTATGTTTATATGTGTACCACTTCTTTTGTAAAATGTACTATATAATAATTCATGCTTTTTAAAAGTAGATATTTTCGTTATAATGCTATTTGTGTACCCCTCTTATCTTATATGTACATCTTTTATCTTATATGTACCCTGCATAATGTTGCTTAATCTTCATCTCTTGTCTCTCTTGCACTATATATGTACCTCTTTTATCTTATATGCACCCCTTTAATCTTGTATGTACCCCTTTACTATTTTCTATTTATAAAACAATTGTCAATCGTTGATCTAAATCTAATGATTATAAACGAAAGTTTTTAGTTTTCAACGAAGTGTAAGTTTTTAGCAGATCTCGGCAAAAACTAAAACTTCGTTGAAAACTAAAAACTTTCATTTATAACCGTTAGATTTAGATCAACGGTGGAGATTGATTTTTTTTAAATAAAAAAAAAGACGTTCAAGGGGTACGCACATATTAAATTCAGGGGTTACATATTAAATTCAAGGGGTACATAATAAAATCATGGGATATGTATAAACAAATCTGATGATATATATTAAAATTAGGGGATACATAGTAAATTCAGGGGGTACATATTAAAATCAGGGGGTACATATTAAAAATAATACATTTGACTAAAAAGAGATAAAATTAATACAAAATAGCTAGAATCATATTATTACCCTTATATAACCTATGTAGGATTTGAACCTACATTTTTGTGCTTTGACACAATGCTCTATCAATTGAGCTAATAGGTTTAATATAACATGTTACAAACCAAAAACTGTTACTTCAACCTTGAAGGATGAAAACATGGGTGATATAAAATTAATATGTACTCTTTTAAATTAATATGCACCATCTTAAAATTAATATGTACCTTCTTAAATCTAGGGGTATAGATTAAATTTAGGGTGTACACATTAAAATCAGGGGTATATGTTAAAAAGAATACATTTGACGAAAAAGAGATACAATTGATACACAATGGCATAAACATATTATTACCCTTATGAAAATCAAGGGGTACATAGTAAATTAAGGGTACATATAAAATTCAGATGGTACATATTAAATTAAAGGGGCACATACTAATTTCAAGGGTACATATTATTACCCTTATGAAAATCAAGGGGTACATAGTAAATTAAGGGTACATATTAAATTCAAGGGGCACATACTAATTTCAAGGGTACATAAAATCAAGTAATATATATTAAAATTAAAAGGGATACATTTGACTAAAAAGGATACAATTGATACAAAATGGTTGGAACCATATCATCATTGCCCTTATATAACCTATAAAGGATTGATTTTGTAAAAAAAAAGGGAAAATACGCAGTTCAAGGAGCATATATTAAATTCAGTTGATGCATGTTAAAATTAAGGGGTACATATTAAGATCAAGTGGTACATATTAGATTCAAGCTATGGGGTACATTCAAGATGCACATATTAAATTAAAATGGTACATATTAAACTAAGAGGGTACAAACATATTAATATCATTACTCTTAAACCAACAAATACAGTAATGCATCTAGCAACTCTTTTCCTCAATGTGATGAATTCAAGCATGCAACAAAAATCTGAAATATATGAAAAGACAAAGAACAACGAAAATCAAAGGAGACTCAAATAAAATCTGAAAAAAAAAACCTTGAATCAAATTTTGTGGGGAAAAAAATAGATTCTAAAAATAAGAATCATATTTCAAAATGCAACAAAAAACCTACAACAATACACCATTGACTGAATGTTATTACAATAGATTTCCCGAAAATCGAATTTCAAACCAAATTAGAAAGTGATTAATACAAAACAACAGTAGCAGGACCAACAATGATTTGCTGCACATTGCGTTGGCAGCCAAAAAGCAGAATAAACAAAATTCAACAAACGAAAAGCAAAATAAATAAAATCATCACTTAAAAAATTCGACAAAAAACAAAAAAAAAATCGAACATCAAGGATGAAAAACCAAGAGACAAAAAATCGAACAAAACCGAATCTCACAATCAAAATACTCTTGCTGAAAAATACCTAAAACTAGGATTAACAATCAGAATTCAAAAAAGTTAAATGTATACCTGACAAAAGAAGATTGCAAATGAGAAAGAGCAAGGGCGTTTGAAGCTCTTACAAAATAAAAGTGTGATTTTTTGCGTGATTTTGTCAAAGAAGATGAACTTGACAATTTTTTAGAAAGATAACGAGTGAATTGTTTATAGAGAAGAGAGAATTTTCTTCTTTTCTTGTTTGTGAGGGAATAAGTCATAAATTTTAGATCAAAGGCTGAGAAAGGAATGACCTTAATCAATTGTCAGTATTTGTAGTTTTTAGGTTTTTAACTTATGAAATGGTTTTTATGTGATCTTATTCCTATATATATATATATATATATATATATTATGATTTGTTTGTGTACTTATATTGATGTTACTAATTATGGTTTGCTATTAGATGTTCTTTTGAAAAATATTCAATATAATTAAAGAAAAAAAAATCCTTTCCAAAAGAAATCTAAAAGAACAATCTCATAGAACATTTCATAGATTATCATCGATTATTAAAATATCAAACATCGTATTGTATTACATACTACAAGGCATCACAATATAAACAATTAAACAAGTATTATTTCGGGCGAGTACTTTTTTTTAATAAAGATCGAAGGCTAAATTTTTGTAAATATCAAAATAAAACAACTTTAAACAATTTCATTCATTTAGCACATTAATAACTTTTAATCTTTTTTTTTAAAAAAAAAGTTTACATTGTTTTTACTTTTTTTTGAAGATAAGATGATCACTTAATCATTCATAGTAAGAGAATCCATGAGTACAAAGGAAGAGAGTTCGTGGGGAAGACAATTGTCCCACACTTGTTGGATTCCAAAGGGAATAAACCGAGCTAAATTGTGGGCTTAAAACATTTGCATCCCTACTTACATAAGACCAACTAACAAACTCAAAAGAATTGCTAACATCCAAAACATCATGCAAGATACAATCCAAATCAGTGAGACAAGATCTTCTTTTCTCCAGTTTCGTGGCCACCTCCAGTGAGTCGGTTTCAACAGCCACCTGCTTCCACCCACGCTCCCTCACCACCTTCAAACCAAGCAGTACCGCCTGCGCCTCCGCTACCACCACAGACCATCTTGCTTTAACTCGCCTAGACGGTGCAAAAACCACTTGTCCATTCTCCCCCCTTGCTGCCGCCCCCAAACCCACGAAGCCATCATCCCCAACTGAAGCATCCACGTTAATTTTCAGTGTTCCTGCAGTAGGTGCTGTCCAGTGCTTAACGACTTGGGTCTTAGTCCTCTCTATCATTGGATAAATCTTCCTCGCATAGCTCCCATACTCATCCACCCACTTCACTACTCTTCCGGCAATCACCGTGGCAGGGGTGTTAATGCCACCAAACACCTTCTCATTTCGGGCACACCAAATTCCCCACGCAAGATACACGCCCCTTTGTCTCACTTTAGGCTCAGCTTTCATCCAATGCATTATCAGATCACATCCTGTCCAGCAATCATCCAATTGTCAAAGCACCTCACATTCACAGTCGATCCATAGATTCTTGACTTTTTCACACTTAAAAAGAGTATGTGCAATTGACTCATCCTCTAATTCACAGAGAGGGCATTTTGTATCCTCAATCAAGTGTCTGTACTTCAAAAGGCTTCTTACGGGAATGGAACTTGTGCACAAACGCCAAAGAAAGAGCCTCACCTTGGGAATGGCTTCAACTCTCCATAACTCCACCCATGCTTTGTGGAAGTTCTCAACATTACAACCTTTCCCAAGGAGATAGGCTGACTTTACAGAATAATCTCCATCCTTTGAGAAAGCCCAAGCTATCTCGTCCTCAAGCCCCCTTTCACTAATTGGGATAGCAGCTATACACTCTTGATCTCTCTGATTGAAAATGCGTTGAATTTTAACCCAATCCCATTCATTACGCTCCACATCCATAAGATCTCGTACCCAAAAAGTTTCCTCATCTCCCATGCTTGTCACGAATCTGCTTGTTTCATCCACAACCCACGGATCCTGCCAAACCTTAACTGATTTTCCATTGCCTATGCGCCACATGATGCCTTCTTTTACCAACGCTTTAACGCTCCAGATACTGCTCCAGCTATAGCTACCTTGTAGGCCCAACGAAGATTCCAGGAACTCGCAGTTTGGGTAATACTTGTGCTTGAAAACCTGGCCAAGCAGAGAATTCGGCCTCTTGATTAACCTCCATACTTGTCTACCTAAGAGAGCTTGGTTGAAAACTTCTAAATCTCGGAATCCCATTCCTCCCAAACACTTAGGGTTACACATCGAGTCCCAATTAATCCAATGGATCTTCCTTTTATCTCCACTTTGGCCCCACCAAAATCTGGCCATGGCGCTGTGGATTTTCTTAATAGTCTCACACGGCAACTTATACACACTCATAAGATAAGTGGGTATTGCTTGAATGACCGATTTTAGCAATATTTCCTTTCCAGCCCGAGAGAGTAATTTTTCCTTCCACCCTTGAAGCTTCTTCCATATTCTATCCAGTAAACGTTCGAAACCCACTCGTCTTGATCTTCCAATGACGTTTGGGATGCCCAAGTATTTTCCATGTTTTTCCACTACCCTCATATTCAAAATATCTCTCACCTCTTCCCTTTGCACAGCTGAAACCCCCTTGCTAAAAGACACCTCCGACTTTTCAAAATTTATTTTCTGCCCTGATGCTGCTTCATAACTGTTGAGTAAATAAACTATAACGGAGCATTCTCGTCGATTCGCTCTAGCAAAAAGTAGGCTGTCATCTGCAAATAAAAGATGTCAGATTGCTAGGCCTCTCCTACTTGCTTTAACCCCATGAATCATCCCTCTTTTCACTCTATCATTTACCATTTTGGAGAAAGCATCAGCCACAATAATGAAGAGGTAAGGGGACAACGGGTCCCCTTGCCTCAAATCCCTCTCTGGTAAGACACGGCCTCTGACCTCGCCATTAATTAGAAATGAATAATTTACGGAAGACACACAGTTCATAACTAAATTAACCCACCTCTCCTCAAACCCCATCTTGCACAGAATTTGCTTCAAAAACCCCCATTCTACCCTATCATAGGCCTTACTCATGTCAAGTTTCATTGCAGCAAAGCCCTTTTTTCCCTTACACCTCTTTTTCATAGTATGGAACAGTTCAAGTGCAATTAGAGCATTGTCGGTGATTAATCTCCCCGGGACAAAAGCACTTTGGTTTTCAGAGATTATATCCATAAGAATATCTTTCAACCTCAACACAAGGCATTTAGTGACTAATTTATATAAAACATTGCACAAACTAATGGGTCTAAACTCAGAAGCAAACTCTGGTTCTTTCACTTTAGGAATTAAAACAATATTTGTGCACATAAGACTAGGGGGAAAGGAGCCACCATTCAAAATGTTGCTAATAAAACATGCAATATCATCGCCAATAATATGCCAAAATTTTTGATAAAAAATAGCATGCATACCATCAGGTCCGGGGGCCTTGCAGAGATGCATTTGCATTAAAGCTCCATAAATCTCTTCTTTGTTATAGGGTTGTCGCAACCTACTATTCATCTGATCAGTGATACACCGCTCAGTGCCCTCCAACACCTTCTCAATATCCTCTGTCGTCGGCTCCAATGAAGTGAAAATACCTTTGAAATAGTTACAGAAAATGTTTTCCACCTCTGCCATGTCCGTCTTCCATTCCCCTTGCTCATCTTTTAGCCCCTTAATTTTATTTCGCTTTTTCCTCTGAGACGCCTTATGATGAAAGTAACTAGTATTTTTGTCCCCATCTCGCACCTCATTAACCCTAGAACGTAGGTACCAATAAGCTTCGTGCTTTTCATTTAAGTCATCAAGCTCTCTTTCAAGAGTAAGACACTCCTCACAGCTTTCCACTGACACCGGTCTTTTTTGAGCAATTTTTAAATCTTTTTCTACTTCTTAATTCTTCTTCCAATATTATCAAAATGTTGACTACTCCACATCTCTAAATTCACCGCCACACTTTTTAATTTTCCTACAACATCCTCTCTCCATGCAAGTTCCCATGCTTCTTTAACCACCCCTTCACAGTGTTCATCCAAAAGCCAGCAAGTCTCAAACCTAAATTTTTTAGTCTTCCTTTTTTGACGATGTTTCTCCACTTGGGCCTTCAATATGATAGGAGTATGGTCCGATTTATAGCGCATGAGATGTTCAACTTCCACTCTCCAAAAAAGACCATGCCACCCCTGAGTACATAGAAATCTGTCCAGCCTCTCCCTTACTCGTGTCTCCGCCGTATACCCTCGTTCCCAAGTGTACCACGAGCCCGTGAAGCCAAGGTCTCGTAGCTCACACTGGTTTACCGACCTCACGAAATCTCTCCATTTCACTTCTTACCATTACACTCCCTCCCTCCTTCTCTTCCATACTAAGAATTTCATTAAAGTCACCTCCAAGTAAGATGGGCACCTCCACGTTGTAGCATAACTCCCTAATGAGATCCCATGTTTTGAACTTTTCATCCCCCTTCGCCCATCCGTAGACTCCCACGAATCTCCATAATCTCCCCATCTTGTCTTTAACATCCCCACAAATATGGTGCTGAAAGTAAGAGATAAGAGTGAAACACACCTCTTCCTTCCAAAAAATACAAAGACTTCCCGACCTCCCATTGCTAGACACACCAAAAGCCCCATCACACCCCAACTTTCCCGCCACACCCTCCACTACCACCTTATCTACCATGGTCTCCGAGATGAAGATCAAACTTGGGTAATAGGTGTAACTCCATTTACGGAGTTGACGAACTATACGGGGATTACCCATTCCCCGACAGTTCCAGCATAACACATTCATTCAGAAAGGCGGGGTTGGGTCACCCCAACCACCGCCGATGGCCCCACACCAAAGTTTAAATCGCCTACTACACTCGCTCGATCATTCTCCGCATTCTTTTCGTCATTAATTTTATTCCTTTTCTACACCTCCTCTACATCCTCCATGATGGCATCCACCCCAACCAATTCCCCTTTCCTCTTACTTCCCGTCATCAATGAGCTTTGCCCACCACCCACAAAGCTTCTCTCCTTTATTCTCTCTCTATCCACCCTCACCCTTCTTGTTTTCTTCTTCCACGAGCCCCCTGCCCCAATATTAAAAGTCCCCCCTCCCTCAATACCCTCACTAATACTCTTGTCAAATATGATGATTTTCTCCCCCAGCTTATCATTGCTCACCTCATCATTCTCACCCCCCCACCAAACAATCTCCCCCTTTGTTCACCACTCCCACTTCTCCCCTTGTGTGCCCCTGCAAGGAAAATTTTCCACTAAGTACATCACAAGACTCACCCCCACTATCCCTACCTTCCTCCTCCCTCACGCCATAATGCCCCCCATCCCCTTCATGACCACCATGGACATGCTTCATCACATTACTAGCATCATTGTTCCTAGTCACGAAAAAGGTTTTTCTACTACTAGAGATCCCTACCTCTTCTTCCTTTTTTTGAGCATTCCCTTTTCTAGGAGAAGCCTTCATCCATACACCCCACCCAAGTGTCTCTACCTTTACCTCCTCCTCCACCATCGTGCAATCCTTCGCACTGTGACCCATTCTTCCACAGGCAAAACAAAAGAAAGGCAAGCGTTCATATTTTAAACTTATCTTTAGAATACTTCCATCTTTGTTCTTCATCTTCAAAACTCGCCGTAACGGTTTCGCCACATCAATCACTACCCTCACCCGTCTATAATTCTCCAAAATCAGAATGTCCTCTTCCACCTCCATTACGTCTCCAATGTTTGCTGCCAGTTTCTTGACCACCTCTTCCGATCGACACCAAAACGGTAAATCATATATTCGAACCCAGAAAGGGCAAAGATTGAGTTCCATAGTATTAGGTTGTTCATCCCCGTTAAATTCACCCAGGATTAGTAGTTTTTGATCAAAACACCATGGACGACCACCTAAGACCTTCTCCTTATCCCTCCAATGGAAAAACTGAAAAATAAATCTATTATCCCCCACCGCCCTAATCACCGCCTTGCATGACAACGCCCATACCTGATTCATCATTCTTCTCATCGCCTCCGTGTTAAAAGGACGGTCTGTTAGCAACCGACCCATCAATATTAGAGAAAGTTGTTCTTCCACCCTTGTAGTGTTCACCTCCCCAATATCAATGATTTCGTCATCAGCATCGTTTATTTGGAGATTTGCACACTGTGAAACCAAATCATCCGCCATGATTGGACAAAGGAACGACACTGAAACCGAGGAAAAAATCTCTACGCAAGAGAAGTAAAAAACCCTAGAATGGGTAGAAAACCCTAACTCTCAAGAGAGAAGAGACTCGTTTTTAAGTATTACAATTATACATTGTTTTTACTTGAATGTATAATATGGATGCCATTGTGCAATGAGTTTAATATATACTTATTTGAGCTTAAGTTAACATGTGCTTAAGCATGTCGAACCGTTCTTTTCCGTCCTTGTTCGGGCTTAACTCTATAAGTAGTAGCCTAGTTCGAGCTCGACTGCAGTTTGCTCATTTGAATGACGAGTTTGAGCTTGATCAAAGAATCTATATTCGAGCTAAATTTTAATAAACAAGTAATGAAAAAAAAAATCTAACAATATCATTATTTCATTATATGTATAAAATTGTGAACTTGTAAATCTATATATTACTATTTCTTTTCATTTTGTAATTTAAATATCCTTTAATCATGAGGATTTACATTAATATTCTTTGGAAAATATGTAGAAAATAATGTACTCCATCCGTAATATAAAACTTTCAATAATTGGTTTTGCACGGATTTTGAGGAAGCGATTTAAGGGTGTAATCGAATGAATTAGTCAAAATAGTTTTAATACAAGCAAGAATGTGATTATAAGTTCCTAATATTAAAATTATATTCACTAATTCTTTCGTTTACACCTTTAAATCGCTTCCTCAAAATACGTGCAAAATTAATTGTTGAAAGTTTTATGTTACAGAGGAAAGAAATTCATATCCATTTCCATTAACCCAAAAAACTTAATCCCCATTTTTTTTTTTGACGGGTCCATATAACACCGTAATATCATACCGTAATAACAAGTCAGTCACACCGTAATTTCATCATTTCTCAAATCTCAGCCGTTTGATATCATCATAGACCAGATTAACGGCTCCCAAATCCTCACCAAAACTTTTATCGTACACCTGCACACACCATATTACACATTAATCACACTCAATCACTTCCCAAAAAAAAAAAAGAAAAAGAAAAAGGAAAAACGGGAATTAAGCTTAATCAAATCAGTTCAAAGCAGAAAGAAGAAGAAAAGCTCAACCCTCAAAACTCCAAAATTAAACAAACAAATCCCCCTCTTTCTCTCTCCTCCAACTCCCTCACTTTCTCTCTCTACCTCTATCTCTTCCGAAATTGTTTGTTACTTTCAAATATCTGTTGCATCGGTGAATTTCCAATTGTTAGGGTTTTCCGATTCTTTCTTGTCTTTTCGATTCTTTGAGCACTGGAACATGCAATTATGAGATTTTAGCTTGTTGAAGGTTTATCGAAATATCTAGGGTTTAATTGTGGATTTGTTCTGCTGCATTTTTGCTGTTTTTGAAAGGAGACTTGAGTGGTTTTAGTTGAATTTGTTTTTGTGTTTGTGTTGGTTCGATCTCTGTATGGATTCGCGAGATTCAACTTCATCTTCGTTGATGAATGTGGCTAAAGAAGGTGCAGATGGCGATGGTGCTCTTTCAGTTACTACTTTTCTCGCTAAAGAAGCTTTCGCGTTGTTTCAATCTGACAAGTTCTCCGAATGTTTTGATGTACTGAATCAATTGTCGCAGAAGAAGGAAGGTGATCCAAAGGTATAATTGGTGATTTCCCCCCGTTATTTTAGAAGTATTGATATTTTCATTCGTGTTTCAGTTCATAACTAATTCTGGAGGACGTTCTTGTACTGAATTGATACATTTTTTTATTGCTATGCGTATTTAATATTGATATTTATCAGCTTTTGAAGTTCACTAGATTGATCGTCTTGTAATATTAAAACCGATTTGTTTCATTTGGATAAGTTACCTTTAGGTAGCTAACAATTCATTCTGGAGTTAGTTTTTTAAACTGAATTACTACATGTTTTTTATGCCTTTTGAATAGATTGTTGAAGTGTTGAGCTTGTGAAAAATTCACTTATTGGCCGTGAAGCAGTGGCAATGTTTTTGCTGTTAAAATTTGCTGAATTGCTGTTTGAGGCTCCAATTTTGTTGGCTTCGAATTTTGGTTGACATTAGTTGCATAAAACAAGCTGATGGAACCACTTCCACATTTGTTTTTGGTAGGGCATGAATGCTTAATTTAGAGAGGTATCTCTTAATATTATTGGGCTCAGATTGTGTGCACCTTTCTTTGGGAGTCCATTTTGGAGTATAATTAAATTATATGAATGTTAGGCTCTCTCATTTTGATTCCTAAGTTTGAGATATTGGAGCTTTTAGTGAATTTTGTTTGCAGGATAAAAGTAATTGGAAAATTGAGACTGAAATTACTTTGGATTTGGTAGTTGGTTTAGTTTAGGATGGATATGCATGTGATGGTAGTTTTTTTTTCTTGCATTGTACTTCCTATACAGAAGCGGATGAAAATATGACAAATAAAAATAGTGTTTTTGATAATGTGCCTTTTTTTGTGGTAACTTTAACGAACCTGATTGTTTTGGTTCAAAGATGGGCACAATCCATTGGAGCTTACTTATATTTCTAGGATAATATGTTTCTTGAATCTGTCAGTTAGCAAGTCCTTAATTTAATAATTTGCCTTTTGCTTGTGAAGCATTTTTGACTGGGCCTTTGGCACCAGATGACCTAAAGAAGCATTATGTCGTGTTTTAATGGGAGGAAATTTAAAGGCTCTTTATTGGAGATATGGTGAGACTTAGGATGGCCTTTCTGTTTTGAATTTTTTCCCGTTTTGGTTCGTTGCATTGACCAAGTCCCTGTTCTAGTTGATGCATTTTGTTTGCTTGCTCTGGTGACAAATCCACTATGGGTTCAATTGAGCCCATGGTGGGTCTAAAAGAAATTTACTACTTGTTTTTTAAAATTGAAAAAATAAATAAAAGATATAGGTATACTTGCACTCTTATTGGAAAGAAGTTGGCATAATGGTCATTTGAGTATGCCAACATTCAATCCTTTTTCAAGGTGTTCCTAGGTTTGGTACACACATGTATAATCTTGATGTAAAGAAGTTGGGAAAATGGTCATTCGCGTCTGATTACATTCATTCCTTTTTCAAGGTGTCCCTTGTTTTGGCACACATGTATACCTATGTGCTATTTTTGCTCATTATTAATTATATTATTAATTCCCTTCTTTGAGTTGATTTTTTCCCTTTTGATCTCTTTTTCCATATAACTTAATATCTATGTTTCTGTTTTTTTTTTTCCCTTCACCTTCACCTTTTCATTTTATTTTACTTCCATTTTCTTTTTTCTCCTCAATTGATTTTTTTTTTTTTGAAGAATATTTATGAAAAAGACATTCTAGTAACGCTCCTTGCTGCACACCCTAATAGTTACTATTTATTTATTTATTTTCTTATTAAGAATTCCAATTTATTTTCCTTTTTTATTTTATTTTAAGACAGCTTTAATTCAATGATGATTTTTCTAGTTCACTCAAACAAAATTCTATTTTTTTTTCTTTCTAGTTATATTGTTGGTTGTAATTTGAGTTAATGTATCGAATTTTTAAGGATAAAAATCAGTTCAATAATATGAATTATTTGAATCCACATGATTAAATTCCTGATATGCTACTGGGCTGCTCTGCTCACTATTGCTATTTTCTCAAAGACTAGTAATCTTAGGCAACTTTATGTGGTTTGCTGGTGTCTACAGTACATAAATATTTATTTGGCTGCAATTACTTTGTAAAGATCTCTAATAACGTATCTTTAAGAATATAAAAACTAGATATGAAAACTTACGTTTTGAGTTGAATCCAATGAAGCCCACATTAGTACATATTTCCTTACATAGAAATTATAATTGATAGTCAAATTAATTTTGTGAACAGTGTCCAAAGACAAATTGTGTGAACTCAAAAAACGGAGGGAGCATATATGTTTTGTTCAGTACAAAACAATATCTAGATTTGGTATCTATGGTTTATGGCATTTAAAGTGCGCCTCTTATCCGAAAGGTGCTCCTTTCGCCGAGGCTTTGCTGTCCCTTTGCGACTTGCTGCGTTTTGCGCTCTTCAAAACTAAGCTTGTAATGGTATTATTGGTTGCTTACTTTTTCAAGTGTTGGTTATTGATTACTAATTTTTGTGATAACTAATTTTCTTATAAAATTTATGGTTGAAAGAGGTCACGCTATCAACCTAGGGTGCATAAAGTTTAGGCAAAGTGAATTACTTTGGGTATTTCTCTATGATCTGTCCATGAGAAAAGAACATCCTTTGGTGTACCTTTTTTAAACTTTTTTCTGATATATACTCTTTATGTAAGCAATTCTTTGATCTTCTTTTGAATATGAATTTTTTTATCTGTTATTGAATAAAAATGTAAATTATTAAATGTGCAGCAGTACATTATCATTTTGTGGTTATTTGTTTTTAACTTTTTATTATTAGGTTTTTTTTTTACACCGTACCCCTTAGTTTGGTCGCTTTCTACATTATACCCAAGATTTGAGAAATTCTACGGAGCTTTATAAATTGTCTATATGCTATCCTTAATATCAATGAATCGTAGCTTATTTCACCAATTTGGTAGTGTTTTGTTATCTAAAGTAAATCTTATCATACCCAACAAATTGTATTAACTTAAATGACCCAAAAATTCAACCAAATTAATGAAATCATTTATGGGTAGTTTAGCAAAGAGGGTATCATGTAGACAATTTTTTGAGTTTAAGGGTACAATGTAGAAATTCTCAAAAATATGGATACACCTAAGAATTTGAACAAACACAGGGGTACTGCTTATAAAACCCTTATTATTATATGTAGTTGGGCATACCTTGCCAGATTTACTTTTACATCCCTGTCTTCTCTCCTTTAAAATATTCAGAAAAGATTGCTTAGAAGAATTTTAAGTTAACATACTGTTTCTGCACTATATTTTATTAAGTGCTTTTGTGATGAAATGTTAGATCTGGATTCAGGTTTTGAATTTAATGGATCCGAGCCTCTTGAATAATATTGTTGACTATTTTTACTGTGATAATGCTACATAATAAGTGTGTAATATCCTAATTGATCTACTTGTAAGTCTTAGATGATCTCTTTTATCCATTATGTGGCTATTTGTTTACGCGTGATTATTGTTCTACAGATTCTGCATAATATTGCGGTGATTGAATTTTTGCGAGATGGATGTTCAGATCCAAAGAAATTGGTTGAAGTCCTTGTCAATGTTAAGGTATGGAACATGATCTTAAGGCTTTATTTCATGCTGATTTTGACGTCATATAGATAGATCATCCTGGTTTCTTTAATATGATATGTAATAACAAGCCAAAATAATTAGTTAGCAAAAGATAGTAGATAATGCTATTTATTTGGTATGGTAACAAGCTGTGGGCCAGTTTTTGTTTGTTTATTTATTAGTGAATTGGACTTCTATTGCTTTTTTTTTTTGGGGGGGAGGGGGGGTGGCATTTCCCTTGCTACTCATCTTGCTGATGAAGGCTTTTGTTTTGTCAAAAGCTTTATGCTGAGTGATCTCAGTGTATGGGCAACTGGAAATGTTGTCCCAAACCATGGTTTAACTATAGCTTAAAATGGTGAGTTGGTGGCTTTTGGTCCGCATCAAAATATGTTTGTGGTGAATGTGCTGTGAGTTGAATCCTTATGGTCTCATAAACGTTATTGATTTAATGTTATTAGTGTGGATCATTCACTTTTCCCTGTGTTGCTATCTAGTTTATTTGATACAATAAGGTGGTTTTTAAGATGAAATTATACATTCCAGAGAAAGACTGTAGACCTTGCACGTGCATCTAGAGAGCAAGCAGATGCTGCTGCCAACAAAGCTATTCCAGGTACCAAAGGAACCAACAATTCGGCCAACAGTTCCAGTACAGTTTTACCAGACGAATTTGATGCATCTGTGGCGCTAGTAAACATTGTATGTAATATCTTGTATCCCACAAGCAGTATTGAGACTATTTATACTTGTACCTTTTTTCAATGTTATAGACTTATGGTATAGCCTCAGTTTGCTAATATAACTATAAATCCAGGCAACTGTCCTTTTCCATCTTCATGACTATACAAAGGCATTGTCAGTTTTGGAGCCGTTATTTCAAAATATTGAACCTATAAATGAGGTATGGGTTTGTTTATTCATTTTTTTACGGGAGTACATATGCCTCTCTAATTCAATTTCCTTCATAATGAACTGTTCACTCACAGAATACAGCTCTTCATATATGCCTCTTGCTTCTGGACGTTGCCTTTGTGACCCAAGAGGCATCTAAATTTTCGGTAAGTGTGTTGTATGTTGCAGCAGTTGAATTATTGGTGATTCTTACTATATTAAATTATTGTATAGAAAAGTCATACGAAATTGCTTTTTCTGTTTTGCTTTTCGTTTTACATCTAGTTTTCAGGTTTCATGTTTGTTGTGGCTTAACATCCACTCTTTGTCTTACATCTCCTTTCTCCTCAAATTTTCTTTTTTTGGGAATACCTTGTTCTCAACTGGTTGCTTGAATAACTATAAGAGATTTTGAGTTGTTTTATAATATATATAACAAGAAAATAAGCTATAGCATGTAATTTGACTCTAGATGGCTGAATTTAACCGGAACGATGGTGATGTTGGCGTATCTAGGGAATTTGAATGGTAGAGGCGTCCATGTTGAAGGTAGAGGTTAGCAATGGATGGAGGATGAAGGAGAGAGATTAAGAAAAGGGGGAGGAGATGAAGTGGAAGTCTGAATAAGACTAAATGATGGAAGAGCTTTGTGAAGAGATGCAAAGTTTTTTGTTTTTTTTGTTTTTTTTATAAATAAGTTTAGTTATGCTATAAAGCCAAACTTAGAAGGGTTTATACTCTTTTTTACTATATTTTTTTGGCTTGACTCCTTTTTTTTTACTACATGCTTCGTATATTTTATTACTTCCTTTCTACTGGCACCAAACATCCCCTTAGATTCTATGTGCTGCTACATGACTAATTGGAACCATTTTTTTTTTTTAAAGTTCGGTTCAATTAGTTTCTGCAGCCACCTAACTTTTGGAGGAAGAAGTATTGCTTTCTTCATGTGTGCTGCTATTCTTTAAAACTTGTAAGACCTATCGAAACTGATCTGGTAGATATTTGATCTTGTAGATTAATTTCTGTTAATAAATGGTTTTAAGGAAGGTGTTGCACTGCCATAGGCTGATAGGCCAATATTATCATTCATAAACATATATATAGTCATGTATGCAATGGTAATACATGTGGCCATCGGCTGTTTTAGGAATTTAGAACTCTGTTTAAGGGGAAATCTTGTTTAAATTTGGTGCTATTTTTGACTTTTGAGATTATCAAATAAACTCTTGGTTGGTGTGGTAGGTTTCAACTTTCAGTATACCTACACTTCTTTCTCACAGATCTTGGTAATTATTTTTTGTTGCTCTTCCAAGTACCAAGTTCCAACTATTATAAAGCTTAAAAGTTAGGGGATTCTAATTTGTATGCTTGTACAAGAGAATTCTTTTAGAGTTGTTTTTGTGTTAACGTCGTTCTTGGATTGTTCCTCCAAGATCTTGAAGCTGAGTTTAGTTCAGAAATTTTTACAATGCTCGGACTCATCACTTTGCCCTGCCATGTCCATGTTGACACAACATTTACTGCCATGATGAAAATGGATGTCAGGATGTGGCAATTGCTAGTTGTTAACACGAAAACGATTTGTACAGGTGCAAGAAGATAATTGAGAATATAAGATCTAGGCTACAAATGTTAAGCGTTAGATATAATCCTATATAGCACACGAGTACTTCATTTGATATCCATCCACCGTATCCAAAAGGTCCTCGTATCGGGGCGACTCTGAGATTTCACTTAATATAGTATAACTCATTGTTTTGTAAATTTTAAATGCCCATACCTGTTTTTGATCTCATCCGACTCAATTCATACTAGATCTAATTTATTGAGTTATGATTTTAGCATTGATGCTTTTAGTCTTTTGTTTGGACAAATCGCTGGGTGTAATTTTCAAGCACTAGTAACCGTATGGGCGTATGGTCTTCTTTAGCAATTGCAAATTCTGCATGTTTCCGGTTGACTAGTGCATTTATTTTCCTCCTTTTTTCTTCAAGGAGCTTTCATGTCTTTTTCTAGTTTCTTTGCCTCTCTTTACACTATATTAATCTTGTTTGGGGTTAGTTTATGTGAACATGCAGGAAATTTCTACTTTCTTTAGTCTTTTTATGTGACGTGGGTGGATAGCCTATAACATTTATCTTAGACTTGTTCTTTATGATATGATAGGTTAAAAAACACATGGCAAATTAGAAAAAGAAATGTCTGCTCCTTTTCTTAAAGGAGCTGTCATCTCTTTTTCTACTTTCGTTTTACATTGTATACTGCCTTTTTCTTTTAGTAAGGTTAAAAAACACATGGCTAAGATAATGTCCTTGCTAAAATAAATGATAAATTTTGTAAGAAGCTTTCGGGATACAAATGTTCAAATAGTTATAGCTTTCCTTGAATTTGTTGAAGATTAGATACTGCCATATATTTGTAAACTCTCTGCTGCCTTCCTACTTGTTTATTTGCTTCCATAATCTGATAAAAGCTAAGGTCGTTGGTAATATGTATTTCGACAACCTTTGGGGCATTTTGCATGTAAGAATGAGAATTGGGGGAATAGTGTTGGAATGGGAAATTAATGGGTGGGAAATTATTGAATATTATCAATCCCTTGTTTGGCATTTTAGTGGTTATAAGATTAAAGAATATGAAATGGCATGTTTGTTATATAGGGCTAAGATAGGTACTACATTTAAATTTTACTAGTTTGTCCTGTAAAAATATTTTAGAAGGCAAAGTATGTTACATTAAGTTGGTGCATTTTCATCTTTTTTAATGATAGAAGAATTCCCATCAAATTAAATTCTGTTGCCCCAAGTAATAAGTCATTGAGAATAGAGGCTAAATTGTTCGATTTCTATTCCCTCTTTCTAGTCTAATTTCGACCAAACAAACAGTGCTTTATGAGGTCTTGGGATTAACAAACCCATTCCCCACCTCATATTCCCACATACCAAGCACCCCATTTGTGGAATGTCCAAAAGTGATCTGTGACTGTCATCCAAGTACCAATGGTAGCTGTAGTTTTTGTTCCTTTTTCCAGGGAAGGTTGACTGTTACTCTATTAGATGTAGGGATAGCACCATATTGTACTATATAGTTACTCCAATGCTTCAAGGTGCATCATTTCAAGCACCAAATAGGCAAATAGTACCATATAGTTTATCCATTGCCTCTAACAAGTAAAAAGTTGCATTAGTACCATTAAACCTTTTTTGGCAATTGAAGTGTAGTAGCAGTTCAAAACCAGCTGATCTGCACTTAAACTTTGGCAAAATCATTTCTTTCCTAATATCAACAGGCCTATCTTGTACAATTGAAAAGCCTTTCACGTTGCAAGGGGATGTAACTTATTTAGAGATATCTGTCTCTTTTGGCACTTTTGATTGTTTTATGGCCCGAGGTGATCATTGCTATCAAGTTGCAGTTATGCACCAACGCTGTGTAGCTCTTGCCTTTGGAAATCTGAATGTTACATTTAAGCCTGGCCTATTTTTCATTGCTCATGTAATTCAAATTAACCTGATTTATTTATTTCTCTTCAGGATGTAATAAGCTATCTTGAAAGGGCTTTTGAAGTACGCTATAAGCTCAACCAAGCTGATGGTGGAAGCACAGGGCAGCAACACACTTCAAACATTGTATTGAAGTCCTCATCGATTCCCAACAATACATCAGCTTCTGATGATTTCAACCCTGAAGGGACTGCTGCTGGAAATATCTCAGAAGATTCCTTATCAAGGACATTATCAGATGAAACGATTGAATATGAGACCTTGCTATCAACTCTTGATATCAGTGGGCAGAACATATCCAGGACATCTAATCTTTCAACATCAAATGAACAACTCTTAAGGGTATCAGCTGACCGGTCTGCACCCACCATTAATTTGAAGCTGCAGTTGCCCCTTTACAAGATACAACTTTTGCTTCTCACTAGAAATCTGAAGGCAGCTAAGCGTGAAGTGAAATTGGCAATGAATATTGCCCGAGGCATTGATTCTTCTAGGGCTTTATTACTGAAATCACAGCTGGAGTATGCCCGTGGGAACTATCCCAAAGCATTCAAGCTTTTGAGAGCTTCAAATAACCAATCAGATGTTGGAAGCTCAATTATAATCAACAATAATACTGGGTGTATCTATTATCAACAAGGGAATCATCACACCTCGAGCATATTCTTCCACAAAGCCCTGAGCAGCTGTTCCTCACTTCGGAAGGATAAGCCTCGGAAGCTCGCAACATTTTCTCAAGACAAATCTTTGCTCATAGCATATAATTGTGGTGTGCAATACATGGCCTGTGGCAAACCTTTTCTTGCGGCTCAATGTTTCCTGAAAGCCAGTTTGGTTTTCTACAACAGGCCACTTTTGTGGCTCCGACTTGCAGAATGCTGCTTAATGGCACTGGAGAAAGGAATGCTAAAGCATGCTGAGACTTCTAAACACGAGTCACAAATTAAGGTCCAAGTTCATGGGCAAGGGAAATGGAGACATCTTGTCTTAGACAATGGTTCTTTGAGAACTGGCATCACCAGTTCTGACGACAAGGATGATTTGATTCGTGATAATGATATTAAACCAAAATTATCAGTTTCATTTGCCCGTCAGTGCCTTCTTAATGCCCTTCATTTGCTTGGAAATTCTGAGTTGAAGTATACTAAGTCCAGCTCATTGGCGAAATCTCTTCCACAGGAAAATAAAGTTACTGATGCAGCAGCTTCAAAGAACTTGGCCCACAAGCATTCGGGAAGCAATGATCTGAAGTCTAAAGATTCTGCAGGCTCAGGTCAAGTTACTGCAAATGGAGATGCAAGAGAACAGAAAGGTGGAGCTCAATTTAATATGGCCTCATCAAATACCCTCTCTGAGTACGAGGAGATATTTAGAAGAGAGAACCAGAAAATCAAGCAGGCGATTCTTATTAATCTGGCCTTTGTTGAGCTTGAATTAGGAAATCCACTCATGGCACTCTCTACAGCTCTTACTCTCCTGAAAATTCCTGAATGTTCCAGAATGTACGCCTTTTGGGGGCGTATTTATGCAGCTGAGTCCCTTTGCTTGCTCAACAGACCAAACGAAGCTGCTGAACATCTCTCTACATATTTGTCTGGTGGAAATGTGGAATTACCTTACAGTGAAGAAGACTGTAGACAGTGGCAGGCGAAGAAAACATTGGATGCTGAAGATTCAAACACCGGGCAAATATCTGCTAGGGTTTCTTCTTTCGAGGAGCAACAAGATCATGTGTTTCTCTCTCCCCAGGAAGCTCGAGGTACCCTTTATGTCAATTTGGCATCCATGCATGTCTTACAGGGGGATCTCGAGCAGGCAAGCCGGTATGCAACACAAGCTTTGGCAACTATTCCAAACAGCCAAGAAGCCGCTCTTATTGCAATTTATCTGGATTTGAAACTTGCCAAGCCTGGACAAGCTCTAACCAAGTTGAAACGTTGTTGTCGGGTTAGATTCTTGCCGTTCACATCAAGATCAAAAGTCTCTTCTTGATCTTTGTTGGTTTTTTCCATCTTAAATCTTCATTTGCATTAGTCATGTAGTCATACAGTGGTGCCAGTTATGACGAGGTAGGTAACCCAGTCCTTGCAAAGTATTTGTAACATAAATATAGTTCATTTCAGGGAATAAAGATAATATTTTTTTTTTCCTTTTTCCATTGTTAATTTCTCTCCTAGATTTACAAGTAGGGTTCTAGGGCATGGTGTGGCTTGGCCAAGAATTTCACTAGGGTCAGTGGGTTGCCTGCCTTAGCATAGTGTCATTTAGAGTCTTTAGAAGTGACATGTAGTTATTGAAATTTTTGATGTTGTAGTGGCTAATTATTTTTATGTCAATTGAGAAATAGAAAGCAAAACACATGAAGATCTTTTCACATAAATCAACCCATTTGTCCTTCCAATTTCCCCCACCACCTCGTGTTTTTTTTTTTTATTTTTTTTTTTTATATATATATATGTATATTTATTTTAAAATATTGTGGTCTTGATCTTTTTGTTGAGGAGGTTCAATTCGTTCTTTGGGTTGTTAGATGCAAAAGTTTTGTCCATTATGCCGCAGACAGGAACCATCAAGTGTTGCAAATTTCTAGTGACAAGGTTTACTTTCGGAAAATTGACATTTTGCGAACTTAAAGCTATTAGATAATACCTTTTTTTTTTGTCGATTTTAAACAATTTTAGGTGAAGTATTGATGCTATTGAAGCAAAAGTTTCAACTTGTCGACTACCATGAACCACAAGGCGAGCTTTCAACCATTCAATATCACCAATTCACCATTAGATCTATACGTTGTTTGATAAACCCATATGTTACTAATAGCTCACTTATTAGGAGGCAAGTCCTCTAATGTCCAGGTACCACAACGTTCAAGAGCATCAATTTCTTCTAGCATATCATGTCGCCAACCTTTATGTTAAAAAGCTTCTTTGAAAGTATGTGGATCAACCCCTTACTAATTGCCATAAAAAAAAATTGATGTTTCATAATTTTATTTTATTTTTTTATTTTTTTTTTTATAATCAGCATAATGAACTCTATCAAAAGGTTTACTTGAAGAAACTCAAGAAGATGTTAAGTCAATTATTTGGGGTTTATTTTGGAAGACAACTTAGTGTAAATGACGCTGTCCTTAAGCTTTGAGGAATGCTTCTTAATACACAAACCTGACCTAATAAAGCCTCATCACTTGCTATAGACCTGATTATTGGACAGGGTAATCCAATGGCATGCGGTTAGGGTCAAGGTTTAGGGTATTTACTGGACATGACCTTTAATGGGCAAGGCATTATCGATCAGGGCCAATACAAGGCCAAAAATAATAGCCTAATAAATTTTTCAAAAAAAAAAAGTTTTGACAAAAATAATTACATTAATATATTCGTATACATTTGTTTTAACTATTGGCTACCTTAAATTTTATTTATATTTAATATTTTAATGGCCCGACCGCTAATGACCCGCTAATGACCCTCGACCCGCTTTGGCCCGACCTGCTGTTAACCCTTTTTAGTCGACCCTGGCCCTAACCCAACCCGCACCGGCCTGATCCTGACCCGCCCAATAACCAGGTCTAACTTGCAGTAGAAGATATTAAAGAAGTCCAAACAGAAGATGGAACCAAAGAAGAATTAATGGGTCCATTGGCGACAATAGCAACAACCTCAACCCACACATGAGGAATTCAACTACCTCTGAAACTCATACACACCTTCAACCTAAAGAACAGGTTGATTACAATATATTCCCATTATAATAATTTCTCGATCACGAGCCGAAAGAGCATCCTCATATGGAAACACATTCTAAAAAAATGGACATCCCCACTCACAAAAAATGTTTGCGTGTCCAAATGATATAAACGATAACCTTTTTCCCATATAGATAACCATCAAAGATGCTTTGTCTAGAACGAGAGTTAAATTGATCCCACATGCTAGGTCTATTAACAACATAACAAAGGCAACCAATAACATGCATATGTAGAAGCATGGAGAAGGTATCGTGTCAGATCGGTCTGACAGTAACGTTTCTGTCAGACCAGTCCACTGGATCTGGACACATATTGTTGAATCTGGACACATATGTGTTTAACCTGGACACATGCTGTTAAATCTGGACATGTATTGGTAGACCTGGACACATTTGTAAACCTGGAAACAGAATTGGGCACATTTGAAACCTGGTCACAATTTGTAAACCTGGACAAATATGGATAAACATGGACAAATATGAACAAACCTGGACAAATCTAGAAAAACATGGACAAATCTAAACAAACATGGACAAATCTGGATAAATCTAGACACAATGGACATGCAAACCTGGACAAATATAAACAAAGTTGGACAAATCTAGACAAACATGGACAAATCTGGATATTTGGACACACCTGGACATGCAAACCTGGACAAATGTAGATAAACCTGGACAAATCTAAACAAACATGGACAAATCTAAACAAACATGGACAAATCTAGACAAACATGGACAAATTTGGATAAATCTGGACACACCTGGACATGCAAACCTGGATTAATGTTGACAAACCTGGACAAATGTGGACAAACCTGGACAAATATGAACAAACCTGAACAAATCTGAACATACACATGGACAAACCTGGATACATATTGTTAACCCTGGATACCTATTTGTAAACCTGGACACCTATTTGTAAATCTGGACACATATTGTTTAAACATGGACACATATTGTAAAACATGGACACATTTTGTAACTAACATGGAAAAAAAACGTTTTTTTTTGCATTTTGAGGCCTTTAGAGGCCTCGTTTGGCGATTTCCGGTGGTCAAATCCCCCAGCTGCGTTCGTCTCGAAAAATTAATCAATTTCGAAATATTATATGCCCCGATCCGATACCCGAGCGCAAAGTTATAGCCTCCCGAAATTTTTCACTATTATATTTGGTTATATGGGTCAGCCGTCTGACCCAATACTTTCACAACAAATATTCATAAGGTGATTTTCCCCCAATAATAGGTGTGGTTGTCGTATTAATTAAATAAGGTGAACTATTGTTAAAACACATTCCCCCCAAAAGGATTTTGGAAGCTTAGCTTGAAACCGTAGAGCA
Organism: Salicornia ramosissima; assembly: GCA_951394345.1. NCBI lineage: Eukaryota > Viridiplantae > Streptophyta > Magnoliopsida > Caryophyllales > Amaranthaceae > Salicornia > Salicornia ramosissima. The sequence continues at coordinate 13,460,371 of OX596233.1, read as the reverse complement.
TGTGCCACATTCCAAATATGCTTAATTGCTTATGTTTTTGTTTAACCCTACCAATTTGTTGTGCAGTACCAACACAAGATGTTTGATGGAGGATTCCTATCTTTAAAAAAAAAAAAAATCATTCATCAACATCAGAATTATCACAAGCAAAATCATCAAAAAAAAAAAAAAAAAATTCATCAACATCAAAATTTAAAAAGTTAACAAAACTTACCATTATCAGCCACATCAATCGAAAAAACTGAAACAACGTATAAATCGGAAAAAAATAAAATCCAAAAAACGAATCAACAATCAGCGAAAATGAATAAAAATGGAGGTGCAAAATTGGTGGTAAGATAAAAATGAACAAGCAGAAAGAAGGAAATTTTTTTAAAAATATTTTTTTTAATCAATGAAACGATGTCATTTTAGACCCAGACTAACCAGTTGACTGATCCGGTTGCAGCTAATAATTTGCGATAGTAATTCCAAAAGAACAAGAATTATATGTATGTCATGACACAGGAGTCATATACAACCACAACCATAAGTCCATAATACACATTTTTTTTTGTATTGAACTGATCATGAGTGTTATTTTTCTAATAAAGCAAATTAAACATGGCCCTACATAACTTATTTGCACGCAATAAAGTTGGTTTAACGTATTTTTTTTATTGGGTAAGAAAAGCATCAGTTTATTGACTGGTAAAGGGCTACAAGTCTACTTAAGAAAACAATCCACCTTGCATGTAAAAGGGGGAATGAAGGGGATCTCCACACAATTATGTCAATGAGCCGAGTCGGGTAGTAACTTGTTTGATGAGCAAGGCTTGACTAATAATAATTGAGCTTGAGCCGAGTTCGAGAATAACCGAGCTTCCAAAAACCTTGTTTGAGCTTGGCTTATTTGGATTTTTCATGTTCGAGCTCAGCTCGAGCTTGTTCGTTTACGTATTCGAGCTCGACTCGAGCTTTCTCTTTACGTATTTGAGCTCGAGCTAAGTTATAAACGAGCATATGTTTAAATGTGCTTTGTTTATATTGTTTAATTAATTTCAAATTTTAACCTTTGACCAAGCATACATAGTAATAAATATGAAAATTTAAAAGCATCATACAAAGTATATTATTCCAAATTTGTAACCAATACAAAGTATGGTATCTAAATGATACACACTATAAATAAATATATTTAAAATTTGAAGTATGTAAACGAGTTTTTAACGAGATTTTAAAGAGTATTAATTAATTAAATGATTACCAACAAGCTTTGACCAGGTTTTTTCGCGAGCCGCTCAGGAGCATATCAGTTTAATAATGTCCATGTCTCCACATGCAACTATGCAAGGCATGAGAATCGGCACATGAGACCTCAAGTCTCATGCTCCTTATCTCTAACCATTTGAGCTAAGGGGTTTCTCAAGTTAGTTTAACATATGAATAATTGAATACTACACTTGTCCCTGCCTTAAAGTTTAATACATATGAGGTTTTTCATTTTATTAAGAGTTGTATTGAATAGATAGGGAGCCAATGAGGTAGGAGGAAAAAAAGTGTGTTGGGGACCGTATGTCATAAAAAGAAAATGTAACAATCTTTAAGGGACAATCCCCAATGAAATATGTAACAATTTTTAGGGCAGAGAAAGAAGTCAAAACAAGAACCACTCTTATATTCAAGACAAAGAGTCACATCTATACCTAGTATATTAAAATCCTGTCTAAAGAATATACTCCCTCCGTAACATAAAAATATCTACTTTTGTTTTTTCACGCATTTTGAGGAAGCGATTTAAGTGTGTAAACAACCAAATTAATCAAAATAATTTTGATATTAGTAATTTATAATCACATTCTTGGTTGTATTAAAACCATTTTGATTAATTTCTTCGTTTACACCCTTAAATCGCTTCCTCAAAATGTGTGAAAAAACAACAAAAGTAAATATTTTTATGTTACGGAAGGAGTAGATGACTTCTCCTCACAACTCCCCACAAATAACTGCACACTCTTATCAACTCCACATCAAAACTCCTTCCCTCACCAAAAAAATGTTTCATATCCCATAACCAAATATTAATCACTTATTCAATTATCCTCTTCAACCAAGAGAATGTAACCTAACCTAACCTAACCTAACCTTCCACAACCGTAAATGCTAGATATACTTTATATTTTTAATTAAAAAAATTTAAATTAACTTGAAATATATATCTTTCCGATCTACTCAGCCAAAAATCTATCTATATACACACACAAACACATATGTGGCTACCTCATTATAATTCATATTCTTCTCTTATCCTTCACCAAGTTTTCTCTCTATGTTATAAAACTTTATCATCATAGTTATAACGCAATGATCTCTGAATTGCAATTTAATATACTCCGTAAAAAGTTATCATTTTTTTGGTAGATTTCTTTACCTATTGATTGATAATATATTAGTTTCAATTATTTTATCTTATTTTCACAATTGATGTTTATAACAATATATATTCATCACTAATATAACATTCTTTTGTGCGTGTTTATATTCAATTTTATGTTCTCACTATTCATATATATTTAGATTGTTATTATTATCATCATTTATCATCCCATTTTAATTAATGTTATAAAGTTTTGATTAATTTGTTTGTTTTTATTTTATCTTTACTTCTACCAACACCAAATACGTGTTTACAAATCAATTCATACCAATAATATAAATATCCAAAATTTCCGACTCTAATTCGAACAACGATCACTGACAAAGAACAATAATATTAAAAAATTAATTCTTACAAAATCCAAAAATACAGTCTGAAAATGTAATAGGCCATAAAACTAATTCTCATTTTCAAACAGGTGTGTTCTGATATATAATATCACGAGCTTGAGATTACAGGTCTGAAGTTTCATTTACGACCGTCACTACATGCATCATGATGCAAATAATATCTAAAATATAAAATTACTCATCAGACCGTCAAATTTTCTAATAGAACTTTTGACCATAAAACTACCTTTTAACCCTAAAATATATAATTTTTTTGTAACTAGTTAAGGTTTTATATAAAAATAATGCTCTCATACATATCATACTAAAAAAATTATTTTTTTTGGCAAAAAGTTATCCTGCCAGATCGTAAGATCTAACACGGAAGACTCTAAAATATATGTGGAAGCTTGAACAATCAAAGGAAGAGCATAAGTACTATAGCATTTACTTGGTCACATTAATAACATTTAGAATAAATTAAACCATAGTACACATGTAAAACAATGTTTGAACTCAATCTATGAGTCATTACAAATAAATTTGTGTTCAATAAATCCAAATATTTTCCTAACAATAATCAAATCAACATGAATTAAGGGGGGGAAAAAAAATACATGAGTGAAAACTAGATACATATATATGATAGAAAGTGGTAGAGTAAATTAATAAAAGAGAAGAAAAAAAAAATGGAAGTTCAACATCCTCTCATGTCAAAGTCATCCACTCATGAATCCTGATCTTGAAGGACCTGAAATATAAAATGTTATAGTTAAGAGTTAATTAATTAAGCATGGCACAACTAATTCCAAACACATTAAAAATAAATATAGAAATTTCAATCCCTATCTGCTCATGTATGTTTATAACCTTCTACTTATTGATTACTAATTAATTTAAAATAAAAATTATTACTCTCTGGTTTTTAATAATTACAACAATTGGCTATCATTTGTTAGGTACTCTATCCGTTTCATAATTTTTTTTAAATTTTTTTTCTATTTAGTCCATTTTTTTAAAAGTTCTTTAACATTGTACTTTATTCTGCTTTAGAAAATGTTTTAATATTTTTCATTTAGCATGACCTTCCATGATGGGTCTACCCCTCCTAATAAAAAAAACTCTCTATTTTCACTAATTAATTTACTTTTTGGACAACTTTTCATTAAAAAACTATTTGAAACGGATAGAATATGAAATATTCAATTGTTACATCTATTAAAACCGATTTAGTAGATGCCTTTTTTTATTTTCTATATTGCACTACAACGTACAATTATAAACTTAGAAAATTATTCTTATTTAAAAAAAAAAATGTGTAAGAGTTGAAATAATGCAATATATAGTGTATATTTTTATGGAAATAAAAAAAAAAAAAAAAAAACCCTTATTAAGTGGGAAATGCTAATAATGGAGTAATAACTAATAAGGCCAAATATTTGTAGGGTGCATATTTATTGCTTACTGAATGTATTCTCCTTATCCTTAGCTTGTTTAAGGGTAAAAAACATATGCTCCATATATTGCATAATATTATCACTCATAAAATTTGATTGGAAGTAAAATGCATGAGAATTTTCAGTTCTTATGAAGTGTAAAATCTTGAGGTTGTTTGGTTAGCATGAAGTTATCAATTTCTAAAAAGTTGAAATTACTAGTGTAAATGAAACAATATAATTGTACTGGTAGAAAGTTATTAGTAAGGAAATTTACGTCCAATAATGAATTATGAATTTGTATGAGAATTAATTTAATTGTCAATTTGTCACGTATGTCAACCAAACAAGGTCTTAGTTAAAGTGTAATTCCAAATTAAAAGAAAAAGAAGATGATAATATGATGGAATAGATAACAAAGTAGATAGATAGATAGAAATTAGATCAGAATAATGTGGATATTACCATGGATGGATGTAATTAAAGAGAGCAAGTGAAGCCAGGAGGTGGGGTCTTGCCACAAGAGAGGAGGACTTGAAGAGCAACAGGAACATATAGTTTAAGATTAAGCAAGTTAAGCTTTAGTGTTGTGCACAAACATACTGCTGCTTCTGCCTCTGCTAGTCCTTGTAATATTGGGCAGCATTTGTTTACTGCTGGATCACCAAGCCCAACATGGACTAGCCCACCTAGCAAGTCCACACATGCACCTAACTTTAATGTATCAATTGGACATTTGGCTTGTCCCCCTGTTGCCGGGCTGCCCGACGCCGGGCTGCCCGGTGGGCACGGGGCATTTGTATCTGGCGCCCCCGGGAGGACCGGTGGAAGGGGGAGGTCCGGAATTCCAACCGGCGGAAGGGGGAGTTTCGGTACCGCAACGGGCGGAAGGGGGAGTTTCGGTACCGCAACGGGCGGAACGGGGAGTTTCGGTACCGCAACGGGCGGAACGGGGAGTTTAGGTACCGCAACGGGCGGTACGGGAAGTTTAGGTACCGCAACGGGCGGTACAGGAAGTTTAGGGACGGTGACAGGGGGAAGATTAGAACCAGGGCTTTGTTGGCTTCCTGGTTTGGGCTTGTGAGTGGGCTGACCACAAGAGCCACAGCCCAATATGGGAGTGACTGAGGATATAAAAAGCATGCATATGAAAAGTAGAGCCGAGGACTTTGAGGAGTCCATAATACTAAGGTTTAATTTACTACTACTATGTAAAAGGAGTAACAAGGGAGAAAATTGGGGGGAGTGAAGTGTAATGGTAGAGTGAAGAAAGGAGTTGATTATATAGAGAAGCATGAAAATCTCATTTGCCCAAAAAAAAAAAAAAAAAAGAAGAGAAATGATCATAAATATCTTGAGTTATATTTTAACAAAAAAATCACTGCTGCATTTACTTCTTCACATCACCTAAGGCACAACTTTAAATATTAATATCTTAAACTATATTTAACAAAAAAATATATTTTATAAATATTACACATTTAAAAAGTACATATTGAGACAAATCAAACGAAATCCAATATGATTATGTTTTTTAAAGAGAGTCAAAGTTATCATATGAACAGTGCATCCAGTCAAACTAGAGCAATTATTATGAAACAGATGGACTAAAAATTGTAGTAGGGATATGATAATATGATATGAAATCACGTGAAGAAAGAAAGAAAGTAATAATGGGACTAAAATGAGTATGGGAAAGGAGAGGCCCCCAAGAAGAGGATGCCAAAAAACCTCCTCACTGCTAGTTGGCATAATACAACATTACAAATGCAATTAACCACAATGTCTGCTTTCACTTTTTATTGGCCCCCAAAATGAAAATAATTAACATTTTACTCCTAATACTACTACTTATTTTCATGTTTCAAATAAAAAATACTTGCTTGTCCAAAGGCTTTAACCCTGGCTTACATATATATATATAATAATAATAATAATAATTAATACTTTCTCTGTTGTTTTAATTTACTCGATTTTGGATTTCTCATGGTATCAAAGCGGATCATTCCGATCCATTGTAAGAGGATCCATCAACAAAATTCGAGATGAAAATTTATTTAAAATTTTGTTTGAAGCACGTAGCTCAACAGAATCTTGTGCATCACGTAGAGGTTAATTGACCTCATGTTGGAAATCTAAATAAGGTATGATAGAGTATACGAGTGAATGAGTTAGTTACTCCACCAATTACCATATAGTTTTAGGATGAAACCATATTGTATTTGTCTATGGTCAAATTTTCATCTTGTATGGGCTAGAATAATCATTTTAATTCGAAACAGTCTTATAAAGTGAACTTCCACGGTTGCCGCTTCCCCGATTGGTGCCGCTTCCATGGCATGACAAGTGTTGGCTATAAATTAATTTAACTAAGGAGTGAGCGAGCATACCTCACCTCGTGACTTCAAGGTGGAGTCGATCCTTATATATATAGGTAATGTCAACTCGGTAGTCATGTTGTAGGTGTTATACAACAATTGTGCCTTACCGCGTAAAAAAAATACTTCCTCCATAAATGAATTCTTGCAACATTTGTTATTTTGGAATGTTTTTGAATTCTTGCAACAAAATATCAACTTCCCCTATTTGGTAAGTTTTTACTCATTTTTTTCTCATACCTTTACTAATCTACCAATAAAATACCAACTTTTTTTTAAGGGGGATCACTTCATCTTATTTTTCTCTCCTACTTTTACTAATCTACCAATTTAAACATACTCATAAACATTTTTTTGGAGTCCGTGCCAAGCCCCTTTATTGCAAGAATATGTTTACGGAAGAAGTAATTAAAATTATCTTTGAAAACGTACTCTAAAAAAGTACTCCGTAAAATAAAGCTAGAGAACGGAGGTTATAATGAGAGTAAGTATTTACTCTTAGCAGCTATATGCAAATAGCACTTCCCAACCAATTATATTGTTCTATTTGTGTCAAAAATAAATGGAAGTGGTCCCGCGTACAAGTGAAGCTAAAATAGTACGTGGACAATAAATGACACCCTTGGGACAATAATTGTGTTACACACGATAATAGTTGCGTTCTACGGGACAATAATTATGAAATTCATTCAAAAACCGCTAAATGCATATAGCAGCTAAGAGTTTATCATTACTCGAGATTATGAACATCAGTGCAAAACATTTAATACAGCCAAGTCTCACCTACCTGCGAGTTAAACTTTTTGCATTAACCCTTGTTGCAACTTGCAACTTCAAATTCAATAAGTCAGATTTTAAAGCTTAAGACCGCGTAAACATCCTAGCTATTTCGTGTTGAAATAATTTAGAAAATAAACTCATGATTATTTGGCTAATCAGTGTGGGAACGGTGTGATGGATTATCGAATAATGTTATACGTATAATTGTCGGACTAATATTAAGTACTAAATTATTTAATGTGGTAAAATTTGACTAAGTAATATGTTCATCAAAGTGTCGCGGACAGAGACATTTTGGTCGCATCTGTGCCAAAATGACCGTCCGCGACAATGAAGCAGAGCAAAACAACAACAGCAATGTCACGCCCACGAGGCCACAACAGCTTCTACGCGTGCATGAGCTGAGTGTTGTCGTGCCCGCCACAGCTTCTGCACGTGCATGCGTCGAGTGGTGTCGCGCGCGTGTTAAATTGCTATTATGTTTGTTGTTGCGGTTTTCTTGGTCAAAGCACGGTTACTTGATAATAGGTAATGCTATACGTGGGAAGACCAAATTGTTGGTTATAAGATGAGTGAAAAATCAGAATGTAAGATACAACTTAACATTATCTTTTTCATTTGCAAAGTTTCTTTGAGTATTTTTTTATCATCAAGTTCTTCAAAATACTAAGTTACATTGGATGTTTTTTCAATGAAAGCCTGTAAAACATTGTTACTTCGTTATATCTCAAAAGTGAATATCCGTGATACCCAGGCTTTCGATAGGGTCAGAAATATCGCTTTCAGGATAATGAGTACACGCCTCGAAGGTTTTAATGTTTTGTTCATACATCTTTGATTCACCTCAAAGCCCTAAAATCCCCAACAGTTAGAAATCGAAAAAGTTGCTAATGTGAGATACGGTGTAAATGTGGTCACAAATCTATTTTACCGATTGTTAACGGCCGACACCAAATTCTTTTTTGATCAAATACAATTGTCCAGATAACAACCGCTACCGAACCCAAATGTAGACTGAAACTGTGCCTAACTTTTTTTATACGTACATAACGAAATCGACCGGTATCGAACCTGTTTTAAACAAAACCAAACCCATTTTCGATTTGTTTTTATTATACATACCAAGACCGACGAAATGAACCTGTTTTCAAACCGAACTTGTTTGACCAACCATTTTTGGCCGAACATGTGTTACTTATATCAATCTTGTTTTCAACCGAACCTTATTGGGTGTACACTTCCAATGCTTCCTCATTTGTGAGTAGCAGGGTTTTATGCAATCTTGGGTTTGACCGTTTGATGGTTTGATATCTTGATGGAATTAAAATGGCATTTACGGACAGGCTAGCAAACTATCCATTGGCCTATGTTGTTTTTTTCATCATTCACCAGGATACCTATATAAAGTACTCCGTTACACATCATAATTTACAACAATTTTAATTTTCATTATTTCCGTTATTTATTTACACCATTTACGTTATGTATTTTGACCAATATTTGAGGTTTACATGCATATAATGAAAGATATAGTAAAGTGAGGTCTTATTAAATTTGACTCAATATGTAATTTTTAAATATCTAGCTATTATAATTTTTACAAATACATAATTAAAGATATTACTCGTAATATTTAAAGTTTTGTCTCGTCAAGTGTAAAAAGTAAAGGTGTTCCAAATAATATGTAACAGAGTAGTTGAATTACCTTACTTTGTACATGCACTAAACTATAAGGAAAAAAATATCAACTATCCATTGGCCCATGTATGTAAATTGAGCAGAAATATTATAGTAGATTCATGCGAATACCATAAATTCCCTTAATTCCTTATGTAATACTCGTATGTTACTTAAAGTTTAGTACATAATTTGTTAATACGTTTTCCATTGCACCATTTTTATCGTAAATATCTACAATTGCATAATATTAAAACTTATAATGATTTAATATCAATAATATTTTATTAAGATGAACAAAGCAAAACCCTACATGACGATGCTTACACTATTAGAAAGATGCTATTTATTACGACGGAAATTCCCATCATGAAACTGTGACGCTGTCCGAGAAAGGGGGGTCGTCGTGACTGATTTTTCAAGTCGTAAAATGTGACCCGTCGTAGAAAAGGGAGGTCATATTTTTACACTATCACAATCCCGTCGTAACACAGTCAATTTTAATAAAGTTTGGGTTATGTGTTAGGTGTTAGGTGATTTTAATGACGGACCCAAAATTTTCATAATATATCTACATTTAGGACGGGAATTATATTGTACCCGTCGTTAATGGACCAACTTTTATAGTGTTGCTTTTATACATTAAAAGTTATTTAGAAGATTATTCTATTCACTTGTACTATGCATAGTAGGGAAAAAATCACAAATGCACATATATTTAAGGAACAGATCAGAGAATACATGATTTGGTATTTGAAAAGCTAGCTACAAATTAATACAAATTTATTAATTATACTTTCTCTATTTTTGAATAGTAGCAACAAATAATTTTTTTTATTGTCAATTGTTGCAACTAATAAAAAACGGAGAAAGTATATATATTGAAGTATCTTGGTGGAAGGGTAATAGAGAACATGGTACAATGGACAGTTGGTTAATGTGTCTATAAGTGCACAATCGTAATCTTTGAGGCTGGATTAATTTGTAATATTGTTCAATCCGTGAATCTTCCATTCTTTCCCTTTTATACTTGATGTGATAGTTCAAATGGTTATTAATATTATTATTCATCCTTCTTTCTTGTCTAAATATCACTGCAAAAACTTACATGTAATTTACAAGTTACAACGAATGAATAGGTGAAATATGTGCAAAATTATTGTTTTCCTTTTCTTTCATTAAGAAGATTACATAAATTATTTTAGGAAGTTTGCTTTTGGCCAAAAAAATAAAAATAAATTAAAAGCTTAGCTGGCTAGGATGCATGGATACTTCAATTAGATAGTTGTACCTGTGTCAGATACCGGTACGATACCGATACTCCACAGATACCGGATACCTCAATTATATTTATAAAAATTAATTTACCTTATTTTAGCCTGTTTTTCATCTTTCTATTATTCTTTGAAAGAGCTTTATCATTTTAGTTGATTACTGTGTTTTTACAAATATAATTTCAAGTTATATTGATGATTTTTATAAAATTTCATATTTTTATATATTTTGTGTAGTATTTTTTTTATTCATTCTCGTATCCTTAATTTTAAAAGTGGCATATTACATACCCATTTTCTAACACGTACTCGTTTCCATGCAACCTAGTTAGCCGGTGAAACCTAAGAAATTGCTCAATTACATGAATTGTTGCTGGAATGAGCTATGAAATATCCCCAAGAAAATAAAACCACACAAAATAAAATCTAAGCCATAATAAAGAAGATAGGGCATCTTAAATTGAATTTGTCTTCTACACAACATGTGCATATGTGATCTGTTTATTATCTCTTGACAAAAAAAACACTAGGCTGGCAGTTAATAATCCTATGTCTCATACTTCTACTTGGTTGAATCTTTGGCTTCTTCACCTTTTTCATTTGGCACTTTTCCTTCTCTTGTTACTTTCTCCAATGTGGATAAAAATACATATATAACTTCACTTTTGCTCAAGGTTAAAAATTTGTTTATTAATTTGCATTATTTGTTTGGCCTAATTAATAAAAACCATTTTTAGCATGAAACTCCATATATTAGACAATACACTTAAAAGAAATCATTAATGGTATTTTCGTAACTATCTGCAAATTTAATCTAAAAACCACCCTACATACACACCCTTTTATTCTAAGATGTGCCCCTTTAAACGTAAAATGTACCCCTTCTAGCTATTTGGTTTATAGCAGTTTTGTGGTTCTTAGCAAATCTATCTATCTATACTATATACTAAAATACAAGCCACTAAAAAAGTTTTTTCCCTCCTAAACCCTTATTTTTCCCTCCTACTTATTATTTATTATAATAATTATACTTCCCATTTTCCAAAGAAGCATTTATTTTATTTCTTTTTCTAAAAAAATTATAATTATTTGTACTTTACATTCTAATAAAAACTATACTATCGATCCATCTTTAAAAAAAAAAAAATCTTATCAGTGTTCATTTTTATTTAGTATTTTTTGTTAGCCTTAATTCGTTAGTGATTTTATATTATTTAACTAAACATGATTGTCTCCATTTTATTTTTTTATTTTTTATTCCAAAAAATAAATAAATAAATAAAAAATAAAAAATCTAAAATGAATGAACCATTACATTAAATAAGCTTATTGTTTTGCATATAAGTTTGAAATTAGTGTTTGATTGTCATTAACTTTTTTATTACATTTGAAAATATTTATTTTTATTTTATTAACAAAATATGAAAGTGAAATTAATGAATACAATTTATTCTGAAAGTTATTAAAATGAACAACAGGATAACCATTGTTTTTTTTATTTAGTTATTTTTTTTTTGAAAATAGTATAAGTTTATATTACATGAAATAAGTGCATAATCTTGATAAAAAAAATTTGTAGAAGATTGTATTGTCAATGTAAGAAGACATAAATTTATGAAAATAGAGCAATTTGATTGATAAAATTTGAAATGACAATAGAAGGTAATTATAGTTAGTGAACGACTAATTTTAATGTATTGCATAAGTTAATTTTAAAATTATGTAAATTTCGGTTATTACTTATTCGTTATTTTATATTGTCTAATATATCTAAAATAAAGTATGGAGTACTTAAATAAATTTTCATCTACAATAACTTTATATTAAATTTGCATGGAAAGATTGAATTTAGATCTAAATACTTACCTTAGTTAAATAAACCGAGCATTTGCTCGGGTATTATCTAGTAATTTATACTAAAACAAAACATTGTTTGCATCATCAAGGACACGTGTCAAATTCTCAATGAAAATTTTGCCCTCCAAAATTAAATATGACATCATCTTTAAAAAAACCAAAAAAAATTAATTATAAAATTAATTATTATAAGTGTTTGAATTGTCAACTATTACAATAAATGATATTTCAATTTACAATAAAAAGTTGGCTTGCTTCGTTGAAAAACAACAAGATAAAAGAACTAATATTACAATTTTACTTATCCCTCCATCATTTACATAAGCATTTGGCTACGGATTATTTAAATTTCAAAAAAAAAAACCATGCATCTTACGTCGATCTTTATTTAGTTCGACTATGTCAAGATTTTTTAAATTAGCATTGATTCAATGATACTTTATATTGTAAAATTAATTATCATTATTTTGCATAAACTGTGCAATGCACAGGTGCTAATCTAGTATATTATATTATTATAGGAGAAGGATTGGCTTAAAAAAACAAGAATATTAAAAATTGCTTAAATCCAAATAAAAAAGGGTACATTATTTTAATTTTAAAGGGATAAATTAAATATTAGGATAAAGGGATACGTTAGATTTTCAAACCAAAGTTGCCAATATTATAAAAATATCGTGCTATTAGTAATCACATGTGTACCTCTTTTAAAGTTTATTTAAAATATTTTACTGTGTTTGTGACTGTAGTAATGGTTTTTTTACTGTGTTTAGAAATTGAATACAAAGTTGGTGATAATAGTTTTGGATAAAAATATTTTACACTTGTTTTGAATTGCTATTTATCTAAGTATTATTATTTATAATAATTAATAAATCTCCTCAATCACACTTCATTTTTTTTAAGGTTTGAAAATTGTACACTACGAGAAAATATGCTATTTACGACGGGAATTTCCATTGTGAAAATGTGACCCCGTCGTAGAAAATTAAAGGAGGTCGTAAATGATTTTGTCCGTTGTAAAAATGCAGATTCCTCTTAGAAAAGGGTGGTTGTAAATGATTTTCAGTTGCAATCTCATCATAAATGATTCAATTTTAATAGAGTTTGGGTTAGGTATTAAGTGAATTTTATTGACAAACCCAAAACTTGTCATAAAACATCTACATTTACGAAAGAATTTAGACCCGTCATTAATTTATACCTGTCGTTAATTAATGGGCAAATTTTTATAGTAATATTACTGCCTTCGTTCCATAAAGCTTAACCAATATTCATTTACTATGTTTACAATAAAATTAGACCACAAAATTTTATCTGAAGTATTGTTATATCAAATATTATTTATAATATTCATTGTTTCATATTTGACTTTGTTAGTGGTCAAATTTCATAACCTTCACGTTTGACCTTGAACAAACATTCTCTAACACCATAGTTGTTAGTGATAACTAAAAACGATTGTCTAGGTAACAGTTTAATTGCAACTAATAGGTTAGTGTGGTTCTTTTGCTTAAAGTAAGGTTAGAAAATGTTGAAGGGTAAAGCAAGAGAGAAAAAAAAAATATTGCGTAAAGTATTTTTTGGAGAATGTAATATAAGATTTAGGATGGTATAATGTTTGTTTCAGTTTTAATTTGAAATTATGGTATTTTTGTCGTTTATGCCTAAATTTTTACCAAATTTAGAAAGATATGAATTGTTGCAGTTATTGTGTTACAACTTTATTTAAAAATGCTGCTGATAAACCGATACGAAGAGAGTATTTCAGAAGTTAGTTTATTTCAGGGTGCGGGATTATGTTGGGTTGTTATACCATGTTGCAAATAAATCTGTTTTTGATTGAATACAAGTGACCGAATATCGATCGCTACCGAATCCGAATATAGACCGAAATTATTTCCGACTTTTTTTACGCATAACGAAACTGATCGGTACCGACCTGTGTTAAACCCGGACCTATTTCCGATCTATTTTTATTATATCGAAACTAACCGGTACCGAATTTGTTTTCTACCTTTTAAAAATCTGTTTTAGACCGAATATTTTTTCGACAGTACTTATTTTTGACCAACTATGTAGGTTAGTCAATTGAGATATTTAGTTTAGTAAAACATTATTAAATGATAAGTTAGCTATCATATAATTGGATTTGGTACATTATATGAATAATCTAAAACTATGAGGTCACTTTATGTGATGTAATTTTGTTCTTGCCACCATATGAAATTTTGTAAAGTATGGGACTACCGCATAGAATTTTCTTAACAATAACGTTCCCTATGCATTATTGTACAAGATGACAAGCATAAGATAAGATTTTCAATGGTTGTTATACTACCTATATGATAATGATAATAATAATTTTAGACATACTACTCCATAGCAATTGAAGAGTGTTTATAAGTTTTAGTCTAATAATTAAGTCTTGCGAACGTTGAGGATGAGCTTTTTTGCTACCTTTTTTTTTAAACATTTCAGTTCTCCAATTCTTTCTTTTAAAAAACTAATGAAAGAAGAAATAATTAAAATATACAAAAAGTGACGATAAACTTGTCCATTGGGAAACTCGGAAGTAGTTTCATATATACTTTTTCATCTAAATTACAATGAATAAAAAAATTATGAAAATCTATTTAATTTAATTCCTAATTATTAGCATCTACAATAACTACTAAAAAAGACACAAATTAAACAGGAACCAAGTAGAAAATTAGCAATGAAACTCTGATTTTGAGAGCCGTTTTTTTTTATGTGAGGGATTATCTCATTCATTTTAGTGTAAGCATGGGATATTGATATCTCTCAATAGAGGTTTTTAGGGGAAAAAAAAAGGCCCAAAGACAGTAGACCCTATAAAAAAGACAATATAAGTTTTTGTTAAAAAACCAAACATCAATTAAGCATAACGAATATTCTCTCCTTCCCAAAATTAATGCTACATTTACTTATTTTCACTATCACCTAAGACACATCTTCAATTAATATCTTTATTTGTGTATAATAAAAAATTATAAAAATTATATACTTCATCCGTTCAAAAAAAAAAACGTAACAAACCATTTTGCATGCATTTTAAGGAAGTGATTTAAGGTTGTAAATGAGCAAATTAATCAAAATAATTTTAACACAAGTAAAAATGATATCATAGGTTACTTGTCTTAAAATTGCATATATTAATTTTATCGTTTAGACCTTTAAATCTCTTCCTTAAAATGTGTGCAAATAAGTTTGTTGTGTTTTTTTGGAACGGATAAAGTATTTAGAAAGTAGATATTAAGACGAATCAAACGAGATCACATGAATATATTTTTCCTTATATGTATAGAATAAAAGGAGTCAACATTACAAAATAAACAATATAAAAAAGGAAAAATTCATATAAATAATTCCAAAACGTCTTCCAATATTAATCCCAACTATTATGGGTTGTTTTATGATATTAGTTCTATTTATTGTACTTGACTAGTTCATTATACCTTCCTCCCTTTGTATAAAGAAAATCAAGCCGGTAAAATGTTAGTATGAACTAATATCATAAAACTACCCCATAATTTAGATTATAGTGTAACCTTCAATAATTAATATCATATGGGGTTTGGGAGGCCTACACAAGCGAGTTCTGCAAAGTTAGCAGCATCTCATAACTTGGCTAGCCTATTCCCCCTCCACAAATTTATTGCGCACCAATTTAATTGGTAAGACGCTGCAGCCAGTTCTCACTGTCTGCGTTGTTTTCCTTACTCATTAGTTTAAGGCAGTTTAATCTTTCCCTCAAAACTTTTATTTATACTCTTCATATTTCAACTCCCTCTACTTCTTTTCCGATGTGGGACAAACTTTCTTCTCTCATTTTTCCAATTTTCAATTCGTTTCTTTTTTTCCAATGTCAACTACAACTACAGAAACCATTAGTTTGACTAATGAATGAGCTTAACTCAAAGAAATGGAGACTCAACAATGTTGTAAGTTGAGGTTTTCATTCAAAAATAATGCAACCATTATAGTTTGTTTGTTTAATTTGGTAACTGCCCTTTTTCTTGCTTCAAGGATTTTTTCTCTTCTTTGTCTCGAAGATTTCTTCCTCATCATCCCAATTCAGGTTTTTTAGATTTAATTTTCTACTTTTTGATACTACTATCATCAGTTTTTTTATTCTCTGATTTATGCTGATTTTTTTTTTTTTTGTCATTTTATTTGGGTCAACTTAAATGCGATTTGGGTTTTTCATTCTGTGAATTTTTGGGATTATTCTTACATTGAATTCCCACTTCAAAGATTCAATCTTTATTTTGGATCAACTAGTATGTTGTGCAAGGAAAACTTGAATTAATGTACTTTCTTAATTTTACATGTCTGGGGTTTGATGAATTAATGTTAGACTGCCGCATCGCATTTTCCAAGGCCCACGGCCCAAGCCCGACCCGATCTGATGCGGTGTTTTATCAACAACCCACCTACCACTTAAGCTTTTTGAGAATAAAGGTAAGCTCAAATATATAAATATAAAAAGCTCTTCCTATTCTACCAATGTGGACAAACTCTCTCTGACTACTCACATTCCCACCCTTTTCACTCTTTGAACTTCCAGCAAACTACAGACAGAAATGGGACTTGAGAGGGCCGGTTGATGTTGCAATGAATTCTTGGTTCCTGATTGTCGTCTTTTTTGTTAAATCTAGTGACAATGTGTTTCTTACATTTATTTTTTTAAGGGAGATTGCACAAGAATCATATATATGCTGAACCAGAGACGGTTCAACATAAAGAGATGAAGCAAACTGCTGCAGGGCAATTGATCTATCTAAAAGGTTAACCAATGTTCGCACCTTTTCTGATTATTGAACCCCATATGGTGCACTAGTGAGTGTCCTATATCGGAAGATAAGAAGAGACTAAACTAACTTATAAGTCTAGAAGTTACTCCTCCTATCACCAATTAGTTTTAGGATTGAACCTCCTATGGCTTCATTCACTGCCCTTTCGTATGCAAGCAAATTGCCAGTCAATCTTATTTTTTTGCATAGCATAGCTTAATGAAAGTTAACAAACAGAAAATGGAGAAGGTAGGTATGACTACTACTACAACGAGCTTTCTTAGCTCTTACCTTGCTATTGCGTTAAATATACATGAAGATGACAATTTCCTTTTGTCATCGATACCTTGTTTGAAAAGGAGGAAAACCTGTGGTACGTACCACTTCTTTCATGCATCTTAACCTAGACAAGATAGTCAGTCCTAAATGAAGTTGATGTGAAGGTTACAATGCAAGGTGTTTTTGTTGGAGTGCTGCCCTGGCTCAGAACACTAAGCTAAGGGAGTGTTTGCGGAAAATTCCATCATTATTAACGCACAGGATGTAATGGGGTCATTGGGGGTTGTCACAGTGTCTGTCATTGACTTGTGCTTCCATAAGCATCTAAAGTCCATCCATCATCACCATCTATCGTGGCTGTTAGTGCCTTATTGCCTCCTCTGTGTTTGGATCGGAGTTTCTATTATTTCTAGATCTTGATCTGTGATGTTACTTTCATGCCTAGGCTTTCTGTACCCGGTGACTGGTTACTTGGGAGCTAACTAGCTAAGATTTACTAAGATCATGAGTAACTATTTTTATTTGCATATATATTACCTAAATGTCACAGTATGTTAGATAGATACGGATTATTATTTTTTCTCACAGTTTTTTTCCATCTAATTAAATGTCAACATGATCTTAACACATTCATCTTTGAACAGTACAATACCAATTAAGGTATGTTGCAGTTTCTTAGTTCCACAAAAATTTGGTTTTGTTAGTTTCATCATTTGATAGGGGTTCAACAGAGGGTCGGTCAAAAGGATGGTGGTCCAAAACAGCAAAGTGCATTTGAATCCACCATAACCATATATAGATAGTTTCATAGTCATCCCATTTGAACAAAAATGTAGTCCCAGCTCACTACTACAAAAGGAGTGGTTTTTCAACACATTTTAGGCTATTTTTCAACACTTAAAACTGTTGAAATTATAATTCTCAACACATATGCAAAGTGTCTAAAATTCGGCCGTGGAGAGTTTCTGTAACGACCAGGATTTTTGGGCCGTAAAATTTCGTGCAAGATTAAGTCTTAAAGTCTGAATCATTCGATTTGGGCCCAAAAGACTTAATTTTATTAGTTGAAGCAAGCCCAAAAGCCCTCTTTCTAACCCTCCTAGCCGGCCCCATTAAACAATTTCCTTAAATTGTTTTATTTATTTTCCAACCTTAATTATTATTTCATATCAATTTTGACCATATCCAAAAATCCTATTTTTATTCTCCTATTTTCTCTCCTACATTTTAGGAGATCATAAACACCCTATAACCAACTACCCTAGCCGGCTCCCTTACTAAATTCCCCTTTAATTCTCTCCTAAACTAACTCCTATTAACCCTCCTAAAATCTAGTAAACCCTTATTTTATTTATATCATAAAAAACCCCTTTTATCCCTTAATCATTATTTGATCAAAACCACAAAACAAACACCACTCTTCTCTCTTTTATACCTCACAGCAACCCCCCTTACAACCCATTAAAAATTCATCTTCCATCCCTTCTAAATCAATCAAAAGATAACTAGCTTTTTCACTTAGTAGTAGGATCAACCAATATAGAATATTAGATTAGATGGATTGTTGTCATTGATGTTGTTATGCGTGACATGTCGAGTGGTGTAGGGAGTTTAGATTAGTTTCTTTACTTGTTAAATTTGTTTCTTGATTAATCTTGGTTCGTGTATGAGTTGTTTAATCTTCATATGTTAGTTAGTATTAATCTTGCTATGAATTTATGCATTCTTGAACCCTTTCTTTGATGTAGTCTTGCGTGTGGTTTATTGATTCCAAAACATGAATTTTTATTTGTTTCCGATGCATATCTTGATCTAAAAGCATGAATTCTTGGATGATTAATGACATAATTTGAATAAAGCATGAATTTTTGTCTATCTTAAAATCGTGAACCATGGTAGTGTGCAAAGCTTGAATTCCTAATTTTGTTCATGCGCATATTCTAGTATGATGATCTTGCAAAGATCTTGATTTCTTGAAGTGATTTATTAACTTGCTGATGCGTGAAGAATAGGATGATAGTCCTTCTTAAGCGTGGCCTTTGGTAAAATATATGTGTGTACTTGTTTAATTTAAAAAGCATAAATCTTGCTACTTTATTAATCTTACATGATGGTTAATGAAGCTTGATGTGTTGGTGCTTGTTTGGTCTTTTAAATCTTGAACCTTGATTAACTTGACACGTTAATTGCATTCTCTGGCATTGTCTTTGTTTTGCAACAGCCATGCAAGTAAGTGGAATATTTAGGCTTGTTATTTTTAATCATCAAACCATGGAATTTGAAGTAATGTAAGCATGACTTAGTTAATTAAATATAAAGCATTGACCATATATTCATATATTTAGTGGAAGTACCAAATTATATGTTTGGTATTGAGTTCATACGTGTATAACTATTTTATTCTTAATCTTGTATTGTTAAACAAATCGTGTTATTGATCTTGTAATCGTGTAATTGATGGCATGATGATACGAAATGCGTGATGAGGTTGTGTTATGATTTGCTTGTCGTTTTTGAGTCTTCTTGAGTCGTGTCGTGTCGAGCGGTTGAAGACCGTGCGTGAATCGGTTCATCTGTGATGAATCGTGTCGGGAACTTGTTTGTTGTTATCGGCCTTGCGCCGTGTCGTATCAGTTTATCTGTGATGAATCGTGTCGGGGACTTGCTTGTTATATCGGCCTTGCGCCGTGTCGGGGACTTGTTTGTTGTATTGGCCTTGTGCCGTGTCGTATCGGTTCATCTGTGATGAATCGTGTCGGGGACTTGTTTGTTGTATCGGCCTTGTGCCGTGTCGTATCGGTTCATCTGTGATGAATCGTGTCGGGGACTTGTTTGTTGTATCGGTTTTGCGCCGTGTCGGGGACTTGTTTGTTGTATCGGCCTTGCGCCGTGTCGGGGACTTGTTTGTTGTATCGGCTTTGCGCCGTATCGGGGAATTGTTTGTTGTATCGGCCTTGCGCCGTGTCGTATCGGTTCATCAGTGATGAATCGTGTCGGGGATATTACTTGTTGTATCGACTTCGGTCGTGTCGTTTAATTCTTATGGATGTTGTTGTTTAACGAATCTAATGTTATATTTAAGAATTTCGTATTTGTACTTGTCATTGAGTTAAGTCTTCCGCTGTTGTGATCTTTGTTGTATAATTCTGATATTGGATATTGCCTCTTACGTTTGGGTTCATTAGTGCTTTCTATTCGATTTAATGTTTTATGTTGTTTGGTTCCAGTGCTAAGTGGAACAGTCTAGTTACTCGCCACTGACGGTGGACCCCAATTTTTATTTTGCAGGTGATCATTATAGAACTTAAGGTCGGGATGAGAGTTTGGCGAGCATTTAGGCACCTGTTATTTTTATTGTTTATCTTGTTTAGTAGTTTTAGTTTGTAATAAGGACTTGTCAAGTCCATTGTTTTTGGAACAATTTTTAAAGTTTAGTTAATAAAATGATTAAGTTTAGAGCTTTCGCTGTGATTCTTTAATTTATTATTAAAAAGTATTTGGTTATTGCCGACTCGTGTTATTGTTTTCTCCGAAAACAACGTTGCCAAAATACGGGTCATTACAGTTTCAACACGGATAATTGTTGAGAGTCTCAACACTTTTTTGGACATGATTAAGTGTTGAGATTCTCAACGCTTTTCTCAACACGGTTAAGCGTTTGGATTCTCAACACTTTTCTTGACACGATTAAGTGTTAATATTCTTAACACGTTTCTAGACACATTTAAGGGTTTGTTTACTTCAGATTATATTCAGTTCAGTTCATCTCTATTTAGTTCAATTAATACACTTCTATTCAGTTCAGTTCAATTCAGTTCAGCTCTATTCAACTAATGTAAACAAGCCCTAAGTGTACATACTTTCAGCACCTTTATGTGTTGGGATTTACACCACTAAAAGTATTAAAAATTCCAGTATTGATAATTCTAATATTGTGATTTCAACACTTTTTTTGTGTTACCAACTATATATAATAGACAATAAAAAATAAAGTAATAATAGATATCCAAACAATGAATAATGTAAAAATTAATATACCAAATTATACTCCATATTATATATATACATATATATATTATAAATAAAATATATTCAATATTGTATATCTGACAAGTACACAATACTAATCAACTACTAGAATAAAATTGTTCCACAAAGTATAGTAAGTTTTCAAAGATCACAATATATATCTAAAAAAAAGTACAACTAGAAAAAGAAAAACCAAAAAAGCTAGATGCTGGTAATAAATTTAAGGCTCCTTGCTTGGCTTTTGTACTCTAAGCTCATTTAGTCGATTTTCATCTTCGGTCTCAACATTTTCCCCATTATCACAAGCAGTATCGTTGTGCACCTTAAGAAAATATAATATAAGTAAAGTTAAAATATAAAAATTCAAAGTACAAAAACAAAACAAAACAGCATAAGTTATCAGTTGTAAAACACATCAAAGATGCAACCTCAGTTATAGCAGAAAATATGAAAATAGCAGAGAAATAGAGCCAACTAAAAATAGAAGAGGATAGTGCTCTATAGATTGGCGAGAAACAAAGAAGAAAAAATGCACTTTCGATTAAGCAAATTTGGCAATTTGAAAATATGACAAAATGATCCTCCTACTAGGTTATTTATGTAGAAAAATAAACCAGATCAGACAAGGCATCAATGATCCTTATCATCCATATTAGAAAACACTTGACATGCACTATCATTGTTGCCACAATCACCCCATCCACCTCTAAAGCCAAATCATCTTTCTTGGCATTGAACCTTGGAACATGTTGACAGGGAGCATACTCCATTATTGCTTTATATTGAGTCTCTGATCAATATAGAGTACTAATTCAAATTATCCAACATTCATAATATCAAAACATCTAAAGAACAACAAAGGAATTCAATGTTCCATTGAGGTTTCGTACACAAGTTAAATTACCCTTTTCGCTGTAAAAAAAACATGACCGTTATAGAAATCAACAAAACTAAAAACATCAACAGGATTGTTGAAATCCATATATATGCCCAGATATATCTCTGGTTCTTGTGACTGCAAATTAGTTTATCCCAGAAATTTCAGAAGAGCAAATTCCAAAATTAATTTAACAAAAGATTTTTTTATAAAAAAAAAATTCATAAAATATGGACGCAACAAATCAAACCCAAAAAAAATTACAATAGGCCCTGAAAACGTCAAAACAAAAGAAATTATAACCTTAAAAATTGTAGTGATTTCTTAAAAAATATAACTTTGAATAGCACAATAGATATTAAAGCATCAACAATTTCCATGATATGCAAAATGTAGAACTAATCAAAACGCAATTAGAAGAAAATTAAAGGGTTACAACATCGAATGTATTCACAAGACAAAGTCGGTTGAAATGATAATAGTGTGTAGCAAGTACAATAACATACTGATCAGCCAGAAAATCCATCAATAGCTTAATCTTGTTAGAATAAATTCCACTTTGAAAATCAATAAACAACTAGAAAATAACACCGCTTAGCTATGGGTGCTTATTATGATGGACTCAAGAAGCATTATCCATGAAATTGTTTACAATAACAACTATATAATGAAGAGACATTATTCTTATATTAACTACACACGTACACATAAGACTACCTAATAATTGCAAGGAAAGCTCAATGTATTTCAAGCAAGCTAAATTGGCTATTCGAATGAAGGTGACAATTACACAATAATACAATATGAAATCTTGAACTATGGCTACAGTAACACTGGGAGTAGCAGTGTTGTCAATATATTATTTGGATGTTAAGCATAATGTAGAAGTCTATCCAATTTAGAAACAATAAAACAAAGAAACTTTTTCCATACGAATTTCATTGCTCACATGATCATAGTCACATAGATACACAATTAAACTTTGCTACAGTAGTACTTTCAAAGGATAAAACAAAGATAGATAAGGAAGTGAGCTAAATTCTAACCTTAAACGTGCTGTGTTTAGGTAGCAATGTAGCATCCCAAGTTATATGGTTATTTGATTGTAAAATTCCAGAGCACTGCAGATTACTGGCCATGGTCCCTCGCAACAGACGTTAAAAGAAATATCCTGAGACAAATTACATATACTAAACTAATTGCTTCATCTAAAAAACTTCATTATCAAATTGAAAAAGCTAATTTTAGCAACAACATTAAGGGCATACTCATTAATTTGCTAAGAACTTTAAATTATTATACAAAAGGTTTGTTCATCCAAAAAAAGAACTAAAAAGGTGGTATGAGAAACACTTCCAAATTCACAGAATTGAAAAAACACAGAGACAAAACTTGCAAATCCATATTGTAGATCTACAACATCAAGAGATTTTTTCAACAAAGGACAGCCCCCCCGGAGGACGAGGGCCTCCTCAACTTTGATTCACCACCACTTGCTATACTGAATTTCTGAAATTATAGTATGAGTGAGAGACATACAAGTGATACAAATATGAAATTAGCATAGGGAAAGGTAACACCGTAACAGAGACTGCAATCATGACAATATCACTAAAATTACTTATAATTCAGTCAATTCTACCCTAATCGACGATGTTACATCATAAGCCCCGTAAATTTTGACGTTTTTAGGGCCTATGTAATTGCAAAAACAATGACACTATCTTTTGTTTTGACGTTTTTAGGGCCTATGTAATTTTTAGGGCTAAAAATTCTAGGTTTTAATGGTTTGACTCCACACGATAATTCGTTGAGAAGATGCGGTTTGCGAAATATTACCAATGACACTATCCTAAAGTGTTGAGCCTATAGCGTTGAGAAACCATGCATTTTGTAGTAGTGGCTTCCAAGTGATCGATGACTTTGAATGAAGCCTAGCCCTTTCGAAGCTAACAACGAACAGAAAGATCATAATCTTGTGGCAGATTTTAGAAGAAGAAGCTCTTTTATTATTGTGATGAAATTGCTTTTGTGGCCTTACTAAACCAATCAAGTGGGCATATATATACAACAAAACTCAAGCTTCTGACCCTAGGAAAAATAGGAACTAACTAGCAAACTAATTAGGAAAAATAGGAACCAATAAACTAATTAAAACAAACTTATTATTTTCTGAAAAATAATTTCCTATAATTACTCAATACCCCCTCAAATTGGAGCATGAGAGGCAAAAATGCCCAACTTGAAAAGAAGATAATCAATTAAGTCTTTCCCAGAGCTTTTGTGAAAGTATCTGCCAATTGAGAGGAAGTTGAAAAATATGATGGAGAAATTAAACCATCATTAATAATATCGCGAACAAAATGACAATCAATTTCAATATGTTTTGTTCGCTCATGAAAAACAGGATTTTTCGCAATATGAAGAGCAGACTCGCTGTCACAAAATAACGGTATTGCTTTATCATGATGAACACCCAAACTCAACAACAAACCTTTGAGCCATTTTAACTCACAAGTAATAGCAGCCATGGATCTGTACTCTGCTTCGGCAAATGATTTAGAAACTGTATTTTGCTTCTTTGTTTTCCATGAGATTGGTGAGTTTTCAAGAAACACCAACTAACCAGTCAATGAACGACGAGTTATGGGACAAGCTGTCCAATCCGAATCACACCATCCTGTTAAAGTTAATTCACTATCTGCTCGAAGCAAGATGCCCTGACCAAGAGTTCCTTTCAAATAGCGTACAACTCGAAGTGCAGCTTCCCAATATTCCAATCGAGGAGCTTGCATAAATTGAGACAAAATGTGAACCGAATAAGCTAAGTCAGGACGAGTGACGGCAAGATAAATAAGACGACCTACAAGTTGACGATAAGATTCAGGATCCTGCAAAAGATCCCCAGTAGCAAGACCAAGCCTATGATTTTGCTCAATAGGAAAAGAACTTGGTTTGGCTCCTAATAAACCAGCTTCAGAAATAATGTCCAAGGTATACCGCGAAAATAATCCTAAAGAACTACGAGCCACTTCAATGCCCAGGAAATATTTTAGAGTACTAAGATCTTTCATTTTAAAACAATCGCTAGTGGTGGCCACCGAACGGGTCGGGCCGGGCTGGGCCAGAGACCGGGCCGGGTCGAAGACCTCCGACCCATGAACCGGCCCAGGTTCATGGATAGGCGACCCATGAACCGGCCCACCCGGGTTGGACCGGGTTGGTAGGTCGGGTCGGGGACCGGGTTGGTGGACCGGGTTTGACCGGGTTACGGGTTATAACACTCCGACCCATGACCCACCCGTTTAGCACCGGGCTGGGTCACGAGCCGGGTCCGGGCTAACCGGGTCTGACCCATCAGGGCCAAAAACCGGGCCGGGTCAACCCGACCCAGTGGCCACCACTAACAATCGCTAAGATATGCTTTGAAAGAAGTAAGAGCAGCGGAATTGTTCCCAGAAATAATAAGATCATCTACATAAACTAAGACATTAACTTGGATTGTGCCTTTAGTATATGTGAAAAGTGAATAGTCAGAATAAGATTGAAGAAAACCATATTGTTTTAAAGCCGAGACTAATTTTGCAAACCAACACCGAGGTGCCTGTTTCAAGCCATACAATAACTTGCGAAGTCGACATACCAAAGATGGATCTGAATGTTCAAAACCAGGAGGCAATTTCATGTAGACCTCTTCATCAAGATCACCATGTAAGAACGCATTGTGAACATCCATCTGATGTAGTTCCCAATTTTTAGAAGCCACAATGGCTAAAAAAGCACGAATGGTGGTCATCTTAGCTACTGGAGCAAATGTTTCATTGTAGTCGATGCCTTCCTGTTGATGATTTCCCAACACAACCAAACGGGATTTGAGGCGCTCAATATCACCATTTGACAGATATTTAGTCCTGTACACCCATTGACTACCCAAAGCACGTTTTCCTGGAGGAAGAGGTGTTAATGTCCAAGTACCATTATCTTCAAGTGCCCGGGTCTCCTCTTGCATTGATTGACGCCAACCGTCATATTTCATAGCTTCCTTAAAGGATTTAGGATCATGCCCTTTTACAATAGCTGCAAGAAACTTCCGATAATTTATAGAAAAATTGTCACAATTTATATAATGTGCTAAAGGATAAGGAGTACCTGAGGAGTGATTAGAAGAACAAGAAGCGGGGGATGGACTATTAGCGAAGATCGTATGAGTTATACAATCCTTATATAAGACATTAGGAAATTTTTGTCTAAAACCACGTCCCATTTGTTGCTCTGAAGGGGCATTACTTGTTGCAGGAGTAGAAGACTCAACCACACCAACATCGGAAGCAGGGGAGGACGCATTTATGTCCAACAGAACCTCAGACGGCTGGGCCGAATCAGTGGTAGCATGATGAGGTTGAAGTTGGACCTCATCCAAATCTTCATCCACAATTAAAGGAGAAGTAGAAAAATCGTCATGAATTTCATGATCTATATTATCAATGGAAACACCCTCCATCGACTCATATGGAAATGTTTCTTCAATAAATTTGACATCTCAAGACACAAAAAATTGTTTCGTATCCAAGTCATATAATTTCCATCCCTTTTTGTCAAATGGGTAACCAACAAAAACACACTTTCGACTTCGACTAGCGAATTTATCTCCTTTGGTATTTTGATTTTGAGCAAAACACAAACAACCAAAGGTACGAAGGGCATCAAATGAGGGTATTTTATTAAAAAGAACTTCAAAAGGTGTTTTATTTTGTAGTAGTGGAGTGGGAGTACGATTAATTAAATGGGCTGCAGCAAAAACACATTCACCCAAAAATAAATTGGCAATTTTGCTTGAAATCGTAGAGCCCGACCAACATTTAAAATGTGTTTATGTTTCCGTTCAACCCTTCCATTTTGTTGTGGAGTACCCACACATGATGTTTGAAATAAAATTCCATTATCACGAAAATAATTGTACAAACAATTAAATTCAGTGTCATTATCACTTTGTACTATTTTAATACTTTGAGAGAATTGACGATCAACCATGGCAACAAAGGACATAAACATGAAAAAAATTCTGTTTTGTCAATCAACAAATATATCCAAACAACTCTAGAAAAATCATCAACTATAGTAAAAAAATAACGAGCTCGACAAGATGAAACATGTCGATATGGACCCCCACAAATCACAATGTATTTTTTCAAATAGTCTGGAGGCCTTAGTTTCACTTAAAGAAAATTTATCACGAGAGTGCTTAGCACGCATACACTCTTCACACCATTTAGCTAAATGTTCTTTACTATATTTAATATGAGGACATAGCTTAAGAAATTTTTCTGAAGGATGCCCAAGTCGACGATGCCACAATTCCAAGGGTGATGTAGCTTCAATAGTAGAAACGGAAGTCGGTGTGCTAAAATAGAATAGTCCATCTCTCCTAATTCTCGTTCCAATCAGCTCCTTCGCTTGGTCCTGAATAGCACAAATATATGAATTAAATTGGACAATGGTATGTAAATTATCATTAAGTTGTGATACGGAAAGCAAATTGCAATTTAAATTAGGGACATAAAGAACTCCAGTAAGAGTTATTTTTTCCGACAAATTAACGGATCCTATCAAAGTGGCATTGATTTGAGCACCATTTGGTAAACCGACCGGGCATTCAAATAATTGTGTATCAAATAACCAAGAGCGATTACCTGTAACATGATGAGTTGCCCCGGTATCAATAATCCAAGAGGAAATATCAAACTTACCACTTAATCTATTTTCAGGAAGCTTAGAATTACCAAAGAGACCCGAGATAGCTTTCCATTGCTCGGGAGTAAAGACTTGCTCCGAGACGGAAGTCGAGGTCTCAGGTGCGGGAAGAATACCTGCAGCAACATTAGCACAAACCTGAGAATGACCGTGCCCCATTACAGCAGACCCCGATCGCTCCGGATACCCCACAATCTCGTAACAACGGTTCGCCGGATGCCCTTTCTTTTTACAGTGAGTGCAGATGATGATTTTCCAGCAGCTCGTGGCCTCATGGCCTGATTTCTTACACACGGTACACACAGGTCTGTCCGTGCCTGTTGCTGCACATCCACGTCCGCGACCGGCTGCTGCCCAGGTGCCTGCACGAACCGCAAACCCAACAGGATCAGCCTCTGCCCACAACTCTGCTTCTTGTTTAGACAGCCGCATAGTTTCTTCTTGGCATACCAACTGATATGCTCGATCAATGTCAGGAAGAGGGTCTTGAGAAAGAATGTGAGTGCATAAAGAAGAATAAAGATCAGGATGCAAACCCATCAAAAACTGATGTAAACGAGCTTTGGCACGGCGCGCTTCATGTAACGATCCTGCCACACACGAGGAGCAACAACACGAGCAAGAAATCAATGGTTCACTACGATCGAGTTCTTCCCATAAGTGATGCAATTTTCCATAATAAACAGCCACAGGCATGGATTTAGATTGCTCACACTTAGCAATGGAGGAGCGTAATTGTTGGATGCGTGGTCCGTTAGTTTGAGCAAATCGATTCTTTAAGCGATCCCAAAGTAGTTTTGCTTCTCTAAATTTAGAAAGGGTTGATTTTAATTCAAGATCGATAGTGTTTGTTATCCACAAGATGAGCATTGCATTGAGCGCCGTCCAATCGGACCTTGTACACTGTAGTGACGGAGTGGTGATGGTACCATCTAAAAACTCAAACTTACTGATGTGCCGAGTTTGTACAAGTTATTTAGCTCCATTATAGTTTATTTATGTAATTAGTTTAGTGTAAATTTGCACATTTTGTTACTTTCAAGTTTAAACGAAAGTTTTACTTGAAATGTAAAGTTGTAGTGCATTTTACGATTTTTATTGCTTTTTAGGAATTAGTTTGTTTTTTTTCTATGTTGCTCTTTTATTTTTGTTAGGCTTTGGTTCATTGCCCTTGAAGTGGTAGAAGATTTTAACGAGTTTTTGGTGAAGAATTGAAGAAGAAGAGCTTCGCAAAAGCCATGGTGTATAATGACGGTCAAAGAGACATTGAGAATGTTTACGACTAACTTCAAATGTTCATAACTTTCAGTATATGCATTGTTTTTTTATGATTCAAGTTGGAGGTGATAGCTTTCTTCAAGAGCTTTCCAACGACTGGTCATAAGCTCAATTTGGATGAGAAACGAGGGAGATATGATTGTTTCAGTCTGAGCTGTCAGGCCCTCCTCGCGAGTCGCGACCCAACCTTGGGGTGCCTCACCAGAGCAGAGCAGAGCAGGGTAAGGCAGAGTAGATTTGGTTCAGTAGCTTCTCGCGAGTCGCGAGTTTTGGTCGCGAGTCGCGACCCCTGTGCGGTGGCTGTTGTTTTGTTTTCTTCTCTTGCAAGTTGGCTTGTTTTCTTTTGTTTTGATTGGTTGAATGTTGAGGCACGTAGGCAGGGCAGTAATAAGTTTGGAGAGAGGTTAAGAAGGGTAAATCACATCCTACTTTCACACTTAGATTTTTACACAACTCCTTCCTCTCTACTTAGCTTCTCACCATTTTTACTCTTTGAATGAGCTTCAAAGCTTTGTGTATTTTGTTTTCCATGAAGCTTGTAGCTTAAACTTTATCTTGGTGAAGATTTATTGAAGCTTCCTCTATTGTATTGTGAGAATTCTACTCTTTATTTATATTTGATTATCACTTGTTTTTCATGTTTGAATATGTTGGTTTGTTGCATAGCTTGCTAGGAGTACTACTAGTATTGTTGTGTTGATGAATTATTGCTAGATTTGTGATTTGCCTTGCTAAGGAAATCCCTTGTCAATTAGTAGCAAGTTAGGGTTTGGTTTGGATGTGCTACATCCTTATTTCTCCTTAAGAATTCAAGTGTGTTGTTATATGTTAAAAGCTTTTTTAACATAAACGATCTTAATGTTCTCTTCTCTTAATGCTATTCTCGGATTGAACTTAGAAGCCGATCTTCTAGGTTGTCTTTGAATAAGGGTTTTGTAGTATTGGAAATTTTACTACTTAGCTAATCATAAGGAGATTAGAAGATTTATTCTTCACATTAGGTAATCAAGATTATAGATTTTGAATTGTTTCCGATGATCGATACTCTAGTCGAAGTGGATATTAATCGGATCCAAGACCTCCTTCTTTGATTTCTAATTAACCGATTGTTGAACATATTTATTCTAAATCAATTCCATTGTTTTTATTGAGTTTCTGAATTAGTTTAATCATTAGCTTAACAAATTTATAAACCCCCTCTTTTTACCATTTTACTTTATTTCATTTTAGTTTAATTCAAGTACATTTAAGTAATCCTAGTTCCCTGTGGATACGAACCTTACTTCCCTACTACATTTATTTGTATTAGAAAGTAAGAGAATTATATTTGGTTTTGACGCATACGACAAGGGCCTGCCACTTACGACGGGCTTCCCTTCCAATGCCGTTTGAATATCGGCGGCCCATGAATCATAATTGTCGCCGGTTAGACGAGTTGGAGTAATAAAATCCCCTGGACGATCTTGCGGTCCGAGGTAATAAGGAGAATTGGTTTCGATTTTAGTTGATGGTGGCAGTGGCGGTGGAGTAGCCATAGCTGTGATATTTGGTCAATTCAAGCCTGATACCATGTAGAAGAAGAAGCTCTTTTATTATTGTGATGAAATTGCTTTTGTGGCCTTACTAAACCAATCAAGTGGCATATATATACAACAAAACTCAAGCTTCTAACCCTAGGAAAAATAGGAACTAACTAGCAAACTAATTAGGAAAAATAGGAACCAATAAACTAATTAAAACAAACTTATTATTTTCTGAAAAATAATTTCCTATAATTACTCAATACAGATCTATATATGCTTCTTTCCAAATCTCCTTGTTTCTGCCTCTTCTGGCTCTTGAGTCAATTTAGGGCCAGTGACTGCGGGTTTTTTAATTTCTCTGATTCTGCTAAGTTCTGATCTTTTCCTTTTACAAAGTTTTAGCCGTTTGGGTGGGTTTGACATGCAAAATCAGGTTTTCTTTTATGCCAGCCAGCCAGCCATCACAATTTTCCAAATGTCATCGTAATTGATAATACAAAATAAAATGAGCTGCATTTGAGGATAAATCACTCATCTCGATTTTTATCTTCTGGTTAGCTGCTGATACTTGTGGTTGGTAGACCAAATTGTGGTTGATTGGCAATAATAATAAACATTCGGAGTAGATAGAGAGGTAGAGAAAAACTAGATAGTCAAAGTT
Organism: Salicornia ramosissima; assembly: GCA_951394345.1. Lineage (NCBI taxonomy): Eukaryota > Viridiplantae > Streptophyta > Magnoliopsida > Caryophyllales > Amaranthaceae > Salicornia > Salicornia ramosissima. Next base: position 13,429,009 of record OX596233.1, on the reverse strand, counting down.
TTTTGGGAAAGGTTTGATGTGATAGTGAGTGAAACAAAGACTACACCCTGATTGGAATCCCTCTTCTTTTTTGGCCATTTTTCTTCCATTTGATTGCGGTCCAACGAAGATAATTGTTGGACATCATTTTATCGTATAAAAAAACTATAAATATGGTTGAATATACTCCTTCCGTCCAAGATTAATTGCTCCATTTGACCAAAAAAAATTGGTCAAATGGAGCAATTAATCTTGGACGGAGGGAGTATAAAATTTGCCTGAAGGGTTTAGGGTTTAGGGTTTAGCTTAGCTGCTAGCCTTCTATATGTAGCTCAACTAGTCTTGAGTGGAGTCAGTCGTTCCATTTTACATAATTGCATCTAATCTTCATATGCCATATTATACCGCTACTTATTTACCTTAGGCTCTGTTTGTTTTGAAGGAAAACGATTTTCATGGAAAATCATTTTCTATGGAAAACACTTTTCAATGGAAAACATAAATGTAAACAAAGTTTTCCTTTATTTATTTGATTAGAGGAAAACTTGTAAAAAATGAAATAAAATTGAATGAAAGATGGGAGAATTAAATAAGGGAGAAGTAAAGAGTTGGAAGTAAAATGTGGCATTCCTTCTCCACAAAAGGAAAATGGTTTTTCTTTTCCAAAGTGACATTTTCCACCTCAAAGAAAATTGTTTTACATTCCTTCTCAAACAAACAAAGGAAAATGGAAAGAGGGAGGAAAAACATTTTCCGAAAAAATGTTTTTCATCAAAACAAACGGAGCCTTAGGGCTTGTTTACTTCAGTTCAGTTCAGTTCATCTCTATTTAGTTCAATTAATACATTTCTATTCAGTTCAGTTCAGTTCAGTTCAATTCAGTTCAGTTCAGCTCTATTCAGCTAATGTAAACGAGCCCTTAGTGCCTATAACAAGATTCCACTTCCGGCAGTGTGTCAATTGTATAGTTGTGTCAATTGTAATTTATTATGGTTGGAATTACGCACGGGAGGCATTGTGTATGATATTGGTTTTTTGCTTTAGAATTTATTGCAAGAAAGTTTTATCATCTCTGTTTTTGCAACACTGATCATTGATCTGCCCCATACTTTTATATATAGCTTTGGAAGAATGGCGGAAGCGCAAGTTGGAGCGAGCGTGCCAGACAACGGGAAATGGGGGAAAATGCAATATCTTCTTCTTAGGGTCCGTTTACTTTGGTGTAAAACATTTTCGATGCAAAATGATTTTTCATGAAAAACATTTTATGTTGGAAAAATCATTTTCATATAAATTTTCCATACTTGCACGAAAAATAAGTTTTACTCCCAAATTTGGAAAAAAAATGTTTCCAATAGGGTGTAAAATAAGTTTTCACCCAAATTTTTACATTTTAATTTGGGAAATTCCCAGTGGTGTACCCGAACTTTTTGGAAATCCAACTGCTATACCCGAGTTTTTTTTAATCCCAGAGGTGTACCTAATGTTAAACATAATTCCCAAAAGTAACCTTTTTGTTTAAAAATTGTTAAAAACACTAACCATGGTTAATAAATTGGAAAAAAAAAAACAAAATAAAACAAAATAAAGGAAAAACAACCACAAATTGGGGGTAATCGGATCATTTTTTGTAAAATCCGACCTCAAATCGGAACCCCTAAGGATAAAAATGACCCGTAAAACCTAAAGCGGACTATTTTTTTCACATAAATCAATGCGCGCAAAACGAGGCGAATCAAGAACACAAATTGGGGGACAACCGGATCATTTTCTGCAAAATCCGACCTCAAATCGAACCCCATAAGGGTAAAAATGACCCGTAAAACCTTCAGCAAACTATTTTTTCACGTAGATCAATGCGCACAAAACGTGGCGAATTGGGAACGCAAAGTGGGGGCATTCAAATCATTTTTTGCAAAATCCGACCTCAAATCAGATCTCGTAAGGAAAAAAATGACCCGTAAAACCATGAGGGGAATGTTTTTTTCACGTAGATCAATGCGCGCAAATCGATGCAAATCAGAAACGTAAATTGAGGGCAATCAGATCATTTTTTGCAAAAACCCATTAATTTAATATATTACTTGGTTTAATTTTTATTTTTTTAAAAAAGAAAATTAAAAAAATTGTTAACCAAAGTTAAATATAACCTTAAAATAGGTATTCCAATACATTTAACGGAATATACCTTCTAAATGTAACGGATGGAAATTAGACGTAATTTTAGGTATACCAATGGGATTAAAATAAACTCGGGTATACCAATGAGATTTCGAAAAAGCTCGGGTATACCACTAGGAATTTCCCTTTTAATTTTCATCCAAAGTAAACAATGTAAAATAAGAAAACTGTTTTTAGGAAAAAATTTTACACTCTAGTAAACGGACCCTTAAAGCATGAAGATTTTTGTCCTCCAAACCGATGATATATTTTTCATAGCTAATATATACACAAGTTGAAATTGACAAGCTGCTGATTTTTTTCTCTTGTTCTGGGGCTTCATTTCAACCTTCTCAAACCCGGTCTTATAATGGTTAGTTCAGTTGAGTGTTTTGAGAACATGCTTAAAATTGAATTGTACGTGCAAAGAAAGTAAATTTGTGCTGATGTATGTACATACATTATACGTAGTATTCTTGTAACAAATGAACAAATACAATAAAAAATTTGATATAACCATCGTCAATTTTTATTACTATTTTGTATTTTTGCATGTAACAAGAATCTATCTATCTAGGGCCGTCCCGAAAATATTTGGGGCCCTGTTCTAAAATTTTAACTAGGCCCTTGATATTTTAGTAAATGCGATAATTCAATATCATATTGACAACATGTGTATATATCTCTAGGGCTGTCAGTTTGGTTAGGAACTGTTGATTTAACTGTTAACCTAACGTGAACTGAAATGAATGAATTAAACTGAAATGAACCAATAACCAAATGACTGATAACTGAAAGTCCAACTGAAACAAAATGAACTGCACTCAACTGAACTGAAACTGAACTGAATGATGAACTGAAATCAACTGAACTGAAAAGGTTGACTACATAAAACTGTTTTTAACTGACCATAACTGAATCATAACTGAACTGAGATTAATTGTAAACTGTTTGGTTTTGTTAGTTTATTATTTAATTGAATTGTTTTAACTATTGATCAATTGAACCGAAATGACTTATAAATTGTTTGGTTTTGTTAGTTAAATAAATTGTTATTAAATATTGGTCAATTGAACAAAAACGACTTGATATTATTATAATTTAAAGTTAATTAAATTGCTATACTTCCTCCGTAAATAAATTTTTGCAACAAGTGTACTTTTAGCACTATTCAAACTTTTCACTTTCTCACCTACCACCACTCATTCTGCCCCTAGTCTCATAGCCCTTTCTCACTATTTTTTCCCCTCATTTCTACCTACAACAAGCTGCCATTTTCAGCTCAAAAGTGCAGCACTTCAAGCCAAATTATAGCAGAAAAATGAGCTCCAAAGTGCAACACCATATCAACCCCCATACACCGCCCTTCCTTCAACCTTTCAGGCCATAAACCACCCAAAAAATAGCCACACAACCGCCCCATAATGCACTCACAATAATCCACAAAATAAACGAAGCAAGTCGGAAGTGGTCGTTCCATTTTAAAATGTTAAATAAGAGCAAATACATAACAAATTAATCCTCTGCTTCAACCATGATGTGCATATAATCGCATCAAAACTAATTGAGTAATTATACTATTGAATAATCTCAAACAATCACAAATAAATCTGAAATGCCATTAAAAAAATAAACTCGTATTGTCAAAAGCACTTTCCATTGATTAGTTTTAGCAATAACATTTCTACATCACAATTCACAAACACTAACTTCCTAATTTCATCTAAAACCACTTCAATTAAAACAAAATCTATTAAAACAAACACAAATCCACCTTTTTTTCTCAGCATCGTGTCGAGCTTTCTCAGCGCTTTTCCTTTGGTTGATTTTCGTTCTGTTGGCTTTGTTCTCGCCATTGTTGAGCTTTTGAAGCTTTTTTTTTAGTTTTCGATTTTTTAGCCTGTAATTTGAGTTGTGGTAAGAAATAAGAGGTTGTGGAGTGGTTTTTATAAAGGGGATATTTGAGGTTTGGGAATGGGGGCAAATTTGGGCGGGAATATATTGGGATTTGGGAATGGGGAAAATATGTGAGCTTTGGGAATGTTTGAAAAGGACATTGGTGGCCATAGATTTGATATGAAATCAACGGTTTTAAAGAGTTTTTGGTTGAGGGCATGGATCACAATCTATGTATGTGCTTATTAGCCAATAAAATTGAAGATGAGTTTTTCAAAACTATTTCTACTTTTTTTTATGTGGGAAAAGCAATTTCTAAAATCTAAATATAAGTAATTTATATTACTGAATTATATAAGTAATTTATTAATAATTTCTAAATAATTTTCTTATTTTAAAAAATTAAACTCTCTCTTTCTTATTTCTAAAACTTATGCAAATATTAATTTCTAATTATGAACCAATTATTGGATTAATTCAATGCTATAATGTATTGATGCTCACATAATTTTATATTAAACCGTTGTTTAAAATCAAATATATTAATGTTTATCACTCAATTATTCATTGTTTTTATTTTTGCTAATAACATTATCAATTTATCATGATTCATCAATATCGTAATCATCACCCATCAGTATCATTATCAATATCCATAACCATATAGAATAGTTATTACAATGTCACCATCATCCATGTCATCATCATCCATGACCATCATCCATGTCGTCAACATCCATCACCATTCATATACATCATCACACATCACCCATTATTATCCATCTCCATCCATCACCAATCTTATTACCATTACTCCATTGTTATTACCATGAAATGGGCAAAGTGGCAACGCAATGGCGCATCAATAATCAACATCACCATCAACATATTAAATTAAGGATTTCACACAAATAATAGAAACATTTGCTCGAGCAGTCAATGATTATCTACATTTTATGGATAAGTCATTGTCTGAGTGATACATATAGTATGACTGCATTCTAAATAATACAATTGTATATATAATAGTATGATATTAAGTTATATTAGTATGATACTTTGTCTTAATATTATATGATGTCTTGTTTTTACAGTATGATTTAATGATATAACAATGTGATGTATTGTCTATAGTGTATGATGATGGTGTTATATACTATCAAATTAAAGATAGTATGCATTCTAGTATATGGCTACAATATTATATTATTTGTTGATTTTATAGTATGATTTATTTATAGAATAGTATATTAGTATGATGTATTGAGCATATTCTGCATATATAGTGTCATGATGGTTATTGTTAACTTTGTATTAGATTAAAAATAGACTCAAATCTTGTTATTGTTCTCGATATTGTTACTACTATTATTGTTATTATATTATTCATATCAATCACCAACATCGTTATCATCATTCATCAGTTTCATCATCAATTCATTATTGTTGTTGTTGTTTTGATAATTGCTATCATTATTGTTATGATCGTTGTTATCGCCAATATCGTATCACTCATCATCATCTTGACCTTCATATATACCCAATATTGATACTCGATACGCATTTACACATTTATACTTAATATTAGTGCAAGAATAATTTGATTAAATTATGAATTGATAAATAATATATAAATAACTTTAACATGCACCTCAACTTAACTAACCCATTGTGACGCAAAACAATTCAACGGCTAAAACGAATACGATCGGATCATATTATTTGGAGAAACAAACGTGAGAAAACTCGGGTAAAGGCCATTAATACTCAATATCTAACTCGAACAAAACCGTTACAGATTTCCTTGCAAAACTGAAAATAACCATAATGTAACTGAATATAATCATTTACAATAGACTGATAATAACCGAAATCGTATGGATATAAACGTAATTTTCCATATCATAAATTGAATACATCTAGAACCAATATATCAACCATTCACAATGAACTAACAACAATTGAAATAGCATGGGTATAACCCAAGAACAACCATAATGTAAACTAAATACAATGGAAATTGTTATATCAACCGTTCACAATGAACTGATAACAACTGACAGCGTATGGGTAAAACCAAAGATCAACCATAACGTAAACTGAATACAATCGGAACTGTTATATCAATCGTTCACAATGAACTAACAACAACTGAAATCGTATGGGTAAAACCGAAGATCAATCATAACGGAACTGATTTGAACTGAAAATAAAAATAACTGCAATGGGTTGGAACTGAAACTGATAAAGTTAAAACCGAATTGGTTAATTTGGGAAAGATCAACTGAAGTCAACTGAACCGTTTGGGTCCAACCATAACTGAACTGACACCCCTATATATCTCAAAGTTTTTTTTTTGGTAATGATATATTTATCTAGAAATATAACAATAAAACAAAATAATTTTAAAAAATATTAAAAAAATTAGGCCCTTTAACAAACGGGGCCCTGTGCAGAGGGTCTTCTTGCACACCTACCCGACACGTCCCTGTATCTATCTATATCTATATATCTACTATACCAGAAGACACTCAATGTGGAGCTTGACACATGTCGCTCTCACATTAAAAAAAATCTCAACTCTTTTGCATTTCCTTATTAAATCTCATATGATATCTTTACTAAATCAATAATATATGCATAATTAAAATCTTGTATGATATGCTTTTCATACTATCATTTATGTAATTATATTTATTACTCTATATAACTTATGAAAGGATTTACTTTCCAATTAAATATTTTCTAATATAATGTTGTAATATTATAACTTGGAAAATACAATAAGATCATTCACTTATGAGAAACTAGTCTTCTATGCATGCGATGCGTGTGGCTTAATAAGTTGGAAATTGTTTTATGGTAATATGATATCCGATATGCACAAAGTTGGAATTCTAATATAGTTATTGATAGCGAATACTGTTTTTTAGTTAATAGCAGTAATTTTTTTGAGTCTCTTTCCAATAAATAAGATCAAAATCTTGTTGAATGATGTTTTGAAACATCTATTAATTGACTTAATTAAGTTATTGAATTTTTAAATTTTAAAGTAATTATTTAAGTTTTCTAATATTAAAGTAATTAATTGTGGTTGATTTTTTTCTTGGCTTTAAATTGATAACTTTTTCAAACTAAAACTTTCCATATTACTTAATAATTATTTAAGGTTATAAGGGATTAATAATTATTTTTGGCATTTATTTTGAATTTGATTAAATGGAATTATTAAATAGAGAGTTAAAAGATATTGAATTGTCCAATATGTACATATTGAATACATTATAAAAAATAATATATTAAGGGTAAAAATATAAGTTACTTGGACACCGCCACCACCGTCGCGCCTTCCCCCTTCCCTTATATAATAGAGATCATTTTTTTTGACAAGATACAATAGAGATCATTAATTTAGTTAAATATCTCATATGATATATCTATATAATGTTAACATAATAAAAGATCAGGTAACTATTTAAAAATCATAATAATGACTTTTTATTCAAAATTCATAGTCAATTATGATAGTCAATAATTTTTTGTAATAATTATGATAGTCAATAATTTTTTGTAATAATTCACACGGGATTACAATAATATTTATTTAATTAATGTAAACTATATGATAAATTTATTTACTTATTTTTTATGTTCGGTTAATAATAATTTATTAGGTATTTAAAAATAAAAAATGACAAACAATTCATAACATAGACATTATATAAAGATATCACTATCAAATATTACCATTTTTAAAATAACCATTAGTTCATATTAACTATTTATAATTATTTAACTAAATTACAATATTTTGGACAAAATTTGTTTATTTGTGAGTAATAAATGGAGCAGAGAGATATATGGATTCCATATAGTTGTGATAGATAAATAAAGTGAATTGATAATGTTAAGAGTAATAAAAGAATTCATTCGTTGTAACATGCAAATAATATAAAGCACTCATTTTAGGTAAATATCACAAATAATATATTTCGTAAAACAAAAGTATTAATTATTTTATCCCTTTATTTTAGGAATGTCGTTATTTTTTTTTAATATTTTTGTAAGATAGATTAATGTTTTGTAGTTTAAATTTAATAATTATTTCTATTACATGGGATAGCAATAACTCAAATGTAATACAATTACATATGATAATAAATAATTTGAGAAAATATTTAAATTAAAAAATTTCATATATAATTTAGTTTTTTCTACAATTTTTAAAATTTTGTTTTCTCAAATTTTATTGGTAATTAGTCAATTTTTCGATGGTTTTAGTTAATCATTGTTTTATTCTTTTATTTCAAAATTGTTATAATTGTACTATATTTTGATACCAACTAGTTCAAATATAATAATATTGATTGAGATCATAAATTCATAATAATGTATATTGTATTTACAACATATTTAAATAGAAAATGTAAAGCAATTTTATATTTTTTTTCTCAAGTTTTATTGTTGTAATAAAAACAATATTTATTTTAACTAATAGCTCACACATTTATTTAATAAATATTTATAAAAAAATAGTATTTATATTTTTAAACCGTGCATCGCACGGGTACTATATCAGTGACTTGGAACTTGCCACGTTGTGTTTCTATGTTAAAAAAAATTCCGCTCTTTTTTTCAAGAGAATGTATTACATTAGACTGGTCTGACCATAAAATTTAGTCAGACCAACCTTATACACAAATAACAGATACTTAGTAGGCCCAAAGACTATCATATTCATAAATAAAGAATGAGGCTCAAAAGTTTCCCCAAAATTATTCTTCCCATCAGTGGACAATCAGGTACCCACATTTTATCCTATGCTTTGTACCTCATGGACGATCATCATAATTCATTATCATTGTTGCATGACTTGCATCATCATCATGATTCATCATCAATTCATCAATATCATAGGTCACTTTCAAACATCAACAACATCAATTATCATTAAAATACTACTTATAGTTTTACATTTGTATAAAGCAACAATGGTAGATTATTCATATAGAAGACATGATTTTTTTGTGAAGATGGAGGTTGATGGTTGATGACGATGATTATTGAGATAGGAAGAGAAGAGAAGATGAAATAAAAATAAAAAAAAAAAGCAATGTCAACATAGAATACCTGGACAAACAAGAGTTTACGGTCTCACCTGGGCAAAAAAACTAATTAACCTGGTGAGTTCTATTATTTGATAAATCTGGACACATATTGCTAAACCTAAATACATATTTTTAAATATGGACACATATTGTTAAACCTGGACATATATTTTTAAACATGGACACATATTATTAAACATGGACGCATATTGTTAAACATGGACACATAATGTTAAACATGAACACATATTTGTTAAACCTGGACACATATTTTTAAACATATGGACACATATTGTTAAACCTGAACACATATTATTAAACATGGACATATATTGTTAAGCATGGACATATATTGTTAAACTTGGACATATATTGTTAAACATGGACACATATTATAAAACATGGACACCTATTGTTAAACATGGACACATATTTGTTAAACCTTGACACATATTTTTAAACATGGACACTTATTGTTAAATATAGACACATATGTATTAAACCAGGACACATAGTTTTAAACATGGACATATATTGTTAAACCTGGACACATATTGTTAAACATGAACATATATTGTTAAACATGGACACATATTGTTAAACATGGACACATATTTGTTAAACCTGGACACATATTTTTAAACATGGACACCTATTGTTAAACCTGGATACATATTATTAAACATGGACATATATTGTTAAACCTGAACATATATTGCTAAACATGGACACATATCGTTAAACATGGACACATATTTGTTAAAGCTGGACACATTTTTAAACATTGACACATATTGTTAAACCTGGACACATATTATTAAACATGGACATATATTGTTAAACTTGGATATATATTATTAAACATGAACATATATGATTAAACTTGGACATATATTGTTAAACATGAACACATATTATCTTCATCTTAATTTTTATTTTCTCTAATTGTTCGTTCCTCCATTTGCCTATTAACACAGTGAAGAAGTATTGCAGGTTTGGACTATGGTTATTTTGATAAATGACGACGATTATGTACAACAATTGCAGTGAGGTTTGGCGAGGAATTGATCGAAAGCCATTAAAATGATTTTTGTTTCACTTAAAACCATTGTCAGTGACTCTTTCTCTCTTTTTCTCTAAATGGTTAATGGTTTTCTTTGACTCAAAACCATTGTCGGTGCCATTGAAATGATCAAAAGCAATTTTCATTTGTCAATAACCTCTTTTCTTCTAAAAAAGTAATGGCTCAGATTTGGTCTGACCAAATATTATGGTCAGACAGTCTAACCCAATACCTTCAATTAAAAAAATAACAATTTAATAAATTTATCTTAATTAATTTTCCTTTTAACATTTACCTTTACCATAAATTTCCAACACACGATTGAATTATAAACTATAAAAACACATGATTTAAAGTTAGTTTTGAAAGTTTTTTGGGCTTAGAAACCTTATATAGTTATACACGTTTCTAAGCCCAAAAGACATCCACCTTAAATCATGACAATATTTTAAAAGGTTCCAACAAATGTATATAATATGAGAATATATTTGTGAATTTATCAAAGGTGAGATTATTAGTTGTATAGATGTGGAAGGTGAAATTATTAATGCTTTTTCTCATTTATACTCCTTAAATTTTGCGTTTTCTCGCCTGGTTTTTTTTTCCTTTCTCACTTGTGCAGTTGTGCCCATTAATTTTGGATTCGTTATAAATTAGTGATAACCTTTACACATATTTTGTTAACCATATTAAGTTCACATTAAGTAAATCCCTATTTTTTTGTGTTTTTATTTTACGAAATTAAAAAACAAAACAAAAAACCTTTTTTTCCCTCCTTGTCTATGCGTTTTATATATATCACAATTACAATAATGTCGAATTCTTCTAATTAATCACACAACACAGAGCCTAACATTATAATTTCCAAGCTTCTAATTATACATATATATCCGGTGCATTTGTACCTGTTAACCCTAGAATCAATAATATACTAACTTTCGTAAACGTTAAAACTTATTATACAATAATTCAACAGCAAAAATTGTTAAACTAACTACTCGAAACAAACTACATACGCTTGATTGTTAAAATAGAGTAGACGGCTAATTAAAATTCAATAAGGAAGAACTAACAAACTCAAAACAATAAATATAATAAAGTAAACACCATGCATCAAATTCAACAGCAAATTAAAACGAGTTTCCTTAGCTTCTTCGTCTAAAGCTAGAGAATTTTCATGACTTAATTTAAAAAAAAAATTTTAAAAAAAATCAAAATCAAAAGTCCTAATGCTAAAAAAAAACCGTCTTTGATGTACTCCGTATGTTCTAAACTAATTAATGATAATACTTATCCTCTTATTTATAACTATTTTTTTGCCAGTAATTCTCGGTTTACATAAAAAAAAAAGTTTTAAACTTGATTTACCATATATTCAACAAAAATGTATATATAAGAATTTAAGTCTTAGTTTAAAAAATTATAAATCATAAGACTTATTTTGAACCTATTAAAATATTAAAGTTATCTAAAATAAAGTGAACAATCTTAATAATTTATGAATTTATCACAAAAATATGTTATTTTTAAAAATTATTATTTGTCTAATATTTTTTAAAAAATATTCATTAAAATTAATTTTCAACATAATTAACCGTATAAAATTAAATTCAAACGATATTGATTTTGAAAGGATTGTAAAAGTTTATTTCAAAAGTAATTAATTTTAATTAAAATAAAAATTATTACAAGTAAAGAAAAGAAAAACATTTTGGAGGGAAATAATTAACATGTGTCAACTATTAATTTTGTAGTAATAAGTAAATAAGTAAATGGTTAAAAATATAATAATAATCTATTTTTATCAAATCTTGATATTTACTTACCCTATTAAAAAACTATTTTTTTAAATCTAACTATAATTTTTAGAAATTACTACTTTCAGCAAAAGTTAATCTTCATGTTTATATATGTATGTATATATATATATATATCCAGAGCCTCCTTAGGTGAGAAATGTTGTTTATGTGAGAATATATCCAGAGCGTCGATTCAGTGAGATTTAATGGTTAGGATTTAATGGACTAATTTTTTTTAAATTAAAAAAACTTACATAACTAACCCCTATTTGTTAGGGGATAAATAAAAAAAATTATTTTTTTATCAAAAAAATCTAAAATTACTTTTTATAAAAAAAAAACTTAAATTTATGTTTTATAAAAAAACAACTAAAATTTGGAATGTGGTATACCGTTATCCTCTCATATAGTCAATTAGTCATATAGAATTTAGAACATGTCATATAAAATTTAGAACATGTCATATAAAATTTAGAACATATCATATAAAATTTAGAATATGGTTAATGAAATTTAGAACATTAAATAAGTTATTTTGTTTTTTATTTTTTATTTTTTACGGGTTCCATAGATCAACCTCAATACAAAATATTAAGAATATTTTGAAATAATATTCAATTGTTCAGGTATATATTTTATTATATTTTTTTGTATAAAAGGTCAATAATTGCATTATAATTGTATCATTTTATTTATTTTTAAAAAATAAGTTTATTCATTTTCAAACTTATTGTATACAGTTTTGAAAATATCTTATAAAATTTAGAATATGATGTATAAATTTTTTAATATTTCATCTACTTAAAATAAAACAAACAATAAACTACTTTAAAATATGGTTTTTTAATATTTTTAATATTTTAAGCACACATACACATTAGAATATGATGACTTTGTAACATGGTTTTTTAAATTTAGAACATGGTGTATAAAAATTAGAACAAAGCTTATAAAATTATGAACATGGCGTAAAAATTTTAGAACATGACTCATAAAAGTTTGAACATATTAAGATGTACTTTCGGACAAAAAAAAATGAAGTAAAATTTTAGATTAAAAATACTAGAATTTATATATAAAAAAATAGTTTTTTTTTTTAAAAAAAAATCAGGAAAAAAAACTTAACAATTTTTTTTTTAAAAAAAGGTTTTTTTTTTAAAAAAATAAAAATAAATAAGCAGATTTTTTGTAAGAAAAATAAATATATGATTTTTAAAAAAAGCATAACAATTTTTTTTTTAAAAAAACATATATTTTTAACTAAAAATTAGAAATATAATAATCAAATTAAATTACCAATTTGCCCTTACTAAAAAAAATAAAGATCAAACATCAACCTTTAGATCTAAAATTGTCAGCGGTGCAGATGTTTTCTCACATAAAAACCTTTCTCACCTAAAGCACCCTTTCTCACACGATCCTATTCATATATATATATATATATATATATATATATATATATATATATATATATTTGTTTTTGACAGAAAAACATAGTTTTATTAAGTTAGCAAATCATTCCTTGCTGCCTCCATTATTTCAGGAGCAGCTTCTTCCATCCATACAAGAAAACCATTACATAATAAGCTATGCTTAGCTAAAAGATGCGCTACTGTGTTACCCTCTCTCTTAATGAAGCTTACAGCATAAGAAGTACATTGATTAAGCAAGGCTTCAATATCATTTAATATGCAGCCCAACCTGGATCGAACACACTCCTTCTTCTTCAGTTTGTGATATAAATTCATGCAATCCACTTCAATAACCAAATGATGAAACCCAGCTTCCAGTGCTGTTTGCAACCCAACTCTTACCGCCATGGCCTCCCCCACCTCAATCTCACCTCCACCGTCCCACTGGTCACACACCGCCATAAGGATATCGCCTTCCCCATCACGAAGAACTGCTCCCAGACCCACCTTTCCCTCCTCTCCCCATGCAGCATCAGAATTCAATTTATAAGATCCACCCACCGGCGGCGTCCACACTCTAGCTAGCTCCTGCCTATTTCCATGATTTATATTATTGTTCTCTATAGCTTTTTTATAATCATTAACCAAACTCACTGCACTATCCACAACTCTTGAAATCTCTCTCTTGGATTTTTTAAAGACCCACTCATTTCTCCCCAGCCACACTTTCCAGCAAATTCCCCAAAAAACATCCCACCAATTAGTCTCCTTGAAAACCTCCATATATTGCTCCGCTCGATCCTTAAAAGAAAGAGATATATTGTTTTGAAACTCCAAACGTAACAGCGAAATATACCAAATCATACGCGCCTCATTGTAAAGAAGAAGACAATGCACAATATCCTCCTTCTCCTCTCCGCATCTAGCACAAATAGGATCAATTTCCATGCCCCTAGCCAAAAGCCTCGAGTTGACCGGAAGAGCTTCATGCAATGCACGCCATGCAAAGCTTCGAAGTTTTGGGGGAACTTTTGCTTCCCAGACATTTTCCCAAACTGGCCCATGTACTGCATGAGATGAGGATGCTCCCTCCCCTCTTTTTAACCTTTGAGCATTGTAGTAAGCACTTTTCACTGTGAAGTTGCCATTATTTGTGAAACTTCATGTCCAAAAATCATTACAAGGATAAGTGGGTATCCATACATTTCTAATTAACTTCTGCTCCCACTCACTGAACATAATCGAGACCCAATCTACATTCCACCTTCCTTTCACAATTAAATCACTCACCATAGTAATATTTAAAGCATCATCTTGTCTTCTAGTGAGCAATCCCTCATTACATATAAAAGGCACCCATGGGTCTTCCCATATTCTAGTAGTTCTACCATCTCCGATGACCCTCCTTACTCCTTGTTTTAAAATAGCTCTTGCCCAACACACTGACTTCCACGTATAACTAGCACTACCCAACACTTTAGATTCAAGAAAAGAGGAATTGTGAAAGTACTTCCCACGCAAGACACGAGCCACAAAAGATTCCGGTTCCACCAAAATCCTCCACGCCTGTTTTGCTAGCAGAGCTTTATTAAAAATGCTCAAGTCTCGCAACCCCATACCCCCCTCCTTTTTTGGTTTACATAAAAAATCCCACGAAACCCAATTCAGTTTTCTCTCCTCATTTTTTTGACCCCAGAAAAAATTCCTACACATTTTCTCCATCTCACCTACTATACTCTGGGGAACTCTGAAGCATTGCATTGTATACATTGGGATTGCCTGAGCAACAGATTTAATTAGAATCTCCCTCCCTGCTTGAGACAAAAAGTTTTCTTTCCAACCCTTAAGCTTCTTCCAGACTCGCTCCTGAATTGTTTGGAAAACCTCTTTTTTAGATCTCCCTATGTAAGTAGGTAAACCCAAATATTTTTCATTGTCACCTTCAGCCTTAAATTTCAACTTCGAGAGAAGCATATTTTGCCGTTAGGGCTCTACATTTCGGTTAAAAGAAACCACAGATTTATCCATATTCAGCTTTTGTCCAGAAGCCATCTCATAGATTGAAAGAACATCTAGCACATTCTCCACTTCATCATTTGTAGCTCTTGCAAAAAGCAAACTATCATCAGCAAAAAGAAGATGGGAGATCGGAGAGACGTGCCTGCCTATCTTAATACCATGGATTTTCTTTCTATCCACCGCATCTTTTAAAAGTACTGAAAGACCCTCTGAGCAAAGGATAAAAAGAAAAGGAGATAATGGATCCCCTTGTCTTAAACCCCTAGTCGGAGTGAAAGATCTAGATGGTTGTCCATTCACAAGAATTGCAAAAGAAGCGGAAGAAACACATTTCATTATCAAAGCAATAAAATTCTCGGGGAAGTTCATTTTAACCATCATAGCTTGCAAAAAGTCCCACTCTATCCTTCATATGCTTTGCTCATATCCAATTTCAATGCCATGTCCCCCTTCCTACCTGATCTTTTTTTCCGCAAAAAATGGAAACACTCTTGAGCGACCAAAATATTATCAGTAATTAATCTTCCCGGTACAAAACCACTTTGAGCCTCATTGACTATAAAAGGTAGCACTATTTTCAACCTATTAGCTAAAGCTTTTGCAACAATTTTATAAACTACATTACATAAACTAATAGGACGAAAATCTTTCGGGGACTCACATACCTTCTTCTTTGGAATAAGGACTACATGGGTGTGATTAAAAACTTTGATATCAGCTCCATTGTTAAGAACATCGAGTGCCATGGATACCACGTCATTTCCAACAATTGTCCAAATTTTTTGAAAAAACATTGTCGACATTCCATCCGGTCCCAGTGCTTTGGACGGGTGCATTTGAAAAAGAGCCACCCTTACCTCCTCCCCCGTGAAAGGTACCACCAACCCCTCCATCATCTCTGAAGTAAGAACTCTATCAACCTTGCTCACCACCGGCTCCACTTCGATCCTCCCAGTCGAGTTGAACAAATCATCAAAAAACCTTACAAACACTTCACTAATATCTTTTTCCTCCTCAAAACAATTCCCCGCCTCATCTTGAATAGCATCAATGGTATTTCTCCTGCTTCTTTGGGTTGCTTTAGCATGAAAGGATTTTGTATTCTTATCCCCCCATTGTAGCCAATCTTGTCTACTCCGCTGTCTCCAGAAAACCTCTTCTCATTCCTCCAGCTCATCCATCCTAGCATCAATGGATTTCATACTCGCAATAATATCTTCTGTCTGTTTTTCACGCATAAGCTCTTCCATTTTCTCCTTGCACGCCTTCAATTCCTTACCTGTACTACCAAATTTTTGTTTTCCCCATCCCTGAAGCTTTGAAGCCGTTACACTCAAACATCTCTTTACATTATTTCCCCCAACACTCCACGCTTTCTCAACTATTTCTGCACAGCTTTCCTCACTTAGCCATATTTCTTCAAATCGGAAAATTTTCCTTTTCCTTCTCTCCCTTTTGCATTCCACACGAGTATTAACATGAAGAAGAAGAGGCAAGCGATCTGAATGTCTCTTAGTAAGATGAGAAACAAAGGATCCACTAAACCAATCTTTCCACGAATGAGTAGACATAAAATGATCCAGTCGTTCTTGAATATTATTTTCCCCATGTTGATTATTGCTCCACGTGAAGTCATGCCCAACATACCCCATATCCTCCATCCCACAGCTGTCCATAATGTCTCGTAAGAGCATTGCATCCTCCATATCAAAAGCTTTCCCACCCTTCTTTTCGTGAGCATACTGAAGCAAGTTTAGATCTCCTCCGCAAACCCATGGAAGCTTACTCTCTTCTCCTAACTTCAAGATCAAATATTTTGTTTTGTATTTTTGTCTTTCCTCTGGGTACCCATAAATCCCTGTAAAACGCCATCTCTCCCTACCCCCTTCACATACCCTTGCATCAATGTGATGTAAAGATAAAGACATTACACACAAATCCACTTTATTTCCCCACATGAGAACCACACCCCCCTTTCTTTTCCTCCCCTCCCCTTCACAATATACACCCACCATGTTTGCAAACCTCACTTTAACTTTCACCCTCTCTAATTCATGTATTTTTAGTTTTGTTTCACTCAAAAAAACCACCTGAGGAGCTTCAACAGATATAATTCGTTTCAAGGCTGTTACTGCACGGGGATAGCTCCCCAAACCCCTACAGTTCCAGGAAAGAATTTTCATCATTCTTCTGAAAGAGCCCATTTTGTGGGGCCCGCCACCTTTTCCTCAAAGACCATGCTGCTTGTTCCCCCAAACTCTCCTACACTTCTACTTTTTTTATCCATTAAACTCCCCTCCTCACCTAACTCAATCCCTGCCCTATCCCAATCCATAAACTCATGCCTTTTTCCACTACGTTGCATGATTTCTTTTTCTTCACTACCCATACGTGGCCTACTCCATCACCTTTATTCTCGTCCCTCTCTTTCCCTACTCCATCACCTTTATTCTCCACCCCCTTTGGCTCTACCTCCAACACGACTGCACCCAACTGTTCTACCACTTCTTCCATTCGTTTTTTACCCTCCTCCACCTTGTTAGATGATGGTTTAGCGAAGTATAGCTTGCGAGCCGGACCCGTTTGTCCTACCACTTCCTCCTCATTTCTACTAAAGCCTTTCTTCCATGGAGATGCCCTTAAAAATGTGCCATACTTTTTAACTGGCGATACATCATTCTGATTTTCCTCACAGTCCTTATCCCCATGACCTACTCGCCCACAAATGAAACAGAACAAAGGCAAGCGTTCATATTTTATTTGGATTTTTAAAGAATCCCCTCCTCTCAATTTAAGCATGACATGGTCCTTTAATGGGTATTTAAGATTCACCATTATACTCACAGACCTATCAATCTCCATAGTATTTGATTTATCCAGTTTTATGAAAGTACCAACCTTATTTGCAAGCATACGTATATTGTTCTCTTGTCCTCTCCCCGTGAAGGGAAGATTATAAAACCGCACCCACATCGGTATCGAGTGCAATTGTTTCTCAGATGGCTGCCCATCTTCTTGAATCTCACTGAGGCAAAGGGCGTGTCTATCAAAGTGCCATGGTTGTCCTTCCATTATTCTTCTTTTATCTCTCCAATGAAACAGCTGAAAAGAGAAAAGATTGACGTCAACTCCTCCTGCCTCCATTCCATATTTTGGCTGCCATATTTTCTTTAAAGTATCAATTAACGCATTTGCATTAACTGATCTTTTTGTCCATAATTTCCCAATTAATTTCAAAGCAGCCTTCGATTCCTCCTCTTCTGTATCCTCAACATTCCATTCCATCTCATTTACTCCATCTCCACCTGAAAGAATATTTTCTTCCTCCTTCTCCTTCTCCACTGCTTGGTTTAAGGAAATAGATGCCATTATTACTTTCCAAATCCCAAGAAAACCCGTCAAAACCCCTCGTAAAAGGGACGAAACCCTAGAAAAAACTCTAGACAAAACCCTCCCAAGGAAACCCTAGAGGGACATATGTGCGTTGATTCGGTATATACTTACTAGTCTTCTTCATGTTTATATTGTTTGTTAGTCCTACTAGCTTAGGTTAGTCTCGTGTGTTGCACGGTAATATTATTTGGTAATTTTTCGGCACTCATTATTTTATATGTACACAGTATGAAGGTCCTTTTTTGGACATGAAATATGAAATTATAAGCTTATTAATTTTTTAAAAAAATAATTTTGTCAATATTGGAACTTGCATTGTGCAAAGATATAAATTAGCAAATGAATCATCAATTATTTTGGAGGGAAATTTTTTTATAACAATGCAAGGTGGCATGTCTACAATGATGACATAAGCAATACTTTATTTTAATATATAGTATAAATTATTTATCCATCATATTTTTGTACATATTTGGATAAACATTTACCTATTTTCTATCAAATATATCTACTTAAAACATATAGTCTTATCTTGTCTAACTACGTTAAAACTCATTTGGTGATTAGAGTTTAGAGTTTGTGGTGAGATGAATTTTTTTTAGGATTTGGCTATTGGTTTAAATAGTTTATTGCTTAGGGTTTGTTATATAAGATGACATTTATGGACATTTATTTGTAATATTTAAAAAAAAATCAGTTCAAGCATGTGGACAAATTAGTTATTTAAATTTTTATCCCTTCTAAGCTCTAAAGAAAAAGCTCATCACCAAAGCTTTTTCTTTACATAAAACTAGCCTTCTATGCACGCTTTGTGTGCGATGATATTTTAAATATATCTTTCACTTTTTGTATAAGCAAACAAAAAAACGTGTTTGAAAATTTGAAAATATTTTCAAAGTCACATAATCATAACAAACTTTTCCTTTTTCATCAGCCCATCCCACAACAATGAATAAAAAAGAATTTTTTTACTATATTTTATCATCTATCAAATTTCTACGATAATCAAAAGGTAAAATGTTATTTGCCAACCTATATCAATATGGATATCTATTATAGAGAATTCAAAAATATGAATTTTGGTATTTTTATTTTATTTTTACGAATTTTATATTTTGCAATATTTTTATTTTAAAAAGTTGAAAAATTGTAAAAACTTTCCATAATATATTGGAGTGATGCAAAATTGAATTTTTAGAAAATTTTGAGGGGTAACACGGACATTTCCGGGGGGACACCATAGCTCCCCCTTGGCTTATCTTTACATAAAATTATGTTAAAAATCCTCTTTCATCAACAACTAAATTAATTAAAACTCACTTTACCTCCAAAAACTCTCTCCCACAAACACTGTTGCAGTGTTTTTTCCGCGTACTTTACTTTTATTGTTCGCTAGGTTAGTCTCTTGCGTTGTACGATTTCATTATATTTTTTATATTTTTTTAAAAGTATTTAATATTCTATATGTACAAATTATAAAGTTATAAACTTATAAATTTTAAAGAAAGGTCTTGTTAACATTGGAACTTGTGTAAGAAAATAAATTAACAAAAAAATGACATCATCATCGATCTAGTTTTGGAGGAAAAATTTTAATAACAAAATGACACGTGTACAATAGTGACTTAAGTAATATTTTGATTTATTATATAGTAAGTAAGTATAGATTAGAAATCCAATCATGTACAAAATCTAATTTAAAATTATTGTATTTTTATCTATTCATAATTATTTAAAATTATATAGTCTTGTATATATCGTACTCCTAATTTTCCCAAAAAAAATCTCCTTTATATATAAGCTTATATATTTGATTAAATACGATATTTAAATTGGCCGTTATTATTTATACTACGTCCATTTCACAATATTTAATTTGCAACGATTTGACATAAAATATAGACTTGATAATAAGGTAACTAATTATTGCAAATAACATGAAATGGTAGTCGGATATTTTAATGTAGTCATTAGTTTGTTTATATTGTGTAGAGAACTTTTTTATCCATTTTTTTATATACCTAGTATAAATTTGATTTTAAATGAAGTTTACAATTAAATATTATTGGCGTCAAGAATCAATCATGAATGAAACATTAATCATTCTATTTTAAACTAGTGACAAATTAAGTCATTATGCTATCAATGACTTTAAAACGCTAAACTTTGGATTTAATTAACCTGAAAGACACCGAATTAAAATCTTACACTCATTAGCAGTTGAATTGAATTGGAGTTTGTCTAGAAAAAAATGGCCTAATTCCCATAAAAGCATCACTTCTTCCATAAACAACCCCAGAATTTCACATGACTTTAATGTATAAAGGCGAGAACCCACAATTAGGAGGGCTTTTGGCGTCATTGTCAGTTTTGGGTTTTTGTTTTTAACTGTACCCAAAACAAAATGAAATAGGACGTGTTTGGTAAAACTTTAATGTCTGTTTTTAAAATTATGTGTTTTGGTTGATTACTTGATTTAATTCTATTTTTTAATTGTGTTATGTTTATGTGAAGTTATTAGATATTGAAGTAAGTTAATTTGCAAGTTTAATTTCATTGTTGAAGCGAATTGATTGAGCCAAATTGCTCCGCCCCTGGGAAAGTATTCCTCATAGAAATGTATTCAAAATTAATTTTAAAATTAAAATAATGTTCATTAAAACTTATATATACTAATATTCATTCAAATTAAACTGATGTAAATAGTATGCGTAACATTCTTTTTTTTTTTGATCTGATGCAAAGTATGTGTACCATTTTATTGGTACACATAACACATGAGTGTACATTCTAATTTATATCCAAGGAATAGGAACCCTACATTAAACACAAATTTTAAACCGAACACAAAAATAACAAACAAAGTAAAAATTCATGGACTCTTCATTAATTAATACGAATATTATCACTAAAATAATATACTTTTAGCTAGTAAACGTATGTAAAAACGTATATACTTGCACAACATATAGTTCGTTGTTAAACTAACTAACTAATTACTCGAGAATGAAGTTATAGCCCAGTGGTGGCTTCAGAATTCCAGGCACAAGGTCTGGGTTCGATTCTCACCGCACGCATTTGCGAGGATTCCTTATTATTACCTTACAGATGCGTGTATTGGCCTAAAATTAGGCCGAGTGACCTGCAGTAGAGCCGGTTCCAAGGCCTAATATCTCACACATTATACTTTAAAAAAAAAAAACTAACTAACTACTCAAACAGAATAGATTTGATTGTTAAAAAAAATTAAGAAGGAATAACAAACTCAAAACAATTAAGACCATCAAATTCAACAGCAAAACGAGGTTTCTTGTTCGGCATTATTATCATCTTCTTGTTATTCTTCTGCTTCGAATTTCCAGAATTGTTCATCTCTTTATTGAAATTATGATGATGATCATCGACAGCATTTGTGGGTGATGATGAAGATGGTGTTTTGGTGGGACGAGATAATAAATTCATGAGTTTTGAACTCAGTAATTTACCACAATCGGCTTCAAATTCACTGATTATCGAATTCATCTTCGTTCGCAAATTCTATCAGAATTTTGAAGGTTTTTTTTGAGGGGGAGAAAGAAGTTATGTATTTCTAGGATAAAAAAAGAAGAGTTAGAAGGGTTTATATAGGGACTTAGGGAGTCAATCGGGTTTAATTTGTAAAATTATTTAATTATCTTACCATATTTTTAGGGCTGGTATTACAATCTTTATCTAACTAATCACAATATTCTCTCAAAAAAAATCTATTTTTTTTGTTAATTTTATGGGGAATTCCCCGAACTTTTTGGAAATCCCACTGGTATACCGAGTTTTTTTTAATCCCAGAGGTGTACCTAATGTTAAACATAATTCCCAAAAGTAACATTTTTGATTAAAATTGTTAAAAACATTAACCATGGTTAATAAATTGGAAAAAAAAAACAAAAAAAAAATAATGGAAAAACAACTACAAATTGGGGGCAATCAGATCATTTTTAGCAAAATCCGACCTCAAATTGGAACCCTTAAGGATAAAAAATGACCCGTAAAACCTTGAGCGGACTACTTTTTTCACATAAATCAATGTGCGCAAAACGAGGCGAATCAGGAACCCAAATTGGGGGCAATCGGATCATTTTTTGCAAAATCCGACCTTAAATCGGACCCCTTAAGGATAAAAATGACCTGTAAAACCTTCCGCAGACTATTTTTTTCACGTAGATCAATGTGCGCAAAATGAAGCGAATCGGGAATGCAAATTGGGGGCAATCAGATCATTTTTTACAAAATCCGACCTCAAATCGGTTCCCATAAGGATAAAAATGACCCGTAAAACCATGAGCGGACTATTTTTTTCACGTAGATCAATGCGCGCAAATTGATGCGAAATCAGGAACGCAAATTGGGGGCAATCGGAACATTTTTTGCAAAAACCCATTAATTTACTGTAACGACCCGACTTTTTAAGACTGTCGACTTACGAAGGAAATCGACAAATGGATCATTACTAAACATAAATTAGCAATTATTATTAAATGTAAAGTCCAAAGTCTAAACTAATCACTTAAAAACTAAATTAAAATAAACTCAAAGCTTGCAAACAAAGCTTAAATTACATAACGTTGCGGTCATTTCCCAACAGGCTGGGATCACGAGCTAACATATAAAATACATGAACACATAACGTTGCGGTCATAATTACATAAATATAATATGGACTTACAAACATACGCAGCGGAAGACTTATCATTACATAAATATCATATAAAATACATGAAAATTCACATGAACACATATCCCTTCCCGTGAAATACTTATTTATCATATTTCACCCTTAAACCCATCTTTTAACCATCTTATCGGACCAGTCATACTGCTCGTAGTGGATCCCGTGTGCACCACAACTTTCCTAAAACATGCCGGAGTGAACTCGTGTATTCAGCCCGTAGTGGATCCCGTGTGCACCACTAAGCCTAAACTATGGCCATAACTCCTAAATAGCAGCTCGTGTACTACTACTTAGACGATTACATATTTTAAGACCCAGAACTGCCCGGGTGAACTCGTGTGTTCATCCCATGGGGCAGTGGCATCGACTTAACCCGATCTGATGACTCGTGTATCATCAAAAAGGGCGTCCTTAAGTATCTTGTCTTTTCTAAGGCCATCGTGAGACCTCTAATTAACACATCATATCATGTCATATCATATCACGTCATATCATATCTTATCCTTCTTATTCATATTGTTACTTATTCTTTTTAATTCATTTTAAACCTTAAATCATATTAATTCCTAAAATTACTTTCTAATAATATTATAAGTCAAAAATTAAACTAAAATTGGTCAAAAGTCAATCTAATCACTCGACATTTTTAGAAATAAAACAACAATTAAATAAATTCATATAACAATCATATAACAATTATTTAAATTATCCAAATTAACAAATAAACATATAGTTCAATATAATCATGAAAATTACGCCAAACAAGATAAAAATTCCATTTTTCACACCTAGTATCACACGACATATATTTATATATATTACCCAAAATTCATGCTTTAAAATAAATAAACATAATCATCAAAGATTAAATAAATCATTTAAATAATTAATTAAAAATAACAACTAACAACAATATTTACCTAAAAACAAGATCAAAAATCCCATTTTTTATTAATCAAGCCACTCGAAAATTTTGATACGAACAACCAAAAAAAAACATGCTTTAATTTAATCCAATACAATAATCATCTATTAATCATATAAACATGATTTAACAATTTAATCACATTATTTTACACAAACTGATTTTAAAGAATTAAATTAAAAACCACTGTTAAAAGGTCTCGAATAAACTGAAAATTTTGATGGAAGCTAGATATAGGTCCAAGGTTTAACTTGCATAAATTTCGTCCAAAAATAAATTCATTTAATATTTTTAAGGGATTTTATAACTAACAAATCAGATTAGGCTGAAATCAGTTTCAGATTTTTATTCCATAGCAAACGAACTTTAAAAATTACGAAAATTTAACACAAGCTGTAAAACACTATTACTGAATTCCACCTAAAATTTAGTAGCCATCCGAATTGATTAAGTATCTTGAATAATTGGTAAACTAAATCTGGACAGTTTTACCGGTTTGAAAGATTAAATTGTTATAAGCAAGAAAAGGACGAATTTTGCCACGAAATAAATCATGATTTATAAAAAAATAATAAAGAAACTTCCACGAAAAATTCATCAAGAAATAACAAGATTTGATTAAGAAATAAATTCATACAAATAATTATTAACAATTAAAGATTTCAAGAAACTACATAAAATGATCAAGAAAAATTTCATAATAATTCATCACATATGGTTCGAATAATAACATCCTAACATGCTACTAATCTGATTAATTTTCCTAGTTTTAATCCTAATAAAACTATACAGTAAACTACCCAGATTCAAGTACGAAAGTCTAGTTACCTGAATCGAGTAAGAAAATCAGAAAAATTCTCCCTTTGAAGCTTGATATCACACGGCTACTTTGAGGAAAAAGATTTTCTTTGAGAAATTTTAAGTGTAAAAAAAGATTTTGTAAAAGAAACTAATTTTAGGGTTAATTCCCTATTTATAATATGAGGAACAAATAATAAAAAATAAATAAAAATAAAAAAATAAATAAATAAAAATAAAAAAATAAAAAAACTACAAAGGGGGGCCGTGGGAGAGAGGAGTAATAGGGAGAGGGAGAGATTTTAGGGGGGCTTAGATGGTTAGTTGGTTAGGGTTTTTACCATTTCAAAATAATTAATTAAAAATATTATTAAATAAATAAATAAATAAAATCAATAATTAAAATAAAAAGATAAACCCTAAATAACTAATAAGAGGGTAAAGGGTTATTGGGCTCAATTATTAGGCTTAGAAAAAGGGTAGGAACAAAAAGGGGCCTAGAAGAAATAGTTAGGATTAGTTTCACTAATTAAAAATAATCAAAAATATTATTAATTAAATAAATAATAAAATTAATAAATTAAAAAGAAGATAAACCTAATTGACTAATCAAGAGGGCCGGCCAAGAAAGGAGGAAAATTGGGTCATTGGCCCAACTGTAACGACCCGACTTTTCGACTTGTCGATTTACAAAGGGAAAGCGACATTCGGATCGTTACTAACTTAAATAACAATAAATCAACTTAATTGAATGAATAAATTATCTTTTATTAAATTAAGTACCAATTATCCATAATAGTCCAAAAGTCACTAATACATATAAAGTCTGGAAATTCTGCCCCAACATGCTGGGATCATAAGATAAACTAAATTAATGTCTCAAACTGTTCTGGGAATACTAAATACTCAAAATAAAATACTAATCTACTCAAGCCCATCCAGCGGAGCCCGCTCTACTCTGCTGCATCGTCACCTGAAACTGAGGGGGGGGTCCACCGTCAGTGGCGAGTAACTAGGCTGTCCCATTTAATCGAGGGACCACCAAACACATAATAGCATAGAAATACACATAAAAACTGTAAACAAATCTAATACATGCTTTCAATCTAACATACAAAAATACGTATAAAAGTACGTATAAACATACGTATAAATGTACGTATAAAATACGTATAAATACACCTGCAGAGATACGGTTAGAATACGTATAAAAATACACTCAACATCCGTATACATACACACGCATACATACTTATATAAATACAGTATTATACACAGCGGAAGTCTTAGAATATACAATACTTATACTTTATATTATACAACTTAAATTAACTCAGAACCTTAGCTTATATTATACTCATCTTATTTTATACTTATCATTTCATATTCGTACTTGTCATAATCCTTCTTAACTTATATAACATATCTTATCATATATAATCATACCTTATCTTATATCATCGCATAAATCTTATAATAAGAACATAATATCTTCTTAGCTTTACATATGTACTTATTATATCATCTTAACTTAACATCTTTGCGGACTGTCTTCTTCAGCTCGTAGCGAACCTTTGCGTTCGCAACTTTCCTAAAACATGTCGGGGTGAACCTTTGCGTCCCACCCGTAGCCCTCCTTTGCGAGAACTAAGCCTAAGCTATGGCCATAACCCCTAAATAGTCCTCCTTTGCGAGAACTACCTAGACGACTCCATATTCTAGAACCAAGAACTGCGCGGGGGAACCTTTGCGTTCGTCCCATGTGAGCAGTGGCATCGACTAAACCCAATTGATAACCTTTGCGTTATCGCAAGGGCGTCCTATCTTATTAACCCGATTGATGACCTTTGCGTCATCGCAGGGGCGTTCTTAACTTATTAACCCGATTGATGACCTTTGCGTCATCGCAGGGGCGATCTTAACTTATTATCTTTCAATTCTTTATATTATATCTTATACCTTTATCATATCATATCATATATTGGGAAATACTAGGTGACCGTAATAGGAAATGAAATGTTCGGAGTCCCAGGAAAGAGAGGTGCGGCACGTATATTGGCCACCTTAAATACCAAGTCTTTCCTAGCCAGAGACCGAAACATGACATGTATAGCTATTACTCTGTTTCCTTTCTTATCTCTAGTAACATCTTATTAACTTCTTATTGTAACTTATCCCTACTGGTACTTAATAATAATAATAATAATTATTATAATTCCTTTAATATATAATAATCATAATAAAATAATGACAGTTCCTAAAATTATACTAATATTATTATAAGTCAAAATAGTTAACCTAAAAATTAGTCAATAATAACCATTTGTTCGACATTTTAGGGGTAGTTGATGATTAAGTAAAATTCATTAATATAATAGTCAACCAAGTCAATTATATTAACCATAATTCGAATAATTAATAATTGTCACCAAAAATTGCACAAAAACATGATAAAAATTCCACCTTTCATAAATTTGACCTACTTGACATATATATAAATATAATTTAGCAAAAGTTCACACTTTAAATCAATTAAACACAATCATCAAATATCAAATAAATCAAATTAAATAATCATGTAAAATAACAACTAACAACAATAATTACCTAAAACATAATTAAAATCCTATTTTTATTTATTCAATCTACTCAAAATTTATATATATTACCCAAAATTCATTCTTTAATTTAATCAAGTACAATAATCATCTATTAATCACCTAAACTTATATAAACAATTTAAATTACACTATTTTACGCAATCTGATCTTAAAGGATTAAATTAAGATCAACCATCTAAAGGTTTCGAATAGTCTGGAAATTTTAATGGATGTTAAATATAGGTTAAAGGTTTAACTTTCATAAATTTAGTTTAAAAATAACATCTTTTACTATTTTTAAGTGATTTTATAACTAACCGGTCAGATTAGGCTGAATTCGGTTTCAGAATTTTCTGCCATAGCAAACGATATTTAAAAATTACGAAAAAATTAAACAAGCTTTAAAACAGTATTACTGACTTCCACCTAAAATTTCGTAGCCATTATATTTGATTAAGTATATTAATAAATTCGTAAACCGATTCTGAACAGTTTTACCGGTTTGAAAGATTAAATTTTTATAAATAATAAACGGACGAATTTTGCCACGAAATAAATCATGGTTAATAATCAAACAGTAAAAAAGATACCATGAAAAATTAATCAAGAAATAACAAGATTTGATTGGTAAATAAATTCATACAAGATCATACATAAAATCAAGAAAATACATAAAAATCAATCAAGAAATTCATGCTTCATGCTCGACATGTTCATATGAAAACAATATTAAACTTCCTACAATTTTCATGCTTCAATTCCTAATTAACTATGTGATTAGCTACCCTTAGATTAATTGGAAAAGCGAAGTTACCTGGATTCGCTTTTAAATTCCAAAAACACGAAAAAAATTTCACCTTTTTGGTGAAGGAGTCCCACGGCCAAAGAGAAAGAAAGGGGGGAAAGAATGTATTTTTTTTTAGGGTTTTTTTTTTTTGGTGAGCAAAATGCAAAATAGGAACAATGATAGCAATGGGTTATATTTATAGAAATACAAAAGAAAACAAACCCTAATAATTGGCTAGGGTTGCCGTGGGGTATGGGAATAGGGGGAGAGTTTGTTGGGTTGGTTCAACAACTTTGAATGGGTATAAATTAAATTAATTAAATTATTTTAATTATTTAAAATAATATAATTAATATTTAACTAATTAAATCAAAATTAAAATTGACCCAATTAAAGACTTAAGGGGCCGGCCAAAGTAATAAGAGGAAGGAAAAGAGAGTTGGGTCTTTGGCCCAATTTCAAGAAAAGATTGGACTAAAAGATATAAACAGTCCAATTTATGTGGCCTAATTGGACTTAGAATTAATTAAAATATTTAGGAGAAAAGAAAATGAATAAAAGGATGGACTGCGCAAAACAAAATTAAAGAAAATAATTGGGCTCGGTTTTGGCCAAAACAAAATAAAAAGATGAGGGCTAGGCTCAAAAAGTATTAAAAATAACAATTAATTAAATAATAATCAATTAAATAGTCAATTGATTATACATTTAATCAATAATTAAAAATTTAAAATATCCCAAATTTTCGGGGTATTACACCCAATTTCAGAATAAAGATAGAAAGAAAAAAAAAAAATAGGAACTAAACAGTCCAAATAACTGGGCCTTTTGGACTTAGAATAAAATTAATAACCGCGAAATTTTTTGGCCCTAAATTTCGGGTTATTACATTTACTATATTATTAGTTTTAATTTTTATTTTTTTAAAAAAAAATTAAAAAAATTGTTAACCAAAGTTAAATCTAACCTTAAAATAGGTATATTCCATTACATTTAACGAAATATACCTTCTAAATGTAACGGATGGGAATTAGACATAATTTCAGGTATACCACTGGGATTAAAATAAACTCGGGTATACTAGTGGGATTTCGAAAAAGCTTGGGTATACCACTAGGAATTTCGCTAATTTTATTCACCCAACCTTTATTTTTTTATAAGCTATAAATTTAATTGAAAAAATAGTTGATTTAAATTGTTTTACAAATAATAATAATTATTATTATTATAAGAAGCTATAAAAAAACCCCATCATTTATGCATTTTCAGAGGTTTTCCAGAGCACATGGTATTGGGGTGCCCGCGTGCGAGCTGCTGCACACATCTTCACTCATATTGGCTTTGCAGTAGCTAGAGGAGTGGGCCCAAATTATATCTAGATTTCCCACTAACTTCTTGTAGACATTTTGAGATCATGTTGTGTCGTGTACTGGGATGGTGGGTGTCAAGCATCGTCATAATATTGTACGGGACACTCTTGTTGATATCTGCATTCGCTCGGGGATTTCTGTTGGTAAAGAGGTTGATATTGGGTTGAGCTCAGAGATCGGGGCTCTTCGTCCTGCGGATTTGCTGCTTTATTCATGGGACCATGGTCGTGATGTTTGTGTGGATTTGACAGGGTCTTCTTCTTTGACTCAGTCCGGTATGGTTGAGTTTGTTCCTAGTCGTGCTGTGCAGGATGCGGCTTCTCGCAAACGGTGTAAGTATGCAGATCGATATGCTGCTCTGGGGTATGGTTTCCTTCCTTTCTCTTTCTCTACTTTTGGCGAATTTGAGGAGGATGTTGTTGCACTGCTGAAGCGGATTCAGATGTTTTCTAGAGCGCATGATATTGGTGCGCGGATTGCTGCTGCACACATCTTCTCTCGTATTAGCTTTGCTGTAGCTAGGGGAGTGGGGGCCCAGATTGTATCTAGGCTTCCCACTAACTTCTTGTAGACATTTGCTCTTTTAGTTTATGATATTATCTTTTATAATAATAATCCTGTCAAAATAATAATAATCAATTTTCATCAAATCTTGATATATTTATTTATCCGACGGTGCTTGCTCCAGATATTCTCGAGAGAAAGTCTCGTTTATAATCTTTACATAAGAGATCTTATTTTGAGTTAGTTGCAATTTTTGTGCTCCTCATCAAATTGTTTATAAATAATAAGTTTTCGAAATTATAAATTTAAGCAAAAGATAATCTTTATTCTAACAGATTTTCATTCATTGTTAGTCTTATTTATCCATCATAATTTTGTCTTTACATAAGTTACTGATTTAGATTAAAACTAGTATATCACCCGTGCGATGCACGGCTTATAAATCTTAATATTAATTTTGTAAATAGTAAGGTAAAGATTTATATAATTCATTAATTATGTGAAATATTTCATTTTTTATAAAACAATAAATGATTTAAATCTTAGACAATACGATATTATAAATAATTTAGTTGGAAATTAAAATATTCTTACTCTATCACTATACCCGCGCATACAAAAAAAGTAATGTGGGTTCGTTCATGTGTGTTTAATCATAACAAAATATGAGAAAAAAGCCATGTATGTTCAATTTTTTTAAGGTATTTTCTGACAAATTTTCCTAATAGATTTAAAACTTCATATAATCTGAACTGTGTATATTTCATAAAAGTCAATAAATTTTCGTTTATACCCGTGATCATATAAGATAGGTTGTTTTAAATAATACCGACTATTACATATTTTCGTAAAAAGTGAAAATAAAAAAAATCTTATTGTTCCGGGCCCACCCAGGTGGTCAAACCCGTATTAGTGGGCCCCAAAACCTAGGCCCAATTCTGTTAGGGCTAGGCCTGCACCAGATATTCTACAACGAACCAGTCAATGCCACGTGTCATCTGACTTGGTAAAAACTTGACCAGGTCATCACTGTGTGTCATGGGCTAGGCCCACACGCAGGCCCTGCAAGTTCAGTAAAACCCTAACCGGGGAACCTAATGCCTATATAAGGATCAGTCCAATCATTCCAAAGGTACGCAATTCATAGTCCACAAACTCACAAAATACTCTGAATCCTTATTTCCGATATCTGACTTAAGCATCGGAGGGGCGTTCCCGGGTTCCACCCCCCGGGTTAGCAATCTCTGACTGTTTTGCAGGTCACAGCATTAATTGAGGATCATCCAGAGTACACGTCATACACCAAACGATCATTGACTATTCACGAGAAGTTCCAGAACAGGAACAGATTGGCGCCGTCTGTGGGGATAGTAACAAAAACATGGCTAACACCCGAGCAAAGACGACTCGATCTCATCAGCTA
This sequence comes from Salicornia ramosissima, assembly GCA_951394345.1. Taxonomy (NCBI): domain Eukaryota; kingdom Viridiplantae; phylum Streptophyta; class Magnoliopsida; order Caryophyllales; family Amaranthaceae; genus Salicornia; species Salicornia ramosissima. The sequence goes on along the minus strand of OX596233.1, from coordinate 13,397,065 downwards.
GAAGAAAATCCCTGTGAATCGCCTAACCGACAAGAGGCACATGTCACTGACGACAATTCGTCCAATAGGGCGAGCGAACGTCGCCGTCGCGAAGAACAGATGGTCTCACGTAAGGATTTCGAAGACATCGTGACATCAATGAACACCAAGCTCCAAAAGAGCTTACAGGAGCTGAGAGATAGCATACCCGCTATGATTGGGCAACAAAGGCCTCCATCCCAGGCCGCAGGCCCATCCAGGGGCCCCAACCCTAGCCGGGAAACAGGGGCACGTTCACAGAGAGGTTCTCAGCCTGAGGACGCTCGAGGAATCATCAATTCTAGACGCGATGACGCTCGAAATGTCATCGAGTCGCGTCGGGCACGAACGGCCTCAAATGTCAGGGAGGTCACAAGGCAAGAGACTCGAGGCCAACCAAGGAGATCACCAGAGAGATCTCACCATACTACGTCTAGGAATCAAAGGTCAGCTGCCATCCCAAACCTGGGGGAAGGCGTACATCGTTCCCCAGTGGCTGTCCCTAACCGGGATAACAACAGAAGACGCTCTCCAGTGGTCGAGCCAGAACAACCAGCAGGAGAAGTCCTCTTTCAAACTCCATTCAGCCAAAGGCTTCTGTACACCACTGACACAAGGAAAGTAAAGGCTCCCACTATCGAACCCTTCTCTGGGGCAACTGATCCCGCTGAGCATATGTCTGCCTACAAAGCCCAAATGGCAGTGCAGACAAGCTGTGAGGCAAGCTGGTGTAGGTATTTCCCTACCACTCTCAAGGGCCTGACCCTCACCTGGTTTACAGATCTCCCATCCGGGTCGGTCGTTAGTTTTGCAACGTTGGAAGCAATGTTCCTTAGCCACTTCGTGGCTGGGAAGAAACAGCGTAAGACAAGCATTCATCTCATGGCTTGTCAGCAGGGGGAACATGAGCTCTTGGGAGATTATCTCAAGCGTTTCAACGTTGAGCTACTGCAAATACCTAATGTGGAAGACTGAGTAGCTTATGCTGCGTTCATGTTAGGACTAAAGAGGGGCAAATTCAAGTTCTCCTTGCTGGAAAATGAAGTATCCTCATACACCGACGCGATGGACAGGGATCGAAAATACGTCCAGGCCTCGGATATCAATAACCCCGTCGAAAAGTCCGACAAAAAGAAAGACAATTAGAGGAAGGAGTCTCAACGAGGTGGTCCTAGCCGGACATCCACTTCTAAGAAAGACACTCGGGATGGGGGAGAAGACCCCAAGTTCAATGTTAATAGGCGGGAGATATTCTTGGACATCAAAGGCCAAGAAATCCTTCCAAAGCCAATCCATGTTCGCACATCGGTCAACAGAAGGAATCCCAAACTCTGGTGCGAATACCACCACGAGTGCGGATATACCACGAAAGACTGCAGGGAGTTGAAAAAGGCGCTTGATAAGCTAGCAGATCAAGGCAAGATCAACCCTTATTTGTCAAAAGAGTATGGGGCTAAGAAGCAGAAACGCAGTACTAGCAACGAGACTGATGGTCTGATCAATGTCATTGCTGGAGGATACTCAATAGAAGCACCATCAAACAAAGCACTGAAGAGGGATCTCAGGAACTCAACTTTTCAGATTGCTGAGGGAACCATCGAACCACCCCCATCAGGTCCGGCGATGGTATTCAATACATCTCCTCTTCGACCTACCTGCTTCCCTCACAACGACCCCCTCGTGGTCGAGGTAAAAGTAGCAAACTCTAGGGTCAAGAGGTACTCGTGGACAGTGGGAGTTCAGCTGATGTGATGACCTTGGAATGCCTACGACAATTGAAGTACGGCGAAGCTGATCTAACCCCGTTGGAAAAACCTTTGTTTGGCTTTGGGGGTCGACCCATCTTCCCCTTGGGGATCATTAAGATTCCTGTTCGACTCGGAGAAAAGGAGGAAGGACGCAACTTACCGGTCACATTCATTGTCGTGGACATTAAACTCCCCTACAACATCATCCTGGGAAGACCATTCACTAGTGGAAAAATTGCTATTTGTTACCCCTTATTTGTTCCGGTTTTATAAAAACAGGAACAAATAATGAGTATTTGTTCCGGTTAATATAAAACCGATACAAATCAATGATTGTTTGTCCCGGTTTTGTATAAACCGATACAAATAAGGAGTATTAGTACCAGTTTATATAAAACCGGAACAAATAATCATTGATTTGTTCCGATTATATACAAACCGGTACAAATAAACATAGGGTTTTTAATTTGGTTCCACGCACCACCCATCCCCTCACTTCACATTGACACATTCTCTCTCTCTCTCTCGTGCTCCCTCCCGGCGTCCCTCGGCCATCACTATGGTAACCGATGACGTCCCACCTCCCTCTTGTCAAAATTCCGGCCACCACCGTCACCATGGTAACCTCATTTTTCTTCACTCTCATTTTGATTGCTTATATTAGGGTTTAGAAAGAAAAAATAAATTTGAAATTATTGTTGTTGTTGTTGCGTCTGGGCTACTGCCACTGTTCACCTCCACTACCGCAACCGCCACCACCTCCACTTTCTTGCCGTCGCTTCGCTCGCTTCGTACCCGTCCTCGACGCCGCCAACTGTAAGCAAGATTTCTCATTTTTCGTTTCTTTTAGTTTTAGATGTGATTTCATTTTTTGAAGTTTATTTTTTTCTTTTTCAATTTAGGATTTTGTTCTTGTTTTAGATCTGTTTTCAATTTTTTTGGTATATGTATGGTTTTTTTTATTCTGATTTTCTTTTTTTAAAAAAATAAATTATAGTTTTCATTTTTAGTTTGATTAGAATTGAAGGTAGATTCATTAGACACAGTACTCTTTGCTTTAGGTCAATATTTTCATATTTTGACTAATCCAGTTTTAGGTCAATATTATATAGGGATAATTGTGATGATTTTCATATTTTCAATTTTTACTTGGATTGCTTTATATGTTTTGCTGTCAAGGATTGACAATAGTGGCTAGCAGTGAGAAATGACTAGGACCATAGGCAAGCTGAAAATCTTTGTAGAAGTTTGTTAGATTAGTTCAGATATTGATATGGCCCTACACTAATAGAATCTGCTATACGAACTATATAACAACAGTATCAAAGTTATTGTCAAGATTGTAAAATTCAAAGAAACCGCTCACAATTCGCGGTCTTTTTAATTTGATTTTCAATTTGAAAAGTTCAGCAAATTGTTTTACTTTTATGTTCGTCGTTTTAGCAGCTTCCATCCACACCCCAACCAAGTAACTCCCTCTTATTCTCTTTCCTTTAATTTTTTTTTGTTTCCATTTCCATTATTTAGGATTCTCATAACAATTCCGGTAGACATTCAATAATTGAGATGATTCGTACTTATTCTAATGGACTTTAAATTCCCTTTGCTTCTCTATATGAAAATTGATCCAGAATCTAAATGAATTCCTATGGACATGAAGCTTTGGTAAGTGTTCTTTATGCGGTTGTTCATTACTCAATTGGTGGATCAATGTTCACATTTCTGTAAAAATTCAAATTACTTTGTCTTTCTTTGGTGATTTAATTATAACCTTCTATGCGTTTTACGTTTGCTGAATTGGTAACTAGCATCGTTTTTCCTCTAATTAGTAAATTAGCATTTTTTATCTCTCAATCTTCCCCATCCCAAATCCCCCAATTATTGTTAATTTATATTTCTTTTACCATTCCTTTTATACAAGTTCATGCTTTTCATGGCTGCGCACATTGCATCTGTTTGGGTTTGGAAAACCATTAATTCCATTAGAAATAAACCATGAATGTATAATTTTTTATATTTTATGTTTCTATCTCCATCTTGTAGAGCACCCCTGAAGTTTTATTCTGCTTCTATGATCAAGGTGAGCAAAAAGTAGTGTTTAAATTCTAAAGCAAGTCTATTAGTTTGGATATTAGCATCCATTTGTATGTTAGATCAGACCATAAAGTCTAATGGTTGGTTTGATTTATATTTAAGAGTTATAACAACAATTTTTTTCATTGTTAATAATCAATTTTCTTGTAGTGATAATTTATCAGATGCTATCTGCAGGTCATTATGTTATAATTTGTGGCTATGCTGCTGACAACGATGAGTTTGAAATCAGGGATCCTGCCAGCTCAAGGTTTTGCATCTTGCTTTTAAATTGAGCATCTCATTAAGTCACTTTACAGTCTAACATCATGAAGGCATGTATCTTGATTGGATGGTGCAAAGGGATTAAATTGTGTTTTATATCTGAATGATGTGGATGACTGGATGTTTTGGTGGTATGAGTTAGGCCAGTTTTAGGCTCACTACTCAATTTCAAATTATATCCACATTGTTCACAAATACCGATTTTTGACATATAAGGAATTTCTTATAATTTAATCCATAACAATTTTCACATTGAACCCACAGATGCCGATATTTTTGAGTTCCCTCAAGATTATTAGAGTTTTCTGTTATATTCATAGATATTAAGATTTTACAATTAGCAAGGGACAAATTTTTTTCCTGTTCAAGTTCTTATTTCGATCATCTTCATGTAAAGGTTAATTCTCCCATTTGTATATTATTGAATGTAATCTTTTTTCTTCTTCTGGGATTTTTTTCATCTAATATTTTAAACTCTACATGTTTTGCATTGTTGATATATATAATTTTACGATGCAAATTTGTTGGATGCTTTTGTGAATGAATGAAATGGCTTAATAGTTCTGGTTGTTGCTTTAAATTGTGATAGATTTTTGGACTTACAATCAAAGCTTTTAGAATACAATGTATTTAGTAATCTTTTTTTTCTTTGTTTTGATTATGATTATTCAGTTCAGAAGATGATTTTGGGGACTCATACGTCTGAGAATGCGCCCAATTATCTTATGTTGGCTCAGGTTCAGCTTCCTCTTGAAAATACTGAAAATGGTTGTTGAACAAACACTGTCTTCTTTGTATGCTGGAACTCTGGAAGTGTAGTTATTTTGTATAACTAAAATACAGAATGCACAGTAAATGAATAAAATTTTATAAATTGATTGTCATGCTAGTTGCCTCTAATTTTTTTAAAGCTTACCAACATTGCAAGCTTATTGTATGATATGTATAATTCTTTTTAGCATTCTTAATCTGCCATTGTGAAGCAGGTAGATGCTAATTTTTTTTATTTTTTAAAAAAGCATTGTTAATCTTCCATAGAATAAACTGAATTACACACTGTCTACTGGTGTAGGCCATGGGGGTGTGGGTGTCGGCTGCTATGCGTTTTTTTAAAAAAAAATTGTACCTATTTGTACCGGTTTCAGGAAGAACAGGTACAAATAGCTCTTTTTTAAATTAAAAAAATGGCTATTTGTACCAGTTCTTCTTGAAAACCGGTACAAATAGCTTTTTTTTAATTTAAAAAAGAGCTATTTGTACCGGTTGTACCTTAAAACCGGTACAAATAACCATTTTTTTATTTTTAAAAAAGAGCTATTTGTACCGGTTTTTATTACAATCGGTACAAATAACAAGCTATTTGTTCTGGTTCATACAACCGGTACAAATAAGGTTGTTATTTGTATCGCCTCTATTTGTACCCATCTTAAACCGGTACAAATAGGGTCTAAAAACCGGTATAAATAGAGCCTTTTTCCACTAGTGTTTGTTGAACAAAATAAAGGTTGCCATCTCTACATACCAGCTCTTATTGCAGTATGAGACAGATAAAGGGGAGGTTGGAAAGTTGTATGGTGATCAGAGAACCGCCAAGCAGTGCTACATCAATAGCATCAAAACAGCCTCACCGTCGATTGAGTTAGGTGACAAGAGAAAGGAGCCGGTCGAGTCTTCTGAGGCTGTGTTTCTAGCTGAGGATGCCAAACATTACGCTCGACCAAGACCCATCGAGGGTCACGAAGAGGTCCTCATCGATGACAATCCTGAGCACACAGTCAAAATTGGCATTGACATGGATCCCACCCTCAGGGAGTCAATCACTCAGTTACTCAGAGAATTTCGAGATGTCTTTGCCTTCGATGTTTCGGAAATGCCAGGCATTGATCTTTTGGTTATGTGTCACGAGCTCAACATTCGTGAAGGATTCAAAGGTGTAAAGCAAAAGTTGCCAAGACAAAGCGAGGAAAGAAACAAAGCAGCTACGGCTGAAGTAAAAAAGCTGCTAGAACATGGGTTTATCAAGGAGTGCCAATACTCTGATTGGCTGGCCAACGTTGTTCTGGTCAAAAAGCCTAACGGTACATGGAGAATGTGTGTAGATTTTACTGATTTAAATAAGGCCTGCCCCAAGGATGACTATCCTCTCCCAAAGATAGATAGTTTGGTTGATTCTACTGCCGGACATGCAATGTTCAGCTTCATGGATGCCAATGCTGGCTACCATCAGATACCAATGGCTGAAAAAGATCAGGTACATACTGCTTTCATCACCAACCAGGGGGTCTACTGCTACCGAGTCATGCCTTTTGGACTCAAGAACATTGGGGCTACCTATCAAAAACTAGTGAACACAATCTTTGCCGAGCAGATTGGTCGTAATATTGAGGTTTATGTTGATGACATGATAATCAAAAGCAAACAAGCAGGTGATCATACCAAGGATGTAAGGGAGACCTTATCAACACTGAGGAAGTTTGGTATAAAACTCAACCCCAAGAAGTGTGTTTTTGGGGTGAAGGGGGGAAAATGTCTTGGTTTCCTGGTCGATGAGAGGGGCATCGAGGCGAACCCTGATAAAATTCAAGCCGTCATCAACATGCAATCTCCAAGGACGGTTAAGGAGGTGCAACGACTAACAGGGTGCATGGCTGCATTGGGCCGTTTCTTATCACGATCAGCTGACAAGAGCCTCGCCTTCTTTCAGGTGTTGAAGCAGGCCACATTCAAGTGGGACGAGGAAGATGAGAAGGCATTCATACAGTTAAAAGAGTACCTTGCCGGTATCCTAAAGCTTGTTTCACCCTTACCGGGGGAGACATTGTATATCTACTTAGCCATATCTGAATATGCTTTAAGTGCAGTGCTAGTAGCTGAGAGAGATAAGCAGCAACACCCGGTTTACTTCATCAGTCATGCGTTTCGAGGGGCAGAATCCAGATATACAGAGGCTGAGAAGATGATCTTTGCCTTAGTCATGGCTAGTCGAAAATTGAGGTCATATTTTCAAGCTCACCCAATTAAGGTCCGAACCGGGCAACCAATAAGGAAGATCATCGAGGGAAAAAATCATTCAAACCGCACAACTGAATGGGCAAACCAACTGTCTGACTTTGGGTTAGAATATGAACCCCGTCGAGCCATTAAAGCTCAAGCATTGGCTGACTTTATAGTGGAGTGCACCAACAGGCCAAACTCTTCTAAGCCAGGTAGTTCCAAGGTCTGGGAGTTGTCTACTGATGGATCTTCTACTCAGAGTGGAGGAGGAGCAAGAATATTGATCAAGACTGATAATGGGGATCGACTGGAATATGCCATTAAGTTCAGCTTTGCGGCATCAAACAACGAGGCAGAGTACGAGGCTCTGATCTTAGGGATTCAAATGTGCCTCACTGCTGGGGCAAGGCACGTAAAAGCTCAGGCTGACTCACAGTTGGTCGTGGGACAATTCAATGGGGAATTTGAGGCAAAGGAAGATAGCATGAAGATGTACCTCCAGAAACTGAGGACCCTCGCTGGGAGATTGGAGTCTTTTGACATTCAACATGTCCCTCGATCTGGGAATCAACAGGCTGATGCTCTATCGAGGTTGGCAAGCTCTGCAGAAGGAGAGGAGCCACGAGTCATTCAGTGGCAGGTCTTGAAAGAACCAAGTATCAACGAATCTGAAGTCAACACTCTGGCTCGAGGTGAAACATGAAAAGATGCTATCATCCACTATCTGAAACATGGGGCTTTGCCCATGGATGACAAGGAAGCCGAAGAAATCAAAAGGAAGTCCAAATGGTTCACATTGCATGATGGAGAGCTTTACAAGCTCTCTTACACACATCCCCTCCTGAAATGTGTGACCCCTAAAGAAGGAGACTATATTCTGAAGGAAATTCATGAGGGATGTTGTAGCAATCATCAAGGGGCAAGAACGATCGCGGGCAAGGCCCTTCGAGCTGGGTATTATTGGCCTACACTCAAGGAGGATGCCATCGAACTTGTAAAGAAGTGTGTGCAATGCCAAACTCATGCTGCCATCCCTAGGCAGCCTTCTAATACTATAACAGCAGTTCAGGCAGTCCTACCCTTTGATAGGTGGGGAATGGACCTACTTGGGCCCTTTCCCCCAGCTGTGGGGCAGAAGAAATTTCTTATTTTTGGGATCGACTACTTCACCAAATGGGTCGAGGCTGAACCCCTATCGAGGATCTCTGATAAGCAGATATAAGAGTTCATTTGGAAGAATATCATCACCAGATTTGGCATTCCAAGAATGTTAATTTCAGATAATGGCAGGCAATTTGAGAGTGGCCCTACAAAGGCGTATTGTGCTCAGTTTGACATACAAACAAGGTTCACATCTGTGGCAAGGCCTCAATCAAATGGACAAGATGAAGCAGCTAACAAGGTCATACTTCAAGGCATCAAGAAGAAGATAGAAGCAGTCAAGGGATCTTGGGTAGATGAGCTTCCAGGAATCTTATGGTCAACTAGAACCATGGTCAAGGAGGCAACTGGGCATACTCCATTCTCACTTGTTTATGGAAGTGAAGCGGTATTACTTGTCGAGGTGGGAATACCCTCGCCAAGAATCACCTTCTATGACTACAATCAGAACGAGGAAGAAAAAGCTATCAATCTAGACCTCTTACCAGAAACAAGGGGAAATGCATTGCTCAAATCCATTGCCTACAAGCAAAGGATGACAAGGTACTTCAATCGCAAAGTATCACGAATGATAACAATTGGAGACTGGGTATTAAGGAAGGTCGAGGCTACTGGAAAGACTGCTCTTTGACGTAAATTGGGTCCCAACTGGGAAGGACCCTATCGAGTCAAGGAGATGGTGAGGCCAGGAACTTATAGACTTGTCAATCAAGAAGGAAAGCCCTTGCCTCGACCATGGCATGCTGATCATTTAAAGAAGTTTTATGCTTAAGTTTGCCCCACTGTTAGTTAGGTTTTAATAAAGTCCCTAGCAGGAAATTGTTTTTTCTTTTTGTCAACCCTGACCGGGTCAGATTATCAAGTTTGGATATTTTGTTTCAATAAAGCCCTATCAGGGTCAAGTTTTTCACTTGCTTTTAAAGCCCTAACAGGGTCGAGTTTAGTGTATATTATTATTCTTTACAGTATGAAATAAATGCCCTAACAGGGTTGAGTTTTTACTAACTTCTAAAAAAACCCTTGCAGGGTCGAGATCATGGTTAATTATTGTTCTTCCTTTGAATGATATCGAACCCTTACCGGGTCGAGTTTTAGAGTGTCATCATCACGCAATTAAGTTAGCAAAAGAAATAAACAAAGACGATAAATAAAGCGATAAATGAGGCAAACACTTGGTCAAAAAGTTGTTTCATTAATATTTCAAAGTTGTTACAACCTAAGTTAAGTACATTGATAAAAAAAAAGAGGGAAAAAACCTAAGTACAAGAAACCTAATCTATACAAATTTTCAGCTCATCTAAGAGCTGATCAGGATCCCCTTGCTGCTGCTGCTGTTGTTTGCCTTGCCCACCACTCTTGCCCACCACCCCATCGAGGTCACCTCCCTCACTCGAGCTAGAAGAAAGGAGGTTGGTCTCTTGTTCGCCCTGGAGAGGGGTAGCCTTTTCCTTGGGCTCTTTTTCCTTAGGAGCTACCTCTTGCCCCTGAGCCTCTCCCTCCAGTTCCAATGCTTGGTACCTGGATTTAAAGGAAGCCCATTCCCCTGGATGCAACTCCTCCATCACCTTCCTGGCCCTGCCAAGGGTATCAGCAATGAGAATGCCAGCACCCTCAGCAGCACCATTCAGGCGAAGGCTTGACTTATACCTCTCCCCAGCCTCTGAATCAAGCCACCTATTGACGATGGCGTCCTCCTCGTTCTTCATCGCCTCGAGGGCTTGGTCTCTGGCCTTTTGAGCTTTTTTCAAGCTCTTCTTGGCCTTGGACAAGTTCTCGAGGGCCTTGTTTTTGGCGCGGTTCACTGAGTCGCGCTGGGAGATGGCATTGGCCAGTTTTGCCTCCAGGTCAGTGATGGAGGTGTTGGCAGTGGCAAGGTCGGCTTTTGCAGTTTCCAGCTGACCTTCCAAAGAGGTCACAGTCTTCTTGGTGGCGGCATGGTCCACCTTCTCCTGGGCCAAGTCAGCCTTGACCTTTTCAGCATCAGCAAGGGACAAGCCCTTGCGTTTGTTGGTCAACATGTACTTGGATGCAGCATGCATCCGGATAGACATCTGCACAAACATAGAAAGTTAGTAACAAAGAAGGACAACAGGGAAGAATTTGAACAAGTGCATAGGTACTCACATCCAGCCAGGCGTTGTGGAGCTCATTGAAGACCTCCTCCCCATCGCCTCCCATGATGTACTCTTCATCAGAGGGTGAGTACATGACCCTAAAAGCTCCATGGAGGCGACAGTTACGCTCCTTCTGGGTCAGCGCTTTGAAGTGTCTATCGCTGTAATACCCTGAAAATTTGGGATATTTTAATTTATTTATTAATTAAATGTATAATCAATTGACTATTTAATTGATTATTATTTAATTAAATATTATTTTGTGTAGCCATCTAATCATTTTAAGCCTGGCCTTAACTTTTTTTTTATTTTGTCTTGCCAAAACCCGAGCCCAATTGTTTCCTTTGATTCATATATTACGCAGTCCATCCTTTTATTCATTTTCTTTTCTCCTAAATATTTTATTTTATTTTAAGTCCAAAAGGCCCATTTATTTGGACTGTTTTATTTTATTTTCCTCTCTTTTAACTCAATTGGGCCAATGACCCAATCTTTTTCCCCTCTTATAAACTTGGCCGGTCCCCTTTTTGTTTTTGGGCCAATGTTGTTTTTTTTTAATCTAATTAATTAGATATTGTGGATTAATTAGATTAATTAAAATAAATAATTTAATCTTTTAAAACCTAGTCCAACTAGTTTGTTGAGCCTCCCAAATTAAGCTCAACTTTTCCCTATTTGTCCCCCTTTTACACGGCCCTCCTTAACAATTTTTAGGGTTGTTGTTTTCTTTTTTTTCTATAAATAAGACTTAACCCTTTCATTTGGTTCCTATCTGCTATTATACTCTTAAACCCTAAAAACTATATTTTTCTCCTCTTTCCCTTCCAAAAAGCCGAACAGCACAAGTTCACCAAGTAGTGAATTATTTTTGTGCCTTGGAAAATTTAGCGATCCGAGGTAACTATGCTTTCTCTTTTAATTTTTGGGTTAGTTAATCACATAGTTAATTAGGATGGATCATGAAAATTGTAGGATTTATGCTTGTTTTAATTCGAAAAAGTTGAGTGATATGAGGATAGAATTCTTGATTTGTTTTGTGAATTTTCTTGATTGTTTTATGTAATATCTTGAAAATCTTTAACTGTTGAATAATTTCTTGTATGAATTTATTGATTAATCAAATCTTGTTATTTCTTGATTAATTTTTCGTGGAAGTTTATTTACTGTTTTATTATTAATCATGATTTATTTCGTGGCAAAATTCGTCCTTTTATTACTTATAATAATTTAATCTTTCGAACCGGTAAAACTGTCCAGATTAGGTTTACGAATTTATTAATATATCTAATCAAATCTAATAGCTACGAAATTTTAGGTGGAAGTCCGTAATACTGTTTTAAATCTTTTTTAATTTTTTCGTAATTTTTAAATATCGATTGCTATGGAAGAAAAATATGAAACCGAATTCTTTCTAATCTGATCTGTTAATTATAAAATCACTTAAAATTAGTAAATGATGTTATTTTTAAACGAAATTCATGCACGTTAAACCTTGAACCTATATTTAGCTCCCATAAAAATTTCCAGATTATTAGAGACCTTTAGATGGTCGATCTTGATTTAATTCTTTAAAAATCAGATTGTATAAAATAGGGTAATTGAATTGTTAAAATATGTTATTATTAATTTCTTGAATTTTTCGAGTAACCTAGTATTAAAAGGGAATTAAAAATATGATTTTTAAGATGTATCTTGATGATTCTTGAATTATTAATGCTAATCTTTAATTCAATCTTTATGTTAATCCTTAATAATCATGATATTGTTTAAATCTTGAAGTTGTTCTTGATTTGTTGTGTCGTGAATGCCGTGTGGTTTGAATGTAAAAAGAAATGATTTTAATCTTGTTTTGATTCAATTTTGATAATTTAATGTTCAAAGCATGATTTACTTGTTTATTATTAAGTTTGTATGATGAATTATGGATAATTGTATTTATTTGATTAAAGGTATAATTTTTGATATGTTGACATGAAAATGTCGAGTGCCTCTTGGATGGAAAAATAGTATTTTTATCTTGATTTAATTATTATATGATGCTAATTGTTAATTTAGATGTTTAATTAAATTGTTTATATGAATTATTGTGAACTTATTTAATTGTTGGTTTTATACGGAAAATGTCGAATGGCCTAGTATTTAATTAGTCAATTTTAGTTTAATTTTGACTTATAATAATATTAGGAATAATTTCGGGATAATTAATATATTAATTATAAAAGTTACAGTTAAAGGAATTATCAGGGATAAGTTGTAACAAGAAGGAATAGATCATAATATTATTATTTTTATTATTATTTACACGGTTATTATTATTATTATTAATAATATTTCGGATAATGTTAGTGTTATTATTAGTATTATTATTAATATTAGGAATCAGTAGGGATAAGTTATATAAGTTACGAATAAGATATTAATAGGGAAAGAAAGGAAACAGAGTAAAAGGAATACGAATCGTTTCGATCTCTGGTTAGGAAAGACTTGGTATTTAAGGTGGCCAATATACGTGCCGCACCTCTCTTTCCTGGGACTTCGAACGGTTCATTTCCGATTACGGCCACCTAGTATTTCCCGATATAAGATAAGATATAAGATTTGAAAGATATAAGATAAGATAAGGACGCCCACCTGATGACCCGAGTAGTCAGACTGGGTTAAGTCGAAGCCACTGCTCAATGGGACGAACACACGAGTTCCCCCGAGTAGTTCTGGGTCTTAGGATATGTAGTCGTCTAAGTAGTAGTACAAGAGCTGCTATTTAGGGGTTATGGCCATAGCTTAGGCTTAGTGGTGCAAACGAGATCCGCTACGGGTTGAGTACACGAGCTCACCCCGGCATGTTCTAGGAAAGTTGTGGTGCAAACGGGATCCACAACGAGTTATAGTGACCGGTCCGCTGAAAGATGATAATGATATGATATGAAAGATGTGAATGATAAGATATGATATGATGATATGTTTTGATAAGATGATGATGAGTAACATAAGTTATGACATATATTGTAATATGACATAAGATGTATAATTTAAGATGTAGGTTATGATCGAATGAATTCGGGATAGTTAGGTTATAAGGGTATAATTATATAAGTATATGTATTGAGAATGGTATAAGACTTCCGTTGTGTATTTCTGTATTCGTATAAGATTGTATGTAAGCATGTACGTATGTATGTATCCATGTATGTATACGTGTAAGTATGTATGAACGTATGTATAGTAAGTGTATATTTGTACGTATTCCTAACCGTATTTTGCAGGTATGATTACACGTACATTATACGTAGATTTGTACGTATTCTAACCGTATTTCTGCAGGTATTCTTATACGTATTTTGTACGTAATCGTATACGTATTTTTGTACGTATTTTATACGTACCTCGTATTGAATTCTGTATAACATATATTAGATTTTTGTATGGTTTTCATGCGATATTCTATGATATTATGTGTTTAGCGGTCCCTCGATTAAACGGGACAGCCTAGTTACTCGCCACTGACGGTGGACCCCCCCCCCTCAGTTTCAGGTGACGATGCTGCAGCTTAGAACGGGCTTCCGATGGTTGGGCTTAAGCGTGGCAGAGTTTTAGCTTTACCTTAGAGTTTCCTAGATGTTTTAAGACAATTTTACTTTATTTATTCGTTTATGATCCCGGCATGTTGGGACAGTTTTTAGGACAACTTATGTAATTGTTTTTCTTTTGAGAATATTAGACTTTGGATATAGTTTTATTTATTTAATTCAATAAAGGTAGTTTAATTTAATTAATTAATTTAATATTTAGTTTAAATAGTTTTGGTAATGATCCATTTATCGATTTCCCTTCGTAAATCGACATGTCCAAAAGTCGGGTCGTTACAATCGCTGTCAGCTGGAACATCCTTCGAAGAGGAAGGCCTAATGACCTTCCCAGCAGCAACAAGGGCAGCCTCTGTGGCTGCATCCTTCTGGAAAATGCCCTCTTCAGGCAATGATGGCTGATCCTCCTCAACCACCTTTTGTTTTTTCTTTTTATCCTTTTGCTCTTCAGCAAAAGGATTGGTTTCCCTAGTCCTCTTGATTCGAGGCACCCCACTAGTTGAGGTTTTCTTTTTGTGCTTGGGGTCCTATCGAGGCAATAAAAAGGTTAGCATCATCGAGTCAAAGGAAGGGGGGCAACATAAGTATCATCGAGGTTAATAATTACGTCAGGAGGATTGGGAATTGATTCTTCCTTTGCCACGATCTTGCCTTTTACAGCAAGAGCTTTTATGGCAGCTGCAGTCATGAGGGAGGCCATTTTGGAATCTAGTTTGTCTCGTGCAACCCCTACAATAAAAAGCAAGTAAGTTAGAATATCAGGAAGAGTAAAAAATGATGTTAGTGCTTAACAGATAAGAGCCCCTACCTTCAGGATATGCTGGGTTTAGCCCCATAGCAGACAAGAAAAAGTCTTGCTTTAAGTCGTCCGTGCTGGGAAGCCAGTTAAAGGGGACCATCATTGTCTTTCCCTTTTCCTCTTTCGCTTCGAGCTCGCAGTAGATGGCCACCACTGCTTCCTCAGCAGACATCTCGGGCACTTGGCGGTTGAGGTTGAAGTTTGGTTCATCTTCAACCACCGTAGGGATTTTCCACCCCTCGCTATTGAAAACAAAGAAGAATTCGTGCCTGAATCCTTCCTGGTTGGTGGGCACACTATTTACAAACCTATAGCCCTTTCTAACCTAAAAACTATACCAACCCTTCCCATGGTCGACACTACGGCTTTCTACTAACTTAGCCAAATTACGCCATAGGCAAAGAGTTGGGGTAATCCTAAGCATTGTACATATGCCAATAAATGAATTGATTGAAGCCCAAGAGTTAGGCACTAATGAAGCTAGGGATAAGTTATATTCACAAAGAAGCTGTACAACAAAATTGTGCAATGGAAATCTAAGCCCCCTGACCATGGCAAGTTTATATACAGCTACACATCCGTAAGGGGGGGAACGGATGGTCTGAAGGTTAATGGGTCTAACTACTACATATGGCTCTGCAAATTGGAATTAGGCAGCAAAGGAACGAATGTCTCGCTTGAGACGATGGTTGAAAGTTGGGGCTAGAAAGAAATATTTAGGACCCTTCTTAGGGGGGATTTTTGGGTACACGATGTTCTCTGTCTCCTCTTGACCAGAGGTGGATGGACCATCGAGGTTCATGTTTAGTATACCTACAAGTTTTTCATATTTGGAATGATAAATGTTAGGATGTGCTATAGATGGTTCCCAGGGATAAGGGGTTTCTACCTCTTCTCCCCCAGACACTGACCCATCCGAGTCAGAAAGTGAGGGATGGCCTCAGGGATATTTTGGGATTCAATCCCTTCATCACCCTCGACCCGAAGGACCCTAGTGCACTCTAGGGGAAGAAGGGGTGGAGTACTTGACATGTCCAATACCTAAGTTATTCAAAATAAACTAAGGAAAAGAAAGGTACTCGACAGGACAAGGACTCACTTATTCAAATAAATACAAAGAAGGGGAAGACGGTTACCTTGACAAAGAGACTACTTCGAGGTTGCCTAGACACAAGCTGAGAGAAGACCTTCGAGGAGATTAGAGAGCTCTAGAGAGAGAAAATTTGAGGAGTGAGAGAATGATATTGAGAAAATGATTAAGGGGTTGAATATATAGGAGGTAAAGAATGTGAAACGGTTTTTACCTCATTACGGTAAAAATCAGGTAAAACGAAATGAAATTATGAGTTTAGAAGGTGAACAGTGTTCACTAGTTCGTTGACTTTTGGTCAAACCCTCCACGTCATCAAGTGATAAAAAGCCCTATTCAACATAGGCATCCCTGGTGGAGACCTCATCGAGGTCTTTTTAAGACCTCCCTGGGGGAATAGGCGGTCAAGGTTGAGGGGAAACCCTTTGAGCCTCACGATCGAGGGTCCCCTCTTATGGTCGAGGTAACCTCGATCGAGGTACCCACTTTGGGTTATCCCCCTCGTGGTCATAGATGTTTTGGAGCGTCGTTTTTTCCGGAGTATTCCGCTCGGCATCCAACGTCCACGGGTTCCCGTTCCACACCGAGCGTGGGGCTAATTGTTTCGGGCCCACCCAGGTGGTCAAACCCGTATTAGTGGGCCCCAAAACCTAGGCCCAATTCTGTTAGGGCTAGGCCTACACCAGATATTCTACAACGAACCAGTCAATGCCACGTGTCATCTGACTTGGTAAAAACTTGACCAGGTCATCACTGTGTGTCATGGGCCAGGCCCACATGCAGGCCCTGCAAGTTCAGTAAAACCCTAACGGGGAACCTAATGCCTATATAAGGATCAATCCAATCATTCCAAAGGTATTCATAGTCCACAAACTCACAAAATACTCCGAATCCTTATTTCCGATATCTGACTTAAGCATCGGAGGGGCGTTCCCGGGTTCCACCCCCCGGGTTAGCAATCTCTGACTGTTTTGCAGGTCACAGCATTAACCGAGGATCATCCAGAGTAAACGTCATACACCAAACGATCGTTGACTATTCACGAGAAGTTCCAGAACAGGAACACTTATCAATTGCAAACTCTATCCTACGTACTCTAGTAGTTTTTCACCATTTACCCGTTTCTTTTAGAAATCCATCATTCAACATATTGGCTTTCAACCTTTATAAAAAAAATACTGCACATAAACCGCTACTCCCAGTAGCGGTTCTGTCACGAAAATTGAAAAAAAAATCATTGAACCGTCTACATGAACGGTAATTTGGGAATTGAAGAAAAAGTAGCAGCATTTTGGGAATTAAGATTATTCTTAACGTTATTTAGAGAAAGAGTTCAAAAATTATTTGGTGTAGAAATATGAAATGGAAAAAAGTCAAGTGAATTGAGGATCTAAACCTTCTTATATACCATTTGACATAGTGGAATTACAATGAGCATAAAAGCAAACAAATAGATGATGAATCATCAAGAAAATCATGCTATCTATAACTTCATCTATACAACGTGAAAATTTTGAAATTCCTTAAAAATTGATTATGGAGGATTCGAATGAATTATATCTGTCAATATTTAGGGTTCCAGCGAATTCCTTCGAAGTCCTTTAGGTAGCGTTTGGATATGTGGAATTTATTTCAAATTAATGAATTCGATTTCTGAAATTGAAATGTTACAATTCAAATGACAATTATTTGTTTGGGTTATTTTAGAATTTGAAATGACATGGTTATGTTAAGTATTTGAAATACACAACATATGCTTGTTAAGTATTTGGGTTGGGTATTGAGCCAAATCCAATTCCAAATTATTTAACTTGCCAAACATGTAATTTGATCCAAATCCATCCATCATTTCAAATTAATTGTTTGTATCCAAACATAGCATTGTACTTTAGATGAAGCATTAACAATGAAACGATGCACAAATTTTTAGTGTTTCGGAATTAAAAGCCTTTGTTGTTGTTGTTGTTGTTGTTGTTGTTAATATGGAACAGAAAGGGGAACTGCTCATTTAAGAGAGAAAACGAAGGGTCAGGGGAATTTATTTATTTATCTTTAATTTTGTAAAATATAAAATAAGGCAAATTTAACGTTAAGTTAACACCGTTAACAAACAACATAGATGAAGGTTATGATTAATTAAAACACTCATAATTGAGAGGCACGAGTGAGGAAAAAAAAGCCGGACACGGTTCATAAAGCTCAAAAGTTCGAGGGTATAAATGAGAAAAACTTATTTATATATAAAAAGATACTAAAAGAGAAGCATTTAGAAGCAAACTACAACCTAAAACTTATTGTTTATTATTTTATTTTTACGCCACGAATTTTTCATGTTTGATCTATCTCATAAAAAAACGCTCATAATGTATATAAAAATAATTTTATTATTGTATATCAAAATTATTCTGTAAAACTTAATGACTAACGTTTAATGACTATCATTACTGGTTAATGTTTTTCTAAAATTGATTAAAGTTACCTCAAAATTTGCTCATGATATGTTACATTGAATTGAATTTGACCATTTAATATATATTAAATTTAATGTACCACTTTACACAATATTTTTTGTTGTTGATTTCGTTGACTTTTCGCACAATTTTTTTTTATTCTTATCCATACATTACAATAACTTGAAGAAAAAAATTAATAATTTTTTATTTCTTATTTATCATTGATCTTTATTTTTTAAATTATATTAAGCATTATTGAATTGAATTTCAATCAAAATTTTACTAAAAAAATATCATTATTAATCTTTTAAAATTTCAATCAAAATTTTACTAATTGTATACTATATTATTGCATGAGCACTTAGGGAGCGTTCTCTTCAACTTATTCGACCTGGCCTTATTAAACCTATTAAACCTTACTTGATTATAACCAGTGGCGGTCCTAGCTGTGGTCATCCTGGGTCACCGGACCCAACATTAATTTTAAGTAAAAAAAAAAAAAAAAAACTTAAAAGCATACTCAGAGAGAGAAAGCAGGACACCTCCGAGACATCTCCTTGACAACCATTAACTCTCATCTCTCTGTTTCTCTCAAACTCTCACTTCTCCGAGACGACGAGGCTATGGAGATGGAAATCCTAAAACGAAGAAGACGAATCAAAATGATAATTTGTCTATCATTTTTGTATTTATGACCTAAGTATTGAGTGAATGGCGGTTGAGCACAAGTCCAAGTTTCGGTGGGAGGAAGAATTTATTGGGCCTAATGTATTGGGGTCCAACTGTCCAAGTCTAAAACCCATGTCACCATGTGCACATGCCACATAGTTTTTTTTTTTTGTGATAAGTTAAAGTAACTTTACTCCTATTTTTTTTAAAGGTCCTATTTGATATTTTGTTTGTAATATGAATTTTTAAGCTCCATCTGTAATAAATTAAAAGTAACGATTTGACATAAATTAGAGAAAAAATGTCAAATTGTTGCTATTAATATATTACAAAACGAGTAATATATATATATATAATGAAAAACATGTGGGAAAAAAATCTGCATTCAATAAAGGTAATGGTGACCCACCATTACAGAAATCCTGGGGCCGCCCCTGATTATAACTTATTCGACCTGACCTGACTTGACCTGATTAAACCTGATAAGTTTTGAGACATGATAAAAAAATTGAAGAGAACACATCCTTATACTAGATCATAACCATGAATATCAAAAGTCTTCGAAGTTTATATGTGATTGAAAATGTGACTTAACAAGTTATGAATGAATATAAAAATGTTTGAGACTTAAAAAATTAAGGTAAAATAAAAGAATATATTTGAGTTACAATAATTATATGACATCAAAATTTCCAGCATTATTTATGGAAAGAGTTCATAATTTTTCAGCTTCTCCATTGTGGCTGATTCATTTTCTCAAATTTTTCTATCTTTCATATATGAAAATTTTCATGCTTCACTAAATTAAATTGTTTGATGATATGTTAAATACTAGAGTAGCTGTAAAGAGTGAACATTAATGAATAAATATACAATTGAAAGAGTCCACCGGAAAAACCAATTATCTAAAAAAACCAAATATTCGAAAAATCGAGTATCTGATTTTGCCCACCCCTAGTTAGCATCCCTAGTAATATTACAGCTATTATTCCCAAAGTCCCAACAATGCCCATGATTGATTAAAAAAAAAAAAACCAATGCCCATGATTTATTGGTTCAAAGAAGACTAGGGGGAAATAATTCATAATTTGACCCTACCATCATTAGTTCGTTACCTGACCTTTCCACTTGTTCCACTTGTGTTATTTCAATTCCCTCTAAAAAGTGAAAACTTTTTTTTTCCCCGTAAAAAGTAAACGCCTTGTAGTCCATTTCAAATTTTCGTAAATAATTTAATAATAATAAAATCTTCTTTTTTTCCCTCAATCATCATCATCCTCTTTGTTACCTTCATCATCGTCATCAATTCTCTATTTCTTCCTCTGCAATCGCCGATCCAAATTCTAGAACCTTCTATTGCAGAGGAGAAAAAGAAAGCAAGCTTTTGTTTGTTTTCTTCGATTCATGGCGATTCTTTATGCTATAGTAGCTCGAGGATCGGTTGTTTTGTCGGAATTCAGTGGAACATCGACGAATGCTAGCACTGTTGCGAAGCAGATTCTCGACAAGATTCCTGGCGACAGCGATACTCATGCTTCTTACTCGCAAGATCGATTCATTTTCCATGTTAAGCGCACCGACGGACTCACTGTTCTTTGTATGGCTGAAGATAATGTCGGACGTAATTTATCTTTCTCTTCTTTTTTCTCTCTCTGTTTTTTTGAATTTGTTTGACTTTGATGGATTGAGTTGTGTGTTTGAATTTTAATTAGGTGTTCTATTGATTTGTTTCTGTTGAAATTATTGATTTGTTTGTGTTTATAGGATTTTTGTGTTGATGGTGACTTGTTTATGGAATGCGCTGAAATTAAATAATGAGGAATTTGGACTAGCTGATTGTTACATTAGATTCAAGCAATTAGTTGCATACCAATTATTTTTTCCCTTTATAGTGTTAGATTGCACTCCCTCAATCCGGAAATAATAATTACATTATAATATTCCGCAATATTTGGTAATAAGTTGAGATTTTTTTAGTTAGCGTTCGTGTATAGTTATAGTTTCCGTGTTTTAAATTGAGTAATGGCGTGGATTTGGGAATGCCAGAACTATGAGAAAAATGGTTTCACAATGTGACAAGACAAGACGATTGGGAAGTAATAGTCGATTTCCTTCCGATCACTTCTCGATTCTAAAAGCCGAAGCCATGACTATAAGAAACGGAATTAAGGGAGTAAAAGCTATGAATATCAGAAACTTAATAGTCAAAACTGATAATATATCCACGAAATGCAGTTAGAAAAGTGTGGAGAATTCCTGGGAAATAAACAGCACTATAGCAGATATGACTAGAATTGAATTACTTTACCAATCAACTTTATCCATTGCTAAGAAGGGGACTTTTTGACTCATCAAGGTCATAATCATATCCAACTTTCTCAATGGCATTATTCTTTTAACCCCACACTTTAGACTATCCTAATGAAAGATGCAGGTGGTTGAATTTATAGTAGAGGTTACTGGGTTTTCATTTCCTAATAAAAAATGGTTGGATTGCTTGCTGTTTGTAGATATGGAATTTGGATTATTGGGTTAGAGACTTAGGGTAGTTTTATTTGCGTATTGAAGAAAAAGAGAGTATAGTATATATATGTGCTGATGCGGGAGAGACGTTTGTTGTTGATTAGTCTTTACATTAGATGCAACGGGCGTGGCCAAAACCATTTTTTAGGAAATTAGCAATTACGGAAAGTAACTTCTAGTCTTGAAGGGTGGTATTCTCTCATTTTTCTCTAATATGGAGTTTGAGGCAGCTGACAAGTGCACACATATGGGGTTCAGCAATTATTATCGTTGTGTTTTTATTGTGGAATGAGCGACCAAAAACTTAGATCATATGCATATTTTGACCTGAAAGTTAGCTTTAGAACCCAATGAGAGTACCTATTGTCTCCTTTGTTTGGGCAGGAGTGAAAACAACAGGTAAAATGAGGTAAACTCATGTTATTTGATCATTCACTGTGCTGATTGATTTGAAAAGTTGAGAAAACTTCGTTTCTTAAGCAATTGATCTAAATCTTGTTATAATGTTATTCCTGTTTTAGTGTGTTAGATATTGTAGGAATTATTTGCACACATTCCATCTACGTGTTTGTGGTGATAAGTGCATCCACTGTTACTATTATGGGAAGTTTTCTATTCCAATTGGAAAGGAGTATATGATAAATGTGAATTTGAGTATGTGAGCTGCTACAATGTTAATGCTCATGGATTTGAGTTTTGTATTTGCTAATATGCTTTTATTGCAGGCTCTGATTTTTTAGTATTCTACCTTGACAACTAGATTGAGCAATATCATATCTTTGCAAGAAGTCTTATAGGGAAAATATGCTTTTTTTTGAAGATTTTTTCGTTGATAAGATCTAGACTTAAAAATTCAATAGTATGCAAGTAATATTTGATGCTTGAGACTCACAAATTATGGTTTTTGTGTGATTTGAATAGATATTGTTATCTTCTTATGAATGTTTGATGTGTGATTAATTTTTTATGCTATACTGTTGATAATTGGCTGTATCTTTTGGTGCCTTGCTGTTTGTGTGGCTCTTTCTCCATCTCTGAGCACCGAATGCTGAAAATCTGTCTTTAGCATTTTTGTGGTTCATTTGTCACAGGTAAAATTAAAGGCTATGGTTTTTTTTTTTTTTTTTTTTTCTGCTGCATTCTGATACATCTGAACTTTGTTTTATAGGAAGAATCCCATTTGCATTTCTTGAAGATGTACATCAAAGGTTTGTAAAGACTTATGGTCGTTCTATACATACTGCACCTGCATATGCAATGAATGAAGAGTTTTCAAGGGTGTTAAGCCAGCAAATGGACTATTATTCAAATGACCCAAATGCTGACAGATTGAACCGATTGAAAGGTGAAATGACACAGGTAGGCTATTTCTTTAATATTGGTGGCTCTAATGAATAGGTGGTTGGTTGATTTAATCCATAAATAGTGCAATGAGTAACACATGTCTACATTTAAAACAGAACATCCATAGTATGTAATATGCATTTTGAACATCTATATTAAATATTTAGAACATTCATGTTTTACATTTAAGGCTCGTTTACTTTAGCTGAATATAGCTGAATTGAATTGAATTGAACTGAACTGGACTGGACTGGACTGAATACATCTGAAAGTAATATTTTATAAGAGAAGGAAATTGAAAGCTGAACTGAACTGAGCTGAGCTGAGCTGAAGTAAACAAGCCCTTAGACCACTTAATGTTATAAAATAAGTATTCTGAGAGTAAAACATGAATGTTCTAAATGGGTTGCAAAAAATTTCTCTATGTATGACATAAATGTTCTGATTTAAAAGCATATGCATCAATGCATGGTGAATTGGTGATGACCAATTGCACCTTGGAGTAGGAAGAAATTTTCAGGTTGTTTTCATCCAATTGCACTTGGAGTATGTGCATAGAAAAACGTTTGCTTTGAAAATTGAAAACATTCATGACTGAAGTTCCTGCTTTCAAACATGAAGTGTATGAATGATGCTAGTAGAAATTCTTCCTTGACGAATTATGACATCTGCCACAAAAGAGCAAGTTGCTATTCGATGAAGCAACACATTTTGTGGATTTCAAACTATAATAGGAAGTATAATTTTGTTGAACTGCAGGTGCGCAATGTGATGATAGAGAATATTGATAAAGTGTTGGATAGAGGGGAGCGCTTGGAGTTGCTTGTTGATAAGACTGCCACATTGCAAGGCAATACTCTTCGCTTCAGAAAGCAAACTCGACGTTTCAGAAGCACCGTCTGGTGGAGAAATTGCAGGCTCATGTGAGTAACTTTTGAATTTGATTTTCTGATGTTTCTTTTTTTCACATTTTCTCCTTGCGTTTAATTTTGTTGTTAGTGTAAGCCAACTTTAGATATGCGCATTACTTTTAGGGGGTGTTTGGTATAGTTTTAGGAATGGAAACAAATTAGAAAAGAAAAGAAAAGAAAGGGCAATATTTAGTGAAACCATAATTTGTTATTTGATGTAATTAGGTAAATGGAATGAAAACAAATTAGAGGGCTAATGATTTTGTTTTCACAAAGTTGAGAAGAGTAAACAAATTGTTGGTAGTGATTACCATTAGGAAAGGGAATGTATTACCAGCATCTCACATCAAACAATAGGTGATGGAGATGAAGGGAATGTGTTACCAACGTCTCGTATCAAACAATATATAATGGAGATAGTTATTTGATTCCATTTTTCCTAGCACTAAAAAATAATAATACCAAACATGCTCTCAGTGTACTGAATCATCCTCTTGAAGTATCTATAAAATACACTGCAAGCTTTACTAATGTTGAGGTTTTCAATTTTTGCAGGTTCACTTTAATTGTGGTTCTTTTGATCATCATTTATATTGTGCTTGCCTTTGTTTGCCATGGACCTTTGCTCTCTTCCTGCTTTTAAGTATGTGGCCAAGACAGACTGCTTCATATATTTCACTCTTAGTAAATCTGTCTACTCTACATATTTCTCCCGGTAATGATCGATTTCTTCTGAAGCTCGATTCTTTTAAAAATGAGATGATCAACAAGGCATATATAAGTTATTGATGTGAAATTATATTGATCTATTTGTGTATATGCAAATTGCAAAGTATAGTTTTACTTTTCTTTTCTTTTGTTCTGTTTTTGTTTTTCTTTTCAATGATCATTTTTCTTTCTGTTTCTTCTATTCTTTGGGGGTTGATTTGTTGGTTTTTGATATTCTCCTCTGTTTTTCTCTGTGGCAGTTAAACAATGTACTAATGTAGTATGATAATTTGTCATACGCTCCAATTTATATACGTATACTAGATAATACCCGTGTGATGTACGGTTTAATTTTCTATAATCTAATATTTAAGAGCAAATGTAATGATAATGAAAGTACACAATTTCTTTCATATAAAAAAATTTGTAAACGTGTAAGTTACATGATATGAATATCAAAAAAATGCCAGAATGTGTAAAAGTGCTATGATATATGATTGTAAAAAGCTTAATTAAAAATAATAATATTTTAAATAGGTCCGCCTGATCTTTGTATTGAGGTTTTTGGACATTAATTGATGGTAATTTTATTAACTTTTATGAGAGGTTAAATTTCAAAATAATGTATTATGTGCAAATTTTTGAGTCATATTGTTTTTAAAGAAACTTGTAAGATACGATGTATTTTTCTTGAACAGACACTTTTGATATACTTGTTTTAATGTAATTAGATTTTAGTACTAAGTTACGCATTAATACCCTAAAAAACTTAGTTACTATATATTGTTGTATCCATATTATAAATTTATAATGCTGTTATAAACCACTATTCAATTTTATTTTTCTAAATATATTTTTTAGTATTTTTTAATTGCTCCATATTATTTTTTATTTATTTTAATTTTTAAATTATTTTTATGGTTTTTTTATGTGTTTCTGATTCATCTTGATTTGTGCGCATTTATCTATGTGTCAAAAAACTGTTTTGTCAAGGCTTTACATGTCATTTTAACCATTAAGGATTGGATTTGAGGTCGAAATTTGCAAAAAAAATCCGATCAGCCTCGATTTGCGTTCTCGATTGGTCTCGATTTGCGCACATTATTTTATGTGTCAAAAAATGTCCTCTCAAGGTTTTACGAACCATTTTTATCCTTAAGGGGATCACATTTGAGATCGAAATTTGAAAAATTATCCTCTCAAGGTTTTATGGATCATTTATCCCTTAAGTGTCGGATTTGAGGTCGAAATTTGCAAAAATAACCCGGTTAGCTCCGATTTGCGCTCTTGATTCGCCTCGATTTGCATGCTTTAATCTATGTGTTAAAAAAATGCCCTCTCAAGGTTTCATTTTACAGGTCATTTTGGCCCTTATAGATCATATTTGAGGTTGAAATTTGAAAAAAAAATGACCTGATTAGCCTCGATTTGTATTCCTGATTTGCCTCGATCTACGCGTATAATCTATATGTAAAAAATTGTCCTCTTAGTGTTTTACAGGTCATTTTAATCCTTAAGGATAAGATTTGAGGTCGAAGTTTGCGAAAATGACCCAATTAGCCCCGATTTACGTTTCCGTTTCGTCTCGATCTGCGTGCATTAATCTAATGTGTAAAAAGAATTGTCCTCTCAAGGTTTTACGGTTCATTTTAACTCTTAAGGACCAGATTTGAGGTTGAATTTGGCAAATAACGACCTGATTAGGCCCGATTTGCGTTTTCAATTTGCCTTGATTTGTGCATTGATCTGTATCCAAAAAAACAAGGATCTATGGGTCATTTTAACCCTTATGTGTCAGATTTCAGGTTGAAATTTGCAAAAAAACAACTCCATTAGGGCCGATTTACATTCCCTATTCGCCTCAATTTGCACGCAAAAAATATAATAATAATAATAATAATTTGCGAAGCCCAAATCAAGTCGAACAATTTAAATGATATATTAAGACACCATCAGTACATATACTGCAAGATTAACAGCCATTGTCATGGCAACAAAATTGAAGAGGAACAAGCTACCAAGAGCGAATGGAAGAGGAAGAAGCAACCTTACTATAGAGGTCTAACTCGCTTACTTTTCATCATATCCTCATGCTCCTCTGCCTCCTAAGAAGTGAGTTTAACCTCTTTTACATTGAGGTTGGGGAATACACCATGTTTTCATAATCTCGCGGATAATTCAAGCAATAGGTATTTCTTTCATACTGTTCAAACATTAACCTTCGTTACTCGCTGCTGCTAAGATGAATTTAACATCTTCTTTAAGTTTCAGTTATTTATATATATGCCATTTGAGATGTTTATCTCATTTTAAGTAACGTGGTACTCCTCCTTCGCTCATGAGTGGAACACTGAACAGTTCAACAATCTGCGCACGTAGTTTGTGTGTTTCAATTCTCAATGTCTCGTTGCTTTTCAGTTCACTATTATTGTCTCGCTAGTCTCGTGCTACTTCATCTCCCACAGTCCCACCAAGGAAAAATTAAAATAAAATTTTGCAATTCAAGGTTCCGAATATTTCAGAAGAGAGGTGGGAGTTCGAGTACAAGATAATTTCAAACTTTATACTTCTTTTGCAACCCTCTGATTTTTCTTACTTAAATATCCTTATGCTTTACTTATTTTTATGGAGGCCTCAGTTAGGGTTTTGTTTGAAATTTGGGCTTTTTTTAATAGAAGTTTTAGCCTTAATTGGAATTGTTTATTAATTCGATTTTTATTTAATGTTAAGAAATTGGTATTTTGATGGAATAGGAGGACTTTTATTGAATTTTGGCAAAAAAAACTTCTATTTATTTTTGTAGTAATTGCTTTGTATTGTAACTTGATTGAAGTGTTTTAGATTGGCTGTGAATTTTCTTGAATAACAGACTAGAAGAGTGGTGGATAGCTACGGATAAATATATATATGTGAGGTCCTTGATTAATTAATTTTGCAATTAGATATCTTGGCAATTTTCATGCTAGGTTATTCTTGGAAGTAGTCATTTTGTTAGAAAACATTTAAAATTTCTTGTTTTTACTTTTAGATTTTGAAAATTTCTTCCAAACAGTGATATGGAGTATTTAAAACACAATTATGCTATACATTTATGTTTACTTTTAGAAGTACTTGTTTATAATCTTCAAAAAAAAAAGTACAGTACTTTGTTTATAATATAAAGTAGTCTAAATTAAAGTAGGAATGTTCTAAATGTTAAATCTAGATGTTTTAGATGTGTAATTTTTCCTCCGTTTTTTTTACTAGCAACAAACAATTTTACATGCATTTTAAAGAAGAGATTTAAGGGCTGAGCAATAGGTAATGAATGGACCCGGAACACCCAACTTTTTGTGACCCCTTAAATGTTCACAACAAAATTATCAAATGTTCACAACATTACACTATCAAATGTTCACAACAGAATTATCAAATGTTCACAACATCACACTATCAAATATTCTTCAACATCAAACTATCAAATGTTCATTAACATCAAACTATCAAATTTTTACAACAAAATTTTCACTTGTTCATCAACATCAAACTATAAAATATTCACAAAAAAAATATCAAATGTTCGCCAACATTAAAATATCAAATGTTAGACAACAAAATTATTAAATGTTCACAAGCATTTAACTATCAAATGTTCACAACAAAAGTACCAAATTTTCACAACAAAAGTACCAAATGTTCACAACAAAAGTACCAAATTTTCACAACAAAAGTACCAAATGTTCACAACGTATTAAATGTTCACTAACATTAAACTATCAAATGTTGACAACAAAATTATCAAATGTTCACCAGTATTAAACTATCAAATGTTCACAACAAAATTATCAAATGTTCACAACAAAAGTACCAAATGTTCACAACAAAAGTACCAAATGTTCACAATAAAATTATTAAATGTTCACAACAAAAGTTTCAAATGTTCACAACAAAAGTATCAAATGTTCACAACGTATCAAATGTTCACCAACATTAAACTATCAAATGTTGACAACAAAATTATCAAATGTTCACCAGCATTAAAGTATCAAATGTTCACAATAAAATTATCAAATGTTCACAACAAAAGTACCAAATGTTTACAATAAAATTATCAAATGTTCACAACAAAAATACAACAAAAGTAATGTTCACAACATCATTTAAACTAGGACCATCCAGCTACATGGTCCGGGTGCACCAATAATTTGCGAGGGCTGAGGCGGACCCAGTGAGGAACAACAACCGTGTACAGCCGGTACAACTGTAATCCATTTTTAGAAAAGGCCCAAAACAAGTGAGTCTCAAACGAAACTCACAAGTAAGAAAACCTGAAAACCTAGCTTCACTCTCTCACTCCCACAGTCCGACGTCCGACATCTGCACCGCGGCACGTCTCCCAGCCTCACGCCCTCGGCCAGAAGCCATAGACGACAGTTGGCAGTCGCTCTCCCTGCGACCCTACCTCCAGTGACCGTTTCCGACTCGCTGCGTTGCACCCCCGCCCAGAAGCCACTCACGCTAGTCGCCCTGACGCCCTCCCTTTCACTTTCTGCCTCTCTAAGTCTCTGGCGACTGACGCCTGACGGTATGCTTCTGGCTTCTCAATCTCATTCTCCATTTGACCATTTCTGTTTTTTATTTATTTATTTATTTATTTAAAATTTTCAATTGGGTTGTTTAATTGTTTGTCATGTGTTTAATTGATAAGAGGGCCCAATCATAGGCATGATTCTGCTTTCCAATATGCTGCATTACTTTCTCCAAATTAGAATCGTAATATTTTCCAGTGGTGATCTCGAAAGTGAGAGTGAATTTTGAACGCAAGGAGTTGGGAAAAAAAAATGATTAACACCGGAAAATAACAGAATGTTTAGGGGGATGGCCACCAGCCATTTAACAAAATATATTTGTTAAAGGGGATGACGGGATGTCCACCAGGCAAGTAACAAAATGTACTTGCTCTTGTTGACTTAGTTTTAAAGATTGTGCTCGCTCCCAGGCTATGGGAAATGGGCTTTAGCTAGACGAGGCTCAGCCATGTGCCTTAAGGAAATAGCTTAGACTTAAGTTATAAATTGGAGAATAATCGATTTTTTTATTTCAAATTGAGACTACCTTAACTTTATATATATCATTTCTAAAATTATTAGGATCTTTTTAATTTTAATATTAAATACAAGTAAAGAAAAGATAGTTTGAAATAAATAAATACATGCGCTTCACCTACAAAAGGCGTGCGCTTCACCTTGCGCCTTGCTCTTAGGTGTCACGGACCATTTGCGCCTTGGTGCACCTTGCGCCTTTTTAAGCTTGTTGATAAAGAATCACATTGAAACAATTCTGTGTAGAACAATATTTGGATATGTTTATGCAAAAACATGGGTTGGAAAGAGGTATCCTCTTTACACTTAGATATCCTCTAGTGTAGGATGGGTGGGAGTGAGGTGATAGGCACGTGCTTGCATGGGATTTATGAGTTATGATACTATGAATCTAAGGCTGCAAAAATTTTGATCCGGTTGATCTAATCTACGATTTGGTCGATTTAATCCTAATTTTCAAGCATCCAATGTGTTTTATATATATATATATATATATAAAATAAAAAAAAATAGTTGTGGATCACAATTTTGAAAAAGTTGAAAATTTTGAAATATACAATTTTTTTTGTTTGTTTGTTTTCTTTATAACAATTATAAATACCCTATTAGGCTATTATATATGAACCGCTCCAAAACTCCATTTTCTCATTGGATGACCATCACTAAAATGGATGAACATTGTTGACAACCCTGGTCTTTCCAAGCCAGTCACAATGTTTGACCCTACTCGACATTCGTTGAGTCAAACCACCAATTAGAAAATCTCTCTCTAGCATTACCAAGCAACTAACCAATAACCATTCCACCTTGCTCATGGTGTTACCCTAGGTGCCCAACCCCACTCAAACCACATTCACCTCAAGGTCCAATTGCGACTTTTCCATTCGCTCGCAATCCCATCAAACACAGCCATTATTTTGTAATTATCCAGAAGCTTCTTAGGTAAAGTTGGGCCCGGTTCTTTTGGACTGAATTTATAAAATTTCAATTTAGTTCTGCTCGTGCTGAGCCTAGGATTTAGTTTAATTCAGTTGAGTGTAATGCACCAAATAATTAAAAGTTTAAAACTAGTTTTTTAAGAGTTTTATTATTTTTAGAATTTTATTTTGTTTATTTGTCATTATTTGTATTTTGGTTTATTTGCTTTTAGGTAAATTTTGAACTAGAATATGGACAAAATAGGTTAAGATAGTAGTAGTATATATATTAGGAAGTGGGGGAGAAAAAGAATCATCCAGAATTTTTGTAATGGCTTGGCATTGGAGACTTGTGAGTGACCTAAATTCACTCTTTTGGAGATTTACAACCTCAAGTTGCTAACTATCTTTTGTTTAATCCTTTGAGTTTATTAATCAAATATTATTATTACATTTGTGTATGGGGGCCTACCGGTATACCGGCAGGTCCATACCCATTTGAAGCACCTATAAGCTGTCGGAGTATGAGATGCCATCATAACCAAGGATGGCAACCAAAGATGGCATCCAACCACAATCCCCCTCTATAAATAGAGGAGAATACCCCTCATTTAAGGTACTTTCTAATTCTTCTACACACTCTCTCTCTCTCTTAGATTGAATCCCCTTGCTAACTTAAGCATCGGAGGGTCTTTCCTCGGAGATACCCCGGGGTTAGCTCACCGTGTTATTCCATTGTGCAGGTAGCAGCCACCACTGTCAAACACCTCTGCACCACCACTAACGGTATCGATCAAATCATACCGAAACAATTGGCGCCGTCTGTGGGGATTTCTTACAAAAATCCACCTGAAAAAAAAGAAGAAAAGAAAGAGTTTTAAAATAAATCCAACAAATGCAATCAAACGTTGAGGCATTCGATTACAGCTTTGGGTGACTCTGAATTCTTTTGGGTTAATCAACTTCCATTGCAACTTGGCAAGATAGTCAATCTTAACAAAATTTTGGTAAGCTCAATCCAACACGGCAGGGCAAGGGTTGATATGATGATATCATTATTATTTTTCATCTAAATGGGTCTTATTATCTTTCTTTTATCTTTGGGAAGGCTACTGCCCAAGAACTGAAGATGGAGTTCTTGGACATGGATGTTGAATCCCAGAAGCTTTCTGGCATGGACATTTGCTGGGAGACTGTTATTTTCTTTTATCACTTGATGTTCGCCTTTTTATTCAAAAAGCATAGTTAAAGTGATTAAAAAAAAAAGAAAAAAAGAAGAAGAAGAAGAAGCAATGGAAAAAGGAAAAAAAAAAAAGATGGCTGGAGGCATATTGTTTGGCCTTGCTCAAGAGGTCCTGAAAAAGATAAGGGTTCAAGAGACTTTGTTGCTCAAGAGATACCACCAAAGGATGACATCCTTAGGATGGCATCCAAGGATGGCAAGCTATAAGCTTCCATCTGTATGAGATGCCATCATAACCATGGATGGTATCCAAGGATGGTAAGCCATAAGCTGCCATCTGTATGAGATGCCATCATAACAATGGATGGCATCCAAGGATGGCAAGCCATCAGCTGCCATCTGTATGAGATGCCATCATAACAATGGATGGCATCCAAGGATGGTAAGCCATAAGCTGCCGTCTGTATGAGATGCCATCATAACAATGGATGTTATCCAAGGATGGCAAGCCATCAGCTGCCATCTGTATGAGATGCCATCATAACAATGGATGACATCCAAGGATGGCAAGCCATAAGCTGTCATCTGTATGAGATGCCATCATAACAAAGGATGGCAAGCCATAAGCTGCCATCTGTATGAGATGCCATCATAACAATGGATGGCACCCAAGGATGGCAAGCCATAAGCTGCCATCTGTATGAGATGCCATCATAACAAAGGATGGCATCCTTAGGATGGCAAGCCATAAGCTGCCATCTGTATGAGATGCCATCATAACAATGGATGGCATCCAAGGATGGCAAGCCATAAGCTGCCATCTGTATGAGATGCCATCATAACAATGGATGGCATCCAAGGATGGTAAGCCATAAGCTGCCATCTGTATGAGATGCCATCATAACAATGGATGGCACTCAAGGATGGCAAACCATAAGCTGCCATCTGTATGAGATGCCATCATAACAAAGGATGGCATCCTTAGGATGGCAAGCCATAAGCTGCCATCTGTATGAGATGCCATCATAACAATGGATGGCATCCAAGGATGGCAAGCCATCAGCTGCCATCTGTATGAGATGCCATCATAACAATGGATGGCATCCAAGGATGGTAAGCCATAAGCTGCCGTCTGTATGAGATGCCATCATAACAATGGATGTTATCCAAGGATGG
Organism: Salicornia ramosissima; assembly: GCA_951394345.1. Taxonomy (NCBI): domain Eukaryota; kingdom Viridiplantae; phylum Streptophyta; class Magnoliopsida; order Caryophyllales; family Amaranthaceae; genus Salicornia; species Salicornia ramosissima. The sequence goes on along the minus strand of OX596233.1, from coordinate 13,364,234 downwards.
CAAGCCATCAGCTGCCATCTGTATGAGATGCCATCATAACAATGGATGACATCCAAGGATGGCAAGCCATAAGCTGTCATCTGTATGAGATGCCATCATAACAAAGGATGGCACCCAAGGATGGCAAGCCATAAGCTGCCATCTGTATGAGATGCCATCATAACAAAGGATGGCATCCTTAGGATGGCAAGCCATAAGCTACCATCTGTATGAGATGCCATCATAACAATGGATGGCATCCAAGGATGGCAAGCCATAAGCTGTCATCTGTATGAGATACTATCATAATCAAGGATGGCATCCAAGGATCTGCTTCTTTTATTCTTTCATTCTTGATAATCAAGAATGAAACCAATTCCTACGGTAACAACAAGCTGAATTTTTGGCTACGACTATAAAGCCGCCACCTAGGCTAAACTTTCGCTTTTCAGTGGAAGGGTTAAGTGCCAATTTTTTTTTGAAAGCCAAGGCAAAAACAAGAATGACAAAACCTTCCAGATTAGGTAGATGAGCTGCCAGCAGGCTGCCACATCACCTTACAATCTAGCAAGGGAGAAGAAAGTAGGCCTGGGTATGCCTCCAAAAGTCACCATGTAAATAGGCCGCAGAGCCTCCCTTTGTAAAAAAGTTATAAATAAAAAATGTATATGTCTGTTAAACAGGATAAAGACCTGGGTAAGGTAGTTGGCAGACATGAGCTGCCATCACCTTATATCCCAGCAAAAAGAGCCTCACCAGGCCGCCATTCTATAACATTTAACCAGATAACACCGTTATCCAAACGTTGAAAGCTGTATCATACCGCCATAACTCAACTAGGTAGGTGGTTCAAGAAACCACCACCCAAACGTTGAGGATTTAACATTCTACCAGATAACGGTCCAAGAGACCGTTATCCAAACGTTGAAAGCGGTATCATACCGCCATAACTCAACTAGGTAGGTGGTTCAAGAAACCACCACCCAAACGTTGAGGATTCGAGTCACCGGCCAAAAGGCTAGATGGTTAGCTAATTAGCTAAGGCCACAGGCCACCGCCATCCAAACGCCCAGTCGGCAAAGCATTTAAAATATATATATCATACCGACCAAAAGGCTAGATGGTTAGCTAATTAGCTAAAGGCCACAGGCCACCGCCATCCAAACGCCCAGTCGGCAAAGCATTTAAAATATATATATCATACCGACCAAAAGGCTAGATGGTTAGCTAATTAGCTAAGGCCACCGCCATCCAAACGCCCAGTCGGCAAAGCATTTAAAATATATATATCATACCGGCCAAAAGGCTAGATGGTTAGCTAATTAGCTAAGGCCATAGGCCACCGCCATCCATACGCCCAGTCGGCAAAGCATTTAAAATATATATATCATACCGACCAAAAGGCTAGATGGTTAGCTAATTAGCTAAGGCCACCGCCATCCAAACGCCCAGTCGGCAAAGCATTTAAAATATATATATCATACCGACCAAAAGGCTAGATGGTTAGCTAATTAGCTAAGGCCACCGCCATCCAAACGCCCAATCGGCAAAGCATTTAAAATATATATATCATACCGGCCAAAAGGCTAGATGGTTAGCTAATTAGCTAAGGCCATAGGCCACCGCCATCCATACGCCCAGTCGGCAAAGCATTTAAAATATATATATCATATCGGCCAAAAGGCTAGATGGTTAGCTAATTAGCTAAAGGCCATAGGCCACCGCCATCCAAACGCCCAGCCGACAAAGCATTTCAAACGTATACAAACTGCCAACAGGCTAGATGGTTAGCTATATTAGCTAAAGCAACAAGCCACCGCCATCCAAACGCCCAACTGACGACCGCGCAACGCAACTAGATAAGGTTCTCCAAGGGACCGCTATCCAAACGTTGAGTATACAAGCCAAGTGGCATACCATTGCCAACCATATTTCCACTCAATGGAAAAGGCCGCAAGTGCCATTTTGCGATTCAAAGCAGCAAAAGTTACTTATAACTTCTATCTAAGCATAAAGTAAAAGCTTTGTCAGCTCCAATCTTAGCGGCGGCAAAAGCTTTGTCAGCTCCAATCTTGGCGGCAGCAAGAGCTTTGTCAGCTCCTATCTTAGCGGCGGCAAGAGCTTTGTCAGCTCCTATCTTAGCGGCGGCAAAAGCTTTGTCAGCCCCTATGGTTTGATTCAAAAAATTGACCAACAACCCATGAAAAGGGAGAGAAAACATTACGTTTAGAAACACCGCATGGCGGCATACGCAACGGTGTCGCAACATAAATAAACTTAGCAAAGAGATTACTCCGACGTCTTATGACGCTTCAGCTTCTAAAAAAGCACCGCCAACTCAAGACTTCCCGGTACTTTTGGGGGGGCCAGTTGTATGGGGGCCTACCGGTATACCGGCAGGTCCATACCCATTTGAAGCACCTATAAGCTGTCGGAGTATGAGATGCCATCATAACCAAGGATGGCATCCAAGGATGGCAACCAAGGATGGCATCCAACCACAATCCCCCTCTATAAATAGAGGAGAATACCCCTCATTTAAGGTACTTTCTAATTCTTCTACACACTCTCTCTCTCTCCCTTAGATTGAATCCCCTTGCTAACTTAAGCATCGGAGGGTCTTTCCTCGGAGATACCCCGGGGTTAGCTCACCGTGTTATTCCATTGTGCAGGTAGCAGCCACCACTGTCAAACACCTCTGCACCACCACTAACGGTATCGATCAAATCATACCGAAACAATTTGCTCATCCATTTTCCTTTGCTATATCATTCGAACTATCCCCTTACTGTTACTGTTATTGGTTAGTCTCCATTGGCTGTGCAAATTTCTCCAGATTTGAGGTTCAAAAATTACCAGTGCTTTACATTGAGTTCAGATTTATTCAGTCCAAAAGAACATGACCTTAGTAGCTATCTTTGGCTACTTTAATGGCTATTTCCTATGTAGCTTTATGTCTTGCGCTGCACCTTAATCCCAAAGCGACGGCACAAGGACTTCCTAAGAGGTCACCTATGCTAGTACTATTCTCGGCCAACCACGGGGTCGGTGGGGTCAACATCATGGCAACATAAGGACTCCCAGGAGGTCACCCATCCTAGTATTATTCTTGTCCAACCATGCGCCTAGATGTGACATGCTTTTACGTTGGTTGTCATAGTCCTACTGCAACCTTGCTCCTTTATCCGGGCTTAGGACCGGCAGCGGGAAACCCCACTGGCGGAGTTCTTCTGTAGCTTTATAGTTCCTTTTTTTTTAAGATTTTCTATGATCTCCCACAAACTCTTTTGTGTTTCTCTTTCTTTTGTATGGTCTTTTTTGCTGCATCTTGTAAATGGTCCCTAGATTACTTTAAATTAATTATTATTGTAAAAAGATTACTTTAAATTAAATAAAAAATGAGCATAAAAAATAAGGGAAGGAAAAATAATTTTGGATTGGATATGTGGTTATCCGATCTGAAATTTCGAATATCTAAATTGAACAGCCCTCTGATTTTTGAGTAGTTATGTATGCTGCTGATGCTTTATTCATAACTTGTCAAGCTTGGTTATCTTTGTTTAATTTTTGATGTCCTACCTTCCTTTGTGGCTTTGCATTAATATTGGGAGAGAAACATAATTTTCCTCATTCTCCTTTGTTGTTTTCTTTCTGCTCCCTGTTTTGGTTGTTCATGCATTCTTTTTGGTACTATTTTTATGATTCTTCTTTCGGGCATAGCTAATGTAGTAATGTGTGATGAGTATTTTTAATTTTGTTAATTTTAACACTTGATGGCTTTGTCTTGGTGTGCTGCCCTTTGAAACATGTTAGTGAACACTGCAGATTTTCACATGTTTTGGTTTAGTGTCAAGTAATCATGTTGTGTTGTGTTGTGCTGTGCAGTGAATGGTCTGGAATTCAGAATGATTGCTGACGTTGGCATTTTCTGTAAGTGATTCTGCATTGTGTTTATGAAGCTTTAGAAGAAGCCAACCTGTATATAAAATAGAATCATTTTGCAAGCGCATAAAATGCAGCCACCTGGCCCACCACATCCATTTCGAGGTGCTCGATATGACAAAGACATGTTTACCTTCCTACCTGCACATTCTAAAAGGGATATTGTGTCTGAGACATCAAGAAAAAGAAAGGCAACTCTTAATGATTGCCAAATTACCACATCTGCTCCACACATGAGGCATAGTTTTTCTGCAATTTCAGAGTCTAAGCTGGATGTTGGTGATTTACAAGTTAAAGAATTTCAAAGTTCTGCCCGAACTGTGCAATCAAGAGAATCATCAACTTTCAAGGGTTATGCTGACCAAAGTCCATATATGGATCAGAGTGATCTCGGAGAAAAGCGACATTGTCTTGAGAGGGGTGGTTATGAATCTAGAACTGAATATGCTGGTTTTACTTCTTTTAGTGGGCAGTTGCAGTCTCCAAATCAAAAGGTTTCCTTATCATCATTTACTATCTCAGAGGAATGTTCCCCTAGAACATTGCATTTCTCTCCAGTGACAGAAGACTTCAATCAGCATATTAACCATGAGCCAAACTCTCATATAACAACACTTAAAGTACCATATTGTCCCCCTTCAGTGGCTGAAGGCTCTCATCGCTGCAAGAATCGTGAATCAAATGTACATGTAATGACTCATGAAAGATTGGATTGGCATCCTCTAGTATTTCAGGATTCATTCCAACATAAGACTCGTGAATCAGATGCACCTATAGTGGCTCAAGAAAGGCCAATATTTCCACCTATGATGACTCAAGGTTTTTTCCCACATGGGAATTATGAATCTAATGCACATGTAGGAGCTCATGAAACATTAAATGGGCCTCCTCCACTGACACAAAACCTTAACCACCATGAAAACCAGGGGTCAGATGCACTTGTGGCAAGAACAGGCTCAATGGAGAATGCTCCTCATTCCCAGGAGATTTGGAGCTGTTTGCGTCAAAAAATTGTTCAGCAGAGGGTTATGGCATCAGATTCTCCTGAACAAGCATCTAAATATTTAGGGGAATCACAAAGGTTGCCACAAAATGGTCTTAAGCCAGGAGCTGTTATTGAGGGTTTGGCTGAAAAAGATCTTCATGAAGAAGTAACCCAAAAGGTTGGGTCTTCCTCTAACACTAACAATAAGCAAAGTGACACTGATAATTTTCCTGGATTTGACAGTAATAAATCTTCTGCAAATAATGTCAGTTCATCTACATGCAAATTAGAGAATGAAACTAATAATCTTTTAAATGTTTTGCGACTTTTGAGTGCTGCATCTGGTATTGCTTTAGCTGATAATAATGATGGAAATATCCATGGTAGTGGGCACAATGTTAGGATGCTGAAGTCATCACCAGGTTCTTCTACTCATAATTTAAACCATTCTCCAGTGCAATCAAATCTATCTAAGAACTCTGAAAATAGTTCTGTTCCTGACAAGCCTGCTGTGAAAGTTGAAAAGTGTTCTGTTAAATTGGGTGATGAATGCAAGTCTGAATTTGGAACTTCAGCACTTGCTGAGAAGCTGTGGGATGGCACACTTCAACTAAGTACCTCTGTTTGTGTGTCTGTTATTGCCTTCTTCAAAAGGTTACCACATTTTTCTTATAACACCAAATTTATGTTAGAATTGTGCTTTATGTTCTATTATATATAATTGAGAAAGCCAATATAACCCTATTAAGTGTCCCACATGTTCCTTGTGTAAAATCATATTATTTTATTTTAAATTTAAGTGAGACACTTTGACATGTTTCTATTGGTTTTTTCATTTTTTTTTCATTTCTCATTGTAGCAAATTCCATATGTAAATAATAATCATAATAATAATAATAATAAGTAATAAATAAATAAACAACAAACATATGGATTAAACCATGCCATTTCCCTCTTAATCAATGCACAAAGGCATCAGCTAAACTAACACCATATATAAGCCTACGTATAATAAGTAATAAATAAATAAACCAACAAACATATGGATTAAACCGTGCCATTCCCCTCTTAATCAATGCACAAAGGTATCAGCTAAACTAACACCGTATATAAGTCTAAGTATAATAGATTTTCTTCTTAAATAACAATGTAGCTGATTCTAATTTTGATCATGAAGTTTCACTATTTTCTAGTAATAGGCAGCTATATATATGATATATATAATTAGGCGCATGTGAGAAGACTGCTTTAGGTGAGAAGGACGAGGGGGAACAATGACCCTATATATATAGGTTTACAATTAGGCTGATTATGATAGGTATGGGTCAGTAGTTTAGCTGTTTATGGTTTAATTTTTAATTGTAGTGGAGACAAGGTGCAAGACTTCAACTGGTCTGAATATGTGGAAGTTAAAGGGAAAGTACGATTGGAAGCTTTTGAAAAGTATGTGCAAGGCCTTCCCCGTTCACGCTCTCGTGGACTGATGGTAAGACTAGTTTCTATTTTACTGTAGTTATGTTATTAATTTATTATCAATTATATGGTGTTGCTTGTTGGTTGTAGAACGTACTTAACATAAAATAGTTTGAGGATATGCCATCTCATAATCTGCATGAGTTTAATGAAAAATATGTCTTGCATATTTTGAAATTATTGACTTGTGATGGTACACATGTGTACACATGCCGATAGTGTGTAGCTCCATCCTATGATCCTATCTGAAGAAGTATTAATTTAATTAGAATGAGAAATGCTTTTAGCATAGCTTGCACTAATTGCTTTAAGATTTTATTAATTCATGATCTTACATTGTACTGTTGATGCTTGGCCAGTAATTCTTTTGCTCTTTTAAGGCTGGTGGGTCAGTGACTGTATGGTGGAGTGGAGGTGGTTGGAATTACGTTTTGGTTCATTATTCTCCAAAAATATAAAACCGTGGTCATGATTGCGTGTTGTTGGCATCGTCACAAAAGTGGCTTGAATTGGACAATGCAGCAGATCACAGCTTACACGATGTAAATTATTTCAAAATTCACATTTGTATAGTTTAAGAAGTATTATTCAACATAATATTACCAAATTTATCAATCTATCATAATGTAAATGAATTAAAATATTTAGCAAACAAAAAATACTGAAAACATCCTGGTTCATTTACTACACAATTAATTTATAAAATCTATTGACCATTCTTGACAGAAGAATGGATGTGGTGAGAAGGATGTGATTATACTGTGGTATTCCATAGTGGGGTTTTGTGGAATGGGATTAGGGTTTTGCAGGATGATGACTCCAAAATTTGTTACAAAAAAGCCTGTTTGAGTTCTAAAACATCGATAGATGCATCTCCATTCAGTGTTAATGCTGTTGAATGCACTACAATTTCAGTTACTAACAGAGTACATAATTTGAAAGGAAGAGAAAAGGACGGGGAATGATGGATTCATTTTCATTGGAAACTAGTTGGACGAAGAAAAGGGAAGCAAAATCGAGGGATACTATTTCCTTTCTCTTTTAATTAACCCACTCTTCGTAATTTCTATTTGCCATATTCATGAAATGTATTTCTATTTTCAAAGGATAGGGATTCGGAAGTACCGAATGATCAACAGCCATGGAGAAGAACAGTAGGAGATTCTAGCACATAATATAAATGATGAATCTTGTCAGGTGGAGTTGAGGATGTGTAGTTGTGTGTCTGTTTGGGGAGGCAAGTGAGGTCTGCAGAAATCACCTTGCTTGTATGTTTAATGGTTTTGGAACTAAGCTGTACAGATGAGGATGTGCATTGTTTAGGGATGGGAATAGGGTTAGGAAACGGCAAATCCCAAGAAATTACAGTATGGGTGGTGTAATGATACAACATATATGTCCCAAAAAAACGTAAAATCTGAAAAAATAAATAAAAAAATTACCGACAAGGATGAGCATGAATTTAATACTAACATTTTAACAGCCAATCGTCCATCCAGTTCAATATCATTAGCAAGATACAAAGTGCAAAAATTAACACTAAAAATGCTGTCAACTTTGTTCATTGTTTATAAAAAAAAACACCAATCAATGTCAATATCAATAGATGTCAACCCGTTCTCCAATTTTGGCTTATCAAACAATTCTTCCAAATGCTTACATGCCCTTAGTTAATTTATAGTATACTTCCTTTTTATAAAAAAAATTAGGAAAAGTTGGTCTCAACAACACCAATTTTGACTTAGGTGCACTAGTAGTACCAACTTTAAAGGGTGCACCTAGATAAACAAAATTTGGTCTTAAGTGTGAGGAGTGACATGAATAAAGTACAAGGTTCAAGATTCTCCTTGAAAATTATGATAAATTTTATTATCATACCCTTCATAAAAAACATGCAAACAAACAAGTTCAAAAAACTCATTCCAAAATTAAATTTAAGCATAAATAAAATCCAAAATCACATATGTATGTTACTCATTGCACTCAACATAAAAAAATCTATGATGTCATGCGCACCCCTTTAAATTTGTATTGTGAGGTGCACCCAAGCTAAAATTTGTACTGGAGGCAAATTTTCCTAAAAAATTATGGAAAGCTATAGCATATATTAAACCCTAATAACCATTGTTCCACACTAAAACATTAATTCAAGCTGCCAAGTGATTAAAAATGTTATTATTTACTTGGTTCAGTGACCTTAAAAAAGAAAAGAAAACATCAAGCATTTTGGCCAAGCAAGTGTGATTTGATAATCTCTAAAAAAAAGCACATACTCCTTTGAGTCAAATGTATCACTACCAACATCCCACAATTTATTGTTTTCATTCTTGTATTGAACAGAATTTCATGACAATGGATGTAAGTTGTTGTTGATGTAAATTAAATTTTTGGCATGGCTTGGGTTCAAGCTATTCCTTCTAAGTATAGGTGGTCACTGGTTAATCAAAATTTTGTTTTCTAGAGGAAACAAGTTCAAATTGAGATTGGTATGGTAAAGGAACATACCTAGCTTAGAAGTCTTCCCTTTTCCTTTCAATTTCTTCTTCCAATCTTGTTTTTCCGATTTGATGTTGTCGGGTTACTTTTTTACAACGAGCTATTCCTTGATTTTTAATTTGAAATATGTTAGCCTTCACCAGAGAATAACTTCCACTTCTAAGTTCAGCTCAAAGTTATATTAAAGAATCCAAGCTCCACCTACTTCCCTTTTACTAATTTTGTGACATAATTCCACAAGGTGAATTTTCATCTGTCATTGCAGATGAAACTGACCCACCTACTCCCACTACCAACACTCCGTGTATTCATGTTACCATTTTCCATTGTGATATTATGCCATGTATTGTAAGAAGGAAAGACTCAACAATAAGGACTTAAACAATGCAATTACATATTAATGAGCAAACAAGCAAAACAATACATATTGAAGAGCATGAAGAGCACACAACAGTGGAGTGACAGATTTAGAACAGAAAAATTGAATTGGTAGTCCAAAAAATAACAATACACAAGTAGAGCAGAAAATGAGTAGCAGTGCATAACACATGCAAAATGATCTAGAAAAGAGACAGCAAAAGGTTTGAAACTTAGAACACTCCAACAATAACACAATCAAAATGTTTGGAGATTCTTGGAGCTGAAGTGAGAAATCGAACACTATAACGCTTCCACCCCCTTCACACCGGCGGCGTTTCCGATTTTGATCAAAATGGTATCCTCTCTAATAGTCGCACCCACTTGGTAAACAAAGTGCTCGGGGATCCCTTAGTTGTAATCTAGGGAAGTATTATGATATTTGGTTGTCTTCTCCGTGAAATTGGACCTGACCGATTCTCAAGATTTGAAATCAAAATTGGACTGAGTCGAAATATACCGAAATTGGTTCTCTGTTAGTTGTTTTTCTCTAATTTTTTTTAAAGATATGACTTTTTGTTGACAAAAGTTTAACTATATCTTATAAAAAATAATTTAATGAATCCGGATAAACATGTAAATATATCTATGAATTTAATGTTGTGTATCTGGCTCTGAAAAAATTTTGGACCTGGAATTGGAACCACTTAGAAACAAGTTCCTTATTTTTGTAATTAGTTTCAGTCTTGATTGAACCTATCCTTGTTCCTAATCCAATGCATTATTGTTGGTATGATGTGGTTAAGGGGCCATTCCCACTCCATAAATTTGGAAAGTTTAAGAAGATTGGGATGAAGAGAGAATGAAATACGGGTGAGTTTTTGTAGTCGCTTTGATGTCAAGGGTATGGACTTTTGTGAGAAACATTTAAGAAAGAAGACAAGTAGGATGGTGGGTTTTAAGTAGAGCGTTAAAAATGACATGACAATGCAATTTGTAAACGACATGAAATTAGAGGGCTTTACCACATTTAACTAAATGATTCGACTTGACATGACCTAACAAGTTCATGATAGCGGCCGGGTTTGGATCAAGTGGTTTCAAACCATTTATGTATGCGCGTTAGCACTACATGATATGATTATACTCAATTGTTAACATTATTGTGTAAAAATTAACATGACACACTAACATGTTCCGAACACAATACAAAATTAATGGGTTTGGTCAAGGACTTTGACACATTTAACTAAGCGTGCTTATACGACACGTCACAAAACATTTATTTAGCAGGACGTGTTTAGGTTAGGGGGTTGGACATGAATACAACATGACACAGCTCAATTGGCAACTCTAGTTTTAAGGAGACGATGAAAGCACTCAACTCTAGTTTTAACCAATTAACTTTGGGAAATTGAGAAATTCTACTTTTATAGACATGAACAAATACTCACAAATTTTCATGTTTAAAGAAGGGGCAATGATTTGGAAGACTTCATGTAGTGTGTTGCTTCCCACTTTTTTAGATCTCCTGATTGATCACTGTATGTATGTTCTTGCATTTTTGTAAGGAAGGTAAAGGGAATATGATGTTTCATTTGCTAACTCGTTTGAATATGGTACTCAGTATTTTTCATCTGGTATCCTTTTTTCCATTCACCATTAGGCATCTGTTATTTGTCATCTAGGGAAGTATGTAGATTAGTAGATGTGATTTCCATGTATTCTGATACTTTTTGAAATACCTTTATGCTCATCAAATTTGATGTAGGTTGGCATGGCTAACGTTGTCTATTTTGGTTGCACTTTTGTGCAAGTGTTTTAATGAATTAAGCAAATTGCTTCATAATGTTAGTTGCCATTGCGTCAAATTTAGCTCTCTGGGTCAGGCAGGTTAGGAAGTGTAGGATCTTTGCCTTGCAAGTGCAAATAGATTTTTTATCATTCAGATCCTTGATATTACATGCTGTTCTCTGTGCAAGTTCACAAAACTCATGAAGCACTATAAATTTATTGAACCCTCCAATCGATTTACTCCTTTGTAACCCTTAGCTCAAACAATGTTAAAGCAGTCTTGGTCATTTTTAAAAACATTGACTGAAGCAAGGAGTAATGTTCATAAATTCTTTTGTGCATCCTTAAATAGTTAAATTTTATATGATTGTATTATGGCAAGGTTCTGTCAATCATGCTTGCAATGGACCTACTTTAGTAGGTATTTGCTGTTAGAGTTTTAACTTTTTAGTTTAGATGATTTGACAGCGGTTTTGACTAGCATTTTTGAAATTGGGTTTGGTAAAAGTTAGCTGATTGTTGAAAGTTTGCATAGGTGAAATGTGTATTTTACCTTTAATCAAACCAAAACTTTCTTCAAAAAGCTCCAATTTCCAGCTTTTTCGAAAATAGAGTTTTGGGGCTAAAACTCTAACTCAATAGCTCTTTTACCAAACATTTCATTTAGAGTTTTGACCAGACAAAACTCGAAAAGGGGTCCAAAACTCTCTTTTGGCTCAAACTTCTCATTACCAAAAAGGCCATAGAACCTTTCCCTAAACGAGGGAAACATTCGATATCACATCAATTTTTTTTTTTTTATAATATTTTCAGCCGAGTTGGAAAAGTAGATTTTTGCTTTATTAAGGAAAAGTGAATAAATCGGGAAGGATGAGAGGACAGAGGTTAAAGCCTAATACTAAGGGGGTGTTTGGTATGAGATTAGTAAATGTAATGAATTGGAAACAAATAAGGGGGGCAAAGGGTACAGTGTTACCCTTACTAGTTGTTTGATATCAGTAAGAAAATGTATATGGTTACCATTCGGAAACGGTAATTGTTTCCACTAGATTTAGGAAGGTAACAAGTTAAGGGAATTTGTTTTCCTTACAAATTTGTTTCCGTTTCCCACAACCCATAGCAAACACATGGTAACGGTACTGTTTTGTGATTACGGTTCCTATGCTAATATTTTGGTATACGAAACAACCCCTAAGTGTAGAACTTTAGACCAACTAGAAGGAAACTCTAAGTAACATACCATTTCCTGTTGTCCATTGGTGATGACTTGACAGTTTGGTGCAGGATTGTGGTTTTTGTGTGTTTTGTGAGAATTCTGTCATCTACTTCGGTGGATGACGGTTGTACATTTGGTATAATGTCAAATATCAAGGTTCTTTCAATTGTAAGATTGTAGTGAGATCCTCTCTGTATGAGTGTTGTTTCCTTGTCTCTCTATGAGGCCTAGATATAAATAGTACCCTAGTTAGTCTTTTCATGGTAGAATAGTAGACCTATTATTAGTGCCTGCTATACATGTCTTTGATTCAAAATAACAAATTAACAATGTAGCTTTTGATGGATAATCTATATTCTAGTTGAATATCATGTTAGTTTGTCCCTCTCTAATTCTTAAAGAGGTAGGACTAAATGGGAAGATCTATGGGGATAAACTAGAAGAGATTTCTTGTGTCCTTTAGGAGAGTGATGATTGCCATGATTCATGGTATTAGTAATTACAGATTTTGAACTGACAGTCTAGGTGCTTCAGCATTTAAGATTTTGTCTGTTGCCATCTGCTTGGATAGAGAGAAATAAGCTTAGTTTGTATGCATTAGACCATCTGATAGAAGGTTATAAAACTGATTTTCTAGCAAATGTTATGCCTTTCAACATCGTTGCATTGCAGATCATATGGGAAAAATAGTCTCTGTACAGACCCGAATTATACCCAATAGGCCAAAATTATATGAGCCTAATTGAAATTAATGTGGCTGGATTGAATTATATATATATAACAACTGGTGATTTATCATTATAATATAACAACTGGTTTGACCTAAATTAAACTTGATTTGATAGATCCATTTGCCACCTCAATAATATAGTGCTCAGCTGAGCTAAATTAAACTCAGCTATGCCAAATATATTATGGCTCTGGTTCCAGCCTCCAAATTGATGTGATTACAGCTAGACCTAGAAAAGTTGATCCGAGATCCGATCCGGAATACCAGATCCTTGACTTGATTTTTGGCTGAAGGGACAATTCAAATCATCATCCTGTTACAATTTGATTCAATATTCATTTGGTCCGAGATTCATCCGAATCCGAAGAGGCCCGATCTGAACTCGTCCAATATAAAACAACGCGATCTGAACTCATCTGATCCAAAATAAATTAATTGTAAGAGTAATTTGCTTAAAGATAAATTCGGGCCGTTATTAATTTCCAATGAAGATATTTACCTAGGAATGATAAATTAATTGACAACTCAAAAGAGCAACAATTATATTAATACACACATCATTTTCAAATATAATTTTTAAAGCAAAAGAAAAACTATAACAAGAAAAATCATTACCATTTTTCTCGAGCTGATCTAAAATCACCCAATCCGAAAAGATTTGAAATGAAGCGACCATGCTTGGCACAATCAGATATGAAATGTTCTCAATCTGATTTGATTTAAAATCTCAATTTGAAATCCGATCTGGTTTAAATAGTAAAATAATCCAACGAATTTGAGATAATGGTCCTATCCAATTCGAAAGTGTGCTGTAATGAAATTGGTCCAAAATTATCCGATCCTATGCGAATTTGATCTAAACAGTCCGATTGCCATGTCTAGTTACAGGGGAACTAAAGATACCAACAGTGGGGAAATCTAAAAGTAGTGCTGTTGTTATATCACAGATGGTGATATCATTACTTTGCCTGTTAGACACCACAGGCTTTCAGTTGTATACAACGGTCAATAGAACAACTATATAGTCTTGCTTATGAACTTGTGAAAGTATGTAACAATAATCCTAGTGCACAAAATGTGAACCATGAATGAAACCCAGATAAAGAAAATGGTTCTTGAAACAATGAAACCCTTAGAATTTGCAGTACTCAGTGCAGCTTCATAGCATGCCATAGCTTTTTTCTTGCCACAGTGGGTGCTCGGTGTGCTCCACAGCTTCACAGGCCAGTGGTTTCAAAGCAATGATATAATTGTACTTGTACTAAGTGAATTCAACTGGGCTCAGCAGGAACTGAACTCAACTAGGTTCAGAAGAACATGGCCACAATACTTGCTGAAAGTAAATAAATAAATTCTAAATCATTAAAAAAAAAAAAACCCTAAACCTTGTCCACTGTGCTTTTAGATTTCTACTGCTTTGAAGAAAGCAGCATTAACTGTAAGCAACTCTATACATTTCTCACTAACCCAGCTGCAGGTATCCATGAATAGGAAAATAAAAACTTTAATCACGAACACGGTGGGAGTTACGCCGTCGCCAACTTCTAAGCCGCTTAGAGCATCACCTACAATAATAATAATAATAATAATAAAAGACTTGTCTCTCTCTCTTTATCCTTTTCTTACTCTTCCACCTTATTTTTCCACTACTTATGATTTTTTCTATCGTGAACACCACAACAATACCCAAAACAAACTTGCCATCCTCCTCTCTCTTCTTCATCTAGTATACCCAAAACAATGGATGGTTTTTTCTATCATAAACACAACAACAATGTAAAAAAAAAAAAAATTGGCATGCTAAGAATTTTCATAATTTCCATCAAAGTTTGTCAACTTTTTATGATGGAACAAAACTTGATGATTTCCATCACCTTGTTACAGCACATTGTAGAAAAAAAACTTAGCATGCCAAGTTTTTTTTTTTTAATAGAATATTTTTCGCAACTTAAAAAAAAAATTTAAAAAAAATGATGTAATTTTTTTTTATTGATTTGAAAATATTATTGATCAAACTATCTAATGGCTCTAAGGTTAAGAGTGGCTGAGTAGTGTCTACCTCCACCCCGTATCCTTCGAATATGAGGGTCAAACCTTGTTATTTGATTCCTCTTCCCCGTATGTATGCTTAAAAAATAGATTTCTTGCCCAATTTAAAAAAAAATAAAAAATTGTTCAGCTGCTCAATCATTTAAACCATTTCATTGCCAAAAGAAGAATCATACGAAGTATATGTACCATTTAAAACAAAGGCAATAGCATACACCTGAAGTTTGGTTTCAAATTAATTGCTGTCACTCACCACTATATGCTGAATATTGGTTCCTATCTATTTTCTCTTACACTAAACGATAGTATCGTATTTTCCATGACATCATGCCTATTTACCGAGCCACTTGGACACTTTGGTTGTGCTTCATTGCAATACTAAATGCATCCCAACAAAATTAGTATTAGGTGCATTGCAACCTTGTTATTTTGGACTTAATTCTAGATAAATATTGCTCAGTTTAGCCCAGGTTAAGTCTATACTTTAGTTTAAAAAACATGACCATCAAATTTTCAAGCCTAGTGTCAAGTGATGTTTCTTATGACGTAAATGGTGTGAGATCAAACCTCACTCGGGTGTACTTAGGGGAAGCAATCTCCTATCCCCCCCCCCACACACGCGCGCACACACACACACCAAAAAAAAAAAAGTACATTCATCACAGTATGAAGGTAAACTAACAAGTGTTCGAGTAGGCTTACAAGCTTTGAAATTGAACTTCTTAAAAATCAGGCAGAAATTTGGTTTTCAATGGCATTAGCTCCCAGAATCTAAATTTTTTACAGGTAGATATCATATGTACATGATATTGTAGGAAAAATATTGTTATTATGAACAAAATCTATAGTAATATAGGAGAAAGAGTGCATATGATGAGTCAACCTATAAGCGTTTTGCACAAAATATTATAGAATGTCATATGGAAAAAGTGTACACAGCATTGTGGAACAGATGGAGTAAGTATTTATTATATAACAAAGCACTAAGAAAAAATTAGTTTGCTGTCACTGATAATCAGTACATGCATGGGTAGGGGAACGAATGTGGTTCTACATTAATTCACATATTTTTGTATTATAAGGAACAAGTGTTAAAAAGAGTTGAACGCAGTTATTGAATAATAGTTCTGTTTAAAGATGAGGTTCATCATATAAATCAAAATTTTAGGTTTATTTGATTAACATGTTATCTTTAGATTCTACTGTCATTTGATGCCTGCTTGTAATTACTCCATCAGACTTCTTTAATGGAACTCTTGTGAGAAGAAAGCCTCCCAAAATGAGTTGTCATTAGATTAGGGAAGCAGGAAAGTAGTAATAATAATAAGTGAAAGTAGATACAAACTAGCAAGGCTATTTCTGACTTTCTGTTGTAGGGCTGCCTTTAACTTGTAAGTTGTAAAATACAAGATGAAAAACACCAATCCGTGAATGGGACACCTATTTAAAACAGAATATTCATATTATGAATTTAAAAGATTTAGAATGTACATGCTTCATATTTCGATCACTTAATATTATAAAATAAGTGTTTGAAAGTAAAAAAAATTATGTTCTATATCCATAACCTAAACATATGGCATAAAAGTTTTATTTCAACAACGGGTGCATGATGATCACTATACAACAAGGTGTAGGAAGAATTTTTCAGAAAAAACACACTGCATAGAGGATTTTGATGTGCAATTTTGATTTTATTTCACAAAATGACACTGTTGGCATAAAATGACACTGCATACAAGATAAGTTTGTTAAGATGCCACTTTCCTGCATCTGGGTTGCATTAATCATCTCAGGAACATAAACTTTAGATGATTCTTAATTGGCATATGTGTGAGCTGTCATTAGAGTAGAGAGCAATTTTACCTGAAATCTTGGTAGTCTCCTATACACAAAATGGGTATAAGAACACAATGCCCTACTTGGTTTTGTTCAAATCATCCAATAGAGTTACCATTGAATTTGTTCTAATTTGCATTGTAATATTATTGCTTTTGAATCATAGTTTGCAGGGGTATTAGTGAATGAGGTAATGCATAGAAACAGTAATCTTAAAAAAGAATTCATAGAAGCCCATTACAGTTTCTGTTCTTTCCTGATCAAATCGGTTTTGCTCATTTGAACATTGGATTAAATCAAGTTGTATGTTTCTCATATTGTTTTACCTAAAAGGAAATGTTAACGTTTTAAGTTAGGTTTATAATATTTTTTTTTGGTATGATTATGTATGGGATAGTAGACTTTAAACCGGGCCCTATTGTAGGAATCCTCACAAATGCGTGCGGTGAGAATCGAACTCAGGACCTCGTGCCTAGAATTCTAAAGCCTTAGTTACTAGGCTAAGACCTTATCCTCATTTTTTTATAATAACATAGTAGTGAGGTAATACGTAGTTGTCACAAAGTCAGGGATTGGGACTTTAACGAATACGGTTACATCGACTGTAAACGGAAAAAATTAAAAAAAGATGAAAATGGGTACAACCTGATCATTAACAACATATTGGTATCGTATTGGGTATGGGGATGGTGGTCAAATGAAGTACCCGTCCTAGATAGGGTAATACACATTTTTGTTTGACCTGCAGTATTAACAAGTCTTGCTACAATTGCTCTGAGTTTGTGACTTTTGGAAACAAGTGATTAAATCAATTAAAAAAACCAGGTAATGACTTCGGATAATCAATTTGGCTTTATGCTATTGAGGTCAACAATGCAGACAATCAACCTCACAAGGCAACTCATGGAAAATTATAGGAATTAAAAGAGGGATTTACATATGGTTTTCATTGATCTAGAAAAAGCTTATGATAAAGTATGAAGAAAAGTACTTTGTTGGACTTTAACAAGGATAGGTATTTCAAAAAAATACATTAAGGACATGTATAAGGATGGTAGCACAAGTATTCTATCCTAAGGTACTTGGACTCTTCGTTTTACTTCAAATACCTATGTCGGATCATTGACACTTTAACATGGATACGATACTTAGACACTTCATTTTGGGCTAAAATGACTGAAAATTTTCACAAAATAGTGAGCCAGACAATTGGACACGTATTCGAGTCTAAGTAACATAGATGCTATCCTCATCCCTTTTCTTTTCGCAATAGTTATGGATGGATTGACAATTCAAATTCTTGGTGACATAATATGGTGCATGATGTTTGTAGATGATACTGTGCTGATTGATGAAGCAAAAGCAGGCGGAGATATTCTCCCATAGCACACCTAGAGTATGGGGCCAGAGAAATTGTAGAGGAGATTCGTAGCGGCAGTGGCATGGAAAATAAGTTAATCAGTTGGAATTATGGAGACAAAATTTAGGATCTCGATGTTTTATAATTAGTAGGAGTAGAACACAATATTTAGAGTGCAAATTTATTGGGACAATAAGAGATGCGACATGTGGGATTACTTTGGATGCATGGGAGAAACATTTAGGGGGATATTTAGGATCTATTCTCCCAAAGGGTGGTGAATGGATGTAAATGTTTCCCATAGGATCAAATCGGGTGTAATGAAGTGGAAGGGAGCTTTTAGGTTTCTATGCGACTGTGGTATACCACATAGACTTAAGAGAAATTTATGCTGGACTGTTGTTTCCCTAAGAAATTTATTGAAAATTAGCGGCAATAGGGAAGATTAGAGGATGATCTATGTGGATAACTTTCGTGATACATATATATGATGCATGTCTAGTTGATCCCAAACTTTTTGGGAACAAGGCTTTGATATTCATGTTGTTGTGTTGTGTTTTAATCTAAAAGAGGCTGTAGGAATAGTTTTCTCTTGAAGTAAATAAATCATTTGTGGAAAGTTCTTAGCTTTAATCTTGAAATCTGACTATAAATAAAGTAGATAAGACTTGGACCAACGATTTTTAATCCAGGTTATTTCCTTGTAATGATCACTAATTTAGGCGAGGTTTTTCTTTTGTAATGGAATTGATGGCACAGAAGACAAGAAGCAACCTCTGATTTTGCTGTACTAATTCCTGTTATAATTGCTCTGTGATCTATAAAGTTAATAGTAGATTAAAATCATGGCCACAAAGTTGACTAACATTTTGCATTCTGGTTGCCTAGTGCAATCTTCCTCTTCTATGCTGCACCAACTGGTAAAGAAACTCCCAATTTTTTTGAACTGTTTATATGATATAATTTGGTAATATACATCTGCCTCAAAAATGCCTGCACTTACAGTCTTTCCTATTGTTGTTTGCTTTTTGTGTACATGTCATGTGTGATAGAGAGGATTTTAGAGAGATTTGTAAGCCGTGTTGAAAATTTCTGTTATTCCTCAGTTCATCTTCAGGGCATTGCTCTTTGTAAAAATGGGATCTTGTGCACTCTTTTAAACCTAACACTCAAAGCTAGTATGTAAACGATACTTGTATTGTTTCTATCTCTTAAACCATAAATATCTTGCATTTTTCAATAAATTTTCTTTCCTGAAAAGCTCAAGAGATTTTAAATTTTGAATTTAGGTAATGTCGCTTTGCTGGAAGGAAGGTTCATCCGATGCTGGGCGTACAGGCATGAAGGAGGTAACAAGTTGCTTGCTAATTAGATCTCAAAAGTGAATTTTGGTCAGATGATTTCAATTCCTTTGGTCGTAACAGGTTGCAAAAAAATACAAAGATGGAAAGAAGGTTGGATTTGCAAAGTTGTCAAGTGATGTTGATCTATACATTTGTCCTCACAGCGATGCAGTGATCACTATTCTTGCAAAACATGGTTTTTTCAAGGGCATGACTGTTATGAAAGACATATGCGATCCGCTTATTGGATGTGTTGTGTGGAAGAAAAACTCGTCTTCTACTCCTGTAACAAAAACAGCTAAGACTCCGGCTGTAGTTGTAGAAAATAGCATAAGAGATAAAAGCCCAGAGTTTTCTGATTCCTCTCTGG
Organism: Salicornia ramosissima; assembly: GCA_951394345.1. Taxonomy (NCBI): domain Eukaryota; kingdom Viridiplantae; phylum Streptophyta; class Magnoliopsida; order Caryophyllales; family Amaranthaceae; genus Salicornia; species Salicornia ramosissima. Next base: position 13,344,301 of record OX596233.1, on the reverse strand, counting down.
TCAATCAAGATAAACAGTTGATTGTTGGTCCAGATAATAATGCTACCCCAGCTTGTGGTACCTCAAGCCATCCATCAAACCCTAATTTGCCGCCTATGTCTTCTATCCCCTCAAAACAATCTGAAAATCTTTCTGATAATGGCGATGATGATCTGCCTGAATATGATTTTAATCAGGCTTCAGTGAGCAGGATTTCAGCTGAAAAGAATTCAGAAAGTTTATCTGGTTCTGTTCCTGTGTCAAATTCCCAACTTTTGGAAATGGTTCCTGAAAATGTAAAGCATTATGCTGAAGCAAGTAAACCACCAAGCTTGCCGGTACAGCAATGGCAGCTAACAGAGCATTTACAAGGATCAGAGCAACAAAATTTGAGTCTGCAATCTGAAGTGAAGATCCAGAGTTTGCCCATACAGGAGCAGAAACCCATAGAGAAGCCTAGAAACTTTTTCGACGATGATGATATGCCTGAATGGTGCCCACCAGATTACTTGAAGAAGACAAAGAAAGAGGACACTGGAAGGCCACAATTGTCATTATCTTTGAGTAACTCTAATGTTCCCGGTTCAGGATCTGCAGATTTGGGTTCAGGGTATCTGCCCCCTCCTCCACCTCTGCCACCACCTCCACCTCCTCTGCCTCTACCACCTCCTCCTCCATTAACCCAGATTCAGTTACAAGAATTAAATTACTCTTCTGCTCCTCGAATTCCCCCACCTCCTGTAAGCAGCAACCCAGCTCCCAACAGTTCAATGCATCATAGTCCAGCTGCTCCAACTCAGCTGCATTTGAAAGAGAGAAATTACTCTTCAGCCCCTCGTATTCCTCCGCCTCCGGTTGGTAATGTAGCTCCCAATAACTTCATGCTTCATAATCCAGCTGCTGAATCATCTCAGATGCAGTTGAAAGAGAGAGATTACTCTTCTGCCCCTCGTGTTCCTCCTCCTCCACCTCCTACAGTTGGTAATCCGAGGGCCAATAAGTTCATGCATAATAATAGTCCAGCTGCTATGTCATCCCAGATGCAGTTTAAAGACAGAGATTACTCTTGTGGTCATCATGTTCCTCCACCTCCAGTTAGTAACCCAGCTTCTAAAAATAACTTCATTCAACAAAGTCCAACTGTTCGATCAATCCAGATGCCTTTCGGAGATAAAAATTATCCTCGTGTTCCTCGTCCACTCACACCATTAGCTAACAAACTAGTGAGCAATGGTCCCCATCAAAGTTCGGCCTCTCCTCGAGGCTTTGCTCCAAACCCTTCTTCTAGGCCTATTATTTATCAGCCTGGTATGAAGAATTCGGCCTCTCCTCGAGGCTTTGCTCCAAACCCTGCTTTTAGGCCTATTTCTGATAAACCTAGTATGAAGGATTCCACCTGTCCTTCAACTCGGAGTACAAGGCCTTGACTTTCAGGCTTTATAGCTTACTAGGGTGTTTGGAGAGGGTCAATAACAAGGTTGAGTTTCTGAACAGTAAAGATGTGAGCAGTGACATGAAAGTAATTTAGTTTTAAGTTGTATAAATTTAGTAGATATTGTTCTTTTCTATGATTTCCCTTGAACTAAAAGTGTAGTCTAAATGAGTAAATGCTAAATATGTTGAATCAATTCATGCACTATTCTATCTAAACTGCTATTTTGTTGTACCAAAGATCTTCAAAAGAAATTTATAATGTATGCATAATCTAAGAAAAATTCATACGAATAGTCTCAACTGTTGGAGGTCTTCCAATATTATTAATCCCAGCTGTCAGTTATTAAACTATAACCAAAACGTTTGGGATTGTTTTATGATATTAGTCCATAAAACAACCCCCTCCCCCCCCCCCAAAGTTTAGTTTATAGTATAACATCCGATAGTTAGAATTAATATTGAAAGATCTCCAATAGTTGAAATTATTCATATGAAATTTTCCTATAATCTATACAAATTTACTAATTAATTTGTTAAAACCGCGGAGTGCTAACTTAGTTAACATCTATAAGGAAAATTTATATTTGTTGCTTGGTCCGCAACATTTATAGAATTGGAGACCTCTTCTGGTGATTAAGCTCCTGAAGCAATGGGAAATTAAGGAATCAATTCAGTAACAGAAAGCCTAAAAAATGAAGCTTTATAGACAGATACATTGGAAAAAGATCATCTAATTACAGCTTCATAATTCATATACGTAAATTAGCAAATGAATTCTCCTCAACAATGAAAAGCTGAAAAAAAGATTTAAGTATAAAGCAGAGACATGGGAACATGGCATTTTCACCTTTGATTTAAAAAAGGGTCTTCCACATAGCATATATTTCAAGCCCCCAAGTTCATAGATAGAAAAAAGAAAAGGGCAAAACTTAAGACTTTACAGGAATCTGGCAATTATGAACATTGGCTAATGATAGTATCATGGATCGTAATCGTCGACCGTAAGCCAACCAGACGAGTCCTCACCCTCCGAATCTCTTTCTCGCAAACTTGATTGGCTATTTACCTTGCTTCCTCGGGCATCCACATTCTTATTCAATCGAACCCAATCATTGGACCCTTCCGGTGATGAAGCCCACTTTGCCTGTGATGACCCCGACTTTGATTGCCTATCAAAGAGATCATCATCATCAAGATCACTAAAAGAGATGTCATCTTCACTTCGGCATTGCTTTGGAGTAACATTAGGATTTGTTGAGGTAACATTAACAGGCTTTTTTTCTTGAACATATTTCCAATTTGAAGCCTTTTCATGTTCTTCAGCTACAAATCCCGGATTTGAATATCCGGGCTTAGCATTGGGTTGGTTGGGATCATCAAAAGTGAAACTGCTCTCTTCCTCTGTATCTAGAAGCTTCTTAGTTGTGTTAGATTCATTTCCTTCTATAACATTTGTTGATGCATTTGAAATTTCTGAAGTCATTCGATTCTTCATTGTTTTGTTGTGAACTTCTTCATCCGAATGGGGGTTCTCAGAATTGATCTCACTCTTCTTGGCTTGAAGCATCTTCAGTAGTGTGGCTCTTGCTTCAACAATCTGAAGGAGAAATTAGACTTGTTACATCATTCAATCAGGACTCGTCTCCACAACATTAAGCATATAAACACATTGCCAAAATATAGTAAGGTCTTTATGCAACAGTAAACTTCTGCATGTTATTTTCTCAGAAGAGTTTTAATCTCAAAAGCTCTGATCAGCATAGACAACCCTCATCTCACCACAACCAAGAACTACCAATACACCATTTCAGATGCAGATACCAATGGCCTTTGTGGTTGCTGTTAATCCATGCAAGGGGCAAGTGTAGTCATAAAAAGATTCAAGAAGATAAAAGGTAATTATAATAAGTGAAATGAAGAAAATAGAGGGTGCATTCAATTGTAGGGGAAAAATGTTGGTTTATAACAAAACATCTCTTTTCCAATTAAAATTCTCGTACACTTGCTAGCATTTTATTAATTTTAAGTTATTAACAACCACCGATTCGTCAAATGGATTAGTGGTTGAAAAAACTCTTTAAAAATCAAGGGTGTATCATCTTCGCCTTAAAAAATTAAGTTTCAGTTCAAATAAGTTTTAATCCGGTTTAATAAGTTTGATAAGGTTTAATCAGGGTTAATTAGGTCCAATAAGTTCAACAAGAATCAATCAGGTTTAATAAGTTCGAATAAGTTTAGTTAAAATAAGTTTAGGTCTAACAAGTTAAAAAGAACACACCTTTAGAGGTCTTGGATTAAAGACATGGTGACTCATTTCCTTTTCAGATAGCAAGGATTATTGCAATACTATACCCAAATCTTTTGCAACTCTATGTATCTTGTATAAAAGCCATTGGTACTCATTAGTTATTTACAAAGGTTGTACTGAGGTGTACACCAGTAAGGAAAAGTTTTTAAAGAAGATGCATTTTTTACAGGTTGCAATGCGGACATTGTAAATTTGTAATTAATTAAACTAGAAAAATCTATACTACAATAGATAACCAGGAGTAAAACCTGGTTGAAAATTTTCCCTCCAAATAGCAGTTTTTTCCGTATTGTAAATCAATTTCCACAAATTGCACAAAAAAAAACTCCAAAATCAACATTGCTTAACTTTCAATTTATGACATGCTTTTAGTTCGTTTTATGGAAAATTTTGTAACATAAATTCTCTTTTCTAATGCAATTTTTATCTAACTTTTCTTAGAAAAACTAGTGACACAATGATATTGAAAAAAAAAATGATATATCTTCGTTGCATTCATTTTTTTTATGGCCGCTCTATTCATGTGTGATCATGCATGATCTAGAGGAGCTGGTGTTTGAAATACTTCTAATGCAATTTTTATCTAACTTTTCTTAGAAAAACTAGTGACACAATGATATTGAAAAAAAAAATGATATATCTTTGTTGCATTCATTTTTTTATGGCCGCTCTATTCATGTGTGATCATGCATGATCTAGAGGAGCTGGTGTTTGAAATACTTCTAGGGACAAGTAGGTACTTTGTTACCTAAAACAAGAAAGCTAGAAAATAAAATGCAGAGAAAAACAAGAATGAGATTTGATAGCTCATAACCAGAATGAATTTCGGCAACACAAACTAAACAGTAAATACTCCTACACAGTGACATGCAACAAAAATCATTTAGTTTACTTGGGAAAAATAGAAAGTACGAATCTCACCTCAGGAGTTGATAGAAGCTCCAAGTCCTCTCCATTTAACCTTGGAAGCAACAAAATGAAATATATCATCCAAAACCAATTCTCACTCTTGATGCTGCTGATATTGCTTCTGAGATCAGCAAGACTTGGAACCAATTGCTCAATAACCGAGGCATGCTCATACTGAGTTTCAGACATCTCAAACTCTATGAATACCACAAAACAGATTTAAGGGCTTTAGTTAATGGCAATTTGGCAGCAGTATGAAAAAACTAGCCAGGCCATTAACTCATGAAGCAGTTTTAATACATACCGTCTGTATTTGTCAAATGATCAACAGAGTAAACAAAGGGGAAAATAAATATTTGACAAAACAATTGATTATAGGACTTATATCAATTAATCCTATAGCTGACAGAAAGGGCATACTGAGTAGACTAGCAAAGATAACTAGGTTTTTATATATCACAAGAAGAAATATAATATATTTCAGCACAGGTCTTATGATCCCAGTCATCATCAATACAGTGATACACCTTCCACCATAAGATAAAATTAACCTTTGTAAAAATCCAAGGAAGGATGATATAAGGATGGCTAAACATCAACAAAAGGAGGTTTTTTTATTGGTTGGTTACAGTCTAGGGATGACCCTAAATAGAAAGATTACTATATATAAGAAGAAACAGGTGTAAAACTGTAAACTCCTCACACATTAAATCCATGTCCAAGAATAAGGACTGAAACTTCAGCTCATTGCTTAAATTATCAACACCAGTTTTCATCTTATTTTCTTTCCTTCTTTAATATTGGAAACATCTGGGCTACTCACCAAAAGTCTAGATTTGTTATAGTCACTGTTAAAAAATATTAATCATTAACTACGGAACAACCCAAAGTACAACAAAATTTCAAAGCAACTGAATTTCCAAACTTCTCAAAGCAACTATGAGTAACAATTTAAAACCCTGAAATAAAAATCCACCCTGCAATAATTTTCTGGCTCAGTTACCCAATATCATTAAGCTTCAATAATCCAAACTCCCAAACTTGCAACTTGCTTACACTAGTAATACTTCAACCTTTACTACCACGTTTTCCAAAATTCTATGCAGCAAGTTTCTCAAAACATGTCTACCAACTCATCCTAACTAGTTAGAAGGATGAGTAATTTTTACCTCCAACGACCTTGGAGAAACTCAAGCTGGATGATTGTTATAGCTGCTATTATTAGCGCTTGATCCATGGGCTTGTTGTCATGCGTGTTATGAATATGATTCATAGCGATGAAACAGAATTTAGTAAACTTATAATATTATATTGTAAATTGTAGGCCATACTTCTCAACCATCACATCTCAATAGGTCCACAACCAACAAATGCAGGAAAATACAACCAGGCACCTTAAAGAAGTATAAACTATCTATGTCCACCACTCTAAAAAACAACAAACATCATCCTTCTAGCCATCAATTGTTTTCCAAAAAAAGACCCATATTCAATAGTCAACACACACAGTTCATAAACAACTGAGCCTCTCCACCAATTACTTGTGACATTATTTCCAGCTTCATCAACCTTTACATTTATACATCGCAATTTCAATTCTATGTTGCTGAGATATTCAATAATCGCCCCAAGGGGGCATTTGGTATAGAGACCGTCAATGGAATGGAAATGATTTAAATAAGGAGAAAGGGCAATGATAAATGTTACCTTTATTATATGTTTGGTATCCTAATGAATTGAAAACAATTTGAGGAGTTTGTGATTCAGAAAGGAAACATATTTTGTTTCCACTAGTTTGACAAAAGGTAACAGTTTAGGGGACTTTGTTACCCATTGGAAATGGTATTTGTTACTTATGGCTCATACCAAACAACTACAAAAAGAAACACTCATTTGTTTCCATTTCCTACCCCAAAATTTTCTGTACCATGACGCCCTCTAAGATGCACCATCAACATGAACAACATCAACTAACCATTAATCTTCTTGAGATACAATAGGACCACACTGAACTCATTCATATACACAAAAATAAAACCCAAATTCATTAATGTAAGTCACAAATCCACAACAGTCTATTTTACAAACAAAAAAAGAAGTATATCATACAACAATCATAATTTCATATCACAATCAACAATCAAAATGAGAAAAATTCATTGCTTGTACGATACACTACAATCACCTAAAACTGCAAGGTCTGCAACAATACCAACAACCCTTTGTTAGTCCACTCAAGCAAAACCTAAATAACCACACAAGACTCCAACTCTCCTAGAAAATGCGAAATATTCCTATCTTCATATAAAGATCACATTTTTAGAAAAATAAAAATAGCAACAATAATAGTAACAACAGAGTATATATGGATACATCAACCAACATCTCAAATCTTATGCAAAAAATTACCCAGAATTCAAGAAAACAAAGGCATTATTAACATAGTACAGTAATATATTACCATGATCAAGTGATAAAGGAAATTCAGTCCAAAGTTCACTGCGGTTAGAAATCTGCTCAGCAAACTGAACAACTTCATCATTAATCCCAACAACACCATCTTCTTCTTCATCATTATCTCCATCGTTGTCGTCGTCATCATCATCATCATTATTAATCCTATTGTTATTACTCACAGGATCAACATGATCTTCGTCATTTAATTGAAGAAAATTGGCAGCAAGTTTAGAAATTTCAGAGACAGCCCTGTTACTGGAAAAGACAGAAAGGGATGATTTGAAGGTGCCCTTAATTTCTTCGAGGTCACTTCTAATACCCTCCAAAGTTGTAGAAGAAGAGGACCCATTAACACCGGAATTAGAGGTTTCCGGAGAAATAAAGGCGCGAAATTGGCGGCCAATTGTTTCGCCGATCGCCGAAGGAACGGCGTTGTTTGGGTGTTCATCTTCTTCATCATTATCATCGTCCGAAAGTGGGAGGGATTTGAAGGGGTTTGGAAGTGGAACTGAGAACCAAGACATTAATAAACTCTGATTATATGATCAAAATAATTATAATTATAGTAAAAAAAAACAGTGAATAATTGAAGAAAAAGAGTGGGGAAATTGGGGAATGTGGGGGAGAAAAGAGAGTGAAGAAGATGAGTGATTTATTAAAGGAGCAAAAAATTGAAGAAATTAGTTGAAGCTTCTTTTTGGGTTGTTCACTACTTGTGGGGTTTGGAAATTGGAAACCACCTTTTGGATAGCAGAGCTTTTGCTACAAACAAGCCATTTGCCATGTGAGTTGTATTTAAACAATCTACCCTGCTTCGTTATTTGCCAATACTAAGCTAATCAAAATGAGGGATGCCTAATTCATATTAGAGATCTGTTAATATATCTCCTCAATCAACACATTATTATAATTATTATTATTCAATATTATTAATATTAACATTATAATTGGTAAATACATCTCTCATATGTATAAGGAATTATTAGTCTTTGGCCTTAGCCATGTTCAGCATATATATTCTAAGTAAATATTTATTTTACTTTTAAAATATGCTTAAATGATTTATTTAATTTTTAAAGTTATATTAGTGTCGCAAAATTTTGTAAAGATTAGTTAAAAACTTGTTATCAGGTTGAAAATAGTTTTGGGATGAGCTTTTAAGATAGAGAACATATTGTGTCAGGCATGTGTGTATATTAACAGTTATGGGCAGTGTGTTTTTTGTATTTATTTGAATATTCTGTTGTTAAAGTTGATATCCCAAGTCAAATGTTTACTCATGTGATGTATTATATTCTACATATAAATATGGAATGAAAACCATGTAGGGATTTGAGCCCAAATATTTGCCGCCACAAAATGAGTGAAAAACAATTCTCTGTTCCATATTCATCATGGTATTAGAGCCAACTAAGTATTTTGGAATTTTCAATTAATTTGAACCTAAAAAATCGAAGCTTTATTTTTTTTCTCCTTTTAGCACAAAAGAAAACATGCGCTTTCTCTTTAATCCTAAGCATAATCATGGCTGAGAAGCAGGTCATTCCTTATTCGAACTCTTGGGAGTCCTGATAGCTCAAATACCCCTCTTGGAAGCATCACTTGTAATGGTGAAAACTATTTGAACAGGCACAAAAACATTAGAATGGCCTTGGGAGCTAAAAACAATCTTGGTTTAATAGATGGGAAGCTCAAGAAACCTGAAGCTAGTTCTGAATATGCTAGCAAATGGATAAGAAATGATTGCATGATCAGATGTTGGCTATTTGCATCTATTATTCTTGAGATTGCAGAAAAAATGAAGTTGAATGAGTCAACCAATGATTTTTGGGATGACCTTATAGAAAGGTATGGTCAAACCACGATTATTTATGATTTAGAAAGAGATGGCTAGTTTAATGCAAAGTAATATGAGTGTTAGTAAGTCCAAGTATCATGGAAGTATGAAAAGGTATTGGAATGAATTGAATAGCCTTGATGCTTTCCCAGAGTGTGAGTGTGGAACCATGGCTAAATGCACCTGCTGGCTTCTCGAAAAAAAATAGCTGAAAGGGAGTATGCCCTAAGTTTCAATTCAGAGCATAAAGATAAGAAAGAAACAAGAGAAATAGGGAAAAACAAAAACCATAAGAGAGAGAAAGAGCAACACCAGTGAGCAAAAGCATTGTCATCCTTAGCACAAAGAAGAAAGGCATAAGAAAACTGCTTCTCCCCACTAATTGTCAAATAAATCAGAACTATGAATCATGGCATTTATAGTCTCTTTTAAAGATTTATTTTTCTTTTCAGCAATACCGTTTTGTTGGGGTGTATAAGGTGCACTTCTCTCATGGATAATTCCATTATTCTCACAAAATTCTTTTAAAGAAAATTTACAATATTCACCACCTTTATCAGTTCTAACTCCTTTGATTTTTAGGTCTAGTTGATTTTTAGCTTCAACTTTATACTTTAAAAATGCACTTTCAACCCCTTCTTCGGTTTTCAAAAGATATACTTTTGTAAACCTTGAAAATTCATCAACAAAAGTTATTTAATAGTTTTTTCTGTAATTTTTAAAGTCTACTAGGTTCGAATGAATCAACTCAAGTAACTTAGTACTCCTATAGGTCAATTGCTTAAACAGTTTCTTTGCATGTTTGGCTTAAACGCATGTGGAACACTTTGAAGCATTTTCAACATCCGGAAAAGAAATCAAATTCATATCTTTCAAAATTTTCAAGTAAGAAACATTCAAGTGTCCTAAACGATTATGCCAAACATCCAAAGATTCAACAACATAAGCAAAAGAAGTACTTTCATTATTGTTTGCAACATTCAATACAAAAAGTTCATTGATAAGGTAACTTTTCCTAACAAAGTCACCATTCTTAGAAATTACAATCTTGTCGACCTCAAAGACAAGTTTTAGACCGGCTCTGTTGAGAAGGGATCCCGAAACTAAGTTTCTTCTAAGAGAAGGAACATACAAAACATTGTTCACATACAAAGTCTTTCCGGAAGTGATTTTAAGAAGAACTTTTCCTTTGTCGAGAACACCGGCGGTGCTATTATTCCCCATGTAACATGGTCACCATCAGTTACATCTTCAAACTCGATCATCAATGCCTTGTTGGAATAGAAGTGTCTTGATGCTCCGGTGTCTAAAATCTACTCAATTTTGTTTTTCAGGCCCCAAAGTTAGTCTCAACTACCACCGCCGCAATGATGTCATCCTCTATAACATTGACTTGAGGAGTGTTACCATTCTTCTTGGCTCCATGTCTTTGGGGGCACTTGTATGCTTTGTGCCTTGTTGAATCACACACATAGCATGCTCCCTTAGGCTTTTGAAACTTGTTATTGAGTGAATTTTGCCTTTGATTTGTTATCCTTCTTCTTAGAATTAGACTTGTTTTTAGACAAGGGCAAATTAGATTCAACCAAGTTAGCACTAGAAGAATTAAGAGAGAGATTCTCAAACTTATCCTTGAGGAGATTACCCTCCTCGGATCGCTAATCAATTCTTGAAGTGTCATATCTTTCTTCTTTTGCTTCAAGGAATTGCGGTAGTCATTCCATGATGGTGGAAAGTTCTCTAGGAGAACCTTGGCTTGAAGAGTTTCACACATTTTCATACCTTCACCAATGATCTCGGTCACTAGATTCTCATACTCATGCATGAACTTGGTCCATGATTGGCTTGACATCGTCCATCTTAAAATTGATCCATTTGCCCACAACATACTTCTTCTTGCCCACATTATCCGCTCCATATTTTTTTCCAAAGAATCCCAAATTACCTTGCTTGACTGGAAAATTGACAAAGAGGTCGAACAAGGTATTGGACATATGATAGAGAAGATGGCCTCGAACCAAATTGTTGTCCTTTTCCTTCTTCCTCAAGGATTCCGCTTCCGCTTTAGCCACCTCCTTTTGTGCTTCGGTAAGAGTAGTAGATGATGATGAGGATTCACATGCTTTTGAATGGCCTCAATAACATCTTCAAACAGAACATAATCAGCCTCAAATTGCTCAATAAAGATGAATAGCTTTTGTGACCATCTCTTATAGTTTTTACCTTTCAAAGGCTCCAACTTAACGAGGTCGGGAAGAGAATTGTTCGCAAAATTGGTAGTAGTAGTAGACACAATTTCGTTTACAAATTGTTGTTTAAAGGATGACACTTTTGGATGAAGGTTTGGAGTTATACAAACTTATGCCCAAAACCTAGAAGGAGAAGTGTTTAGGAAATTTTTTTGTGTGTATATGATAGGAGAGATATAGGAAGTATATATAGAAGATTAGGAGGAAAAAGATGAATAGAGAAAGACTCTTTGGTTTCCCTTGAAATAAGTCATGGAAATAACTTAGGGAGATTAAGCAAATATAACCCCCAAATCAAATGGGATGACAGAAAATTTAATGGGAGTAATTAGCCATCAATTGAAATTAAGCAAATTGCAAAACAACCATAGTAATATCATAATATGTCATTGGACTAAATAAATTGCAATAAGAGTGTGGTTTTGAACATGAAACTGCAACCAACTTTGCGGTTCTTACTGACATACTACAAGATGAATATATGCACAATCTTTATAATGTCATTACAGCATATTAGAACAAGTCATTGGTAAGTTGGTAGCACATGCCATTTCTTAATGGAAACTATTACCACTATTTTGTTATGAGAAGGTATTGTGTCAGACCGGTCTGACAGTAACGTTTCTGTCAGACCAGTCCACTGGACCTAGACACATATTGTTGAATCTGGACACATATATGTTTAACCTGGACACATGCTGTTAAATCTGGACATGCATTGGTAGACCTGGACACATTTGTAAACCTGGAAACAGAACTGGACACATTTGAAACCTGGACACAATTTGTAAACCTGGACAAATGTGGACAAACCTGGACAAATAGGAACAAACCTGGACAAATATGAACAAACCTGGACAAATCTAGACAAACATGGACAAATCTAAACAAACATGGACAAATCTGGATAAATCTGAACATGCAAACCTGGACAAATGTGGACAAACCTGGACAAATATGAACAAACCTGGATAAATCTAGACAAATCTGGACACACCTGAACATGCAAACCTGGACAAATGTAGACAAATCTGGACAAATATGAACAAACCTGGACAAATATATGAACAAACCTGGACAAATCTAGACAAACATGGACAAATCTAGACAAACATGGACAAATATGGACAGACCTAAACATGCAAACCTGGACTAATGTTGACAAACCTGGACAAATATGAACACACCTGGACAAACCTGGACACATGTTGTTAACCCTAGATACGTATTTGTAAACCTGGACACCTATTTGTAAACCTTGACACATATTGTTTAAACATGGACACATATTGTAAAACATGGACACATTTTGTAACTAACTTGGACAAAATACTTTTTTGCATTCTTTTGGCGATTTCCGGTGGCCAAATCCCCTTCGGGATTTGCAACTGCGTTCGTCTCGAAAAATTAATCAATTTCGACATATCATATGCCCCGATCCGACACCCGATCGCAAAGTTATAGCCTCCCGAAGTTTTTCACCATTATAATTCATTATAAGGGTCAACCGTCTGACCAGATTGTCTGGTCAGACCGTCTGACCCAATACTTATTGTTTTGTTATTCTTCCTAACCTTGTGGAAAGAAAATACTATCTTCTCTTATTTGTTTCCTTTCCATTTTCTTAACTATATCAAACAACGAATAACAATATCATTTAATATTACCCTTTCTTAGAGGTGATCATGGGCCAGGCCGAGGCAAAAAAATTAAGCCCATAAAGCGGGTCGGGTTTGGGCCGGGCTTAGTTCGGGCCCAAATTTCTTAGCCAAAGCCTGAAAATTTAGTGCGGGCTTGGCTGGCTTTTCTGGCTTTTCGAGCTTTTTCGAGCCGGGCCTAAAAAAGTAACCAAGAAGTCTTATTTTACATCTCCAAGGCCCGCGTGAAAAAATAAAAAAATCGGGTCGGGCCGGGCCTAAGTTCGGGCCTAATTTTCATGTCCAAAGCCCGCAAAAAAGCGGGCCCGCGGGCCGGACCACTTTTCATCAGCTCTACCCTTTCTCTTTTGAAATTGATTCTCATCCCATTTTCATTCATAAATTTATACCAAACACTCCCTAAAAATATTCTATAATCGGATTAGCTTTACCTGGAGGGAGTGAGGGTCGGAGACAGTGATTGCAAAGGCATAAGCGGATATGGTCATACAAAATAAAATTATCTTCCATTTGCTTTAAAATTAACAAAACCCCTAAGAGCCTCTACATGTGTCTGTTATGCAAAGAAAAAATGGACCGCTGCCAAATAAATTAACATCTCACAAGCCAGTCCCTCAACAAACTCACACATAAAAACAAACTCACACAAACTTATGCCTAAAACCTAGAAGGAGAAGTGAATATGATAGGAGGAAACTCTACCCTTAAATAAGGTGTAATGCACTAAGTAGTTAGAGTTAGTTTTTAAGGATTTTATTATTTTCAGAATTTTATTTTGTTTTACTTACTCTATTATTTGTCCTTATTACTTTTGTGTTTTGGCTTATTAGCCTTTAGGTGATTTTGTACTAGAATATTGACAAAATAGGTTAAGATAGTAGTATATATATTAGGAAGTAGAGGAGAGTGGGATTATCCAGAAAATTGTTTTGCAAGGCTTTGGCTTGAGAGTTGTGACCTAAAGTCACTCTTTTGGAGATTTGCAACCTTAAATTGCTAACTATCATTTGTTTAATTTTTGAGTTTATTAATCAAGTATTATTATTACATTTTCTTCATCATCAATACTCTCCATAATACATTTGCAGTGCATTTTTCCAGAAATTGGTGTTTGAATTTTCAGTTATTGAGTTCAAATTTCTGGGTTTTTTACATAAGGGCCTACTTAACAGTAGAAAGCATTGCACACAATCACTCCCAAGGATTATGATAAAAGAGATATTTGCACATAATTAGATTAGGACTAGGAGGCTTGAATCAGACATAAAATTGAAGTCAAAAGCAAAAGAATATTCAAGCTCAACTTTCCATTCAAACCTTAAAGCTAGTCAAGTGGTAAATTTCAAAGTTTATGTTCAACATATTCTTCAACAAATAAGCAACTTAAATAATTACATTACATGAATTATTAAAAAAGAATTTTCACCAAGAATGATCAATGAATTCAAATATCTGTCCTTCCTTCCTTCCTATACTCATCTCAAACAATAAAATAAAATATGCAGCTGCATGCTATCCCTACCTAAACATACATAGTACAAAATATGGTACACAATTGGAAACTTCTCTGGGGGCAACTTCTTGTGTCTCTATCATTTGTTCGTTTGTTTGTATGTTTGTTCCCTCCCCTATATTATATATGTTCATAGAAATTAGGAAAACCCGAAAACCTCATAAATGTCCTGTGTATGGATTATACGTTTGCATGGGCGGTGTCCCAGGACCATACGGGTTGGCAGCTGCATACGAATGACCAAATGGATTCATAGACTGCGGCTGCTGCTGTGGGCCCATCCCCATCATCATCTGATGTTGTTGGGGGCCCATCATCATCATCTGATGTTGTTGGGGGCCCATCATCATCATCATTTGCTGTTGTTGAGGGCCCATCATCATCTGCTGTTGTTGCTGCTGCTGCTGCAACATGAATGCTTGCTGTGGGTTACCCATTTGAACATAAGAAGGTGCAGCCATGGCATTTGAGGCATAAAACGGGCTTTGGACGGGCTGCTGCATCATCGGGTTGGGCTGCCATGGATTGTAGCTTGTCGGCTGGTTCGTTCTTCTCATTGCGTCATCATACAGGCTATCTAATGTTAGCTTATCCAGTCCTCCGCCCTTGTATTTCAAACAATAATAATAATAATGGGATAATTTATCAGCACTGCAAATTCTTCAAGTAAACAGCAGATGTACACTACTTAAGCCCTTGATCATATAAACAGAAAGAGTTTAAACAAGACTAATGCTGCCCTAATGAGATATCCAACTAAGTATTGAAAGAAATTTCACAATTTATTTATTGATGAAATGATGAATAATGAAGCTTAGTTTCTAAACCCAAAATATATATACTTTGTGTTCTACTTTGTATATAGCAACTTCTGATAGTTAATTTATGTCACTTGAACTTTTCATTTCAGGTCAAGCACCTGTTGGTCATTGATATTTAGACTTAGAAGTCTTGGACACTTTATTTTGGGCAATCACATTTTTGCTGAGTCGCAAGGGCGGATTTAGGCCATGGGTGGCCCACCCCATACCAATAAATTTTAAATGAATATATACTTTATAATGCAATTAAGATTATTGAAATTGTGTTGGCTTAATTGGTTTTGCATATTAGATAAACATATTACACAAATACGCCCCATGCTAAGCAAAATTCTTAAATTCGCCACTATTGAGTCGGACACAAGTACTCAAGTCCAAATAACATAGTAAGGAAAAAAAAAACACCACTAAAGTAGAGATGAGAAAAATGTGTAAATGCAAGGTTCACGTAAAAAAGAAAAGAAAGAGACATAGCAAAATGCATCCCAAGCATTGTTGCTTAAAAAACACATACCATTTCTTTCACTTTCTACCAACTTCTCACTCTTCCACCTTATTTTTGTCATGTCTCATGTCAAAAATCACATACAATCTCTTTCATATCTTTTCATCATACCTCAACGGCTCAACGCACTTGCTCTCTCCTATTTTTTGTTTATTAACTTATTATGTCCACTAAATATTTTAAATTATTTGAGTATAAAAAGTCATTTCATTTAATTTTAATTCCATAATTATATTAATAACTAAAAAAATGAAACAGGAAAATTGAATTTTTGGAAAGAAAACTTGAAGTTGAAGAAAATGGAAAATTTGAATTTGGAGGAACAGAATAAAGAATTATGAGATTCCCACAAATAACATTATAGAATTATAGGCGCTATAAATCGCAATGTTTTCAAATTTATATACATTGGTGGTTTTTATAATTATTTCCTAAGAAAAAGTCAATGAAAATAAAAATAAAGCATTGCAAAATAGATGCCATGGCCTTCTTAATGCGGAATGTTTATTTAGAATAGGAAACCAGGAGTATAACAAATAATATATGCCCAAGTCCAAAGAATGATCATGTATAGAATACTTTTAAAATTAATTCTCCATGTTCATTGTACCACATACCAACATGCATATGCTTATCCAAATAACCAAGCAATATATGGTTCATCAAAATTAGATCACAAATGAAAAAATAGAGGCTTAGAAAGTTAGAAGTCCTCTCCAGTTATTAAAGAACTTTTTTTGTTTTCTGAAGTTACAAAAGAACTTAGGGAGTGTTTGGTATTCGATTAGTAAAGGTAATGGATTGGAAACAAATAAGGGGGGAAAGGATAATACAGAGTTACCCTTACTAGTTGTTTAATATCACTAAAGAAACGTATATGGTTACCATTCGCAAACGATAATTGGTTCCATTAGATTTAAGAAGATAACAAGGTAAGGGGATTTGTTTCATTTACAAATTTGTTTCCGTTTCTTACAGCTCATAGCAAACTAATGGTAACAGTATTGTTTTGTGATTACATTTGTTATGCTAATTTTTTTTAGTATACCAAACAACCCCTTAAATGGTCCAATAAAAGGAATAATTAGGCACTAGTGGGATTTGTGTTAAAAAGGAAATAATGATTAATAAGAACCAAACAATATTGTAAGTGATCAAATACCAGTTTATTAGTGGCAGTCGCAGTTTCATTTGAGCTTGGTGTAGTAATAAGTGCCAGTTCCCATCCTGTTGTGCCATTGTCCATCTTGGAAGCTGGATAAGTTGTTGATAGATCATCTGTAACAAGAAAGCACAAGTCTTTTTAGGTGATACTTCTTCTCAAATGTTTCTCAAGGTTGGTTATAGAAACAACAGTCACTTACAAAGTTCCTCTTCCTAGTCATTGACATGAAACTTACCATTTTCATTGAGGAAAAAAAAAATTGGGAAATTCCCAGTGGTATACCCGAACTTTTTGGAAATCCCACTGGTATACCCGAGTTTTTTTTAATCCCAGAGGTGTACCTAATGTTAAACATAATTCCCAAAAGTAACCTTTTTGCTTACAAATTGTTAAAAACACTAACCATGGTTAATAAATTGAAAAAAAAACAAAAAAAAATTAAAATAAAGGAAAAACAACCACAAATTGGGGGCAATCGGATCATTTTTTGTAAAATCCGACCTCAAATCGGAACCCTTAAGGATAAAAATGACCCGTAAAACCTAGAGCGGACTATTTTTTTTCACTTAAATCAATCTACGCAAAGCGAGGCGAATCGGGAACACAAATTGGGGGGCAATCGGATCATTTTTTGCAAAATCCGACCTCAAATCGGTCCCCATAAGGTTAAAAATGACTCGTAAAACCTTCAACGAACTATTTTTTCACATAGATCAATGCGCACAAAATGAGGCGAATTGGGAACGCAAATTGGGGGCAATCGGATCATTTTTTGCAAAATCCGACCTCAAATCGGATCCCGTAAGAATAAAAATGACCCGTAAAACCAAGATCGGACTATTTTTTCACATAGATCAATATGCGCAAATCGATGCGAATCAGAAACGCGAATTGGGGGCAATCAGATCATTTTTTGCAAAAACCCATTAATTTAATATATTACTAGTTTTAAATTTTATTTTTTTTTTTAGAAAATTAAAAAAATTGTTAACCAAAGTTAAATCTAACCTTAAAATAGGTATATTCCATTACATTTAACGAAATATACCTTTTAAATGTAACGGATGGAAATTAGACATAATTTCAGGTATACCACTGGGATTAAAATAAACTCGGGTATACCAGTGAGATTTCGAAAAAGCTCGGATATACCACTGGGAATTTCCCAAAAAAATTTAGGACAGTCTTCTTTCAAGTCGGGAATGAGACTTACCAATTGGAACAATAGCAAGAGCCGAAGCATTTTTCTCCTCTAAATCAGAAGCAACAGGCTTAGGATCATCCATACTCTGCCCAAAATGAGAGGTAAAAACTGTTATACAGGGGTAGCAGACTAGCAGAAGTTTGATGGAGAAGAAACCCATATCATGATAAGAATAAATATTAAAGGTACTAATAATTGTGAATACTTACCAACAAATCAGGTACTTCAATCACGGGTTTTTCCTCCTTCACTGGTTCTGGAGGAGGGGGTGATGCTGAGGGTGGACGTTCCTCATGAACATCAGAAACATCCTTGTCCTCAATTGTTAACACTACTGTGTCTGAGGCCTTTTCATTAACTACATGCTTGATCTATTGATTTAAAATTAATTGGATCAGAAAAATTCAGGAAAATCTCCAAGTTTTGATATCCCAGTTTTTCAAGTACCATCTTTCATACCATCAAACTCTTAACATAAAAAAAAAGATAGGAGAAGTATAATGACATCAACTACTGTATTCATTATGAGTACCTGTTCTTTGCGGAAAGTTGAACCTCTAGGTGCATCTTTCACATACTCCTCCATGGCTTGTAAGAATGACGCAGGAGGCTACATAATAAACAAGAAGAAACTCATTAGGGGCAGGAATGAAGGAGAAATGAAGTTGACTAAGGAGCTTGCAAAACCTGCTCAATTTTCATAAGCTTCTCTCCACGCCCAACATCAAGTCCTTTGCATACTTCATAAAATTCTGACAGTCTCTCAGCCTACAATTATAAATCAACTATGAAGTCCCATAGAGGAAAGTAGTCAACTGTAACAGTTTAATTCCATTTATATCAAAACAATACCAAGCACACGATACAGACCTGTTGCCCTGCTCTACGATATATATCCAGGGCCTTCAATGCATCATTCCGTTGCATTTCAAAGAACTGTAACAGTTTAATTTTAGATTAGATAATCTATTTTCGCAAAAAGAATTGAATAGAGATGGATGAGATAGCAAATAATCTCACCTTGTCAACTAGATTTACCGTACCATCACTAATAGCACTGTAGATTTTAGTGCTTTCAGAAGCAACCTGTACAATATTATGTCAAAGTAAGGAAGATATGATGGTATCACAACTCAACTCAACACATTAGTGTTATCAACTCAACACATTAGTGTTATATATTGAGAAGACTGAATAAGTACTGCTGCATACCATTGAAAGTGCCGTTTGGATAACATGATTATGAACTGCTGCTCCTTCAGGCTGCACAATGATTTCAAGTGTTTACAAATAAGAATCAGGATTCAAGCTATACATCTAATGAAATGATTTTCATGCCCATACTAAGAGGACCAAGAAATTTTCATGCTTTTTTAGTGCACTCACTTGCATGTATAAGAAAGATGTCAAATAGAAAAAAAAAAAAAAAGCCAATCATACCTGGCAACCAAGAACACGGTAAAGAAGTTGCTGTAATGCTGGTAGCTGTTCGAGCAACTCCACAGTATCGAGATCTTTTGTTCTCTGCGGACAAAAAAAGATTAAAGGTCAAATGATGTTACAAAATGCTGGAATATAAAATAGTTACAAAAAAAAAATTTAAACTTCTTACAGGGCGCTCGGTCTCAACATCGTATTTCAAGACACGATAACATTCCAATCTTTCTTCCAAAAATAAGGCATAAGCCCGAACCCAAGCAGAGTAGTCCCATGCTGTACAAAAGATTATGAAACTTCAGCAATGAACAACCTGGGTGAAATCAACTTTAATTTTAATTAAAGCAAACAGCAATTGACATAGTACCTCCTGCACTTGAATCATCTTTGAAATGTGACATATTGAGCATATGATTTCTGCTCCTTTCATAGTTAATCAGCTCCTCATGAAATGTCGGGTCCACTTCTCTCAACGCACGATGAACAACAATCAAAGTTTTTAAAGCAACCTAGAAACATTGAGTTTCTATTCAGTATTAACAGTATAGCTTCATGGAACAAAATTTAAAAGTTTAGACACTGCTAGTAAGTAGCAGTACTAGTTAACTACTATTCCTCACAACCTAAACTTGAAAACTTCTGCCAGATTAAATTGAAATACAATTATAGTACTGTATAATAAAATAAAAATGAATCTTTGTTTAAACAGCTATCTGGAAATTCAAGTCTCATGCAAATTTTAAGGATTGAATTCAAAAAAGGACATTCTCATGACAATAACTTGCTAACACCAATGCCAGATGCACAACATACCGCCCAATTATGTGTCTTTGATAGGCGCCTTGCAAGACCATGTATGCAGTATGCAACGTCAGCCCGAGGTCTTGTAGCTGAAAGTGCTGCAAATATTGCTGCACACAGGATGAATACAGTAAACACTTACATAACATTCAAATGCTTCACAGAATTAACACAAAACTATGGAAATCTTTTCATTCTCCTAGCAACAAAAACAAAAACAAACGAGTGTACGCTATATTTTAAGTACAACATACTAAAAATTCCGCAATACTTTTATGCTATGTTTGTATACAAGTATTTCATTTGAAATGATGAATTTGGGCCAAATTACATGTTTGGCAAGTAAAAAAATTTGGAATTGGATTTTGGTCAATTCCTAGCCCAAATGCTTAACAAGCAAATGTTATGTATTTCAAATACTTAACAAAACTATGTCATTTCAAATTCTAAAAACAACCAAACAAATAATTGTCATTTGAATTGTAATATTTCAATTTCAGAAATTGAATTCATCAATTTAAAATGAATTGCACATATCCAAACACTGCCTTATGGAATTTAGGGTAACTTTGGACTTGTTGTTGTACATTAATTTAACGTACACCCGGTGTGCACAGTATCTTTTTCAACAACCAAAAAAAAAAAAAAACACCCACCACTCATGTGTCTCTCTTTAGCTGGCCGCTCAACATGATTAGTGGCCTTGACAATAGCTATATCAAAGTCCTGGAATAAACCCATCAATTCAGAATATAATATAACAAGAAAACAAACTTAATAACAGAAGAAAAATCACAGAAAAAACCATCAATTCAAAGATGCAATAAGGAGTACCTTGTAACTACTATTAACTTTAGCCAAGCTAATTGTGGTGGTATCTTTAATGGATCCCAGATATTTCCTCAAACTACTGTTTGTACCTCCACCTGCCATCATTTACCTAGAACCAAAATTCTTTAAACACCCAATTTTCTGTGATCCAATAAAATTCATCTTATATCTTATACATAAACACCCAAAATTGACTAATTACAGCTATTCATATCTGTGAATTATGCTTGAAAACAATCATCACAGATCAGAAAACGATACTTGAGTAACAGAAAAAACCCAACAAGAAAAGCATCAACTTTTTATGACATGCCAGAAAAAAAACTAGCACCCCTCAACATAATTCAATGACATGTTAAAAAAAAAAAAAATCACAGAAACAACTATTTTTAGCAAAAGATAGATGGCATGAACAGCTAATACATAACATAAACTGAAAACATTAACTTCCACAAGAGATGATCTAGCGTCATTTATTCATTCATTCAATGAAATTTTTTTATTTTTTTTTTTTTAAAAAAAAAAAAAACTAAACTTGTGTGAATTTTAAGCTTGAAAAGCTCAAACTCAATAAAAAGAACTTACCAGTAAGGATCTAGCAATTAACCCAAATACGGATACCCAACAATGAAAAAAAGATAGAAGGCAACAAATTTCAGCTCAAGAAATGGAGTTTTTTTGAGTTGGGATTCAAAGTGTTTGAGTAAAAGAAACAAGCAAAGATTGGAAGATTGTATTCAAAAAAAAATACGGAGTATTATTTGTGGAATTCCCAAATCCCAACTCAAGTAAATGCTGAAAGTCACCAAAATGTTACTTTAAAAACGCAGAGAGAGAATTGGGGGCGCCTGAAAGCAATGAAAAGTCGACCAGCCAAAGAAGGAAGAATACTGCGAAGTACACAAGAGAAAAATTGTTTAAAATATAATTTTATTTGTTTGGGTGGCTCGTCGGTGTCCATTGACATAGAATTCCTAATATTTGCTGTATATCGACTTTTGACATTGTTCTTTTGTAAATTTTAACTCTTTATAATTTTATATATATAAGGAAAAATATAGTTAAATGAGATCGTGTTTGATTCAGCTTAATGTGTACTTTTTAATATGTAATTTATATAGTTATTTATTCCATGTGTCTAAAGATATTTTCATGTAAAATTGTGTCTCGAAAGATGAGAAAAAATAAATGGGGCAAACAAAAAGGAATGGAGGAGGAGTACATTGGTAAATAATCCTTTGACTCAACATACGAAGTATTATAATATTAATAATGTTGAATAGTATATACTATATACTAAAACAAAATAATGTTGACATCATTCTTACATAAACGTATACATGTGTCAATTTCTCAATTAAAATTTTCCTTCTAAAATTGTTTATGACATTATCTTCTTTTATAATTTTTTATATCATAATATTTTTCTTTATTTTTATCAATTTTCAAATTATTAAGAATTTATACTACTACCCCTGTCTCAAATTAAATGATATATTTTGATTTTTGACACTATTCACTTTGTAACTTTAACTCCCTTTAATTATATATATATAAGAAAAAACAAAGTCAGGTGGGATCTTGTTGGATTCGTCTCGATACGTACTTTCTAAATATATATTTTTTAGGAAAAATTGCCTGAAATAAGCCAACCTTTTCGTGATCTTCCATAATTAAGCCAAGCTTTTGATAATCCAGAAATAAGCCAACCTTTGGATCATTAAAGCCAAAAATAGGTTGACTAAAAAATTAACCTGTTAACCTAGGTAAACAACAGGTTAATGTCAATTTAGAATTTAATTTAGGATTTAATTAAGCTTAATTATAATTTAATTATACTTAAACTAAGTAACCCCACCCACCAACCCAAAACCACCCAACCCACCACCCCTTGCCTAATACCACCCAACCCACCACCCTCATCCACCGATTCACCACCCCCTACCCAAAACCACCTAACCCCCCATCCCCATCCACCGACCCACCACCCCTGCATGCCCAAAACCACCCAACCCACCACCCCCATCCACCATCCCACCACCCCCTGCCCAAAACTACCCAACCCACAAACTCACCACTAAACCCCATCCCCAACTAACCCAGGCCCACCACTAGACCCCATCCCCATCCTCAAAACCCACCACCAAACCCAAATTTGAACCTAGCCCACCATCACAACCACCCCTTCAATTGAAACCCCTAACCACCCCAATAACCACCAACATCAAAAGGAGAAAAGGGAGAGGAAATTGAAATCTCCAAAAAAAAAGAAGAAGAAGAAGAGAAGGGCGGCAATGGCAAGTTGAAGCAACGATGGGCCGGCGGCGGCGGGTTCGGAAGCGGCAACAGCTACAGGCGGGCGGTGGTGGAGAGGAGGTGAGAGGAGGGAGGTGAGAGGAGGGAGGAGAGAGCAGGGAGGTAAGAGGAGGGAGGAGGGAGGAGGGAGAAGTTGAAATGAGAGGAGAGAGAAAAACTTCAGATTTTTGTTTTAAAAAGAAAGAAACAAGAAAACTTATCTCTTTAACTGGTAATAAGTCATCTGACCCAAAACTGGCTTTAATGATCCAAAGGTTGGCTTATTTCTGGATTATCAAAAGCTTGGCTTAATTATGGAAGATCACGAAAAGGTTGGCTTATTTCAGGCAATTTTTCCTATTTTTTATAATTTTTTACTATATACAACTAAAGATATGTATCGGGTGAAGTGAAAAAGTAAATAAAACATTTTTTTTGGGACAGAGTGAATAAAATCTTTTATTGATGTAAGGATTTTATATAACATAATTACATACTATAATTGTTTTCAATTGAATTATAGTCTAACAAAATCTCAAATTTATAATATTATTTGCCAAATACATCTCCTAGATAAATTAGGCATTTTATTTAGTCCAATGACAATTATTCTCTCTCCTCTTTTTTCTTTTCTTTTTTGGATTTTTTTTTCCTGCTCTTCTTTTTCCAGCACCTTTTTCATTGTTTTTTTTTTTTTTGACAAGGAAGATTAACGAATTTGAAATTCCTATGTTTTTTTTTTCTTCTTCGAAGGTTCCAATTTGAAAGTGTTATAGTGGTCTACACTCTACAAGAGTGAGACATATGTCTTAATCTTAGGGTGGATTTTTTTTCCTTAAATTTGTGGTCTCAAAATTACTTAAAATAATCCAAACTTTAAATTAAAAGATATTGTAAACTTAAAATTATATCACTGTTACTTAGACAATGGCATCAGATATCACATCATCGGGACATAACTCCGACCGCGACCAGCACCACCACAATGACGGTGGTCCAAAAAAAATATTTTTTTTAAATAGGGGGACGTCCAGATTTGACACCCCAACCATGGTCAGAGTGGTCCAGATCATACCTCCCCGTCTGGGCATCTGACTTGGATGCCCCGTCAGGACCATCTAATCTAGATGTCCCCCTATTTAAAAAAATTTAAAACTATTTGTTTTAAAAGAATTTTTTGCTGGTGGTCGCAATCCCGGTCGTGGCCCGACCGGTGTCGTGGTGTTCGATGTCATTGTTTGACCTATATAATTAAAGGTGTTGTGGTGTAATTTTAAGCCAAGAGCAATATCGTATTGTTACATATTTTTGGGACGATATTGAGTTATATGGGATGACGGTTATCAACCCACTTTTTTATTGGCAAGGTACATCGGGGGCCCTAGCATACATATTTTATCTCAAGAAGCAACCAAGCATTAGAGGTTGAGAAATCGAACCCATGTCACTCCTGAAGGAGAAGGAGGGACTAACCATCACTCCACTCCATGATCCTCAAATAAATAAGATTATCGGTGTATTTGATTAGCTTATTTAAGTATTATAGTGCTTATTTTAGGACAGTTTAGGTAAATCAGAAAAAAATCAGAACAATCATATATATATGAAAATTTCAGATCAAATCATAAATGCTATAAACCTATAACTACGAAAATAACTACAATTAAAAAAAATGGATCAAAAAATTAAAGTTCAGGTCAGATCATATTAGAAAATTTTAATGTTACCTCAGTTTACTTATGCACGTATTTGCTTGTTTAAAAAAAATCAAATTAGATTAAAAAAAATCAAAGCAACTCAAATTAGGCTAATTAAAAAATTGAAATCATATCATATCAAGAAAATCATAGTAGATTTTCTCATTTGCTTTTACTAGTGTTGCTGTGTTGGCTCTACATGCATTGCGCGTGGCACCCACATTGTTGATAATTTTTCGGATTATGTACTGATATGTGTGTTTTATATGTTCCCTTGATATTTTAGTAGAAGATTTGATTAACTTTTTCGGCTTGTTGTATTGTAATAATTGAAGAATATTAATACTGTAAATTTTTAATCTCTTTTTTAGATTGTAGTTTACTAAGATATCATTATGAAGGTACAAATAAATTTCGTAGGAGTTTCATCTTTGTTGCTTATGTAATGGTGATTTCTTTTGGGTTAGTGTTTGTGTAAAAGATTAGATAGATTTGTAAAGTTTAGTGTATTATATCTCTTAATTAAAGAATACATGGATTAGATATGTTTGATTGCTTTGTTATTGTATTGTGTATTGAGGAGTTGTTAAGGATATCCGTGATTGGTCCTTCAGATTTCCTTTCCTAATAAAGATAACTGGAAAAAACTCTTATATTATGTTTCTTTTCTTTTTTTTTTTAAGGAATATTATGTTTCTTTTGATCATGGTGATAAATTGTAAACTAAATATAAGTTAATTCTACAATCATCTATTGGGAGAATTTTATAAAACTTGGGTACAAGTATGATTAAACAACAATGAATAATTTGAGGTGTGTACAAAGAACACTTTTCCGAAAATATTGCTACCCAATACTTAGGCCGTATTGCAAGGAATTCGTTAACGAGATACAACAAATTCAGTGATTATCAAGCCTAGTTTCAATTATTACCAATGAGAATAAGTTTTGGTGTAATTATTATGTAACAAAGGAGAGAACCTTTAGAAGTTTATGCAAAAAAACCTTTGTATGCCAAGGATATAATAAATCCCCTTGCCTTTGTTTAGAAGTAGAACAATATTTATAGCATAACATAAAGTACAACAGTTGTCCCTAACAGACATAACGCAACGGGAAACAACCGAACAAAAACCACCACAAGCCAATAACTCGCGAGTAGCGAGCTTGGTCGCGAGTCGCGAAATGTTTCTGCCTCGTTTGGTTCCTTCAGGCTTGTTTTTGCGAGTCGTGCATATCATGCACTAGTCGTGATTTGTCTCTGTTTTTGCTTTATTTTCTCAACTTTTAATAACTTTAAATCATTAAATTAACTTACATAACTAAGAACTTATCACACATAATACTACGTCTAGTATTATAAATGTTCATAATTATTCACATGTATACTCTAAATAACATAAATCTCAATATCATCATCTACTCTTAGCTAGGATACTTCTGTCAAGTGTGGTAAAGGAGCCCAAGCTAATAGAATACTGTGTAGCTCTCCTTTTTTTTGGTGAGGGTGTAGCTCTCTTTTTTTTGGTGAGAGTGTAGCTCTCTTTTTTTTGGTGAGAGTGTAGCTCTCTTTGCAAACAACTGTTAACATTCAAATTATTATTATTATTTTTTTTTTTGAAAAGGAAAAACAATTTATTCATTAGAAAAAGAACATAAATCAAGACAAGCTAATTCATCAATACAAGAAGGCCAATTTTCAAGCCATATCCGATCCCCAACCATATTTGGACCCACACTAAGTAGGTGGTGAGCCACCCTATTACCATCACGTCTAACCCAAGCCCAGTTACAATAATCGAACCTTCGAGCCCAATCCAAAGCTTCCTCGATGTGCCAACCTGCTTCAGTTCTTGGGACCACCTGATTCTTCAATTTATCAATGAGATCTTTGCAGTCAGACTCCACCTCTATTTTCCGATAACCTGCTTCCCAAGCCACACGCAGTCCCCATGCCATGTCCTCCGCTTCGTGAACTGCTGCATTAATAGTGCCTTCCCGCTGCTTCGAACCCACAGCTACTATGTCCCCCACGGAATCTCTAATCACCATACCACAACCTATGCCCCCAGAACCCACCAGTCCCGCATCAACATTAAGCTTCCAAACGCCTTGCCTAGGAGGTTGCCAAATCCCATTATCGGTTTTCCTCTCATTGCACCCCGACACCTTCGATTCTTCCTTGAATGCTGCTACAAACTCTCTAGCCCTCTCAATAACTCTCCTCGGCCACTCCACCTTTTGATCGAAAATAGTTCTGTTTCGAGCACCCCAAATCGCCCATGCCATAGTCATAACTTGCTCAAAAACCTCCTTCCCATGCCTCTCTAAAGTAACGAACAACCAATGATCCAAGCTAGTGTAGTTACTACTCCATATCTCACCATCCATCCCACTGTAGTCCCAAAAGTTTACTGCAAAAGGACATTCAAGAATCGCATGAGAAGAGGTGTCCTCCCAAGCTCCACATATAGAACAACTCATCTCGCATGAATTTATACGTCTAGCCACATTCGCCCTCGTAGCAAGAGCTCCTTTAGCTAACTTCCAGACCATCATTTTCACTCTCGGTGGAAACGAAGCCCCCCAAATCGCTCTCCACAACCGCTGCCACAACCCCTCTGACGAACCCGCTTCTTTCGACATTTCCTGTTGAAGAAAAAGTTGGTATCCCAACTTTACAGTATACTCTCCCGAACTTGTATAATGCCATCTTACCTTGTATTGAGGCCACGAGCAACATAACGGGATGGATTCAATAACCTCTGCATCAATCGCCAAAAAATTTTGGTTGACTACTTCCATGTTCCACTTTCCCTCAATCTTATCTATGAGATCCGCTACTTTAATAGCTGAAGCTCCCCGGGTTGGACTTGTAATTGGCCTAAATGAATCCGGGCGCTGCAGCCAAGGGTCACTCCATATGTCAATACTTTCCCCATTTCCCACAACCCATCTCATCCCACTTTTAATCACCACTCTAGCTTCCCATAGACTTCTCCAAACATAACTCGGCTTGCTTCCCAACTCCGCCTCTAAAATCCCACAACTTGGGTAATATTTGGCCTTTAAAACTCTTGCGGCTAAAGACATCGGGTCATTCATAGTTCTCCAAATATTTTTCGCCAACATTGCCAGATTAAAAAAATCCAAATTTCGGAAACCCAAACCCCCATCGTCTTTCCTTTTACACAACTCCTCCCATCTTACATAATGCAACTTCCTCTGATAACCTTTGTGACCCCACCAAAACTTCCTAATTGCCGTTTGGATATTTTCACAAATGGAAGAAGGTAGTTTAAAGACACTCATTACATAGGTAGGTATTGCTTGGGCTACGGCCTTTATGAGCACTTCCCTACCCGACCATGAAAGAAGCTTCCCCATCCACCCATATAACTTATATTCAATTTTATCCTTTAAAAACAAAAACGGCTTACGACGCGATCTTCCAATAAAAGTAGGCGCCCCTAAGTAGCGCTCCATGTGGGACACCAAACGCACCCCTAAAAAATCAATCACCTCCTTCTTAAGGTCCTCCTTAACTCCTTTACCAAACAATAAACTGGATTTATCCCTATTAATCTTTTGCCCAGAAACCTCCTCATATATCTGTAGTATCTTTTTGACTTCCCTGGCTTGGTCAAGCCCAACTTTGCAAAAAAATAAGGCAATCGTCAACAAATAACAAATGAGAGATTTCTGGAGCCCCTGCAGAGACTCGACATCCCCTTAATCCTCCATTAACACAAGCATTATTAATGAGTGACGTAAGCCCCTCAGCACAAAATAAAAAAAGGTACGGGGAAATAGGATCACCTTGACGCAAACCCCTACCTGGTTTCAAAAAGCCCCTCGACTCACCATTAATAATAAAAGAATAACTCACAGTCATCACACACCTCATAATTAAATTTATCCAACTCTCATCAAAACCCAGCTTAAGCATAATATTTCTAAGAAAAATCCATTCCACCCTATCATAAGCTTTGCTAATATCCAATTTTAAGGCCATGGACTTACTAGTAATACCCTCAGTATGCATAGAGTGAAAAGTTTCGAAAGCCACTAAAATGTTATCTGAAATTAATCTCCCTGGGGTAAAAGCACTTTGATTCTTAGAAATAATATTTGGAAGAACTAACTTGAGTCTATTAGCAATAGTTTTAGTGACTAGTTTGAAAATCACATTACACAAAATAATAGGCCTAAAATCCAACACAACTTTGGGGTCTTTAATTTTGGGGATTAACACAACTTGGGTATGATTTAGTTCTAAGGGGAAAGGGTGACCATTAAGAATGTTCATTGCACAATCAGACACAACAGGACCAACAATATCCCAAAAATTTTGATAAAAGAAAGGATTCATACCATCGGGACCAGGAGCTTTTCTAGGTTGCATTTGATTCAGTGCATTGTAAATTTCATCCGAAGAGTAGGGTCGACCGAGCATTTGATTCATTTCTTCTGTGACTTTAGGCTCCACCAAATCAAGTACCCTCTCCATATTTTCTGGATTTATTGATGAAAAAATGTCATTAAAATAATTAACCACCAAGTTCTCCATGCCCTGCTCTTCCTTAACCCACATGCCACTATCATCCAAAAGTCCCTTAATATGATTTAATTTTTTCCTCTGATTAGCTCTTTCATGGAACCACTTTGAGTTTTGATCCCCGTACTTCATGAAGTCAACTCTCGATCTTTGCCACCACATAATTTCTTCCCGAAGCCTCCACTCTTTCAACTTTCCCATCCATCTTTTTCTTTCATTAGCATCTACAGCCCTCTTGAGTCTCTGGGTCGCCTTCTCAATTTCTTTCTTGACACTACCAAAATGGGTCTCACTCCACTCATTAAGCTCCATGTTGCACTTTTTAAGCTTTTCCATCACACCTTCTGTGCTCCTCTCCTCTCCATTATTCCAAGCTCCCTCCACAATTTCTTTACATGAATTGTCTAAAGCCCACATAATTTCAAACCTAAATCTTTTATTCTTCCTCCTTTTCCACTTCTCCTTCCCCCGGATATTCAACCTTAGTTTGATAGGTAAGTGATCCGACATATCTTCCTCTAAATGTAGCACATCCAAAAAAGGAAAAGAAGCAATCCAATCACTATTAGCTAGAAAACGGTCAAGTCGTTCTTCAATGGCTTCATCCCCATCCCTCCGGTTCCACCAAGTGAAATCATACCCCTTATAACCCAAATCTGCAAGGTCATAAGTGGATAGTAAATCTTGGAACATCTCTATGCTCCGTTGGTCTTGACTCCGCCCTCCTCTCTTCTCGTAGTTGTAGAATATCTCATTCAAGTCACCCCCTAAAACCCATGGGAGAGAATTATGAGTACTCAACTCTGCGATAAGCTTGCATGTTTTCTCTTTGTTTGAACCTTCCGGCCAACCGTAGACCCCAGTAGCTCGCCATCCTCTACTCCCCAACCCCTCTAACACCTCAACATCAATATGGTGGCTCGACATGGACAAAAGTTGAACCACCACATCCCGTTTCCACAGCATTGCTAACCCACCCGATCTCCCTACACTATCCACATAAACACCATCATAATCACGCCATCCATACTTCCTACGTTCCATCTCCACACGACTCAACTTAGTTTCAGATAGAAACACCAATTCCGGCTTTGACCTTCGCAAAACACCGCTTAGGTCTTTAACTGCACGGGGTTCGCCGAGTCCCCGGCAGTTTAGGCACAACCAACTCATTGTTCGCGGCGGGACCGCTCTCCGACGGCCTCCGCCTCGAATGTCATATGGACATCCACATTATCAGACTTGTCTGCACTCATCCCCGAGGGCTGCCCCCCCATTTTAATCTTTTTGTGTGTTTTTTTTTGAACCAGCCCCCTTATTCACCCACTTCTCCCCTTCCTCTTCCCCCTCTCTACCACTAAAAACTACTGACTTCCCTGACCCCCCACCTCTCTCAGCCCCATCCTCCTCACTTCTAACTTCATAACTCAGCCTTTTTTTTCACTTTTGAAGCTTCCCGCAAGTCGACGATCAACTTATTTTCCTCCTCTCTTTCTTTAGCATTACCCCTTCCCCTACCTTTTAAAGGCGAAGCCCTCAACCATTGTCCGTAAGGATATTCCGCTTCGGGAATTTCCTCCTCATACCCCTCACAATCACGAGTAGCATGACCCAGTAGACCACATAGATAGCAAAAATTCGGAAGTCGTTCATACCTAAAAGTGATCCATTTGACAACCCCTTTTATAATGATCTTCTTTCCCCGGCAAAGAGGTTTATTAATATTCAATCTCACACTGATCCGCATAGACTTAGTCCATCCAGACATGTCCGTATCGTCGTATTCAAGGAACGTCCCCAACCGTTGCCCCAACCACATTGCACCGTCCTTATTTCTCTTTTCCATTGGCGTATTGTACACTCGGACCTAGAAATCAGCAAAATCAAAAGCAATATCTTCAGGTTGTTCGTCCCCCTCTAAGGTACGTAACAGAAGCAAGTGGCCATCAAACGCCCATGGGCTTGTATCCATCACATGTTTCCGATCTGCCGTCGAGAAAAATTGAAACACAAACAAATTTTTCCCAAGTTCCCTCACTAGAAGATTTTTTTGCGGTTTCCACAAGTTCTTTAACACAATTTTCATGGCTTCTACATTAAAAATGCTATTTGTAAAAAGTTTACCTACCAAGCAAAGATCAATCTGAGCCTTCATATCCTCGCTCGGGACTTCGTCCATGTCTGCAATTTCATCCTCCTCCTCTGTTAATTTAAATTTTCCCATTGCCTCTTCCAGAGATTCCATGGCTATTTGTAACAGTAGAAGTCGAGAAAGAAAAGAAGACAGACCGCAGCCTTTAGTCACAGAAGAAATTGATTCAGAAACTTTACCAAACCCCACTATTACTTGTGAAAAAGACCCTGCACAAAAAACAAAAACAAACCCTAAAAAAACCCCTTACCCAATAAGAGAAAGGACCCACCCCCTATAAAGAATAGGACAAAAGAAAACACTAATTGAAAACACTCACAAAATTCACAGATGAATTTTGGAATGACCAAAGAGGACAAAAATCCCCAAACTCACAACCCTAGAGAGAACCCTAGCGTGAGAGACGAAAGAAAAGGCCTCAATTGTATATATTATTATTGTTATAGAATTTTGGGCCTCAATCAAAGGTACACAAGTTCAAAATATATATTATGGTTATTATTATTTATTTATTTAATTTTTTTTTTGTAATTATGGTTAATCTATAACTCTTACTAAGATAAAACCGTTAACACTGTTCACGTGGCAATTCCTCATAAAATGTAACTTTTTTTCAAAGCCTCTTTCTTTTAACGATATGTTGAAAAAACTTTTCAGTGGCAGATTTTATTATAATATGTTGTGAAGGTATTAAAGTAACACTTTTGTTTATCATAAGCACTCTTTTTTTATTCAAAAAACACTTTTTTTTTTTTTTTTCTATAATGGGTTTTATTTGATATTCTTTTAAATCATATTGACATATCACATATGAAAAAAATAGGTTTGTGATTTTTATTAGAACCAACAAAAATATATTTAGTTGATTATAATGTATTTGTATTATGATTGGAGAGTTGTAAATAATGTTTTATTCATTTTCATGTTTGTATAATTATTATCTATTTGTGCCTTTTTTTTAATATCATTTATAATTATCTATTTTTTTTTTAAAAAATTGTCCATCCCTCGACATTGATCATTACATAACTTAAAAGTAAGGAATAGAATAATTCTTGATCTAACAATAATAATTTTTTTAAACCCGTGCATTGCATGGGCACTAACCTAGTATATATATATTTTGTAATTGTAAATCCAAGTAATCAAAATATCCTTTGAAAATGACTTTTCAAGTGATTGATTGTGTTTGTTTTATCCTTTCTATTAGTAATAAATTCATTTTTATTTAAAGAAAGAAAATTTGACATTCAAGTAGGGATATTCAAAATGATCCGATCTGAGCACTTCGATTCGAAAAAAATTGGATACTTTATAAAAAAAAGGACATTTTGGACCGGATATCCAAGAGCTTTCGGATCGAATACAAAATGGGAATATTGATGTTTTGGATATCCGAAATATTTGAAAATTTTAACATTTCAGATCAAAAATATGTGTTTTCGGGTATTTCGGACCGGATATCCACATAACCTTGTTTTCGGATCGGATACTCGATCGGATTTCTAGGATATTTTGGATCAAATATCCAAAAAAATATTTTAAAAGCATTAAAATATTTTTTTTGGCAAACCTCGATCCAGATCTGATATTTCGGATATCCAATACGAATATTCGAAAATTTGAATATCCAGATTTTTCAGATCAAGATTTGGCCGATTCAAAATTTTGGGATATCCAATATTCCAGATCGGATCGATCCGAATGAACAACCTTACATTCAAGGGTCTCATATTAAGAATCTGAATATAGCCTCATATAATTTTCTATCAAGATGTTGGGGATATTTCATTGGGAGAGCTTCCCACATTTGCTTGGCCAAGAACAAATGTCAGATGTCTGATTTTAAATTTGGATATTCAATTCTAAATACTCCCTTCGTCTCAATTTACTTGATACATTCTCTTTTTCACATATACAACTTTAAATAAAAGGGTTATTCCCACTGGTACTCCTGAAAATTTAACAAATCCCACTGGTATACCTAAGTTTTTTTAAATTTCCAATAATAAACCTGAGTTTTTGACAATTCCCAAACGTAATATTTAGAAGGAATATTCCGTTAGATTACTATTCATTTAGGTTGCGTTTGGATAACCTTATTTCATTTGAAATAGTGGAATTCAAATATAGAATTTCAAATTCTTGATTTCAATTCCAAATCCAATGTTTGGGAATACAAATATTTCAAATTTAGAATCCAAAATCTTATACCAGTAGATGTTTGGGAATACAATATTTCAAATTTTGAATGTCAAATCAACGTACAATAAAATATTTTAATTAGATACTTATAACAATTAACAAATCTCTAAATACAAAATATTAATAATCTTTCCTTCAAAAATAAATAAAATAAAAATTTAATGTCTTCAATAGTAGCAACTATTTCCCATTGTTGTTGTTCAGCTCCATTTTTTCATGCTAATCAATAAATTATAGTTAATAAAAAACAAAATAAAAAAAAAATCAAAATTAGAATTTAAGGTACACTTTTATATAAAACTAAAAGAATAATTTTAAAACATGCAACCTAACCATTAAATCAACTAAGCAACACAAATCTATATAATTCAAATGAACAAATAAAGCTGCAAAAATTAATAGGTTGTACTTTTTTTTTTCTTCCTAATACAATGTTACTTATTTCTTCTTCTTTTTTTTTTTAAAAAAAAGCTTTAAAAAATTGATTAAAGGATTAATGGCAAAACAAAAAGCAAATTCCAAGTTTTAGTTCATGAAACAATCTATACGAATTTGAGATTATAGTACTTTATTTTAACAAATGAAAAACTCAAGATGAACAATTGGAAATTAAAAAATTAAAAGAAGATTCAAGTTTTTGTTCCTTAAATCAAAGCTAATAAAGAAGATCCAAGGTTTAATTCAACAAAACTCAAACCCTAAAAAACGAATGCCATAATAAATCAAAACTAAACCTAACTTAAAAACAATAAATCGATAATCTAGCAATAGAATAACAAATTCGAACATAACAAGATAAGAAAAACAAAAAACTTACCTTTCAATTGACAAAATTTAGCAGCAACTTGCAATTGAAGAGAGAAAATAGATTTAGAAGTAGAGAATGAAGAGAGAGAAGGAGAGAATGAAGAGAGAGAATAAGGGGACAGATCAAATTCAATTTCAAATTATTGGATTAGCCAAATTGGATATTTGGCCCAATTCCAGAATTTGAAATGAATTACTTAAATCCACCATAGGAATTTTGCGTTTAAAAATATAATATTCTGTTAAATTACTATTCATTTTAGTTTTAGCACGCATTTGAAGATGAATATTGTCTTTTTTTTGCAAATTTTGACTTCAAATTTGATCATTAAGGGCTAAAATGACCCCAAAAATCTTTGAATGTGTAATTGATTCGTCACACAAACCGATTGCACATAAATCTAGGCAAGTAGTTAACGATTTTGGTTAATAATTATAACATTTGGGAATTGTCAAAAACTCAGGTTTATTATTGGAAATTTAAAAACTTATGTGTACCAATAAAATTTGTTAAATTTTCAAGTGCAGTGTGAATAACCCTAAATAAAAATATCTTTAAATTTCGGATTCAATTGGATTCCAATGGAAATTTCGGATTCAATTGGATTCCAATGGGTATTTGACTCATTCCCCTATTTTTAAGCTCGAACGAGATTTACGAAGTATCAATTTTTTAAAAAATCAAATATCTGATAATTCATAATTTTTGAAATGGGAACTTTGGATCAAAAAATTATGCCGTGAACCACTAAACAACCGCAGAACCCAAGAGGAGCAAATTAAAACCCACACACACTAAACAAGAATTGAAGTTTATTGAACCCAATCACCCACCCAACCAAATTTGATTCTTTCATTTTCTGGGTGTTGGAATTGGAATTGGAATTGAAAACGAAAACGGCGATCAAATGTGGTCGTCTGCAAGGGTTAACGTGAATCCACCACTCTCACCACCTGCTTCCTCTTTTCCTTCTCTTCATCATTTCTCCACCATTCCATTCACATCATTTTTATCATCAAAGAAGCTCAATATTAATTTGAGACTGGTTACACTTTGCTGTCAAACACCCTCTTCTCTTTCTGCCATGTCCTCTTCCTCATCCGCCATTGATTTTCTCACATTGTGTCATCGCCTTAAGGTAATTCCTTTTCTGGGTTTTCTTTAATTGTTTTACTTTTGTTTGATTTTAATGGTAAGTGTTATCAAGACTTTGATTATATTGCCAGTATTGGGTTTGTTTTATGTCGTTGCTTGCTTTGTGTTTTGGTGTTTATCAGTATAATTGGTTTCTTAGATATAGGAAATGACATTTTCAGGAAGATCACTTTTTGCTTATCGGTTGCATTTGAGGTCATACAATTCCGTTGTTTCTGACTATTTTTTTTATCAATATAATGAGTTCCTTTTGATTTTTGATAAGTTTGATTATCAATGTTTTTGACAATGTTAAATGTAAGTCCTAATTCAAAACTAAGTTTATTTCAACAAAAATTAAAATTCCTATCTTTAGTTGCTTCAAAAAAAAATAAAAAAAAATTCCTATCTTTAGAAAATCTTTGCGTTTTTTTATTTTTTTTATTTTTTGTGTGTGTTGGAAATGGAATCAAATAAGTATCCTCAAGTGAAGAATCATCATGTAGCAATGGATTGGACCATACATCATCAGTAAAATCAACCGTTGTAGAAGGTATCTCGATAGCATGCTCATATGGGAATTCATTTTCATGGAAAAGCACATCTCTTGACACAAAAAATTCATGAGTATCCAAATCATACATTTTCCATCCTTTCTTGCCTTGAGGATAACCAACAAATATACATCGACGACTACGTGGAGCAAATTTATCACCCTGCGTTCTTTGATTATGAGCAAAACAAAGACACCCAAACACGCGTAACTCATCAAACTAGGTGCTTGACCAAATAACATCTCATAGGGAGTTTTATTGTGGAGAACACTGGAAGGGGTACGATTAATAATATGAACAGCCGCAAGGATACATTCGCCCCAAAATGAAATAGGTAAATAGGCTTGAAACCGTAAGGCCCCACCAACATTAAGGATATGTTTGTGTTTCCGTTCTACTCTACCATTCTGTTGAGGTGTATTAATACAAGAAGTTTGGAAAATAATTCCAGAGGTCTAAAAAAATGGTATCATACATTTAAACTCAGTCCCATTATCCGAGCGGACATACTTAACACGAGAATTTGCAAATTGGCAAGAAATCATGGCAAAGAATTTGTTAAAGGCAGTAAAAACTTCAGTCTTAGCATTTAGCAAGTAAACCCATACAACACGAGAATAATCATCAACCAAAGTCAAAAAATAAATAGCACCACAAGAAGCAGGAGTACGATAAGGGCCCCATAAATCACAATGAATTAACTCAAAAGAACGAGTGGCTTTATGATCACTAGTAGGAAAAATGTCACGACTTTGTTTAGCCATAGGACAAATAATACAAGCCTTATTCAAACATTTCTTAGTAGAAGTACTATTACGAATAGCAGGAACTAACTTTAACACTCGATCCGAGGGATGACCCAACCGACGATACCACAACTCGAATACCGTAACTGGGGATGTTGAGACCGCATTGATTGCAGGAACATGATGAAAGTAATATAGTCCGTCTCTCCGCTCACCTGTTCCAATCAGCATCCTCGAATATAGGTCCTGAATAGCATACAAAGTATGAGTGAAATGTACCAAGCAATTAGAAGTATCAATTAATTGTGAGACAAAAATAAGGTTGCATTGTAATTCTGGAATGTATAAAACGTTCCTAAGAGTGAGCTTGGGAGATAAAGAAACAGAGCCAATTAAAGTAGCCATAGCATTATGGCCATTAGGCAGCCCAACAGGCCAAGATGAAACAGATTCAGCATCAAATAAAATATGAGGATCATTAGTAATATGGTGCGTGGCCCCGATGTCTATTATCCAAAATGAGGAAGAGGACAAAGAAGTACCATTCATACGATCAACATTGGAAGCAGAGGTAGATGTGCTTATAGGAGGATTAGGCACAACATGAGCATAAGAATTAGGATAGGCACCAAGTAAACCCACATCATGAGAAGCGGAAGAAGTAGGAGGAACATTTGCAGCATTATAAACGGCATGTGCACGAGCAGACCCATGGCTCTGGCCGCGTGAAACGGGAGGAGCAGATCGAGATGCAGGGGAGTCAGTAGCAGCGGCAGGTGATGGCGTAACACGGGACCGACGAAGAAGGATCTCATTATACCAATCCGGACGACCATGAAGATCAAAGCAATGGTCCCTATCATGACCCCGTTTGCGACAGTAAGAGCAAACAAGACCCGATTTGTCAAAATGTTCAGAGTGACGAGAAGGTGCGGAGCGAGCTGGTGGTCGAGAGCGAGAACTCTGGACAGCAAATGCGTGTGTGTCCTCAACCTGGGCTTTCTCACAAGTAATGGCACGGTATTGCTTCATCGCTCCTCTTGAATGAGAGCCTGATAGGCACGATCCAAATCAACAGGAGGAGATTGGGAGAGCAAATTGGAGCGCACATGAGCATAGTAGTCATCATCAACACCAATGAGAAATTGATGGAAAATTTCCTCGTCGATCTTCGGCAAATTTTCCAACCACATCACAAGTACAATTTCCACAGGAACAAGTATGTAATGGCTTTAATCTATTCAATTCATCAAACAAACCAAGCAATTTCGTATAATATACCTCAATAGACATGGCTTTGGATTGACGACAATCCGAAATTTGGGCTCGAAGTTGTTGTATTCGTGGTCCATTGGTGACACAAAATCGCCGTTCGAGATACTTCCATAGTAGTTTGGCATCATCATGAAAAGGAATTGACTCCACAAGTTTCGGATCAATACTACGCAATATGCAAGAAACAAGCATCGAATGGACGGTCTCCCAATCCAACAATTCTTTCGCATCGGTAGGTTTATCAAGGCTGCTATCGATGAATACAAATTTTCGTCGGGCTTTCAAGGAAAGTGTAATAGCCCATGACCAAGCAACGTAATTGTCGTTTTTGAGAATAACATGAGTAATGGAGTTTCCGGGTTGATCACCCGATTCGAGGTAATATGGAGAAGAAGGATCGATAGGTTTAGCATCGGTACTCATGAAGGAAAAGAAGCCGGAAAGCACGCGGGGCTTGGCCGGAGATGAAGGAAGCAGAAGTAATAAGGATAGGATCGATATTAGGCTCTGATACCATTTAAGGTTTAATTAGGGTTGTAATATATGTGTTGTATTGAAGAATGTCAGTCAAACAATATATATACATTGTACATCATTATAATTGGGCCTACTAATCTAACCTTTACACAAAGCCCATCCAATATCTACAAGTATACCGTAATAATCTCGATTACTTATTGTTGGATATGAGATGTTTGCAATACATTCCCTACAACTACCACCAATTTGTTACCCTTCTCAAAATTGTGGAAACAAAATCATTTCCCCTCTAATTTGTTTCCATTCCATTTCCTTGATTACACCATACAAAAAATTATGTTTTCATTAAATATTGCACTTTCCTTTTCTAATTTGTTTTCATTCCACTTCCATTCTTAAAATTATACAAAACACCCCCTTAGGTATTAAACTTGTACAAGGGAGGGAGCTTGGAAAAGGATTGATATTTATCGGGGAGAAGAGAAGATTATAGTTATTAAGCTTTTTTTTTTAATCAACAACAACAACAAAAATATGAAGCCGGCATAATTCATCTACTATAAGCCTTTTTTTTATTTTTACTTTAAACATTTCAGGTTTAATTGAATCATAAAGTATGTATGTGGTATCGTACTATCTTATATGCAAGGGTTAGAAACTTTACTATGGCTATACACTCGAAGAAAGAACGCTATTCCTTGCCTCCTTTAATGTCTTTTCACCTTTCTCTAGGATTTAAGTTTCACATTATGCTTAGCTCTTAGTCTAAAAATGTGCCAAAATTTTAGCAATTCCTTTGTATTCAAGGAATTTTTAATACTAATGTGGATTTAGGAAGTAATGACATGCGTGACTGGTGTGTTACCTCTTTAGTTCTTCTTCTTCTTGCGTCGCACCTTAATCCCAAAGCGATGACACGAGGTCTTCCTAAGAGGTCACCCATCCTAGTACTATTCTCGGCCAACTACGAGGTCAATGGGGTCGGCGGTATGGCAACACAAAGACTTCCCAAGAGTTCAACTATCCTAGTACAATTCTCTTCCAACCATGCGTCTGGATGTGACATTATGACATATTTTTATACTGGCTGTCACAGGCCTACCGCAACCTTCATCCTTTATCCGAGCTTAGGACCTGCAGCGGGAAACCCCACTGGCTTTTACCTCTTCTGTTCTGTATTATATATTTATATGCATGTGATGTATTTTGTAACTATAAATGGTCTAGAATGAGCATGTCATTATTTTTCTCTCATTTTTTGTTTGTATCTTTGTCTCTCTATTCACCTTGCCAGACCACAAAAAGGAAGGGATGGCTTAATCATGGGATAAAGGGCCCTGAATCTATTGCTGATCATATGTATCGGATGGCATTGATGGGTTTAATAGCTGGTGACGTTGCGGGGGTGAATAGGGAGAGGTACGATTTAGCCATTTACGAATGTATTGGCCTTAGCAATATTGTCCTTGCTGA
This sequence comes from Salicornia ramosissima, assembly GCA_951394345.1. NCBI lineage: Eukaryota > Viridiplantae > Streptophyta > Magnoliopsida > Caryophyllales > Amaranthaceae > Salicornia > Salicornia ramosissima. Next base: position 13,303,816 of record OX596233.1, on the reverse strand, counting down.
TGAAATGTTCTATTTTCTCAAAATCATGATTTTTACAGATGTATCAAGATGGCAATTGTTCACGATATCGCTGAAGGTATACCTTTTCCAATTCATGTTATGTCTCTCGTTCAGTGGTATGCCTTAAAGTTTAATGTTTGTTTGCCGAGCACATGAATGATGTTCATTTGTCCACTATGTTACCCGGACTCTTTGTTTCACCCCAAGTACCAGTGTCGGACATTTGATCCTTGGACATTGGTATGACACTTGGACACTTCATTTTGAACCAAAAACATTCATATTTTTCATTAAATTGCCGTGTCTGACACTTGGACACATATCCTTGTCTGATACTTCCAGCAGAGTTCGAGTAACATAGTTTGTCCATGCTCAATATCCTTAGCTTTTGTGTATACCAAGATACAGCATCTTTAGCCATCTACACTTTTCTTTTGCATATTCATTGTTAATTCGGGTGTTAGTGGAGGTCTCAAACATTTTGTCTATGTAGGTAGCTGCATCTGCTCAGACCTTGTGGCCCTGTTAATCTTTTTGGAAGATTATTTTCAGCTTTTACTGATTTACACAATTTATGGTGCTCTCCTCCCTTATGTGTTTTTGTCACAAGTGCCATGGTGCACTAGGTTAATGTATAATAATACACCACTGTAAATTGACTTATTTTCAAACACTACACAGGGAGTCAGGGACCCTATCAATTGTTTTATGCTAAAAGTTCAACAGAGTATTCTGAGTGAACCTGTTTTGCACCTACGGGTGTTATACTGTCCATTGTTATGTTTTCTCGAGATCGCTGATTTCTGAGTATTGAGACCGCTCTCTTAATGATCTTGGACTTTTCCTAGCTATTGTTGGAGATATAACACCCTCTGATGGCATACCAAAAGAAGAAAAGAGCAGAAGAGAACAGGCAGCATTGAGCGAAATGTGTGAAGTTCTTGGCGGTGGGATGAGAGGTAGGCAATAGCTCCCTCTTCATTATTATTAGCAATAGCTTTTCTGTTGCGTGGACTCAAGCTAATATATTCATTTTATTGCAGCTGATGAGATTAAAGAACTTTGGGCTGAGTATGAAAATAATTCTTCTTTGGAAGCTAATCTGGTGAAAGATTTTGATAAAGTATGTGATTTTTTTTTCGTTTTAGTTAGTTCTTAATATCGAAACTTAGATGAAGAACTTTAGCATTTAAATTTTTTTCTTCCTTTTGGGTGTATGCACACACACACACAAGCACGCACGCACATACTACCTCCGCTCCTTATTATTTGCAACCGTCAAAATTTTGCACTGTTCATGTTATTTATTCTTTGACCAAGGTTTGAACTTTACATATAATAAAAAATATAGTTAAGTGAGTGTTGTTGATTCATCTTAACATGTATTTTTTTTAATATAGTTATAATTTTTAAAAATACGCAATTAAAATAATTACTATATAAATTTTTGTCTCGGCATTCATGATAAGTGAATTGTTAAAGAGTTGACTAAAACCACAAAGTTGCTCAAAATTTCTAAAAACCAAATAAAAGGGGTACTTTTGATGTTAAAGGGGTAAGTGTGGTTTTTAGATGACAGTTGTCAATATTTACAAAAAATTCATTAATGATCACACACGTGACCCTTTTGGTGTCTAATGTAGGGGTTTTTACATACATACATATACATATACATTTACACATAAATATTTATTGGTACATTCATTGTAAACTATATATACTATGAGTATCGATACATTCACTTTAAATGTTACATTCGTTTGCAAACTTTTAAGTGGAGTGAAGAAGAAACAATCAAATTTGATCTTGACCCTCTGTTTGTTTATCCAAGAGTCATTGTTAACTCCCATTTTTCTCGCCAAATATATGCTTCCCCCACTCCATATTAATCGCAATATATGTTTTTTCACGCTTGTCAATGTATAATTTATATTCATAATATCTTTTGTTACGTTTAACCAAAAATTATAAAAGTTACTCCCTCCGTATTCTAATATCTGCAACGATTTGACATAAAGTAGAGAGGAAAAATGTCAAATCGTTGCAGTTATTAGAATACGGAGGGAGTAGATCACAATAAAGTACACATTGAGACAATTCCAGAGATATCCCACATGACTATATTTGTTTACATGTCTAAAGAATAAAAGATAGTTATATGAGTGATTATGAATAGTGCCCAAATTGCAAACACTACAATTATATAGGAGCGAAGGAGATATATATTATGGGTGTGCATAGTTTTCCGAGTTCGCATTTCCTATGTGAGAAATTATTGATTTGATCCTAATAACTGGACATCCGACCCAATTTTTTAAAATTCGGAAAGCCGGATCGGATATTTTTTAGTCAAAGAAATTTGGATAATTTGAATTTCCAAATTATAAACTCGATATCCAAATTAAAAACTAGATTTTCAAATTAAAAACTAATTTTTTGAATTTAAAATCAGATTATCTGATCGGTTTTCGAAGTAACACATGACCACATGTATATCCGATTTTCCGATCTGGATTTCTGATACCGGTTTTTTTTAGACGGGATAAAAAGAATCAAGATCTGGAAAATCCAAATATCTTGATTTTCAGATTGGATATGACAGTATACGAAAATGCACCAATTTTTTGAATCCGAAAATTTACCAAACCGTATATTTGATCCGGTTATTTTTGAAATTCGGAAAACTATTGGAGTTAAAGAAATTCAGATAATCCAAAATTAAAAACTAGATTATCCGAATTTAATACAGATTATTGGAATTTCCGATCCGTATTTTCGGATATTTGGTTTTCCAATCCGGATTTTTGATAAAATTAAATTTTCCATTCCGGTTTTCCAACAAAATTGAGTACAAGATTCGGATTGGATTGATATCTGTATTTTTGGACCGGATCCTTATAAAAAATCACGGTCTAGAAATTCTATATTCGGATTTTCGGATCGGATCCGGTATCCTAAAATGCACACTTCCTCATTCGGATAATAATTCTCCCCCTTCAAATCCTCTATCTATGCAATAGATTCTGTCAGGTGCTTTTTTCTGTACCTTTGAAAGAATTTTTATGGCAGGCATCGCTTCACCTAGCAGGTTTAATGACTTGAGATATTGGCGTGAATTCTCTGTATTTTACTGTTTCTCCCTTTCCACCTAGCCTTATCATTTTACTAGTTATTTGGTAACACTCGTGTTCTACTTTCTTATATTTCACTTAAAAAAACATTTATTAGTTTTTCTTTCCCCTTGATCATTACTCAAAATGATTCCTGTGTCTTCTTTTCTACCTTACTGTTCTTCATAGAAAGCCCTTGGGTGAATGGAGGCCTATATGGACCATTTTGTTTATGATCATTGTCAGTTTAGGAATGGTAAACACCAAAAGCCTTGTCAATATACCCTCCATTAGGTTTCTTTTGTTTGACGACCGACAATATTACAACAACCCAAGCCTCTAAGGACAAAGATTGCTGCTGCCACGCATTGTCTCTTTATAATTGTGTAACATGACACATATTTGGATTATGAAAACTTCTTCAATTTCCTGCATGTTGACTTGTTGGCTACTATCGTTCTGATCAGAATTTATATTTATTCAGGTTGAAATGATTCTTCAGGCATTGGAATATGAAACTGGTAAGTTTTACTCTTATATGCTGAATTGCTGATATACACTGTGTCATTAACTTGTATCCCTGATCTCCTTTGTTTACTAATTGCTCAGTATTTACTATTAGTTGTATGATGATGATTGGCACGTCTTAATGCTAAAGTGGCACTGCTACTGGCTTGTCTAGTGATTATTAATCATGTCGATATACCAACTCCTTATGTTTCTATTTCTGCAGACATGATGATCTATTTAGCTATATGTTGTGAATCCATTGCAACCTACTTTTACGGCCCGTTTGATAGCCGGTCATAAATTATGGTAATGAGAATGAATTTATAACTAAATTTGGAAGAGAAATCAAAATCTATTCCCATGGTGTAACTAGTTTAACTCCAATTTATTTAATTTTCTTCACAAATATTCATTCCCATCTAATAGCACCCTCCCTGATAGTAATGGATGGGAATGGAAAATAAAAAGAAAATTGAAGCTTGGGAATGAAAATATGTTTTCCATGGGCATTATAAGGTTCTTCCTTAACAAAATTACACTATAAAGTATAAACTCATTACCATTACCACAATTTATTACTAACAACCAAACAAGTCGTTATAGTTTTATTATGATATCTTTACTGCATGCTGAAATGATATGCTATGAATTAGCATAACACTTAGCAGAATAAAGAGATGGAATATTTAGAATTAGGGAAGTAGCTGAACTGTGATTGATAAATTTCAGAAAATTAAAGAAAGATAGTTGCAAGCTTTTGAGAGGTTTGTTCTCTCCCGAAGGAAGCAACTACCATTCTCATTACTATTAAGCATCCACATTTATTCCTCAAGCCATTTATCTAAATTACCTTCCCTCCCCAACACACACACACTCATGGTTTTAAATCTCGGTTTTGGTTGCGATCGCGGTAAAGGTCGCGGAATCACATTTGCGGACGTTGCGGCCTAATATCTCGGTCGTTGTCAGTTCAAAAACCTTTACAATGCGGCCGCGATGCGGTGATGCGGCCTTGATTTAATAACATGACACACACACACACACATACTCTACATATTGAAAAAGCAACTTGCTAAATTATTCCTCAAGCCATCTATCTAAATTACCTCCAACCCCCTTGGCATTGGCCTTGTAATTCTGCTGCTATTTCGAATGTAGGATCATTGTCTTATTTAAGTATACAACATTCTAGTGAACTGTGAGTTTTGCTGTCAATAGGTTCCTTTCAATCAACTACAGTTAGCGAAGGGTTTGAGACTTGAGTAACCCTAAATTTACAGTTTATCTTGTGATCAACTGATCATTTCATCTGTCTTGTTTCTTGTATGTTATATTCTTGTAACTTTAGCATGAAGTTGTGGTTTATCTTCTAGTTTTTCCTAATGCCTTACTTTAAATCTTGGGATCTGATGCTTTAATTGTTTTTTTTGTTTGATTTTTAAACAGAGAACGGGATGTTTCTTGATGAGTTTTTCATGTCAACAGCTGGTGAGTCCTGATTTCTTTTATTTATGCTATACTGCAGACATGTCGATTTTTGTCCGGGGTACCTAATAGCGACCGGTTGAAATATCTATAATGTTCAGGAAAGTTTCAGACTGAGATAGGAAAAAACTGGGCTGCTGAGGTTATTTCTAGAAGGAAGTCCAACTTGGCTAATAAAGGAAACTAAGCAGCAAACTAATTCGAAATCTTTTGATCTTTTCTTAATGGGGCTGATGAGCTATCTTGAAGTATGGCATAGCTTTCTCATGATTGGGTGTTTCAGCACATTGACAGTTTTACAGCAATGCTCATAAATGTTTTTTTATGCCCTGATAGCTGATAATTTAGCAAGGCATTAGTTGTTATCTGTATGCAGTTTGACACAAACTGTGATTAGAAAAACAATGTTCCTCAATTTGCATTCCTCAACTTGCATGTTTCATGCTTGCTTGATGAGTACTACAATAATGAATTAGCTTAATTTATGCATGATGAGCAAAGGTGATCAGATGTTATTTTGCTAATTCTCAATTTCACATCAAAATGGACTAAATGGTTATCTTCATGTGTCTTTCGAGTTCCCTTGGCTTTCACTAAAGAGTGTAATCTTACTCTGCATTCTGGCCTTACTACAAGTCATCCGGCCCAATTTTATCGATACTTGAATGGAAAGGAGGAGGATAATAAATTATCCCAAATTTATGTGCGTGGTAAGGTTCAAATTCAAGGCCTTAGATTTGATGTTCACAACATATTCTGTTTAGAAGCTGATATGAGAGCTTTTATGATTTTTGCTTCCTTATTCCTATACATAGTTCCTCTCCACTCAAAAAAAAAAAAAAAAAAACCCACAATTTGAGCAAAAAGTACAGTGTTTTATCAAGTCTTGTAATTTTTTTAGAGCAGACCAAACTTAACTCTTAATATTATTGTCACTACCACCTCATAGCTTTAATGACCTATTAAGCTGTAACAAATACTTTCCCTCGTCCTCAATATCGTGGACATTTATTATTAATACGCTTTCCAATGTGTATTTTATATTTTAAATATCTACAATTGCATAACGTTAAAATTTATAAAGATTCAATATTAATAATGAACAAAACAAAAACTGCAGGACAATGTTTAATTGTATACATTAAAAGTTATTTAGAAGATTCTCTTTACTAATAAATAGTGGAAAAAACATGTGTACTATAATTTTAAGAAACGGAGGGAATATATATATTTTTAGCATTAAACTTTAATTCTAATTCTAAACTAACTTACATAAATAACATGTTTTTAGAATCCTACTTGATTCTTAAGGTTAGCGGAAGATGTTTTAATCGTTGGAATATAACTATTTAAATGTGGCAGTTTCTTGTATGTAACATGTTGTAGGGTTTACAAACCATGCAACTTGTTGTTGCTTTACAAAGTGTGCAACTTAATTTTGAATTCTAATTCATATTTTTTTGACAAAATCTTATACAAGGCATACCTGCTGCATGGTTTGCAACCATAAGGCCAGTTTTTTTAAAATTCTTTTCTGTTTGAATTTTTTATTACAAAAAAGTCATAAATGCACATCTATTAAATTCTTTATCTTTTCTATTCTCACACAATCGTCATTTTTTCTTTTCTCACTTCAATTTTATTGCGATTATAAAGTGCTTCATTAGAGTTACAAAGTGTTGTATTGAGGTTACAAAGTGTTTAATTGTGTTATAACGGTTAAAAAGTATTTTTATGAGGTTACAAAGTGTTTAAGCGGGTTAAAAAATTGTTTTTATGGGGTTACAAAGTGTTTTTTGGGGGTTGCAATGTTTTTTTTAGGGTTACAAAAATGTTTAAGTGGAGTTACAAAGTGTTTAAGTGGCGTTCAAAGTGTTTTATTTAAGGGGTACAAATTGGGGTTACAAAGTGTTTAAGTGGGTTCAAAGTGTTTTATTGGGCCACAAAGTGTTTATTTGGGGTTACAAAGTGTTTATTTAGGGTTACAAAGTGTTTTTTGGGTTACAAAGTGTTTTTTGGGTTACAAAGTGTTTACGTGTGGTTAAGTGTGTTTATTTGGGGTTACAAAGTGTTTATATAGGGTTACTAATAGGCAATAGAATATGTCAATATTCTATTAAATATTGGCATATTCTATTGCCTAATAGTTACAAAGTGTTTACAAGGGGTTACAAAGTGTTTAAGTGGAGTTACAAAGTGTTTATTTGGGATTACAAAATGTTTACGTGGGGTTACAAAGTATTTAAGTGGGGTTAATTACAAAGTGTTCTTGTTGTTACAAAGTGTTTAAGTGGGGTTACAAAGTGTTATTGGAGTTACAAAGTGATTATTTGGGGTTACAAAGTATTTTTTTTTGGGGTTAGAAAGTGATTACATGGGGTTATAAAGTGTTTATTTGGGGCTATAAAGTGTTTTTTTTTGGGGTTAGAAAGTGTTTACATGGGGTTATAAAGTGTTTATTTGGGGTTATAAAATGTTTTTTTTTGGGTTATAAAGTGTTTTTTTTTTGGGTTAGAAAGTGTTTACATGGGGTTATAAAGTGTTTATTTGGGGTTATAAAGTGTTTTTTTTTGGGGTTAGAAAGTGTTTACATGGGGTTATAAAGTGTTTATTTGGGGTTACAAAGTATTTTTTTTGGGTAAGTTTTTATGTTGAGTTACAAAGTGATATTTGGGATACAAAATGTTTACATGGTGTTCAAAGTGTTTAAGTGGGATTACAAAGTGTTTAGTGGGAAATTACTATATCAATATAGGTCTCTATTTATAGAGTATTAAAAAAATAGAAATTTTAGTGTTTAGATTTTATTTTTCAGAATAGTATTTTTATAGAAAAATACAATTGAAAAAAATATTACCTCTCTCCTACTATGATTGGTGGAATAATATTTAAAGTAAAAGATTCTTGGAAGATGTTGTTGTGTTGTTGATTGAATGCGTGTGGATATGGCAGCATGGTTTGCAAATGGTGTGGCTGGTTGCACTAAAAACCCACTATTTAAATGTTAATTACATAATTAGGGTTGTTTTGTTGTAGTGAGAATACAATTGCAGGTGGATTCTTTAAAGGTTAAGGTTGGATTTAGGAATACCTAATTCACTTAAGAGTGGTTTATAATTAACAAAAGTCCAAATAAAAATATGTTCTCTCAGTTCCAAAATCTTTGCTACACCGGGATATCCAATTATCCATATAAATAAAGTAAGTAAAAAAGTAGAGGAAAAAAGTATTCCTCCCCGTTTTTTAGTTGCTATTTTTTTTTTTTAATGTGCACTCAATTTACATGCTACATTTTCTTTTTGGATATGTAGATTTCATATAAATTCTATATTTTCTACAATCACTTTTGTCATTTACATATCTTTTCCACATAATTTACCATTGCTTTTGTCATCTTCTTATTAAATACCCCTTTATGCATTTTTCCTAAAGACGGGGAAGTATAAGAGAAAAACAAGTCAGAAGATCTGACGGGATAACTTTTAGTATAAAAAAAAAAACTTTTTATAAAAAGCTTAACATAATATACAAAAAATTATAGATTTATACTGAACAGTTACAAATTTTGAGCTAAAAGTTTTGTCAGATCGTCAGATAATCTGACAGGAGATTTTGTGTAAAAGAAAAATACTCCATTTTATTGTTTGTTCACTTTCCTTTTGGTTTTTTGAAGAATATTTGTCACTTTTATTTTTGGGTTTTGTTTTTATAAAAAAAATTTCACTTCCTACATTATCTAAAGATATTTATTTTACATATGATTCTTTTACAAACCCAAAATTTTTTCACTTCCTACATTATCTAAATACTCACTGAGTAGTTTGTATTATTCTTTTACATTTATATTATTAACTTATGATTCCCAAATTCCTTTTCCATACTATCTCTCTCTAACTTTGACTAACTTTAATAAAATTAGGTTTTTTTTTAAAAAAATATTTTCCATACTGTCTCTTACTTTTATGCATAACTTTTTATCATCATTTATTTTTTCTAATACACCCTTTCAGTTTTTTAGTTTTGATAAATATCCAAGTGAGCAACTTTTTTTTAAAAAAGTAAAAGGATGGAGCAAAAATTTTGACACATCCAAAAAGAAAAATGGGACAACGGGTATTCAAATAAGGCCCCGTTCTTTAGGACTGAGAAAACATGAACTTAAATTAAATTAACTGAACTTAAATTATATTAACTGAACTTAAATTAAATTAACTGAACTTAAATTAAATTAACTGAACTTAAATTAAATTAACTGAACTTAAATTAAATTAAATTTTTATTTTTATTTTTATTTTTATTTTTTATTTTTTATTTTTTATTTTTTATTTTTTATTTTTTATTTTAATTTTAATTTTAATTTTAATTTTTGTTTAAATTTTTATTTTTTATTTTATTTCTATTTTTTTAAAAAAAATTATTTCTTTTAAAAAAATTATTTTTTAAAAAAAAATTATTTCTATTTTTTTAATTTATTTTATTTATAATTCAAAGTAAACCCTAAAACCTTCATTTTCACCGCCGAAAAATCGTCGTCGAAAAACTCGGCTGAAAAATTACCGTTGGAAAAGTCACTCCGAAAACCGTCGCCGGAAAAGTTGTCCCGAAAATCTTCGCTTAAAAACTCGGCCTGAAAATCGTCGCCGGAAAAGTCGACCGAATAATCACCACCGGAAAAGTCAATCCGAAAATCGTCGTCGGAAATGTCGTCCCAAAAAATCGTCGCCGAAAAACTCGGCCTGAAAATCGTCATCGGAAAATTCGACCGAATAATCACCGTCGGAAAATCAGTCCGAAAACCGTCGTCGGAAAAATTGTCCCGAAAAATCGTCGTCGAAAAACTCGGCCTGAAAATCGATGCGGAAAAGTCGGCCGAATAATCAACGCCGAAAAATCAGTCTAAAAACTGTCGTCGGAAAAGTCGTCCCGAAAATCGTCGTCGAAAAACTCGGCCTGAAAATCGTCGCCTGAAAAGTCTGCCGAAAAATTATCGCCGAAAAATCAGTCCGAAAACTGTTGTCAGAAAAGTCTTCCCGAAAATCGTCGCCGAAAAACTCGGCCGAAAATCACCGCCGGAAAGGTTAATCCGAAAACCGTTGTCGGAAAAGTCGTCCCGAAAAACGTCGCCGAAAAACTCGTCCCGAAAATCGTCGCCGGAAAAGTCAACCGAATAATCAACGTCGGAAAAGTCAGTCCGAAAACCGTCGTCGAAAAATGTCGAGCGGAAAAACGATGCCCGAAACTAATAATAATAATAACAATAATAATAATAATAATAATGATAATAATAATAATGAGATGAAATTAAATTAAATTAACTGAACTTAAATTAAATTAACTGAACTTAAATTAAATTAACTGAACTTAAATTAAATTAACTGAAATTAAGTCAATAGAAGTCCTAAAGAACGGGGCCTAAGTGATGCTCCCAACATATGAAAGTTTAGCCCTCCAACTGGTTAGTTAAACCTGGGCCCTCACAATGTTGTCCAATGTCCATAATCATATGTGGGGGTGTCAAATTAGTTAACGACACAATTTTAGGTTGGCCCAAAGAAATTAAGTTATCTGTCTTAGTTTTTTGTGTTTTTTGTGTTTTTTGTTTTTTTGACAGTAGTTATCTGTCTTAGTTTGAGTTATTTCAAATCGTTTTTCAAAACAAGACACATGGCATGTGAAGTTTTGAAAGTGTGATAAGAGGATTCCACATGACGTGTTTTTATATACTTCATCCGATTCATATTAGGTGCAACATTCATTTTTTATGCTTGTCAATATATAAAAGCCATTAATAAAGGGATTTCTAAGAAAGAATATAAAAGTCATTGATTATAAATGATTGAACTCTACTTGTTAGAGTTTTTATAAACTTAACTCTAGCGGATCCCAATCCATTTGGAATATCTTTAATTCTATTTTACCAAAAATTATAAAAATTAGATCATAATAATGTAAACATTGAGACGATTCAAAAGAGATCTCACATGACTATATGTTTTTACATATATAAAGCGCAAAAGTAAATTATAAGAGTGATTATGAATATGCCCAAACAATTATATAGGAGCGGAGGAAGTACTAGGCCTTTCTTTCCTATGAAAATAAGGGAATTTATCACATCATCCAAACAACACCTCATAAAAAAATATAGTTTCCTCCATTAATGAGGCATCCAATTATATATATATATATATATATATATATATATAATTACATATATATACATATATATATTAATGTATTAAAAATTAAAATATTCGACATTGTAATTATTTTAAAAGTGTACCTGTTTTTATCCTTGTAAGTTAGATATTTTGCGAGTATTAAGCAAGTCTATAGTGGGGATCACGTGGGTTGGGGGGGTATTTGATGGGTAGTGTGGCGGGGAACATAGGTATTAGGCGAGTATAGATATCCACCTGTGTGATGGGGCAGGGATGGTTCTCTATACACCCACACGGGGGGGGGGGGGAGTGAGATAGAAATTATACCTGCCGTGGGGATGAGATGGGGATTCCATAAGTTGGTGGGATGGGGATAGGTATTGCAATATCTGCCCCGCTCCGCCTCATTTGCGTCTCTACACATAATGTTCATTTATATGAAGAGAATGTGTTTATTTATGTATTACAAAGAGCGTTCATTGTTAATATTAGATATTTATTGTGCCAAAATGACATACATTCATTTACAAATTTAAGAAATGTTCAATTGTAAACATTAAACAACCTTATTATGGAAGAATATTCATTTTTTAAAAACATAATGTCAATTTAAAAAGATTAAATATTCATTTTCTTTTTTTAGAATTAAATCTTCATTTATAATATGAGTATTTTGTGTATCATAACATAGCACACACAAATATAATTAATGTTTGTAAATGAATATGTAGTGATTTAAAACAAAATATTACTTCAAATTAGCAATATACACATATGAACATTGTGTGTACATAAATGAACATAATCTGTACAAAAAATTGAATATTAAATGTATTTAAAAGGATACACATAAAGCTATATGGACCCGACATTGCTAATAAATTGTGTAGACTTGACATTGCTATATGACACTGAGTGTTGGGTTTTAAAATACAGCCACATTAAAAACAATGAATGTGATAGAGATGAATGTTCCACATTGGATGTGTGACCATTCAAAGACAAAGATGCATATGTTGTGTTAAATTTATGAGCATATGAAGAACAATAAAATAAGGAATAAAGTTATCAGGAAAAAAAAAAAGGGAACCAACTTTAAAAGATAAGATGAAAAAAATTCAACTAACATGGTATGCTTATGCGAGATGAAAACCAATTAATCCATAGATGAGTGACTTAATGGATGTTAAAATGAAAGGTAGAGAAACACCAAAGCAGACCTGGACAAAGGTTGTTACCGGTCATATAGGGAACTTGTGGTATATAGAGAAGCAAGAAGGGCGAAAATCTGCAGGCAAATTGTTTTTTGAGACTCCATATAACAATTCTGTCCAGCCCACTACAAATTATTTTGGGACTAAGAATTTGTATCCGTAATTCAAAAAAGAAAAAGTACTCCCTTCGTAACATAAAGATTTCAACATTTGTTTTTTCACGCATTTTGAAGAAGCAATTTAAGAGTGTAAACGAAAAAAATAATCAAAATGGTTTTAACACAAGCAAGAATGTGATTATAAGTTGCTAATATCAAAATTATTTTAATTTAGTTGTTTATACCCTCAAATCACAACCACAAAATGCATGGAAAAAAACTTTTGTTGAATTTTTTATGTTACGGAGGGAATATTTGTATCCCCGGCCTACAAGCCACAACTAGCCAACTTGCAAATGCAGCTATTTTTGCCAAAGGTCTAAATAGAGTTACATGAGAATGAATGACATCCCTAAAAAAAACATAACAGATGGCCTAGGGGCTCTTGCAATCTTCGTTGACACAAAATTGATTGCCCGAAATAATCGTTTTAGCTGAACTGAAAAATAATGGTCAGGCATTTAAGATTACAATGTTGCAGGATGACTACAACAAGATACATAAATGAAACAATTATTTTTGGAGGAACCAGTACTAGCATGGAACCAAGTATCCGATTTTTTTGCTTAACCCTTACTACTATTACTACCTGTGGCTCAACGACCCTTTTTCTTCGACCCAGAATCTAATTTGTGAGGCCTTTGTTTCCTTGTCAAAGCAAACTCTCCAAATTTGTGACCGACTTTAGATTCAGTGATCTTACAGCGGACGAAAGACTTTCCATTGTAAATCCGAACAACACTACCAACAAATTCTGGAAGGATAGAAGATCTCCTAGACCAAATCTTTTTGTTTGCAAGTTGTTCTTTGTTCTCTTTAAATCTCAACAAGAATGCATCAACAAAAGAACCTTTCCATACAGACCGGCGAGACATGATCCTCAGTTACTCTGATAACAATGCACAAAAGTGTAAATCATTTTGTGGACAATCAAATCTAATATTTAATGTCAAGTAGCCACAACAAAGTTACAAAGGTTTTTCAAATCAAACATAACAAAGATCCAAGGCCAAAAATCAATAGGCAAAGCCAAGAAGATGAGAACCACAAATATGATTTCTTAGATTACCAAATTGAGGAGTCAACCTCCTTTAAAAACCATTAAGTTTAATACTTTGGGTGTGTTTCTTTTAAACTTATTTTGACTTGCCAAGTTGATGCTTATTAGAATTAGAACTTATCTACACTTGTTTCGTCTGAAATTTGCTGAAGTTGAGAGCATCTTAGAACTTGCTGAAACTCACTATCTTAACTTATTCTATTGCACTAAACTTTTTTTTTTTGGATTGATGAACTTATTTTGTCAAAAATATAAGTTGATTCATGAAACACACCTTTATCAGAAGTCCAAGCTGTACACCGAAATTGTTAGGAATTACCCCTTCAAAAATAAATTACTCTAAACCCCAGGAACATGCTGCAAGTGTTATAGCATAAAATAAAGTACCTAATATTGAAAATGATAAAAACCAACAACAAAGGAGAAAATGATTGACTCTGTCAGCAATGAGTACATTATGCTTTCAAAGGTTAGATTGGGTGATGGTTTAATTTAAGACTACGCTGCTTTTTACTCTTTTTTACAATTATACTTTTTGGTTCTTAACTATGTTACTTCGACACCTTTATTTACCTTTAAAAAATGTGTGTAGACTCGTGTCGTGTCGGACAAGATAAGATTCTTTGATTCTAAGATACTTCATTTTTAACTAAAAACTTGTCTTTTTCTCTTCTTCTTAAAGTAGCCGAGGTGGACACCCAAATCCGAGTAGACACTTTATCTGTGTCCAAGTAACATAGATTCTTAATATGATATGATAAATTGATAACCAAAAATAGAAATGGAAATGGGTTAGCTTCGAATTGGATGGGGCATGGGGCTAGATCAAACTCCGGTCCAATTATTATTCGGACCCCCTAATTAAAGTCCGAGTACAATCCGCCTAGTATTATAGGACTTCCAAATCCACTCCATATAATCAGACCTCAGAATCCAATCCATATATTAGGACTTCCATTAAAAAAACCATGGACCTCCGTTTATAATACAGATAAGCTAAATGATTCTAGGCTATTAATTAGGCAAACATTATATACACTGCTTAAAAAATAAGGTAAATAGAATATTACTTAATACATTTAATATGGCTTTAACAAATGAATGCAACTTCCATATATAAAACATATGAGCAGGTCGGACTTGGATTTGGATTTGAATCATATTTTTTTCTTCAGATTTGATTGAATTTCGACCAATGTCAAACAACATTGCCATCCCTAACCAATAGACAAAAATGAGAGACAATGGCAAGGTAGCTAATTCTACATTGTACATGATTCACATTTATGAGTTTTTTGTTAGATATCTTTGCGAACTTTCAGTAGCGTAGGTTTCTCAGGCACATTTATTTTATTAGCAGAATTATGCAAATGGATGATCAGTGTTACATGCTCAATTCTTGAGTTCACATGTGTATTAGCTGCAAGGTCATACTCTAATTACCATAACATAGGTTTGGTCCAAATTTACTGATCAATAATCGTCTCTGGGCTTCTGGTCAGGTGATTTTATGTACATTTATCTAACCCAGACCAGGAAGAAACCTACAAAAATAGTAAGAGTGCTACAATCATCCATCCCCACAGCCCCACCCCCACCGCTTTTGGTAAGGCATGCCTTTGCGCCTTAAGGAAAATAGCTTAAGAAATTTAGTAATAAATTAGAAGATTGGGGTTGACAATTAATAGAAATAAATCCAGGTTCCCAATATTAGGTTCATGAATTGGGGGGAAAATATTGGCTTTGGGATTGAAAAAGGGATGATTGATAGATAAAAGCTTGTTAGGCAAGACCTCCATACACATTCATCCTATGTTACTGGGATTCGGGTCAATTACCTATATCAAACCCTAGACATTTTGAGATAAGTATAAAAACTTCAATAGTATTCCGAAAATAATCAAGGAAATGTTTATTTGATAGTTGCGTTGGACATTTACACATGTTTATGCACCTGTCTAACATGAGTAAACAAGCAAAGTAACATAGGATCATTCTGTCATCTTCTTCTCTACTCTTGATTTGATTGTTCAAGATTCTACTACTGCACTTTTCAGGTTTTTTCTTCTGGATATTTCTTTGCAATTGCTCTTGAGAATTTATCCTATAAATAACCAAAGAATACTGTAATAATCTTGAAATTCTCCTCTATATTCTCTCTCCCCTCTCGGTCACTCTCTTCCTTCCCTTTCTTCCAATTCTATTTTCTTGATCCCTGGACACACTACACGCAAAATTCTCAAGAGCGTTTGAATTCTCAAGAGCAATTGCAAAGAAATATGCAGGATACCATGCTCAAACTTGGACAAAAGTATGGTTGAACTCAAGGATAGGTTGGGTAATAACAGCGGAAAATCTGATAGGCGCTCTTCATCTCCTCACATTCCTGAATCTCCAAACAATCGGATTCAAGGGTATGTTACAAAACTTGAGTTTCCAAAGTTTAATGGCACTAATACTCATATGTGGATTAAAAAAAGTAACAAATATTTTCATTATGCAATGTTGCGGATGATCAAAAAGTCGATCTTGCTTATCTGAATAAGGTAGATAAGGCAGCAAATCGGATGTCAAGTTATGTGGCTATCAAGAAAAATATTGATTGGACTGAATTTTGAATTAATGTCTCTGCAAGTTTTAAGGATGAAATTGGTGCAAATGTTGTGCAAAGGTTCAATAAACTTCAGCAAACTGGTAGTTTAGACCAGTACATTAATGATTTTGAGAATGTGAGATCTTTGATGTTATAGCAGAGTCGGACACTACCTGATTGATATTTTCTTGAGAGTTTTATTGGCAGCCTTAAACCTACTTTTCAAGCCTGTAACTCTTGGAACTACCATTGAGTATGCAAGGCTACAGGAAGAAAACCTTGAAGCATACAAACACAATTCTTCTTCTAAACTCATCTTGCTCAATTCTTCTTCAAAAACACTTCCCCCCTGATTACCTAAACCTCCTCTTAAACCTTTTTCTAAACATATTTCTAAACCACAAACTACACTTACATCTGCTGAATGGAGGAAGAAACAACTAAAAGGTTTATGCTATTTCTGAGGCAAACTCAACTGTTCACTGTAGAAAAACTTGGAGAAGATGACTTAGATGGAGAAAATGTTGAAGAAGCTGCAGGAGTAGAGCAGTGTTGTGAGATGGCTCAATTAGACCCTTAAAATTCTATAAGAGCCCTCACTTGCAGTCAAACTTTTCACACAATGAGGGTTGCTGGTTTCTTGCCTTTGCATATATTAATTGATTTTGGAAGTACTCACAACTTCCTTGATTTGGGGCTTGCTCAGCAGTTGAGCTTAAAATTAGAGAGAGTCTATCACACCACAAGCAGTGACTGTAGCTGATGGTAATCATTTACCATGTCAGTCTATATGCAAAGGTTTTACTTGGAAGCTACAGCATGTTCATTTCCAGTCTAATAAGGTACTGATTTCATTAGGTAGTTGTGATATGATTCTTTGGAGTAAAATGGTTGAGTGACTTGGTTACAGTCCAGTGATATTTCAAAAGATTAGTGATGGAATTTGATTTGGAAGCAGACCACATTGTTTTGAAAAGGGAAGCTCCAAAACCAGTGGCCTTATCTTCAGGGTGCAACACTCAAAAGCTCATGCTCCACTCTATTCAATTATAATTGTTACAAGTAGTACCCATTGGCCATTGGAGTTGAGACTGACTCTGTAGAAATCTTGGCTATATCTTCTTCATACCATCAAATACCAAGTGGCATTGAGGTTCTTTTAGAGAAACACAAGTCTGTGAGGATGCCATTACTTTTGAAGAAATATTTCCTTTTGCTATTCTGGACAGGCAGGTAGTTAAACATCTCAATAGAGCTCAAGTTCAGTACTTGGTGCATTGGAATGGTGCAGAAGAAACAGATGCTACCTGGTAAGATGCCATTACTTTTTAATATATATTTCCTGATTTTGTGATTCCTTGATGTGTATTTTTTCTAAAGATTTTGAATTTGTAATCCTTTGATTTCTATTTCAAAGCCTTTGCAGGGGTTGGGAATGTAACAGATTAGCACATTCTGTTAAGACCGTTATAACTAATTTTGGGCGGGAAGGTTAGTTAGAGGGTTGTGCGTGTATTTTTCATCCTATAAATAACTAAAGACTACTGTAATAAAAGATTATCATGAATATTACAAAGTTACCAATTCTCTTCTACTCTCTATTCTCTCTTTTCCTCCCTCCTTCAATTCTAACAGCTTGCTAGTTGTTACATTGGCTGTGGACAACAAGGACATCAATCATTGAGGAGGAGACGCTGACCTCGAAGTGGTTGCCCACGGAGTTGGTGGGCTGGAGGAAGCCAGTCGTGACAAAACATAACTGTGACTAGGCCTGTTTAATGGGGCGGGGCCCCATTTAAAACCTGGCCCGATCCATTAAAAATTTTTGAGACCCGACCCTTATTAAAAATGGGGCGGGTCCTAACAGGGTCAATAACTTAATGGGCTTATGCGGGTTGGGGCGGACTTTTAAAGGGTCAAAAAATTTTATGCATAAGCCCATTACATGCTGAATTGCGGGTTAGTAACTTACTTCCAATCTCAAGACTAAAAAAAATTTGTATAACAACATTAACAAGCCTAGCCAAAACTCAGTGAGCCCATCCATTTGCTAAAAAAATATTTCACATCAAACAAACCCTAATCCTCTCTCAAAAAAAAAATCGCCTCTCTCATTGTTCTATACTTCCATTGAAGCAGAGATTTAATCGACCGAAACTGCAAAATTAAGGTAAGATTTTTCTATGTTTTTGTTTTTATTTCGATTTTTGATAAGAATCTAGTTTAGTTTATCCAATCTCCCTGTTGTTCGAATTGTTGGGTTGGGTTGGGTTTGTGGGTATGTTCAATAGTCGATTTGTTTGGTTTTTGGGTATGAATCTGGTATTTTGATATCTTCAACTTGCAATATCTTGCAATATCTTCAACTTGCAATATCTTCAATATCTTCAACTTGCAATATCTTCAATATAAATGTCGTACAGTAATCCCCATTTTTTTGGGGGATTTTGATTTTTTTTTTTTTGTTTTTTTTTGTTTTTGGGATATAAATGTCGATGACCATTACTGCTGATTTGTTTTTGCAAATTGAAGGGATATAAATTTTTTGCAAATTTTTTCAACTTGACCATTATGTCGTACAGTAAAATTGAGAAGGGAAAAATGTGTTTTTGCAATATCCGATTTATCGAATTACTTAATGGCTGATTCTTTTTTGAGAAGTGAAAAATTTGGATTTGAAATTGATGATTTCTATGGAATAAGTGATTAAAGAAGCAAGTAAAATTGCAGGAGAAATTGATTAAGAATCCGGCGATTATCGGGGCAATTTTCCCTTCCTCAACTTTCTTAAGCTGTACATTTTATTAAATTTTAATTTTATATTGATTTTTTTTTTTTGTACACTATTGTTCTTATGTCTAGATAAATTAATACTGTACATAGGCTCTAATTTGAAAGTTTTATCCTGCACCAGTAGGATAGAAGTTGATGGTGTATGGACAGATAGCTCCATGGAAAGTGATGCGACCATATCATCTATGCCATTGGATGATGGTTACAATGAATATGTCGCCCCCAAGCGTCAGAGGACGAAGAAATCATTGGTGTGGCGTGAGATGTTAGAAGGTAAGAATGAAAAAGGTGAAAAAATTGCCACTTGTAAGCATTATAGAATTGATTTAGTTGCCGGGTCAGGTAGTGGCACGTCCCATTTGAAACGTCACTTGTTAGATAGATGTCCGAATAGGCCTGATGGAGTTGAACTTGGGGCAGCGGGTAGTAATGATGATGAGGATAGAGAATTTGTGTTCGATATGAAGAAATTAAGGAATGAGATTTTACTTTATATTGTAGAAGGTTCTCGTCCATTTTCTACGGTTGAGGATAAAGCTTTTAGGAAAATGATGTTTACAGCTACCCCACAATTTAAGCCCTTTAGCCGAACTACACTTACTAGAGACCTTTTTTCCATGTATTATTCTGATAGAGAAAAGTTAAAGGCCATATTGTTGAGTGTACCAGGCTTAATTTGTTTGACAACTGATAATTGGAAATCATCTCATACATGGCAACATTATATTTGTATAACTGCCCATTTTGTTGATAAAGATTGGAAGTTACATAAGAGAATCCTTAGGTTTAGGGCATTGTCTCCTCCTTATGATGGAGAAAGCATTTCTGAAGAAATTTTTATGTTTCTTAACCAATGGGGAATATATGATAAGATATTAAGTGTTACAGTTGACAATGCCTCTTACAATGATGCTATGATTAGTCACTTGCGAACGCGTTTGATAACAAGAGGAATGTTGAGACATGGTGGTTGTTTTTTTCACATTAGGTGTTGTGCTCACATTATTAATTTGATAGTTCAATCCGATTTAGGTCTTATTCAAAGCATCTTAGAATGTGTTAGGAATTTGGTGAAAATGATTACAAGGTCTTTCTTCTAGAAGTAAAGATTTTTATGAGGTTGCACAAAAGAATTTCCATTTAGATGTAAAGAGGAAACTTCACTTGGACATGCAAATTCGTTGGAATTCAACATTTAAAATGCTTGATAATGTATTATACTATAAGGTTGTGTTTCATCATTTGGGATCGGTGCATGTAGCTTTTAAGAATATGGTGCCTTCGGATGATGAATGGGAAAAATTGATTGTAGTTCACAAATTCTTAAAACTTTTTTATGATGTCACTTGTATGTTCTCGGCCAACAAGTCTCCAACATCTAATGTGTATTTTAAGGGTGCTTGGATGGTCCATCGTCGATTGATTGAAACCTCTAAGGGGTCACATGTTTTTTTAGCAAATATGGTGGAACCTATGTTGGTAAAATTTGACAAATATTGGTCGGAGTATAATGTTTACTTATCTTGTGCGGCTATACTTGATCCAAGGTTTAAAGTAAAGTTTGTTGAGTATTGTTTTGATAAGTTGTTTGGTGCGGATGAAGCAATGATAAAGGTTGGAGAAGTATTGACTACCTTGAGGTCTATGTTTAATGAGTATAAGTTGAGATCCTCAACCTCGCCTATTATTGTACCTAGTCCTATTAGTGGGGTCGATGATGACTTATTTGATGATTATCATAGTTATAGTTCAAGAACCACTAGAACTCAAACCACAAAGTCCCAACTTGATTCATATTTGGAGGACCCGGCACATGACTTGAATTCAGAGTTGAATGTTCTAGAGTTTTGGCAACAAAATGCAATGAGATTTCCGGAGCTTGCTTCTTTGGCCCGAGATTTATTAACTATTCCGGTTAGTACGGTGGCTTCAGAGTCTGCTTTTAGTCTTGGTGGGAAGACTATTTCTCCAAATCGTAGCTCATTGAAATCAAAGACGGTACAAGCATTAGTGTGCACTCAAGATTAGTGTCGTGATGAGAGCAATGTTCCTTTGGACTTGGATCGAGATTCTAGCTCAGGTGATGAAATGGATGAAGTCGAGGATAATGAGGGAAATGAAGATATTGATAGTAACTTCTTTTACTAGGTACATTTCTATGTTTTTAGTCTTATTGTTTGTATGTTTTGATACACTTATGATCTCTAATCATATTATTTGTAAGTTTATTGCAGGTCTGCAGAATATTTTGGGGGGAGAAAATTATAAGAAGTTTAATATTTAGGGCTGAAAGTGATAAGTAGTACAATATTTGAGGTTAAAAGTTAATATATTCAGATTGTATATGAATATTTGAGACTTTGTTAATGTTGTTTGGGACTTTGTTATCATAATGATGAATACTTTTTACTTACAGTGTATAAAAGTAGTGTTGACTACCTTTGAGGTCACTGACTTTGTTTGTGTATAGTCAGTGACATTGTTTTTGCATATTGTATAAGCACTAACTTTGCAATTTTATTGGTCGGAATGTGGGCTGGGCCGGGCCGGGTCAAAGAGGGCCTGACCCGACCCGGCCCATTAAAAATATTTGAGGCCCGGCCCGGCCTGCTTAATAACTGACCCGCCTCGCCCCTGACCCGCCCCGTTGGACAGGACTAGCTGTGACCAACGAGGTAGTCGAAAAAACAGATCGAAATATAAACAAATTCGAAATAAACTTCATAAGAAAATAAAACTAAAAAAAAATGAACTGGATCGAAAGTTCGAATGAAAAGAGAAACGAAAAAAATCGATCGAAATTTCGAAAAAAAAATTTGAATCGAAGGAAGAAGAAAAAATACGAACGAAATTTGGGTATTTTCGTTTGGGTTTTGATTCGAAAATTGCAAACCCTAAATAAAATCAGAGTTTAACGAAATTGGGGAGAAAACTTACATGGATATTGTAGGAAAAGGCTGCGTTGAGGCGGTGCGGCGGCGGTTTTCTCTGGTGGCGCAACGAACGGTGAGGTGTGAACTGCAATTCGAGGTCGTGGCAGATCTCTGGCGAAAATCGAATGAAAAAGATTGGTGAAGAACTCTGGTGGCCCGTCGCTCAAAAGCTCGACTTTAATGGAGGAACCGTGAATTGAAGATGATGATGACTGAAGATTGTTGAAGATGATGGTTGAAGATGACTGAAGTTGAATTGGGAAAAAAAATGAATGTGAAAAAAAATAAAAAAATAGGAAAGATGAATGTGTAAAATGACGGCTCCTCTCCTCTGTTTTCTTTTTTTTTTTTTCCTTTTCTTTTGGAACCCTAAAACCAGCAACGGGTGCTGATAACGTGTTGTGAAAAATGGGGAAAAGTGTTTATCATTTCATTCAGCAAAGGGTATATATATACAAGCTGTTAATAGTATTTACAGCTAAACCCTAATTCCAGAATGTTCCTAGAGTATACATAGGGTATAATCGTCATCCACTAATATATATTATATAACACTTCGTATATATTTTTTTTTTACTAATTTGGTCTGGTCTACCCTTTGGTTGGAAATACCCAGTAAATCAAATTAATTTTTTGAACTCACATATCAAATGACATTTTTATAACCTTGTTGAAAATATATTACCAAAACACCCTTAATGGTTGGTGCTTGGATCTATGTCCCTAAAATTTGTCAAAATTACCTTAAAATGTCATTTGATATGTGAGTTAAAAAAATCAATTTGATTTACCTGATATCCCTCCCCTTTGGTGGTCGGTAACTTACCATAATTTAATTTTTTTTTTTTAATAAATAGATTGGTCTACAATGCGAGGAATGTGCCGAGTACCAAGAGGAAGGTGCACACATGACTCCAAATCATTTTAATTTTTTTTTTCTACTTTTAAAATAAAATTCAGTTAACTTAACATATGGAAATAGGATTTTTTTTTTTAACTTATTAAAAAAATGCAGTTTTCCTAATGAATAATCATTAATTTACAAATGAACAACAGACACATAAATATTAAATGAATAATAATAGTTTACAAATAAACAATCAGTTGTACATAAATGAACAATCTACATAAAAAAATGTTTTCTTAATGAACAATCAATCAAATAAAGAACAACGGACACATATATATTAAAGGAATAATCACTAGTTTATAAATGAACAATTTGTAGTTTTACAAATGAACAATCCGTAGTATACAAATGATTTATTCGTTAGTATACAAACGAACAATATACATAAGTGATGTTTTCCTAGTGAACTATAAGTAAATATATATGAACAATCAATCAATCAAACAATATTAAATAAATAATCAGTAATTTACAAATAAACAATTATTAGTGTACAAAATAATAATATACATAAGTGATGTTTTCCTAATGAACAATCAATCAAATAAAGAAGAATGGACACATAGATATTAAAGGAATAATCAGCAGTTTACAAATGAATAATACGTAGTATACCAAACAAAAAAAAAATATGTGTAACTATGTACGTGATGTTTTTCTAATGAACTATAAATAAACATGAACAATCAATTCAACAATGAACAACTAACACATAAATATTAAATGAACAATCAGTAGTTTACAAATGAACAATCAAGGCCTGTTTACTTCAATTGAATATAGGTGAACTGAACTGAACTAAACTGAACAGAATTGAATTATCATGAACTGAATTGAATATAACTTAAAGTAATATTTTATAAAAGAAGGAAATTAAGAGCTAAACTGAACTAAATTTAAGTTGAAGTAAATACTCCTCACTAGTATACAAAAGAGCAAATGACATAATAATTTTTGGTGCTGATTTTTTTTTTTTTTAATTTTAAAAATTTTAGTTGGTACGGAATAACCCTATTTTTAGGTAAGAAGGTAACAATATATAGCACTAAAGCATTTATTATATTTTTTTAAAGAAGCAAATCATGTAAACCCAATGACCCACGTTAAAATTACAAGTTCACTTGGTAAATAAGGGTTTTACTCCCTCTGTCCCAAATTACTTGCTACAATTTCCTTATTTAGATGTCCCAAAATACTTGCTACATTTCCTTTTATATTCTATGGGCCCCACATATATTTTACATTTTTACCCTCTTTTTTGTCATTTTTATCCTCTTTAAGCCAATTAATTTCCTCCACATAACTTTACCAATGGTGGGCCCACATAAAAATTGGTTTGCATAAAAATTTGTTTCAAAATAGAATGTAGCATGTAAAATGGGACGGAGGGAGTATTAAATTATGTTGGCTTCTTATATGTATCCTCAAGTGCATGAATATCATTTTTTTGCTTTGCCACATAAACCAACCATTACCAACAGAGCTGTGCTCTAGTGGTACCGCATGTATCTCTCAGGGCATTTACCCATGTTCGAATCCTGGGAGAGTCATCCCAGGGCTTTGGGATTTAATGGGCTGGGGTGTGTTGCCTGGTAGTAGGTCCTCTGGTCCAGGCCTGTCACACATTATAAAAAAAAAAAGATAAACCAACCATTACATCGCTTCATGTATCTCCACATCATGCTATTTATGCACTCAAAAAGAAATTAAATAAATTGAAATAAAAATAAGTGAATTAAAATGAACTGAATATATGTATTCTATTATCTCTATTTCATATTATTTGCAACAAAAATGTTCACACAAACTCATAGGCATAATTTTTTTGGGTATTAAATGGAGAGAGAAAAATAGAGGTGTGTAATAACGAAAAAAAAATGAAGA
This sequence comes from Salicornia ramosissima, assembly GCA_951394345.1. Taxonomy (NCBI): domain Eukaryota; kingdom Viridiplantae; phylum Streptophyta; class Magnoliopsida; order Caryophyllales; family Amaranthaceae; genus Salicornia; species Salicornia ramosissima. The sequence goes on along the minus strand of OX596233.1, from coordinate 13,279,005 downwards.
GAAATGACAGCTTAAATAGGAAATAAAGTCTTTTTTTGCAGATAATTCGAAACATTTATTTTTAGCAAATATTGCAAATAATATGAGACGAAAGTATCTCTATTATATAAGGAAAGGGTGGAAGATGATGTCCCTCTATAAAAAAAATTTCAATATCCTTAATGATTTCAAAAAAAAAAAAAGAAAAAAGTTACTAAAGATTTAAACCTTTACTTGTCAATTGTCATATATACTAAGCAAGGTAAAAATGGTATATCTATTAAATATTTCTATCAAAATTTCATAACCATTTCTTACAAGGGAAGAAGGAATATGTAAAGTCTACCTAGAAAGTTCAACACTCACTTTTAAATAAAAATACAAAAGTATACCTAGAAATCTCAACACTCACTCCCTTACATATAAAATTCAAATATTAGTTCTGAGGGAAAAAAGTCAATTAGTTAGCAAAGAAATTGGAAAGATTAATGAAACAAAAAAAAATAGAAGAAATTTAAAACAATTAAATTGAAAAGTGTTTTTTTAATGTTTTCAAAATTGATTCTAAGTTATTTTCAATAATTATTATACCAATTTGTGTTTGAACAATAAAGCATATATGAAGTTAAGAATATAACGTTATTTTTTTAAATAATAAACTGATTTTAATCAAACACATGCGTTGAGTGAAAAAAAAAATTGTATCACAACTTATAACTTCAAGGCATATATACTCTTAGACAATGTCCTTTTGGAACTTAATTTCTACAAATTTAGTCAATTTAATTCATTTTAGATATTCAATTCAGTTCAGCTCCTAACAAGTCTAGAATTTAGTTTAATTCAATTCAGTTCAATTCAGATTAATTAATTCAACCCAAAAAAAGGCCTTATACTTTGGCCTTGGTTTCTTTATACCAACTTAAACTCTCCTACAAGATACCTTGTGTTTCAGAAACCCTTAAACTCAAATCCCAAGTTCTTACTTTCTGATAAAGTATGAGATATGCAAGTGTAATGCACTGTAATACTGTATGCTAAGTTTGCTTTGAAAAACTTGCAAGGCAATGCTATAAATTTCAAACAATATAAAGTACTCCGTATGAGATATACAAGTGTAATGCACTATAAACTTTTACAACAAGAAGCATCCAAAGACGCCAAACAATAATAAACAGTAATGAACTCAAAATTAATGAAGAAAAATAATGTTACAGGGAATAATGACACAAAGAGGATTCAGAGGTTAGCTTTAGGATCTTTTAACTACTGCTACGGCAAAAATGGGATGGTATGTAAACTCCAAAGAAATTTTAAGAGTAGCATCATGAGCTCCAACACGGTTAATAACATTTAGAGCAATGCTATTGCGCTCCGCAACCTGCTCAATGCACCGGAGTTCTGACATTTTATCAGGGTCCTTTGCAAAACTTTTCTTCAGTTCCTTTACAATCTTCTGAGCATCCTTGAAGTGATTATATATGACAAGTGCCTAAAGATAAAGTGATTTTAACATAATGCATTAAAAACTAGAGACATTCCTAAGAAATTTCATGACAACAATAATCATGTACTTCAGTATGGAATACTCACTGAAATGCGAGCTTGGGAGGTATATTCCTTATATGACAGGTATGAAATGTGATCTGGCAGACAAGCTTTCTGTAAATGCTCAAAGTGTTGCATAAATTTCTACAAAAGTTTGATGGGAGATTTTATCAGTATTATGATTAATTTTCTTCGGGTGAGGGGCTTTTGGGTACCCAAACCTCAAAACCCTCTAGGATCGCAAAAAATTGGTAAGTGTGCTATAGAAGTTAGCATGGGCAAAAAAAATAAATAGCACATTGAATGTGTTCGAGTTGGACAATAAGAACATGAACAAATGAGCACATGAAAATTACCTCATATTCAGTATTAAATGGACCCACGTGCTGGAAAAGCTGCATTTCATTTCTGAGTGCAGCAAGCATCTACAAGACAATTATTCCAGTTAGCATAAATTGAGCACAATACTAAATCTCCAGCCCATGTTACTAAGCCATTAACTTTGGCACAGATTGATAACCATCTTACATTTCAACCAAAACTAGCTAACTAACCATTGCAAGTCCCTCGGCCAGATAAATATAACATTGAAGCAACATAACAGCCGGTGGGATGCGGTAATCTTTTGTGTCCATCACCAAGTCCCTTTTCTTCTTCCCTTTTCGCTTACCTGCTTGATTAAAAAAAACAAGTCAAACACAATGAAAACAACACTGCAGCTCTGATTGAAAATTCAGAATTGGCCCTGGTTTGCTAAACTCTGTTACACACTTACATCAATAAAATGAAAGCTACTGGAATGATATTCCAAAACAATTCCAAAATTACGAAAAAGGGAAAGAGGGGGTTTGGGGGGGGGGGCTTGTGTCTTAATTTTCAACAAATGAGTGTTAATCACATATAATAAAGGAAAAATTGTCTAAAACTACCAAATAAATGTTGACTTTTTAAAAATACTACCAACTAAAAAAAAAAGTTGTTATAAAACTATCTAATACATCATTTTCGACCTGGTAGCACTACCACTTCCCCTTTTTTTTTTTTTTTTCATTTTCTTGATGTTATGGCCCATCACTATTGATTTCCCTCTATTTCTTTTCCCAAAAATGTTTGATTACTTTCTATCTCTAACTTCCTATTTTCTTTTAATATATATCAAACTTTTAACCTATGAAATGAATCAAAATTACACCCTTTTTTCTTTAATCCAACTTTCTTTAACTCTACTTTTTTTCCATTGAAGCTTGAGTATGCTTAGCAATGGAGGGAAATCAAGTAGCTTTAGGGAAAAAATTAGAGAAAAATCAAAATTGGTGGGCCATAACATCAGAAAAATGAAAAAAATATAGAAAGTGGTAGTGTTACCATGTCAAAAATGATGTATTAGGTAGTTTTATAACAACTTTTTTAGTTGGTAGTATTTTTCAAAAGTTGACATTTATTTGGTAGTTTGAACAATTTTTCTTATAATAGATGATGTTAACCAATTGGGAGACACATAGCAATGTAATTGTGTAATACAAGATCTGGAACAAGTCTATGAAGTACGCATATTAAACTGCCGTCCCCAACCTCGATTCGTCCTGTATTGGGGGCCGACACTATCGTTTTTTCAACAGTTCCTTTTCATGGCGATGAAACATTGGTTCAAGAGCTTCAAATCCATTGGTCATAAGCTTATCATTTTATGCCCATTTGAAGTTGAACTGCATAGTCTAAATGGCTATGCAATTATGCAATTATGCAAACTAGCACAACCAGCTGTGCAAATCAACCAGAAGAAGCTAAGAGAAGCAACAAAAGCTGCAAATTACTGTTGGGCACTTTCTCGGAATTTTTCAAGCTACCTTTGCTTTGTTAATTTGTAATCTCAACCTAGTTTGAAAAATAATATCTAATCTTTAAAGTATCATTATGCCTTGTTTTTTAAGCTGCTATCAATATGCTCCTTGTATTAAGATTTAATGATTTAAACATGATTTGCTTGAAACAGTAATAAATTTCTCTAGGGTTCTAATGGCAAACTTCCCTTTGTAGAAAACTCTCATCCTTTTGGGGATTGCTCTTTCACTATTTTTTATTCATTGTGTGGATTAAACAGCTCTAGATTCAAAAACTTGGTACAACTATATCATGCAATACTAGATGGAGAACCACGTTTAAATAAAAACTAGCTTTTGAGCCCATGCAAGGCACGGGTTTTTTAAATAAAATATATCAAAAATAAAAATTAATTTTAGAAAATGATAAAGAATTCTATTATGCTATGTTTGGATACAAGCATATGGATTTGGGCCAAATTACATGTTTGGCAAGTAAAAAAATTTGGAATTGGATTTGGCCCAATTCCCAACCCAAATGCTTAACAAGCAAATTTTGTGTATTTCAAATACTTAACAAAACCATGTCATTTCAAATTCTAAAAACAATCTAAACAAATCATTGTCATTTGAATTGTAACATTTCAATTTCAGAAATTGAATTCATCAATTTCAAATGAATTCTAAGTATCCAAACACTACCTAATTGTATTTTACTTTTAATGCTTACACCAAATCAACCAATGATCACCATGAGAATTCTCAAGTTAACTTCAAAATTTATGCACAAAACATTAGAAATTGGAGAGAGTATGATAATTGATGAAGGGGTAATGAAAAGGGCTATAATTCACATATTGTTCAAAGAAAAAGAATAAGTGTTAAAAAAATAATTGTCTTAAAAAGATGACACTTGGCAAAAAAGGTTCTCTGTCTTAAATATTTAATTATAGATTATAGATATAGATTTGAAGGGGAAAAAACACTTATTGGAATAAGCTCACCTGAGTCGGTGGCTGATAGCAGTTTCAAATGTGTTTTCTCTGCAAGCTTAACCAGTATGACATAAAGGTACCAGTATACCATGCAATACTCGTTGAAGGAGTAAAGATCCAAATCAAAACCTAAGGAAAGAAACCGCAAAGCAATCCAATATGTTTGCTCTTCTACCCAGATAAGTATGTGTCTGGCCAACTTCATGCATACATTCTGCAAACCAACTAAAAGGACAAGTCAATCAAGAGTACCAGCAGACATTTTTGCCTTTTATTCTACAATTTTAAATATGGAGATGAAACACACACTAGTTTTCTAGCATTCCTTTCCCTCTAAAAGTATACTGTACATAGATTTAGCCAGATGAACTTGTTTCACGGGTTCTCAGATTAATTTTACCAAAACATTAAAGAATTCGCTTTTCTCATCTCTAGCTGACAGAAAAATACTGGAATAAAGTCAATAAACATACCTCATCAGACATGACAGAGAATTCTCCAAACTCCTTCCTGAAAGCATGTTCCAGCTGTTGAAAATCATAATAGAAAATAAAACTCCTGGTTTTATAAAATAGTTTCACAGCTAATTGGATAGGTCAAAGGGCCATGTATATCAAAAGAATACTCCATACAAGTATAGGAATTCTAGGCAGGTGTAGCACCAAATTTATGTGTAAGACAAATAAAATTTTAAAATCTTCATAAGATTAAACTCAAATGTTCAAAAGAATAAAGTTACAATCCTACAAATTAAGATACTTGCTACAGAATACAGATGCTTTCTCTTAGTTCTCATAAACTAAAACTGGTAAGACACTCCAATGTAATAGATATTATTAAATCAAAACATTTTTTAGCTTGGTTGATGAATAAGAGAAATTAGAATTTTCTCAGGGTGTGTTTGGTTGGGGGTATTAGAATTTTCATTGTGTTTGTTAGGCCACTTTTGCCATTCCCCATTCCCCTATTCTAACACTTTCCCAAACCCACCCACCCCCTATCTTTTCTATTCCCTTTCCGCACCTTCCACCCAACCACCAAACAAACCACCCTAACACCAACCATAAGCACCCACCTCCCCTCCCCCATCCCTCGTTGGCGCTTCGAATCCCACCCCCACCCACCACCGGCGCCCCAACCCCCACCCACCTCCGCCACCCCGAAATCACCCTAGCACTACTCGCCACCCAGCCACACCCCTTCACCAGTATCTTACTTTGTAGGATTGTAACCACCCAAGTTCGAAAACCCATAACACACCCTGACAATCTATTTGACACCCATTAAAAAAAAAAAACAGTGTCTCTCACTCTCTCCCTTGTTTTTTCTTAATAAATTGAAATATAATACTATTAACACTAAAGAAGCATCTAGTTTTGTCAATATAGATAAATAGATTGAATCAAAGTACGGAGTATGTAGGCATGCCTTGGTTCAAAAAATACAGCGTCGTCACCATTCCTTATTTGTATTTATAGATAAATAGTATTGAATCAAAGTACGGAGTATGTAGAATTGTCGAAAGGAGGGATATTGACTTTGAATGCACTAAATTAACTCAATTTACCAACTCCATTCACCACAAATCACAAATTACTACAAATCACCAAAAGTAAACCACAAATTCAGGTGGATCACAAAACATCACCATGAAAAACCACCAGTCACCACATACATACAGTACTGTCAGGACAGTTTGCTTCTCAAAAAAAAAAAAGATTTTCTTCATAATATACATATTTAACAGTCCAAGATTGAATCAAATCAGTAAAAATAATTTATAATAAGATAATCTGATCCCTTATTTCTATCAACCAAAGAACAAACACAACAACAATAGATACATAGTCTGAATCAAAGTATTTAGAAAGGGATACTGACTTTGAATGCACTAAATTAACTCTATTTACCAACTCCATTCACCACAAATCACAAATTCAGTGTGGATCACAAAATAGCACCATGAAAAACCACCAGTCACCAAATATGGCATGATCCCAGAACCATTTACAGATCACATAAATTGAGTAAATAAGTATAAACGATGAAACCCCAGTTCCATTTACAGATCAGATAAATTGAGTAAACGATTATATGGGGACGAATCCAGGTTCGGGGACGGCTACCTATATGATGCACCCATGCAAGACTCCATCATTCAGCACTACTTAAACACCCCCCCCCCCCCGGTACCTTGCACGTCAATGTTGCTACCCTAAACTGGTTGACCATAAACACTTCTGTCCAGACCTCAGCCTCAAACCTTAGCTCAGACTTCTGAGTTGCACCACCACCGGCAGTTGCAAGGTGAGAAAGTGAGTTGATTGAGTGTGAATGATTGATCTAATTTAAAAAAAAAATGAAGGACCAACAAAAAGAGGGGAGAGCTTCACTCATGTGTAGATAAGTACTAAAAAAAATAAAATAAAGGGTTCACTCATTTTATTTGTAATTTTTTTAAAAGCAGGTGTAACACCTGCATTACTATGCCACACTCAGCGTCTACTACTGTATCTGCAGAGGAAGGTCAGTTCTCTTTGATGAAAGTTCAAGTTTCCAATGCAATGGGAACATCATAGAACATCAAATGTGCCACCTCAGGTTCAACTACACAAAGTATTAGTTTGTCCAACATTTGTTACATGACTATAAGTATGAATGTGCATAATTTTACGAATCCGAAAAATTACCAATCTGATCCCAAAAACCGAATATCTGATTCGGTTTTTGAAAATCGGAAAACCAGACCGGATATGGATTGAGTTACAGAGATTTAAATAATCTGAATTTCCAAATTAAAACCGCGTATCCAAATTTAAAACCAGATTATCCGAACTCCCAATCTGGATATACGATTTTCCGTTCCAGGTTTTCAATAAAAATATGATTTTCTGATCCGGTTTTCCCAAAAAAATGTGTACAGGATTCAGATCAAAAAATCATGATCTGAATATCCGGATTATCGAAATGGACTTGATCTGGTATACAAAAATGCACACCCTAGGTGTGCAAAATTTTCAGAATCCTAAAAATTACTGGTCTGGTCTAAAAAACTGAATACTCAATATGGTTTTTTGAAATTCAGAATACCGGATCAGATACCCGGTTTTGAAAACCAGATCGGAGTTGAAGAAATTTGGATTATCCGAATTAAAAACCAGATTATTCGAACTTAAAACCGATTACCCGAATTTCCGATCCCAATTTTCAGATATCCGGTTTTCCGATCCAGATTTCAGGTAAAAATCCTTTTCCAATGCGGTTTTCCAAAAAAACGGTTACAGGATTCAGAAATCTGATGTTCCAATCCAGATTTTCAGATATCCATTTTTTAGGACTGGAATGGATCCGGAAATTTAGATATCTGGATTTTCGGATCGGATATGATTCGGTATACGAAAATGCACATCCCTAAAATTTCAAATTTACATAATTTTGCAATTATATTCATTAAAAACTGAATTACAAGAGTTCATTTCCATGAAAATTTGTATCATCACATAATTATATATACACAAATTTAAAAGGTTGAAATTGAACCAAAAACGGATAATATAAATCACAGTGAAAGGGTTTTGGAGGTTAGAAAGAGCACAAGCACGCGGAGAGGCCTTTTTATTGTACGAGTATAGTCGCTCTAAAAAGACTCATTGTTAAAACTGATGCGCTCAATCATATTTTCATTTTGCATTCCTTAAAGAACGAAGGAACGACATATTTTTTACAGTAAAGAGAAACTCGTCATGTCAATATGCAATATTGAAAGGAATAACCTAGTATGGGGACATGGGCAGAAAAGTTTTGCTAATTAGCATTTGCAAATATGACCAATTGGACTGTAGTCATTGACACTTGAGAATTTACATCACAGACCTGTACATAAACAACTCGCCAATCTTGCAAAATTTTCCCAAGCTTACGCCTCTGCCATGCAACATTTGTGCAAAGGATTCTGAGCATATTGATTAAAAACTGCATCATTAAAAAATACAGGATCTGTTAAAAGTGTGCAAGATGATTGATTACTAGTCAATTTTGAGGTAATAGAGAATTATGTAGACAAAAATAGATGGATTAACATGCAACACCTCCTTCCATTTTAAAAAATATATACAAAAGAAACTTTGGATAATTAGACCCGTAATCTATTTCATAAATAGAGCCTCTACCACTATTCCCAACACCATAAGATTCCCATAAATAAGAAAATAAGTGTAAACTAAGAGCATGCATGGATTGAGGGCACTACATTAAGAGCGTAATAAAAGTCAAACTAAGGAAACTTAACATTGTTAGGTGAGGCAATGAAGTGGCAGAGAAGAGGATAAATTAGTTTTAGCAAGACGAAAAGGGAATGGGGGAATTGGTAGCCTCTTTATGGGGGTAAAGGTTACCCACACCCCCATAATTAACTACTACCCTTATTTTAAGGGGGCAATACCTTACTTTATCCCCTTGCAACCACATTAATGTTCCTTTACTTTTCATACTCCCTAAATCCTTTTCCAATCCATGAATGCCCTAAAGGAAGAAAAATGTAAAAGAGCAACTCTAATGCATCTACTAATGGTCTAATGATATATGCACATTGATGTTATCAATATTTACTAGCAAGTTGCATTTTCGTGTGATAGAAAGATGTTTGCAACTAATTATTTTTTTTTCAAAAAAGAAAAAAGATTATGACAATATGAAAGCATGACGTGCCAAGTATTGTGCAAATCCATCTGATATATTACCTGCCCTAATTGTACAACAGCTTCATTTTTTTGAATATCAAGGTCCTTCATCGATTCAGGTAAAGAAGAAGCTTTACAAATGACAACAAATATTGGATCCCGTCCATATAATTTCCCATCATGAATCAAGAGAGCCTGCAAAATCAAAATAGTAACAACTCATGACAAGAAAAGTTGCTATGAACCATCTAATTATAATAATAATGGCATTTTTTATATTTTGTTGTATTTTAGTAATAAGGTTATAATAGTCTTTTGATAATTGTTTTTAGGTGGATTTGTGAGTTTATAGTTGTAAGTAGTCTATAAATAAGGGATTAGTGTGTGTAATGTTTTTCAGGTTGGAAATTAATAAAAGTACAATAACTTTTAGGAGTGAATTTGTCCACTCGAAAGACATATTTGGAGAGAACTTGGCCTCTCGAAAGCCAAGAAACACCAACCCGTGGTGGTTCGTAGGTGGTTCCCAGCAAATTGGTATCAAAGCTGCCCTTCTTGGCAGCGAGATGGGGGGAACTACCCAGTCAAAGCGGATGGAAACCTTGGAGTCAGAGCTAGCCGCCCTGAAGACCACCATCGAGGATCAATCTTCGCTTGTTCAGAATTCTTTGCAGCAGATCTTATTGGGGTTAGAACAAGTGTCAAAGGCATTGGCGGAAAACTCAAATCTACCTCTCATAGAGTAGATAAGAACCAAGAAGTTCAAGAAAAGGTGAGTTCGGTCTTACAAGATGAACAAGAGAAGTTTATGGTTGAGATTTGCTCTCAAATTGCTCAAATTAACCCGTGAAGTCTTGACAAGGAGTTCGGAGTACTGTTCGCAGGGGGTGGACGACCACCGGACAGAGTCCGAGCCTTGGACGGCAGTTGCGGCGCAGGGGGCGAAGGCCCCTCCAAACGAGTTCTTGGCATGAGGTGGTAGGGCGATCTTTGGGGGAATCTTTGGCCACCGGTAAAGGGAGGCGTGGCGGCGGCGTCACTGAAGGAAGACAATCTGGCGGTGGAGCTGCTTGTGGCAGTAAAGAGAGAGTGGGTGGAGATTTTTTCCCCCCTTGGAGAAGGAGAATTCTCTGGAAAAAGATAAGAGCCTCCAAATGGAAGCCTTAGACCTAATTGAGTTGGGGGTAGTAAGGCTAGATTTTGGGCCTAACCATCTTAAGCCTAATATGTTGTTTAAAGAAGGGGGAAATATTTTTGAACCCATTATTTCAAGAATGAATTGGTGGTCATTACAAGTAAATGCAAGGGGTCTCAAACTTAATTTGGGGTCTCAAACTTAATTCATAATCCATATTTCTCCTACATTACTAGCCCACCAAAATTTCAACCCAACATTCCTAACCCCTCATTCAAACCCAAGTCTGACTTCAATATAGTAGCACCCATGACTCCAAATGGATTTCGACAGCTCATGCGTCATGCGTATCGGACCCTTGCCGGCCATTTTTCTTTCTTCCCACCTTGGGGACAAGGTGGAACTTTGGGAGGGTGGTATTGCTATGAACCATCTAATTATAATAATAATGGCATTTTTGATATTTTGTTGTATTTTAGTAATAAGGGTATAATAGTCTTTTAATAATTGTTTTTAGGTGGATTTGTCAGTTTATAGTTGTAATTAGTCTATAAATAAGGGATTAGTGTGTGTAATGTTTTTCAGGTTGGAAATTAATAAAAGTACATTAACTTTTAGGAGTGAATTTGTCCACTCGAAAGACATATTTGGAGAGAACTTGGCCTCTCGAAAGCCAAGAAACACCAGCCCGTGGTGGTTCGTAGGTGGTTCATAGCAAAAGCTTCTCTATGGTGGTCTCACTCCCTTCACCCTTCCCCCTATTACAAATATAGATTTCCAGTTATCCACTTATCTAGAAATAATTAAATTAAGGAAAATTTGCCAGATAACATCTTCAACGTGACCCATTTTGTGAAATAACACCTTTGATAATTTTTTTCTTTTTTGTGAAATAACATCTTCAAACCTTCAAAGTAGAATTTCATTCTAAATATCACCTTTCCACGAATCCGGATAAAAAGGTCAATTTCTTTAGCCTTGACCGATTTTTTTCCATCATTTTGGAGCGTGGATTACAGTCTTTTTTTATCCCTTTCCTATCATATATCTCCTCTTTTCCTTCTATTAGCATTCTATTATCCTCAACTCTCTCTAACTCACTTCCCCATTCTTTAAACTTCCATTAACTCTCTCACCTCCTCAGCCTTTCCCTAATGAGTAAAGATCGGTCCATTTCCTAAATCAATGGTTGAGGATGTAAGAAGAGAGAAATGGAGAGGATTTTTTATTTTTTATTTTAATACTAAATGAGGTGTCAAAATCTTAGGATAGGAAATGGAGGTAAAGAAATAGAGATAATCCTAATTCTTCTCTAATATTCACTTTCTCGCTATCTAATTGATTGAAGCTAGCCACAAACTCTCGCTCTCTCTCTTATTATCCATATATAATCCTACCCTCTCTCTTTCGTTATTCCTTTTTCTCTTAAGGACTTTTGTTATTCCTTAGCTCAAATTAGTGATTGAAAATTTTAATGATTGTGAAATTGCTGATTAAATAAACAAAAAAGAGAGATTATACATTGTTGGTCATTGAGTAATTGTTGTTTATGTGTTTTTTACAGATTAATAATCTTCTTTTTTTTTCTCATTCTATTCGTGTGTTTCTTATTCAAGGGTTCTTTCGATGAATTGTCCACGAGTTATTTCTCAGATTCTAGGTGTTTAATATCAGATTCTAAGGGTGATTGTTTAGATTGTACAAGTATATTGTTCAGGTTATACAAGGTTCGGTTCAGCTTCAGCTGACTATTGACCAGATTCAATATACGAGTATACAGATTAAATATACATCTTAATCATCAGATTCAGTATACGAATATAATTTGATGATATGATACATATTGAATCTGACGATTAATTTGATGATGCTCTGGATTGAGTTTCATTCAGATTTCTGCAGAACACCATGATTGAAACCACCACTCAATTGAAGCCACTTTTCTAGAAATTGAGTTTAATCGCTACCATTAAGAATGAATGAAGAATTGAAGATCTATGACGTTTAATCATCTTCTGCAGAACACTGAAAATGCAGAAGATGAATGTTTGAAACACAATTTCAGTAATCATTCTCATGTTTGAAGATGAAGTTCAAATTCTCATGTAATTTTAAGTTGAATTTTCATCGAACTGAGAAATGCTGAGATGTTTACTGTTCATTTTCAGTAATAAAATCCAATTGCAATCTCTAATTTTGAGAATCGAAATCCGGTTTATAAATTTATCGCAATCTGAGAACTAAATTTTGAGAACGAAATCAGATCTGAATTCATCGCAATCTGCATTCGAATACCAACCAGCTCGAGTTCCTACCAGTATGAATGAATTCAACTCGAACAAACGAATGATTGCGATGGTCTATTAAAAAAAAAGAATTTTTCCTTAAAAGGTGTTACTAACTTCTCAAAATGGGTCACTTAAATGTGTTACCTGACAATTTTTCCTTAAATTTATGGCTAAATTTACGATTTGGGATGTTCTAATTTAGTTGCAACTTGCAGCGGGCCAATTTCATATCATGTCGTTTACTCTACTTTTCCCTAAAATCGGACCCAATAATTCCGGCATAGCATGGATTCTAACCCTACTCCTATATATTCTCAACTTATTTTTTCTTATATATAAGAAACTATAAGGAGAACCATAGAAAACCTTAGTGGTAAACTATAAATAAAAATAGGGGATTAAAATTGTATAAAAATAATTGTCAAAAATCTAACATTTGTTATTTTTTTTTAGGTAAGCATTTTGTTACAGCCTGAGGGGCCACTCGTAAATGATCAGCAATATTGAAGATTACCTATTAATGAAAGTTTTCTTAATTAAAAAAAAAAAAAAAAACCCTAAGTTATATAGAAACAGTCACAGAAATTTTCAATACATTAAATTGTGAAAGCTCATAGCTTCACAGATTAGAGTCTAGACAAAGTCACAAAGAAATATAATGAAGTAGAATATTAGATACTGAGCGGGCTAAGGCAAAAGCTAACAATTGGAAACTTGGTTATTATAAAAATAACAAGCAGACAAGCTTTAAAAAGGATATATCAATCAATCAATCAAAGCCTTATTCCCATAAGTGGGGTAGGCTACATGAATCAAAGTGATTATTACGAGAGGTCGTCCACATAGATCTTTAAAAAGGTTATAGGAAAACAAAAAAAAAAAAACCGTGCATAAATGGCTAAAATAGAGGACTCACCTGTAGGTGTGCTCTGGCTACAAGATCTGGTTGTAATTTTTGGAATTCCACAATAAAATGCAAGACATTTTCTAGCAATGGGTCCAATGTAAAGGAACAAATAACATCTAGATCATGGAGAAGTTTTTTGAAGTATTCCAAAGCCTGGACAAAGAGAAATGATTTTTGGACTATAAGAGTTAGAAGGCAAAACAAGAAAAATAGAATAATTCTGAAGTATTCCTCAGTTCCTCACCATATCCCAGTTTAAAGTTTTAATTGCACGAGGAGGAGCAGGAGCAGCTACCCTAATGTTTAAATTGGCATCAAATCCAATAGGATGACGACCAGAAGCAGTAGTTTCCACCGGTACTGCATTTTCATATTTTAAGCATCCTACAGACTTCAGAAAATCAGTGGACTTCCGCATGTGTTCCACCTCTAATAAGCAAGACGAAATATGTTTTCTAGCCAATTCAAAGCCTCTGCCGTGGGGTTTCTTCATGCATAAAAGAAGGTGGTAGTAATGCTGCAATACCCCAGTAAAAAAGGAAGTCTTGTTACACAAATTACATAGCTATACTTAAGTAGCCATCAGATTGGTCAAATTTCATGCAAAAGCATGTACGCTCACAACATTCAGTTTCACAAAATATGAGGTCCATTGAACCCAGACTTAAATTCAATGATATATCTTTGCCAAGCATTACAGAAGCATTTAATTGGAATTTGGGATCGGCTAGACATGAATCAATATGTAATCGCCAAAGTCATTAAGGGGGAAAAAAGTGGAAGAGAACAAAAGAACAGCCTCATATAACATAGTTCAACTGCAATAATACAAATTTGAAATCTACAGAACAGCAACAGCAGCCAACTAGATACAAATGAGACTATCGCATTACAGATCACAAAAAAGCAGATTTATGAAAGAGAAAACATCCATCAGCTCAGCACTTCTAGCTCTTACGTTTGTTTCCAGTCTAAATAATTATGACGAGATGACTCTTACATGGGATCAGTCAGCATCCTAAAAACATGTTAAAATAGTTTTGATGTATAGATGATGCCATTAAAAATGCAGTCAATGGATAATTACACAGTCCACACAAAGAAAAGAAAAAATGTAGTCCAACATCAACAAGTGGCAAAATACTAGAACATTTCATGAAAATCCATTAAGGAAATGATTGAACTCAATTGCAAGCAAAGCTACACAAAGGTGATAAGAATAACAGTGTATCAAGGCTGCATTTGTATATATATATGGTTTGTTCAGATAAGGGGAAATGGAGAGAAAGGAAAGGAACGGAAGGGAAAGGAAAGTGAGCAAGATACTTCATTTGGGTAAACACTTAGTAGGGAAGGAGAGGGAGTTCCGATTTGAAGAGATTTGGAGGGAAATGGACATCCATATTCCTCCCTCCTTCCTTCCCCTCTCCTTCCTCCTCTTTGTTTCCCCTTCTCCTCTTCTTCCACCTCTTTGTGTCCCCCTCCTTTCCTTTCTAACTTGTTATCCAAACACACCATTAGGAAAGGCAACGATATTAAACCATTCCTTGGCAAGTCATAAGCAGCTATATACCAGATAATTTATACCAGAAGAGTGGGGGCCAAAAGCCATAAATACTGTTCATCATCCACCACTTATCCCAATCTTATACTTCAGCATCCTATTCTCCCCCATCCATGGAAAAAACAGAAATCAAACTTGTGTAGAAGCATCTGTCATTTACTCATTTAAGTGAAGATAAAACCTCCTCAAAACTAACTTCTGTGCCTAGTCAGTAGCATCTTGGAAGAACCAAGCCACTAGTGCCAAGCTAGGAACTAGTTGAACTTAATGATATAGACGGTTTTTCGATTTCATGAAAAAATAAGTACAAGCAAAAAGACCAGGACTGTCTTGCTTATAAAAACAAGGGTCCTCAATTAAGGACTTGTCAATTTTTTTACTGGATCTTAATGTTGTCCCTAAAATGATCTCAAGGCCAATATTTTGATGCAGCGAGATACAGTTAAGAAAATAGTCAGTATTTTAGTTTACTTGGAATAGCAAAACACTTTGAGTCCTCGACTATTTTTATAGTAGCAACATTTTGAATTTTTCACTATTCACATACTAACTTTAAACATATATGTTTAACTAATACTCCCTCCGTCCCTTAAAGATTGCACCATTTTCCTTTTTAGTCCGTCCCTAAAAGATTGCTCCATACCATTTTTATAATGTGGTCCCTCATTTTAATCACCTTTTTTTTTCCTTAAGATTACCCCTTAATCCCTACAAACCCAAAATTGATCACTTTTTTTTTTAAATTACTCCTTCCACATTTACCTTCCATTTACTTTAAAATCACTTTTTTTCTGTTAAATCAGTCAACCTTCTCACATGTTACTCCTCCATTTACTCCTTATTTCCATCACACATTTTTTTTCTCTCTCTATCCTTCGTCTCTCTGTTTCCAATTTAGGGTTTATTTTTTGGCCTGAATTTGTTCTACTATGTAGATTTTGGTGTTGCAATCTTCATTTTTGGCCCTAATTCATTTCACTCTATTGACTTCGTTCTTGCGATCTTCATTTTTGGCCCTAAATTGTTCCATCAAAAATACTCATATTCTTCATTTATTGCTGCTTTTTAGGCTCCTGACAATTAAAAAAAAATGACCCCAATTTTTACGCTGATGATTCTTTTTTGAGAGTATTGTAGGAAAAATTGGTAAATGTTGATTGAATGCTTGTGTTGCAGCTGTAAATGGAGGAAAACTTTATTTTTTTGGAAGTGAAGCTACTGTAAATGGAGTTTTTTTGGGGGGGAAATGAATTTCCTATAGTACTCTTCTTTCACTTTTAGAGGTAAAAAGTAATGTAATGTTATTTTATTGGGGAGATATTCCTATTTGTAATTGAACTTTTGGAGCCAAAAAAATTTCAAGTAAATTTTTGCTCCAAAATTTAGATGTAAAGTAATTGTATTGGGGGGAATTGATTTTGTATTGTAGTTTTTTGGAGCCAAAATGCTCTATAGGTGTGATGTAAATAAGCAATGAGTGGTGGGAAAAAATTGGTCCCCACATGTTAATTATTTTATCAGTAGATACTCTCTCTCTTTATTAATTTTAATTACATCCACAAAAAGACGAAATCCCACTCCCTTTCTACATACTCCTTAAAAAAGTAACAAATGTGTCATGGTGCAATCTTTTAGGGACGGAGGGAGTGTGTATTAAGATATGCTAGTATTTTTTTTTATCAGATTAGGCTCAGTAGAAACTTGAATTACTTCTTTTTAATGTTTTGTACTAGGTGTAATTAATGTACTCCCTCCATTCCACTAAAATCATGCCATAAGGAAAACCGACACTATTCATAAGTTGTGAGAATCTTCTAAATTCCTATCAATATATAAGATTGAATAGAGTAAAGTGGGGTTTTGTTTGAATCGTCTTAATGAGTAGTTTAATAATATCAAATCTTTATAATTTTTACTACTCCGTAATACATAATTAACGATATTTAACATATAAATTGTGCATTGGCAAATGTGAAAAGTAGAAGTGGCATGAATGTAGTGGGACGGAGGGAGTACTAATGGTCAATTGGTCAAGTACTACATTGGCAAATGGCAAGCAGGAAAGTCAACAAGTCATTCCTATTTCAAAAGAAATGAAGGCAGTAGTAGTTTTCGCATACATGAATATCAAAGAGTAATGTAAAGTTTGAAACTTTGTGTTCTTTATCCCATATTGATAGAAATGAAATAGAATGTTTGGTAGATGTTCTTTCCTTACAAAATGTATGGAAAAAAAAAAATTAAACCTTAATCATGGTGTTCTATTGTACGTGAACCACAACAAATTAGAAATTCACTTCCAAGTGATAGTACAAAAATCATAACCAAAGCAATAGTACACTATAAGGCTACAAATCTCTAGCGACAAAAATTGAACACAAAACCATTCATGAAATGCATCTTGACACGAGCATTGAAATCAAGGAAAATATTAAACGTAGAAAGAGTAAGACCTTACGAAATCGTAAACGGCACAACAGAGCTCGGCAAAAACCCTCTTCTAAATCTGGATTAGTTTGTAATGGCTCTTGATCTGCATTCCCAAAGCCCAACAACATCAGCATTATATAAAAGTAATCATATCTCACATTTGACAAGGAAAGGCAGCAAAATCAATTCAGCATGAACCGACTCCGGCTAAGATATGTAATAACACTAATCAAGTGAACCTTCCATCAGTTCAATAGTACCAAAATCAACGCAATGTCAGAACATATAAGAAATTCTGACTCTGATTATTCTAAATTTACCTAACAATGCCACATTCACTGACAAATTGCTTGAACAAACACTAAGATAAAGACTTTACAGATAGACTACAAAGCATATATCATCCAGCGGCATAAGTTGTAACAGTTCAAAAAAAAAATACTAATTCGCAACATAGACATTTTAACCACAATTTTTCTGAATTTAAACATAAAATATCCACAATACAGCAGATACCTTCTACCGCCACCTTTTTGGCAGATGGAGATTTACAAGCACGCATTTGTCGACAGAGTGTCTCCTCTATAGCATTTAGGGTAGATAAAAATCTTTCATCTTTGTCGCCGCCCAAAGGGAGACCATAAGCCATTGTGAACAGATCTTCTTCCTATGAGAATGTACATATTGAACACAAGTATTAGGTGGCATTTTTATATCTACATTCACACAACCAATAATAACATCTTAATTCCCCACCCTGTCGGGGAAAAAACGATGCTTTGACGAATGAACTTAGTCTGACAAATCAGCTACAAACCTATCGTTGAGTTCAACCCTGAGATAAACCTACCTCAATTACAAATTTTGTCATTAATTTGATCCAAGTTTTAGCTTATGCAATATAAGACTCACTCATAAGATTGTGTGTGTGTTTTGGGGGGTAGGGGGTGGAGGTATATATCCTTCAAATCTTTAGGCATATAAATGTGTTATTACAAAATAATTGCTCAAGGTCATTAAATCTATGATTAATTGATTATCATGTTAAATGATAGATTTTATAATAATATTTAGGAAAATTTGATTCAAATAATCCTATCTATTGGTCTGCTCAAAATAATCCCACCTTAAATTAACCTCAAAACACACCCACCTTTTACCCTCATCATTTGAAAATAAGCTAATTTACTTGGACCCAGTAGAACAAGTTAAAAACCATTTGCCCCCTCCCAACACGTTATTATGTCCAGCAAGCACTATAAACCTCTGTTACCCTTTCTCTCACCTCTAGAGACTGCCATTATTGTTTATCATCATCTTCTTCCTTTCGAGCAATGGCGGGCTTATTAAGGGACATGGGGGTAGAGGCGTACAACCGTACACCCATTTTTACGAGTGTACCCTAATTTAGTTTAACACATATATAAAGTTATTCCAAACACATAAAAAATTACCGTATGTAAATATTAATTTTATTTATTAAGCTTAACTTTTAACATTTTTAAGATAACTCAATATACACTATTTTCTTTTAAAACAAAACAATAAATGTAAGAAGCATAAAACAAAGCAAAATCTAAGGCTCCATTTGGTCGGACGTAAAATATTTTCATGTAAAACTATTTTATTATATTTTCTTTTTTATATTGTTTGGTTTGCAAAATAGTGTAGAACCATTTTCCCTAGGATTAAACTACCCCTACAATGATGGAAAATCATTTTCCCTTCAAAATCATAGGAAAATTATTTTCTTTAATTTTCCTTGCATCACTTGTACACTATTCCCACTACATCCTTGTCCTTTCATTTTTCTTATTTTCCATTTTTTTTTTACATTGTACCAAACAATTGAAAACTTGTTTTGTAATTGTGGTTTCCATTGTAACTTGTTTTCTATAAAAATCATTTTACTTTAAAAGTGTTTTACACCCAATCAAAAAGAGCCTAAATACAAAAAAAAGAAGAAGCTGATTAGTAGTAATCATTATGTCAATTTCCAATTCGACTCCATCATTCCTCCGAGAGGCATCAGCCCGACCTCAAGCTAGCCTATATTCGACACTGTCTATCCAACAGTGACGTTTTGTCTACCAGATCAATTCATTGTTTTTTCACTATTTTTTAAAACAAGATTGATTTTTTAACTTTCGTATTTCTTTAATGTCTGAGTTCATATTCTGTACCCCCATCTTTAAAAACCTGGGTCTGCTACTGCTTTTGAATGCTGGACTGTATCAAACAACAAATTCTTTGGACTGGTTGAGGATTAATCTGGTTTTTCAATGTTACGTTCTGAAATTTATAGTCAGTATCAGCAAATCAAAAGGCAACTATTATTTGGGTTCATCGGACCTTAAATAGAAAGTATTCTTTTTGCCAGCTGAAACAAGTCGGCTGATGGTCAAATTTTGGACCTGATTTCTTACATGAAAACATATGTGCAACAACCATTATTACACCAATACAACTTCATCCTTCAAAAAAATTATTCAAAAATTGGAAATCGACAAAAATAAAATAATAATAACAATAGTAAGGTCAAATACATCATTCAATTCACATCACCTACCCAAATAAACAACAGCTTAAATTACCAAATCAATGGATTAAAAAGCTTGCTGCTCAATGAAACAGAAATGTCTGAATACGACCACTGCAAAATTCTCAAAGTCTTCTTATTTTTCTCATCTAAAATCCTTTTTTTTGCTCAAAGATTATTTTTAATCAATGTTTAAATTTAATTTTTTGTTTACCTTGATCTCTTCACCTTGGAAGTAAGTGTAAATGCTTCATGGCTCTCATTTTGCTGCTTTATGTTCTAGGTGAGTGGTTAACATAGCAAATTTTATTTATGCTTTTAATGGAGGGCATTGGGATTTAATTTGCAACAGTCAATTCTCAAAATAATGTCAACAGAAACCGGATGAAAACCAAAGTAACCTAAGGTTACCGGTTTCTTTTACAAATCCATTTTAAGAAGATAAGGGTAAAGTTGGGCTTATTTTGAGATTAATAAAAGGTGAGATTAATTTAAGCAGACCAATTAAAAAAAATAGGATTGTTAAAATAAAATTTTCCAAGTATTTATGTCAATGCAAATAACTTGTATTTGGAAGAAGGTAGGAGTAATGGATAATAAGAACAAGATAAGGTAGAATGAATTATGTTGTTTTGGGCATGTGCAAAATTCTCTTGATAAAATTCTTGTCATGAAAACAGAAAGTTAATGTTGTGGAAATTTTAGAAGACGCAAAAGAAGACCAGGAAAACACATTTAGATGCTCAGGCAACACTAGATAGAGAAAATTGATGCATTAATCCATTGTTTATATTTCAAGAGAAATTTTCTACAAAATTCTGCCATCTGACAAATATGAACATAGGCAATTCCTCATTCTATCCATATAAAAAAGACATCCATATGCCAACAAAGCCAAGTGGTAGATCCTTATCAGTGTATCCCACCCTTTGTAATGAATCAATTAATTAGAAAATTAGTTTCTAATATTTTTAGATTTTCAGAATTTTTTTTAAAGATAAATAAAATAAAATAAAATAAAAATTCTGAAAATCTAAAAATATTAGAAACTAATTTTCTAATTAGGATAATGAATAAGTGCATAAAAAAAAACACTTCCTTCATTCCACATTAATTGCAACAACTTGACCAAAAAGTTCTAAATGTTGCAATTAATATGGAGCAGAGGAAGTATGACGCTAAGCAATAGTGTATCCCACCCTTCAATTTAAATCCTGCCCCCCCCCTAGGATAATGATTAAATGCATAAAAAAAACACTTCCTCCATTCCACATTAATTGTAACAGCTTGACCAAAAAGTTCTAAATGTTGCAATTAATATGGAGCAGAGGAAGTATGACGCTAAGCATTACTATTGCTTCATTTCAACATGAGATTGCTCTAACCAATTAGTATCACTCTTTCTGCTTGTCAGGTAACCAAAGCGCTAAGCTACACTAAAGTAAAGTATAAAGCATCGAAATAACAAGTTGCATTTCATGTAATTAGATCTTAAGAGTCTTCTCTGGGCCCAAAAAATGTATCACACAGCAAACAGAATCTAATTCGGCAAATCTCCTCTGACAAATAACTTAACAGCTCTCTGCAAACTCATATCAAAGGTGTTAGTAGTGGTTCTGTCCATGATGAGCAATCATTTGACTACTGCCAGAGTATTTCATATTCAATTAGCTTCAAATCTTCCAGGATTTTCATCAACAGTTTCTCTCAAACAAGGGGCCAGAGCATTGAAACAATTAACTTAGATCTCTTTGTCCTTTATTTATGTAAAAAAGCATAAAATGCAGGAAACCACCATCCATGTAAAAATTTAACCACAGGTCATGTTATAACAAGTCCAGAAATTCTTTAGTTGTTAAACAACACAAGAAAACAAGGAAAATATGCAGTCGAAATAGTCAACCGAATATAAAGGCTATAAGAGATGTTTAGTACTTTACTTCATGTGTGCGTGCCTCTGAAACAACTGATATAACAGAATTGCAAGTTGCACGAACTAATCTACAAAAAGAATGTAACAGGGGATGTGATGAAGTACGATCAAGCCTCAAAAGGTAGATGCAAGAGAAGACAGTTTGTGACAATGAATGACCCTTGTGCCATGTGGCCTGCCATTACACAAATAGTGGTATCAAACAAGTGACATACATTGATCCATAAACAAAAGGGCCATGCAGTATAAAATGTACCTCGCAGGCAAGGAGGTGATCCATGATATCTAATATGCATAAAACATCCTCAGTCTTATCAAAACTTAATGGAAGAGGAGCCGCACCATTCTCGATAGCCTCGTCAACAGAATGATATTGGCCATTCTCCATGCCAGAATCCATCTTTGGGTCCATTATCTAACAAAATAAATGCATCGTCAGCAAAGAAAAGATATTTTACAAGTGTCTGGCAAAAAACAAATCATGAATGAGTTATGAAGCTTATTCACCATTAACAATAAAACACATGGATTGAATTGAGTATTTATAATTCAGCCAAAATAAGTTAACTCAACAACTATTAGGTTTGTTCAGTAAAAATCAATTGCAATTTGTCAAATTCAATTTCAATTAGTAATTTTATATAACAAAACACACTAATGAATGAGTAAATAAAAGTGCTGTGACCTGCAATAATATCAGTTTCAATCAATTAGAAACTGCAAATACTTTCAGCTCAATGCTGAAGAGAACAGGGTTTTAGATGCAAAGTTGTAACAAAAGGAAACACAGAAAATTTTGAAAAGTTCTATGCAAGCCTCATCATAAGTGACAGACACAATCATTATATGAAAAATGTTCATGATCACCGGTGTCTCTAAGTGTCAGACACAATCATTATATGAAAAATGTTCATGATCTTGGTTCATATGAAGTGTTCAAGTGTCATACCAATACCTACTAAGTCCACACGAGTATTTGAGGAAAAATAAGAGTCTGCGTAACATAGATATAAGGAGATCAAAACCAGTTTTGTAGTCAGCCAAACGTTTTAATAGTGTCACCCAATTAGCTTTTACAGTCCGCCATAGAATATTTATAGTCGGCCAAACAATTTTTAAGGTTAGCCAATCAATTTTTAGAGTCAACCAAATAAATTTTAGGGTCAGCCGGTCAATCTTTAGAGTAATCCAAACTATTTGTTGAGTCAGTCAATCAAATTTTAGAGTCAGCCAACTCGGTTTTAAACTCCCCCAACCAGGTTGAATATCATCTCACCATAAGTTATGGTCAAACCGGTTTGACACAACACCTTCTCTTTACAAAAAGATCCTAATATTGATAGCTGGAAAGGAATCTTAAATGTAAGATATAAGACTATAAGAGTGAGGCTAACACCCTAGTGCATGGCCCTATATATGAGAATACAAGGTCTTTAACATGTGAATCTTCATACTCTTCTTGATCAAAGAAGCAAACAATCATCCTTAGTTTTAAAAAGCGCGCCTCGCTCCCGGGCTCTGGGATTTGCGCTTTAGCTAAGCGAGGCCCAGCTACCTCCGAAGGGCGCTCGCCTTTTGCGCCTTTCGGCAAGGCGCGCCTTTGCGCCTTATGTAAAATAGCTTAGATTTAAGTTACAAGTTGAAGAATATTTGATTTTTTTCAAATTAAGACTACCTTAGGTTTACAAATGTCAATATTATAAATGGTTTAGGATCTTTTTAATAAATATTAATTACAATCAAAGAAAAAATTAATTTGAAATAAGTATATATAAAGTTATAAACACATGCGTCTCGCCTACAAAAGGCGCGCGCCTTCGCCTTGCGCCTAGGCTCCAACGACTATTTGCGCCTTGGTGCGCCTTGCGCCTTTTAAAACTAAGTAATCATCCAATAAACAAACATGAAGCAAGTATGAGTACCTCTAAGGCAGACATGGCAGCGAAGAGACTAAAATTATCACCATGTATCAGCTCACCGTCACGAAGTTCTGCCACAAAAGAGGAAGATGAAGAAACATAATAGGAAAATAGACAATTCTGTTGAATTTAAAAGAATAATCGATGTTTATGTTATTGAAGCCAATAATGAAAAACCATAACAATATCAGTCAAGACTTATCTGATAAGTGGTCATAAACGATGGTAATGGGACTAAATTGCGAGAAAAATATATATTCATTCGAATCATTCCCATGGTAATGCTAGATCACCCCCAACTTGCCAATTTTTCTTCATAAATTTCAACCCACTAAATACCACCTAAAGTCGTAATAGATGATAGTAAAAAAATGAAGAACCCACAAACTTCAGGAATCAGGGTAAGCTTGCATACAATGGGAATTGAAATGTAAATTTCTTTTACACTTAAAACCAATTTCCATTTACCACTTATTACCGAATATCAAATGGTCGGCAAAGCTCACTTCTTTCTCGAAATATACTCAGCCAAGCTCACTTCTCCCTCTTAACTCATTCTTCCACAATCATGTATGGTTCATGTAATTAAAAGTTATTGGCATACCAAAGAAATGCTCGTTAATCCATGAACAATAAACCCATTCTTCTATTATTCTCAAGATGATGTATTGTCAAAAAAAGGGATGATGTAAACAATTGCATTATAGCATGAAGGTACCCAATCTATGGTCATAGCATACAAGTTAATCCGTCAGCTTAACTAAAGAATATTAAATGCTAACAACAAAAAAGCGATTAAGTAATGCTTATCACTCTCCTCACAACGTGCAAAATAACAAAACTAGAAACATACATAGCAAATTGAAACAGTATAAAAATGCACAAACCTCAGCATTATTAGCATTCAATACAATCAAATTCGAGAAAATCAAAGATCCTCACAAAATGTTCAAAGACGGAAAATAAGAGGAAAAAAAGACCATTGCAAGCAGAAGAAAGAAGATGAGAAACATCAGCCCAAACGGTGCCATCGCCGGAAGGTATAGGAGTCGGTGTCGTCGTTGAAACTGTGATTTCGCTATAATCCGCCATAGCCGCAGAAACAGCAATCAATCAAATTTTGTCACAATAAAAGAGTGAGAAAAAGCTTGAAGGAAAGATAAAAATGGAGTTTAGGAGTACTAGTAGAAGTGAAACTAACAATAGTTTCAGTTGTAGAGGGTTTTGGTTTTGAGGAGAACAGAGTTTCTTTAATATTCTGCAATTTTCAAAGTCTCAAACAATTATCACAAATCACAATAAACAAGAATATATCTTTTGAGTTTTGAGTTTGAATTTGAGTATGAGTCATGCAATTAGCCAATTAGACACAAAGTAGCCCATAAACTTAATTCTAGGTCAATTATGTTTGATTTATCTAAACTCATATTTTCTAATCTAAATGTATTTTTTTTATGGTAACAGTCATTAAGGGTTAAAATGACTCGTAAAATTTTAAGAGATCAAATTTTTTTAAAAACACAATGATCAAAGTGCGCAAATCGAGGTGAATCGGTACGTAGATCAATGCTCGTAAAAATTGTCCTCTCAAGGTTTTACGAGTCGATTTAAGATTTGAAGTAGGAATTTGCAAAAAAAGAACGAACAAATTAGCCCTGATTTGAGGTCGGAATTTGCAATAATAGCTTTCTGGCCATTTATATATGCTAACCTCAGAGGCACCTAATGTAAGTTAAAAAAAAGTGGGGACACTTTGGCTATAAGGCTTAACCTCAGGGGCACCTGAAAAAATATCCCAATATCTTTTTAAAATGGCATTATTTTGTGTGCTAGGTGAGATTGTCTCAAAATAGTGAGACCGAGTTTGTCTAGAAAAGTTAGGAAATGTTTTTAAAAAGTTATTAAAAATATATCAAGTACTCCGTAGTTTATACAAATATAACTATTTATGTGTTTTATGTAACTTTTGCATGTAATTTTAACTTTTCATAGTGAAACACTGAAACTTGGTCTTATGGTGACCATTTTGCCAAAGATTTACTGTATTTTGTGAATTAATGATAAAAAACACACGTTAACCAATGCAATATATATACTTCTTAAAAACCCCAATCAACATTTACTATTCATTTTGAACAGTTCAAAAATCGCACAATTTAGGTTGCCTTCTTGACGTCATCCTGTTCTTCATCGATATTGTTTCACGATCTCACGATCATCCTCCTTTCTCAGCTAAAACCCTAAACTTTCCCTTCTCACATATTCATTCGATTACAATATACCTCATTCTCTCCTCTCTAGCTTCCTCCTTCTCCCTCTTCTCTCCTCTCTGGCTTCTTCCCTTTCTTTGACTCTCAATGGTGGCAACTGTGTTTCTTCATCACCATCACCACCACCATCGCGATTATTGCCCCCGCCCTTAGTTCTTGATGGTTTGGTTGAGGTATTTTATCTTCTCCAGCTCTTGTTCAACATTTTTTTATGCCTTTGGATCTTCATTTTGCTTTATTTTAGTTTTTTATCTCTATATCTCGATAATAAATACTAAAAGCACCTTAGCCATTTACTATTCATAATGAATAGTGTACATCCAATGGCTGAGCATGCTTCATTCCCTACCCCTTCATCCAACGGCTGAGCTTCACTTCTTAGAGATGTTCCCTTCATTCATCTCCTTCAACCAGAAACCCTAACTACTTCTCACTATCATTATCTTCTTTCTTCTGCTTTTCATTTCATTCATCTCCTTCGGAAACCCTAAACCATTTCATTCACCCAGAAAACCCACAAAATTGCAAAAGGCTACTAACGCACTACACATCCGCTTCACCGGCACTAATCTTAGCACGGGTGGCGATATATCGATGAAGAAGACATGGTGAGGAGCTTCAATGGAAAAGGAGGTATAATTTGTTTTTGATTTTTCCATTTCAGATTTACGAAATTCATCATTTGGGGGTTTATTAAATATGAATTTTGCCTTTCTGATTTAAGGTTTCGTGTTCGAGTTTTTAGTTTTCTTATCGTGTTGCTCTCCCCACTGTACATCCGCTTCATCGGCACTGATCTAAGCACGAGTCACAACGTATTGACGAAAGAGACATGTTGAGGAGCTTCAATGGAAGAGTAAGTACGATTCAGTTTTGATTTTTGAAATGCTGTTTTTCGAATTCATCGTTTGTGTTTCAAAAAATATGATTTTTTTCCTTTTTGATTTTCGACTTTTGTATTCGAGCATGTGGTTTTCTTATGGTTTTTGATCTGATGTTCTCACGATTTTCTACTACACTTTTGTTTCTAAATTAGGGTTAGGGTTTTCGAATACAGGCTTGGACCTCTGCATATGTCAACAATTGACTTGGATTTCCTTTGTTCTTATTTTTCTTTTCTTGTTCGATTTTAAGAGTTTCTCCAATAGTTTTGTAAGGGTTTCTGATGTGGTGTTCTAATTTTATTTTTGCCTTTTCTTTGACTGATTTTCGAGTTCCATGTTCGAGTCTGTAGTTTTGTAAGGGTTTTTGTTAGGGTGTTCTAATGATTTTCTGCTATACTTTTGTGTTCGAATCAGGATCAGGGCTTTATTTTCGAGTTAGTGATTGTTAAAGAGATGGATGCTTTTTGAATATTGAAGATGGGTGCTCTGACTTCGTGCAAGTTGATTCAAATAATGGGCTGGTAAGGAGACGTTTATTTATTTTACCTTTTAGGCTGGTATTTGAAGGTATAACTGTATAAGTTTATTGTATGTGGATTTCGATATGGCATTGATGGTATGATTAGTTTTTGTTTGGTTTGGAGTTTTGGTTTGATAGTTAACATATTGTCATTCCTGGTCAAGTTATATTACCTTGTATGTTTCTTCTTCTACATTTTCATTTTCTGTTACCTTTGATTCTTATTTCTAATTACTTTCTGTTTAATTTCATCCTCGACATCTCTTAGTTTTCTCTTTATTGTGCTTAAAATTTAGGGATGTTGTGTAATCCCCTTTAAGTTTTGTTGAACCAAATTATTCCGTTCTTAGGATCTTTTTAATTTAGAATTTTCTTCATATTAATGACGAATCGTTGTGAATTTGCAGGACTCCTTGGTTTGTTGTATGTTGCTGCTTTGGTCTTCACTTGAGGTAGAGTTTAAGATTCTCTTAAATGATGATTCATTTGTATTTGATTCTTTTTATGTGTGTGTATTATGTATTTGATGTGTCTTTTTTTTTTTTTGCTTTTTAGGACCTTTGCGGATTTTGGGTTTCGTCGAAGGTAAAGTTTGATTATTTTTGGTTTCATGTTTAGGATCTTTTAAATTTAGCTATGCCTTCGTATTACTTATGAATCTTTGTGAATTTTCATTATTGCTAAGGTTGTTGTTGTTGTTTTCGTCTTCTCTTGAGTTAGAGTTTGTTTTGATTGATTTCCTCACACGTTTTAGGATGTTGTTTGGTTTGTTTTTTTTTTTTGCCTTCTATGGTTTATATTGTTTCTTTAATTTGGCTTTTTGAGGGAGATCAGGCCTGATTTCTATTGTACATTTGTTAACTTTGGGCATTATATTATTCTTGCTATTTTTGTTCTTTCTACCATTTTAGATATTTCTGATATTTGAAGGAGTTGGGTTGTTTATTTTATAACAACATGTTGCTTGGGGTAATTTATTGTTTGTGGTTTTCTTTGTGTTCCTTCATTTGGTACATTGTTTTTGCTATATTTAGTGGTTTGGATTATGAAGTTGTGGTTTGTTTTCCTTAGTTTATTATTTAGTGAATCTACATACATCTATTGTCTTTTTGGTGATCAAGTTTGACCCTGATTGGCTTATTTTGGATATTTGTTCTCTCTTGTATTATGGTATTCAATGTACAAAGTAGCTTGATTTTCAGAATTTAAATGTATGGGAAGACATATCATGTTCACTGAGATGTACTCGTATAGTTTAATTTGAGTTTAAGAAGAAAAATAAAAAAACAACCAAACTTTGATCCTCCTCTTCGCAGTTGACACCCAGACTGCCCGCCCCTGTTGTTGATTAGTTAGCACATCGGTCGCCGCCAAGCTAGCCATGCCTAACTCCCTAACTAACACTGATTAGTTTTGTACTATCCTTTTTTTTTTTTTACAAATATCTATTTTCTTGGCTCATTAAATGTAATGTCCTTTTTTTTCGATCATCGTCAGTTCGATCGCCGCCGGTTCAGGTATTATCAAAGCCAAATTGTCAAGGTTTGATCATTGTCCTTGCCATTTTGATTCATGTTTTGCTCGGTCTTTGCTCTAATTTAGGGTATTATCTAATTTTGTTTTATTTTTTCTCTTGTTTTCAGTCGATCTTAACTACAACTTCAGAAATCATGCAAATTCTAAGCTTGGCCCAGGGTTTGACAGGTTTGATTTTCACACTTTTTATGCTTCGATTTTTTCTCTGCTCAAGATTTTTCTTATTCATTTTCCTCTACTTGACTTCCTATTTATCATTTTCAGTGTCTCTTTCTCATTCTCTCTCTGCTCTATTGATGAAGCTACTTTGCTACTCCTCTTGGTGCTCCTGCTCGCTGCGCCTCCAATCCACCGACACTGATCTCGACATAGAACGCCCCAATAGGTTTTGATTTCATTCATCGAATTCTTTTTATAATTTTAAGAGTAGTTGGGTTTTGATTTTTTCTTGCATTTTCGACTTTTATGGTCGGTTTTTTTAAGCATCAAATTAAAATCAAATAAAAAAGAAAAGTAGCTTTGATGATCAAGTTTGATGTTCGTTTTGTTCGGGCTAGGGTTTTTTTAACAAAGTTTTAGAGTTTCAAATTTGTTTGATTTGGTCCCAGGCTAATTCGAATCTCATTCTAGGGTTTAATTTGATTCAAGGTTTATGTTTCTTGATCTTTCTTCGTTAGGAGTATAGAATTGGGCCTGTCCTGTTTTCGTTTCATCTTCGATCAGTTGCAACTCGAAAACCCTAGAATTCAGCCCCCTTTAAGGGGTGGGGAAAGGGAGTAAAAGTCATCCCACATCGAAAATTGAGGAGAACGAAGTCTTCTTTATATAGAGATGGATACCTCAACCTAGTAGAGGCCTTTTGGGTAGGACTTCGGTTCACCCAAGGATAGTAGTGTTACACGATGTCTAGAATGCACAAGAATCGTGAAATATCACACGATGTATAATATAATCGTTTTCCTTTATTGTATTATGATGTAATTAAATGTTACGATTTACGAAACTCGTGTAGCCATCTTTTTCTTTTTCAATTCCAATGTGTCTTAAATCTTGGCAATAAAATGGAAATTATATATTATTAATTTTGGACGAACAATTAATTTCTTAATCTTGTCACCGTTTTTGAAATTTGAAAATATAAATGATGATTACATGCGCTAAAAGCTACCACATGTAAAAAGCCTTGGTTTATCTAGGAATAATTGTTTATAAATTTTCTTTCATACTGGAATAGGGTCTTAGAGTTTCCAATTTCAGAATGAAGATGAAGATATAGAAGTTTGGGAAAAGTGAGTAAAGATTGTTATTTATCTTTCATTTTGGATTGTTTTTGTTCAGTATCCACAGTGGCTAGATCATGGTGTACCAAAAATTCATAAGTTGTTCGAGATTTTTTTTATAAGAATATTATGAGCCTCTCACACAAGCATCCTATATCCTATTTGTTTTTCTCAATGTTCAAATTGGACGTACTTGGCCATACTAAACCGTTCATGATACTATTGGGCCCACACTATGTACATAGGGTCCAAGATTTTGTAGCTGATACATATTTTTGTGCGTTAATCTGCTATTCTTTTGTTTTCTTGGGATTCTAATTTCCATTTCAATCGATTCTCTAAGCTATCAATATTTCATTTTTCTTTTTTCTATCAACATTCATGGATATACTCGCATATTCTTTCACAACATACAATTTACCAATGAACTTCATATAAACTTAAACAAACCAAACACTCCAATACAGTGGCTGCCTATGTACCTTCCGACTATTGAAAGAAAAAGCTTGCATATATCTGCTCAATGTACCACCGAAAAAGAAACCACCATTGGTGGTGCCGTCCGCATCACGCACGGTGCAACCTGCAACCACTAGTATATAATATACACACACGTACACATTAGGGGAAAAGTATATCTAATGACATCTTACTTTCTTGTATTAACAATTTTATAATATTTTTTGTTACAAAAATTAAAATATTTATAGTTTTAAAACTCGAATAAAATTAACAAGATTGACTTAAACTTTTTTAGTCTAATATGATCGAACTTAGTTTTTTAAAGTTTTTCTTCCAAGGCTTGAAGTATTAATTTGAAATTTAACTCTTAAAGTTAAAATAGTTTTTTGGCCTGGCGGTGCTTGGGCTGTGTATGTGATTATACGAAAGTGAGAGTCCTTATTCTAATATCTTATAAGTAGATGAGTTGCAAATTTATGATTCGTGTTGTGCGCTTTACGTATTTGACCGTAACAGGATCGGAGTGACACATTTGTAGCGAAGCCAGGGGCGGATGTAGCATTACACATCCTGGGTCATGGGACCCAGGTTTATTTTCAAAGCTTATTAGTATAAAATTAAAAAAAATTTAAAAAAAATAGAAACATAATAGAGCAGCAGCAGCAAGGGGTTAATGAAGAGAAAAGACAGAGAAATAGAAAGGCAATTTATGAAGAGGCCTCAAGCAGTGAAGGTCGAAGTTCAGCACTACCGCGCTGGACGAATTGCCGCCGGCCATATCAAACGCCGACCCATGGCCACCGGAAAACTCCCAAAACTAATGGTACCATTACAAAGCCCCAAACTGAAACCCTAGTTTTTGCCCCAAATTAATTTAGTTACAGATTGTAAAGTTTAGTTTACTTTAATTTATTGTTCTTTGTTCATGTTAATTTCAGATTTTAGAATATATACTAATTTCACATTTATTGTTCTTGTGAGTTAATGTATTGTTTTTGCAAGTTAATTTATTGAATTATTGTTCTTGTGAGTTAATTTATAGTATATATCTTGTTCTTGGGTTTATTGTTCTTGTAAGTTATTTATTTGCAAGAAATTATTAGTGTATAGCTGATATATATAGTCAAATGAGATCTCGTTTGATTTGGCTCGATGTGTAATTTTTAATATATAGTTTATAATTTTTTATTACATGTATCTAAAGATATTTTTATTTAATGTTGTGTATTGGAAAATGTGAAAAAGTAAATGTTGTAAACATTTGGAGATAGAGGGAGTATATATACATAAGAACAATAATATATATCAGAAAATACATTACCTGATTGATTTACTATACAGAAGAATAAATTTTGTGCTTTTGAAGTTATTGTTGACTCTTCTAATTGCAACGACAAGTGTAGAAAGAGTCTTCCCACTATTTCTATTTCCATGCGAAAGATAAGCTACGGAATAGCATGAGATCAAATGTTGAAATGTTGAATGATTGTTTAATTACTTACTTAGAGAAATATTTTATTTTTTAAAGTTAGCATGAATGATTTATATATATATAAAATTGTGGAATGTAATGAATTATAGAGAACTTGCCGGAAATTTTTTTGTATAAGTTACAGGTAATGGTGAGTGGTGACCCAACATTATTGAAATTCTGGAGCCGCCACTGAGCGAAGCATTAGAATTATTCATTACATATGAAATAAAAACGTCATAACACTTTAATTATGTTACATGTATGAGTAGTTCAAGTGGTGAATTAAAGTGACTTTGAAAGGTAAATATCTTATTCATACTAAGATGTAGGAATTCATGGTGTGAAATATTACTTGGAAAAGAGAAAAACTGAAAGGAGAAGAAGACACCAGGTTAAGTTTTGCAAAATTTTGAAGTGCGTCCTTAACATCAGATTTGTTGATGTATAAATATTGAACAACAGCAACGAATGACAAATCAATGCTTTTAAAACTAACATGAGACTGCTAAGATGAACGACAATTGTTTAAAGGGGCATACCTGATATTGGCAGACGAAAAGTTTGAAGTTGTTAAAGATGATGAGCATTAAAACATGGGAGCGATTTGAATTTATAACTAATTCAATTACTTTGTAATTGTAGTTGAGCACTACAGCTGTTAATTTTTTATCCGACCCATAAAAACTCAATAAACCCGATCTGTAAACAGCAGGTTTGTGGAATAAAATAACGACCTGAACCCCGTTTTAAAGGTGTTAAACGCAACCTGGTCTAAACTCGACCCAACCAATTTTCTGCCTAATCTGACCCGAAAATCATTAGTAATGTGTTAAACTATGATATTATAGGAAATTTAAGTTAAAATTAAATCCTGCCTTTCAAAATTATAATTTAAGATTATTTTTATTGGACAAAAACATCAATTATTTGTCATGAATTGTCTTTTAATGAAGATATTTATTATAATGTGTAATTTTAGAACATTTAGGGTACATTTTAGTACACATAACATGAAAAATCAAATCGTGTTATAAAACTTTCCAACCTGCTGGGTAAACCCGAACCCGGAGAATTGATTTATAAAAAAGTGAGTACTGACCCGAACCCGCTGACATCAGACATGCTACAATTGAACCCGAAAGATTTTTATACAAATTAAGCCCGACCCAACACAAAGAACGTAACCGGCTACAATTCGTTCCCAACCAACCGGCTACAATTCGTTCCCAACCATCAGCAAGTACAACATCTTATTATCTTATGCATGACAATAAATGGCACCATAAAAATTTAATCTTATGAGTAGTAAATTTTGGCAACAAAATGGGTCTTAAAAAACAGGAACTTTCTCATGGGTCTAACTTTCTCATGGGTCCAAATATCACTCCTTTGCCAACTGACATTCAATTCTCAAATGAACAATGTCACCTGATGGTTCTAGGCAAGTTCATTGAGCATAGACCATTTAGTGAAATGGAATTGCAAGTATGGATCACAGACTTCTGGCTCACCCAAGAAATGATCTTGGTGCAAAAAGTGGGGGGCCTTTATGTGTTTCATTGTTATTGTGTTGCAGATAGAGATACACTACTTAACCTACATACACTCTGCTACAAAGGGGCACTGCTAGTTCTCCGAGCTTGCTCTCCACTTTCATCACTCCACTTCCTCCAGCCCAATTCTATCATCCTCTAGGTAAGGGCTAAAGGCATACCTCTCAAATATAAAGGAGCTGAACTGATGAAAAGAGTGTTCCAAAACTCAAACTCACTAATTGGGTTTGACACTGAATCTGTTTCAAACAATTTGCTACCAGCAGTCAGAGCACAACTCAGAGTCAACCTCGATCTCCCACTTCTCCCAGGGTTCTTTTTTGAAGCAGAGAACCAATGGAACTGGATCAACTTAAGGTATGAAGGAGTCTTTACATTTAAAAAAAAATTGTGGCCTAATAGGACACAAAGCATTGCATTGCAAGGTTTCTGAGAAAACATTCCATGAATAATGGAATCATCTCATTGATTCCATTGGGAAACCTCATGACCAGTTCCATGTCGATTTTAGTAACAACCCGTTGTATTCAAACAAGATCATAGGGCTTAGAAAACTTGAAAGGTTCAGAACCTCAAAGGTTGATTTAATCCAAAATGATTTACTCAACATTCATGCCCACTTACCTGAAGATTACACAAAACAAGAGAGCTAATTACACAAAATACTAATACAATTCCAACTCCATGACTTCATCCATGAATCACGATCAACCTGTGTTTAGAATAGTCCACACTGCTCCCCATAATTTCCGAATGAAAAGATGATCATCACAGGCCCACCAAAGAAAGAAAAGTGGACAACACACGCACAAAGAGAACAAACAAACACACGTCAGCGTAAAGCTAAGTAATACAACACTTACCAAAACAACCAACTAATTAATATAATAAATCAAATAAACATGATCATATAATGATGTAGTAGTAGACTACATTACACGTATAGTCAAAGCATATACCACACTCTATATCATACCTTAAGGTCAACTTTATCAAACCCCAATATAAACATCATAATCATAGTCTCAATCTACTTTAATCCACCAATAGTTATGTCATGCTCATTGTTATTATATTTAGCATTGGCCACGAGTAATTCGAATCAACGAGTACACCACACCAAAACCACCACATAATAAATAGCCAACTGTTGGGCTTTAAAATACAAGGAGTCCCACTACAAGGAAAATACAAAGAGTAATCAATGGATGACCATTTTTTCTCCTCACCAACAACCAATGTCTAAATAATAATAACTCCGAACCTCATCCCAAAATCAATAAAATTATAATTCCAATCTTGATTCCTCAATCTGAACAATACCCATCATAGGGTTACAACAACAAGATCACAATAATGGCATGGGTTCCCAAAATAATCAATTTTCTCGGTCAATATCATCGAACTTAATAACCTAGATCCAATAAAACTAATACCTCAAAACAATACTCAATCAATCCCAGCAAAATAACAATACTTCGAGAGATTCAATCAATAACACAAATATAGTATCACGTTCATATACACAAAATCAACAATTACAATTCACAATAACACATAAACATTAACATTTAACAATACAACTCCAAAGGATCAAGTATGTATTACCTTAATGATAAGGGTTTTTTTTTTTAAAATAAACTCACGCACAGCAGGGGGATCACCTCCGACGGCGGCAGAAGCGGCGTCCAACTCCGGCGAGGCAACGGCGACACACATCAGGTGAGCGGCGATCCCCAGCAGGCGGCACGGCTCCACGACTATGCTGGGCTGCGGTGCAGCTTTTGTTCGCTGCAACAGGGCAGAAACTCACGACCTCGGCTGCAGCAGCTGGGGCGTCGAACAGCGCTGGTAGTGGTGGTCGTTAGGGGCAGCGGCAGGAAGGAGCTGGGTGGTGGTGATGGTTGGTGGTGTCCTTAAGTGGTGGTATACGTGGTGGTGGTGTTTGAAGCTCTCTCAAAAATGTTTTTTTTTTCTTTTTTGAACTTGTTGTATGCGTGAGGGAGGAGAGAGGGTAGAGAGTTTTTTTTTTTTTTTTTAGGGTTTTCGACCAGTTTTGGTTTACGTTATGGGTAAATATATAGCTTGGGTCCAATTTGGGTTTCCCGCTGGGTTGGGCTTGCGACAGTGGAAATAAAACTTTTACCCTTTTTTGAATCGGAATATTTCATTTGTATAAACGACGCCCAGAATACATAATTAGAACTTTTAATATTATTTTAAATATGATTTTATAAAATTCCTTTATAAATAAATGGAAATTATTTAAATACTGAATAAGCAATATTTTTTGTAAATATTTGACTTTAAACCATTTTATTAATCCTAATTCGTAAAGCATATAAAATAATCTTTTAGGCGTATAAAATACGTGTACATGAGTATAGAATACGTATAAAATACATATATTAAGGTATAAAAATACGGGGTATTACAATTCATTCATCAATCATAGTATCAAGTAATGCATCAACAACAACGTACAACAGGATACATAGGCAGCAGAATAACAACATGATCATCATATATCATACAAAAAGGGTTACAGCACTCAAACATCAATGCAATTAACAACATCAATAGACATCAAGAATATCCCCGATACGACCGAAGTCGATACAACAAACAATATCCCCGCCACGGCTCGAGGCCGATATAACAAACAAGTCTCCGACACGGCTCGAGGCCGATACAACAAACAAGTCTCCGACACAGCTCGAGGCCGATACAACAAATTAAACAAGTCCCCGACACAACTCGAGGCCGATACAACAAACAAGTCTCCGACACGGATCGAGGCCGATACAACAAACAAGTCCCCGACACAGCTCTAGGCCGATACAACAAACAAGTCCCCGACACGGCCTTAAGCCGATACAACATACATAATCCCCGACACGGCCTTAAGCCGATACATCAAACGACACGACCAACGTCGATACAAACAAGCGACACGACAAGAAGTCGATACAAGTTCCAAACCATTCACGCATGACTCACACAACACAACTTCAAGGTTCATTAATTCTCACATACAACACGCCATTCTCAGCACATCAATTTGATGAATCTCCATCAACAAGTTTGCAAACAAACCATGAAAGGCTATAGACTAAGCAACACATGATCAACACGAAAATAGATACAAAGGTTCAAATTATACCATTACAAACAAGATTTCAAGATCCAAAAATTCAATCCTAAACCAATTCCATTCGGCCATCACAGTTCCAAGGCAAGAGATGAAAGCAACAATTCTAATTAAGCTAAATAATCCAAACGACTTCAAGAATCATGCCAAGATTCAACAATTCCATAAAAGATTCATAAAGATTAAAACTTGCATGATAATAATTCAAGAAAATCAAGAAAACAATCAACTAAGAAACCTATAATATTCGGCCATCAATGAACATGAGCAAGATCAAAATATCATTCATCAAAGTGCATAAAACAATCAAGAACTTCATAATTTACATCAAGAATTCAAGACTAGCTAGGCAAGATAATATCATAAAGGTTCAATCTTGGTTACTATATTCAATTTGGCGCATGGAATAAGAAATAAAAATACACACTTTAAGCTTTTATTATAACTCACATGTTAAAGAACGATAAAGATTCATGCTTCGCCATCAAATTATGCATTAAAATCAAATAAAACTTCATGCTTTCTTTCTTGTAGTCACACGCATAAGTCATCATCAACAATGCTTCAAGATTACATGATTTTGCATCAAGATTCATAAGAATTCATCAAACATAGATTAAACAACATATAAACATATAAAGATTCATAAATAACAAGTAAAGAACACAAAAGAAACACCCTATGCTATTCGAAAAACACACGCATGGCATAACATCAACATAGTTCTATTTAATCCTATTATTCTATGTTATTTAGTCCTATTGCTAAGTAGAAAGTTAGTTACCTATTGAAGTTGTCACACACAATTCACACCCAATCCTTGCCTTCCACTCGACAAAACCGAACAAGCCAAGCAATGCAATCCACGCACCAATATGACGATCTTGGTGCAAGATTGTTAAAAGTTTGAAGGTTGAAAGGTCCTTGAGTTTTGGATTGAATAGATGAAGTGAAGAGCCAAATTCTTGGTTGGTTGTTTGTGAAGTGTCGTGAGAATAAGGAAGAGAGGAATAGTCTTATGGTTTGTGTTGTGATCATGGAATATAATAGGTGTAGGCTTTTTTTAGGGTTTTTTATAAAACAAGGTCTATCCTTTAATTAGGATGGGCTTAAAAGGAAGTAATTATAATGAGGCTAAAATAAGAAGGGGGACGGTTATAGGGAGTGCAAGGCAAGCCTTAGGCTTGTTACATAAACACAGGATCAGAGTTTAATTCTGTTGGCCCAAAATAGAGGGGTTTGGGCTCAATAAGCTTAAACTACACAAATAAACGTGAAATTTTATAACCTAAAATTTAGGGTTATTACAATTCCCCCCTGCCCCCCCCCCCCGTGTAATACCCCGAAATTTCGGGATATTTTAAATTTTTCTTAATTAATTAATTATTTAATTTATTATTATTTAATTAATTATTAAATTAGTTGTAGCAATCTAATTATTTTATCCTAGCCCAAACCTTTTCCCCTTGTCATGCTAAGACCTAAGCCCAATTTCTTTCCCCTTTCTCTACACCTCACGGCCCCCTTGTTTCTTTTTCCCTTTAATTGATTTATCTAACTTATTTTCACCAATATTACTAATTTATATCTATTTTGACCTTTTCCTAAAAATCCTATTTTTATCCCAACTTCTCCTACTTTGACTACTAGATTTTAGGAAGCCAATAACACCCATCCTCCTTATGATACCCCACGGCCCCCTTACATTTTCCTTCAAATTATTTAATTCCTTTTCAAGCTAAAATAATAAATCATATCTATGTTTGATCAGATTCTAAAAATCTAATTTTTATCCTCCTACTTTCTCTACTAGATTTTAGGAGTTTGTTTTACTCCGTTGCCTAGTATTTCTACACGGCCAACACACCACAAAAAGGGGAACCACTTTTATAATTCTTAATCTCTAAAAACTAAACTACAAATAAAAACTCCTCCTTTTCCCCACACAAATACTTCTTTCACTTCATCAATTCAAACACCTTCATCAAAGAAAGTTCAACCTTTAGCCTTTGAAGATCGAACCATTCACCATCAATATTAGATTATTAGGTAATTAGATTGCTTTATTTAATCAATAGGATAGATTAGTTATATAATTTTTAGAATAGGTTTAATCATGTATAGAATTGCTTAGAATCATGCTGGATGAATTTTGAATTGTTTATTGATGATTAACCATGTTTGTCGAGTGCTTCTAATATCATTCGAAGATGTTTTGACAGGTTTATTTCATGTTCTCGCTATGTTTTATGATTGTTTTACGATTCTTGCTAGTTTAGAACTGATGGAATTAATTATGGAATAATTATGAATGATGATTAATTGTTGATGATTGTAATTAACTAAATTAAAGTGTCAATTTTTGTTGCTTGCTTTAAGAATGTCGAGTGGTGTATATAATAATAAAAGGAGGATTTTTATCATGTTTTGAGTAATATTTGTTGATGATTGTTAGTTTATTTGATTATTTATTTAATTGATTGATTGAATTGTTTATATGATTATTTAAGGAATTGAATTAATTGTTGTTTTATTTAGTGAATGTCGAGTGGTACAAGTCTTGGACTAGAGTTTTGAGTCAAGTTAAGTTGAACCAGAATTGATTAGAAGTCAAGTTGTGTCATTAAAGGATTGAGCTGTGAACTAGAATTGAGAACAGAATTGTAATATGGAAAAGATGATTAACTATGAAGTGACCGCCTATCTAGTGGCTTAAGTTGCCATGAACATAGGTTTAGTCGAAGCCACTGTCCTATCTTCGGATTTGGGACAGTTCTTGATCCCAATGCCGGGAAGTAGATCTAATAACGTGGTTGACCCGGCATGAGCAAGGAAAGTTGGGGAAGAATTAAGGTTTCCCCTACGAGCATATGACTGGTCATGGATTAGCACCTGAACTGAATAGAATTGAAGGGTCATTAGTGGTGTCTAGAAGTTTAGAACTGAATAAGTTAGTTCGGAAGGTCTCGGTTATTATCTTGTTATGATTGTTTTCCGCTGCGTACTTAAACGTTATTGTTTATGAATGCTTTCCTAGATGATTTGATTGACTGTTTGGTTGACCTGTTCTGATTATTATGTTCCTAATTGTGTTCTACTGATTAAGTTAAACAATCTAATTACTCACCACTGACTGTGGACCCCAAAATCCTTTTCAGGTACAGGTGATGACTGATTGAGTTACGCAAGGGTTGGGATTGTGTGCAAGATAGCTTAGTAGTTTATCCTGATGACCATTTCTAGCTTTTGTATTATTATTATTAGTAGACTTTTCCCTATTTTGTAGTAATTATGGACTTTGGAATCTTACTAATTTTCGGATTATTTAATGGTTTATTTGAATAATATGAATTAAGTTTAGAGCTTCCGCTGTAATTAAAGAATCTGATAATAAAAGTTTTTAAATAATAATGATCTGTATTGTTGTTTTCTCCGAAAACAACGCTGCTAAAATACGGGTCGTTACACCCCGCCCCCCAAGGATGAGGTGTAAACCATATGATTCCCCATGCAGTGAACATGATACTTCTGAAGATGATCCAGAGGAAAGGCCTTCGTATAAAAGGAAACTGGCTTTCCATTATGAGCAGTTGAGAGGGGAATGTGGAAGCCCACCAGAAGAACCACCAATAGAAGGTGGTGCAGCTAGCACCAAGAGACGGAGGGTCCAGCAGTCTCAGCCCATTGTCCATTCCTCAAGGCATTGCATTCCAGGTATTAACCAGTTCTCCTTTTATGTGTTTTGCATGAGAACCCCCAAAAATTTCCTTTCTTATCATAATAGACTTTTTCAGAGCCATCAGACCTGTAACCATCTCTTTGGGTCCTTATTTTTTGCTAAGCATGCTTTCTGGCCTTCCTGTCAAGCCACCCTACCCAAAGGCTATAACCCTTCCCCCCTAGGAAAAAGATTCTCTGATATCCTTTCTTGTAAAAGATACAAATCTCAGAAGATATTCCATTCAGAGATTCACCTCTGTATTCCCCCCCTGTCACTTCTCCCCCAACCTTGTCCAACTCACTCACTCAACCCGACTCCTTATTTATTTTCCAACATATCCAACCAGACCCACCTCTATTTTATCTTAATCTTCTCCTTATTATTTTTTATTTTCTCTCATTCTCCCACATCACTCCCAAATCCCAATCATGCTTACTAACTTTCTTTTCAACCGTAAAGAAAAACTAGTTAGAGGCAACCTTCCCAGCCTGGGCTTCCAAGTCACTAGTAAGGACAGAATGCTAGCACCAATCAACAAATCCTCTAAACCCTTCATTCCTGGCCTAAGGCTCTGACCAAACTTCATAACCACCAACAACCCTCTCATAACAGGCCCAATGGCAGCAACACAAACAATTTCTCATTTACTTACCAAACCTGTCTCCAAGGAAACTCTCTTACAATGGACTTTAACCTTACCCTCCCTTATTGGGCTGATCTCAGCACTAACACCCCCATCCAGAATTTATAACTGAGCCAACTCTCCAATGTCACCACCCTGGGGATCATTCCTTCCAATCCCATTCAGAGGACTCTTTCTCCACAGTCAACTCTCAAAGCCTCTCTAGTGCTTCCCCTGCAAAAAAAGAAACAAGCCATTACTGCAACACCCAAAAAAGCCAAGAAAAAAAAATCTACTCATGTAATTGTTCAGGAAAGGAAGAAGAGAGCAACTACTCTTAAATGCAGAAACTGGAAGAATTTGTTTACTGGACAGTGGGTTTGTTGCAACTTCATTGACCACCCCCAGACTAGTCCTACTACTGAAAGTTTCATTATGTCAGTACAAGAACATGAGACCCTTCTTAGTTTTCAAGAAACGAGTCAATTATCTCCTAAGAATTGCTATTTCGAAAAAAGAAAATTATTGTTTTAAAAATAAAAGTTTTAGAAATAAATTATTTTATTTTTATAAATAATATCGTTTAAACACACCTTTAAAAATTAATTAAATTAAAATCTTTTAGTAAATTAACAATTAACTAAAGTTTAGGAGGCATATCATCAAATGGGCATAATTAATAAAAGATGGACATGTGCAATATGGTATGATTAAGTGCATGTTCTCTTTGTCTCATTTTTTTCTGATCTAATCTAATCTGATAAGATAAGAATTTAAAATGTATGAGAATTAAAACTTATATTATGAGATCTGATCTGATCTGATATAAGTTGAAGAGAACACACGCTATCATCAGCTTGTTAGGAGGGACAAAATTTAAATTTCTACATCACTATATTTGTAAATACTGACAACACCGATCTAAAATCCAAATGTATATAATCATCCTTTCCTGATACACATATATTTATCGATGCATAACCTTTTCCTTTTTTAATTAAAGTTCTGATTTGTCTGAGAGTATTTGTGAACTGTTTTAGCAATGAGGCCTATAAAGGTGTTTTTATCTACTAGGCTGCTTATTTTCAAAAAATTCAGAGCAGATCAAAAAATTCAAATTAGATCAAATCAAATTAAATTTTTTACATCAGATCTAAAAAGTTCAGATCAAATCAGAAAAATTATAAATATAATAATAACTACAATTAGAAAAATTCAAATCATATCAGAAAAGTCCAGATCAGACTAGACCAAATTAAAAAATTTCAGATCAGATCAGACCGGATAAGAAAATTTCATATCAGATCAGATCAGACCAGACCAGAAAATTTCATTCAGAAGATGACATAAAGATAAAACTGATTCTTATCAAGTTATCAAACAAAGAAAGATCAAAACTAAGTCAAAATGATACTATTTCCCATAAACATATATGAAGCAATCTAAAATCATACAAGCTAATTAAATTATGATATCATGGTAATCTTACATTAAGCCTTCTTAACCATAAAGAGTGCAACATCATATGAATCAAATCAAAAGGCTTAGAAGGTCTATTCAATGTAAAATGCCACTTCACACTTCTTACTCCATCAATCAATTCCAAATACTTGCTTTGTGATATCCCTTTTAATATCATCTTAATCTCAGGAATTCTAGCAACTGGAACATGAATTGAGAATTTACTCCAATCAAGAACATCACTAAATGGAAAAGAGTAATTATCTTTGATAATTACTGGTACACACTCAGCATGAATAGCTTCTACTATTCTAGGGCTTGCAACTTCATACCCACTAGGGCATAAACAAAATTTACTTTGACCTAATAATTTGAAGTAATTCTTGTTCTTTGGAAGATATTCATTAAGTTGGATTTCTTTATCCTTGTTAGCCCAATTTTCAAATAGGTATTTTCTAACATGGCCATGATTACCACCGGCGAAAAATGCGAAAATTCTACGTTTGTTTAAAGGTAACCCTAAGTTTGGAGGACCTAGCGTTGCTCTAGGGATACTCATTTCTGGAATAGGGACATCTCTCATGGGTTCAAATCCCTCTGATGTGTTGGCATTACAAAGTGCTCTTATAAAATTCTTGAATAATTTTGGATCACTTGTTGAGATTTCCGGTGCCTGAAACTCACATACATGTACAACATTATTAGTATAGTATTACAAGTGATGAATAAAAATAAAAGTACTCGATCTAAATATTCATGTAGAAAAAACACGATTTATTTAAATTGATGAAATGGACTCAACTGGATTAAAGTTAATTAAACAAAATTGAACTATAATACGTACTGAAATGCTGGAATAATGAACTAATTAAACTCATTCCTAGCTATACTTTGCAAGATAAGATGAATTGAACTGAACTGAACTTCAACTTAGCTTGAATTGAAATGCTATGTTTGGATATAAACAATTCATTTGAAATGATGTATTTGGGCCAAATTACATGTTTGGCAAGTTAAATAATTTGGAATTGAATTTGGCTCAATTCCCATCCCAAATGCTTAATAAGCAAATGTTGTGTATTTCAAATACTTAACATAACCATGTCATTTCAAATTCTAAAATAACACAAACAAATAATTGTCATTTGAATTGTAACATTTCAATTTCAGAAATTGAATTCATTAATTTGAAATGAATTCCACATATCCAAACGCTACCTTAAGTGAAATGATTAAGATTGAAGGTAAGCTTAAATAAAAAGGCGAATTGTAAACTAAACCCTATTGTTTCTATATGATGAATGTTTGAAGGACTTTTTCGTCACCCATGAAATTGAACAACTCAATATGTTGCTTGTTTGCTTACATGCTTTTCAAAACTAAATCACATTATATTTCTAGTTATGTAACATTATTTCTAATGAGACCTGGATAATTTTTTAATATAACCTATTAATTAAATACATTGCAAACAAATTTGTTACAAGGCAAGTTGATGTAGTAACCGAAAATATCACTTTCATATTTGTTTTTTGTTTTATTGTGTTGTAGTTGTTCTAAGTGTTATGTAGGTGGTTGTAATGTCTTAAAAATTATTTATTTTATCTTAAACATTAGAACTCAAAATGTTGTTAGTTTTTAATTACTAAAATGTTATGTATAAATTACGAACAACATGGCAACTTGTAATCTATATTAGGTTACCGTTCTGGCCTATATAACAGTACAAACACATATTGTGGTATACCTTTATATTATTTGATGCTAACTAA
The DNA here is from genome assembly GCA_951394345.1 of Salicornia ramosissima. Lineage (NCBI taxonomy): Eukaryota > Viridiplantae > Streptophyta > Magnoliopsida > Caryophyllales > Amaranthaceae > Salicornia > Salicornia ramosissima. The sequence continues at coordinate 13,234,563 of OX596233.1, read as the reverse complement.
AATTTAATAATACTATAAAATTGGTTATTTGGTCAACCTATTTATTATAAGGTTGGGTTAGGTTGAGAATCTCAACCCGTTTAACTAAATAACATGGGTTGTGAATTTCAACCCATTTATATCAATGGTCGGGTCAATCCAAACTCAATCCATGTTGACCCATTGCCAACTCTACATGATAGAGTATACAATCCATTCTCGGGCTTCAACATGAACTTACTCAGATCATACACTCTTTTTAGGGATGTCTTAAAGATTTCGGGGCCTCGTTTCTAGCATGAAATTTCGGTCCCATGAATAATTAAATTGAAGGTTAAAAACATTAAAGATTAAATGTTAAAATTTTTTGTAATTATAATTAGTATTTGAATTCTTAATTATTCTATCCACTTTTGACACCTTATATAAATCGCTTACGCCTCATTTGATAGTTGGTAATAAATTTTGCTATTTAAAAACAATTTTTAAGTATAATTATTTAGGGAAGCAACATTATCAAACATAATCTCATTCACAAACTTGTATTTTCTTCATATTTTTTTTATTATCACTCAGACCAAAAGAGTGATATTGGTTGGGAAACGAAATTTACGAAGAAAAATAAATGAATCTATACCTAATATATAAAAACTCACCCCTAAACAAACACTTGTCATCCCCAAATTCACTCTCACCCAAATTAATCCATGTTTCTCAAGATGACACATGCCACTCTAAACTAATCACATCCCAAGAGACTCTCACTCTCCCCCCCCCCCCCCATTACACACCATTCTCTTCATCTCCCTTCACCTCCCATTAAATTTCCTTCCTTTTCCTCTCTTCAGTTTTCTCCTTTCAATTTGCAATAATAATGTTACAGTAATCATTTTTCGTCTCCAAACATTATAAATCTAAAACATTCCATTGATATCTTGGAACATTTTGTAAGTTTCTCTCTTTTTCTAATCTATATATATGGTGTATATATGGTTGATGGTTGATTTATTTTAGATCTTTGATTGTTTCATCTTTTTTTTTTTAAAAAATAAAATAAAATTGTATGAATTAGTTTCTTGAATACGATTTAATTAGTTTAATTTCTTCAATGATTGTGTTTTATTGATAGATATAATATAGTAAACATATTTGAATATGATTGAGCCTACAATTTTTTTTGATTTCCCCGTTTTCTAATTTTGTATGTTTATATATTTTGAAAAATCAAGAGCTTGATAATCAAACTGTCTGCATATATCTAACACCATTCCTTTAATTTGTTTGCAGGTGAACCATGTGGAGTGATCAGGCCCTTTTTGGACCGACTTTCCCGGCTCTTTTAGTTCGTTTTCAATGCTTTTTAGGCTTAGTTATAGGATTTTTTAGCTTAGTTTAGGTTTATGTTGTGTTTTTGTCGAATAATGTGTTTTCTTGTTGTTTTTGATAATAATTGAGCATTTTTGTGTTGCTTATGCTTGCATTCTTTCATGCAGGTGTTTTTCGTGTTACCGAATGATTCTCGATAGCCGACAAGGATCGTGAGAGGTCCCGGAAAGCTTCGAGAAGCATGACACAAAGCTAAGACCACAAAACAATGCTTAAGTACCCCCGAAAGACATGAACATTCTATGATGGCCTAGGAAGCCAAGGAAAGAAATAAGAGCATCCAAGGACCCATGATCCAAGCCAAAGCAAGGAAACGACTCTAAAACCGGGTGAATCATTGAAGGAAAATCAAGTATGGAAGCATTGGGTGTAAAAGAAGAGGAGAAAGATGGGTCGAAGCCGGTTTTGACCACCCTCCACTATTTTGGGCATAAATTCTTTTTTAGAAATCTTTTGGATGCGGGACTGATTGCGTTGGAAACTAGAGTTCAAGAGCTTTCCAACGGTATATTACACGCTCAATCAGAGGTCTACATCAAAAGTTATGAGCCTTACAAGATCAGCTCTTTGCGCAGTCTTCTCAGAGCGGACGCTCTAAATATGAGAGCGGCCGCTCTGACATGTCAGAGCGGACGCTCTCTAATTTAGAGAGGACGCTCTAAATTCCCTTGCTTTTGGCCTATTTTTTCCGAGACTTCAGAGCGGACGCTCTAAAATTCAGAGCGGACGCTCCGATATTGCCCAGTAAACTTTAGTTTTGTGCCGAAATGTTAAAGCGGACGCTCTAAAATTTAGAGCGTCCGCTCTGAGTTATCAGGACAACTTTTCCACGGGCTTTCAACTTTACTTAGGGTTAATTTTCCTTGGGGTATAAATACCCATTCTTTTTCTCTTGATAGAGAACATACTTTAGCTTAGTTTGAGTCCCAAAAATCATATTTTAGTTAGGGTTTGAGGAGAGAGAAAACCTCTCTACCTCTTTATTTTAGGGTTTATGTTTGATTTATTTGTTCCATGGCTTTAGATCTAGTTTTAGCTCTTGGTTTTGAGAGTTTATTGATGAAGATGAATGATTTTGAAGGATTGTTCAAGTGAAAAGGTCAATCCAACGAATTTGCTCACCAATTCAATAAGTTTTCAATCTCTCATTTACTTTTGCTTGTTCTTGTTTTTCATTGCTTTCAATCTTGTTTATTTCATGTTTTTCAAGTAGTATAGTGTTTAAATTATGCAATTTCATGTTTGGTTGGTTTATTTCTTTCGTTTTGTTGCAATTATTGTTAGTTTAGCTATGTTTTTCTCCTTCTTAGGTTAGATTAGTAGCTAGGGAAGGAGGATAATTTGGTTTTGTGATTGAAATTAGATGATTGTTGGATTTTCATTGTACTTGGGTTATGAATGTTGGTTAGTCTAGGTTTTGATGAGTAAGGTTTGAAGAGTAGCTAACTTCATGCTTGAATATTGAGCTATTCATGAGTTGTGCGAGAGCGAGCTCGTGCGTAGCGGATAACTAGACTAAGATTGACCACGACCACCGCGGCGGGGTTGGGTAGTCGGACTAAAGGAGTGCACGAGAGTGACTTCTTGATATTTGACGATTTGGATGAATTTAGGGAGTGTGCGAGAGTGACTTCCCAATGTAGTGCAAATCACCCCTTTCATGAGCCAACACTTTGTTTTCCATGATTATTTAATTGAAATCGCATTAATCAAGTTTCCCCCTTTCCCTAGCGCTCGTTTAATGCTTTATTATAGTTTTTAGTGACTTTACTTGTCTTTAATAAAGTTAGTTTTATTTTATTTATTTATTAGTTAATTATCTTAACTTTTCAATCTTCAAAAATATCCCCAAAAAAATAGACGCTCATTAGGTGAATATAATTTTAAAGACAATTCTCACTCACCTACCTCCCTGTGGATTCGACCCCTTACTCCATTATACTACCCTTTTAGGTTAGTTAGGAATTTGGGTTTTTATTCTTGATTCCGGCTCCTTAGGAATTAACGACGCCTAAGGGACCGATCATGGAGGCCTAATGAGCTATGCTTGACTTTGATTGATGCTTTAAAACCATCGATCAGGATTTGGCACTATAAGTATACTTGATTATTTCTCACTAATTGTTGTTTGTTTCAATCACATGTACAAATAAAACAACTCTTTTAGTTATTTTATATGACTTTAGTCCCTAAGTACGATTTAGTTTCTTGAATGATTGTATTTGAGGTTAATTATTGTTTGGTATTTTGTTAACTGTAGTTACTTTTGCTAAAGTTAAAGTTTGTTGTATTGCTTTTGTTAGTTAAGCATTCTGTTTGAATGCAAGATGTATATATATTATATTATATAGGTTCATTGCTTTTATTACTTAATGAAAATAATAATTCTTCTTTTCTCTCTACATCAATTACTCTGCCAAATCCTCTGAGTTACATCAGATTGTGATTTATTCATATATATATATATATATATATATGTGTGGACAAGATCATGTAAAAACCTTCTAATAAGTTAAAAACCTAAAAACTAAATATCTTGGCCATTGATTTTTGTCTAGCCCATCATAATCGTCCATTTAATTTTACAAAAAGTCAGAGAAAAAAAAATCTGTTTTTTTTTTTAATTTACTCACTTCACTTTTCACACTTGCCGGGGCAAAACTTTGAAGATTAATATCTTTAATTGTGTGTTTGTAAAAATTATAAAACCTATATATTAAAAAACTACATGTTGAAACGAATCCAACGAGACCCCACATGACTATGTTTCATCTTATGTATATATCACAAACGATAGTCAAAGTAGACTTTGTGAATAGTAACAAAGTCAAACTGAGTAAACTTTAAAAAAACGGAGGTAGTACAATTAAGGTGTACATGTTAATATTATAGGAGTACATGTTAATTTAAGGAGGTACATATTAATTTCCAGGTTCATTCAAATCTTACATACTAAATTAAGGGGGGTACATGTTAATAATAAAGGGGTACATGCAATGATAGGGTACATACAAAATCAAACACGAAGAACTGCACTTAAAAAAAATTCGAACTTTACAAAAAAATGCACAAAAACATACTAAATTAAAGGGTACATGTTAATAATAAAGGGGTACATGCAAAGATACAAGAGTACATACAAAATCAAACACGAAAAGCTGCACTTAAAAATAATTCGAACTTTAAAAAAAATGCATAGAAATATATTAAAATAAGAGGGTACATGTTAATAATAAAGAGGTACATGCAAAGGTACAAGGGTACATACAAAATCAAACACGAAAAATTGCACTTTAAAAAAAATTTGAACTTTATAAAAAAATGCACAAAAACATACTAAATTAAGGGGGTACATGCAAAGATACAATGGTACATACAAAATCAAACATGAAAAACTACACTAAAAAATCGAACTTTATAAAAAAATGCACAAAAAGATATTAAATTAAGGGGGTGCATATAAATAATAAAGGGGTACATGCAAAGATACAAGGGTACATACAAAATCAAATACGAAGAGCTATACTTTAAAAAAATCAAACTTTATTAAAAAAAATGCACAAAAACCTAAATTGTTGCTTGAAATTAGCGTGAAATCTGTGAAATTAGCGTGAATGAATTGGTTCAATCAAGTAGTTTTTTATAAAAACCTAAGCGAAACTTTAAAAAAAAAAATTGTAACTTTGAGTGGTTAGTGTTTTTTACCCGAAAATTAATCACAACCTTAGATCTACATCTAACGGTCATAACTAAAAGTTTTTAGTTTTCAACTTAACATAGGTTTTTAGCAGGTCCTGACTCTCTCTCTCTATATATATATATATATATATATATATATATATATACATATATACATATATATACATATATATATATATATATACATATATATATATATATAGGGTTGGGTTCCGGTGAGAAATTTCTTATGGTGAGAAATGTGAGAAGAGATAAATACATCAACTATAACCTAGAAGTACATTGAGCACCAACTATAGGTACATTCAACATACACTATAAATACATTGAGTAAATATACATTTACTTTATACCATATATACATTGACTCCAAACTATCGAAGGAGTAAGGAAGGAAAATCAAATTTAATCTTAGCCCTTCATTTGGTGATCAAAGGATTGTGATTGCTTCTCACCCTTCTCACCAAAACTACATTTCTCACATGAGCCTACTTCTATATATATATATATAGGAAGAGGATCAACTAAACGTGTCAACCTAAAAATCCCTACATTAGACACTTAAAGGGGTACACATGTGATTAGTAATGACACTCTTTGTAAATATTAGTAACTTTCGCTAAAAACCATTTGTACCCCTTTAAACATCTAATGTACCCCCTGAGACTGCTAATGTACCCCTTTAAATCATTTTATGTCTGGTTTTCAACCATCTTTTGGTTTTTAGCCAATCTTTCCTCTATATATATATATATATATATAAAATCATATAGTAAGCGTTTTTTATATGCTTGAGCCTGCAATTTTTCCTTGTTCTCTAATTTCTCCATTCTCCAATGTTAGTTATTGAGCTTTCATAATAAAATAATTGTCATAGCATATAATTGACATTTGTTAGTTCATGGCGGGGTTGATCAATATAGTTTTCCCGGCCCTCAAATAATGCATTATCTCTTTAGTTCATGTTAGTAATTGGTCTATGATCAATTGTGTTTAATCTAACACCATAAGTTGTTTTTGTAGAAACATATCAAAGCTTATGGTAGTATAATAACGACTTTGACATAATTAACAATATGTCATTTTTGTAGGATCATATGACTAGGGACTTATCGCGAATTCAGATTAATTTATGACTAATTAAACTTTTATAACTCCTTGATCTATTATATATACTAACACTTTCGAATGAAGACAAATTAAACTTTCTAATGCAATGAAATACACTAGAATAATGGATTCCATTCTTTAGTTTGTGTAACTGAAGCTCCCTTTCTTTTGTGTGATAATGTCTTTACTGTATTTTACTCATGAAAGCCTAAACATAGATTTTAATATGTGTAGATGGTTTATTTTAAGTTGATCTTTAAGAGACTATGATATGAATTATAAAATTTCAGTATCTGTTTAAGACAAATGATAGAATAGAATGGTACCTTTGTGCAAGGTCAATAGTTTTTCCGTTCTTTACCTTTCTCCATCCATATCTTATATCCCTATCTTTCATCAACTTCTTGATTATGCGATATACACTTTTGCTAATGATCGACCTCTATCCAAATGGCTCAAGGAAGTACTAGACACGGAGTAGCTACAAGATGTTGTTTTAGGGAGCAAAAGTAAGCCACAAGATGTGTACTCCAAATGTCTAATTGTATTGACTTGAAATTGGATCTATATTTTTTAATTTTGCTCCAATGTAAATGGAACGGAATGGTGAATGGTGATGTAGAATGTACATGTAATTGCACCCGTCGATAGTGTACGGTGGCGTATGAGAACTTATTTGTAGCGATGCACACATGATGAAATCGATCAATGCAATGAATTTTATTTCAATTTGTCTATAAAGATTTGTTTAGTGCAGTACCTTTTGTGCTTTTGAATTTGTGATTATAACTTTTATACTTTAGTCCTTTTAGTTAAGTGCTTGGCAATCACCACAAATTTTAAGATACATTTCTACAATGTTGTCCCAATATCACAGTCTCAAGTTGCCTTGGTAGATCAAGTACATACTCTATCTATTTAAAATAGTTGGAATCGTATACAAATGAAATTTAAGGCTATGTTCCGAATTTTTATATGTCTTATTTATTAGGTGTCAACTTTTATTAATTTTCAGTCACAACTATCATGTATAAAAGCCCGCAGATTGCTCACGTTCGTATTGTCTGCACTATATTTGACAACTCACAACATGAGCACGACTATATATACAAAAATCATGCAAGATTCAATCAAGAAAAATCAATAATCACCATTGCAGCACCTTTGGCTATTATTTTCTTTGCTCTTCGGCTATACCCCGAGCAACGCCAGGTAAAAAAGCTAATTTGAGGATAAAGTAGCATCACCATACGCGGGAATAAATATTGATTTTACTTTGAAATTTGTATATGAATTTATTATCATTATATGCATTTATGACTAAATTGGGCCGTTAGGGTTAAATGTATCATACCATTTTCCTATACAATATCCCGAATCATGTCTAATTCTTCCTAGCTAATTTTAAATTAATCGAATATTAACAATTTATACCTTTCATAAATATATAATTAGATATAATAATCTTTTAGGTTTTAATAACTCATCAAATACAAAAAGGTAAATTGTGCATTAAAAAACCCAGACGAAAACATATTAAAAAGGAAAATTTGACAAAAATAAGCCGAACTTTGGTCGGTCTTCCATAAATAAGCCAAACTTTTGAAATTTCATAGATAAGTCAACCTTTGCACCATGTCAGCCAAATTTAGGTTAGAGGATTATATTTATTACCACCACCTCGACCCACCGAAATCGACGTCTACCGCCACATGTCTTCCTTACCCTTCATGGATCACCTTTTTTTTTATTCCACGGTTCATTTGTTTGGGTAACCAAAATATTCTAACCTAAATTTGGTTAACATGGTGCAAAGATTGGCTTATCTATGGAATTTCAAAATAAAGCTTGGCTTATTTATGGAAGATCGGCCAAAGTTCAGCCCTGTTATTAGAAAAACAAAAACATACCCAATCATGGCAAGAGAGCATGAAATGATCAGCACCATGGCTTCTATTCCAATAAGGATACTTGTGAGCCACAATATTGGCATAGTCCAATGCCACCCTAAAAAGTGGTCCACGGTGGAAGGAGACGACCGGAGCGTAAAAGGCATGGACCACCCTGGTTATGCTCAATGGCAAGAAAAAGACATGAGCCTCGTCGGCGTGTCGAGCCGCAAACTTATTATTAGTCTCACTCTCCATTTCTTCTATAAAATGGCCTTCTACACCATATAATAAGTGCAATGGTCCTTGGTGCACCATGGGTGCCTCACCTTCTTTATAGGTCCACACTTTGAATCTTTTTACCATCTCTATATGACTCCTGTTAAATTCATGCATGTTGCATTTTTTAATTTCCATTGAGATAGATAGATGTATACAAAATTAATTAAAAAGATAAGAAAAGGGTATTGCTTGCATGCTCAACATTATTCTTATTAGCAAGCTAGGTTGATTCTTTAATTACAATTAGGCTAGATAATATTTTCCATGCATGTATAGCTCTTGTGTCTATTTTATTATTCCTCTATAATTTTTTTTTTCATTGGTGGAAAATATTCAATGGGAATTCCAATATATAACTCCCTTCCCTTTTGTAGCATTGGTTTTAAACAATGGGGGTGTTTGGCAAAGAGCTTTTTGTTCAGAGGTTTAAGTTTTGACTATGTTTTAGAGTTTTTGACTCAATGAAACTTTAAACTCTTATTTGGTGGGGAGAGTTTCAATTTAGAGATTTGATTCCAAAACTCTAATTTTGAAAAAGCTCCTCCTAGGAGCTTTTTCATTAGAGTTTTGCAATTGTTAAAGTTTTTAGACAAAATTATCTACATTGATTTATAATTTCCAAAAAAGATAATTAAATATATTACAAAAACAAATGTCTATAAATGTCATTTTATACAAACAGCTTTTAGCAATCAGTTAAGTGTTACCAAACACAATTATTAAAACAGCAGTCAAATACTCTAAACAAAAAAGTAAAAAACTCTAACAACAAACACTAAACTCTAACAGCAAACTCTAACCGCTATTTGCCAAACAAGGCCAATATAATTAATACACATATCTATACTTTTATACTACAAAAATTTGTCTACTAGTGTTTTTCAAATGATACCTTAAGTTTGGTACTATCTATTTATTTATATCTATATATCCTATCTATAATTTATAACAACATATACTAAAACATAATATGCTGACATCACCTAATACCGCATGTCATGCTCTCATGAAAAATTTTCCTTCCAAAAGAAATGATGATGTCATCTTTTATCTTATTAATTACCCCACTCAAGTTTCAAAATCAAATAATAAATGTTTCTTAGGAATTATAATTGCACTTTTTTTTTCTTATTAATTTTTTTAAAAAAAAAATGATACTAAAGGGAAAAGTGTCGTATTTAATTTCAAATTACAAACAATTTTTTTTATTTATAATTTACTATCATTTGAAACTTTACATTATTTAAATTGCAAACATATGAATGTTTTTCAATGCCTCAAAGAAATTGCAATGTTTCTTTAAAAAAACTATATATAAAAAACTATATAAATAATCGTGCAACACACAAAGCTCATCCTATTTGTTTATCTTATGGATTAATGCTGGATTAATAGAAAATAAAGTATTGAAAATTGGAATCCAATTGTCGACTTCTTAGGGGTGTACAATTCATATAATATCAACCCAACTCGGTGCGTTCCAATGTTTTCGTAATTATTGTCGCAATATTGATAAAATAAAAAAAATATTCTAAAAAAAACTCTTGGCCTCTTGGGGTATATGATTTTTTTGTTAGAATTAAAAAATATGAAATTCTAATTTCAATTTTTTTATTTTTTTAATAGAATAATGAGAATTTAACATTAAATTATGATACATTTAAATATTAATTAATAAAAAATTACCAATATAAATTAAATTTACTTATTACTTTATTAAAACCGTGCATATTAAAAATTACTAATATAAATTAAATTTGCTGGTGCCCTATCAAATGTATCACTGAATTAAAAAGCAATATATTAACATAGTCAACCATATTAAATTTTAATTTACTTAGCTTGTTAGTTTGATAAATTGTTTATATCACACGCATCTACTGTAACACGTAATAATAAATATAATACCCACCAAATCACCAATCAACCATTTTATATATATTTAACCAAATAATTTAACATGCTGGTAGGCTGGTAGCTATCACAAGGATAATCATTAGAATCCCAAAATCCAATCAATCATTTATATTTAAGCAACTCAAATTTGATTATATATAAGGTCTTAGTCATCACTATTGATTGAAAAAGATGTTTGTTTGAAAAATATGTAAGTGTCAAATAGAAAAAATTAATGATTTTCCACCGCATTGCCTGGCCTTTAAGGGTCCGTTTACTTGGGTGTAAAAAGTTTTCCATGAAAAACATTTTACGATGGAAAACTCATTATTTTCATAGAAATTTTCCTAACTTTCTAGAAATTTTACGATAAAAAACTCATTTCCATAGAAATTTCCGACTTTTGCGGGGTCTTCTCAAAATGATCCAACCTTTTAATTAATTAACTAGAAATAATCACACCTTTTGGAGTGTCTTTCCAAAATGGCATGGTCTCACCTTTTGAAAAAACCTAACGGCCCGTTTGGTTGTTGGTAATAAATTGTGGTAATGGTAATGAATTTATAGTGTAATTTTGTTAAGGAGAAAACTTATAATCTCAATGAAAAATAAATTTTCATTCCCAAACTTCAATTTTCTTCTCATTTTTCATTCTCATCCATTACCATTGGGGAGGGTGGTATTTGATGGGAATGAATATTTTTTGAAGAAAATTAGATAAATTGGAGCTAAGGCATGGGAGTGGATTTTAATTTCCCTTTCAAATTTAGTTATAAATTCATTCTCATTACTATGATTTATAACCGGCTACCAAACGGGTCGTAAGTGTAACGATAGCATAAAAAGTGTTTTTGTATGTAAAAGCTAAGGCCATTTTAGAAAGACACATCCAAAGATGGAATTGTTTCGAATAAATCAAAATTAAAGATTGAACCATTTTGAAAATAAAGACCGTACAAAGGTATTATTGATGTGAATTTCTCCCAAGAAAGTAATTTACCGTGGATAAAAGGGTCATTAATTACCTTAGCTTGATGGGTCTGGACCCAACAACCTAGAAAACGATATCGTCGGGCGTCGGCCATTCAGTAGTACGTGCATGTGCATGTGCATGTGCATGTGCATTTGGATGTGCATTTTGAGATTAATGGACGTAATGATAATACACTAATTAGGAATACTTAAGGCATACTATACGGTACGTACTTCACAAATCCTCTAGATCTGCCACGGCAATAATTTTAAGCAACGCAATTTCATATACTCTATATAAGATCATAGACACGAGGCAAATATTAGAAAAGATTAATCTAGAAAAATAATCTTGTAAGTATCATGTATTTAGAATTTTCTACTTGAAATTAAGATGTCATGAAAATATATATAGTATGTGCTTATCCTAGAAAAATATATCTAAAATTATGTTGTATGTAGATTAGAGAAGTATTAAGAGATAATAGGAGAATCTAGAAAAATCTAGCTAGGATATGATTAATCTAGATACTTCTAATATAATGTTAGATGATAGGTATAGACACGAGGCAATAAACTGTGGCTTCAATATCCTAACGGCCTGCCAAAACTATATGTTAGATGAAAATTTATAATTTTATGATATAAAGTAGTTAAGTGATGATCTAAATAAAATAAACTACTAATTCCCTAAATACCCTAACAACCTCTTTGATTGTTGATATTAAATTAAAGTACGCAATTTGAATGAATTTTTAATATGACTTACTAAGGAAACAAAAATTATCATCTTTATCCAAACACAATTTCAGATCATTTCAAAACTTTCTTCCTATATATCTTTCGTTACAATCCATAATCCATTACCACTTGAAAGTGTATACCGAGTAGTATTTTTTGAAAACAAAGGGCTTGTTTACTTCAGATTATATTCAGTTCAGTTTAGTTCAGTTCAGTTTAGTTAATCTTTATTCAGTTCAGTTCAGTTCAATTCATCTTTATTTAGTTCAATTAATACACTTCTATTCAGTTCAGTTCAGTTCAGTTCAATTCAGTTCAGCTAATGTAAACGAGCCCAAAGTGTATAGTATTTGATAAAAATGAAAATTTATAAATAAATTAGGTTATTTACAGGCCAAGTAAAGTAGTGCCGGCCGTCACATGAGAATGAAGATTCATCTTCATTCCAAATTTAATTACCTTCGTTTATAACCTAGCACCAAATTAAATGGGCCATAATGGTCTCCTTTAACTTTATTTATTTAATTAGCTACTTCTCCCCATTTTTGAAATCAAACACATGGTTTATATATTATGGTCCATGTGTTATGTTATATTTTGTCTTCTTTATGCATTTTGAGGGCCTAAATCATACTATAGTATAACCGTACCATTAAGACAAGAACTTCAATCTCTAGATAGATGTATTATTATAACTTAAAATTTAAGTTTCAACACTAAGCTTAGTCATGACATGGGCAAACTCTTATACTTCCTCTATTCCAAAAAAAACGCAACAGTCAACATTTCACATATATCGAGACGAAACTTTGACCATTAATATCTACAATTATGAATAATTAAAAAATATAAAAAGTTGATATTAATATAGTATTTAACGAGACGAATCTAACAAGATTCCTCTTGACTATGTTTTTTTATTATGTGTAAAGCTCAAAACTTGGTCAAAGTATACAATGTGAATAGTGCAAAAATTTAACTGTTGCGTTTTTTTTGGAACAGAGTAAGTATATTACTATGTACGTTACAAAGCTGTCAAAATTAAACAAAAAAAAAATAGTTACTACATACAAATTACGAATTATCAGCTAATCCCGAAAATGAAATCAAAATAGAATATTTGATTTTAATAATCCAACCTTTTAGCCATTCGCAAATAATAAACCAACCTTTTGATTATTCTTAAATAATCCAACCTTTGTACCAAATTTCATAGAGTGAACCAAAACCAAATTTTAGGTGTCATTTTGGGGTTGGTTTAAGTAGAGTTTGGGTAGTATAGCAATAACGTTGTTAACCACTTATCTAAAGACACAAACAACACTTAAATTAGCCCCAATATCACACCTAAAATTTGGTTTTGGTTCACTCTATGAAATTTAGTACAAAGATTGGATTATTCAGAAATAATCAAAAGGTTGGTTTATTATTTGCGAATGGCTAAAAGGTTGGATTATTAAAATCAAATATTCCAATCAAAATTGGATTATTTATTCTTTTAAAAAAGGATATATATCAAATAAAATAAATAAACAAATAAAAATAGAAAAAACTTACTGATGAAAAGCATATGGATTCCTGTAAACGGGTCCTCTTGGAATGAATGTCGCGGCTTCGTCCGACGTGTAATTTCGGGTTCGGGCTGCTTCTTGGATTGCGGCCCGAGCTCGGGCCAATCCTTCCTCAATCTCTTCCAAACTACTCTTCTTCTTCTTCTCTTCTTTGTTATCATGCTTCTGTTCAGTATATATATATACAACCCAATAATTAAAAACATTATTGAGAACTCATTATGACCAAAATTATATGAGTAATATAGATATAATACTTTCTATGTTCTAAATTAAATGTAACAAATCATTTTGCTCGCAGTTTTAAGCAAAACATTTAAGGGTGTAAATGAGCAATTTAATAAAAATAATTTTAATACAAAAAAGAATGAGTTTATATGTTACTTGTTGTACTGTATTAAATTTATTTTGATTAAATTTCTCGTTTACAGTACACCCTTAAATCTATCTGTTCCTTAAAATACGTGCAAAATGATTTATTGCGTTTAATTTGAAACAGATAGAAGTATAAACAAGTGTACATATAACTCAATATGTAATGTAAGGAAGCTAAGCTAAGAGTTATTATTAAGTTAATTACTTGTAGCATGATGGAAAATGAGATGTTAGGATGAAAAAGGACATGTTGATGAGGTTGACTAATATTGTTGAAGAGTAGATTGTTTGATGATGAAATATTATTCAACAGCTTATTATTTGCAGAAAGAAGACTAAAATTGAAGGAGTTTTGGTGGAAGAAAGATGGATTGAAGAAGATGATTAGCAAAAGAGTGGTAGGGAGGAGTAAGAGCAAGAGTAAGTGTTTTGTTGTTGTATTTGCCATGGACTCACGCAAACCATGCACTTCAAGATGATGAACAAGTTTTTTTGGGGGTGTTTTTTCATTCAATTCTTTCCTCTCTAATTTATGCTTTAGGGATTATATTTGTTCCCCTAATTTAGACTTTTTTCCTTTTTATTATATAATAATGTTAAATGGGGCACACTATTAGTTTTGGAGTACGTGTAAGGTTTAAAGTATTAAATGATGAGAAATGATAAATCCTATTGGATACATATAATAATTAAGGTGAAAAGTGATATTAACAACTTGTAATTTTGGCAAATGTTTCACTTGCAAACTTCCTAATACTCTTTACGGTCTGTTTGGTAGCCGGTTATAAATGATGATAATGGGAATTAATTTATAATTAACTAAATTATATCCAAAAAGTATTGTTTTAAACCGTTCAATTATATGATGTTTTCAGATAAGTTTCAGTCAATTTATATTTTTGGTTTCGTTCCTGCTCATTTCAGATTATACACAATTAGTTAATTCAACCCAAAAAAGTATATTGCAACATTTATATATTTTTTTTTCAATTTAGTTGATTTGAATTAATTTATTACTTTACTTCAACTCTGGTTTATTTCAAATTATATCTAAAGAATTAAAGTAAACGGTTCAACTATTCGACTCAATCCTATTTTTTCAAAAACTAACAGCAGCTCGTAGAACAACTTGTCCTCAAACCTGTTATCCTAGTTAACAAGTAGCCTTCTGAATATTACTCCCTCCGTCCCAAATTAAATGATACATTTTGACTTTTGACACTGTTCACTTTGTAACTTTGACTCTCTTTCATTCTATACGTATAAGGAAAAACATAGTCATGTCAGATCTCGTTTGAATCATCTCAATATGTACTTTCTAAATATATAATTTTAATAATTTTTTATTATACACAACTAACTACGGGTATTAATTTTTAAAGATGTGTCTTGGGTGATGTGAAAAAGTAAATGTACCATTTATTTTGGGACGGAGGGAGTACAACCTTTGGTTCTAATATCCACAATACTACTTCATCACATTCAAGAATTATAATGGTCTACCAATTAACATACACACACACACATTAGATGAAGATCTAAGTTACTAAAAAATAAAGCCATATTCTAACTTCAACCTTGAATCTGGACTTTAATACTTGGAACTTCTATACTTACTGCACAAGCAACAAAGTCAAAGCATAGCAAGTACATACAAGACAGTTTCAGTACAGTCAAGGGAACACTTCAACTGGTTCCATACCAATTATCTTAAGGCTCAAAACTTGTTCCTTGCATCACAAACATGTTGTTAATCAAGAGTAAACTCAATCATATATACAACATTCATAGGAAACAACTCTAGTTGGTTCTAACCAACTACATAACACCTGTACATGTTCAATTGTTCCATATCAATGTTTATTTGTCATCATTCAAAACCTAAGGGTCTCAACATCAATGATGACAGTTTGTGTATTGTTTTCGTGAGGTTCATTATGAGGGTCATTGTGGCCGCACGATTGATAAGATGAAGGATTTGTATGTAATGCTTTAATGGTGCTTCTCTGAGGACGCTGAGAATCTTGGGCAGCATCCTAGAAGACGTCGGACCTGGACATCCCATACAACATCGGCCTTCATGGGTGGAGTCGGACGTCCACTATATTTGTAGGGCGTCAAGAGCAACTATTGTACGTCGAAGATCACATAGGTCATTAAGGGTCATTGGGGATGTCAGAGTATACGATTAGCAGTCCAAGGCCGCAGGATCATATATATCAACGAGAGTTGGAGGATGTCTAGACTACCGTAGGGCTTTGAGTGACACTATGAGGCCTTAAAGACTATTGAGGACATAAAGTATCGTTGGAGCACGTCTAGAACCTGTCGTCGTTAGTAGATGTCATCATGTCATAAGAATTATGCACATATCAATAATATTTCAGCTGAAAGTCTTAAACATAATCCAAAGCTCCATGAAAAGAGAAAACATCTAATAACTAGGGATATACACTACATAAGGTAACAAGTTCAAAAAGATTTATATATAGATTGTTCATGTTGCAAGTGTACGTCAAGGTCATGTATTTTGCAGCAAGCATGGTGTTATTTGTTCTGCCAAGCTTGAGGGGAAGAGGTGGGGAGGGGGTATAAAAATTTT
Source organism: Salicornia ramosissima (assembly GCA_951394345.1). NCBI lineage: Eukaryota > Viridiplantae > Streptophyta > Magnoliopsida > Caryophyllales > Amaranthaceae > Salicornia > Salicornia ramosissima. The sequence continues at coordinate 13,218,061 of OX596233.1, read as the reverse complement.
TTTTTTGGACATGTGGAAATTCTATAATGCTATGTTTGGATACAAACATTTAATTTGAAATGATGGATTTGGGCCAAATTACATGTTTGACAAGTTAAATAATTTAGAATTGGATTTGGCTCAATTCCCAACCCAAATGTTTAACAAGCAAATGTTGTGTATTTCAAATACTTAACATAACCATGTCATTTCAAATTCTAAAATAACCCAAACAAATAATTGTCATTTGAATTGTAACATTTTAATTTTAGAATTCGAATTCATATGTTTGGATACAAGGATTTCATTTAAAATGATGGATTTGGGCCAAATTACATGTTTGGCAAGAAAAAAATTTGGAATTGGATTTGGCCCAATTCCCAACCCAAATACTTAACAAGCAAATGTTGTGTATTTCAAATACTTAGCAAAACCATGTCATTTCAAATTCTAAAAACAATCCAAACAAATTATTGTCATTTGAATTATACCATTTCAATTTCAGAAATTGAATTCATCCATTTGAAATGAATTTCACATATCCAAACACTACCTAATTTAAAATGAATTCCACATATCCAAACGCTACCTAAAGTAACCAGTGTAATGGTTGGGTAGTTATATATAGATAGCATTTAGTTGGTTACTAAATATTTGAACTATACCGATTTTCTAATTCAGTTGATTCTCAATTGAAGATTTCTTTTAATATGTTAGGTTTCATCGATTTCCCCATTAATTATAATGGTACGATGTCTCAATTGATCTCTTTCTTCAATCTTTACATTGTAAATATTTTAATTATTTTGAAAAACTAATTGCAACTAGATGATTTTAAATCAAAATTTAAACAACAGATGAGAATTAAGAAAACAAATCTATTCAACCATGTTAAAGCTAAACTTGATTTCAATGAACCAAAACAGGTATTTATATCTTGTGGGTTGTTATCAAAATTCAAACAACAGACCTCATATGATCCTAAATCCGTTTTATGTACGAATGTATTTATATATATACCTCCGTTTCAAAATATGTGCAACAAATATTTTTGCACGCAATTTAAGTTTGAGATTAGATTGTGTTAATGAAGTTATTAGATAGAAAAACTTAAGCATCAACAAGAGTAGAACTATATCTTATTGGTGTTAAAATTATATCAACTAATTTGCCCATTTGCATCCACTAATCTCAACCTTAAAATGCGTGCAAAAATGTTTAATTTGTTTTATATATTTTGAAATGAAGGTAGTAATTGTTTGTGGGGATAGGGGATGGGAAGCGAATTTAGAAAAATTGATCTTTTGATAATATACAAAACGCAACATGTAGAAATATGTAATTATTTTGTATTTATTTTCCTTTTATTAGTTTAGGTGAGCTGGCAGTACTTTAGTTTGTTTTCTTTCTTTTCTTTTTTTTTCTTTCTTTGTTTTTCGTTTTCCTTCTCTGCCCCCTGCTTCTGCCTTCTCTGTTTTATTTTTTTTTAGCTCTATAAATAAGAGCTTCTTTCTTCTTCTCAGTTAGCTCTCTGTAACATACTACTATTCATTTTTTTGTCTAATAAAAGTTCCTCTTGTTTTTTCTATTCAAAAATTACATGGTATCAGAGCCCATCTCAATTTGAGATTGGTTTTCAATTAATTTGTTTTTCGACATTTTAACCTAGTTTTACAGAAAATGTCAATTGAATTTTCTGATAATTCTGGGATCTCAAATGAAGCATTTGCAGATCCTTTATGTGTAACTAATTCAGATAATCCAAATTGTTCACTTGTGGGTAAGGTGTTCAATGGGAAGAATTTTAACAAATGGAGAAAAGGAATTAGAAGGGCACTAGCTGCGAAAAATAAACTGGGTTTCATCACTGGTAAATTGAAAGAACCAGATGAAACGAACAAGGATCATGCTCGTTGGCAGAGAGCTGACTTCATGGTAGCTAGTTGGATATTGAGTTCAATGCAAGGGGACTTGGCTGAAGATTTCGAATCAGATGATCAAACTTCTTTTGAGCTTTGGGCTGACATTAATGAAAGATTTGGACAAAGTAATGGACCTTTGGTATATCAACTCAAGAAGGAGTTGGCTGCTCTTAAACAAGAAAATTTATCAATCTTGAATTATTATAGCAAAATCAAGAATATGTGGGATGAATTGCAAAGTTTAAGGAAAATGCCCGTGTGTACTTGTGGAGCATTGGCAAAATGTGTGTGTGGATATGTCAAGAAGTTGGATGATTTAGAATCTGAAGACAAACTTATGCAGTTTTTGCTTGGGCTGAACCAAGCATATGATAATACAGTTACTAACATCCTTTCCATGGAACCATTGCCCAATATTAACAAAGCCTACTCCATTACACTCCAAATTGAGGCACAAAAGGAAGTGGCAACTGATGTTGATATTTCTGGGAGCAATGCCGTGTTAGCAGTGCAGAAGTACAATAGAAATTCAATGAGTAAGACGCCTTCAAGAACATATGCAAGTGGACAAAATAAGAAGGATTGGAAGAAGGACAAATTTGATAGGAAGTGTGATCATTGTGGTGGAAAGGGTCATACAAAGGATGGTTGTTTCAAACTAATTGGGTATCCGGAATGGTACTTAGAAATGAAGAAGAATGGAGGTGGAAATAAGGGTCCAAGAATTGCAGCACACATTAATGCAGACCTTGATGATAGTCCATTTGATATTCAAATGAATGATGCTGAGGAAATCAAGCCTAATGGAAGCAAAATGAGTCCTGCTGTTCTGAATTCAATCAAACAAGAAGTTCTCAAAGCAATGAAGGAAGAATCTAATGCTGATGTTGATTATGGAGCAATAGTGAATTGTGCAGGTATGGATTTAATTGCTTTTAATTGTAAGAATTTGAAAGAAAATGCTAAAGATATATGGATAATTGATAGTGGTGCTTCTGATCATGTGACTTTTAATCCTGATTTATTAATTAATAAGAGGAGCTTAGTTAAACCTATAAAAGTTGGTTTACCTGATGGAAATTTTAAACTAGTCCATACCATAGGCAAAGCTATTTTAAATGATCACTTGATTCTTGAAAATGTTTTACTAGTTGAAGGATTTAAATATAATCTTATTTCCATAGGGAAACTCATTAAAAATGTGGGAATTAAAGTAATTTTTGATGATGAGAAATGTTGGTTTCAGGACCAATCTAATGGAAAATTGCTTGGTGATGGGGAGAAACAAGGCAATCTGTTCTGTTTTGCTAGCAAGAAGAATAAGGCTGTTGATTTAGACAAAAATAAAATAGTGTGTTTTGGTGATTCTGGTTTGCCATCAAAAACTTCTACTAGTGTTGATAAAAAGTATAGAGATGTAGTAGGATTAGATATTATACATGCTAGACTTGGCCATGTTTCTTTATCAAAAATGATACACATTGCTGATTGTAAATGTAATGGTTTGAAGGAATATAATTGTCATGTTTGTTCTATTTCAAAATTTCATAAATTGCCCTTCTTTAATAGCACAAAAAGAGCTGATAAATGCTTTGATCTAGTTCATATGGATTTGTGGGGACCTTATAAAGTCTCTTCTATTGGAGGTGCAAAATATTTTCTCACCATTTTAGATGATCATAGTAGAGTAACATGGACATATTTACTAAATAACAAGGAACAAGTTTTAGCATATATCATTGGTTTCTTTGCTATGGTAGAGACACAATTCAGCACCAAGATTAAGACCATTAGAACAGATAATGGAACAGAAATTATAAATAATCTATGTTTGAAAACCTTTAGAGAGAAAGGAATATATCATCAAAGAAGTGTTCCTGGTGTTCCTCAGCAAAATAGTAGGGTTGAAAGAAAACATAAGCATTTATTGGAAGTATCTAGATGCTTAAGATTTCAAGCTAAATTACCAAAAAGATTTTGGGGTGAATGCTTACTTGCTGCTACCTATTTAATCAATAGAATGCCAACCAAGATTTTGGAGTGGAAATCTCCTTATGAGGTTTTATTTAAAAAATTCCCTACTTATGAAAATCTAAGAGTTTTTGGTTGTTTAGCCTATGCTTATAATAATGAAAAGGGAAGAGACAAGTTTGATAAAAGAGCTAGGAAATGTATGTTTGTTGGCTACCCTTATGGACAAAAAGCTTATAAACTATATGATTTAGAAACTAAGAAAATATTTGTGTCTAGAGATGTGATTTTTTATGAGACTTGTTTTCCCTTTGATAAAGAAAATAATAAACATATGGATTTTCCTACACAACCAAATATGGTGAATTTTGGGGCTGATCATGCTCCTAACAGAGGGATAATGAACTCTGCAAATAATGACAGTGGAGGAGAAAATTCTTCTCCAAAAACACCTGATTTGCATAATGATTCTAATGATGATGGTGAACAATTATTCCATTATTCAGGTTCAGAACATGGTTCAAACCATGATTTATTTTCTGCAACTAATTCTTCTTCTTATAAAAATACAGAACACAGTGTTGAATTTTCAGAACAGTCTAGGAACAGGACAGACATAAGTAATAATGCTTATAGAAGTAGAAACATACAAAAACCATCTAAATTTAATGATTTCATTCTTTCTTATGTTCCTCACAGAAATGATTGTGAGCATAATTCAAGTGAATCTAAATCCTTTGCTATCAACACTAATTATGAACCTAGTACTTATAATCAAGCTAAGAATTCCCAAACATGGATAGATGCTATGAATGAAGAAATTACAGCTTTAGAATCTAATGGAACTTGGTTCTTAACTGATTTACCTATAGGGAAAAAGGCTATTAACTCTAAATGGGTTTACAAAACCAAATTAAGACCGGATGGGACTGTAGAAAGACACAAAGCTAGGCTAGTTGCTGTTGGTTATCAACAAAAGGAGGGAATAGATTTTGATCAAACTTTTTCTCCAGTAGCCAAATTGGCAACAGTTAGACTTGTTATTTCTCTTGCTACTTCTAAGAATTGGGATTTACATCAATTAGATGTAAATAATGCTTTTTTACATGGCTATCTTGATGAAGATGTATATATGAGACCTCCTGCAGGATACACTAAGGCCAAAAAGGGCCAAGTTTGTAAGCTAGTCAAATCCTTATATGGTTTGAAGCAGGCATCCAGGCAATGGAATAAGGAGTTGAATAAATTCCTAAAGTCCATTGGTTTTAAACAATCTACACAAGATTATTCATTATATACAAGAACCAAGAATGGAGAGTTTACAGTTATCTTGGTTTATGTGGATGATATTCTTCTCACAGGTACTTCTAATTCTCAAATTAATGATATTAAAATAGCTTTTGATCATGCTTTTACTATTAAAGATTTGGGAGAATTAAGTTACTTTCTTGGAATTGAAATTAAAAGAGATTCAAAAGGGTTGTTTCTATCTCAAAAGAAATATCTTGAGGATATTTTAGAGGATGCAGGAATGACTAATTGTGTTTCTGTCAATACTCCTCTAACTGTTGGTTTGAAGTTGTCTATAGATAATGGCACTGAGCTGCCACAACCAGAAGTCTATAGAAGATTGGTGGGAAGGCTTATCTATCTCAGCATTACACGCCCTGATCTTTCTTATACAGTTCATCACCTTAGCCAGTTCATGAACAAGCCAAGAGAACCTCATCTTCGAGCTGCCATACATACATTGAAATATTTAAAAGGGACAGCAGACTATGGTCTATACTATGCAGCAGCAAACAGTCTCACAGTCAGTGGTTTCAGTGATTCAGATTGGGGATCATGCCAATTCACTTCAAGATCCCTCAATGCATATGCCATATTCTTGGGTTCTCACCTTGTTTCATGGAAGACCAAGAAGCAGCCCACTGTCAGCAAGTCATCTGCTGAGGCTGAATATAGGAGCATGTCCTATACAGCTAGTGAGTTAGTTTGGTTGGAAGGATTGCTCCAGGATCTAGGAGTTCAAACTCCACTTCCTATTACCCTTCATTGTGATAACAAATCTGCTGAAGCCCTAGCTCATAACCCTAAGTTCCATGAGCGCACCAAGCATCTCAAACGAGATATGCACTATATTCGAGAACAAATAGAGACTGGTTTCATTGAGACTTCACATGTTTCTACTCATCTTCAATATGCAGATATACTAACAAAGGCCCTATGTTCATCACAGCATATTTTTCTTTGTTCCAAGCTTGGCCTTGTTCCCAAGTCAAGCTTGAAAGGGGAGTGTAGAAATATGTAATTATTTTGTATTTATTTTCCTTTTATTAGTTTAGGTGAGCTGGCAGTACTTTAGTTTGTTTTCTTTCTTTTCTTTTTTTTTCTTTCTTTGTTTTTCGTTTTCCTTCTCTGCCCCCTGCTTCTGCCTTCTCTGTTTTATTTTTTTTTAGCTCTATAAATAAGAGCTTCTTTCTTCTTCTCAGTTAGCTCTCTGTAACATACTACTATTCATTTTTTTGTCTAATAAAAGTTCCTCTTGTTTTTTCTATTCAAAAATTACACAACAAAATTTCAAATGATGAGGAAAATACAATTGAAACTATCGGTGTAATTGATAGAATATATAAAATATTCTTGGACTTCAATTATTAGTTTAAACTTTTGGTTGAGATGAGCCTTTATGCTAATATCATATTAAAAGATATCTCAATCAAAGCTTAAATTGATAGTTGAGGTCTAAGAATTTGTTATATATTCTATTAGTAATCAATCAATTACATATCATAAACCTTTTTGGTTTTTACTATACGTGTGGGAGTACAAATCAACTACTTTAATTAAATTTTACCTATTTTCTAAAATTAGTTTTTATATTTCATGATTTATGTAAAACTCTAAATAAATGATCAATACATAACATTTTGAGATTGTTTTATTCATCTTATTTGAACTTTTTTTTAAACATTTTTGATCTTATTTTAACTTCCTTTGTGAGAGAGAAAAATATTCCGTTTTTAAAATAAGGTTAACGAGGAGCTACCCCTTTATTATGAAAATTCTACTGTAGTTTTATTACTACCGACTACCGTAATGGATGGTTAAGATTGCACGATTTTTGATTTATTTTTAATTGCTAAATCTAATTAAAATATTTTTAAAAATACATTAATTACATTTTTATTTTAGGAAAATAATTTCTGATTTTTTCTAAAAACAATTTTTATTCTTGAAAAATCATATATTTTTTTCGTAAAATAAGAAATCTAATTAAATTATTTAATAAATGATTATAAATTAGATTTATGAATTACAAATAAATCAAAAATTGTGCGACCACAGTCATCCAATACAATAGTAAATAGTCATAAGACTATAATATAATATAGATTTAAGGTGAAACCTTGTAACTCCTCTCCCTGACAGGTGTGTTCCATTTCCATATTTAACAGTGAAGAAAACTAAAAACTTATTGAATAAGAAGGTTGAGTATAAGATAGTGAAGACATTAAAAGAAGTCAAAATGTACACCTCTTTTGTAAAGGAGTGTGTGTGTGTGACGTTAAACCGTATCATACTCCATTCTTTAAATTATGCACAGATTGCAAAACCATTTTTATCTCTCTTTTTTTTTTGGGGGGTGGAGTTTCTTAAGTCATCGAAAACAACAATTGAATGAACTTCATGAAATTATTGGAATTTTGTGAAACTCATGAAATTGTTTCAGTGAAAGTTGATATATTGAGTGCGTGGATGACGGTTGGAATTATACGCCGTACGTATTTGATCTTGTAGCTAGAGTGTTAACTCACCAACATTTAATTAACGAACTTTTAACTTACTTTTTATTACATTGACAACTAGAATTTGATTGAGTTAATCCTAAGTTAGGATATTAACTAGGTTGGTATTATTTTTCATATCATATTTTATTAGACCAAGTACTTTGTTGACTTGAAACGAGTTGAGGTCAATGATCCATTGGGATCGGAATCGTATTGTATCAACAGATGAAACCAAATGAGGTCAATGATCCATGGTCACTGATGTCGTATGACTCTTTTATTAATGAATTAATCTTATTTTTTTTAAAAAAATACTCCGTCTGTCGGCTACGTTATGTAAATGTTTAAACATCAAATATATTTCGCTCGAAACAATGCATCGAAATAAATCTAACAAGATCTAATTAATATGAATATATTTTTTCTTATATATGATAAAGATTCTTCATAGTTAAAGTTTTAGGGTGCGTTAGATTCTTCAACTTATTCGACCTGACCTGACCTGATCTGATTAAACCTGACCTGATTTGACCTGATTAGAACTTATTGGACCTGATCTGACCTGATTATAATAGCTTGTTGGAGCTGATTGACCCTGATTAAAGTAGTTTTTTATGCATGAAATGCTTGCGATAATTTTAAAGTATTCGTTAACAATAGTATATTGCAAATTGAGTAAATTATTTCTTAATAAATTATGAACAAATTTTTAGTGTTAAAAGAATTTGAACAATACAATTTTAAAATTAAATGTACTTACGATTTTTTAATTTTCATTATTTATTTTAAATAAGACTATTAATGATTTTTTTTTTAAAAGGAAAAGCATAATTGTTTTTTTTTTTTTTGGTTGAAATAGGGGCATTAAATTAGATAAACATCAAAGTAGAGTTTAATACAGCAAGGCCTCTAGTAGTGAGGTCCAAAACCATAGAAATTAAGAAAGTACTAGCCATGGTCATCAAAATAAAAAGACCCCTGCAATGGCTTAAACCAATGAATGAAGAACACAGTTTGGGGGGGATGAAGTACCTACTAAATCAGGATTACAGTTAGTATTTAACAAAAAATTACAATCATGTCTTGCACCCTTGGCCATCCTGTCAGTTATCCTGTTGAGTTTCCTATCCATGGCCGAAATTGGAGAAGGTGAACAGAGATCTAGGAGCTCCCTACAATCATTGAACAAATTAGCCAAAGACATAAAACTTTTAGCAGCATAGCTGTCATGGATGCTCTCCACTGCATTTTTATAATCTGAAACAATGAAACACCCTTTCCAGATAAAATTGCTAATCCATTGCAGAGTTACTCTGATAGCTACTACTTCCGCCATAAGAGCTGAGACTGTTAGACAAGAGCCCCACTGACCTGTAATCCAAACACCTGTGTTGCTTATAAGACAAAAGGCAACTCCTGTTTCCAAAGTTTTAGAGTCCCAAGAGGCATCAACAAAACAAATTGGCATAGGATGGGATGAAAGCAGAATCTGAATTGAAGAAGGGAAAGTGAGTTGGGTGGGAGTATGAAGATTAGATCTTGATTGATGGGGAAGTTGGGAGGATGCACCATGAAATTCCCAGGACTGGAAAAGAGTTTGTACTAGATAATCATTAGCAGAGGTGTTAAGCCTCCGAAAAAGCCATGCATTCCTTCTCTTCCAGAGACCCCATAGGCAACAAGAGAAGAAAAGATTGAATGGGATGCCATCACAGCAGTCAAGGTTAGAAAGTTGATCTTTAAGCCAGTGAGAGGATGGATCAGAGGGGATGTTGACAGTGGAGATAAGATTCCAAAATTGGATAGCTCTTGGGCAGGTGAAGAGGATGTGGAAAGCAGTCTCCTGTACATTCTGACAGAAAGTACAGGCTGCTTTAATGCCCAGGGGCCTTTGACTTAGAGTTACATTGGAGGACAGTCTGTCACCCCACACTTGCCACAGAAAGAATTTTATTTTTGGTGGGAGATCAGCCTTCCAAATGAAACTGTAATCACATTCTTTGTCATACATATTTGAGAAAAAATCATTATAAGCCCATTTGACAGAGAACTTGTTGTTCTTTTGGAATTTGGAATAATGAAAATCAGAGACAGGATTAAGTGGGATGGGGGTTGCCATGATGTGATTCTGGATTTCTGGAGGGAGATGAAAGTCCAGGTAGGTGAAATCCCATCTCCCTTGATGAATAAGATCTTTGATGGTGAGGTCTTTGGTATTGTGGTGCAGGGGTCCCTGGATAATCTGTCTCAACTTCCCTACAGAGGATCACTCATCATCCCAAAAAGAAATAAGGTCACCCTGGCCAATTACCCACTTAGAAGAATTAGTGTAAAGATTCCAAACATAGCCACAATCCTTCCAAATGTGTGAGCCTTTCTTAAAGGAGATGGGAATGACCCTGTTGCCAAAGTATTTACCTGTCATAACTTTGGAAGCAAGGCTTTCTGGGAAGTTTATTAGTTTCTAGCAAAGTTTCATGAGGCAAGCTTTGTTAAACAACTCTAGATTTTTAATCCCAAGCCCCCCAACCTATGTAGGAGAAGAGATAGATGAAAGAGAGGATAGATGAACCCCCCTGCTATAAGAGGAGCCCCAAAGAAACCTAGTTACAATTGAATTTATAGAGGAAATAATAGTAGACGGCAGTTTACTAAACTGCATATAATAAAAAGGGATGGAGGTAAGGGTTGAGTTGATAAGTCATAGCCTGCCTGCTTTTGAAAGGAACTTAACTTTCCATTGGTCCAATCTAGATCTGACCTTGTCAACTATGAATTGGTATTTAGCTTTAGAGGGCCTTTTATGCAAGATAGGGAACCTCAAATAAGAGCCTAGATCCTCAGTCCTCTTACAAGGGAAAGAAGAAAGAAAAAAAAATCTACATCAGCATTAGGAGTATTTGGAGAGAAAGTTACCTGACTCTTGCTAGAATTAATAAACTGACCTGAAGCTGAAGAGAATAAATCAAGGCAGTAAAGAACTGACTCAATAGTTCTTCTATTACATTGACTAAACAGGAGTAAATCATCAGCAAACAAGAGGTGGGAAATCTCTAGTCTATTCCTGCCCGTTTTGAAAGGAGTCCAACTTTTCTCCCTACAAGCCTCATGAATAAGAAGTGATAAACGTTCCATGCACATAATGAAGATGTAAGGGGAAAGTGGGTCACCTTGCCTTATTCCCCTAGTAGGAAGGAAAGGACTTGATGGTTTACCATTAATAATGACTGAGGAGGAAACACTAGTCACACAACTCATGATAAACCTGGTGGAATTAGGATTAAAATTAAAGCTAGCTAAGCTATTTCTAATGAAATTCCATTCAAGGTTATCATAAGCTTTCTCTAAGTCAATTTTAAGTGCAAACCATCCATTTCTTCCCTTCCTTTTCCTCATTGTGTGTAGAATTTCTGATGCAATAATGGCATTAGAGTCAGTTCCCCTGGAAGGGATAAAGGCACTTTGGTTAGGGGAAATGAGGTCATGGATAATTGGTTTTAGCCTATTAACCACAAGTTTTGTAAAGATCTTGTAAATATTATTACAAAGGCTAATAGGTCTAAAATTAGATAAAGTGGAAGGAAATTCAATCTTGGGGATGAGGGCAATGTTAGTGGAATTGATTTCCTCTGGAATACAACAGGTTCTAAAATGGTGGCAAATGAAAAGAGTCAGGTCTTGCTTAATGGTGTCCCAATTGTCTCTGTAAAAGAAGGAATGGAAACCATCAGGACCAGGAGACTTGAAAGGGGTAAGTGAGAAAACAGCCATCCTAATTTCTTCCAATGAAGGGATGTAAGAGATATTAGTGGGAGGGGAGGAATTGGACAATGAGAGAGTTGGGGTGGAACAAATAAGGGAGGTAGAAAACAAGGAAGAGAAAAAGGAGATAGCATGAGATTCAATTTGGTCAGGAGTATCCCAGGTATTACCAAGGTCATCCGAAAGAGAGAGAATTTTGTTCCTCTTTCTTCTTAACTGGACACATTTATGGAAAAAAGAAGAATTTCTTTCTCCTTCAACAAGCCAGTTGATTCTAGCTCTAGTCATCCAGAATATCTGGTCTTGCTGAAGAAGAAAGGATAATTGCTCTTCAAGCTGGGATCCCAGTTCTTGAAGGTAAGAAGATGAAGGATTAATACACAAGGCCCGTTGAATACCATCAATTCTGGCAAGCAGTCTTTTCCTTTTAAGCCTTGGGTTGGAAAAGGTAGCAGAAGCCCAATTAGAGATTGGGTCTTTTAGAGCTAAAAGGGCATCATTGAAAGACATAGGAGTTTGCATCCAATTATCAAAAATAAGACTCTGGAAAGAAGGTTCTAATCTCCACAAAGGCTTAAGTTTAAACTGCCTAGCAACACGAGAAGGGTGATCAGGTTCACTCTTGAAAAGAATAGGACTGTGGTCTGCCAATTCCCTTGGGAGGTTCAGGACTCTAGCATTTGGAAACAGATCAAGAATCTTATGGTTACCCCATGCTCTATCCATTCTAGAAAAAATAGGATTTAATTTCCGCTTATTAGTCCATGTGAATTTTTGGCCAGTAAATCCCAAATCAAATAGCCCACAATCACTCATACAATCAGCATAAGCATTCATTTTATAGGATTTTGACGGATTGCCTCCAAACTTCTCATGACAAAACAAAACATCATTGAAATCACCTATGGCTAGCCAAGGCAAGGAATGAACCAAAGCAATTTCTCGCAACAAATACCATAACAATTTTCGAAATTTAAATTTAGGGTCTGCATAAACTGCAGACAAAAAGAAAAGATTGGAATTAGAATTTACCTGAACCATTCCACTGATGTGCTGCCTATCCTTTTCACCAACTGAAAATCGATGTAAGAGGAATGCCACAGCACAACAATTCCCCCAGAAAACCCAACAGGTTCCACAATTTCAAAGCTGTCATAGGGTAAACGCTCAATGATTTTCTCAGTGTTCTCCTTCCCCACCCTTGTTTCCAGTAAAATAAACAGGTCCGGCTTGTGCATTTCATAGAGGTGGGTAAAATTTGGTTTAAACGATGGACGTGCCATCCCTCTATTGTTCCAGGAGAGAACTGACATGTGGCGAGGTGTTGGTAGTAGTGTCAGAAGCTCGTCTCTTGCTTTCCAATCTTCGAGGCTCTTCACCCCCTCTATATTGATTCTTTTCCCCCAGAGTGTGGCTGTACAGGTCCCTTACCCTGTCCTCGAACTGAATGTGCGCTAGTCTTTGCTCATCTCTTACCTCCTCCATTCTCACTATAACCCCTAGTTGATTTATAGCGTGTGGCATACGGGTGATTTTGAGGTCGTTTGTGTGGATCAAGAACTCCATACGCAGATAAATCGAAGTCAAAGTAGAGATTTCACGAGATGGAGGGAGGACTGGGGTAGGATCCATCAACTTCTCCCATTTCGGTGGAACTAGAGGCAGATCCTCTTGGCTGTTGACAACATTGAGTAGGAGGGCCTTGATCAAATCCAGCCTCTGAGGTGCCACTTGTATCAGATCTGAGAGGCAGGGGACATGAGCTGGGACATACTTCTGGTAAGTTGAACTGCTTGAAGTATCTTCCTCTTGGGGAGGAATCATCATTAATCCTTGCAGATTTTCTAGTATAGATGAAGGAGACAGCAGAATCCTTCGAAACTCGTTCTTGGAAATGGGGTCCATAGAGAATTGTTGAAGTACCCATACTCTGTTAAGCTGAAGGGGACTTCCGACAGAGTCTCTAGCGGGAGGGGGGGGGGGAACGGCATAACTTCAATTCTTGTTCCCCTGAGAAGAAGATGTAAACTAGTTGAGGAGGGTCGAAAGGAGGGTTTGGCAGGAGATCTGTGGATCGGATGGGTTGGGGGATGGCGTAGATGAGCCGAGAGATCCCAGAAGAAGGGACATGGTGGGATTTTCCTGTGTGCCATTGGAAGTTAGGGTTCCAACAAGTTGAAGGAAGTTAGGGTTTTTTGAATGGGAATCTGAGAGAGTGAATGGGGGTGAAGCGTTGGAGGTTGAGTTTAAGTAGTTAGGGTTTGTGGTGATAAGTGTGGGCTGGTCAAAAGTGGGCCTGCAAGGGTTTAGGGTAATGGATGTGGGCTGGTCAGGGGAAGAAGAAAAGTTAACATCAATTGTACTGCAGGAATCTGATTCCTGATCCAGTGAAATAGGCCCAAAGAAAGAGGGCTGAATGAAGTCACGTGACTTATCCTCTGATTTTTCCCTCCAAATTTTCGAATTTGAATTTCGAAAATTGGATTTCTTCTGCTTTGCTGTACCTACACTTGGAGACTTGTCAGAAATTTTTCACTGAACCAAAGTCCAGTCGCTAACAGACGGCGCCAGAGCCTTAGGGGTTGGAATCTTTGTCGGAGGGTTTGCCGGAATGAGTGTTAGCTCTTGCTTGAGATTTCCCAACCAAACAAAAGAAGGAAGGGGGATGTTGTAATCCCTCAAAACCAACATTTTTGCAAAGCTTGCTCTGTTGATTCTTGCTCCTGAGAAGTCAGCCTTGATAAAGATGCCAATCGAGTTTCCAATCAGTTCTAGGATTTTGCAGTGGTGATATTCCATGGGTAATTTTGGAAGCTTGATCCAAACTGGTGCAATTGAAGATGGGACCGACGAAGGTTTGAAGTCTGGAATCCATGGCTGAATATGAACAAAGAAACCTTGGATAAACCATGGTCCACCATCCTTAACCCTTCTACAATCTTCAGGATTGGCAAACTTGACCGTGTAAAAACCTTTTCCAAGACCTATAAAGGTTGGATTGGAGCAATTCCATAATTTAGAAAGCTTTGATTTGAGAAGGTCTGTTGAAAAGGATTGGCCCAAAACCTTGAGAATAATGGTAGACGTCCATGAGGCTCTAATAGTCTCAAGAAGAGAAGGTGGTAAAGAAATGGAGGGTGGGGAAGACAGGGGCGAGGAAAGGGAAGAAAGTGGAGGGGTGGAGGTGGTGATGGAAGGAAAATCTGATTGAAGGATCTGCTTAAAGGAAAAAGGTGTTGGGGGGAGGGGGGGGGGGGCACTGAGCAGAGGTACCCGAAGACAGCAGCGGTGGTGGCCGGTGGATTTCCTGGTGGTCGGAATGGTTCAAGGAAAGTGAAGGAAATGGGTTTCCTGCACTCTCCAGCTCTCTCTCACTTTCTCTCTCTAACATATTTCCTGGAAAAGAACAATTGTTAAAAGATGGTAGTTGGTACAAGCCGTTATCAAGAGCCTTGACGTAAAATAGTTTCATACTAATTATATTTTCATAATCTGTAAACATTATGTATTAATTTTTGAACATCAAGACTTCGTATTATTCACATCATGAATTAATTTTGTGTAATAATTGTGGTGAAACTTATTAGACCTGATCTGACCTGATTATAACTTATCAAACCTGACCTGACATGATTATATATAACTTATCAAACCTGACATGACTTGTTCAAACCTGATAAGTTCTGAGACCTGATAAAATAAGTTGAAGAGAACACACCCTTACTCTGATCTCCTTGTAATCAAGATTCCAAACATTATCAACATTAAGAAATATTTGTCAAATAAATTAACAATTGGACTTTTATAATATAACATAATAAAATCGTTATATGTTGAACTAGCACAAAATTAAAAGTTCATTTAACCTTATACCTAAAAAGATCTCATATGAGATATGAATAGGTTTTTCTTATATATGATAATAAAGATTCTTCAAAGTTAAAGTTTTACTCTCCTTGTAATCAAGATTTCAAACGTTACCAACATTAAGAAATATTTGTCAAATAAATTAACAATTGGGTTTTTTCATATAACATAATAAAATCGTTATATGTTGAACGAGCACAAAATTAAAGTTCATTTAACCTTATACCTTAGAAGCCATAGTGTCCATATCCATTCATGGCCGTTTCAAGTTAAGCGTTAAACTTCATGAAACAACCAAACTTTTAGCTCATATATATATATATATATGAAATGAAATTCTATCCTGATTGAATTTGATATCTAATGTTGTATTAGATGTCAACTTGAGTTTTCTTTCATTGAGGTTTCCAATAGGCTTTAAGCCGAACCCATTATACATGTTTTATGCAACTTAATTAAACCTAACAACACTTTGGCCAAAGATTCATTCTAGTTAAAACACGTTGCATAAACCATCACAATAATCCCATGTTATACAAAATCATGCACACCAAACTGTCCCATATGTAAGTGTCATGACTATTCCATTATATACATGTTTACCGATTGATATTAACTGAAGTACTCCATCCGTCCACTATTATTTGCTTCATTTTCTATCCGTCCAAATTTATTTCCTACCTACCTTTAAAAAGATATTTATACCTTTACAATCACATTTCTTAATTATTTTCCTATTACATACCTTCAAAAGCACACATATGATACACTAGAAAAAAAAACCTTTCTTAAAATTCACCCAAAAAGAATTTGGAGCAAATAATAGTGGACAGAGGGACTATATCACAAGAACCACTGATAACATACATCTATGGTCATATGAATAAACACTTCACATATCAATTTATTACCATGTAAAATTATTACATCAAATATCATATTCCCTCCGGTTTTTTTTTTAATTTACTCACTTCACTTTTCACACTTGCCGAGGCAAAACTTTGAATGTTAATATCTTTAATTTTGTGTTTGTAAAAATTATAAAAAACTAGATATTAAAAAACTACATGTTGAAACGAATCCAGCGAGAACCCACATGACTATGTTTTATCTTATGTATAAATCACAAATGATAGTCAAATTATACTTGTGAATAGTAACAAAGTTAAACTGAGTAAATAAAAAAAAACTGAGGTAGTATTAATTTCTTTGACATGATCTTACACATAATACCTACATTTAATTTATTTGTACAAGCTAGCTAGCTAGCTAGGTGGATGATGCACCTTCTTGAAACTAATTAATTAATGTAGTAATAATTAGCTAGGGTAACTTAATATTCAACCTACGTAACCAAACAGAATGCAAGACCATATGAATCAAATCAAAAGGCTTAGAAGGCCTATTAAAAGTAAAATGCCATCTAACACTCCTAACACCTTTAACCAATTCCAAATACTTTTTCCCAGATATCCCTTTTAAAACAACCTTAATCTTAGGAATATCATAAACAGGAACATAAACAGAAAACCTAGACCAATCAAGAACATCACTAAAAGGAAATGAATAATCATCTTTAACAATAACTGGAACACACTCAGCAATCAATGCTTCAACAATTCTTGAACTTGCAACTTCATAACCACTAGGGCATAAACAGTACTTGCTTTTCCCAAGCATTTTGTAGTAGTTTTGGTGTTTAGGGAGTTTGTTATGGACTTGGATTTCGGTGTCGTTGTTC
The DNA here is from genome assembly GCA_951394345.1 of Salicornia ramosissima. Taxonomy (NCBI): domain Eukaryota; kingdom Viridiplantae; phylum Streptophyta; class Magnoliopsida; order Caryophyllales; family Amaranthaceae; genus Salicornia; species Salicornia ramosissima. Next base: position 13,201,028 of record OX596233.1, on the reverse strand, counting down.
CAGTGTTTGAAGAGGAAGTTTCTGACGTGGCCGTGGTTGCCGCCGGCGAAGAAGGCTAGGATGTGGCGTTCGGAGAGGCGGAGACCTTTGATGGGTTGGTTCAGGAAGTGGCTGGATGGGATGTTTACTTCTGGGATTGAGACGTCTCTTATGGGTTCGAATCCTTCTGATGTGTTGGCGTTGCAAAGTGCTCTTATGAAGTTCTTGAATTGATTTGGGTTCTTCTTTGTGATGTCTGGTGCCTATATATATATATATATATATATATATATATATATATATATATATATATATATACATTATTATTCATCCATAATCATCATTATTGTACTGTGTTACAGCCTAAAATGACAAAAAGTTACACGTATTGCGATACGGAGGTAGTATATTTATTGTATGTTCGTTGTTTCAATTTGGTTCATAATCTTATATCTGTATGCACAATTTGTAGTTAATTTAGAACATTTATTTTTATATTTTGACTACTTAATTTTATATAAAAAATGTTTTTAAAATAAAAACATGAATGTTCAATTCTAAATGCATAATAATGTATAATGTAAATGTTCTATATTATTGGATGCAGGTCAAGGTGATCGATCACCAACAATTCGAGTGCACCAAAAATATTCACTACACGTTTTTTTAATTTGATGGTTAATTAGTGGTCTGATTTATATGTAGACGAAAATGTAGTCCATTGAGATTTTATTTGAATTGATTGATTCGCCTTAATTAATACGAATATTTCAATTATCATTATTTTATAGCTAGATATGCACCTTTTAAATCAATCAAATACCTAAGAATCAAAGTTCGTTAGGGATTAATTATAAGTGTGAAAATCAAACTAAGAAAACAAAGGCAGTGGTAGGGAACTAATTTTGCACATCATGAATGTTCTAAATGCAAAATAATGTATAATATAATGCAAATGCTCTATATTTAATGCAACGCAGGTCAAGGTGATCGATCACCAATTAAGCATTTGACTGCACGAAAAATATCTAGTACATGTTTTTTTAATTTGATGGTCAGTGGTCTAATTTGTATGTAGACGAAAATGTAGTCCATTGAGATTTTATTTGATTGATTCACCTTAATACGAATATTTCAATTATCAAATTTTGTAGATATATATCTTTTAAATCAAATACCTAAGAATCAAAGTTCGTTAGTCATTAATAAGTGTGAAAATCAAACTAAGAAAACAAAGACAGTGGTAGGGAACTAACATGAAAACTCAAATTAGCACTATAAGTGAGTCAAATAGTGAGTGATGGAGTTATGTCTCCACCCTCTCAACCTCTAACCAGATAATGCTATATATAGATAGGTATATAAGCATTTAATATATTTTCTAAAATGATAAAAAAAAAAAAAAAAAGTAAAAATTCAAAAAATAAATCATATGTATGTAATTAGATTTGGCTTTTTCCAAAAATCAACGTTTAATTTAATAAGTTTAATTAGTTCAAATATGCAGAAATATTTTTTTTTTATTAGTCTTTTTTAACAAAAAAAATAAAGACATGTTATGTATATATATATATATAATACTAATAATGAACTCACCCAATCATGGCAAGAGAGCATGAAATGATCAGCCCCATGGCTTCGATTCCAATAAGGATGCTTATGAACCAACATATGAATATAGTCCAACACCACTTTATTAAGAGCTTTATGATCAAAGACTTGAGGTTGGTAAAAAGATATCCTGATATTAACTGCACTAATTGGAAGAAAGAAGACATGTGCTTCATTAGGATGACTTGCCAAAAATGTTCCAATGGTGCTCATCCCTTCTTCCATTTCTTGGATAAAATGCCCTTCTACTCCATAAAATAAACTCATTGGTCCTTGATGCACCAATGGTCTTTCTCCTTCTTTGTAAGTCCATATCTTAAATCTTTTCACCATCTCCTTGTGACTCCTGATAAATTTATTATTATATCATAATTCAATTTTGAATGTATGTTAATCAGGGCCGGTGAATAGGGCGTGCAAAGAGACCTACCGCACAGGGCCTCAAATTAAAATGGCCCCAAATATATTAACTAAAAAAATTACTCATTCTCCTACCAATGTTTTAGAAAATTCATATATGTTAATAATATGAAGGGCTTACTTTTGATTTTTAACACAGGACCTTTATTAAGTTTAAGACGGCCCTGATGTTAATACGTCCCATTTTAAAGCTTAATCTAATACTAATTTAATTACTATATATTTGCATTTTTCATGCAGATCCTGAGATATAAGTATAAAGATTTAAACCTTTATTTTTTTACATAGGAAAATTGACAACAAAACAAAAATTAAATACATAATGAGACTATTAAATCAAGTTTCAATTATGTGGATTTTTTTTTTTTTTTTGCTCAAGTAAATCACAATGAGTCGAAATTTACACACTAACAGTGCATGAATTATAAAATAAAAGAGGGACAGAAATTCTAGTATCACTTTCATTTTTCTTCACTCTCACTCCCTATTAGAATCCAATTTTTTTTATTTTTAAATATATTTTTATGCCACATGTCTAATAGGGAGTGAGAGTGAAATGAAAGTGAGAGAAAATGAGAGTGATGGTAGCATTCATCTTTTAAAATAATAACAAGTACAATAGGGCAAAAAAATTAATGTATAGTCTATTGAGAAACAATAATTAAAAAATTAACATATTTCAGTTTTTCTTTATGTTTACTCTTTACACAATTTTCAATGCACATGTTTAAACGTTAATATTTTATACTACACTTTAAAAAAATTTATAAAAATTACATTTAAAAAAACACACATTTAGACAAATCAAACAAGATCCTATACGAATATGTTTTTTCTTATACATAATGATAATTTTTTTATTTTTTAACTTTCTCTCTCCTTGTATCATAAAAGACAAATGTAAAGAACAAACTGAAAGGGGTATTTAGATTAGATTGTTATTCATTCCATACCATAAAATGAAACTATTTATTTCAGAACTTTGATTGTTCCTAGTTTAATTTTATGTAACAAAAAAAAAATAGTCATGATGAGTCTAGTTTGATTCAGATCTCAACATGATGTGCTTTTATATGATTTATTATTATATGTAGTTAAAGATAATAATTTTTAAAGTTGTGTATAGAGAGATACTAGGCCTTGGAATCGGGCCCTACTGCAGGTCACACGGTCCAATTCTAGCCAACACACGCATCTGTAATGGGGATAATAAGGAATCCTCGCAAATGCGGATCTCATGCCTGAATTTCTGAAACCCTAACCACTGGGCTATGACATCATTCTCAATTACGAGTGTCATGGATAAGGATGTCAATTAAAATTATGATACATTGATACATACTTGCACAATGTAAACCGTGAAATGCATGCACACGTCCTCCCACGTTTATGAATTGTCAACCCCAAAAATAAAACTCCACACCGCACACAAAATTTTCTTAGAAAATACTCCACTACAAACTCGTACTTCAATATGTCATTAATTAATCAATTAGGATCATGTGCCATGCACTTGGGATGTGCAATCATTATTTTAATTCGAGGCACTAAATATTAGATTTTCATTATCTATATTTAAATATTTAAAACAGTCATTTTAACATTTGTGTGTCATCTTTTCTATCATTTTCTATCTATTTGATTTCACAAATTCTTGAATATGGCCGGTTGTATGGTTTCTTAACCATACAGCTGAAATTTCAAAGCCCAAAGAAACCATGTGCTGCAACAATAAGGCCCAAAGCAATATAAAAAGCGTTCAGCAATAAAGACCCAAACAATTTAAACTCTCTGCAACAAAAAAGGCCCAACCGGTTTGTAAATGACGGTTTTACTTTAATTTTGTCATCATTATTTTTGAATTTTGTAAATCAGTTATTTTTTGTAAGTTGGTTCAAAGTTTTTATGTGTGGTTACAAAGTGTTTTGGGGGTTACAAAGTGTTATTTGTGGGATTACAAAGTGTTTTAGGGGGTTACAAAGTTTTTTGGGGGGTTAGAAAGTGTTTTGGGGGGTTACAAAGTGTTATTTGTGGGGTTACAAAGTGTTATTTGTGGGGTTACAAAGTGTTTTGGGGGTTACAAAGTGTTATTTGTGGGGTTACAAAGTGTTTTAGGGGGTTACAAAGTGTTTGGGGGGGGGGGATGGGGTTACAAAGTGTTTGGGGGGAGGGGTTACAAAGTTTATTGGGGGGTTACTAAGTGTTATTTGTGGGGTTACAAAGTGTTATTTGTGGGGTTACAATATGTTTTGGGGGGTTACAAAGTGTTTTGGGGGGGTTACAAAGTGTTATTTGTGGGGTTACAAAGCCTTTTGGGAGTTACAAAGTCTTTTGGGGGGTTATAAAGTGTTATTTGTGGGGTTACAAAGTGTTTTGTGGGGTTACAAAGTCTTTTGGGGGGTTACAAAGTGTTTTGTGAGGGCTACAAAGTGTTTTTTTTTGGGAGGGGGGGGGGGGGTTACAAAGTGTTGGTAGTGTGAAAAGCGTTTTTGCTAGTGTGTAGTACATGCGCGCACCGCATGGTTAATTAACTGTGCGGCCAGGCGTGTGCAAAACGCGTTGATTTGATTTTGTCTATTTAGAGAAGAAAAAAAAAACAAATCAATTGCTTTGTTTCACAATTGTTTGGCATTCCTAATTTTTCCCATAAATGTTTCAATTTCTCATCATTATTTAAGCTTCATTTCTTTTGCTTTTATATCATCTATTTTTTTTTAATTCAATTTCATGATTCATATTCTTCAATTTAATAATGTCATGCAAGAAAGATAATTTATAAATACTACTCCATATTATTTTAATTATTTTTTTTAACCAAAAATCCGTGCATGAAACTGAATTTAACACTTTATGAAAATTTTTGCCTTAATATTATTAGTATTTGACTACATCTTGTTTTGAACTAATTTAATCTAAAAAAAAGTAAATGAAGCTAAATATTAAATTTAGGAGGTACTGAACTGAATTGAATTTATCTTATATGAATTTTAATTTCAGAAATATAGTTCAAAAGAATTCATCTTTGTTGCTGTGTTATTTTTTGCCAACTTCGTAAGGGATAAATCTACACATATAATGATTCTATAAAAATCTCACATATAATGGCTTTTTATTGGTTAATTATAAAATATCGATCTCTTTATTTTTCTCCCTCGTTAATTTTTTTTTTTTAAAATATCATTGATCATTGTATGTGGGAACTACATACAATAGTTGGACTGTTATAGGCAAAATCTCTCCGTTGTAAGCACCTCCTTTTCTTGGATCACTCGGAAGGATAGCGGATTACTGGCTAGTTAAAGAATTTTTTTATTATTATCGAGAACGGCTAGATATGGAATTGAGTTTTCCAATTGAATTCTGTTATCTTTCACATTAATAAGTAGAAACATTGGGCAGTGGAGATTCTATATCTTAAATTCTTAATTTCTCAACTAATTAAGTACTTTCATTGTAGTGACACATTACTAACATGACTAAATTATGTTGTAAATATAGATGTTTTATTATAGTTTTTGGGTCTGTCGTTAAAATTCACTTAATACCTAACCAAAATTCTATCAAAAAAGACTCATTTACGATGGGATCACGATGGAAAAAAATCATTTACGACCCCCCTTTTACAGGATCACATTTTTACGATGAGAAAAATCATTTACCACCCCAAATTTTCACGACAGAAATTCTTGTATTAAATAACATCTTTTCTAGAAGAGTATGACGATGGGTTGATCTTCACATTATCGAGCTCCAATGTTTGATTTTCACCAACGATGAACATATACCTTTTACCAACCTCTAACAATGTTAAATTGATATTTTATCTACCATACCATACTATTGAAGAATAGAGCTTCCAATTTCACCACATACAGGTGTCCCACATTGAAAAATTAGAGAGATAATGACTGATATATATGTTTGGTGGTTACTCCTTATATTACGTACCAATTGGTTTTTTATAATGGAACTCATCCGGTTTGTGTATGGTCAAATTAACTCTCTCATTGTTGCGGGTGCAGCCCAGACTCGTATTCAACATGGTATCAGAGCTAGGCCCACGATATGGGACCCTAAATGGCTAAAAAAAAGTTCAAGCTCATTGAGCCAAATTGAGTAGGTCAATGTGAGAGGGAGTGAAGGACCATGTCAACCAAAAGCTTAATCTTATAGTTGAGCCTCAGAAATATGTTATATCGACCCTTGCATGTTTGCTTCTCTTATTTATTTATATTTTATCTTGGTTGCCCATCATGAAAACCAACTAGCTAGTAGCGCACATGCTGCAATATGTACATAAGTTATAATGGTGATTTCATTTCGTTATCTTTTGACCTAATGAACGAAGAACGATCCTCTAACCAAGATTTTGTACTTGCACACATTATGATTATAACAGAAAATATGTAATGTATGTATGTTATGCAGTCTCCCATTTAATTCTCAATTCCTCAAGTCTCTCCTTCTTGTATTTTTCTTATCCTATTAAATTAATGATATAAGGTTAATTATTCCTGCGACTAATTAATTTATTAATTAATTAATATTCTAAAATCATGTACATCACTACTTAAAAGATGAAACTTTCTATATAATTGGCGAAAAATGTTTATGATAAAAGTACTCCCTCTGAAACATTAAACTTTCAACGATTAATTTTGTACGCATTTTGAGGAAGCGGTTCAAGGATGTATACGAAGAAATCAGTCAAAATAATTTTAATATTATTAACCTATAATCATATTCTTGCTTGTATTAAAACTATTTTAACTAGTTCTTCATTTACACTCTTAAATCGCTCCCTCAAAATGCATGCAGAACTAAATGTTGAAAATTTTGATTGAATATTAGAAACGGGCCTGAGCAACCCTATATGGAAGAGGAGAGTTAGGTTACTTACAAGTCATATAAGGTTCCTTCCTAAAACCAATTGGTTATAGGAGGAGTAACTCCTATACTTATAAGTTAGTTTAGTCTCTCATTATCTTCCGATGTGGGACACTCACTAGTGTAGCATATGGGCCGAGGTTCAGCAGTGACAATATAGTCTATATTATTAGGACTAATATATTTTGCCCCACTTGTCTAGCTAGTCTAGACCAAGTTGAACGTGTAAGCTCTTCTACTTCTCATAATCTCATATGTTAAATGTGGATGCAATTACAAGCTAAACCCATAAAACAAAAGGAGTGCAAAAGAAAGAATATTACAAAGTCTTGACACCCATGAAACTAAGAATTTGTAAACTTTTAATGGAAACCAATAACTTTTTGTTAGCATAATTTGTTAAAGCTACATGTTAGATCGTCTGACAAAAAACTTGCTAAAAAAATATAGTAAACTCTATTCATGATAATTGCAACTTTAAGATTGAGAATTAATTAAGTTGAGATCCTTGCACTTACCTATTGTGCAATATAAATTCATCATTTAATTATATAGTGGACTCGAACTACATCTACTATTCGATCTAGTAGAATGGTCGTTTGACTCGTTTCTAGGTATGTGCAAAGAGCTCTGCCGCACAGGCCCCCAATATGAAAATGGTCTCAAAATTTTAGTAAAAATGTTTGTCCCTTCCACATGTATTTTTTTAAAAAGCTACATTTTATAACTTTTTTAATTAAAATTATATATTGTTGCCTAAATTATAAACAATGTATTGATTTTCATAATATGAGTTGATCATAATCTTACTTTTTAGAACAGCAGGACCACTAAAATTTTCAGAACGGTCCTGTCTAATGCATCATGATCCACAACCTAAATAATCAAATCATATTATTCACGTGACAATTAATTAATTACTTCAAATGAAATTTAACTCCGTTATATATATACATATATATATATATATAGAAGTAGGCTCATGTGAGAAATGTAGTTTTGGTGAGAAGGGTGAGAAGCAATCACAACCCTTTGATCACCAAATGAAGGGCTAAGATTAAATTTGATTTTCCTTCCTTACTCCTTTGATAGTTTGGAGTCAATGTATATATGGTATAAAGTCAATGTATTTTTATTCAATGTATTTATAGTGTATGGTGAATGTACCCAGGGGCGGAAAGAGAGGGGGGCAAGTGGGGCAGCTGCCTCCCCCATGGGCCCAAAAATTTTTTTATGTAGTAGGCCCAAATTAACTTATTAAAATAAAAAATTCAACAAATAGGTTAAAAGAAAAGTAAAAAAATCAGAACCACTATTCCGCATTTGACTACTGCATAAGGCTAGGGTATCTACTGTACTTCTGAATTTCTTGTCAATTCGTCAATCATCATCATCAAAACATCTGTCAATTGATCAAGCCATCAAGGTACCTAACTAGCTACTACCTATACATATTAGGCTACTCGTATTACAGTATTTTATATATTACTCTTATACTCTAATTAATTTATCTAATATACTAGTACTCTACTCTCTTTATTTGTTTTTTGTCGCTATCTATGATCTATTGATGATCTATCATTCTATTTAGTGGTCTAGTGAAAAAGTATATGTATAGATGAACTTTATTAATATAGTACTTTATTCTCTAAGATTAATTTGTCTTGATATATGAATATGTATAATTTTTAATTGTTTATTCAATTAAGTTATGTAGTGGCTTTATTTAAGTAGTTTGCCAATGTTTTGACATGCTCTTTAATTCTTTATATGGTTAATTTTATTTGATTAAAATTTTATGTTTATATGGTATATTAATTTGTTCTAGGTACAATAATGAAGAGAAAAACAATTGATTCATATTTTGTAAAAGCAAAACACACGTCGGATAGTACCCCAAATCCTGATGAAACAATTGAACCAACTATTGACGTTAATGAACAAACTACTCAACTTCCCACTGAACAACCTTCACCGAATCCTAGTGTTGAACATGCCATAAATGTTGGTAATACTATTTTAGTTCGCGATCCAGCTTTACGGCAAGCAATAAGTAGTTATCCTCCCGACAAACAAGATGAGATTGTGAGGAAATACATTAAGAATGGACCATATCAAATTCGTTTGTCTGAATATCCTCAATCTGGACCACAAGGCCGTATGCGTCGTTTCCAATCTAGTTGGTTTGACACTTTTCCTTGGCTAGAGTATTCTCCTACTACCGATGCTGCTTATTGTTTTCCATGTTTTCTTTTTCCAAAGGACCCATTGGGAAAAAGTTCTTGTGATGCTTTTACAATACAAGGATTTAAAAATTGGAAGAAGGTTGGTGGAAAAGATTGTTCATTGAAATCTCATATTGGAAAAGATAGTAATTCATCTCACGCATATTCTGTTCTATGTTGGAAGAATTTACAGAATTCTGAAGGTCACATTGACTATGCATATGAAAAAGCAACTCCGCTACAGATTGAAGCTAATCGAAAAAGGATTAAAGCTTCAATAGAAGTTGTAAGGTGGCTTACATTTCAAAATTGTGCATTTAGAGGTCATGATGAGAGTTCTTCTTCTAAAAACCAGGGAAATTTTTTAGAAATGTTAAAACTCTTAGCATCTTATAATAAAGAAGTAAATGATGTTGTGCTAGACAATGCACCTCAAAATGCTAAATATACTTCCCCTGCAATCCAGAAAGAAATTCTTCATGTCTTCGCTCAAAATGTGCAAAAGGAAATCCGCAAAGAGATTGGTGATTCAAAGTTTTGTTTGATTGTGGATGAATCTCGAGACATTTCAAAAAGAGAACAAATGGCTATTGTTTTAAGATTTGTAGATGGAAATGGATTCTTACGTGAAAGATTTTTTGAGCTAATACATGTCAAAGATACATCATCTCAAACATTAAAGGAGGAAATCTCTCTAGTACTATCTAATCATGAGTTGAGCATTCAAAACCTTAGAGGACAAGGTTATGATGGAGCTAGCAATATGAGAGGAGAATGGAATGGTTTGCAAGCTTTGTTCACAAAGGATTGTCGTTATGCGTATTATGTGCATTGTTTGGCACATCAATTACAACTAGCATTAATTGCTGCTTCTAGAGAAGTAGCCGAGGTTCATGATTTCTTTAAAGATCTAATATTTATTGTCAACACTGTTAGTTCTTCTTCTAAGCGTCACGATGAGCTACAAGAGAGACAAGTGGCCGAAATGGAACATTTGATTGAAATCGAAGAGGTTGAGACAGGAAAAGGGTTACATCAAATTGGAACTCTACAAAGACCAGGTGATACCAGATGGAGTTCTCATTATAAGTCAATCTGCAGTGTATTGAAAATGTTCAATGCAACTCGTACGGTGCTTGAGAAAATAGCCACTGATCGGCGAGCTTCATATTCTCAACGTGGTGATGCTAAATCTGCTCTGAAAAAGTTATTAAGTTTTGATTTTGTTTTTATTTTACATCTGATGCAAGAACTTTTGAGAATTACAGATGGGCTTTGTCGAGCTTTGCAGCACAAATCACAAGATATTTTGAATGCTATGCATTTAGTTGTTGCAACGAAGTCTTTAATTCAGGGTTTCAGAGATGATGGTTGGGAAGGTCTTTTACAAAATGTAACTACATTTTGTAATAGTCATGACACTCAAGTACCAGATATGAATGTTCCTTATTCTGATATAATTCGATCTCGGCACAACAAAGATAATATTTCAGTGGAGCACCATTATCGAGTCAGTGTGTTTTTTGCAACCATTGATCAACAATTACAGGAGTTGAACAGTCGATTTAGTGAGCAAGCGACGGACTTACTTGTATTGAGTGCATCTTTAAATCCCATCGATGGTTTTAAAGACTTCAATGTGGATAATATTTGTCTTTTGGCAGAGAAATACTATGATCGAGACTTTTCAGAAGAAGACATATCTGATTTGAAGGATGAGCTTGATTTATTTTATCATGATATTCCAAATCACCAAGTTATGAAAGATCTGAGTAACATAACTGATTTGTGTAGAAGTTTGGTGGAGCATAGAAAATCAATTCACTACCCTTTAATTTATAGATTGATTCGACTTATCTTAACCCTTCCTGTTAGCACAGCAACCACAGAAAGAGCTTTTTCAGCAATGAAGATCGTCAAGACTAGCCTTCGAAACAAAATGGAAGACGATTTCCTTTCAGATTACTTACTGGTGTATATTGAAAAGGAGATTGCTAAAACATTTTCAATGGATTCAATTGTAGATGACTTTTATAGTATGAAAAGTAGGAGAGTTCAACTTAAATAATCAAAGTGAATTGCTTATGTATTCAATAAGTTTTAGAGAAAAAAAAATATATACTCCTATTAGATAGTGGCTTTCAACTTTTTTTTTAGTTTATTTATTTTGTCATCTTCTTATGTTGTTATGTAATTATACTAATAATAAGAAGAATTGGATTCTTATGAGTTCGCCCCCCTTAGTAAAAATTTCTGGTTCCGCCACTGAATGTACCTATAGTTGGTGCTCAATGTCCTCTAGGTTATAGTTGATGTATTTATCTCTTCTCACATTTCTCACCATAAGAAATTTCTCACTGGAACCCAACCCTATATATATATATATATATATGTATATGTATATATGAAAAAAAAAAGACAAATTAAAGTAGTTCAAATAAGTAGGGTTCAGTAAAAATTAAAGAGTGAATTGAAATCAAAGACGGTGACGTACTGTTGGAAAGCGTATGGATTCCGGTAAACGGGTCCTCTTGGAATGAAACTCCCTTCATTATCCCCGGGCTTAATGCTCCGGGTTCGGGCTGCTTTTCGGATCGAAGCTCGGGCTCGGGCCAACCCATCTTCAATCTTCTCCACACTGCTCTTGCTGTTGCTCTTCTTCTGCGGCTCGTACTACATTTAATTTGATCATTCAAGTTAGATATAGATATATATATATATAGTTTATGCAAATTCAATTATATTAATCATAGAGTACTAAATTGTTTTAAATGTTAATTAGTTTGCTTAATTTAATTTACTTACTGATATCTTGGTAGAAACTGATAAGTTATGAAGGGAATAATGATGATGATGAGAATGATTATTGATTTTGTTAATAGAAAGATTATTATGATTAGATGGAGTTGGTAAGAGCTTAGAATGAGAAGTGATATTAAAATGTTTTTGGTGGAAGAAATTAGATAGGTAGAAGGTTGTAATTAGAAGAAAAGTAGAGAGTATTAGCAACAATTTTGTAGGTGTTTTAGCCATGGATATATATGTAATTCAATTCACACAATGCAACCATATATATATGTATGTTTTGAAGTGTTTTGATGAGTAGGAGTAGTGTGTATATTTCTTTGCCTAGCTTAGCTCTTTAATTTTTCTTGGTTTTGGTTTCATATACTATGTATATATATGTGGTCAATGGTCATCATAGGGAATGACTAAAAAATATCATTGATATAATTATTAAAATACTCAAATATCATAATTCCTCTAATAATTTGCACTAAAACTATATAGTATGGAAACAATCCCAAAGATAAGAAATGAATAATATTGATGGCATATGTAGTTAATTATGTTTAATTATATAGGGGAGGAATGATGTATGGAGCAGTGGTTTAACGACACTTATATTTTGAGGTGGCAATCATGTTGTTTTGAGTCGGTATAAGTGGGTTTATTTTGTTCGGGTCAATTTAGATTCAGTGGCTTTTGGTTTTGGGTTAGGTTGGATTTGGAGTTTTGCCAAATAGATTTAAACGGCATAATAATCAATATTACACACATTCATAGTCAGGTAATTCAGGTTTGCAAGTTAGTTTAGGTCAGGCCAATAATAATGTCAAGTGAATTCAGATATATTTTGGGATTTGGATTAAATAATTGAGAATGAGTCACTTTTTCACCTGTATTTTACAAAATTAGAGCTTCAAATCCTCTTTCAGGGGGGAGAGTGAATCTCGTTTGATTCAGCTCGATGTGTACTTTTTTTAATGTATAGTTAGTTTTTATATTTTTATAACACATGTTCAAAGATATTTTAATTTAAAATAGTTTTTTGTGAGATGTGAAAAAATATTTATATAATGGAATAAACTTAGAGAGACTGAGGGAGTAATTTTTTCACATAATCAAACTTAAAAAAAAGGCACACAACGACACCATGCATATTCAATTATTCATTGTTGATAAATTGGTAGCAAATATAATAGTTTGATTATAGTTAAATATACTAAATTTTGGTTGTGTTGTCATGACTTAAACAATCATCAATATATCAAATGAGTAAATTAAGAATTATTCTTTTATTATTGATTATTTTTTGTATACAAATTACTTCTTTTGCGAATTTGTTGAAGATCAAAGAATAGGAAAATTTTATATGTTAACCCTCAATTTATTTAGATTGCAGACAGAATTAAGTAACCACACTCTAATTGAGGGCCATCCAATCAAACAGTTAGATTTGGCTACCATGTCACATGTGTAATCTAAATAAATTAAGGGCTATCATATATATAGAATTTCCTTAATTAAATAATATAATAGTTTATATGAAGGAAAACAATTATAATAAACACTCCGTTCGTTCTTTTTGTTTGTCTTGTTTATTTTCTTAATGGAATTTCTAAATATTTGATTTATTTGATTTTTTTATTTTTAACTCCAACTTTATTTATCTTTTTATAATAAAAGAATCCATATGTATTATTATTCTTTCATTGCATTAAATAAAAGTTTACCAACTATCTAAATTATTCACCGAAATCCACCTTCCAACAAACCTTTTAATAACTTTTCTCATTATACTAAACAAAAAACCAACAAATCTTTTTTCAATTAGAAATCTTATTCTACTAATTACTTCTCATAATTTAAGATTTATTTTTCTTAATTTTCTTTCCAATCCATTTTCAAACAATACAAACAAAAGGGAACAGAGGGAGTAAAATTGTATAATTGATTAGATATTATAAGTTGTTTACAACGCAAGTAAAAGCTTTAATTTGTGGGTTCAAGGTGTGATAACCACGTTTTTTTTAATGTGAGTAATCCATTCCTAAGACTTGACACAAATTGGTGTCTTTTCATTGCTGAATGATTTAAATTGGAGTTTAAGTGCAAAGAGCAACTGTAGAGAGCCCATATGTGAAAAGGACCTCAAAATTTTAATTTTCTAATACAATTTGATATTAAAAAAAAAAAAAAAGAAGATGTTTATTCCTTTGTCAACTCTTTACACAAAATCTACATTATCCCAAAGAAATTGGCAAATTCCATAGAAAATTCATAACATTATCGAATTCACCATAATCGATCTAAATAAATTTCACAAGTACTATATTAGTTATATTTATAGAAAAGCCAACTATACAGCTAACTATTTTGCCAACTAATGGCATTCATGTCACCTCATGACATTTTGGTACTACCCATTTGACCACACTCTTTCCTTAATAGTTCACAAAAATGGCTGTTGCTGCTGGTACTCTGTTAGAGAATAATCGATTTTCCTTTCGCAATAAAAAAAATTAAAAAAACTAAATTTTATAATATTTGTTTATTAAAATTATATATTATCACCTAAATTATATTAATATAGATATTGTATGACTTTTAACATGTTGGCGAGATACCATTCTTGTACGTTGTGTTTTAATACTTTTAGTAGTAGAGATATAGATTTGTGGTCACAAAAAGAAATAAATAGAAGTCAAAGTTAGGGCCATATGGTGTGAAGTATTCAAGTATAAATGTGTAGATATATTAGCACCATAGAGTGCAAAATAAGGAAAATGGGTACGTTTGAGATCTGCATGTCTTGGGTGGATCATACCTTACTCAAAGGGAAGACTATAATATTATTATGTGGATTACTATATTGCTAATCATCACCATTATTGGTAAAAATTATAGAATAACTAATTAGCTAGAGCGGCATAATCTTGTGATATATATGTGGCTTGGAATTCCTACTTCCATAAAAATCACATGTTGGACCCACTAACCCATTTAGGTCCAATCTGATCGTCTGATAATTCAGGAAAGGCACATCCATCGGTACATACAGGAAAGTACCCCATACAATAATATAACTCACAAGTCACAATTAATTAATCTACATTATTGGTGATCAATGTTTTTTTTTTGATGGAATCAATGTTTATTTAGTCTAACGTTAAAATATTTTTCATTATATCTTATACAATAATGTTCATTCAACTTGAACTATTGTATGTCCCATGTGCACCATTCTATTGGTATACATGTGAGTAAATTCTTATTTGTGATCGTTTGATAGAAAATTTTAACTAAAATATTGTAATATTTTACTGTAAAATTATAACTTTTGATATCACAGGTTGGAATTGTCATGTATAAAAGTTATATTAATATGGTAGAAAATAAAATCAATTTTATAATAAAAATTATGATTGTGAGATCAACCAAAACATGTTAATTCATGCTTCGTCATTCTTGTTCTCTTGACTTATTAGGTTTGGCTCCTCAAATCAGCCATGCATATGATGGCAAGTTTCTTGTCCTTATATATTACTAGCCTTGTGTACACATTTTGCATGCGGGAATATTTTAAATGTAGCTTTTAAAAATTGAAGGTTTTTTGTTCGAGAAATTAAAATATTTGTCAAATTCACACTGATGATGCTAATGGTTCAGACTTCTGAATGATCACATCCCTACATTGTACCCATGGTAGGAGAGTAATTGGGTTTTATAAAACAAAAACTAAAATGCTGCCATGACAGTACAGGTCCTTGACACAATTGTTGACAACGACGATCGAGCCGATCAGGCTTAAAATGTCTATCTTAATTGTGCTAAAGCAAGCAAAATTTTTGGACCAATCGGATGGGGCTAGCGGGTGGGGCCAATCATGATCAGCCTAATATGCCTAGAGGCTAGAGCTAGGCATATTAGAGCTGGGCATGGACCCATTTGACACGCCACGATTTGAGTTTGGCTAGCTTAATTGAGCCTACTATGAACACATCCTAGCACAACATGAAGGCACAAATGATATAGGTCATGGGCCACACATGAACAATATTTTAAAAGTTTGGCATGAACGTGGCATGAGCACAACAGGTCGACACGTAAGTTGACACGCTTATTTGGGTTAAAATTTCATAATGTATATAAAATATAAAGTACGACGGCACATCAAGAAATGTAAGCTCGGACGTGCATTGGCACGGACTACACTTTTCATGACATGAACAACATTTTAAAAGTTTGGCAAGAACGTGGCATGATCACAACGTGCATTGTATATTTTATAATTTGACACGAGCCCGGTACGGCATAGACTTTTCACGGCTAGTTATAGGCATGGCTCGCTGTGGGACGACGTACTCAAGATTGGCACCTGGGCTGTCCCGGCACGGCCCATGGCCACCTAATATACCCTAGTAAGTTGTTACTACCCACAAATAATAAATTGCGGCACAATAATCTACTTGATACTCATTTTTCTGTTTACATCTATGGAATAATTTTCTGTTAATCAAATGGGAAAACAGAGAATGAAACCAACAAACACCTTGAAGAAGCACTGTATGAGGGTGCCAGGCCCACAGTTCCACAGTTCCACTTGAATTTATATGAAGCTGCTATATAAATTACAGAAATATTGCAAAGGCTATTTATATGATTCTTCCATATCAAATAAATAATCTGTGAACATCTTTCATTTAGATCCCACAATGCAGAACCCCAGCTCACCAACAACAACAGAGTGAGACAGGCATACTGATACAGGTTAACAGGTACAATTTCTTGCATACAGATGATGGAGAAACTTCCAATCTGAGGATGAAAAACTATATCCCGCTTCAGAGACTAGATACAAGAGAACCTCTCTATGGGTTTATTTTTTGGGAAAAAATCAATAGAATAGTCCCAACTTTCACTAATCTTCTCAAAATTATAACTTTTGACCATTCTAGAATAATCTTTCTCAAAATAATACTAAGTGTTATATCTATTACTTTGGTTGATCTATTGTGAATTGAAAAATAGAAGCTTGAATTAGTTTCAGAAGATACCCTCTAAAGTTGGGAATTCCATGATAATCAAAAGTTGGGATTATTTTGAAAAGATCAGTGAAGAGATTATTCTTGTGAAGTTGCTAAGAACTGATGTTTACGAAAAGGGCAATTTAGACATTGTAGTATTAGTAACTTGGAGAAAGATCTACAAAGTTAGGGTGCGTTTGATTCAACTTAAATAAGTACTCATGTGGTTATTTTAAGAAAATTTGTATCAGATCAGAACAGTTCAGATCAGATTAAAAAATTATAACTATAATAATCTTACAATCAGAAACATTCAACTCAGATTAGAAAAGTTTGGATAAGATCAGATCTGAAAATTTATGATAGATCAAATCAAGTCTGAAAATTTCAAACGAATCAAACGCACCCTTTGTTAAGGATATTTTCTATAAATAAAAGAATGTAAAAGATGTGATGTCATTCTGAATATTAGGAGAGAGTAATCTCTTAGGGAGTGAACAAGCCACTCGAATGCATGTATTAGGAGAGAATCAAGCCTCTCAAATGCTTGATAGTTATCTTCCTTAGTGTTACATCTTTTAATCAATCAGATTCATCTCCATTATCTTCCATGAATCATCATTTTCATCTCTTATTCCTGTTTTCTCCATTATCTTGCTTCATAGTTATGCCAGTTCATAACAGAATTTTCCCCTTTTTCCAATTTTACCATACTGTAAAAAATAATCTTTCATACCCCCACAACCAACTAACATTCAATAATTGCTTCCTGAATCACCTCCCAGAGATGTGCAGCATAAGAGTAGTAATGAACAACTAACTAAATCGAATAAAACGTGAAAAAAAGTTACAAAATATGTAGTAGGAATGATTACTACAGTGAAACCATTCAACATGCAGCATTTCCATTCACAGACCATGAACTTATGAACACAGCAACAAATCACCCCAAGACATTAGGGAAGAAAAAAGTAAAAGTGCCTAACCACCCACAAAAAAACTGCTCTCTAAAACCGCAAAGCAAAGGACTGGCACATATTGAGAAACGGACTTGCTCTAGTCTTTGATCTGTGTAAAAGCAAGGTATCTAATCCATGTTCACTAAGGGGCGATACTTCAATCCACAATCAGACCCAAATATATCAGTTTATCACAGCCTAATACATATATGTGGAATTCATTTCAATTAATGAATTCAATTTTTTAAATTGAAATGTTACGATTCCATTTCCAATTCCTTGTTTGAGTTGTTTTTAGAATGTGAAATGACATGGTTTTGTTATGTAATTGAAATACAAATCATTTACCTTTAATTTGGGTTGGGAATTGGGCGAAATCTAATTCCAAATTTTTTAGTTGCCAAACATATAATGTGACTCAAATCCACCATTTCAAATAAAATGCTTGTATCCAAACACAGCATAATGGAAATCAAAATTTTATACCATGGAGAACAAGGACAATGTTTCTATAGAAAATAAAAAGTAGAAAGCATCAACTTGTCTTTCTTTCTCTACCTCAAGAAAACATATTGTGAAACAAATATCATGCTAAACCACATAATCATCTGTATTGACCACACAACAAAACTGCAAACAGAGTAAAAATATAATCTAGTTCGATCAGTCAAGTCCATAAAATGGACATTGTAGTAAGGCAGAAATTACAAAGAGGACATGCAAACCTATGACTCCTCTGTAGAAACCTGACTCCAGTCTCCATCAACTGCTTCTTTCCACAGCGTAACATTGTTGTTACCATCTGCAACAGCCAACAAGTTCCCTGTCAAAGACCAAGATACCCTCCAAACAGGAGTCTTGAAGTCCTTCAAAACTTTTCCCTCCCATTGCTCCCCTTCTTTGCCCATGGTCCATATAATCACAGTTCCATCTTGCGATGCACTAGCAATTGTTGACTTGGTAAGCCCTAAATTAGGAGCCCAAGCCACATCCCTCACCCAATCTGAGTGCATCTGCAAAGCAGGGATGCAGTCCATTTTCCATGTCCCATTGTAAAGCTTCCACACTTTGACAGTGTTATCACAACCCCCGGAAACCAGCTTGTTCACAGGTTCTAACTCTCCTGATCCAACAAGAGCGCCTGGAGCTGTTGCTGGGGCCCATGAAACTGATGTTACCCCAACTGGATGTGCCTGATCGATCCTGTTGGTGTCCCAACCACCATCAGAACGAACAGTGAGAACTGAGATGCTCCCATCAGAAGATCCACAAGCCAAGCAAAGCCCTAATTCATGAGGCGCCCAAGATATTGAATTAACCGAAGATTTATGCTCGTGAAAGACATGAGCTTGTGCCCACTCATTCTGATTGCCCTCTTTCCAGATAATCACCCGACCATCATAGGAACACGAAGCAAGAATCGATCCAAATTTCGGGTGTGCCCAAGAAACCTGCCAAACCGGGCCTTGGTGCCCTGTCAATGTAGCAAGAGGTTGTGATGCAGCAGAACTACTGCTCATGCCAATGATCTTAACCGTGGTGTCAGATGATGCAGTGGCAACACGTTTACCATAATAATCCATTTGAACATCATGAACAACATCATTATGCCCGGTTTCAATTTTCTGTGCAGGCATTTTTTTTGTTTCTTTAATTCTTCTTCAACAAAAAAAATGTTCTTTTCCAATCCTCAAATTCACCTAAACAACATCGACGAGTGTATTACAATACAGGTATAAATCCCCAAAAAGGGGGAGGGGGCAGCAAATGGTAAGATCTAGGGATTTAATCAAGTAGAGTTATAGATTAGAACAGATCAACTAATTTAATAACATGAAATTCGGTAGTATAATTCAAATTGCAGGTAAATCAAGATCTGGGCCCAGGAATAATTCATCCATTTCCTTAGCCTGATACTAACTTCAAAGAGATATTATAAACAAAAGTCCGCAGCACATTATCAACAAATTTCCACTGGAAATTCTCCTTCGCTTAAAATTCTAGCTATAAATTACTCATCATAAACTTACCTAATTATATTCAATAATCCACCCCAAAAGAACCCTAAGTGACTAAATTACACCAGCAATAATGCAAAATTAAACCCCCAAAGTATAATTGATTTCCATGATTCAAAGGGCGTAAAAAAATCTTACCTAAAAGATCTGCTTCGATGGAGGAAAGACAGCAGAAGAGCCACTTCAATGCCCAATTCCGTACAAAGGAGAGGCGAGATGGTGAAACCGTGAAAGAGAGATTTGAGAGAGATTCAGATGGAGGTCTGATTTTTTATTATTATTATTTTTTTTAACGGTAAGTGAGTAATGTTTTTTTGTTTTACTTCAATGCCCAACTTTGTACATCCGGATCCGACCCGAGTTGCGTATCTCGCTTGTTGTGGGACCACTTGTTCACAAATCACAATTTTCACTTTGACTACAGTTTTTCACTTACATGAAAAGTAAAATATAGTCATGTGTGATCTCGTTAGATTTGTAACTTGTAATTTTATCATTTAGTATCCATAATATTTACAAATACATAATTAGAGATATTAATCTTCAAAGTTTTGTGTCAACATTTGTGAAAATGCATTTGTTACAAGAATTTGAAAAATGAAGAAAGTAGATAATATCTTTTTTGGCAATATTGACTATGTATACTGGAGCGTCAATGGATAATATAGTTGTATAGACGTGAAATGAGAAAGCTAAAAGAATTTAACCCGATGAATAATTATTGAAAATAGAAATATAGGTTGAATAGATAAATCTAACTTCATATTGTATTTGATTTTCCGAAATAATTTTTTTATGTACCGAATTAAACTTGATTTCATCAAACCAACCTTCTTCTTTTCCCATATGGATTAACTGGTTAAAAATTATGAAGTATTATTATCTAGCACTTTTAAAAAGATGTGGAACTTGTTCAATTCAGGCCTTGTTCTTTTGGGCTAAAAAAATAGCAACTGAAATGAACTGAAATTAAATGAACTGAACCGGAATGAAATGAACAAAAATGAAATGAAATGAACTGAACAGAAATGAAAAGAAATGAGAAAAAAAAAATTAGGTTCATGTCTAATTTTATTTTTTTTTTTATATTTTTTTGATTTTTTTCTTTTGATTTTTAATTTTTTTAATTTTTATTCTTTTTTAATATTTTAATTTTATTTTTATTTAAAAAAATATTTTTAATTTTTAATTTTTTTTATTTTTATTTATATTCATTATATATTTATTGTTAATAAAAGTGGCCGGGAAATGGTCGCCGGAAAAGTCGGCCGAAAAACTCGCTGGAAAAAGTCAACCCGAAAAATGTCGTCGGAAAAATCGCCCAAAAACATTAGAAATAAAAAATGTCGTGAAATGTCAAGCGGAAAAACGATGCTGGAAAATAAAATAATAATAATATTTCGGTCGGAAAAGTTGTTGAAAAAGTTGGTCCAGTTGTTAGTCGGAAAAACGTCATCGAAAAAGTAGGCCGGGAAAAAATTGACGGAAAAGTCGAACAAAAAACGTTGCCGAAAAAATCGACCGGAAAACAGTCAATGGGAAGGTCGGCCCGAAAACCGTCGCCAGAAAAGTCAGCCGAAAAATCACCACCGGAAAAGTCAACTCGAAACCGTCATCAGAAAAATCGGCCAAAATACACCTTGGAAATAAAAACGATGTCGGAAATTAATAATAATAATAATAATAATAATAATATTAATAATAATAATATTATTATTAATAATAATAATAATAATAATATCTTTCAAAAAAATAATAATAATAATTTTAATAATAATAGTAATAGTAATAATAATAATAATAATAATAATAATAATAATAATAATAATAATAATAATAATAATACTTTAGGTGGCTTAGGTGTCTATTCAGTTGCGGATGTTTTGTATTATGCTTTTGTTGCGTCGCGACTGCAGTTTGCTGAGTTGCAGCTTAAGCTTCTCCGTCGTGCTGGTGTTATGGATCCAGGGCCTGCCTTTGATGATGCATTAGGCACGTTTACTGGTTTTGTGGGTGAGGACATTCTTGGTAATCCTAGTGAGATCGCTGCCCCCAAACTCATGAAGAAATTGGCAGATAAATATTTCACAAAGGTTACTCGGACTGTTGAAACCTCTTATTCCTTATCTCCACGACAGGTTTCTCTTTGGAAATCGCAACAGCGGGATCATACTTCTGATTGGCTTAGGGTGGTCCGATCTCAGGGTTGGGTCAAGTTTTGAATGGTAGGACGTATCGGTGTGTGCTCTGCTACAGGTTGGGTGTTCCTTTATTTTCTGCTTCCGGACCTTGTTCTGCTTGTTCGAGGGTTTTTGTGGGTGACATCTACGGGGATCATGCTGTGTCGTGTACTGGGATTGTGGGAGTCAAGCATCGTCATAATGTGGTGCGGGACACTCTTTATGATATCTGCAATCGCTCGGGGATTTCTGCTGGTAAGGAGGTTGATATTGGGATGAGCACAGAGAACGGGGGTCTTCGTCCTGCGGATTTGCTGCTTTACTCATGGGATCATGGTCGCGATGTTTGTGTGGATTTGACGGGGTCTTCACCTTTGACTCAGTCTGGTATGGCTGATTTTGTTCCTGGTCGTGCTGTGCAGGATGCGGCTTCTCGCAAACGGTGTAAGTATGCAGATCGATGTACTGCTCTGGGGTATGGTTTCCTTCCTTTCTCTTTCTCTACTTTTGGCGAATTCGAGGAGGATGTTGTTGCACTGCTGAAACGGATTCAGATGTTTTCTAAAGCGCATGATTTTGGTGCGCATGCTGCTGCTCACATCTTCACTCGTATTGGCTTTGCTGTAGCTAGGGGAGTGGGGGCCCAGATTGTATCTAGGCTTCCTACTAACTTCTTGTAGACTTTTTGACTTTTAGTTTTAAATAATAATAATAATAATAATAATAATAATAATAATAATAATAATAATAATAATAATAATATGAACTGATGTGAATAGAAATCCAAAAGAACGAGGCCTAACATTCATGATTTTCTTTGATTGAACATTATCTAAGCCAATATGTTAAGCTAAGGATACAGGAGTATCTCAGTGGTAGCCGTGTAGCACTATCTCCTGGGCTCCTGGGCCCAAAGGTTATAGGTTCAATCCTTATCCCCCCATCCATGCTTAAATTAAATGAGGGGAAATGATTTTGACACTCCCCAATTTGATTTTGGCACTCCTCCCCCTCTCACATAAATAGTAACTAGTTTTAACCCCGTGGCATGCACGGGTTTCGAATGCTTAAATTTTGTGTGCATAGATTTTTTTATTTTTTTTTTGTAATTAGTTTTGCTACGTTTTCCTTGTACATTTTAATTTGAAGCATGTGATGTAGTACCAATCATATCTTATATGGCTATATTCTAATACAATTTTTTTTTCAAAGATTGTATTTTTTTTTCACTTAGTCTCAACATTGAATTTAGTTATCAATGTAGGGTGGCACATGTAACATAGAACTGTTGTAATCCACGTTTTGCAGGAGGCAAAGTTGTGAAAATATTGTTTGTTGGACAAAATTACAAGTCTTAATAAGAAATGAAAGTGTTGAAAACGTTATGTTGGCATAGTGTCCGGAGGGCATAGGAGTGTGTTGCGACTTTATTCTTCAGTTGTGTTGGTAGGTGTCTTTTTTTTCAGTTTCTTCTGGGATTCTTGTAATGGAAGTGGTTTGTCTGTTGTGCGTGAACTTGGTCTTTCTTCGTTTGTTCGCTTGTTTCCTCTGTCTTGATCCTGTATATCGAAGTTGCTAAGTGATTATGTTTGTAAAGCTATATATTAGTTGACTATTGTATTGTTCAATTATAGACACTTACAAAGTTGTTGCTATGTTGAGATTGCTTATTGTTGTCTTTAGTGGGTATGTCAAATACCTTTACAACAGTTAGCTCTTGTAAGTACCCTCTCTTTATTAAGCTGAACCTTAAAAATGTAGGAACTCCTCACGCATTTTGTAAACTTTTCATAAATCTTTTCCTATCCATTCACCTGCATAAATTGTTGATTTAAATTAGTAGTTATCTTTAAAAAGTTTAACGTATAATTTGGATATTAAGGTACCTTTGCATTGGTAATTTGCATTGCCGGGATGGGTAACTAAATAAGTTTTCCAATATTTTGTTCAAAGAGATCATTCTCATTGTAGCCTTCCCATCAAAAACTGTGATAATGATCTTGTACGTGTATGATGTTAATTACGTTGTTATATGTTGGAACATAATGGTTGTATGTGTATAGATGTACATATATATGTTACCTATGTATTTGACACTCCTCTGTATGGTGGCATTTTCTACAGTAATGATCTCTCCATCAAGCTTTGTTTTGCAAACTCTACATGACTCATATCTCCAATTGTATTCCTTCACATGCACTGCATCAATTTTTGCGATGCAAGTGTATGTTTGAGGCAAATCCTGTGATGTGGAGTTCTGTCATATGTATGCAAGAGTTATTATTTAATTAAAAAGTAATTAACTTGTTCATGATATTTGTTGGTGTTTCACCTGATTTTCTTCTTGGTCCAAGTGTAGCGGTTGGAGTTTAATTATTGTTTTCCTATTTTTGTTCATAGCTTCTACTCGACTTTCTAGTTGTGGTGCCTCAATTTGTGTGATTTGAGGTGCAACGTCTCCTACACGGCTACAGTGTAGCTTTTTTTAGGATTCGAATTAGTGTGCTTTTTAATTATAACAAAAGGCTTATTATGTATGTTTCCTTGATAGCTTGTACTTCAGGTTTGTCTAAATTGACATGAATCTTCGTTGCACTTGTGGAATTGAATTGATAGTTTCCTGTCATTTTTGGGATAATAGTTTGATGGGTGTGCATTTCAAGTTATACATACATACACATACATATGTGCGTGTGTGCGCGTGTGTTTTCGTGTTATCATGCGTGTGTGTGTTTAATTAGATGAATTATATATTTAGATGTAATATATTGATTGTTCACAACAAAAAAATAAGCCTCGGCCGACCGCCATGTACCGACCGTTAACGGTCGGTACTGAAATTTACCGACCGTCGCCGGTCGGTACAAGGAGGTCGGTGTAAAATTAGTCGATAAAAATTTTTCACCGACCGACTCTCAGTCGGAAATAATTTACCGACCGTCTAACAACTAAATAAAAATCTTAAAAAAAAATAATTGGGGAGCTATTTTCCGACCGGCCTAGCGGTCGGTATTACCGACCGACCAAATGACGGTCGGTAATACCGACCGCCTGGCGGTCGAAAAATATGCTTCTTCCAGCCAATTTTTTTTTACGCTTAATAATTTACCGACCGTGTGTCGGTCGGTATATTAATTTTCGCGGTTTTTTAATTTTAATATTTACCATTTTCGCGGTTTTGACTTTTTGGATACCGACCGTTTGGCGGTCGTTAAATTGTTATGCCTTTTTTTTCATTTCACTAAATAACAAAAAACATTTACAAAAGATATTAAATTATTTATTAATGAAAAATAGGTTATATATACGAAATAATATTTTATATTATTTATATAAATAATTCGTAATACACAAAAGTATGTAATATATATTACAGTTTCCAAAAACGTAAACTAATAAACCGAAATATAACAAACAACTACACTACGAAGGCTCAAGAACCGTCAGAACCGTCTGTGCGATTGTCGGGGGGTCGTCGGTGAATGGAAGACTGATCGCCGAATTGCCTCATGAAAGCTTTCATATGCGCCTTCATTTGCTCGAGGTACTCCGCTTGCTTCTTCTGATCCTCCTCCAGACGGCGCTGATGCTCCTCCCGTTGACGGTCTCGCTCCTCTAACTCCGTCCTCGCACGCTCAGACTCCTCCAAACGCTCGGTCATCTTTGCCAGTTGAGCGGAAACTGATGGAGAGTAGGCAGATCCAACGTGCCACCGTGAGGTTCTCTCATAATAAAGAGAAGCTCCGTCTTTGCCCGACCTGGCCCGCTTTTTTGCGGGCTTTGGACATGAAAATTAGGCCCGAATTTGGGCCCGGCCCGATTTTTTTATTTTTTCTTGCGGGCCTTGGACATTTAAAATTAGACTTTTTGGCTACTTTTTTAGGCCCGGCCCAGAAAGCCCGCCAAGCCTGCACTAAATTTTCGGGCTTTGGCCAAGAAATTTGGGCCCGAACTAAGCCCGGCCCGAACCCGACCCGCTTTATGGGCTTGATTTTTATGTATCGGCCCGGCCTGGCCCACGATCACCTCTACAAAGAAGACCTGGTTGGGATCCGTCTCCAAGCCATTAGCCTGAGACTCCGAAAAGTTCTAGTTATATTGTTCCTGCAAATTATGGGCGGAGTTAGTTCAAACAATTCAAAATAAAAGAACAATACAGTTGACATTATGAATAAAAGAACACTTGTCATTTTAGACTATTTTAGGTAGTTTTTTTTGGCATTTTCGCTCCTAACTTGTCACTTGTCTATCAATTGCTAGATTTCAAACCTTACACATGTCCTATAACACAATATTATGCTTACTAGGGGCTGATCGCGTTGTTTATAATGACTTTACACCATTTTAGGCATTTTTGGCTCGTTTTTGGTGTTTTCATTCCCAACTTGGCACCGATCAACGTAGATCATGTTTTAAGGTTAATTCACAACTCATAACATTGATGTAGACATTCTATCACTTATTTGCATGTTTTTGGAAAATTTTAGAGGGTTTGGAACAAAAAACAAACCAAATAGGCCATTTTTGGCTCGTTTTGGTGTTTTCATTCCCAACTTCGCACCGATCAACGTAGATCATGTTTTAAAGGTTAATTCACAACTGATAACATTGATATATACATTCTATCACTTATTTGCATGTTTTTGGGAAAGTTTAGAGGGTTTTGGAACAAAAAACAAACCAAATAGGCAATTTTTGGCTTGTTTTGGTGTTTTCATTCCAAACTTCGCACCGATCAACGTAGATCATGTTTTAAAGGTTAATTCACAACTCATAACATTATTATAGACATTCTATCACTTATTTGCATGTTTTTGGGAAAGTTTAGAGGGTTTTGGAACAAAAAGCAAACCAAATAGGCCATGCATTTTTGGCTTGTTTTGGGTATTTTCATTCCCAACTTCGCATCAATCAACCTAATTTGTATTTTTAAGTGTCATTCATGTCGTAAAATATTCATGCAAACTTTATATAACTTATTTGCATGTTTTTGGGAAAGTTTAGAGGGTTTTGGAACAAAAAACAAACCAAATAGGCCATTTTTGGCTCGTTTTGGTGTTTTCATTCCCAACTTCGCACCGATCAACGTAGATCATGTTTTAAAGGTTAATTCACAACTCATAACATTTATATAGACATTCTATCACTTATTTGCATGTTTTTGGGAAAGTTTAGAGGGTTATGGAACAAAAAACAAACCAAATAGGCCATTTTTGGCTCCTTTTGGATGTTTTCATTCTCAACTTCGCATCGATCAACCTAATTTGTATTTTTAAGTGTCATTCATGTCCTATAATATTCTTGCAAACTTTATATAACTTATTTGCATGTTTTTGGGAAAGTTTAGAGGGTTTTGGAACAAAAACAAACTAAATAGGCCATTTTTGGCTCGTTTTGGGTGTTTTCATTCCCAACTTCGCACCGAATCTGACATGTTCCTGCATAAAGTAATGAGTAAATTATTTGCACGATTAATATTTATTGACAGAAATCACAATCACAAAATGATGGTATGAAAACGTACCCCAATTAAATAATAATGAATATTGCCCTGAACATGCACAAGCATTAACAAACGCGAATAATAAAATTTATACATACAAAACTAAACAATCAACGTTAATATATTTAAGAACATCGAGGGGGAACTCAATAAACTTAAATTTCCTTGAATTATTAAATTGATCTTGTTTTTCGTTTTAAATTACAATGAATTGCTACAATTAAATTAAATTTATATTACATCCTAATGAAACAAACCGATGTCATCAACGTCCTCGTCATCATCATCAACCACTTCATCAATCTCATCACTTCTAAGCTCCTGTCCACTGTCGTAGTCATCTTCATCAAGACTTGGAATGACCTCATCTTCGTCATCATCACCCTGAATGATCTCGTAGTCTGGGATCTCGTCCGGAGAACATACACCTACGGGAATAAGGGATGTTTCCTCTTGTAGAACATCCGAGTCCACCGGGGCATCAACCTCTGACCTAGCTTTTGTCTTGAACACAGCCCACCACTGCACTTTGTCCCTCTTCAGGCTAGGATAAGGAGCACAATACACCTGACTGGCTTGGTACGAGACAATGAAGGGGTCGTACCACGGGTTTGTCCTAGTGTGATTGACCTCTACAAGTCTATATTTCTCATGAATGTTCATGCCCTTGTCACAATCAAACCAACTGCAGTTGAACAATATTGTTTTGTACTCTGCGTCACTCCCGTGGTAAGACAATTGTAACACCTCTTCCAAGCTAAGGTGCCTAAGTAGTCACCCCCTCCTTGACTCTCAACACACATTCCATAATTCATGGTTGACTTGTTCCTACCATAGCTTTGTGTGTGGAAATTGTACCCATTGACGTAGAATTGATTCCAAGTTATCACTTCTTTCGAGGGACCCATCGCGAGAGCTCATGTGATGTCATCAGCAGAATGTGTCCGAAGTACCTAGATTTGTTGAGTGAGTCATTAAATAAAATGATGGTATGTAATTAAAAAAATTGGGGAATTAAGGGATTAGGGTTCCTCACTTGTGTCCTTAACCATGTTGGGTATTGGGATTCGCATTTGATCCAAACGTCCTCCCTCTTTATTTGGGGATTTGACTGCACTATGTGATCCTCAAATTTCCTATTACAGTGCGCAAGTTCGATCTAAGTCAGCTAAGGCAGAATGCAATATGGTTTTGTAATCTAAGACAATTAAACTAATAAAATTACCTTTCATAGTCACTTAATATGCCACAATTTGCGAGGATGTACAGATGGGCTCGGACGTACTCCTTGTCTGTCAACCAACGTTTACTACCCCTGGTTGTTGGTCGACCACAATCCTCCCTAAACAATTCAGGGACATTAACACCATGTTGGCTTTCCACAACATGATATGCATTTCTACCCAAGTCCCTCGACTTGGTATCAACCTCCGACTGAAAATACTGTGAGCAGAAATTGGATATCTCCTCAGCCAAGTATGCATTGCATATAGGGCTTTCAACCCTTGCCTTGTTCCCCACTTTACGCTTTAAGTTGTTAAGGTACCTGTCAATAAATGAAACATGAGCAATGTAAATGTCACTTCATAAGAAATTAGTAAAGGGGTATAAACGATTACAATAACTTCGAATGGGTACATCCATCGGTACTGAATAGGACCCCCAATATATGCTTCATGTGGCAAGTGTACCGGCAAGTGCTCCATGGAGTTAAAGAATGCCGGGGGAAATTTTTTTTCTAACTTACATAAGATCTCAGCAATGTTCTTATGTAGGCGGTCCATCTCACTCAACGTGATAGTGGGAGCACACAAGTCACGGAAGAATTGGTTGATTTCGGTTATTGCCTTCCAAATATGAAGGGGGAACAACTCTCTTAGGCAAACAGGCAATAACCGCTCCATAAATACATGACAATCGTGACTCTTCATTCCATGGAGCCTATTTTTTTTTTTTGATCAACACATCGGCTCAAGTTCGAAGCATACCCGTCAGGAAACCTCAAGTCTCGGATCCATTCACATAACACCTTCTTCTGCTCCTTATTAAGTGCGTAAGGTGCCTTGGGCATCTGCTCATTACCCTTACCATCATCAACGAGCTCCAACTCTCGACGCGTACAGACACTCTTCATGTCTTACCTCGCACTTATAGTGTAAGACGTTTCGTCTTTCACAGCCATGACGGTGTGGATGAGCTGCTCGAATAAGTTATTCTCAATATGCATAACGTCTAAGTTATGACGAAGCAGCAAATCCTTCCAATACGGCAGGTCCCACAAACAAGATTGCTTATCCCATCCCATTTTTTTCTTCTTCAATTGCTTCAAAGCATCAGGACCATCAGTTGCTTTCGATAAGTCCTTCACACACTGCCACAGTTCCTCACCTTACATGATATGAGCCGAGTCATTTTCAACTCTGTTCTTACAAAAAGCTATCTTATTCTTTCGGAAGGAGTGGTCGGAATCTAAAAACTGACGATGGCAATCAAACCATGATACTTTGCCACCATGTTGTAGCCAAAAGGCTTTGCTTTTCTCCATGGAATATGGACACGCCTTTTTACCGAACGTGTTCCAACCTGGCAACATACTATATGCTGGAAAGTCACTGATAGTCCACAACAAGGCTGCGCGAAGATTGAAATTTTGCTCCTTTGAGATGTCGTAAGTCAAGGATCCAACCGACCAGAGATGCTTCAACTCATCAATCAAAGGTTGCATGTAGACATCCAAATTGTTCTTCGAATTTTTTGGCCCAGGGATAAGCAAGGAAAGGAAAATGAAAGGTTTTTTCATGCACATGGACGGCGACATGTTGTAAGGTGTAGTTAAAATAGGCCAACAAGAGTATTGCTTTCCAAACTTCCCAAAAACGGAAAAACCATCAATGCACAACCCAAGTCTAACATTTCGAGGCTCGGACGCAAAGTCCTTAAAGGTCCTGTCGAAGTGCTTCCAAGCTTCACTGTCACTTGGGTGAGCCATGTTCCCTTGCCCTCGACGATTTTCAGAATGCCATGTCATAGCCTCAGCAATGTTCCTAGTGGCAAACATCCTTTGCAATCGTGGTGTTATTGGGAAGTACACCAGAAAACTTACGGGAACCAAATTGTCATTCGAAGTCTTCTTGAACCGATTCGACCCGCAATTACGACACTTATCAAGCTCAGCATCGTCCTTCCAAAATAGCATACATCCATTTGGGCATGCGTGTATCTTCTCGTGAGGAAGCTCTAATCCCTTGAGTACCTTCATTGTGTCGTAGTAGGTGCTACACTTAGTTTTTTGATAGGTGGGGAGCGCATCTGTAACGACCCGACTTTTGGACATGTCGATTTACGAAGGGAAATCGACAAACGGATCATTACCAACACCGTTTGAACTAAATATTAAATTAATTAGATTAAACTACCTTTATTGAATAAATAAATAAAACTATCATCCAAAGTCTAATATTCTCAAAAGAATCATTAATACATTAATCGTGCTAAATCCGTCCCAACATGCTGGGATATAAATGGAATAACATAAAGTCTTATTAAAACTCTAGCTAAACTACGGTGTACTAAGGTTAACAGCCTCTCAAAAGCCCGTCCAGCGGAAACCCGAATTAATCAGCTGCATCTTCACCTGAAACTGAGGGGGGGGGTCCACCGTCAGTGGCGAGTAACTAGGCTGTCCCGTTTAATCGAGGGACCGCTAAACACATAATATCATAGAATATCGCATAAAAACCATACAAAAATCTAATACATGTTATACAGAATCCAATACGAGGTACGTATAAAAATACGCACGGAAATACGTATAAAAATACGTATACAATACGTATAAAAATACCTGCAGAATACGGTTAGAGATACGTATAAAATACGTATACGCTACAAGATACATACGAAATACATTATACATACATACATACCAGACATACACAGCGGAAGACTTATACCAACATAATATATTACAACCAATACTTAACTTATTCTTTATTCCACCTTATTCTTCAATTATCATAATATACCTTATATTATCTTAGTTCCATAATCGTATCATATCATTCATCTTAGCTTTATAATCATATTATATCATTCATCTTAACTTTATAAATCATATCATATCATTTTCATCTTTCAATGGACCGGTCACTATAACTCGTTGTGGATCTCGTGTTTCACCACAACTTTCCTAGAACATGCCGGGGTGAGCTCGTGTACTCAACCCGTAGCGGATCTCGTGTTTCACCACTAAGCCTAAGCTATGGCCATAACTCCCAAATAGCAGCTCGTGTACTACTACTTAGACGACTACATATCCTAAGACCCAGAACTACTCGGGGGAACTCGTGTGTTCGTCCCATTGAGCAGTGGCTTCGACTTAACCCAGTCTGACTACTCGGGTCATCAGGTGGGCGTCCTTATCTTATCTTATATCTTTCAAATCTTATATCTTATCTTATATCGGGAAATACTAGGTGACCGTATTCGGAAATGAACCGTTCGAAGTCCTAGGAAAGAGAGGTGCGGCACGTATATTGGCCACCTTAAATACCAAGTCTTTCCTAGCCAGAGATCGAAACGATTCGTAATCCTCCTACTCTGTTTCCTTTCTTTCCCTATTAGTATCTTATCGTACCTTTTATATCTTATCCCTACTGATTCCTAATATTAATAATAATACTAATAATAACCGTAATATTAATAATATTAATAGTAATATCCGAATACTAATACTAAAAATAATTCCTAAAATTATCCCAATATTATTATAAGTCCCAAAATAAACTAAAGTTGATCAAAATAAAAAGGCCACTCGACATTTCTTTAGTTATAACATAATAATCAGATCAGTTCATTAACAATCATATAAACAATTTAACAATTAACAACATATATTACTCAAAATATGATAAAAATCCTATTTTTATCACAACAAGCCATTCGACACTCTTGAATAATAATACCAAAATTATACTTTTAATCAATTGAATACAATTAACAACAATTAATCAAATAAACTTAATAATAAACAATTTAATTTACTTTAAACATTAAATCATAAAACATGGATTAAAACAAGATCAAAATCATTCCTTTATTTACATCACACCACACGGCTATCATAGGGTTCAAACAAGATCAAGATTGAATTCAAGAATTCAAAATAACATGTTTTAATAATTTAATTACAATATTTTACACAATCTGATTTTTAAAGAATTAAATTACGAACGACCTTTTAAAGGTCTCGATTACTCTCAAAATTTTAATGAAAGTTAAATATAGGTTCAAGGTTTAATGTGCATAATTTTCGTCCAAAAATAATATCTTTTACTATTTTTAAGGAATTTTATAACTAACAAATCAGATTAGGCTGAATTCAGTTTCAGATTTTTCTGCCATATCAAACGAAGTTTAAAAATTACGAAAATTTTACACAAGCTGTAAAACACTATTACTGACTTCCACCTAAAATTTCGTAGCATTCCGAATTGATTAAGTATCCTAATAAATTCGTAAACCAATTCTGGACAGTTTTACCGGTTTGATAGATTAAATTATTTCAAGCAAGAGATGAATGAATTTCGCCATGAAATAAATCTTGATTAAAGACCAAACAGTAAAGAAACTCCTAAAATTGTTCTAAGTCACTCGACACATTAGCACAACAAGGGAAAAAAAAATTCATGCAATTATTCATACAAGATACATAAATAAATAAATTAATTTATGCATAGAATACCTTAAAATAATAAAGATTCATACTAAAATCAAGAAATATCATATTCATAAAATTCATATGGTTCGAATTATTTAAACCTAATCATGATACTAATTCTTAACAATTTTCATGTTCCATCTTAATTAACTATGTGATTAACTAACCCAAAATTAAAAGAGAAAGCATAGTTACCTCGAATCGCAAAAATTATCCAAGGCAATCACCTATTGGTGATAGAAGGTTCACGGTTTTGAGGAAGGAGAGGAAAGGAAAATATTTTTGTAGGGTTTCTAAACCTTTTGCAATTAGGAGCAAAATAGGTTGCATATGGCCTATTTATAGAAAAAGAAAGCAAAGAAAACAAGCCCTAAAAAAACTAAGGGGCCGTGTGAAAGGAGAGAAGAAGGGGAGGGTTTTTAGGATGACTTAGTTTAGGGTTAGACTAGGTTTGAATTAGTTTAGGGTTTCAAAATCTATTTTAATTAAATTAATTATTTAATTAATCAATTTAATTAATTAATCAAATTAAGCAAATAAAAAAAAATAATACTTGGCCCAAACAACAAGAGGGGAGCCGGCCAAGTAGAAAAAGAAAAGAAGGCTGCTCGGTTGCCTTGAGCAAGTCGAAGAACATCTTCGCTTCCGCATTTGGTTCTTCTTCAGCCGAAGTTGCCTCCTCAAGGAATGGTGGGTCCACGTTGTTCCCAAAAGCATCGACAACCATTTCCCGATAAGGATTCGGATGAGTAGGAGACGAGGTGGACCCTATACTCACCCTTTCACCGTGACATAACCATTCATAGTAGTTCGGAATGAACCCCTTCTTATACAAATGTACCTTTACGTTGGGCACATCCAAGTAATTCAAGTTTTTACACCGAGCACACGGACATCTTATCTTGTCCCTATCATTAAGCTCGGGGTGCTGCTGAGAGAAGGCAACAAACTCATTCACCCCTTGGATGAACTCATCCCGAAGTTTGTGGTCCTTATCGTGTCTCTTGTCCATCCAATCACGCTCCTTCCTTTTCATTTCGATTATGCCTATTCTAAGCCATTAACAAATATCAGTTCAAAGCATTCAAACATCCTTCAATGTCTTCACTCCTATCTTATTTTAGCCTTTCTTAATTCTTCTTAAAGCTTTCTTATGTAATGCACATGTATATATATATTTAAGTCATATTTACTTCTACTTTAATTGTATTCATTCACAACAATTACAAAGATTCATAATAAATCAAATAAAGAGGCAATTTTGTATTTGAAAATAAATACAACTCAACTTTCAACCAACAATCATATTTCTTGATTTATCACCACATTGAAGTTTATTATCATTATTCTATAAAACTACCACAAGCTAAAAAATTCAATAAAAATTCAATAAATTCAATAAATTGAAAAAAAAAAAATTGCATCCTTCGAGCCTAATTGAGTAATTGAAGTAATAACTAATTTATAAGTCCAAGTCATTTAATCACTACTCAATACTCACTAAGGACTAAGGTTATATCAAATTATCAATTATCAAACAAAAATAAAAATAAAATCAGACTAAAGTACTAAACTAAAAAAACAATTTCAATGTTCAAACTAAAAATTCCAGTGACAAACAAACAATCAAACAAACACAAACAATTCCAATTTTTAAAATAATAAAAATGACAAACACAAAAAAAATTACAAAAAATTAGAAATAAAAATAGCATAAACAAACAAACAAATTATCAATTAAACACATGATAAACAATGATCAAATAATTAAACAACCCAATCTATTTTTTATTTTTTTATAAAAAAAAGAAATGAAGCATACAAGGCTCAAGGGGACTGGGCGGTGCCGCGGTGGTGCAAGGGCTCAAGGGGACTGCCGAAGTGGGTGAGGGATAACGGCTGTCGACCGTCGTCTAGGGCCTGACTGCTTGACTGGGCAAGGGAGAACGGCTGCGTGACTGCTTGACCGTCGTCGCTAGGAGCGTGCCGCAGTGAGGCCGGAGTGAAAGAAGGGAAAATGAGAGAGAAAGAGTGAGTGTGAGTGTCTCGCGTGGACTGCCGGAGTTGAGAAAGAGTGAGTGTGAGTGGGGTCGCCGGAGTGTGGCCGTGTGGGGGTCGCCGGAGTGAGGAGAGAGAAAAGGGAGTGAGGGTGAGAGAAAGAGAAGTTAGGGTTTGAGGAGTGAGGAGAGAGAAAAGGAGTCGGGGGAGAGAAAAGAGTAAAGAAGAAAGAAAGTGATGTCGCCCGACTAAATTTTAAATAAAAAACCTTTTACCGACCGACACAGCGGTCGGTAAGGACCGACCGTCATAGTAGGTCGGTGTTTACCTACCACTACCGACCAATGTGTCGGTCGGTAATAGGTTTTCCGACTGTAATGACGGTC
Source organism: Salicornia ramosissima (assembly GCA_951394345.1). NCBI lineage: Eukaryota > Viridiplantae > Streptophyta > Magnoliopsida > Caryophyllales > Amaranthaceae > Salicornia > Salicornia ramosissima. The sequence goes on along the minus strand of OX596233.1, from coordinate 13,165,332 downwards.
GGGACAAGTTTTACGACTGTTTACAATCGGGGACGGTCGGTATATACCGACAATATCATTGTCGGTCGGTAAAGTCGGTCGGCCGAAGCAGATTTTCTTGTTGTGGTTTACACTGCGCAAACCTTGATATTGTCTCACACGTGTGCTCGAGATTATGAGTTATAGAATTCTTTAGTAAATATGAAACTTCACGTAATTTTAATCATGGAATATGTGTATTTATATGATTCTTTATTGACTTTTTTCATTAAGTTTATGACAATAAAATTTAAATATACAAGTTAATAATTTTAATTGAGCAAAATGAGTAATATTATATATAAATACACATATTGCATAAATCTATATGACAAATAGATTTAGTCTCATGTGTTGCACGATTTATATAGTTTGCTAATAAATTTTATTAATTTAGAATCAAATAAAGTAGTCAATTTGTTGGTTTGATAATAAAAAGATAGAAGTAAAGATGAAAGAAACCAAGTGATAGAATAAGAATAACTCAAAAACTAATATTATTACTAATCTTCATTCTTGTCAAAACATTACAAAGCAACAAATTTTCCGAATTTATAGAAATAAGAACAACCAACTAATCCTACTAAATAGGAAGACATTCCCATGACCCATTACACTCATTCCGTGCATAACAATACACTAACACCACTAACAAAAACAACAAAATGCTCCTAATTAATAGCCATTATTATTCTAATCAATCAACTTACACCATTTTCATATCACTATAGTTGAAGAATAACTAATTTTGGGACCCGTGCAATGCACGAATTGTATATAAAAAATATAATCTCAAAACATTAAAAATATTATTAATAAATTGAGTTGATCATAATAGTATAGAAAATTGTAGAGTCAATGAATTAAAATATAATGTGTCTCCTAAAATTCTCTTAATATTATTATTACATAAATTTTGTTCTTTAACTTTGAGAATTAATGTTAAGTATTAATTTAATCATAATAGTATAGAAAATTGTAGAATCAATGAATTAAAATATAACGCGTCTCCTAAAATTCTCTTAATATTACTATTACATAAATTTTGTTCTTTAGATTTGACAATTAATGTTAAGTATGTCTTTTAAATATGTGTAATAACAGTAATCATTTTATATCATTCTCTATTGACTTTTTATATATTCACATATTTTAACAAATGTATAATTGTTAGGAGAGTCTAAGTTTCATAAAGTAAAATATATAATGTATTATTAACAAAATACTTTCTTATTTACTGTTTATTACAAAAGATTATTGTTTCATTTTATTAATTGTAACAAAATAAACTATATATATTGTATATTTGTTATAGGATATTAACAAATATTCAAATATATAATAAAATATATTTATCTATAGGATAACCAAATACTTTCTTATTTATCGTTTATTCCAAATGATTATTGTTACATTTTATTAATGTTAACAAAATAAACTATTTTAATTATTATAGGAAATCATTTACAAAATAAACATAAATATATACAATTCTTGAGTAAATATGGAAGTTCATGTAATGTTAATTATAGAATATGTATATTTATATCATTCTCTATTGTCTTTTTTCACTAAGCTTATGTCGTCGAAATTTAAATATGCAAGTTAATAATTTTAATTTAGTAAAATGAGTAATATTATATACAAATACACATAATGCATAAATTTATATGACAATAAAATCAAATTAAATTGCTATGTTTATTCCAATTTTTTTTTACCGATTCGATTGAATAAAGCAAAAAAAAAGGACAATCATATTAGGTAAATTGAAGTGATTCCTTAAATTTAGTAATTAAATTCAACAATACGTACTAAAAAAAATAAGAGAAAGAAAGGAGTACCTATATAATTATCAGGATGTCCGTAGTCCGCATAGACGTAACATGCAAAATAAGAAGGGTAAATGGTTAGAAAAACTTGTTATTCTTATGGTTTTACATTCAATAAATAAAATAAAATGGTGTACCATGTAAAAGTGTGTATCAGCTTTATAAAAGGATACATATATAAATGTTGACTGTTGAGCATCTAAATGCGAGCATTGAATAACAATAATAACTATAATTAATAAGAGTTTTAATAGAAAATTAACGGAATAAATATATATTAGTAAAAAATAATTAAAGGTTTCACAAATGACAATACCTTAAATTGAGCTCTCAAATAAATAGTAATAAATGACATTAAAATTAGAATTTGAATCATTAGTTTTTTTTAAAAAAAATAGAATTAATTAAGTAATAATTAATTGTGATTACAGAAGAAGGAATCAAACAAACCAAAAAATGGGAAAAAAATGAAAAACATTAAAATCAAATAGGGGAAAAAAACCAAAAGAAGAATACCCAAAATTTTACTGTGAAATCAATTCTACAGTATCACTTGCCAGTTGCCACTACAGTAGCCATGACAACCAAAAAAATAGAATTAATTATTAAAAAAAAGGAATGTTAATTAATGAATATGAATGACGGAGTACATATTTATCTCAATAGTGGATGCATAGTATTTTTTGAAAAGATCATTATTCCCTAAATTTTTCTAAAAAAAGGCTGAAAACACAATGAATTGAAAGTAAAAAAATTGCCGATAATAGATTATGTCATAAAGCATACATTAAGATTTAAACCAAAATTTACCAATAAAAATAATTGGTGAAATATAATGCATAGTTTTTATATTGTGGGCAACCAATCATCCATGCATGCAAACAATCAATCAAATAGAATTAATCCTTTTTTAACGGGAAAAAAAAATATTAATTAATTGATTAATAAATAGTAATAAATGATATTAGAATTTTAAAAATAGAATTAATTAATTAAGTGATGATTAATTGTGATTACAGAAGAAGGAATCAAACAAAACAAAAAAAAGGAAAAAAATGAAAAATGTTAAAATCAAACAGGGAAAAAATACCAAAAATTTTACAGATAAAAAGGGGAAAAAAGAATTGAAAAATAGAATAAATTAATTAAGCAATGATTTATCGTTTGGAATCAAATACACAAAAATGGAAAAAAAAACTTGAAAATCAAACAGGCAAAAAAAATACCCAAAATTTTACCGATAAAAAGGGGGGAAAAGGAAGTGAAAATTAGAATTAATTTATTAAGTAATGATTAATTGCGATTACAGAGGAAGGAACCCAACAAAACAAAAAATTGGGAAAAAACTGAAAAACGTTAAAATCAAACACGCAAGAAAAATATACCCAAAATTTTACAGAAAAAAAAGGAAATTGAAAGCAATGACCTTAGAAGAGATAGAAGGAGAAGTAACATCATGAGACTCAATCGTCTGAAGAGCATCCTTGGTAATACCCGAGGCGCAAAAGTAACATATTTAATCACATAAGTCAAAGAAATGCCTTGCATTTTCCAGTGCATCGGACGGCACAGATGCAAACACTAACTTCTCCATCAACCGTTCTTTTACTATGCTCATCTTGTTCCTTATATCATTTGCTACACCTTTCCCCACCATAGTATTTCCCTTGATCTCTTCTTGACTATTTTTCTGATTATGATTATGATTATGATGAAGTGTCTCCTTGAAATTTTCATCGGTGTTAATTTTGACTGCATAGTCAGGAGCAAAGATTGAAGATGAATACAGAGAAAACGCCTAATAATGAAAATGGTTTCTTTGATTATTGAAGCAAAAAAGGAAGAGCAATGGTTTTTTTTTTGACCTTTTCTTTTTTTAAAAAAAACACCTAAATAATAGGGTGCTGTTCTAAAAGCTTGACACATGGCACAAGAGGTCTAAAAGGTGGACACGTGGCACAACAAACATCTTGTTTTAAATATTTAAGTTTAGATATTGATGAGTGCCAAAATCAAATTGTGGAGTGCCAAAATCACTCCCCAATCATGAGATATGATAGGTGTTTTGGGGCCCACTCATATACATTGCCATCATGTAAAAAATAAATGAATTTTTAATGTGGTACCATTATGAAATTGACTTTTTCATATGGTTTCATTACTAACCTTTTCATTCCACATGGTACCACTACAAAGCCAACTTTGTTATTGGTGTAGGCGTGTAGCATTGTTGTTAGTAGGCGGTTAGTGGGTTACTTTGTTATTGTTGTTATTTGTTATGGTACCACTAAATTGATTTCCATTCTCTCCCATTTCCATTCCTAAAGTCATTCTCTTTTCGCTTCTCCATCCAAACTAAACGTCCCCCTAAATCCATACTTCAGACCAAACTCCCTCAACCAAACACCTCCTTCAATAATATAATGTTGGTAGAAATCTAAATATTTTCAACAAATCACATCCTATCCTTTTGGTTTTTTCAAAAAATTCCTTGTTAAGTCTATCGTATAATTCGTATTAGTTTATTATTGCGCAGTAACTTTTAACTTGGCGCAGTAGTTGGTTGTATGCAGTTGTAATGGAGTAGAGGGCAGACTGAGTCTACCTCCATATTTTCTCCCACATTCACTTCTTCTCCAATCCATTTCTATAATCTGTAGTGTGAGGTCAGGTCAGGTCACCTGTTCCTCAAGATAAGATCTATACTATACTCACAATTATCAAATCAATGGAGATTACTCATCCTTATTCTCCTCAAGATCTCAATTTGCCCGGTTTTGTCCCTAATCTTACTTCCGCTTCCTCTATTCTCTCTATTTTTAATTTGTTGCTGCTTTCTCCTTTGTTTTCTGTCTCCTGGATTCTTCCTGGTATATATTTTCCCCTCTCTTTTGTAATTCTGTTTCAAGTTTTAAGTCGAGTTATTAGGTATGAGTCACTTTTGCTACCTCTTATTAATGGATACCAGGCATGGGACAAGATCTCCATTTGCGCGTTTAGTTTAAAATCTGGAAATGAAATAAAACTAGTTTTTTTCCCGTTTAATGAACGTGGTGATTTTTAAAAAACAAATTGAGAGAGAATATTATTAATTTGAATCAAATTGTTTTATTATTTTTTTTTTTTTTAAATAAGGTTTAAAATGTATAGAAGTTAAAAGAGATTAAATAAGAAATAATGAAAGAGTTTAACGGATCTAAGTATTTAGGGTCTGTTTACTTTGGTGTAAAACATTTTCGATGTAAAATGATTTTCCATGAAAAACATTTTACGTTGAAAACTCATTTTCATAGAAGTTTTCCATTGTTTACTTGCACGGAAAATAAGTTTTACTCCCAAATTTGGAGGAAAATGTTTCCATTAGGGTGTAAAATGTGTTTTCACTCAAAGTTTTACATTTTATTTTTTCACCCAAAGTAAACAATGTAAAATAGGAAAATTGTTTTCAGGGAAAACATTTTTCGCTCAAGTAAACGGACCCTAAATTGTCTTGAGAAAAAAGGGGAAAAAGTCATTAAGCTTAAAAATGTCACATGGCAGGATTGAAGAAAGGATTAGCAAAGAGATGACACGTGACAATTAAAACTTATTGTTTTAAATATTTAACTAGTTTTTGAGTCCGTGCAAGGCACGAGTTATTTATTTAAAAAAATATCAAAAAAAAAATAAATAATTTTAGAAAACGATATATATAGAACGTTATTATTGTATTTTATTTTTAATGCTTACACCAAATCAGCCAATTATCACCATGACTCCATGAGAATTCTCAAGTTGACATCAAAATTAATGCACAAAACATTAGAAATTGGAGAGAGTATGATAATTGATGAAGAGGTAATCAAAAGAGCTATAATTAATATTGTTTAAAGAAAAGTGTTAAATAAATAATTGTCTTTAAAAGATGAAACTTGGCAAAAAAGTTATTGTTTTAAATATTTAACTAGTATTCTGGCCCGGGTGTTGCCCTGGGTCGCAATCTTTCTTTTTCATTGATCTATAGGCCTATAGTCAACTACTCCCTCCGTAACATAATATTAACAACAATTGATTTTCCACGCATTTTGAGGAAACTATTTAAGGGTGTAAATGAAGGAATTAGTCAAAATGGTTTTGATACAAACAAGAATGTGATTATAAGTTTCTAATATTAAAATTATTTTGACTAATTCATTCGTTTGCACCTTTAAATCGCTTCCTCAAAATACGTGCAAAACCAATTATTGCTAGTATTATGTTACGAAGGGAGTATAATATTATCAGTGAAAATTATTTTATAAAATTGAAAATCATCTTATAAATACAAGGAGAAGATATAGACTACTGGTAAAAAGTCTGGCTACATGAAGCTAGGTTATGGGTTTGATGCTTGTTGATGCCTTTTATTTTAATTCATTTTGGGTTTTAAATGGTGTGATGACACGTAGACAAATGACATGGATAATGTCATGGCGTCTATGTGACGCAATATGGTGCAATGAATGCCTTTTAATATATACAATATATATATATATATATATATATATATATATTTGGACAAAAGGGAAGGTTAATTCATTAATTGAAATTCATACGACATCTATAATAGAAATCAGTAACAACCAAATACATACATATCAAAATTGATCAAAATAAAATCAACTTTGACAAAACCTAGATCGCTATAAGAGATATCTACTAGTAAATCTGCTCCTCTTTCACATCGTTGCTTCTTAAATACAGCTTTTCGCGGGGGGTTTTATTGATATGCAATAGTTTTGAAGTAGATCTTGATTCGATTCTTTTGAATATAGTGGAAGTACAAAATCTGTTATGATCCCGCACTAATCTCCATCAACAAATTAATTTCCATAGAAAAACAAGCACATATGGCCGACAAAAATCTCACAAAGGAGAATGATAAATCCGATAGAACGGAATAATAGGTCTCATAAAGAGAATATTAAATCTCATGAAGAGAATGGAATAGGACCTTATTGTAAACAATGACAACATAAGAAAGATATGAGAAAAAGGGGCTTACCATCAACCTTTAGAAAATTGATGATAGCCCCAAAACAATGGAGTAAGAAAAATGGTTTTTCCTTAGAGAGAATAGAAAAAAGCGGCTACGGTTTTTTCAAAAGAAGGGATGAAAAGAGTATACTATATTACTCTTAAAGACTATGCAATATATGTTTAATTAGAACTTCTTGAATCTTGATATTAGATGTTTGGTTATTATTTGGGTATGTATTTATTTGATACGACCTAGAGCCTAAAGTAGTCATACCCAATCCATACCCTACCCTACGGGTTGAGGTATGAATTTAAATTTATTTATTTCAAAAAAAAAAAACAGAAGATATGCCTTTTAACTCATATTAAACCCCTACTTCGTACCAAACAACTCCTTCAATATTCTTGGTAGAACTCTAAATATTTTCAACAAATGATGTCCTTTTTGTCTTTGGTAGAAAACTCTCTGTCAAGTCGTGATAAATTATAACCTATTAATTTATCAATACGCAGTATTTTTCGAAAAAAAATTAATTATTGCGTAGTAAGTTTGAACGTGGCACAGTAGTTGTAGACAGTTGTATTGGAGTGGCCGGAGGGCAGTCGGATTCCACCTCCATGTTCTCTTCTTCTCCAACCCACGCTTCTGTAAGACTAGCCTTCTATGCACGCTTTGCATTTGCATGCGATGATATTTTAAATACATCTATTAACATGTCTAAACAAAAAAAAGGTTATTTGTTCGAAAAAATCTGTCAAATTCACACTCAGTCATATAATCGAAAACAAAATTTTCACTTTTATTCGATCATCCCACAACGATAATCAAAATTACTACGATAATCGAAAACAAAATTTTCACCTTTATTGGCTACCAAATTACTACGATAATCAAAATGTAATTTTTTTTTTGATGAACTATATCAATATGGATATCTATTTATAGAGAATTTAAAAATATGATTTTTGGTATTTTTGTTTTATTTTTTAGAATTTTATATTTTGTACTATTTTCATTTTAAAAGTTAAAAAATTGTAAGAACTTTCCTTAATAATTAGAGGTGAGATTTTAAAAAGTATTGAGGGGTAATATGGTCTTTTCGAGGGGGACACTACGGCTCCCCCTTGGCTTATATAATAGAGATCTATGCTATACTCACATCTATCAATGGAGACTAGTAACGTTGAAGCTTAAGCTTTAGAACCGTTGGCTTATATAATAGAGATCTACTCATCCTTTTTCTCTTCAAAATCTCAATTTGCGTTGGGTTGACTTTGTGAGAGATTAGTAACGTTGAAGCTTAAGCTTCAGAACCGTAGTAGAACCCGTTGTGTTTTGTGTTTTGTAGAGCAATTTATTAGTTTGATTTTTAGTTGTTGTAATAGTTGTATTTTTCTTAGATTATTTCCTTTGGGTTTCTTAAACTTGATTTTCGAATAGATTTGTTTAGTTCGCTTCCGCTATTGAAAATTTAATTTTTGGATTTTGGTTTTATTTTAGTATTATTTAATTTGGTTTTGATCTGACTCGATGTTGTTATGCACGACGTCGTAATAAAAAAAAGTCAGGTCATTACACATACCCTACCCTACGGGTTGAGGTATGAATTTAAATTTAATTTTTCAAGAATATAAACACAAGAAATGCGTTTAACTCATATTAAACCCATACTTCATGCCAAACTCCCTCAACCAAACGGCTCCTTCAATATTTTTTGTAGTAGTCTAATACTCCCTTCGTTTTTTTAAAAAAAAATTTATTCACTTGTGTTTTTATCAAAACCAAGAAAATAAGAGTAGGGGAAAAAATAAATGATAACTACAAGTTGTATAAAAAAGTAAGAGAGGGAAGGTATGGAAAAACGAGAAAAAAGTTAATTTTATTGAAGTTAATCAAAAGTAAGAGAGAATAAAGAAAAAACATTTATGAATCATAAATTAATAAATATAGAAGAATAAATGTGTGAAGTGAGTAAATCCAAAAAAAAAGGAGATTATTTTCAAGTTTTAACAAATCATGTCATTTTGGTGTTTGGTAGAAAATTCTGTAAGTCTTGACAAATCATAACATGTTAATTAATTATTGCACAATAACTTTGAACGTGGTGTAGTAGTTGTATACAGTAGTAGTGGAGTGGAGGGCAGTCCGAGTCCACCTCACCCTTTTTGTTTTTCAAAACAAACAAACTACCTACATAATGTACATATATAGTTTTAGCTTAATAGCTTTCCATTATCTACTATTTTCATTCCTGAGGTCATTCTCTTTTCGCTTCTCCATCCAAATATTCCCTAAACCCATACTTCATACCAAACTCCCACAACCAAACATTTCCTTCAATATAATCTTGATAGAAGTCTAAATATTTTTAATAAATCATATCCTTTTGGACCTTTGGTTTTTGACAGAAAATTCTCTATTAAGTCTTGAAATATCGTATCATATAATTCGTCTTAGTTTATTGTTGCGCAATAACTTTTAACGTGGCGCAGTAGTTGTTTGTATACAATTGTAGTGGAGTAGAGGGCAGATTGGCAGACCGAGTCTACCTCCATATTTTTTTCCACATTCTCTTCTTGTCCAACCCACGATTCTGTAATCAGTAGTGTAAGTTCAGGTCAGGTCAAATGTTCCTCAAGATCTATACTATACTCACATTTAGGGGTGTTCATAAACCGGGCCGGATCGGAATTTAGACCCGGTCCAAACCAGTCCGGTCCCGGGTCCATGAAAATTGTGATTCCGGTCCACCGGTCCGGTCCAAACCCGGTAAATTCCGGTCCGGACCGGAATCTAAAAAAAATTAATAAATAATTTTTTTTAATAAAAAAAAGTGTATTTAAATTCCAGTCCAGTCCGGTGCAAACCTGGACAGGTTAGAGGAATTTTTTTTTTTAATAATAAAAAGTAAGAAACCGGTCCGGTCCGGTCCCGGAATATGGGAATAGCCTTCTATGCATGCTTTGCGTGCGATAGTAAAATACATCTATTAATTTGTCAAAAAAAAAAACAAAAAAAGTTATTCGTTCGAAAATTTGAAAACAAAATTCAAATTCACGCTCATTCATGTAATAAAAAACAAACTGTTCCTCTTTCATTATTCAATTCGGTCATCCCACAACAATGAACAAAAGAAAATGTTTACTTACCATATTCTATTGGATACCAAATTTCTACGATAATCAAAATGTAAATTTTTTATTTCATGAATTATATCAATATGGATGTCTATTTATAGAGAATTTAAAATATGAATTTTGATATTTTTGTTTTAGTTTTTCGAATTTTATATTTTGTAATATTTTCATTTAAAAAATTTTAAAAATTGTAATAATTTTCCTTAATAATTAGGATTGATATAAATTGATATTTTAGATAGTTTGGAAGGGTAATATAGACTTTTCGAGGGGACACCATAGCTCGCTGACTTATATAATAGAGATTAGAAATTCCTAAAATTTTTAAATTTCTCCAATTTACACTTTTTTTTTTTATTAACCAAATAACAATATATTATTATATTTCCTATAAATTTTAATTTTCTATGAAAATTTAGTTCAACCAAACAAACCCTAAATATCTAATTAATCCATTAAGAAAAGAATGGGGATGCATATATAAGTATCCGTTTAAGTCTTGACAAGCGCAGTCGTGGCGCAGTAACTTTGAACGTGGAGGGCAGTCTGCAGTCGACCTCCATATCCTCTCTTCTTCTCCAACCAACGCTTCTGTAAGGTCAGGTCAACTGTTCCTCAAGATCTATACTATACTCACATTTATCAATGGAGATTACTCATCCTTATTCTCCTCAAGATCTCAATTTGCCTGGATTTGTCCCTAATCTTACTTCCGCTTCCTCTATTCTCTCTATTTTTGCTGCTGCTTTCTCCTTTGTTTTCTCTGTCTCCTGGATTCTTCCTGGTATTTTCCCCCTCTTTCCTAATTCTGTTTTTTTTCACTCCTTTTTTTTTCTGCTTCTTTGCTGAATTTTAATTGTATAAATTTATGTGTTGTACTACTAATTATTAGATTATAAATTGTAATCATAGTCATTCTGTTCAAAAATTGTTTATAATTAATCATCTGCTGCAATTTCATTTGTTGGTTTAGGAAATTGTTTGTGGGACAAATGAATGATTGTATTGTTTTGTACTAGTCAATTGATTGAGGATCTCAACCATTTTTCAAATTTTTTTTTGTTAGTTGAATACGCTGTGATCATGTTTGCTCTTGTTGATTTGATTCCTGTGTTAGTAAGTGCCGAATTTCATACAAAACCTTAAGAAGTTACTCATTCTGTGGTTCTGCAGTTATGCCTTGTGGCCCTTGTTGAATTGAGGAGTTTACTAGCTTTGCACTTTGTTTGGATTGAAGGATTTGGAGGGAAAGGAAATGAAAGGGGATGAGACGATGAGTGATGTTTCTTCTTTTATTTGAATATATATCACGTGAAAGGAGGGAAGGGGAGGGAATTGAGATGATCTATTTTTCTATTTTTTTAAAAGCAAACCCAATGTTGGTCCAATGGTGAAACATTTGGAAGGAAAAATTGGAACTCTTTGTTTCCCCTTCCCTTTCCATCTTGTTCTCTCCTCTCCCTTTCCCGTCATAGATGTTATCCAAATATAGCTTTGGAGCTGTAAATGCTGAAGGTTAGATTTGTGTTTTGGGTGCAAGGTTGAAGTGCGCTCATTTTGTTTTGACGGAAAACAATTTTCCATGGAAAACATGATTGTCAAACACATTTTCCTTTGTTTATTTGTCCGTAGGAAAATATAGTGGGAAAAAGAACATAGTATTAAAAAAGAGTTGAAGAATGGGAGTAGAGAACAAAATAAAGGGGAATAAGCATAAATAAAAGCGAAAGAAAAAAAGAGAGTAGAGAACAAAACAAAAGTAATTAGTAAGGTGGAAAATGTGGCATACTTACTACCCTTGAGAAAATCATTTTCCTGTCCTTAGCTAAACAAACAAAGGAAAATGAATAGGGGGAGGAAAATCATTTTACTCCAAAACAAATGGAGCCTGAGTCAGGGATGGGGTGAAAATCGAATAGAGGTTCTACAGTCAAATGAAGTGTCCTTGCTACATAGGTCGTGTGTTCTTGTGTCAGCCAGTTCTATTCTGTGGAAGAATTGACTGATGTTCTTTTTAATAGAATTTTGTTAGATTGAATTGTAATTGACTGGGTTTTAATTAGGTTGAATTGTATTTGACTGAATTTACCTTGTTAGCAGATATTTGCTGAACTGAATTGAAACGAAAAAAAAAAAAACAAAAAAAACTAAGTTGATTAGGATACACAATCAGGCAGAAATCTGAGGCACTTGTCTAATTTGGTTGCTACTGATATACTTCTGGTTTTGATTTAGTTGGTTAGTTGAAGGCTTGTACAGTCTGTATGTGTTTATGTTTGTATCATATCATGAATTCATATTGAAAAAAACTGTAATTCGTAGATATTGTTGGGATTTGCAGCCTCTGATTTGCCTTAGTTGCATACTGTTATTCGGAATTGTATTCTTTATTCATCCGCTGAATGACACAGGTTTGTTTTCGAAGACAACGAAACTTGAAAGGTTGCTCATCTGTTGGTTTACAATCACTGGCCTAATACATATGATTGTTGAGGGATACTTTGCCTTCACACCAGATTTTTACAAGGACAAAACTGGATTTTACTTGGCTGAAATATGTACTGCTTCTTTTCATACCTTCATAACTTTCTACCCTTTCCCCCACTGCATTTGTGCTATATGTCTGACCTTAACTTTCACAGGGAAAGAGTACAGCAGAGGTGATTCCAGATACGCTTCTTTTGACTCTGCAATAGTTGCTGTCGAAGCAGTCACAGCTGTTGTATGGGGCCCTTTATGCCTTTTAGCAGCGTAAGTGTAGAGAAAGTACTATATGTACATATGCTTGGAAAGCACTATATATGTTGTACATATGCTTGGGGCTCTAATTAGGGCAATGCCCGGTTTCTCACAATGATAATCAAAATTTGTTTATCACAATGGCGTTTGCTGTAATTTTGGTGAAAATCGGGCCATATACATCCGGCCACATAAAAATGGGGGTATTTTTCGAATATATTTTCAACAAAATTACAGAAATGCCATTCGAGATTTTTGGATATACATTGTTTGTGAAAAACCAGTAATTTGCCCTCTTATTACAAGACTACTATATGCAATGTAAAACCAAGCCTCCAGGCCCTCCAACAACAAGGAAATAAAACTAATATGCAAGACTCATATAGTATAATCCATGATCTCAAAAGTTTCGAATTTTCGATTCCTTTTACTTATAAATATATGCTGGGGATTTCCTTACCCAATAATAAAAAGTAGTAAAGTGTATAACCCCCCATTAGTAAGCGATTATCATGATCATCATCTGCAATCTTGTTGAGTTTGATGGCATAGTATGCTAAACGAGACTATGTTTTTCATATGATGTAGGTATGCAATAGCTGCACACAAGTCCTACAGGTATGTTCTTCAGCTGGCTATATCATTGGGGCAATTATATGGTCTAGTGATATATTATATAACTGCAATTCTGGAGGGAGACCATTTCTCAGCTAGCCCATTGTACTATTACGCATACTACTTTGGCGCGAATTCCCCTTGGGGATTGATACCGGTTCTCATAATCATCCGATGTTGGAGAAAGATATGCGAATCTGAGACCAGAAGTAAGAGTAAAATCCAATGATGTTGGCGATAATGATATATATATATTTGGTCTCATACATCTTTCACCAACATTCTAGTTTCTTCTAGGTTGTAATTGGTATAAACATATTACAGTCCCGTATAGACAACAAACTTATGGTGTCGAGCCGCTGTGGGATATATATTTACTGTAATCAAGTTGTACAAACCTTTTGATTTGAAAGAAGATTTTTTTTCCCTTTCCAGGTTCTGTGACATTTTTTCATATTACAGTTGATTATTGGTTTAGTTGATCTCTATATTGTATTCTTTTTGTAGCTCCAGTTCAGACTTAATCTCTGTATTCTTTTGTAGCACCATTTGGGACATGAGAGGTATGAGAATATTGAGAAATGTATTTGTTATTCTTTCTATGTAAAATTTTAATCTGCTACAATTTATGCTTCTGAAATTATAGATGGCAATTGGCAATGTAATTTGGTTGCAATGGTAAGTCCAGAATATTTATTAAGTTGACCAGGTAAGAAGATAGTAAGAGTTTTGTGTGGATGTTTTAGGAACATCTTTATTTGATAACCGCACACCCATGAAAGCCATTCAAGGAGTAATATACTTGAGCAAAAGGGTGTGCAGATATAAATTGTGATGTGTGGTTATCACTTGCCAGTTTTCTGGGTAAGAAAACATACTTCACTCTGTTTCATTTTACTTATGGAGTACAAAATATCCTTTTGATACACATTTTTATGAGGATATTTGAACATGTAAACGAACAAATTTAGTGAAATAATTTTAACACGGATATATTATAGTTCCGCTCGTGCTTGTGTTAAAATTATATTGCTCGTAATTAATTTTCTCCTTTATATTCTTAAATGTCTTCTTTAAAATTTGTGCCAAAGTGATATGTTGCAAGTAATATGGAGTAGAGGGAGTATAATGGGAAATTTTCTAAGAGTGTATTCGCTTCAATTTATTTAACATAATTTGATTATAACTTATTGGACCTGACCTAACCTGATTCGACCTGACCTGATTTGCCCTTATTTTATTAGAGAAATTAAAATTTATTGGACCTGATTATAACTTATTGGATCTGACTTGATTATAACTTATAGGACATGACATGTTCAAACCTGATAAGTTCTGAGACCTGATAAAAAAAGTTGAAACCATATGAACTTTCACAAAACATTTTGACCAATTCAATAAACCTTGGGATATATTCCATAAGCAACTTTCCAATTATAATATGGAAAAATTGTAAAAAATAAGTCAATCTTTAGCCGATCTTCTTAAATTAAGTCAACTTTTTTATTAACTCAAAATAAGTCAACCTAATATACATGTCTTCTCAACTTAAGTTTTTTCACTAATTATTTGTTGATTAAATTAACATTTTCAATGTAAAACCATATAAACAACAACATGTTAATGCACCACTTTAATTTTACATTGAAATGGTTAACTTTCTCCACCAATAAATTAGTGAAAAAAACTTAATTTGAATGGATATGTGTGATAGGTTTTACTTATTTTGAATTAATCTAAATATTAACTTAACCTAAGAAGACCGAATAAAGATTGACTTATTTTTTAAAATTTTTCCTTATAATAATGGTTATCTTTTCAAGAAACTAAGAAAATATAATGGGAAATTTTATAAGGTGACTAACTAAACCAAGTGATCATCTGGATTTGAAATTTAAATCATACAAGCTATAAGGTTTGATTTTTAAATCATCTACTACCTCTGTTTCATAATATGTGCAACTTTTACTATTTTTGTGTGCTTCATAATATGTGCAACGTTTACTATTTTTGTGTGCTTATGCAACATTACAATTTTTACAAAATTCGGTATTTTTTTAAGTAAAATTTGGTATGTTTTTTTAAGTAAAATTTGGTATGTCCCACTTTCTCTCTCTTCCTATTCTACTTCTTTAAACAATTACACTCTCTAAATACAACTCTACAAAAATTACCTAGGAGTTTGTGTCACACTAGTTTGTTGCACATACTATGAAACAGAGGTAGTATTTATTTTTTACCACTAAAGTAGTAACCGGAATTTATAGGTGTCGGCATCTCATTAATTCTAAGTTTATTTTTAATTTAATTTTTTTTTAAAAAAAATCCTTAAAAAAAAACTCCACCTCTTGGAGTACACAAATGAGTAATTAGACCTAATAAGAAAGGATTTATTCTTTTTTTATAAATCTACGTACAACTAAAGTAGTAACCGGGAAGTACACATGTCGGCCTCTAATTAATTTAAGTTTTTTTAATAAATAAAAAATGAATAAATAATTTTCCTTAAAAAAATTATTGCATCAATATTAACCTTCGTACTAATACAAATATATAACAAAATTCTGGCAACAAACTTTTTTCTTTCTATTTTTGGTAATAAAAAGTCCAACTATTTTTACAAAAATGCCATTACTAAAAAAAATTAAACAAAGATTAATAAATGCTTAATTTTAATCACTCTCCCTCATCTCTCACTCTCTCTCCTCCTTCATCTTCTCTGTAATAACCCGAAATTTAGGGCCAGAAAATTTCGCGGTTTATTAATATTATTTTTCTATTCTAAGTCCAAAAGGCCCGAATATTTGGACTGTTTTATTTTTATTCCATTATCCTATCTCGAAATTGGGCCCGATGACCCAATTCCCCTCCCCCTTGGCCGGCCCGCTCTTGTTATGGTCAAGGATTTCTTTTCCTTTTTACAAATTATTAATTGGATAATCCTACATTTATCTAATTAATAATTTTTAATTAAATAGAATTAGTAAACTCTATTTACAACTACCTTACCTAGTCTCCCCACAAATGCTCATTCTCCCTATTATTCTCAACCAACCCTAAACTCACTCCATCACCCCTATACTCCCTCTCATTCACGGCCCCCTCATTTATTTTCTTTAAAATTATTCCTTTTTGGTCCTCTTTAATTAAATAGGTAACAAAGCTCTTAACCTAATTACCTATTTTCCATACAACACTAAACTCACAAAAGAACCCTAAAACCCCTCTAGTGGCCGTGTATTTTCGAGCCAAACAATAAGAAATTTTCTTGATTTTCTTCTTGAATCCAGGTAACTAGACTTGCCTACTTAGATCAGCGTAGTTTTCCATATAGTTAATTAGGATTAAAATTAGGAAAAACTAAAAGAATTAGTATCATGTTAGGGTGTAATATTTCGAACCATATGACATATAGTCTATGATATTTTTTTTCCTTGATATTACATGTAATCTTTATGAATCTTTAATTGTGTTATTTAGTTGTATGCATAGATTAATTTATTTAATTATATATTTATGTTGAATAATTTTATCAAAAATCATTGAATCTTGTTCTTGAATATATTGATGATTGTCGAGTGACTATGATGAATTATGAAGAATCTTTAATGATATTTTCTTGATGTATAATAGTAATCTTTAATTTTTTTTTTATTTTAAAACTTTGAATTAAAAAGAATTATGTTGTTCATATTGTTATATATTTTCGAGTGACATAATATAATAAAAGAAATTAAAGATCTAATTTTTATTATTAAATCTTGTTAAATCTTGAATTGGTATTGATAATCTTTATTTAATTGTTAATTTAATCATGATATTATGAATTCTTGAAATTGTTCTTGATGTATTAATTTGCCTAAAATGTCGTGTGATATTATGTCCAAGAAGCGTTGATTTTTTATCTTGTTTTAATCCATGTTATATGATTTAATGTTTGAAGTATGATTATATTGTTAATATTAAGTTTATATGAATTAATTAATAATGATTGTATTTAATTAATTTAAAGTATTAATTTTGGTATTTTGTATTAAAATGTCAAGTGGGTTATAATATGAAAGATAGGATTTTTATCATGTTTTAAGTAATATTTGATGATAATTATTGATTTATATGATTAATTGATTATTTGAATGATTTATTTAATTGTTATATGATTATTTAATGAATTTATTTAATTAATATTTTGGTTACAAAATGTCGAGTGCTCCTAGTAGTATTTGATCAATTTTGGTTTTTGACTTGTAATAATATTAGAAGGTAATTTTAGGAATTAATATAATTGAAAGGATTTAACAGGGAAAGGTTGTAATATGAAGCAAAGTAACAATATGATTAAGAAGGAAAGTAACAATATGAACTAGTGGTCTCAAGATGGCCTTTAGAAAATGATGTGAACTAGTGGTCTCAAGATGGCCTTTAGAAAAGATGTTGTGAATTAGTGGTCTCATGATGGCCTTTAGAAAAGACAAGATACGATACGTACGCCCATTTGTTGATACACGAGTCATCAGATCGGGTTAAGTCGAAGCCACTGCCCTACTGCGGTCTCTGTGCAGTTCTAGATCTTAAGATATGTAGTCGTCTAAGTAGTAGTACACGAGCTGCTATTTAGGGGTTATGGCCATAGCTTAGGCTTAGTTCTTGCAAAGGAGGGCTACGGGATGAATACACGAGTTCACCCCGGCATGTTTTAGGAAAGTTGTGGTGCACACGGGATCCACAACGAGCATTATGACCGGTCCGATAAGAAGGTTAAAAGAGGGTTTAAGGGTAAAATATGATAAATAAGTAGTTCACGGGAAGGGTTATGTGTATTTTCGTGTATATATGTATTAGTTTGGTAATATTAAGTCTTCCGCTGCATACGTCTGGTAAGTCTGTATTTTATTAGTGTATTTCTGAGTATATGTATGTTGTACATATTTGTATTTGTATGTTGTACGTGTCTGTATTTGTATGTTGTACGTATTTGTATTTGTATGTTGTACGTATTTGTATCTGTATTGTATACGTATTTTGTATGTATTCCTAACCATATTCTGCAGGTATTGTATATATATTTTATACGTATTTCTGTACGTATTTTGTACGTATTTCGCATGTATTTTTATACGTATTTTCTACGTATTTTTGTACGTATTTCGTATGTTTTTCGTACGTATTTTTGTACATATTTCATATGTATTTTTGGTATGTTTTCCTCGTTTGATTCTATGCTATTATATGGTTAGCGGTCCCTCATTTAAACGGGACAGCCTAGTTATTCGCCACTGACGGTGGACCCCCCCATTTCAGGTGATGATGCAGACGCATAAGTGGGCTCTCGTCTGGTTCGGGTTGAGTGTTGAAGTGGTCAGTAGAGTGAAACCAGAGTTTAGTTTATGTTTGCTTTTCATAACGGTTTAGTTTATCCCAGTCTGTTGGGAAGTTACAGTTTTATGGAGTATTTAAGTATTTATCTATGAACTTTTGGGATTATTGTTTCAGTATTTAATTAATAAAAGGAATTTTAGACTTTAATTATAATATTATTGTTAAGATTTATGTTGGTAATGATCCATTTGTCGATTTCCTTCGTAAATCGACAGCCTAGAAAAGTCGGGTCGTTACATTCTCTATCACCTCCACCTTCTCTGTCACCTCCACTGCCGCCACTACCACCACCCTCAACCTTCGAAACCCTAGCCACCACTGCCACCACCCTCAACTTTCGATACCCCAACCACCTTCAAAACCCTAGCCACCACTGCCACCACCCTCAGCTTTCGATACCCCAACCACATTCGAAACCCTAGCCACCACTTCCACCACCCACAATCTTCGAAACCCCAACCACATTCGAAACCCTAGCAACCACAGCCACCACCCTCAACCTTTGAAACCCCAGCCACATTCGAAACCCTAGCCACCACTGTCACCACCATCAACCTTCAAAACACTAGCCACCTTCGAAACCCTAAACCTTCATTGTGATTTGAGTTCGAAACACTAGCTACCACCCTAAACACTGCCACCAACCACAATCACCTTCAATTTTGATTTGAGTTTTCGGGTTTTGAATTGGGTTTTTGCATTTAAATCTTGATTTTGATATGAATTTAGGGTTTCGAATTGTTTGCGTTTGATTTTCGAATTGGGTTTTCATTTTTGAATTGGTGGCTGCACTGGTGTTTTTCTTGGTGGTTGCATTGGTGTAGGAGCCACGGCCGGCTCCCCACTTTTGTGTTCAAGGTAAGAAATAAAGTATTAAAATGGTCAATTATATTAGAAGCCGCCAATGAGTTTTAGGAGTTAAACTCATAAACCATGTATTTAGACCAATAACGAAAGGGACACGAATTAGGGACATGTCTAAATAACACGATTTCGCCCCTTCGATCCCATGAGGATGACTTCAAAGCGTGGTCATACGAACCAAAGTTTGAATTCGGGGGCAAGGGTACTAATATGGCGAAATGCGTCATATTAGCCCATAGGTGGCCTTTACTAATTTCTCTCAATTGCAAATATACAAGTTATATAAAAATAAAATAATTATTTTTTAAGAAAAGCAGCAATAAATAATTTCTGACGCTAATAAATTAACGTTTAAGAATAAAAAACGCTAGCAAATTAGCATTTAAGTAAAAAACGTGCTGACATATCAGCGTTTAAATGTAGGATACGCTGACACATCAGCGGGACAGAAAAAGACGCGCTGATAAAATAATTTATCGCTAACTGTTTTTTAATAAAAAAATTTTAAAAATTTAAAAAAATTCACTTATGTACAAAGAAAATAAATAGAATTTAAGACTCTCAGGAAACTTACCACTTCTCGTTCGAAGATATTTCCTTGAGTGTTTAGTTGGACAGAATTTCGCCTTAATATAAAAAATTGATGAAAAAGTAAACCAGTTTGTAAAATATAAAAGAATTTTGAAAGAATTGAGTATTATGGAGTAATAAGAGTATAGAATGAGTTGTAGTAGGAAGTGTGAGGAAAAGAAAAAAAACTCGTCCCCTTGAAGTGAGAAATTGGGGTTTTTATAGGAAAAGAGATGTCAGCGCGTCTTGGAAATCAACGCTGATTCGTCAGCGCAAAATATTAGGACGCGCTAACATAATCAGCGTAAGTTTCCAAAACACACTGATTTGCTAGCGTGTCGAATCGAAATACGCTCAAATAATAGCAGAGAAACCAATTAATGAGGAAATAAATCAGCTAAGATCAAGAATTAACGCTGAATAATCAGCGTAGTATATTATCTTGCGCTAGTTGTATCAGCGTATGAAATATATCTACGCTGATTGATCAGCGTATTCTAGTTGGACTCGCTGATTGGTCACGTATCCTGATTAGAATCGTTGATTCGTCAGCGATAAAATATTTAACCCAAAATTTTCAAATGCCGTAACTTTTGATCTGTAAGTCCAAATAGGACATGTAATATACCGTTTTGAAGCTCTTTCAGTCTACTATATGACTGCAATATAATTTTGAAATAATTTTTGGTTGAAAGAAACAATATTTTAATAAGGCTTAATAATGTCCAGTAACACACAATTAGTCAATCTTCTAGAAAGTGAGTTATTTATCATCATCGGGTCTTTCCTCGGGACAGGGGACTAAATCTGGTGTCAACAGTTGGTGGCTGCGCCGGTGCTCGTGTGCTGGTGGCTGCGCTGGTGCTCGTGTGCTGGTGGCTGCGCTTGTGTTCTTACTCGTGTGGTGGTGCTCTTATTGCTGGTGGCTGGTGCTCATGCTTGTTCGACGGTGGTTGCTGCGTGGTGAGTGGTGAGCAGGGTGGTGGTGGTGTGGTGTTGTTGGCTGGGACTTTAGTTAGGTTAAGTTTGATTAGAAGTGTGGGATTAGGGTTTGTTTAATGTATTAAAATCAGATTAAGAAAATTTCCCTTGGAGTCCGCGCACACCTAGTTTGTTGCCAGAATTATGTTATGGAGGGAATATTTGTTTTTTCTATTAGATAACCAATGTGTTGAAGTAATAGCTAACTAGTCATAAATGTATCAATTAGTCATAAATGTTGTCATAACAGAAAAAAAAATAAAAAATCCTAATGTATTATATATTACTTGAACAAACAAGCTAAGGGGTGTATATAAATAAAGGTGATGCATTCCACATTCTCAATTGTAAGTTTGTAACCCAAAAAAACCCAACAAAAAATATATATTCATCATATATATATAATTTGAAGTTATAATACAATGTTTAATAAAGTTATAATAATTTATGTGTTAGTGATATTTTTTTATAACCTAATGGAAGTCCAACACACAGAAGGTTGGGCTGGTTGGTATGGTGAATATAATGTGTCAATTACAAATGGATTACCAAATGTTCTTTGGGTTCATTGTAAATCTGGTGATTCAGATCTTAAACTTCAAGAGCTTCCTAATGCTGCTATGTATTCATTTAAATTCAACAATAGTCTTATTGCACAACGACTATATTTTTGTGGTTTTACATGGGATTATCATGGCCGTAGAATATTTGACGTTTTTGTTGACAACCAAGAATTTGTTGATGTTAAATGTGGAGGTCGTCATTGTATGTGGACTGCTGCTGAAGATGGATTTTATTTGTATAATTTACAAAATCAAAAGTATAAACTAATGTATCAATGGGATAAATATATGTAACTTAATTGAACTAAGCTAATTAATTAATATGCGTTGCATTTTATAATTATTAATAAGAAGGTTTTATATATATATATATATGATACCATCATGTAATCAAATATAATAAAAGATCAATGCCATCAATAATGTGTTTTGTGAAATATTTTATTTATTAGTTTACTTAATTTAACTTGTTTATATCCAATTTTCTATTAGCCAAAATCTCTACTCTCTCTCTCTCTCTCTCTCTCTCTATATATATATATATAGAAGTAGGCTCATGTGAGAAATGTAGTTTTGGTGAGAAGGGTGAGAAGCAATCACAACCCTTTGATCACCAAATGAAGGGCTAAGATTAAATTTAATTTTCCCTCCTTACTCCTTTGATAGTTTGGAGCCAATATATATATGGTATAAAGTCAATGTATTTTTACTCAATGTATTTATAGTGTATGGTGAATGTACCTATAGTTGGTGCTCAATGTACCTCTAGGTTATAGTTGATGTATTTATCTCTTCTCACATTTCTCACCATAAAAAATTTCTCACCGGAACCCAACTCTCTCTCTCTCTCTCTATATATATATATATAGAAGTAGGTTCATGTGAGAAATGTAGTTTTGGTGAGAAGGGTGAGAAGCAATCACAACCCTTTGATCACCAAATGAAAGGCTAAGATTAAATTTGATTTTCCCTCCTTACTCCTTTGATAGTTTGGAGTCAATGTATATATGGCATAAAGTCAATGTATTTTTACTCAATGTATTTATAGTGTATGGTAAATGTACCTATAGTTGGTGGTCAAAGTACCTCTATGTCATAGTTAATGTATTTACCTCTTCTCACATTTCTCACCATAAAAAATTTCTCACCGGAACCCAACCCTATATATATATATATATAGGTATAAGATCGTGTGAGAAATGGTGCTTTAGGTGAGAAAGGTTTTTATGTGAGAAAACATCTGCACCGTTGACAATTTTAGATCTAAGGGTTGATGTTTGATCTTTATTTTTTTAGAAAGGGCAAATTGATAATTTAATTTGATTCATAAATTTCTAATTTTTTGATTAAAAAAAATCTTTTTTTAAAAAAATGTTACGCTTTTTTTTAAAAAAAAAAATCATATATTTATTTATTTTTTTTAAATATGCTTTTTAATAATTTTTTTTATTAAAAAAATCTGTTTTTTTTTTTAAATTTTTGTTAAGTTTTTTTTCCTGATTTTTTAATTTTTTTTTTTTAAAAAACTATTTTTTATATATAAAATCTATTTTTTTTTAAACTAAAATTCTACTTCATTTTTTTTTATTCAGAAGTACATCTTAATATGCTCCAAATTTTACGAGTCATGTTCTAAAATTTTTACGACATGTTCATAATTTTATAAGCTTTGTTCTAATTTTTATACACCATGTTCTAAATTTAAAAAACCATGTTACAAAGTCATCATATTCTAATGTGTATATGTGCTTAAAATATTAAAAATATTAAAAATCCATATTTTTAAAGTAGTTTATTGTTTGTACATCGTGTAACTAACACGATGTATAAATTTTTTAATATTTCATCTACTTAAAATAAAACAAACAATAAACTACTTTAATAAATGGCTTTCTAATATTTTTAATATTTTAAGCACACATACACATTAGAATATGATGACTTTGTAACATGGTTTTTAAATTTAGAACACGGTGTATAAAAATTAGAACAAAGCTTATAAAATTATGAGCATGGGGTAAAATTTTTAGAACATGACTCATAAAATTTTGAACATATTAAGATGTACTTCCGAACAAAAAAAATGAAGTAGAATTTAAGATTAAAAAAAATAGACTTTATATATAAAAAAATAATAAATCAGGAAAAAACTTAACAATTTTTTTTTATAAAAAAGCAGATTTTTTTTAAGAAAAAAATAAATATATGATTTTAAAATTGTTAAGCTTTTTTTTTTTAAAAAAAACAGATTTTTTTAACAAAAAATTAGAAATATATAAATCAAATTAAATTACCAATTTGCCCTTACTAAAAAAACTAAAGATCAAACATCAACCCTTAGATCTAAAATTGTCAACGGTGCAGATGTTTTCTCACATAAAAACCTTTCTCACCTAAACCACCCTTTCTCACACGATCCTATTCTTATATCTATCTTCTATACTATCTACTAAAGTAAAAGTCACTAAAAACAAATTTTCCCTCCTAAACTACTAATTTCCCCCCTTCTAATTATTTAAAGTGATATTTAATGCTTCCCCTTTTTGAAAGAAGCATTTTGGTTTTTTTTCCCCTAAAACAACTATGTACATTTTTTTTTGTTTCCCCTTATTATTATTTAATGCTTAACCATCTAAAACTCTTAGCACTAAAAAAAAAAAAATTCATCTCAAACTTCAAATTTTCCTTCCTGAATGCAAATTCAAGTCAACAAAAAAAAAAAAAATCCAGCTCTTACCTTTTTAATATGGGAAAAAACATACATTGAGAAAAAAATTACATTAAATGAAGAACGTTTATAACCTTTTTTTTTTTAAGTTTACAACCAAGATTTATTGTCATGTATTTGGAAAATAAAAATGTATAACTCAATTGTCTAATACTGAAATATACTTTTATTTCTAAAAAAAATTACCTTTTAAATGAAAAAACTGAATTTTTTTACCTTTTGCACATAAAAAAATTTCATTCTTTCTTCTACCTTTTGTCTTCAGATTGTACATTGTCGTCCAACGTTTTTTAAAAGGTAAACAAATTAAATATTAGAGAATTAATGATGGCATAGAACAATCTCAATCTCAATTTTAAAATAAAAATCCAAACACAAATTATTTATTCATTATATCAATTTACACATGCATTTTTTTCCATAAAATTTTAAAGTTTAAATACATACCTAATGACTATATATGACATAATCCAATCATAGTTTAGGTTATTATGGAAAATTTTATTGAATATAAAGCAATTGAATTTTATCCTAAGCGGTACACTGAAGTGAAACAAAATTATTTAAATTTCGCACCAAATTATTTCATTTAGGGGTGAATGTCCTCCTTATTGTTATATAATATCTTAATTTTCATATTTAAATAGTTAATAAATATGTGTTAATTGAGTTTTTCAATTATTCAATAATATAATGTCTTAATTGTTATATAATTTGACGGCAAAGCCATTTGAGATTCTTATATAATATCTTAATTAAACTTTAAATAAATATCAATTACATTATTCAGGCAAATTAAATATTTAATTTAATTTGAACATTATCAACATATTTTACTCCTATATATTAACTTACAAAATTAAGCCGTGCATTGCACGGGTATTACCTAGTATATATATATATATATATAGGGTCAGGATCATGTATCTAAAGCGTCGATTCAGTGAGATCTAATGGTTAGGATTTAATGGACTATTTTTTTTTAATTAAAATTATTTTTTTATAAAAAAAAATTAAAATTTATTTTTTATCAAAAAAAAAACTTAAATTTATGTTTTATCAAAAAAACAACTAAAATTTGGAATGTGTTAAACCATTATCCTCTCATATAGTCAATTAGTCATATAAAATTTAGAACATGTCATATAAAATTTAGAACATGTCATATAAAATTTAGAACATATCATATAAAATTTAGAATATGGTTAATAAAATTTAGAAAATTAAATAGTTATTTTTTATTTTTTACGTGTTCCACAGATCAACCTCAATACAAAATATTAAGAATATTTTGAAATAATATTCAATTGTTCAGGTATATATTTTATTATATTTTTTTTTGTATAAAAGGTCAATAATTGTATTATAATTGTATCATTTTATTTATTTTTAAAAAAATAAGTTTATTCAATTTCAAACTTATTGTATACAGTTTTGAAAATATCTTATTAAATTTAGAACATGATGTATAAATTTTTTAATATTTCATCTAATTAAAATAAAACAAACAATAAACTACTTTAAAATATGGCGTTTTAATATTTTAAGCACACATACACATTAGAATATGATGACTTTGTAACATGGTTTTTTAAATTTAGAACATGGTGTATAAAAATTAGAACAAAGCTTATAAAATTATTAACATGGCGTAAAAATTTTAGAACATGACTTATAAATTTTTTAACATATTATGTACTTCCGAACAAAAAAAAATGAAGTAGAATTTTATATTAAAAAAAACTAGATTTTATATATAATTTTTTTATAATTTTTTTTTATAAATAAATAAAAAAAGCATATTTTTAAAAAAAAATAAATATATGATTTAAAAAAAAAAGCGTAACAAAAAAAAAAAAACAGATTTTTTTAACAAAAAATTAGAAATATACTAATCAAATTAAATTACCAATTTTCCCTTAGTAAAAAAAAATAAAGATCAAACTTCAACCCTTAGATCTAAAATTGTCAGCGGTGCAGATGTTTTCTCACATAAAAACCCTTCTCACCCAAAACACCCTTTCTCACACGATCCTATTCCTATATATATATATAGGAAATACTAACTAGATTATTTATTAACTTTTTTTCCGGACAAAAGGACATAATACGAACTTCTGACAAAAACATTGTCAAATAAAATAGAAAAGTTAGATATAGGCTCTGTTTGGGAGTTAGCTGATAGCTGTTAGAGGTTAGCTGATTGAGCTAGCTGATTATAATAGCTGATTTTACTAACTGATTGCATTAGTTGTTTGTATAAAAGTGTTTAGTAAATAGCGGATAATTGCTAGATGTTTCAGAGTAAAAAGAACCAAAAAGCTATAAGCTCTTCCAAAAAGCTCCTCATATGAGCTTTTTGAAAAAGAGTTTTTTTTTATCCCAAAACTCTCTTCCAAACCTCTAACTCCCAAACACCAAAAATAGCTTTTTGAGTTGGTCAAACATCTCTTTCCTCTCAAACCTCTCTTTTCCCCTCAAACCTCTAACTCCCAAACAACCCATGAATAATCTAACCTTTAAACATTGGGACAATAATAATCACAGATTTGCATAATTATCTAATAATTCAATATTTCACTATTTTTTGACACTAATGGTCTAAATGACCAGTGACATGTTTGTCAGATAAATAAATAAGTCAGCCTCTGCTAAAGTGAACCCATTAACCTTAACAATTTAATTTTTTTTATTACTCTAAGTGACCCATTAACCTTACATAATTATCAAAAATAATTTTTTTTTGAAAAAAAATATGCAATTACATAATTAGTATCAAAAGGTAGAGAAAGATTGGATTGTTAGATAATTACGCAAATGTGGGATTATTATTGTCCCAACGTTAAAAGGCTGGATTATTTAATCCAATTTTCCAATAAATTAATATTTGACAATCTTTGGAGCAATGTAAATCAGATGATTGCGATCTTATCTTTTCAAAAACTTCATAATAGGGCTAGTTTTTTCATGGGGATTTCATTCTAATTTGGTTATACAATATTTGTATCTTTGTGGTGTTACATGATATAGTATGTATCTAAGCCATATCATGCATTTATTGCCGAACAAAAATTAGTTAGCACAAATTTTGGCATGGATTTAGGTTTTTTTTTTTTTCATTTATGCATTTATTAATGAACAAAAAATTGTTAACAGAATGCAGTGAACATCAATCCTTTTGGGAAGGGCTTAAGATCGCAATTTGGTAATGCTTCATGGACCCCACCTAGATCCTAACTGTTCCGGGCCCACCAAAGTGGTCAGCCCAAGATAAACGGACCCAAACCCTAAGCCCAATTTTGTTAGGGACATATCAGATATGTGTACACAAATGACATGGCGACATGTGTTATGGGCCAGACCCACATGCCAGTCAAGCTGACTCAGCTCAAACCCTAGTCGGGTAACACACGCCTATAAAAAGGACCGGTCAAATCACTTTTCAGGTACACAATTCATAATACTCTGACTCCATACTTTTAACTCCTTAATCCTGATATCTGACTTAAGCATCGGATGGGCGTTCACAGGTTCCAACCCCAGGTTAGCAACCTTTCACGGTTTTGCAGGACTAAACCCTAACGAGGAGCACACGGAGTCAACTCATACACATTGACTATAACATAAGAAGTTCTGAAACAGGAACACTAACCTATTTTAAGAGTATGGGAATAAATGATTTTGATACAGTATATAAGAATTAGGGGAGTAATTGGATTTGCAAAAGTTTAAAGTCCAATCGAGTCCAGCCCAAATTCAGCGGACTTGATTGGACTTTAAAAAATTCAAATCGGATTTGAACACATGTGTTTTAGTATAAGTTTTTTTTTTTTTTTTTTGGATTGGATTTGGACTTAACTTATTTGAGTCTAAAGTCGAAAATAGACTCCAAAGTTATGTATATATGCACATATACATTAATATATACATCAGCACATACATAATTTTTTTACGGAAAGTTATACAAGAAATTAAGATTTTATTATATGAATATATCAATTCAATATAATGTCAATCTTAATTTGGCATGACGATGTACCACTCATATTGACTTTTAAGTATTTAATTAAATATTTAGATTGGACTGGATTGGATGTGCGCGGAAACCACCTATATATCGTGGCTTGTTTGATATTCTATCCACCTCCCCATAAGCTATCTGTTGGCACTTGGCAGTTGGCACAAAGGTTGAAAGGGTGGATGTGAAATCTTATATAGTACAAGAAGTCATGAGGTCAATACTGGATAAGTACTTTTAGTTTTATTTATATTTTTGTTGTTTATGTACACAATATTTATAAACTATTCAATCAGTAAGGTTTACATAAATTATAATTAATACTTCCCAAATACAAAATGAGAGAGTTTATGTCATTTATTTATGATCCATATTGAATGAAATGTGTAAGATGAATGAGCTCAATGTAAAAGTAAAAGAAGAAAAGTGAGAGATAAGTTAAGATGTACATTCAAGTAGATTATTACAACTATTTATAGTAGTTGTTGCAATCATCCCTAGCTAATAAGACATTCCCTTGAGAATAAGGGCTGCTTAAAATGGATTATACAGTCCAAAAAGAGCCAACAGGCCCAAATATTTTTTTATTGGCAAGACGCGACTCATATAATTAAAGCAAGGGAAGTAAGCTAAAAGTCAACAGCCGATTGATAAAAAGGGCCAAAATATGGTAATAAAAGACAAGCTAAGTTACAACACACATCCTTAGGTCAGAATTTTAACCAACTGATCATTAGTAGGGAAATATATATGTAGGTGTGGTCTCATGTTGAGCAACTTTTTCTCTGATAAAGTGGTTGTACAATTCCACATGCTTAGTTCTCTCACAATTCCATATGTTAATAAAAAAGACTGGATTGATGATTATAGATAGGATAAAACTGCTTGATTATCACAATTAATTAACACAGGCTTGAGGCTAGTTAGGCCAAGTTCCTTTAGATGTTGTGTAAGCCAAGTGATTTCACATGTTGTAAGGGCCAAGAAGCTACCTTTATTCAGCCTTTGTATGTAGTAGATCTTGCAACCAAAGCTTGTTCTTTAGCATGCTTTGTGTAATGCCCCGACTTCTAACCAGTCGGCGTGCCACATGCATGACGTGTTTCTTAATTAGTTGAGAAACACAAGGCGCAGAAAATAACATAACTTGCTATTACTAGATTAAGAAAGTGTAAACACTGTACTATAGCAAAAGCTAAAAATATTTGGTTTATAAACCAACATAATTAAAGATCAGAACTCAAAGCTAGAGTTTAATACAAGGTATATCTAATGTACTCACTCAATTAAGTGGAGAAATGTCACTTCCTTGATCATCCTCACACCAACTTGTCCCGTTGTCCTTCCTCTTCGGTAACTAAAACAAAAAAGAAATATCATGAGCTGAGACCCAGTAACATAATACCCTGACAATGCAAATTCATTTCAATTCATTTTATTTACAAACAGAGAGACTTTAGAATAGTGTAAAATCTTTCTTAAAACATTTATAAAAAGTACTTTAGGATAGCA
This sequence comes from Salicornia ramosissima, assembly GCA_951394345.1. Taxonomy (NCBI): domain Eukaryota; kingdom Viridiplantae; phylum Streptophyta; class Magnoliopsida; order Caryophyllales; family Amaranthaceae; genus Salicornia; species Salicornia ramosissima. Next base: position 13,135,377 of record OX596233.1, on the reverse strand, counting down.
TAAAACCTTTTATAAAACGTTTATAAAAAGTATAGCAATTTAAAATAATAGAACAATTCCAATGATTATATATAATGTCAACATTTTATGTGAGACCATATTTTAAATCAAGTAATCTGGCAAGTATGAACATAAACATAAACAAGTTAAATGATACCCACTTTGGGCGTAATCGGATACTTCGTATCCCATAAACATCACATATAACATAACATAATATTTCCAGAACCTTGTCCTTCACTTTTATATATCATGTTTCATATCATTTAATCATATGTGTTAATAAAACTATAAGAAACTGACTGGTTTGCGACCAAAGAAGTCGGTCACTAATCCACTAATCTATCGGTTGCTAAAATGAAGTAGCGACCAATAGAGACCAAAATTGAGTGTACGCTAAAACCCTGGTCGCAAAATAATTTTTGCAAACGAAATATGGTTGATCGCAGACAATTGCAACTACCTAGCAACCACCTTGAGACCACCATTAGCAACTGATGAGAACTTTTTTGCAACCACAAATATCAATCGCAAAACAAAGTTTGCGATCAAGGTTTTTATTTTAGCTACCATCAATGTTGTAGTAACGTTTAGTAAACAAAGAACACAAAGACCCTATTCTTTTGGACTTAATTTCTAAAATTTCAATTTTGTTCAACTCAATTCAGACAAATTTAATAACGTGTAGTTCAGATCCTACCGAGTCCATCGAATTTAATTTAGTTCAGTGCAATCCAACTTAACAATTTTTTTAAGTGTAAGGTGACTAAAATTTTATTGTTACAAAGTTATATCAATCAATATGATTCTTTATGACCAGAGAATTAAAATATTTTAGATTTTTTTATTTTCATTTTTTTTTTGTTAAAGTGGTCATTTTTGTCATATATACACATTTGAAAAAATGAATATTTTTTTTTCTCCCTCCTAATACGATTGATGGGGATAAATGGCGGATGTGAGAAATGGGGAAATCTAGAAAAGGGCCCTAAGTCCAATTTGATATTTTTAATATTTGGGCACACCATTGACTAAGGGCATGTTTATCCCTCAGACTCCACTACATAATTCAGACTCTGTCACATCAACTTTTTACTAATTCAAACTCACTTTAGACTATCTATATTTTTACACTTTATTCCTAGACTCTAATTCAGACCCACTTATATCAGATTTTTTTTTTTTAATTAAAAATTAAACTAACAAAAAATAAAATAAAAAGTAACCAATACAATTTGGACATGTGGCATGGTAGAGTCTCGAGGGGAGTATTGGATTACAAAATTCATCTTGAGACTCATGGTAGTCTCACAAGAGTTTATCCCTTAAGACTCACTTTACTTTTAGATTGAGACTCTCCCCAAGACTCCCAATAAACATGCCCGGTCATGCAACATATTAGAATTTGTATTTTCTTATTTAATGAGATAACCTATATACATTGAAGTACTAGTTCGTTGTTTTTTTTTTTACCAGACATTGAAGTAGTAGCTAACTAGAGTAGTCCCGTGCTATGCACGATTTTATCAAATAATATTTGATAAATTTGAAATTTTGTTAGACTATAAGTTAACTGAAAACAAATACATAGTATGTAATATAAAATCATTACATCAACAATGGGTCTATTATACATCCGGATGTACGTAGAGCTACATATGTTTTATTGTTCATTTTAAATAATTTTGCTCATTTTGAATTTTAAAATGAGAAAAAAAAACTATAAAATGAATGAAATCGTCCTCGAATATACCATACATATGTATAACAATTTCTATTACACCAATAAAAAGATTTTAGTATAAATTCTTAATGATTTGAAAATTGACAAAATAAAGAAAATATTTTGATGTTGAAAACATTATATTAGTTATTAATTGCATATAGAAAAATGGAAGAATGGAGTTAATGATATTTATATTTTCAAAGTATGTTAAATATTAGGGAAAATGAAAGGAAAAAAAGAGAAAAGATGATGTCATAAACATTTTTAGAGAAAAAATTTTGATTGAGAATTTGACACAGGTACATCATTAGGTGAGCATGATGTTAGCATCATATTGTTTTAGTCTATCCGTTCTCATTTGTTGTCTTGTTTGGAATCTTGACACTATTTATAAAATGGAAGAATCTTCTAAATTACTCTCAACATATAAAACATAATATAGTCATGTGGGGTCTTGTTTGATTCGTCTCAATAAGCACGTTATTAATATCCAATTATTATAATTTTTACACATATACAACAAAAGATATTTAAGGTCAAACAAATGCATTGACATATGTGCAAAGTCAAAACAGGATAAATAAATGGGAACGGAGGGAGTAATCAGTAATGTATATAGTATAAACTAGTCATTAATATGATAAGTTGGTCATAAATGCGGTCAAAATTGGGAAAAAAAAAATTTACCGTTTCCCACTATGTTTGGCTTGACTCAACAAGCAAGGGGTGTATATAAATAAAGGTCATGTATTTCACTTTATTAATAATAATAACCCAAATTCCATCCCTCCCACCACTTAACTCTTCCATAAAAAAATAAAAAAAAAAAGTCATAGTTTAGAAAATAACTATTGAAGCAATGTTTAAGCATATAATCTATGTGTTAGTGACAGTTTTTAACCTAAGCCAAGTCGAATATGTACAAGGTTGGGGTATTGGACCAACTATATATAATGTCACAATTACAAATAAATTACCAGATGAACTTTTGTTGCATTGTAAATCCGGTGATTCAGATCTTCAACCTCAAAAGCTTGCTAATGGTGCTATGTTTTCATGGAACTTCAAGTCTAAGTTATTTGCACAACGGTTGTATTTTTGTGGTTTTGTATGGGTTAATCATGGTCGTAAAGTGTTTGATGTATTTGTTGACAGCCAAGATTTTGTTGATTTAAAATGTGGAGGTCGTCATTGTTTTTGGGAGGTTGCTCAAGATGGATTTTATTTGTATAATATAAATAATGACAAGTTTAAACGATTCTATGTTTGGGATAAATATGTGGAAATTAAAACAACTTGAACTAATTAATTAATTAACAAGTTGCATTTTGTATTAAGCATTATTTCTTTTTAGTGAAATAATAAAGATTATTTTATTAATATATTTTGTGAAATATTTCATTTGTTTATTTGTTAACTTAATTTAGTTATTTATCCAATTTTCTATTAGCCGAAATATATAGTACTGGAATACTATATATATGAAGTACTGACTACATTATTTGACATTTTTTCCCTTTACATAAAGAAATAATACTAACTTCTTCTCATGATCTTCGGTGCTCCATTATGGTACTCACTCGGGCTTCATTTGTATATTTCTTCTGTTTCTGCTATAGGATTTAATAATAATGTCAATTGGGGTGGGTATCCTGATACGATGAGGCGGTCTATATCTAGTTAATCTGTATTTTACAGGGATAACTCGGTCTCATTGTGTTCTAAATGTCAACCCACATTGTTCCGCTTTAGTGTCGAGCGTTGGATGGCAAATGTGGTTTTTGAATCATGTTGGCTTCGAAAATGATCTCCTCGAATTGCATTGTCTAATTACAAAGGAATATATTGTGTCAATGTGATTTAATTGACAGGCAATCCAGATGAACATCAACAAACGAATTGAAGCATATTGAAATGCATGTCTATTTTGTTTGTGAGAAAGTTGCACGTGGACAACTCTGTCTCCTTCACATGTCATTCTAGTACCGAATTCACCAAGGGTCTTCCGCAACTCCGTCTCATTCACTTGCCATCTCGGTACCAAATTGTCTGTTCTTAATTAACTGCTCCATTAGGGGTTTGTGGTGAGTTTTAAGTTGGGATCCACTTTTTGTGGTAAGTAAATGTAAAATTGTGAAGTTGTGAAGTTGTGAGTAAAAATAGATAAAACGTAGTGGCTATTAATTGATAAGGGTATAATGTGGGTCAGTCATTAAAAAAAATGGAGCAATTATTTTTCGACTGATAAAAAAGGAAAATTGAGCATATATTTTAGGACATAGGGAGTAGGATATTTTATAATGACAGTCAAATATTCTCATAGTTAGTTTCCTATTATTCTCATTGTTATTATCTATTAATTTGTTAGTCAAAGTAGTGTTTGTTACCTAGTTTTTATGATATTATTGTATATTTATATGGTAGAGTGCGTGGTTAATGACCAAAATATTATTTTAAATCAAGAATTTAATTATTTGACGTGACTTTGTTACCTAGTTTTATGCTATATATTATTCTATAAATATCTCTATTATATTTGTTAATTAAGTGGGATAATTTTTTCATTTAGGTACTAAAATCTTTCATAATGGTATTTGATTTTTGAAATCATTAAAAGCCTTATTTAAAACAAGTAATCACAATTTTAAAAATCACAAGTACAGTTAATTGTAAAACTACTCAAAATTTATTCATAAATAATAAATCTTTTAGAGAAAAAAAATTATTTACCCAATTTGCAATATACTCAGTATTTACCAGGAAAAGGAAAAAGTAGATTAAATTTAAAAAAAAAAAAAAATTATTTAAAAGATTTTTACAATTATGTGGGAACTTATTGATTTTATTGTCAAGTTATGTTGTTAACGAAGTTTAAGATCGCACACATTGCGTATATAAAAAACTAGTATATATATATGTAGGGTCAGGATCATGTGAGAAGGCCTCTTTAGGTGAGAAAGATTGTTTACGTGAGAATATATCTAGAGCGTCAATTTAGTGAGATATAATGGTTAGGATTTAATGGACTAATTTTTTTAATTAAAAAAACTTACGTAACTAACCCCTATTTGTTAGGGGATAAATAAAAAAATTAATTTTTTATCAAAAAAAAATTAAAATTTATTTTTTTTATCAAAAAAAAAACTTAAATTTATATCAAAAAAGCAACTAAAATTTGGAATGTGTTAAACCGTTATCCTTTCATATAGTCAATTAATCATATAAAATTTAGAACATGTCATATAAAATTTAGAACATATCATATAAAATTTAGAATATGGTTAATAAAATTTAGAACATTAAATAAGTTATTTTGTTTTGTTTTTTTTTGTACCGGTTCCATAGATCAACCTCAATACAAAATATTAAGAATATTTTAAAATAATATTCAATTGTTTAGGTATATATTTTATTATATTTTTTTTGTATAAAAGGTCAATAATTGTATCATTTTATTTATTTATAAAAAAATAAGTTTATTCAATTTCAAACTTATTGTATAAAGTTTTGAAAATATCTTATAAAATTTAGAAACAAATTTTTTAATATTTCATCTACTTAAAATAAAACAAACAATAAACTACTTTAAAATATGGATTTTTAATATTTTAAGCACACATACACATTGAAATATGATGACTTTGTAACATTGTTTTTTAAATTTAGAACATGGCGTATAAAACTTAGAACAGAGCTTATAAAATTATGAACATGGCGTAAAAATTTTAGAATATGACTCATAAAATTTTGAACATATTAAGATGTATGTACTTCCGAACAAAAAAAATGAAGTAAAATTTTAGATTAAAAAAACTAAAAAAATCAGGAAAAAAAAACTTAACATATTTTTTAGATTTTTTTATAAAAAAATAAATAAATAAGCAGATTTTTTAAAAAATAAATAAATATATGATTAAAAAAAAGCGTAACAATTTTTTTTTTTTAAAAAAATAGATTTTTTTAACAAAAAATTAGAAATATACTAATCAAATTAAATTACCAATTTGCCCTTATTAAAAAAAATAAAAATCAAACATCAACCTTTAGATCTAAAATTGTCAACGTTGCAGATGTTTTCTCACATAAAATCCCTTCTCACCTAAAGCTATCTTTTTTCACACGATCCTATTCCTATATATATATATATATATATATATAGGCAAATGATCATGTGAAAACCCCTTTGTTGATGAGAACCATGAGAACCTTTATCTTAACCGTTGTTTTCACACCATATAATCTCATCCATTCATTTTTTACGACATTTTTTTATCACAGTTATTTGCTCTCTCTCTCTCTTCCATTCTCTCGCTCTCCTCTCACCCTTTGATCTCCATCACCTACACCATCTTCATCAACAACAAAATCGATCATCACCAGCGCCATCTTTAACCATTAACGCCATTGATGAGAATCATCAGCAGCAGTAGCAACATAATCGATAATCAACAATATCATCATCAACATCATCGATTTTCAGAAATCTTCGTCCAGAAATGGTTCTTCAATTTGCATGGCGAATCCTTCAATTCTCCATCAAATGATTTCTTCATCTAGAAATCCTCAAAAATCTTCAATTCGTATGAAAAATCAAACGGCTTTCTGACGAACGAACTGGTTTCTGGATGAAGAATCATTTGAAATCTTCGTATGAGGAATTGAAGAATCTGAAATCTTCGTTCGTCAGGAACCAGTTTGAAGAATACCAATTCGAAGAATCAATTCTTCAATTCTATGACGAATAAAGAATTGAAGAACGAGCTAATTTCAAATCGAAGAATTCATTCGGATTGAACACGAACGAAGAATCATAGAATCTGAGCAGGGTGAAGAGAGACTGGACATAATGATGAACAGAGATTGGGATTAATCATAGAATCTGAGATATATGCCTTAGATTCTGAGCAATATGCCTTAGATTCTGAGCAACAGACTGAGATGATGATGATTGAAGATGAACTTGGTGAAGATGAATTCGTGGATGCAATCTGGAGTCGAATAACTCCCATCGTGTTCAAGATGAATTCTGGTGAACTCAAACTCAATCTAAAGATGGTCGTGGATGAATTCGACTGCAGATTCATCGTGTTCAATTGAAACCTTTAAGCATGAACTGAACATCTGATTTCACGAACTCGTGATGGATGCTCTTCAAATCTCAGATCTGAGTTTGAGTTTGAGTTTGGGTTTGTGAAGTCGAGGTTCAATTGAGTTTGAGTTTGTGCCATGGCTGCGTGATTTCAATTTTGCATCATTCAAATCTGGAAGTTATATTATTTAAAATCTGATATTCAAGGCTGTAATTCTGAGATTGAATGCATTAAATCTAAGATTGGAACCAAATAAGTGATATTACATTAAAACCATTTTTTTTACAATCTGAGACATTAACAATACAATCTGAGATGTATTATTCAAGAATTACGAAGAATCTTGGTTTTAAAATGTACAATCTGATACTTGTAGTTTACTAGAATCTGAAAAAAAAAAAAAATCAGAATAGTGGTTCCCACAGTTCTCACAGGATCCTGATGATTACCTATGGTTGACGTGACTTGTAATTGATGCTTAATTGAAAACTAGTTTTATCTCATTATTGGGTGCATGAACCTGATTTGTGCCCTACCTGAAATTAACTTGTACTTAAGTTGAACTCGATAATTTGGCATGCGCATTGAAATACACCCGAACCCAAAATTGATAATATAATAACACCTTAAATATCTCATTTAACTTTGATTTAAAATAAACATATGACATGTTAGACACTACTTATAACAAAATTTAACTTGCCAAAAAAAAATTAAAAGTTTTTTTTTTCGCAAAATGAAAATTTTAAAAGGTTTTATTGATAGAAAATTATCCAGTTGAAAATTATAACTTTTATTTTATTGGGAGAGGGTGTTTTTCTTTAAAAATACAATACGATGATTATGTAGAAAATTAATTCTTTTTATCATGTAGGGAAAAAGATTAGAGGGAATAGGGAAGTTACTTTTGCTTTGAAGGGAAAAATAAGATTTCATTAATTGAAAGTCTTACGGCATCTACAATACGCATTATAGAGAAATAAAATACATTCTCAATTAATCAAGTAAAAATCTTTTTTAAAGTAACTATGATGGTGATAAATTAGGTTTGAGGGCGAAATGTTGTCCCGATTGTTCGCTGAATTATGCATCCTTCTATTGACGGAGTCTATCGTCGTGACATAGTTTTGGGAAGAAAATTCATTACCCTAGATTCCTCAAGAGCTAAATTGAATTTGTTTGAACTTGAAGTGAAATGAAATTTCAGAAATTAAGTCCAAAAGAACAAGGTCTTAGTCCATACTGATAAGTAAGTTGTATTATATACACAACTCACATATTAGGAGAAAAGGTATACAAGAAATCATGAATTATTCCTCTTGAAAATTAATCCTAATTTATTAGTAAATGAGAAGAATGAAAATTTAGCATTCATAAAGAGGTATATTTCTTTATGATACCTACATATACACACACGATTTATCCATTCACAAGTTTTAAAATATATCGAGTGTATGCTAAATTAGTCTGCGCGCACACGAAAAAAAAAAAAACTTTTTTGAAAGTTACCCTAAAAACATAAAAATTACCTCTAGAAAAATTACGCATTTTGTGTGATTCTATCATAGAATAACATTTATGAGTTTTAGGGTGTTGTACAAAACATTGTCCAAAAGAAATAAATAAGGTAGAGAAATGATCTGAGTACCGTATCAATCCGTCCTTGGTACAACCCACAAATGTACCAACCGGTATGGCTGTGCATCATCACTTAATAGCATTATCACATATTCACATTGAATAAAAGATGTAAGTACAACTAGGGCCGTTCCTAAATAATATTTGGCCCGAGGCAAAATAAAAAAATGGGCCCCTAACGTATGAGCAATTTCGAATCTAATAATTTCCGTTTGTGAATCATGAACTTTAATTTAACGTTGAATTATTTAGACAATTTGTTTTTGATATACATGGATTATTACAAAATTATACACGTCAATCCAAACCCAATCTACACATCATCCTATATATGCAATTTATAGTCAACTACTCACCGCATTTATTAACTATATTTCATAAATGACTTCAGCATGTTTAACAATATACAACTTTGATTTTATCTCTATAAGTGTGTATCAATAAAAAAAATTGATTGTTTAAAGCAAACTTTATGATGAAATAAAAAAAAAAAACCGTAAGATTATATTAATCTATTATACTCCATCTGTAACATATTAATGGCAACAAGTCATTTTGCACGCACTTTAAGAAAGCGATTTAATTTAAGGGAGCAAATGAACAAATTGATCAAAAATAACTTAAGATTAGTAACATATGATCTCAATCTTACTTGTATTAAAACCATTTTGATTAATTTATTCATTTACACCCTTAAATCAATATCTTATAGTACGTGCAAAATAATTTGTTGTCGTTAATATGTTATGGATGGAGTATATATATTTGTTATTATTTCAAATGGTATGAAAAAAAAAGAAACATAGGCAATATTAAATATTGACATTAATAATTGTTACTTTGTCCGTTGTTTTTAATTTATACAATTTTCATTTTGGGTTTTTTTAGAAAAAAAAAATTACTCACTTCTTACACTACCTAAATTAATGGTTCTCAAATAGATTTTCCATAATCGATCTCTCATAATTTTGATTAACTTTTTGATAAAAATATGGTTTGTAAATCTCTTTTTCATGCTTCTATCATCTTTTTTTCTCCTATCCTCAATTAATTTATTGATTATGATGAAAACTCAAGTGCGTAAATAAAAAAACTGAGGTAGTATTTCAGTAATACCTTTATTTACATTGTTTATTTGAAATACTCTGTATATTTCCTCACAAAAAAAAAAAAAGAAATACTCCGTATAAAAAAACAAATCTCACTCAAGTGGGTAAGGGCACTCGAACCCGCGTCCCTTGCTCTTCATTGCATTGCTCCGCACTTCAGCTACCGACTGAGCTACGCTTTATATCTCCAATTTTCTTCCTTAATACTAATTTAACCAATTTTTTAATGGGCCCTGGGCAGCAGCCCCGCTCGCCCCTGCCCAGGGCCGGCACTGAGTACAACAATTGTAGATGTGTATGTTTGAGTGAATTGAACCGAATATACCATTCCAAGCCATGAAACAATACGTTTTTATATTAGTTTAATTTCGCCTCTCTATGATCAATGGGTAAGTTACATGAAATACGCTAGGAAAGATGCTATTTATGACGGGAATTCTCTTTATGAAAATGTGACCTTGTCGTAGAAAAAGGGGGTCGTAAATTTTTTTTTTTTTTTTATTGGGATTGGTTTGTGATGAACACTAGATGAAAAGTTTGCATGAAATTTCAAAGAGCTAGAAAGTGTAATTTGAAAGAAAACCTTTTCAGTTTTCCACCACCTACATATGAACCACAACAATACTTATACTAAAAACAATAATAGGTAACTCCTCTACCAAAAACAGTAATTGTTATATAAAGACAAAGTAACTGTTATAAAAACACAATAATCACAATAGAAAACAGTGACAATTGGTTCCTCTTTTCTTCACAAGTGATTTTATTTATCTAACGCATAATACAATTGCGGATCTATAAAGGTCTTTATCAAGTTTGCAATGTGACTATGGATATGGATATGATGATAAAATTTTGGTCATGTGGTGGTAATTAAAAGTCTAACAAGAGAACAAAAACAAGGTGAAATAAAGAGAAAGAAAAACTGAGGTGGTTTTCTAACTCTTCAATTCATCTCCTCATAAACAACTAACATTGATCACCATTATAACACATACTCTAAACTAAGCCACCAAAACAAAAGGAATTTTTTTATTGATTGTTTTCATTATTGCACTATTCTTCTTTTATTCACTTCATTTCCTCCAAGCCCATTTTTATTTTTATTCCCTTTGTTTTATTTTTTTTTTTCTTTTGAATTGACATGGAGTTCAACCAACATCAATTCTTTTATGAAAAATTTACAATATAATTAAGCACCGAAGCACACATGCATACACCAAAGAGTTAATGTCTCCAAAAATCAACTACAATGCACCCAAATTCCACACCTATTATCTTATCAGAAAGCTCCCCTAATCCAGAATTTGAAATATTGCAAATTTTTATGCTAGTCAAGTTTCAATGTGGTTAATCAAACAATTGAAAGTCAAGATTGCAACAAAATGGACCAAGGGAATTACATTGCATCTAATGTGTTTGGGGATCCAAAATAAATGAAAACCTTTATCATATAATCCGCAATTTTACCTAAACAAGACTATAAATATGGAAAAATCATCACAATTCAAAAATCAAAGACCTAAGTTAAAACAAATAGTCACAATAAGAACTAATCTCACATGAAATGAATCAAATAGGCTCAATTCCTCGCAGTTAAAAGTTAATAATCTCAACATCCTTACACATTTATAAAAAGACAAACAAAAGAAGGGATAAAACAACCAAGCTTCAAATCAAAAACTATTAATCCACGCATAAGATATCATCTAAGGAGTCAACTTTTTTCGAAAATAAGCTCAATCAAGGGCATTAATCATCAATTAATTCCATAAATACCACAGTTAAATCCCAATTTTATTCAACTATATATTCTAAACTAAACTACACTATCCTTGGAAAAGCAATACACTATCCTAGTGGTTGCTACAAATCATGCAACAATCCTAATACAATATTAAAAGACTATACTATTATAGCAATAAAAATACTTACCTCCCCAAGCTGAACTCATTTGTTTCCTCACGATGAAGAACAGTAAGTGGAACTCAAGTTGCCTCCCAAAAGCGTTGGTTTATCATGGTCCCGTACAACACCCTCCCCCCCCCCATCGTTAATTTGAACAATCCAGTGCTCTAAGCAATTTATCAAAGGCCTCTGCAATCATTTTATACAACAACATATATGGACTGGTGACAAACACCTTTGTCTTAACAACGAGATGGTTAGGAAAATATAAAGAAAAAGAAAAACTGACAGAAAAGAAATGAGAGAAACATTCTTGGGGACGGGGAACAAAAATGGAAAAAAATCTAAATCAAGAGAAAAAGAAAAAGAGAAGACATGTCATCTACATTCTAGCTCTTCTCTGGAGAATTTCAGTATTTTTAAGACATGCTTGAATGCGTTGATTCTCATAGGAAATTTGATCATTTAGAAAATTAAAAGGTCTCAACATGGGTGAAGGCGGAAATGTATTACTAGGCTCTGCATTAGTTGATTTCTCAACTAATGACTCCATGTTGCGTGTTTTATCCTCCAAAAGTTCTATACGATCTAATATCCTCCCATCCTCACTATCCTTAAAATTATCACCACTCAAAGGATTATGTTGTAAGCTAGAGCTCTATAAACACTTATTTAAGTCAATACCATAGAATTGCCCTATTTTTTGCAGGTTGATTAAGTGGGTTTTGGGAGGCTACTATCGGGACATAACAATAGGTCGGTAGGGAATCATCACTTTCAAATGTGGCTTGGGAATAACAGCCGAATTGCACCATATGGTTTAAGAGGAGAGTTATATATAACAAATTCAAGCTTAGAGGAAAAGCTATAAGAACGTACTCATACTATACAAGAATAATTAATTGGATAGCTACAAAAGATAATAATCACAAGAGGTAAATATTGTTCAAAATTAAAATAAAATTTATCCGAAATTGGTGTGGTAAACACACTCATCTCCCATTCAATTCATAGGAATCTCTAGATAATTTTTCAATTAAATACCAAGCTATCGATATAGCGTTCTCCCTAAATCTATAATCATATATTCATGGAATCCAATACTCATGTTGTTTCGTAATTTAGCCCCTCGTAAACTATCAAAACTAACTCCCATTATACATACAAATAAATGATTTGGACGAAAAAAATCTCCAAGTCTATAATAATATCTCAAAAACGCTTCATATTCTTATATTGAGGAAAATGAAAAGATACCGTACAAGAAAAAATAAAGTGAAAAAGAAAATAATTTGAACTTGATTAAAAGAAAAAAAACGTTGCCTCGCCGACAACAACATTAAAATTTGAGCAGACTTTTGCTACCCGTAAAAAAACCTAACAGGCCAACACTAATGCAGTAGTGGAAGTTAGGATCATCGAATCCATTGAAATGCAAATATCCAATTTATCCTAAAACGTTCAGACTATGTAAAAAGAGCCTAGGTGGGAAAAACTATCAAACTAAAGGAAAAAAATGCATAACTCTAAAAAATAAAAATTTATTAATCTAGGGTTGCGGTTCACTATGATTAATATCATAAAATTGATTTAAGATCAGCATTCAATTATCCACATAATTTTTTTTAACAAATATTTAATAGACTCTTGCAATTTATTAGATCTACATAATCAATTTAGCAGGGTCTTGCAATTTTCTAGATTAGTTCCGCCTAAAATCTTAAGTCTATATGAAGTTTTCATCTCTCGGCTACCGACTGGATATTTACTCAAATTAAACAATAACATACAAAGAATACTAATACAAAGATTTACTCCCTCCGTAACATAAAGATTTCCACAAATGTTTCTTCATGCATTTTGAAAAAGCAATTTGAGGGTGTAAACGACCAAATTAAATCAAAATAATTTTGATATTAGTAACTTATAATTAATCACATTCTTGCTTGTATCAAAACCATTTTGATTAATTTTGTCGTTTACACCCTTAAATCGCTTCCTCAAAATGCGTGAAAAAAAATGTTGAAATGTTTATGTTACATAGGGAGTAGTTATGTTCAATTCAACTCTTACGGCCCATTTGGTTGTTGGTAATGAATTATGGTAATGGTAATGGATTTAAAGTGTAATTTGTTAAGGAAAAACTTCAATATCCCCATGGAAAACATATTTGTCATTCCCAAACTTGAAATTTCTTCTTATTTTCCATTACCATCCATTACCATGTGGAAGGGTGGTATTAGATGAGAATGAATATTTGTGAAGAAAATTAGATAAATTGGAGTAAAGCTAGCACCACCATGGGAATGAATTTTGATTTTCCTTCCAAATTAAATTTAGTTATTAATTTATTACCATTACCACAATTTATAATCGGCTACCAAACGGGCCGTTAGTGTATTTGATTGATGGGGATGAATGTTAGGAGTATGAAACGGGGAAAAACTAGAAAAGTGCACTAAGCTAAATACAATTTGATTTGCTCTAAAATTTTGGTAAATGATCATGCATTCATGCTACATACACCAATTTGTCTTTTACTATGTAAACAAAAAAAACCAGCCTATATGCATTAAAGTAGTAGCTAGCTAATAGTCATAAATGTGATCAGTTGGTCATAAATTAAATGTACTAAAATGAAATTATTATCCTAATGTACATGTTTGAGTTGAACAAGCAACAAGTGTATTGTGTATATAAATTAAGGTGTTATATTTCACTTTCTCAATTATAAACTAAGCCTAAAAAAAAAAAAAAACCCAAATTAAACACAATTAGTGAAGTAATATAATGTTTAATCATATAATAATTTATGTGTTAGTCATAATTTGTAACCTTACTCAAATCCAACAAGCACAAGGATGGGCTGCATATTCAGGTGAATATAATGTCACAATTATTAATGGATTACCAGATGATCTTTGGGTGCATTGTAAATCTGGTGATTCTGATCTTAAACTTCAAAAGCTTCTTAATGGGGCTTCATTTTCATGGAAATTCAAGACTAGTTTTTTTTCACAACGTCTCTATTTTTGTGGTTTTACATGGGATTATCATGGGCGTAAAGTGTTTGATGTATTTACTGATAGCCAGGATTTTGTTGATTTAAAATGTGGAGGTCGTCATTGTTTTTGGACAACAGCTGAAAATGGATTTTATTTGTATAATATGCGTGAGGACAAGTATAAACAAATGTATGTTTGGGATAAATATATATAAGTTTCAGTTTGTAATAAGGTTTTAAAATACCATTGAGAGTAATTTAATAAAGATGTTATCAACAAATTTTTATTGTGAAATATTTCATTTATTATATTTTTGTTAACCTAATTTACTTATTTATTCAATTTTCTATTAGCCAAAATCTCTACTAGTAGACTGCTATATATAAAGTACTGAATACGGTTGACTTTTTTTTTTGATAGAAAGTCAAACCACCAACACTTGGCCAAAAAAAAATTGAATTAGACAATCTTTGGGTGCATTGTTAATGAGACAATTGCGAATTTGCGGTATTCTCATTCCAAAAACTTCATAATAACACGACTAGTTTTTTTTCGTAGGGAGTTCATTCTAGTTTTTTTTTTCATAGGGAATTCATTCTAGTTTCATAGGGAATTCATCATTTGAGAACAATCATGAATTTCAGTGGAATTTGGAATTTGTGTAGGTATGGAGTCAAAAATAGAAGAAATATTTGTATTGGAATGGAAAAAATCAGAGGATAATGAATCAAAATGTGAATTTTGTGATGAATTTTGACACTCCAAGTGAGCAGAAATAGAAGTTGTGTCAGGCTCATTTTGTGGAATAATTGGCTCATCAAAATATGGATTGATAGCAGTAACAGTAGGTAAGTAAATATCCAATGAATGCATTTTTCAAGATTATCATTATTCAACCTTTTAAGATAGAGTTGAAATGGAAAATATTTTTCATGAAATTTGACATTTCTTGAAATAGTTAAAACTTTAGTTTTCAAATCTAAAACCAAATAACCCCTTTGATTTGTTGGAAAACCAAGAAAGACAGAGGGTGATGCCCTTGGTGCAAATTTGTGCCTATTTACCCTTGAAGTATAAACATAACACAAACAACCAAAGGCTCTCAAAGAAGACAAATCAGACTTTTCACCAAAAAAAATTTCATAAGGAGAGACATTATGCAAGGATGTCAAAGGCATCTTGTTAATTAGATAAGCTGCACATTTCACACATTCTCCCCAATATTTATCAGGGACCCTAGATTGCAAATATAAAGCCCTTGTAGTCATTAATAAATGCATATGTTTACGCTCAACAACCCCATTCTGTTCAGGAGTATTAGGACAACTAGTTTGATGCAAAATACCATACTTCTCATAAAACTTTCTTATTGCTCCTTCACATATAACTCCTTTGCATTATCAGACCTCAAACATTTAATATTTAAATCAAATTGAGTTCTTACAAAAATCACAAAATTATCCAATATTGAAACTGCATTAGATTTATTTTTCATCAAATGAATCCAAGTAAATCTAGTGTAATCATCCACTATAGTCAAAAAAAGATTACAACCTGAATGAGTCTTGAACCTTAAAGGTCCCTAAGTATCTACATGAATCAACTCAAAAGGCCTAATAGACTTTATTGTACTATGAGTAAATGGCAACTTATTTTGCCTAGCTTGAGGACAAATTTGACAAATGTTATCTTGCAAACAAGAATGAACATTAAAACTAGGATTTATTTTTCATCTGTCTAAATGGCATATGCCCTAGCCTTAAATGCCAAAGTTTAATATCATCAGAAACAGAAAAACAACCAATTTTATCATGAATTGTAGTTTCTTGCTTTGTAACCTTGTAGAGACCTTCCACAAGTTTACCAAGAAGAGTAATGCTCCCTTTCTGTGACTGAAGAAAACATTTATCATGAGTAAAATGTATTTCACATTTCATATCTTTACAAACTTTATGCACTGAAATCAAGTTAAACTTAAAATCAAGAACATACAAAACATTATCAAGAATAATCTCATTGTTCAATTTTACTGTCCCAATGTATTTAATAGGTATCTTGCTACCATTAGGAATAGTAATGCATTTATTGTGAGTATTAGTGGGTACATAATAAGAAGTAAAACATTCAAGATTAGAACACATATGATCAGATGCACCACTATCCAATAACCATTGCACATTAAATTGAGAAAGCAAACAGAATTTACCTGCTAGCATAGCATGGCCACCACCACTTGAACTATCAAACAAAGAACCAGAATGATCTTGTTGATTGTTCCGTGCCTTCATGTACTCCATAAATTGACCATATTGCTCGACAGTAATTTCAACATTGGCACCCATGTCAGCTCCTTCATCTTGCTCACCACAAGCTACAACAGCCACCTTCTTGTTCTTACCCCAACCATTCGAGTATCCATGTAATTTGTAGCATCTATCCACAATATGGTTAGTAAACTTACAATGTGTACAAAACAATGTACCCTTGTCATTTCTCTTGAAACTCCCTTGTCTTTGAAACTGACCAGAAGACCCTGCACCAACAGCTCCTTTGGACAAGAAACTAGGCTTGGAAAACCTTTGATCACTAGGCCTAGGATACCTCTGATCACTGAACTTTCTTTTATCAGCATAAAAAGCCACAGCCTCTTGTGTAGTACTTGAGACATTCTTATGACTCTCCTCTTGTGCAAAGATTCTATATGCTTCTGTGACATTAGGTGTCGGCTTCATCATAAGAATATTTCCTCTAATAGTAGAGTAATCCTCCTTCAACTTCATCATAAACTGCAGCAACATCTTTCTTTCTTGCCTAGCCTGATTCTTTTTTGCAGTATTACATGTACATTGCTCGCACACACATACATGTAAGGGATCTGCCTCTTCAAGTGCATCCCATACCATCTTAATCTCAGTAAAATATTCAGCAATTGTACTTGAACCCTGTGCAATTGCAGCCAACTTTTGCTCCAAAGAAAACAACTCAGTTAAAGCCACAAAACCAAACCTCATTTCAAAATTGTTCCATATGTCCACAGTTGACTTCAAGAACAGAACACTTTGGGAAATTGTCTTATCAAGGTTATGAATTAACCATGTCAAAACCAAATCATTACGCCTCTCCCAAGCTTCAAACTCAGACGAACCAGAAGTTGGCTTCGTGAAATTCTCATTCCCAAACCCTAGTTTATTTCTTGCCGACAATGATAACTTCATTGCCCTCTTCCAATTTGCAAAACCAGTGCCATCAAACTTCGTAGAAACTAATTGAGTAGAATTCGCATCCGAAGGATGTATATAATACTTTGAATTTGGATCATGATTCAATGGCAATGTAGTACTCGCCGCCATTGTTAACACAAATCAAGAAAAACAAAAAAACAAGAAAAAATTGCTAAACGAAAAAAAACCTAACCACCCTGTGTGATTGTGCTCTGATACCATGATAGTTGTTGAGAAATCAACAAAATAGAACAGAGAAAGAAGAAGAGAAAATAGAATGCTTGATTGATTAATTGAATGTACAGTGCTTAATACAAGAGTATATATAAGTCAATAATAGTTTGTTATAACTAACTCAACTAACTTTACTTAACTAAGTTAGTATCACTAATATTCTAGTTTGATCAAAATAGAGCACTTATTTGTGGACAGAGGGAGTAGTATGTATTTAAGGCGTTTCATGCATTTATTGCCGAACAAAAATTTATTAGTATCGAATGCGTATGGAAATAAATTGTTTCTTTTATCATCTACTATATTGATCAAACAAATTTGATAGTTTTTTTTTCCATAGTGGCTAAGGAAATCAGTAACAGTTTTGTTCGAGGTAGATATTGAGTATTAATGGGTTTTACCCTAGTTTTCTCACGTTTGTTTCTCCAAATAATATGATCCAATCGTATTCGTTTTAGCCGTTGAATTGTTTTGCGTCACAATGGGTTAATTTAGTTAAGGTGCACGTTAAAGTTATTTGTTCTTTATCAATTCATCTTTTAATCAAATTATTCTTGTACTAATATTAATTATAAATGTGTAACCGCGTATCAAGTATCAATATTGGGTGTATATGACGGTCAAGATGATGATGAGTGATACTAAGGCCCCGTTCTTTAGGACTTCTATTAACTTAATTTCATTTAAGTTCAGTTAATTTCATTTAAATTAAGATAATTTAATTTAAGTTTAGTTCATTTAATTTAAGTTCATTTAATTTAAGTTCAGTTCATTATTATTGTTGTTGTTGTTGTTGTTGTTGTTGTTGTTGTTGTTGTTGTTGTTGTTATTGTTGTTGTTGTTGTTGTTGTTGTTGTTGTTATTGTTTTTCGCTCGACATTTTCCGACGACGGTTTTCGGATTGACTTTTCCGGCGGTGATTATTCGGCCGACTTTTCCGGCGACAATTTTCAGGCCGAGTTTTTTGGCGATGGTTTTCGAGACGACTTTTCTGACGACGATTTTCGGACTGAATTTTTCGGCGGTGATTACTCAGCCGAATTTTCCGGCGACGATTTTCAAGCCGAGTTTTTCGCCAACGGTTTTTAGGACGACTTTTCCGACAACGATTTTTGGACTGACTTTTCCGACGGTGATTATTCCGCGTAACAATTTTATTTAATAATACTCCCTCTGTAACGAATTACTTGCATCGATTTCCATTTTTCGGTGTAACAAAATACTTGCAACAATTTTTTCCAATTTCATTTTATTCTATTTTTGGCAAAAAAAAAAACAACACAATACCCAATTACTTTTCTCTCTCTTACTTTTTAATCTCTTATTTTTATCATCATATATACCACATAACAGTGTAATACCTCATTTACTTTTCCCTCTCTTACTTTTCCCTCTTACTTTTATCATTATACCACTTAATACCCCACTTTTCTTATTTTGCCTAGGAGAATGTGCTAATGCAAATGTTGCAATTAAATTATTACGGAGGGAGTATATTATAAATAATCGTTTCGTGAAAAGAACAATTTTATTAAATAAAGTTTAATTTGATGCAAATAGATTTTGTCTGATTTCAGTTTAGTGTAGAGCGATTTTCAGTTAACCAACAGTTTAAAACAATTTTTTGGCTCAATTTGGTTCAATCAACCAACAACTTAATACTATTTATAAGTCATTTTGGTTTAATTGATCAATAGTTAATTGCAGTTTTGTTAACTAACAAAATCAAACATTTTATAAGTCATTTCGGTTCAGTTGATCAACAGTTAAAAACAGTTCAATTAACTAACAAAACCATATAAGTTATAGTTAATCTCAGTTCAGTTATGATTCAGTTATGGTCAGTTAAAAACAGTTTTATGTAGTCAACCTTTTCAGTTCAGTTGATTTCAGTTGATTCAGTTCAGTTGAGTGCAGTTCATTTTGTTTCAGTTGGATTTTCAGTTATCAGTCATTTGGTTATTGGTTCATTTCAGTTCAATTCATTCAGTTCAGTTCACGTTAGGTTAATAGTTAAACCAACAATTCCTAACCAAACTGACAGCCCTAGTTGTACCCACATTCACTACAGGTTCATGAACAAAAATGGAGTATCATGCTTTTTAGCAACAAGGGGAACAAGAGGAATTTAAACTACGTGATCAAACCCACACCTCATGATGGAATCATTTAATTAAAAGAGTACAGAAAAATGAGAAAGTTTACACTTACGCATTGATTATGTAACTTACACAAGTTTAAATGATCAATGATAATAATCCATAGCATTATTAGCAAAATCCACTAATTCAATAATTTTATGTGTTACTATTCGTCATATAACCTTATGTAAATTATACAATGTGTAAGTATAGACTTTTTTCAGAAAAATGAAAAATATTCCACAAAAGTCTCACAAGAAATCTAAAACATGCCATGACTCCCACGAAAGCTAATCAAGGATAAAAATAGGATTTTTCTTGGCAAGTTGAATTGACGACAGTTAAGTACGAAATAATTCCTCCGTAACATAAAAATGGCAACGATTATTTTTGCACGCATTTTAAGGAAACGATTTATGGGTGTAAACGATTAAATTAATCAAAATAATTTTGATATTAGTAACTTATATTCATATTCTTACTTGTGTTAAAACCATTTTGATTAATTCACTTCTTAATTTCCACATCAACTTGCAAACTCAATTTATGTTAAAGCGTTAAATGCTTCAATTAAAAAGGAGACTAATTGCTTGCCTATCAATTGTGATTTGTGTATGCGATCCCCATCACATTGATTTTTTGTCAATCTTATCCTTTTTGGTCAATTTTCGTACAATATGACTTTAATTGTTTGTATTTTTTAAGCATAATTATATATAAAATCTTATAATTTCTTATATTTTCTAAATTGATAGTAATTTAGCAATACATGCTAAATCACATAATATTCAATGTAATTAGTGTTTGATTTACGTTAATATTTCTGTTTTATCCTAAGAGTTGTATATACGAAGTATCATTTTTCATTAATTATAGCTTTTTAATTAATGTAATAGAAAAAAATATGTTTCTAAAAATAAATGTAATAGAAATGTATATTTATACCAAATGATTTACTATCCTGCAAATATGATGTTATATATTTTTTTATTCCTTTTCGTTACTAAAAATGTACATCATCCGTCTCAAAATGTTTGTTACATTTGATTTTGCATACTTTTCAATAGCTCTGTCAGTTTGGCTTAGAAAAGATTGAACTAAACTGAACGTAACACATGAAATGAACTGTTATGAGTTGACTTGAAGTTAGTTGAAACTGAACAGAAGTAATTGAGAACTAAAAGTGGCCTAAAAAAATAAACTAAACTGATCAGAACCCAATCTAAACTTAATGGAATCTAAAGTCCGCACAATATCTGAAAAGAAATAAACTGTTTTAAAACTCAACTTAAAATGGATATTTGAAAATAATTGAATCGAATTGAACTGAAAAAGGACAACTTATTATAACTTAAACTGATTTAAACTGAATACTACAATATTAAATTGAATTTAACTGAACTAAACTGCTATGAAAGAAAACTACACCGAACCTAGATGAACCTAAAACAAAATTGAACTCAAACTGAAAATTATTGGCTTGAAATTGCTCGAATTTGGTTAGAAGGATTTTGACCATCTCTCACTATTTTGGACATGACGTGATTTTCTTTTGCCACCTTTCGGAACCCTACATAAGCCTTCGAACTTTTTCAATTTTCGGATGTTCATTATTAGATCCTTGAATAATTTAGATTAGTATATTGTTATACCAATGTATTTAGGATATATGGATGGAACCCTCCAAGGCGTGTGTGGAAACTACACTTCCCTACTAATCTAAGGGTTCGTTTACTTTAGCTGAATACAATTGAACTGAATTGAACTGAATTGTGCTGAACTGAACTGAAATAAAAATATTTAACTTTTGGATTAATGATTTTAAATATTAATTAATTTGAAATTTTAATTCTCTCTCCTTAATTTTTGAAATAAATTTTAAATAATTTTTGAAATAAATATTTAAGTTTGGATTAATGATTTTAAAGTAAAAATAATGATTTCTCACTTTTGGATTAATTTTTGGATTAATGATTTTAAAGTAAAAATTATTATTATTATTATTATTTTCCCAAATAATTTGACGACAGTAGATGTATTAATTGAAAGACTATTATTGTTATTATTATTACTATTAATATTAATATTATTGTTGTTATTGTTGTTGTTGTTGTTGATGTTATTATTATTATTGTTATTATCATTGTTGTATTATTATCAATATTAGTATCATCATCATCAAACTATTAATATTATTATCATCAATATTATTATTATTATTATCATCATCGTCATCATAATCATCTAATTGAAATTAATATTATTTTCATCATTTTTACTATTATCATTGTTATCATTAGAGGTGTGAATTGAGTTGGATCGGGTTCGTGTCAACCCATTTACATATAAATGGCTTGAATCCTTTGACCCTAACCCGACATGTTTAATAAACGGTCTTGTTGGGTTGACCCGCTTATTTAAATGTGTCAAACCCCTCAACCCAAACCCGTTGATAACTGGTCAATTTCGTGTCGGATTAGCGGGTCGTATCAATTTTTCCCACCTCTAGTTATCATTATCATTATTATTACTTAAATAATATATAATAGAAAGTAATTAGTAAAATTATTGAAAAAATATGAACTGAACTGAATTTATACACTCTATGTGATATTAAGAGAGTATCCTAAAAGACTTTGTGTTTTAGCTTTGTGTTTGAACACGCTTAGAATAATTAGCTAGAAAATTCCAAGTGCAACCAGGCCAACTTGTTTTTAAGATGAGAAGATTCTGATTCCTTTAGTACATCAAACAAGTGAACTAACATGCCCAAGGCCGGTGAATAGCCTGTGCAACCAGCCTTGTTGCACAGGGCCTCATTCTCACTAGGGGTTCAAATTTTTTGCAAATAATATAAATTAATTAATGTGATGAAACAAATAGCTTTTATCCTTTGGTTTGCAGGTAGTATGCACACATAATGGCACAATGAATGTCTTCCCTCTGTCAACAATTTTAATCCCGTTAGGCAGATTTTATAATCCCATTAGATTATAATTTCTATTAGAAGTTATAACACATGTGAACCAAACAAGCTATAAGATTTTTCGTATTATATGATAGTTTGTTGTTGAACATAGAAGTAGTGTTTCTTGCACTGTGCTGCGCCATGGAAGCATCCAGTCATTGTGCTATATCACTAGGCGTAATATATTTTTGAAAAAAGGGAGGGCATAACAAGGCTCAAACCATGAGACGGCCAACATGGTAGTATGCACAATGGCTAAGGGCCTCATTTTTTTTACAGATTATAACAGGGCCCCAAAAAAGATTGAGACGGCCCTGAACATGCCTATTTGTATGCATAACTCCAGGAAGATCGAAATCAGCAAGAAGATGAGTGAATATCACCATTAAACACAATTAAAATGAGAAATTCTGATGGTTTAATTGTGTAATGATCATCCCAAAGATGCATGCCATGGCTAAAGTTCACCATCCAAATTCTAATTTTAATTTGTGTTAATGCCATCTAAATGCCACAATAATGCCTCATATTCAGAGTTAAATTTATTAAAGAATCCAAGACCCAATGTATATCCAAGAAAAACCGGTACGGTGCAAGAGCCAGAAGTAGGTCGCGGGCCGTGACGTGAGTCGCGGGGTGCGATGATGAGTTTGTGTCTCGTTTTTCCTTTTTACCTTATTTCTTCTTCCTTTGTTCAATTGTTCAAGCAGATTAATTTGTGCATCGAAGTTCCAACATGCATATATGATTATCATACCAAACACCCCTAGCTAGCTATATATATATGTGTGTGTGTAATAATGTGACCCAAAAAGCCCTAAATTAAACACGCGGTTACAACTTACAAGTTACAACTGCGTGATACCGAAGAATATTTGCATATTCACATCCAGACAGTCAGACAGATAATTCATTAACACCATAACATGGTGATCAAGAGAATATGGGACCTGCATCCTCTCACACTTTCATTGTTGATTGTGTGGTGCTATTTTTTTTTTTTTGATATTTTTTTGTGTCACTTGGCAGATGATTTTCAGGATTAAACCCATCAATCTTAACAGTATGCACTTTATTTCTCCAAAAAAACAGGAAATAAAAAGAAAAAAAGAAAAAACATTTAAAACAATTATGGTTGGTTGGTTAAGTGATATACATATATAATTATATAATATATATACGAGTACATATATAGTGCAACTATTAATTAACCAAAAGGTGAGCTGAGCTGAGCAAATAAAGAGTAAATGTGGTTGGTGATCCATAAAGAGCTGAGGCCGCAAAAAATATGACAAAGCGATGGCAGTTAATCAGTAGCTAGCTTGCTACACGCTACAAAAATGCAGTTGACGAAACACAACCAGCAACAGGCAACAGCAAGGTACGTGGGACTTCACATATAATAAATTCCATGTTTAAACACCCACATTTATTTCTTCACTTTTTTTTCAATCTTTTTTAGCTTGAAATGTGGACACAATACAGACTCCATCAATCTAGATGTGATCATGGGCCATGTCGGACCGGGTTCCGGCCGGGCCGATGCAAAAAATCAAGCCCGTAAAGCGGGTTGGGTTCGGGCCAAGCTTAGTTTTGGCCCAAATTTCTTAGCCAAAGCCCAAAAATTTAGTGCGGGTTTAATGGGCTTTTCGGGCTTTTTCGGGCCGAGCCTAAAAAAGTGAACAAAATGTCTAATTTTAAAAGTCCAAGCCCCGTGCAGAAAAATAAAAAAAATCGGACCGGGTCGGGCCCAGGTTCGGGCCTAATTTTCATGTCCAAAGCCCGCAAAAAAGCAGGCCAGACCACTTTTGATCAGCTCTACATCAATCCTGGCGCGAAATTATTGACTGCTGCGCCACATTGTCTCTGATACCATGTTAAGAGACTATCTCAATCAAAAGCTTAATTTGATAGTTGAGACCCAGGAATATGTTATGAAGTCTATCCGAGATGGACCAGTGGCTTTACCCTCTAGGTCTGTTCGTAGGATCAAAAAGCCAAATTCCACATGCTTGTTTTTTCCTTGCCAAATAAATAAAATAGGTTTTATAATCATCTTAACTCTTATGGCCCGTTTGGTTGTTGGTAATAAATTGTGGTAATGGTAATGAGTTTAAAGTGTAATTTGTTAAGGAAAAATTTCAAAATCCTCATGAAAAACATATTTATCATTCTTAAACATGAAATTTCTTCTTAATTTTCACTACCATCCATTACCATGTGGAAGTGTAGTATTAGATGGGAATGAATATTTGTGAAGAAAATAAGATAAATTGGAGTAAACCTAGCATCACCATGAGAATAATTATGATTTTCCTTCCAAATTTAATTATAAATTCGTTCCCATTACCTTCATTTATAACCGGCTACTAAACGGACCGTTAGTTTTGTTTAGCAGAAATCAAATTCAAACACTAGTTAAATTGATCAAGGCTCTAAATAACTTTTAAACTCAACTTCAATCAAACACTACATCCAGTTCATGTTTGTTACTAAATACTAACAAATGGTGTTGCACATTTTCCTATACTTTATTTTTTGTGAGTGTGAAATTGATGGGTAGACTAAGTTTTTTTCCTGTATGTGATAAGGAAAAAGATGGAAATAAATTATTACCAAATTTGAAAAAAAATAGAGAGAAACTCAAGTCAACTAGAGAGATAGAAGTAAATAGAGAGCTTAGGAAGCTTAGTAGATGCTAACGTGAGCTAAGAAAAATTAGAGAGAGAAACTCAAGTCGTCTGGAAAAAGATAGTCCATAGAGAAAGAATGGTTCTTCATCTCTCCTAAGAGCAAAACAACTTTAGAAATCATTCTGAATGTTTATGTTTGTAATTTTTCCTTGTTTAATAATTTTTTTTAAGAAGGGAGGGTTATCCTTTCGAAGCTTATATCTTAAATAGTTAATTCTCTTACTTAATCTCATCATCCAAAGTTTCAAACACAAAATATTATAGAGTAAGACTACGGTCTAAGGTAGGAAACTATTAGATCTGTGTTGTGCCTGATCTAAGGGAATCAGGGTTGTGGTTATTAGCTACCACAATAAAGACGGAAGCTTAGGAACGCCGGAAGTTCCAGTGCCGACTAAGTTCAGGTATCGATCAAAACTCTCTAGTTTATAATAATTATTAATGCGAAGTATGGTGGACTATTAAGCATTTGAAATAATTTATTAAGATATAAGTAGTATAACAGTAATAACTAGTACCATAAAATGTCATTACAAAGGTTAATAAAAAAAAATTAATAATTTTTGTATTTTAGAAATTAATTATTGCAAATATTAAAGATAATACTAGTATAAGATTGTACTAAAAGTGTGCCCTAATTACAAATAAAACAAAGCTTCGAAATAAGGACCAAATTATTACAAATCAATATATCAATATATATACTAAAAGAGAAGCAACTCGAACCGTAACTTGTCACGTGTCGCTTTCTCATTAATTTTTTTTCCTGCCTTTTTGCTTGATCATAAAAAAAGCCATTAAATATTTTCTAATTTCTTAAAATATTGATATGTTATAATAAATCTTTAGAAATATAATTTCATTTACTTATTTTATAAATACGATGCATATCACTATAATAAATTCGTGAAATATTTTCTCAGAATAATCACTGTAATCATGACAATATGGCAATAAAATATATCGCTCTAAACATGAGAATAAATAATATGGCAATAAAATTAAAATAAAAGTTCATAAATCATTGTAAACATGTCAATAAATAATATGGCAATAAAATAAAAATAACTTTTAATATATCATTGTAAACATGACAATAAATAATATGACAATAAAATAAAAATAAAAGTTACTATATCACTATAAACATATAGTTGCCACGATATAATATGGCAATAAAATATGGTAAATTATGCACAAAACTATACTATAAGTATGAAAATATTGCATGCTTACAGTTTTTTCTTCTGTAAACTTATTTGTTGATTGACAAATTAAGTATTAAATATGGCAGACTTACACTAATTTATTATTATAAGGTGGGGATTAATTTTCCTTAGAAATAATTTATACTTAAAGTTCTAACATGATTAAAGATTTTTTTTTGTTTTTTTATGGTGACACAGATTAGAGTTACCTATCTATTTCATTAATAAGAGATATATTTCAATAAAAAAAACCTTAACCCAAACTATTTCTTTAAATTAATGCATGACTAATGTATGATGACGATCATTACGGATTAAAGTTTTTTCTAAAATGGTTTAAACTTAACCAAAATCTATTCATTTTACATTAAATTTAACCATTTAATTATTTTTTTTGGTTTATTTCTTTGACGTCTCATGCAATTTTTATTTTTTTTTTTGTATTCTTATCCATATATATTACAATAATTTGAAGACAAATAATTATTGATTTTTTTAATTTTTTTTAAATTCCACTTTTTAAAAAAATATTTAATATTTGTTGTTATTTAAAATATTTTTTCTTATATAATCACGGATATAAATAAAATTTGATTAATTTTTTTTATTTAAAAACTAATATTATTTTCCGTGCTTTTTTAAATATTATTAATTTTGTTCATTTCAAAAACTAATATTATTCATTAGGGGTGTTCATTGCCCAAAAAACGAGTATTATTGTTTTGCAACCAATAATCAACTTGCTAAATGCGACTATGTGAGTACCCGTTGGGTAGACACCTACTTTAAATAATATGACAATAAAATAAAACTAAAAGTTAATATATCACTGTAAACATGACAATAAATAATATTGCAATCCCCGACACGCAAAAATGTAATTGGTGTTAGTCGGGTATACCACCGGCAAAATTCAAATTTTCCTTTAAAAGTATTTGTCACAAAAGAGAATGACAGATGCATGGATCATGCGGGTTGAGTCCCCTCCCCCATATTGATTCAATCACCTATTTAAGAAAAAGAAATGCATAGTTATATTATGAAATATATACAGAGTATATGAAATTTTATTTAATATTATAGTTTTATGTATTCGATGGTAGAATATGAATATAATATATCATATATATTACTCTAATTTGCTAACTAAAGTTGCAAAAATTTTAAAATTCAAATCCTCCTCTAGAACCTGTTATAATTTTCTTGGGATTTAAATTAAGATTTAAAAAAAAAATAAATAAAATTCATTATTTTATGTAATTTTAAACAATATTTCACGCATAGAAAATTTCATTATAATCTTTTTAAGCTGTGCATTGCACGGGCACTATACTAGTTGTTAAGAAAATGACCTTTGTCCTATTGTGTGATATATGTATCACAGTGATAGATGTTTTAGAGCTCTATATACATAATTACACATAAATGTATGATAGGAACAATGTGGGAAAAAATTGCAAAAAACGCGTGACTAGCCAGCAGTGAGAATCGAACTCCGCGTTTGGGGCATAGGACATAAGCAAGGTTGTCGCTTAACATGGTCACCTATTTACTTTAGGGAAATTCCCAGTGGTATATCCGAGCTTTTTCGAAATCTCACTGGTATACCCGAGTTTATTTTAATCCTAGTGGTATACCTGAAATTATGTCTAATTCCCATCCGTTACATTTAGAAGATATATTCCGTTAAATGTAATGGAATATACCTATTTTAAGGTTAGATTTAACTTTGGTTAATAATTTTTTTAATTTTCTTTAAAAAAAATAAAATTTAAAACTAATAATATATTAAATTAATGGGTTTTTGCAAAAAATGATCCGATTGCCCCCAATTTGCGTTCCTGATTCGCATTGATTTGCGTGCATTGATCTACGTGAAAAAAATAGTCCGCTCATGGTTTTACGGGTCATTTTTATCCTTATGGGATCCGATTTGAGGTCGGATTTTGCAAAAAAAGATCCGATTGCCCCAATTTGCGTTCCCAATTCGCCTCGTTTTGCGCACATTGATCTACATGAAAAAATAGTCCGCTGAAGGTTTTACGGGTCATTTTTACCCTTAAAGGATCCGATTTGAGAATCGGATTCGATTGTGCGCCCCCAATTTGCGTTCCCGATTTGCCTCGTTTTGCGCGCATTGATTTATGTGAAAAAAATAGTCCGCTCAAGGTTTTACGGGTCATTTTTATCCTTAAGGGTTCCGATTTGAGGTCGGATTTTGCAAAAAATGATCCGATTGCCCCAATTTGTGGTTGTTTTTCCTTTTTATTTGTTTTTTTTTTCCAATTTATTAACCATGGTTAGTGTTTTTAACAATTTTTAACCAAAAAGGTTACTTTTGGGAATTATGTTTAACATTAGGTACACCTCTGGGATTAAAAAAAACTCGGGTATACCAGTGGGATTTCCAAAAAAATTCGAGTATACCACTGGGAATTTCCCTTTACTTTATCATAGTAAATATTCCCTTCGTCTCTTAATATTGTTCCCTTATTCATTTTTTATTTTCAAAATGTGCTTCTCATTTATAACCTTTCTACTGTATTTTAATTACATTTAATATTAACATAATTTCTCTATTATGATTTTAAATTACTCAAGTTTGATGGTGTTTTAATTTCAACTTTATTTATAGCGATACAAAATGTATAACTTAATGCCACACATAAGATGATGAGGTACTACTAAGCTAGATGTGTCATAATTGAGGATAAGAAAAACTCCGACTCACTCGGATAACCATTGGGATATGACTTCATTCTCAATACAAGATATAACATTATTTTTTTTTACGAGTTACTTGTCCTATCTATGACCACTAGTATAGTATTGAGCTATTGACTAAAAGTGCAAAACCCTAGTAACATTACCAATACAAGATTTAACTTTTTTTTTTATTATTATCCAATCATGATTTTATTATTATTTATTCTTTTAAACCATTTTCTTGCAGCCTGCCTGTTGACCAAAATCCCGGGTAAGAAAAAGCGTAGCGTGTACTTGGTCAATAAGCAGCAAGAGCATAGCAAAATAAGGTTAGCACAAATTGAAGGTCATACAACAAAAAAATACCATAAATTAGGTTGTGTTCTTCTCAAGGGAAGTCACCAAAATTTATTGCTGACCTAACTGTAAACTCCCCTCCTTAGTCTTCCCTTCCCTACCTTTCTAAATAACTCATCAAAATCTGTAAAATCTATACTATATATTAAAACAAAGTATTGTTTATGTCATTATGTACACGTGTTAATTTTTCATTAAAAAATTTCCCTCCAAAACTAATTAATGATGTCATTTTTTTTCTAATTTATATCATTTCACAAGTTCCAACGTTAGACACAATTTCTTGTTTAGAAATTAATAAGCTCTTCGTATTTGTACATACAAAATAATTAATACCCTTTTACAAAATTACCAAAAAATATTATCTAAACGGTGCAACGCACGGGACTAACCTAGTATAGTGCTGCTCCATCTTCACAACCAATAGGGCTTTAAATGCACTTTCCTTCTTTAATTGCAGTTAGTTGTATCAAAAAAAAAAAACCAATATAAAACTGACACTCTTATACACACACAATTCTCAACAAACAACCCCCAACAAAGAGGAAGAGAGAGAGAGAAACAACTCATTCTCTTCTCTTTCTCTCTCTCATCACACAAATAAACAATCAGAAAGAGCAGAATTTTCTGGGCAATGTGTTCTGCAAGAAACAGAGGAAAACAGGGGAATAATAAGATGGATAATGGCACCAAATTCTTTGAAGAAAACAAGAAGAAAACCCCAAAAGATACCCAAATTGCAAAGTGCAAAGATTATAGGCTTTTGAGCTTTAATGAATTGCCTGATTATATGAAAGATAATGAGTTTATTCACAAGTATTACAGAGGTGAATGGCCTTTAAAGCAAGCTTTTTTAAGCTTGTTTCGATGGCATAATGAGACTCTTAATGTTTGGACGTATGTTGTCTTCTCTCTTTGTCTCTCCTTTTTATGAGCTTAATTTTAATGGGTATTTTCTCGTTTTTTTATTTTGTTGTTGATTTTGATTTGGAATTTTGATTTTGATTTTGAATGCAGGCATTTGCTTGGGTTTGTTCTGTTTGTGGTATTAACTGTTGTTAATGCAGCTCATGTATCACAAGCAGTTGATCTTTTTGGGATTTTTAGGTACTTTTTTCACAACTATTTCCTTGTATTGGTTAATTATAATTATTATTGTTATTGTTGGACTAGATTTTGCAAGTGTCCAAGTTTGCACTGTTATGTATTTAACAAACAGAGCACATGTCATTTTTAGTTTATAATAACAAAACCAAATTTAAGTTAAAACACTATAAATCATCACTTTAATGGGGATAATTCTAGTGTAGTCTTATTACTACTGACTACCGTAGTGAATGACTAGGATCGCACGATTTTTTATTTATTTTTAATTTATAAATCTAATTTAAAATCTTATTTAAAAACTTAAATGTTTTTTTTTTCGAAATTTTTTTATGATTTTTCGAGAATATAAAATGATTTTAGGAAAAATCAGAATTTTTTTCCTAAAATAAAAAATCTTATTTAAAGTAATTTTAAAAAGGTTTTTAATTAGATTTTGCAATAAAATAAATCAAAAATCTTATGATCCTAACCGTCCACTACGGTAGTCGGTAATCATAAGATTACACTATAATTTTCACTTTAATGGACCAAGATTGATCATCTTAGTTCATCTTAATTTTTTAAGTGTATCATGCGCTTCCTCCGTTTCATATTACTTGCAACATCAAGACGGTTTACGTTTGTCAATGCGTAATTTAGAATATCAATATTATTTGTTTTTGTAAAAATTATAAAAAGCGAATTTTAATGCAGTACTCTTTGAGACGAATCTAACAAAATATTACATCATCATATTCTTTCCAGCACATAAATCACAAACTACAATTAAAGATAAGATTGTGAATTGAGTAAAAAATAAATAAAAGACCTAACGTTGCAAGTAAATCAGAATGAATAAAGTATTACAATTTTTTTTATTTTTTATTTTTTGTGATGCAAGAAATCTAGATTATGTTCTACTAGCAAAAGAGTATGTTCATCCATAATTCTATACGGAAAAGGAGAGATAAGTGATAAGTACAAACACGTACTAAAGAAGCAGGTTAACCTAGTATATATTAATTAATAATTAATAATAATATAAATAGTGCATCTTATATTTCACAATGGGTGACCTTATATTCATCTCACATCCATTTATCAATTTAATAATTTTAGGAAACAGTTGGAAGAAAATGAGACGTTACTGCTTCACTAAATACTGGTAGTTTAAGCCAAGCTAGAATATGTTGCTTTCTTGAACATTAATTGTGTGCATCACCTAGGTGGTTGATTAGTTTTATTTCTTTATAACTTGATATACTTGTAGTATTTTCATGCTTGGACATCCCTTTTGTATGATTGACAATGATAATTTACATCCCCCAACGCCTAAAACTCAAAGACCATGCATGATAAACTTTCAATAATATATATTTAAAATGGTATATGCAATCCATATAGTTGTATGAAAACATTTGAAGTGAAAACATTTAGTATAAATAGACACAATGAATCTACTATACATCCAGATGTACGTAGAGGTATGCTAGGTTGCATAAATACGAATACGGAATCGAGAACGGATATAATACGGGTACGTAATACGTCACTTTTAAAATTAAAGATACGGATACGAATAAGAAAATAGTATATAAAATATATAAAAATATGAAATTTTATGAAAATCTTCAATGTATCTTGGAATTATATTTGTAAAAACACAAATAATCAAGTAAAATGATAAAAAAAGCCCTTTTCAAAAAATAATTAGGAAAGCGGAAAAAATGGCTAAAATAAGGTAAATTTTAAATAATACGTAGAGGTATGTGCATCCAAGATGTTATATTGCTCATTTTAAATAATTTTGCCCTTGATAAAAAAATAATAATAATAATAATTTTGCTCATTTTAAATTTTAAAATAAGTAAAAATACTATAAAATAAGCAAAATTATCCTGGAATGTTGTATCATACATCCGGATGTATATAAGAATTTCTAAAGTAGACATTATAACATTGATCGACAATAGGTTCTCTAGAATGGAAAAAATAAAATTGAATGGTGCATAATATTTTGATAAATGTATTTGATGCATATATGCAGCTAATGTATCATAATGATATAATTACTTTTAAGTAGCTCATATATCATAATGATTAGTCAAGTTTGGGAAATATCCATGGAGAAAGTAGCTGTAAATGATGATATATACATCAATGATTATGAAAACGATTCAAATAGTCCTGACAGGTGGAAAGTACAGTTTTAGTACCTATCAGATAAAAAAATATCAATGTTCCACCTATAATTCATAATTGGATCTTGCTAATGAGCGCTACAGAGCGTTAGATGTTCATTGGTATAATTAATGTTCATTGGTATAATTGAAATGCAAGTCAAATTTATGTGTTCATTGGTATAAGCAATGTTTATGTCAACTTAATATTTTTAGTTTCTAGGCTTTTGCTAGGCAGGGGAAGGCACAAGGCCTCAAGGGTCTTAAATGACATATTACCTTATTAAGAAACTTGAATAGGCTAATGGTAAGGGAAGTAGTCCCACATGTTAGGATTCTTAAGTTCAATTCTCTTTAGCTATTTTTTTTTTTTTTTCGAAATAAATTTTCAACACATATGTAGGTCCCAATGCTTAATTTTATCTACAGCTAGTTGTATCATATTACGTTAAAAAACAATTTTGATGGTTTTTTTTTTTCAAAATTGTGATATAAAGGTTCAATTTTGAAATCTTACACGGAACCTTCATAATCCTAGCTCCGCCCTGATAGACCAGCTTTCTGAGAGCACTTGTTAGCTTTTGCCCTCATTATTAAGATTTACCTCTAATGTTGTAGAATTGTTGTGATTAAATATAAGAATTAGCAGCTTTGCTTAGTTGATGCTAAAAATTGACTAATCAAGATGGTTGTTTAACAATATATAACTACTATTCTATTTGTTATTACTATCTTGTGGAACTTAATCTATGAGTAGGTAAACCATCTTATATATCTTCTCCATTAATTAAGGTCTATTTTGAAGTTTGTGTGTTGACTGTAATTATCACTTTTAGCAAGTAATTCACCGATTTGACAAACAAATTAGTCAAGGAATCACAAAGTTGAGTAACACAGAAGATAATTACAATGAATTAAACAACATAAAATCCAGATTTATTGTCTCAGAATTGAATTCTTATTATCTTTTGATTATGCCTTGTTAAATTAATGAATATGAAATTAATTTTCCTGTTAATCTGTTTGAAAATTTCAGGACTATACCCTCTGGGTCAGAAAAAAATTCAACCAACGATACCAGTCATCTTTTTATGGTAAGTTCATATTCTAAAATCTAGATTTACATTTTAATTTTAAACCATTATTTTATTTTATTTTGTTTTTAACAAAAAAGATTGGTTTCAGGGTGTGACAAATATGGTTGATTTAAACAACATCAAAGGAGGAAATCATATTCATAACATGGTATCAGAAGCAGTAAGATGGCCATTTTATGTGTATTTAACTGGGTCCATGTTCTGCCTTTTATCGAGCAGCGTTTGCCATCTATTTTGTTGTCACTCCCACCACATGAACCTATGGCTCCTCCGAATGGACTACACCGGGATCACTGTCATGATCATCACGTCATTTTTCCCTCCGATTTACTACATCTTCCAATGTCAACCCCTTTGGCAAATCATCTACCTTTCGGGGATCTCGATCTTTGGAGCCTTCACGATCGCCACCCTACTCTCCCCGACACTCTCCTCCGGAAAATGTAGGTCGTTTCGGGCCATCCTCTTTGTTTCTATGGGCCTATTTGGGCTTATCCCAGCTATACACTCATGTATCATAAATTGGTCCAACCCAAGAAGGAACTTGACTCTTGCCTATGAGTCTGCTATGGCCTTGTCTTACCTTATTGGGACCGGTTTTTACGTGAGTCGGGTCCCAGAGAGGTGGGGGCCCGGTTGGTTCGATCTAGCGGGCCATAGTCATCAAATTTTTCACGTATTCGTATTGTTGGGTGCACTCGCTCACTACGGGGCTGCACTAGTTTTTATGGAGTACAGAGACCTTGTGGGGTGCTGATTATGACCCCCCCCCCCAAAAAAAAACCTACTTAGTTAATTCATCTTCTTTGTACCATGTAACTTATTTGTGTCATTCATTGCCCACAAGTAAAGCTTGATAATTTAGTGGGGAAAAAAATTATATAATTTGTAGATAGAGGGCACATTAATACACTATTCATTTGTTAGCAATTCAGAGCTCTCAGCAACATCAATCAATATTATTTTATTTGGTGTTAAATCTGTAATAAGCAACACTTCAAAAGATTACAAGTAGTATATTTATCCTGTTTGATATACTAAAATAACAATTTATTATTGTGTTTTTTTCTTACTTGCTACTTTTTATTTCACTTTTTTTATTGAAGGAATTATTTACTAATTTTTAGTTATCAAATTAATATTAATACAATACTAAGATAAGTTAAACAAGATTTTAAGGGCTCATTTGTTATCGTTATGGTTTTTCGTTTTTGATTTTTAGAATTATACGGAGTATGATATATGTCATATAAGGAACAAAAACACAATCAAACCTATTAAGATCACCAAAATTTTAAGAACTGACAACAGAAAAGTGCAAACTACTTTTTCTTGTTTTATCTGATAATAATTGAGAGTGCAAACTACTACGTCTACTAGAAACAAAAAACAGTGCCAAACGATCCCTAAATGATTATATTTTACCTGATAATTTGAGAGGAATTACGAAAATAGTGTCGAACTGTCAAAAAGGAAAAAGCATTAAGACATTTTTATGCCATTCACTAACTATTGACCACATATTTGGCTTTCAAGTTACTTAATTTCATGCAAATCAGTACAAAATTATTAAGGTTACAGATAGTGGGTGTATAATTACATGCTTATTTAATGAAAACTAACTAAACTAGGACTGTACACCTTCACAAAGTGCAGCTAGCAACTCACTTGTGTACCAGCATTTGCACCATTCATTCCTTTATTTGCAACACAACTAACTGATATTGGGTGTATAATTAATTACATGCTTATTAACTTATTAAGAGACTAATCTACTCATTAACCAAATATTAAATTCCGCACATTATGCTCAAACATACCTTAAGGTGGATTATATATCTTTCTCAAGTTTTCTGATCAAACTTTGGAGCCTATAAGCTCGGTTGCAGTCGACTGGATTTCAGAGCTGCTGCACCCTTCCCTCACCTCGGCAATGCTGGGGCTGTCAAGCGACACGACGTGTGAAAGAGGATAGTTTCTGTTGCCGTGGAGTGATTTAAGTGCAGTGTTACAGACTCCCTTCAGTATTACGGTCTTGTGGACCCCACCAAGCAAGCCTTCATAGTCAGAGTCGCCACATTCACCAACAAAAACCACCATCTTTGACAAATCGACACCCCACCGAACATATAGATACCTGAAGATCAATCACGGTGCACAAATAAGGTTAGACAGATTATCGAAAACAACTGAGGGCATCGATCCCAATTAAGTGTTCAATTGGCTTTTTCACATCTCCGAGACAAAACATTAACCATTAAAATCTCTAATTGTATATAACAAAAAATTATAAAAAAATTATATTTGGAAAGTACACTTCAAGATGAATCAAACGACATCCCACAAGACTATGTTTTTCCATACCTACATAAAATTAAAAAGGGTTTAGGGACAACCAAAAAAGGGCATATGTAATATGTTAACTTAGCTCCAGGTCGGATACATGCCTTTTCAACTTGTAAAAGATACGTTTTAAAAAAAAAATGATGAAAAAAAACACACGTATTATGGTTCACAGCAATGTGCATTTCCTAAGCGTTGCAACTAGGAAGCAGGGTTTCTTAGGTTTCAGGCAACATAAAGTCGGAGAATGCATATCATAAGATGGTAACATTGAGCTTACTTCCTGTTGCTATAGTGCAAAAACTGATGGGATATAGATGGGCTCTCTAAAACTAAGTAACTCGCATAATACCCTCGATACTTTTCACCCAAAATAAAAAACTAATAGAGATTCATATTACAGGGGTAACCGTAACCCTACCTGAGGGCTTGAAAACGGGATGCTAGTACCGGAATCACATTCATTTTAGTCCCGTTTTGACAATAAATTACATGGCAGCGAAGAGCCTGAATTCTCATTGACTTGCGGAGCTCCTTGCTAGGGGGAACCTGCAATGACAAAAGCATTAGATGACATACATGCAGGGAAAAAAAAACAGATTAAATGGGCATTACAGTATCATATCATATTTTTCTTTAAAAAAAGATTACCTTGTCTTGGTTCTTAATCTTGAAAGCAAAGCAATGATTCGTAGAAAACTCTTCATCTTCAACAAGAACCTGTTCTTCATTTTCACCTTTGATTTCAGTGATGGAAGCTGCCCATCGAAGTAAAGTCTTCCTAAGGCCTTCGCCGCCCCACCTGTATTCAATGTGCGAATGGTACTCCGAATCTGCCACCATAGGACTCTCCTCTGAATTTGGAGATAAATAGTACAAATCACTCCCGCTGTTGCATATGTATGCATCAAAATCATGAAGATTAAATCCTTTTGACAGCAAATGTGACTGAATCTCGGGCATAGAATAGGACGTTGACAATATAAACCCTATGGAACCATCATTTCTCTCCTTGCCAGCGGCATCAAAAATCCTCCTAAACACATCGGAAAACCCATTTTCATAATCCCCATCTATAGCAATAACATATATATATTTTCTCCTCCTGAAAGCTGGATATTTAGAAGATTGATCTACTTTATCAGAGAATCCAGTCTTCCGAGCATCTTTTTGAGCACCCTTTGACAATGACATAAAAGTTTTCTCAACATGGCTTTTACTATTATTCCCTAGACTCTCAACATCTTCGCTCTTTTCACCATCTATAGAGAACTTCAAGTTTAGAGATATATCTTTTATATCTCTTAAAGAATCACTAGGAGATTCGTTCTCCTGGTTTTCAAGGCCTTCGTCACCGCTGCTTTGCCACTGTGGCTGCCTTTGTCTGCAAGTGGCTATTCGAGACAAATATGTCTTGCAATGCTCGGGCCAAGAGTACAGATGAATATTATTGAGTCCATTCTGCCGGCATTTTGCCCATAGTTGCCTATCTGCAACAAGCTTCAACAAAGCAGTAGCAAGAGACTGCTGATCATGGGGATCAACAAGAAGGCCATTATCAAGAACCTGTGTCAAATTGTTATAAACAAGAAAATTCATAAAACAGTATACATATTTTATTTTTATTTTTAAAAAAGTAGAAGAAAGTGTCAAATTTCAAAAATAATGAACTGATTTCTATCGGAGCAATTACCCCCTGGATATCGACAGGGCCTCCATTTTTTGTAGCAACCATTGGTAAACCGTGAGCTGCTGCCTGCAAGGCGTAAAAGAAATCAATCTCCAAAATTCAATGAGAAGATTCTACACATAATTATTATGAGTAAATTTGATATTGTAAACAAGTACCTCAATTAAAGTCAACCCAAATGGCTCAATAAATGCTGGATTAATGAAGACTCCCTACAAAAATATGGGAACATAAGTCCCCAAAAAACCAAAAAGGAAGGGAAGAATGAAAGATGAACAGGTTAATTTATACTTCTTGAACAATATACTTCAACAGAATTCTCAAAACCCACAAATGAAGTACTAGTAAAAGCCTTGAAGGTACCGGACAATATGGCAAAGATGAACGATCTTACAAAACAGTATAGTATGTATCTGTACTGCAGAAATACCTTTGTCTTTGCTGCCAAACGATAAATCTCAGGAACATCAGCTTGATTATGATGTTTGGGGTATGCTACTTGACCATAAAGGTCATATTTATCGATTAGCTTAAGTACTGACATGAGAACTGAAGAACTGGTGCTGGACATCTCATCAACATCATCGCGGTTACCCATTATGAGTGTCTGCAAATATTTGAATGAAGTCAAACAGAATCAAAGAAATAAAAGCATCGTGGAGATAGCATTGTTAATACACTCAAAAATGTAAACGGTGTCATGGACAGAGACATACAAGGTTAGCTAGCTCCCTTAATGGACGGCATTCTCCAAATGCTTTGACCAAAGTTGTGATGTTCTTCTTTGGATCAGGCCTGGCTAGGGCCAAGATCATCGGTTTCCTTGGGTTAGAAAAGAAGCGCATTATCTGTAGACCCAAAAAAAGGGTTAAAAATAAGAAGAGAAAGAAAAAATCAGAAGTAACTATCTCCTACACATAGGTAGAAACTGAAACAGAATTTTTGAGACAAACAACACAGCATGATTAATTGATTAGTGTTACAATAGGAAAGGCGAGCATGTATAAACCTCATTCCAGATAGGTGGAGGCGAAGTGGGATATTCTTCACTTTCTTCTGTTTCACCATCCATATCACCCTCATGTGGAACTATGTGATGGAACTCCATTCCCGGAGGAATAACCTACATGAAAACACCAACTTTTCAAAAAGCAATTTAAAGCAGTGAAATGTATAAATATGAAACTCAGCCTATTGAGGGTCACCATGTAGAGCAACAATATGAAAATTTTCCCATGGTCGAACCTTTCATGTCATAAAGCTTGTCTGTTTTAAACAGCTCTGCAGAGAGAACTACTTAAGACTTGAGAGAGAGGATACTGTGGAGCTAGTTCAAAGAAAAACCCAACATGCAGAAAAGAGATACAGTTACCAAGCCTTTAACAGTTTGGCTATTCAAGAATTACCATAGATTTAACAAGTATTAATAGTAGTTTCAATAAACTTACAACCATCCGCGGCATGAACCTTCCATAACAGCTTACACCACGCTTCATCCTGGCACGGAGTTTACGTTCTAGTATGGGATCGAATCCATCATAGAGCTGCCATTGCTCTTCTATTTCTTGTCTTGTACTAGTTATGACTATCTCAGAGGCATCAAGTGATAGCTCTTCAGCTTCTATCCTACGCATTATTTTGTATGTATTATTTATTTCATCTCTAGACATTCGACCCTGTTTGAGGAGCTGATCTAACTTATCTCGACCAAGTGAATGGCCAGTTAAAAGCATTGGAACATTCAGGGCACCAGACAGAAGAGCAGCAGCATCACCAGCATCAGCATAATGTCCATGTATGGCAACTGGCCAAACTGTTTCCCCACTTCCAATTTGCTCGCCTAGAACTTTGGACATCTGGACTATATGGTTTAAAGCACCATCAACAAATTCAGGAATGTAAGGCCAAAGCTCTTCTTTTTGGATATACTTATCCCTCGGTCCAAATGGTATACGGACAATGTAAGCACCACTGCTCTCACCCATCTCATCATCATCGTCGTCAAAACCATTGGAATCCCTTGGATTCAGCATCTCAGTAGGCTCACCATAACTCCAATCTACCTCGGGAGCTGCAACTTGCCTAGTCAGCAGATCAACTCGGTAAACTCCTGGCATTGAACCTAAAGCCCTTGCAAGCTCAACCACATATTTCACCTGTAACCAAAAAGCCGAAAATTCCTTCATTTAAATAAGTGTGTTCATCATGAGATAA
The DNA here is from genome assembly GCA_951394345.1 of Salicornia ramosissima. Classification (NCBI taxonomy): domain Eukaryota; kingdom Viridiplantae; phylum Streptophyta; class Magnoliopsida; order Caryophyllales; family Amaranthaceae; genus Salicornia; species Salicornia ramosissima. The sequence goes on along the minus strand of OX596233.1, from coordinate 13,094,763 downwards.
AGTGATAGTAAAATACACGATGTTAATACCTGACCACCAGTATCAGAATCTCGACCAAGTTCCATGTTTTCACCTCGTATCAAACCATGAAGGCTGTACAAGCACATATAAACAGATGTTAAAGATCAGCCATACCACACTAATAAAAAACATATATTCTTCCTTAGCCCTTAAGCCTCAATGACTTCTAACTTTCTAAGTTGCAATATCTGGATCAGGCCCAAAGCAACACGGCGGCACTACTGTCAGATACGAAATGTATGTCTCATGCTACAAATCTATACTTTGTTCCTCTTCAACTCATAGTATCAGATTTTTATCTTTTTAATTAAAGGGCTTGAATCTTCAATTAATCAAGCAAATCTAAGCCACAAATTTTTCCTCATTTTTTTTCTTTAAAAATAAGATCCATCGGTTATCAAGCTATTAAATCAACTTACAGCATTCAATCATGAAAGGTATTGCAACATTAAGGAATGATAGCTCCTGGTTTTCAGGCTCAGGGGATATGGTGACTGACAGTTCACGTAAAATATACATTCAATGTAAGCATTCAAATTACTGTATAGCTACTCAATCGTTGGTTGAACTCCAAATCCTTATTTACCATAATTTGTATAATAAATTATGCCATTACGGCATTACCTTTAATTGGAGGCTAACTTTCGTTGTATTTTAAAATTTGAATGTAAAAGTAGTGGCCCAAAAAGTCAAGATTTAGCCAATGAAAAAGAGCTGCATACATGTGATAAACCAATTGTGGGACAGAAAATTTGTAATCGTCAATCACTTGATTGGGGAGTCAAATCTTATTCTGGTAAACTGCTCATGAAGGTTTCTCTTAAAGCCCATGAGAAGCAAAGTTTTAAACTTGAGAAAATCCTCCTTTACTTCTCTGTTTTCTCAGAGAAAAAAAATGGTGATATACTACGGCATCCCCATGTTTGTTTCAATCAGCAAACAAGGACATTGCAAGAAGCATTTTGCATTGTTAATGTTCTACTGAAATCTGAAGTGCAATGAAAACATTTTGCAACAGACAAGGGTAATTTGGATTACTGCAGGATTGCAGAGTTGCAGCATAATTCAACCTAATGCAACATTACCTTATCAAAACAAGGTAAAGCTTTTTCCCTTTTTGCTGACTGGCCCACGTTTCCATGGCATCAAGAGAACTGATTCTCGGCAACCTACCACGGTTGCTGTCACCATGAGCCGAAAAGTCCTTCTCTCCCTCTGACAACTCCTCAGACATATCAGCAGTTGCTTCACGACGACCCCTTTCAAGCTCCATATGACGCTTTGCCTTCCGCTGAGCGTCTTCATTTTCAAGCTAATTGAAAAATACATGTACAAACCAATGAAAGCATAAACACATCAGGCATCAAATCCCCACAGTTTCTACACAGAGTTGACTTTAAAAAAATGTACTCCTTCCGTAACATAATACTAGCAACAATTGATTTTGCACGCATTTTGAGGAAGCAATTTAAGGTGTAAATGAAGGAATTAGTCAAAATGGTTTTAATACAAACAAGAACGTGATTATAAGTTGCTAATAATAAAAAAAAATTGACTAATTCATACATTTGCACCCTTAAATCGCTTCCTCAAAATGTGTGCAAAACCAATTGTTACTAGTATTATGTTACGGAGAGAGTACTACAAAATGAAGAATGCCAGTCAAATTCAACCATTAGGTACTGTACGAGTATGTTCAAACGCATAAATTATAAAAGGGCTGACCCTGAAGACTCATATTTGAAAAGGGCAGAAGAGTCAAATCAGTGGTCACAAGTATCAGTATTTCTTAATTTTCCATGATAATGAAGTTAGTAAGTTACTAGTACAAGTTGACTTTTTCAAATATCAAAACTAACAATCAACAAGACAACAACACAACTAGTACAGGTCGAGTGACCTTGGGGGAGTTGGTATCCAAGGCACTTGATTTCCCCAGAGACCAGGGATCGATACTTCCCCCCCCCCCCAGGTATTTCCTATCCTTGGGTAGGGTCCGCACAACTTTACATGCCAAAAAAAACACACACGCACAAAAAAAGGGACTCCACAACTTTTTAATCTGTAAAAGTAAGCCTTGACTTCAATGCTTGCCAAAGCAATACTTTCTATTAATATATGTAATATGGAAAGGAAAGAAAATTATTTGAAAATTTCATAATAAGAAAAATTATAGTAGACTTTAATTTTTCTTTATAAATAAAAAACAATTAAGGGTCAAAATGACATATAAATATGTAGTATTATGTCAAATACTCTGTGTTGATTAAAAAGGAATCCGAGAGTTTTATTTTTATAGATAGCCATATCTATTCCTTTTCAGGATGTTCATGTTCGTACATAATCTTTCTTGAAATTTTTTATTTCCCATTAAATTTGACAGAATTACACAAATGGGACTTACAAGCTAAGATGCATGAATACAGGTATGGAAAGGGGTTCGAGTACGAAATGGGTACGAAATATGTTGATTTGTAAAAAATACATATTATCAAATAGTTTAAAAAATAAGACATTTTATCAAATTTTTATATCATTTGAAATGTTTTAATTTGATTAGCTTAAAAAGAAAATATGAAGACATGAAAAAAATGGATAAAATTATCATAAAACATGTCCAAAAAACAATTTTAAAATTGAGTAAAGTATCGGGTATCCTAGAAGGATCGGTATCCGGTATGGGTACGACTATCTCAACGAAGTATCTGTGCTGCCTACGTTACAAGTTGATTCACCCTCTTTATCCAACATGAGAGACTCACATGTGCCCAACAATGACGTTTAACATGTACAAACATAATTCTCACACACATTGACATATATAACCCTCCTCCAACAAATACAACCAAAATAGTTAGCCACCCTTTTCAATCTCTTTCTAAGAAATCACACAAACCAACAATCAAACACCTAAATCCCCTTTTCCAAAAAAAAAAAAAAAAAAAAAAAAACACCTAAATCAAATCAAAAGAACCCCATCAAATTCTCAACCGCTACTTGCACTTCCTTTTCCAAATTGGTCTTTCAAGTTACAAGGAAGTGAAGGAACTAACCCAGAAAACTATAATTTCCTACCAATTTTCATGGGGTTTTTTTGGGGGGGCATTTTAAAACCAACCAGCCAACTAAAAATTTCAATAAAATTCAAAAAAAAAAATCAGTAGTTTGCAAGTACCTGCTTCTTCTGGCGAGCCAAATTCCAAATTCTCCAACACATGTTCTCCAATCTAGTATTCCTCTCCTGAGGACTCCTTGTTGCTTGTGCCTGAAAAACATCAACCAACTTAAATCACATAATTCAAAGCTGTTTATCACTAAAATAAGCAAAAATTCAAAACCCCAGAAACAAAATCAACAAACTGAAACAACCAATCATGCAAAAAATGGTGAAGAAGATGATGATGATGGAAAATGAAAGTGAAATACCCGAACCCATGAACGGTGAAGATCAGTTTCATCATAACCAGTAATAACTTCTTCAACAAAGTAACGAGTAGGACTAAACCTGCCTCTTTCTCTCAGTAACAGAGACGATTTTGCATCATCTAATCCTGGACCCACATCCAAAATTGCCTCTAAGTAACTGTTTATCCAGTCATTTCCCGCCATTTTTTTACCTCTTTAACTACCTCAATTCTCAACTTTTTTCCTCTTTCTTTTTGTGGTTAGTACAGAAAAGTTTCCTTTAAAATAGTGTGTTAGTGTTAAAGAAATGAAACTTAATTTTTGTTTTTGAGAAGAGAAGAGGGGGAGAGAATGAGATGAAGGAGAGAGTTTTTTATTTTTTTTTGGGAAAGGGGTTAGAGATTTAATGTTGGGATGTGTGAAAATGCTACAGAGAAATGGGAACTGTTGTGTTGCCTAGGGAAAATGATTTTTTGTGTATAATTTTGGCAATGCTATAAATATTCATTTATTCTTTCATGTAAATAGAATTTTAGTTTCAAACTCATAATAAATATAAAAAATATAAACTTTTTGCATAAAGAAGTAGCACTGACACGAAAGACATAAAATTAAGTTCACAAATAAAAGGGAAAGTATTGTGTCACAATGTCATATGGTCTGACCAACACATTTTGGTCACATCGCCGTTCAATTGCAGTTTTCATACAAATCACTAACTTACATCTCAGTCAACACCAAGCACGACGACACAAACCACCCAGCCACACTTTTGGAGTAAAATTCCGATCAAAATCGATGCCAAACTACAGTAATTAATCTTCTTCAATTCTTTATGCGAAATCAATTCGAGTTTAGCAATGACTATATGGATCCTTAATTCGATATTTTTCTAGAAACTTCATATTCATCTTGATTACAAAAGTTTTGCGAAGATGAAGATGATGAAGATCATATGACAAATTATACCAATTTTATTCGGTAAGTGACCTGAAATGTACCAACTTATAACCTGGAATACATAACTTATGATAACATGGATTACATAATTTATAACATAGAATACATAACTTATAACGTGGATTGTTTTTGTCTCATCTGGAATACAAAAGTTAAAACTGAATTGTTTTGTCTCACTTGAAATTAGTTCCATGTAAGTTAGTTTTTGTTCCAGGTAAGTCAAATATTTTCCAGGTTTAAGTCAATTTTCCCAGTTAATTCTTGTGTTTGTTTCTAATTTTTATTTGATCTGATATGAATTTTTCTTATTTGGTCTGTTATGATATGAATTTTTCTTATATGGTTTGAGCTTTTTCTGAAATTTTATTGTATATTATTATTGCAAACAATTATTAATATTATTTTAATTAAAAAATAAAAATAATAAAAAACAAAAGTAAAATAAAAAGAAAAATATAATATCAAAATAAAATAAATATAAGCATAAAATAAAAATAATAAATGTAAATTAAAACATAGATATAAATAAGAATAAAAGTAAAACTAAAAATAATTATAAAAATAGAAATATAAAGTAAAATAAAAATGAAATAAAATAAACATAAATAATAATAAAAATAAAATAAAACTAAAAGTATAAATAGAAATTAAAAATAAAAATAAAACTAAAAATAAAAATAAAAAATAAAGGGTTTTTCTCATTTATACCCTTGAACTTTTGGGGTTTCTCAATTTTGCCTAACTTTTTGTTTCTTTCTCATTCGTGCCCTTAATTTTATTTTTCTTTCCCACTCGTGCCCCTAAAATTTAGATTGTTATAATTAATTTTCATTCTCACCTCTCTCCATACTTTCTGTTAACCCTGTTAAGTTAACATTTAATAAATCCTTAATTTTTTGTTTTGTAGTTTACGAAATTAAGGGTTATGATAGAGATGTTCATTTTGAATTAGGGTCGTAATTGTAATTGGGATATATATATATATGTGTGTGTGTGTGTGTGTAAAACGCACAATCAAGGAAAAAAGTTTTTTTATACTTTCGTAAGATACAAAAATAAATTAAAAAAATTAGGGAATTTACTTAACGTGAACTTAACAGGGTTAATGGGAAGTATAGGTGAACTTTATCAGTAATAAACAACCTAAATTAAGGGGCATAGAAAAAAAAATAAGGCACAAATAAGAAAAATAAATAAATTATTGGCACAAGTGAGAAAGGAAAAAAAAATTGGACACAATTGAGAAAACTCAAAAGTTCAAGGGTATAAATGAGAAAAACCCAAAAATAAAAAATTAGAATTAATAAATAAATTAAAATTAAATTAAAATACAAATACAAATTAAAAATAAGAATAAAAATAGAAATAGAAATTTAAAATAAAACTAAAAATAATATAATACAAAAAATAAATAATAAATCAAAATAAAGTTTGGAGGGTATGAAACGTGTGATTACGTATAGGGCTCTAAAAAATCTTTTATTCTAATGAGCTTTAGGTAGGCTTATGTCAACTGATTCATATTGGATACAAGTTATTCAGAGTCAAGTTAATGATTTTACCAAATTCAGGTCAGATATATATATTTTCAAGTTCAATTCATCATCAGGTTTTACGTACGCTCTTGGAATTTGTGTCTAAGTTCGATTAGGTCAATTTTCGGTCAGGTCAAAATTCTGGGTCGAATCAATCCACTTCAAATCCGAAGTAGATAACATTCGGGTTAAGTTCTTATAAATTTGGATGGGATCGTTATATATCAAATCGAATGGTTTCGTATCTAAATAAATTCTAATTTGTTAGTGTTAATTTCAAGTGAATTTTTTGTTTTTTTTAATAAATTCGAATAACATTCACATAACGTCAATTTTTAATGGTCATCGAATATAATGGTAATTTTATGGATTATAAATTTATACATTTCTTTTTTTTCGACAATTATATTTCTCAGATCATATATTAGTTATAATATTTAAAATTATACAGTAAATTTTCAATTCATCTATCGTAACCTATTCACTTTTACACCACTCAATTAATTGTATGATTGAAAATAATCAATTATTGAATACTTTATTTTTTAGGAAAAATAGCAAATAATATTCCGAAGTTTAGACCATATTTTCTTATTATTCCCATCTTCAATTAATCCATGAATATTCCGAAGTTTGAGGTTCATCTTCCGTTATTGGTCCCAAGCAATGGAAAACCTGTTGAGCAAGTTAAATTTGTCGGTGGACCCCACTTTTTTATTTTTATTTTTATTTTTTTAAAAACACTTTTTTTATGGCCTAAAAATATTTATTAGACTAACCTTTTATTTTTAAGAGACTTATTAGACTAACCCACTAAATTAAACTAAACTAATCTTCCCCCATAAAAAAAATTAAAAAAAAAAAAAAAACTAATCTATGAATCAAACTAAACTAATCTAATCTCATTAACAATTAACATTACATACATTACTAACAAAATAAAATCACCCCTTTTTTGATTTAATCACAACTACCCAACAACTTTTATAGTTTTATATCCCACAAGTGACAAGGCTACCCCCCTCAATTACCTTCCACCCTTAAACACTTGAACCAGCAACCGAACCTTAGCAAGCCGCCGAAACCCAGCCACCCAACCACCACTCGAACCAACCCCAACCACCAATTCGAACCTTACCAACCCAATTCGAACCCAATCGCCATTAATCCCAACCAATTCGAACCCCATCGCGGTCAACCCCATTCAAACACCACCAACCAATTCGAGCCCCACCCAACCGTCGAACCCCTTCAATTCGAACTACCGTCGAACCACCCTTCAACTACACCTTCAATTCGAAGCACCGTCGAACCTCATGAAATTCGAACCACACCCACCAAAGATCGTCTTCCAACAACAATAAAACGCTCCACTGAAGATTTGGGTGTCGACTTGGGTTTTTATTTAGCTTTCGATTTGGGTGTCAACTTGGGTGTCGATTGGGATTTGTTGCGGCGGTGATTGTTTGAAGGGGTGTTTGGTGGCTACTAATTTGGATGTGGGCCAAATTTGGTGTCTGCTGCAGTTTTTTTGTTGTTGATATAGTAGTGGTGGTAAGTGGTAGTTAATGATGAACGTTTTGGTGGCGATGAATGATACTGGTTTTTTTTTTTTTTACGAAGTTGAAAGCAACTGGACATAGTAATTGATGAAATGGTGAATGGTGATGAAAACTGATTTTGATGTTTTTTTGATATTCCAATTCAATATGTAATTAGTTTTTTCATTTTTTATTTTGTCATTTAATTATTTATAATAATAACAAGTAGATACTAAAATAAAAGGAAAAGAAAAATATATGATGGGCCCCTCCACTTTTAACCTGCTGAATAAGTCATTTAACTGGTTGGAACAATTAGAGAAGATTAAGCTCAAACTTGGGAATATTTCTGAATTAATTGAAGATGGGAATAATGAGAGAATATGGGCCAAACTTCGGAATATTATTTGCAATTTTTCCTATTTTTTATGAACCAAATTATATCAATATGTATTGTCTCGCTAATTAATAAATTGCATCTAAAGTATTATCAATTATGGCCAATTATTGACAAGATTAACTTTAAGTAGCACCAATTTATATTATAGATTTATTTTAATTCGAATTATATATCGTATATTTAGTGGGTTACCATCAGATTTGATTATATATATGGGTCGAATACAATGCAAGTTGAGTTTGGATGGCATACATATTATATTATCAGGTTTAACGTTGGTGCAAGTTAATTTCAGACCGGACACAGTACAAGTCAGGATTAGTAAACAAATAATTAGATAAATTCATCAATTATCAGTTAAGCTCAAGTCAGATAACAATCCTTGGATAATCATCTAGCAGATGCAATTCGGTTTCAGACAGTTCTGCATGCAAGCTGGACAAGGATTTCATAGCCCAATAGTGCATAGTAGTTACTCTAATAATTTGTTAAAGTGTGATTGTTAGGTAGTCACTCGTGTTGTTTATATAATGTAGGAAATACAATGATGAACAAAATAATTAGAGACAAAAATCTATATGAAGAAAAGGTTGTGGATTCCATTGACTTAAAAATATATTCTGGCACTATCGGGGTCCACTATAGTCGTTGATGGTATGTAATTCAAGGTATCACACATTATTCCTCACTATGACACTCTAAGGAGAAAGTTTGGAGTTTAGAACACTTATGCCCAAGAAAAGAGATTGTGCATAACTTTTTGAGTAATAAGAAATATGGTGAGAATGATGTTGTATCTTGAACAAGATGAATTAAAAGGCATTTATAGGCACGCAAGAGATTTGAAGAGACTATGCAATGATCAGGGTGAAAACAACCACAATAATTAGCTCAATAAACATGACAATCAACCCATTAAAATGGACATTATAACGAAAGGATTCTCCCGAAAAAAACCCTAACGATCACCACTTCATGATCACGACCCGCGACCTGGGTCGCAGTCGCGCGATAATTTTCTGGAACTATACAACCTTTGCATGCGATGAACTATTGTCTCAACCATCGATCTTAAAAATGTCATAACTTAATTTCTTCGTTATTTGTCGGGATTGAGTTTATGATCGATCATTGGAAAGCTCTTGAAGTCTACAAACATATGCAATTAGAATTACATTAATTCAATATTAGTATCTAAAACGTTATGATCAAATTAGTAGACAATGGGACTTCTATACTAACAACTCGATATTATTATTATTATTATTATTTTGATAGAACACTCCATGACATTATTGGCCTGGATTAAGAAAAATTATCTTTTGCATTTTTTGAAAAAAAAGAAACATATTTTAAAACTTGTCCTTTTTAAATTACCACCTTAATTTTTATTTTTATTTTTAAAATACCAACTTAAATTTATGAAAAAAATCAAGTAAATAGCTAATGACTTTATACAACTCATTTGACACTATAAAATGACAGCGAATTATCACCCACCCAGTTTTACAATTTGAAAATGCAATTAGATGATTTTATGTTGAGATTTATGTTATTTAGAATATAAATGTGATTAATTACGAACATTGATAATACTAGACGTAGTGTTATGAGTTTTAAGTTCGTAGTTATGTAAAGTTATTTAACGATTTACATCGTTAAATGTCAAGAAAGCAAAGCAGATATAGTGGTAAATCACGAGTCGTGACTGATGCTCGCGACATGCGAAAACAGACCAAAGTGCCAAAACGAGACAAAAACTTTCCGCGACTCGCGACCCAAGCTTGCGACTCGCGAGCCTATGGGCTCGTGGCAGTTTTGTCCAGTTTTTTCCCGTTGCGACGTATAACTTCGAATTAATTGTTTTGACATTAGTATATGTGATATATACTGTTTTATTTTCTGAGGAGAGGGGAAGGAGTTATATTCTATTTTCTCTCTACAAAGTTATTCTTGCAAAAAACAAAGTATTGTCCATTGTTACTCTAAGATATTACATCAAACTTGTTCTCACTAGTGATTATTGAAACTAAGCTTGATAATCACTGAATTTGTTGTATCTCGTTAACGAATTCCTTGCAACCCGGCCTAAGTATTGGGTAGGATAGGAATATTGTTTTCGGGAAAGCATTTCCGTACACGCCTCAAATTATTCATTGTTGTATAATCATACTTGCATACCCAAATTTTAGAAATTCCCCAACATTTTAAAGAATGGATATATAACTGATTTAGAAGGACAAATGGGATTTATATTATTATTAAAAAGTTTTTAAATTATCTGATATTTCTATGATTAATACGGTAGTTAAATAATATAGTATAGGTAGTACATCCAAAAAACTTGCAAACAAAAGGTGATAGTTTTTTTTAATCCTTATACTAAAATTTCTAGTATACTATTATCTATTTAATTTTAGGTACAATTATTAGATTGCTATTCACCATTTGATTTTACTCCCTTTGTTCTAATTTAGTTTACACAATTTGACTCTTGACACTATTTTCAACGGGATAAAAATTAAAATTAAAATTAAAATTAAAATTAAAATTAAAATTAAAATTAAAATTAAAATTAAAATTAAAATTAAAATTAAAATTAAAATTAAAATTAAAATTAAAATTAAAATTAAAATTAAAATTAAAATTAAAATTAAAATTAAAATTAAAATTAAAATTAAAATTAAAATTAAAATTAAAATTAAAATTAAAATTAAAATTAAAATTAAAATTAAAATTAAAATTAAAATTAAAATTAAAATTAAAATTAAAATTAAAATTAAAATTAAAATTAAAATTAAAATTAAAATTAAAATTAAAATTAAAATTAAAATTAAAATTAAAATTAAAATTAAAATAAATTAAAATAAAATAAAAATAAAAAAATTCAAATCAGATCAGATCAGACAAACTCAGATCAGATCAGACCAGATCAATCCTAAAGAACAGAGCCTTACACCAATGTTTTTTCATCTTGATCAACGCATAAATATATATTTTTATATTTTTCGATTTTTTGACAATTTTGTCCTTCATTTTCGAACTCAATTTTTTTTATGCATTTTCTAACTCAATTTCCTAACAAACTATCCCAGCATTTCACTTCTTTTCTTTTTATACATCTTTTGAAGTAAAAGCAATGAAATATATGATAGTTCCCATTAATTAGCCTCTTTTATTCAGTTCTTTTAGTATTGTAAATTTATAACATCTTATAAATTTATCTGAGAAAAATATATTTAAAACATTTTTATTATTTCATGAATAAATAAGTCAACTTTGTAAACAATATTACATTTAATTATACGCAAAATGTCTCAGTAATCTTTCAAACGTTGCAATGTTACACATTGAAGAAATTGACTCTCATAGAAAAAAATAAAACTCTTAAGGTTATTTTTGTTAGTTAATTAGTAAGGGAAGAAAAAGAGAAAGTTAATTGGGGATTTTTTTTGTTACATAACTTGAATGGGTAAGATCACGGAAAATGGGATATATTTTGGCAAAAAAGAAAAGGCAAACGAATGTACAATTCACTTATTGATCAAATCATGGGAAAAATTGTCCGTAAACGTCATTAGAGTTTCTTTTTTTCCTTATTAATTTAGCAATTTTCTTTACCAAATTGTCGAAAGGTGTCTCTTTATTTTAACCAAATTAGTCAAATAATGGCCTTAATAATTGGAGTCCATATTTGGTAATAAAACAAAGCCAACTTACAAGATGAAAGTAGTGAGGAGATAATGAGGTTGCTACCTCAAAACAAATAGCAATTGCATTGGAACAATTATTTTGTTGATTGTATGTGGAGTGGTGGACGTTTTCCCATTTAAATTTGTGAGGTACTAGAGAACCGAAACTCTTCATGTGATAATTTTTTTTGTTTTTTTTTTTGCATACAAAGGAAAGTCTTCTTTTTTATTAAATGAAAATCATTTGTAAATGTATTTAGAAAAAAAGAAAGCTAAAAACTTTTTAAAAAAAAAATTAAAAAAAAAAGTATAACTCTTAGAATATTCGCACATCTTACTTTGTGAATGAATGAATGATTTTCATACACCTTCCGTTCCATTTTTTTTATGGAATATATATTACAAAAATAGGTAATTTTAATCTAAGTTAGGGTAACTTTAATCTAAATTAGGATAATTTTAAATCTTTTTAACGCAACTTAAACCAATCTTTAATCTTATAATAATAAATTAATGTAATTCAACCATATTAAGACCTACCTTATCCATCAATAAAGAAGCTTATTACATGAGAAAAAAGTTTTAAGAGGATTTTATGTTTATATAACTAAAGATAATTATACAATCTATTTTACAAAGATACAAAACTTTACGTGGACAAATATTTTCTAAGAGGATTACCTAGCTTTTTATGGTCCTGTGAATCTTCATTTTTTTACACTACAATATTCATTTATTTTTTATCTTTAATCTTCATTTTTGTACACTACAATATTTATTTTTTTAAAACTACAATTTTTTTGAAAAAAAAAAAAAATTCTTTATTTTTTAACTAATTTTTTAAACTACAGTCTACAGTGCACCAGAGAACACATAGAGCAATTGTGCTCTCGTACGTTAGCGCGTTAGCCTTAACAACTAAAATGAATATTCATTTTTTAATACTAAATATTCATTTTTTTAATACTGAATGTTCATTTTTTTTAATAATGAAAATTTATTTTACCGCAAAAAACCTAAACTTACATTCACTTTTGCAACAACTAAATTTATTATTGTATATCGAATATTCATTTTATCACAAAGAACCTGAACTTACAATCAACTTTGCACCAACCTAAACCTAATATTCATTTTCTAATACTGAATATTCATTTTGTTAAACTAAATATTAATTTTACCACAAAGAACCTGAACTTACATTCAATTTTGCGATAACTAAAATGATTAATCATTTTTTTAATAAGAAATATTAAAAAAATGAAAATTGCTATTGTGATTGATTATTGAATATTATGAACGAAATCACTCAGTTAGGAGGAGAGAGAAAAAAATCAGCAACAAATGATGAAGATGACCAAATGAAGAGGATGAGATGAATAAGATGTGAGAGAAACGAAAATCAAAGGAGAGAGAAAAAAATCAACTTGCGACATTATGCCAATGGACAGGACGTCATATAAAAACGACAGGAAGGCATACACCCAAAGACAGGAGAACTTGCGACATAATCCTTATGAACGTCCGGAACAGGTAAACTCTGTGAATTATAATAATGCTAATCATAATTCTCGAAGGAAAGAAGAATTTTTCCAGAAGTAGCAACCTACGAATTCAAACTAGGTATTAGTAGCGTCATTAGTGCCATAAAAGAATTAGGAAAAGACGTCAAGTGGCCTAGGAAGTCTTCAGAACAAGATGACCAAAAGGAAAAGAGCAATTGGTGTGAGTTCCACGACGACTTTAGAAACACAAACGAGGAATGTCATGCGTTCAAAAGGGAAATCTCATTCATGGTGAAGAAGGGGGCACAAGAGCGTCTTACTAACATAATACCCTAAACCCTATGTACAACGTCTAAGAATCTACGTCATTACTTTGAGAATCACCCTATTGCTGTCAGTACTAACTATCCTCTTAAGTCTGTGTTGAGAAGTCCAAAACTTACATGGCGCATGAAAAAATGTTCAATCATGCTCAGTGAATTTAATATCAAGTTTCAACCACGAGCAACAATTAAATCACAAGCTTTAGCAGATTTTGTGGTTGACTTTAGTCCAAACCTTGAACTAGACGTTGATGCAAAAGCACATGAAATTAATGCAATACCAACACAAAAGTGTTGGACCTTATATGTCGACAATGCGTCCAATTTTAGAGGGGCAAGCCTAGGGATTGTACTAAAGTCGCCACAAGGGGACATGATAGTACGATCAGTATGCTACTACTTCAAAGCCACTAACAATAAAGCTAAATATGAAGCATTAATAATTGGTGTAACCTTGGCAAAAGACATAGGGACATGACCATTGCACGTCAAAAGTGACTCTCTCTTAGTGGTCAGTCAATTAAAAGAAGAATTTGCAGCAAAAGACTAAAAAGTGATGGCATAATAGAGAAGATCCCAAGAGTTCATAATACACAAGCAGATGCCTTAGCAAGTATAGGGTCGGCTATAGGAATGAGTCGAATGACAAATTTCACAAACATCCTTATGGTACACTTGATGGCTCCTTCGACTGAAAGTTCCCTAACCGTCGAGAGCATTAGCAATGACGTCACAAATTCTTGGACGCTGCCCATCATCCAGTATCTCCAGAAGGATGTCTTACCCACAATCAGGGTGAGGCAAGGAGAGTACGCCATAAGGCGTCCAGGTATGTCTTGAATCTTGATTAACAATGTATTGTACAAAAAAAAAAAACTATTCCAGGTCCATATTTGAGATGCTTGGAGAAACCAGAGCAGAGGCGCGTCCTGTCTGATACATATGACGATGACTGTGGCCATTCAGGAGGATAGTCTAGCCAAGAAGGTCATCGCCACTGGGTACTACTGGCCCATGATCAAAGAAGATGCTCATCCGTCACCAAATGTGATAGCTGTCAGCTTCATGCCAACATGACACACAAGCCATCGGAGACACTACATGCCACCATTAGCCCTTGACCTTCAAGCGTTGGGGAATGGAAATTGTAGGGAAATTACCCCCTGCTCCAGGGCAAAAAGTTTTCATGCTCGCCTTGACTAATTATTTCTCTATGTTGATTGAAGCTGATGCCTTCCAGCAGGTAAAAGACAAGGATGCCGTAAGAAATTGAAAGCCAAGAATGGAAAGTGGGTAGAAGAGTTGCCGTCAATACTATTTGACGGGGTAAACACCATTCTCACTAGTGTATGAGTATGAATGTGACGACCCGACTCGCTTAAACCGGCGCGGAAGAAACCGACGAGTCGAATAGTCAGTTCTAACAAACCAAAATACTTAAAAATTAAAAACAAAACCTCAAATTGAATATATACTAAATCCGAAAGTACAACACCCACAAGATTGTACATATCTAAACCCAAATGTCATTATTACTACTACTAACAATATTAACTCCAAATAAATGTCAGAGTTAGAAATTACATATATCACTACTAAAGTCTAATACTAGGAATCATAAAACAACAAAACAAGATCTAAATAGCATCGGCACTCGCCCAACCCAAAGCTAAGCAAGAACCTCACCATCAGAATTACCTGAAAAATAAACAACAGTCCACCGTCAGTGGCGAGTGACATAACTGTCCCACCCTAACGGGGATACACATGGACATAGCATAAATCAAACAATCAAATCAAACATACTAACATGTGAATCATAACAAGTAATCATGCTGACTCGACTATCTTTAACCAATAATTAACATATCTTTAAACTTTGGCGCAATCATTTACATACTAGACCGGACTATGCACGTACGAACGCATCTTACGCGATCGAACTTTCTACTATAGGATTGAGAATCTTACTCCCAACCCCATGAAACCCATCTTACGGGAAATCCATATCCGAAGACAACATAGTAAGACCACCAACTATCCCAATACCGCGAATAGGATAGGGCAACGTCTTAACCCAATTCTTAGAATCTTACTCTAAGACTAGGCGTCTAATAGTAAAATCAAGCAAATGTTTAACTTTAATTTACATTCTTAGTTAGTCTTAAGTTGCATCTTACGCCTTGACTTAAGATTAACATGTAAATCAATCAATCTTGGAACCTCAATTACCATTCTTTAACTCTCTTTAACTTTTCTTTAATTCTTTTCAACTTTCTTTAACTTTCAAGACTCGACCAAGAATTCATAAAGAATTTAACAAGACTCATAAAGAACTTCAACCAAGATTCAAGAACCCAATCAAGAACTCAATCAAGATTCAAGAACTTAATCAAGAAATCGTCCCCATATTAATCATCAAAAACACGCACAACCATGACTACATTCAACAACTTTTCATCAACTTGTATACATCAAAATTTCATGAAACTTGAACATGATCATCAACAAACATAGAATTAACATAAGTAAACATAATGTACGTAGAATCATGGCAAGATCATCATAAAACAACTTCCCAAATCAGCCCATAATTTCACGCATGGCAAGGGTAATATTCATCAACATCGGTCTAATCTAATCATTTAATCTACCCTATGAATCATAGTATACCAACTAGGATTTGGATAGTATGTTACCTTATTGAAGTATAAACAAATCAACACACGAAAACACTCAAAACTTGCTGCCCGAAAAGCAAACCACACGGCCCTAGCAGCACGGTGCACCCACGGCTTCTACACGGCACGGCCTTGGTCACGGCTTGCACGAACCACCACCACGAATCACCACACGGTCACCCACGAAACCCACACGAACCAAGCCCGAAAACCAACCCGAACTAATGATCTTGATTGCAACAATTGGGTTTTAGATTGTGTTTTGGTACTTAAAGATCAATGGATGTTGAATCTTTAAGTTTGGATTGGAAATGGTGATGAACAATGATTTGGTGTTTGGAGCCAAAAATGGCGTGTGGAACAAAGGCAAATGGAGAGTGTTTGGCTTTTTAATTTGGTGAGCAAGTGTGTTTAAGATGGCAAAATGAATCATAAGCCTTACTAATCCTTCTATTTATAGAAGTGGTCTAAGGTGTGAACATGAGGCAAGTGGCAAAACTTGCCATATAACAAGGGGGGCCGGCTATGGGCTTGCAAATGGGCCAAATTAGGCTTTCGATAAATAATTGGGCTAATTGCACTCATGCGTGACTAATCAAGCGTAAATCGCATTTGGCCCAAAAAATATTAATTAACTAATTAGAAAATTAAATAATAAAAATTCTAATTAATTAAATAATAATAAAATAAATAATAATCAATCAAAAACAAAATAATCGAATTTAATCGAAATTATTCACATAAAATAAAATAAATAGTCCAAAATAAATTTTGGACCATACATAAAATCACACAAATAACAAATAAATCGGTGACAGAAATACCGATAAATCTGGGTCGTTACAACCTCCCCTCCTTAAAGAAATTTTGTCCCGAAATTTAAGGCAAAGGAGATTGTTCACCCACAAAAAGCTCCGGGTACTTCTGCCTCATGGACGCCTCTGTCTCCCAAGTCGCATCCTCATGGTGTTGATTTCTCCACAACACCTTGACGAGCTGGACTCCACTGGGATGATGTGGGTAGGATCATGTACATATTTCCTTAGTTGGGAAACATGGAACACATCGTGAACATTAGACAGACTAGGTGGTAATGCCAACCGATATGCCACCTCCCCAACTCATTCTAGTATCTCGTAAGGTCCCACGTATTTCGGTCGAAGTTTCCCCTTTTGACCAAAGCGTGCCACTCCCTTGAACGATGAAACCTTAAGCAAGACTTTGTCACCTACCTCGAAAGCCAGCGGTCTACGTCGATTATCGGCGTAGGATTTCTGACGACTCTGAGCGGCCTGCATCTTAGACCGAATGACTTGGACCTTCTCAACAGTATCTCGCACCATCTCAGATCCTAAAGCCACAGTATCACTAATATCATTCCAACAAATCGGACTTCGACATTTTCTGCTATACAGGGCCTCGTACGGAGCCATATCGATGCTGGAGTGATAGCTATTATTATCGGAGAACTCTACCAAACAGAGCATACGTACCCAAGACTGATGGTACTCCAGAGTACATGCTCGTAACATATCCTCTAGAGTCTGGATGGTCCTCTCAGTCTGACCATCTGTCGCCGCGTGAAAAGCGGTACTCAGCTTCAACTTCATCCCAAAGGCTTCCTGAACTGATTTGGATAGTATGTTACCTTATTGAAGTATAAACAAATCAACACACGAAAACACTCAAAACTTGCTGCCCGGAAACCAAACCACACGGCCCTAGCAGCACGGTGCACCCACAGCTTCTACACGGCACGACCTTGGGCACGGCTTGCACGAACCACCACCACGGCCTGCACGAACCACCACCACGATTGCACGAACCACCACCACAAATCACCACACGGTCACCCACGAAACCCACACGAACCAAGCCCGGAAACCAACCCGAACTAGTGATCTTGATTGCAACAATTGGGTTTTAGATTGTGTTTTGGTACTTAAAGATCAATGGATGTTGAATCTTTAAGTTTGGATTGGAAATGGTGATGAACAATGATTTGGTGTTTGGAGCCAAAAATGGCGTGTAAAACAAAGGCAAATGGAGAGTGTTTGGCTTTTTAATTTGGTGAGCAAGTGTGTTTAAGATGGCAAAATGAATCATAAGCCTTACTAACCCTTCTATTTATAGAAGTGATCTAAGGTGTGAACATGAGGCAAGTGGCAAAACTTGCCATATAACAAGGGGGGCGGCTATGGGCTTGCAAATGGGCCAAATTGGGCTTTCGATAAATAATTGGGCTAATTGCACTCATGCATGACTAATCAAGTGTAAATCGCATTTGGCCCAAAAAATATTAATTAACTAATTAGAAAATTAAATAATAAAAATTCTAATTAATTAAATAATAATAAAATAAATAATAATCAATCAAAAACAAAATAATCGAATTTAATCGAAATTATTCACATAAAATAAAATAAATAGTCCAAAATAAATTTTGGACCATACATAAAATCACATAAATAACAAATAAATCGGTGACAGAAATACCGATAAATCTGGGTCGTTACAACGAAGTCATTTTACTTCCTAACACAGCATTTCAACTGCAAAAACAAGTATCTTGACGAAAGAGAGGAACGACGAGGAATTAACCCACGACCTTGATACAGTATACGGAGTCCAGGACGCTGTTGCTATATGGATGGCGTCATATCAACAAGTCGTCACTAGAAGCTTCAACAAAAATGTCAAAGCTAAAGAATTCCGAGTTGACGACCGGGTCTTAAGGAAGGAAAGCAAAAACGTTAAACCTGACAAAAAATTTCATAGAATGAAGATTCCACAATATCAGCTTTAGCAATAAGTTTTTTTTTAGGAGAAGAATCCTTATCCTTTAAACAGTTGGCCTCTTCAATTTTCATATGGCCAATCAGCTCTTCCCACTGTCATGTCTTTCTTTTTATGCTTGAGGTGGTTGTGATATTTGGACTACGAATCTGGAAGTTTCTCAATTAGAACTGTAACGACCCGACTTTTTGGACATGTCGATTGACGAAGGGAAATCGACAAACAGATCATTACTTAAACAATTAAACTATAAATGAAATTAATAGTTCAAAACTAAACATCTTTTATTAAATAAATAAATTAAAACTCCAAAGGTCTACATAGGTCGAACTTAAATTACATGAGTTAAATAAAGTCCATCCCAACAGGCTGGGATAATCTAAATTGCATAGAAATCTTATTAAATAACTTAAGAAAACAAAGGCTAAACTACAGGTCTCTGCTGCACAAAGCCCAACCCAGCGGAAGCCCGATTTAAGCAACTGCATCGTCACCTGAAACTGAGGGGGGGTCCACCGTCAGTGGCGAGTAACTAGGCTGTCCCGTTTAAGTAAGGGACCGCTAAACACATAACAGCATAGGATAACACACGGAAAACATGCCAGCAAATAATATTCCAAACACATGTACATACAAGGTACGTATAAAAATACGTACGGAAATACGTATAAAAATACATATACAATACGGTTAGAGATACGTATAAAATACGTATAAAAGTATGTATACAATACGTATAATAATACCTGCAAAATACGGTTAGAGATACGTACTAAATACGTGCACCAAACTAGCTTACATACGAAATACACATATACTTTCATGATCAGACATACACAGCGGAAGACTTATACCAAACATATTATATTACAACCAATACTTAACTTATACTTTAATCCATCTTATTCTTCAATTATCATATTATACCTTATATTATCTTAATTCCATAATCGTATCACATCGTTCATCTTAGCTTTATAATCATATTATATCATTCATCTTAACTTTATAATCATATCATATCATCTTTATCTTTTAACGGACCGGTCAGTATAACTCGTTGTGGATCCCGTGTGCACCACAACTTTCCTAAAACATGCCGGGGTGAACTCGTGTATTCAACCCGTAGTGGATTCCGTGTGCACCACTAAGCCTAAGCTATGGCCATAACCCCTAAATAGCAGCTCGTGTACTACTACTTAGACGACTACATATTCTAGAACCAAGAACTGCGCGGGGGAACTCGTGTGTTCGTCCCATGGAGCAGTGGCATCGACTTAACCCAATCCGACGACTCTTGTATCATCGAATGGGCGTCCTTATCTTATCTTATATTTCATATCTTAAATCTTATCTTATATCTTCTTGAGTCGGGAAATACTAGGTGGCCGTAATCGGAAATGAAATGTTCGAAATCCCAGGAAAGAGAGGTGCGGCACGTATATTGGCCACCTTAAATACCAAGTCTTTTCTAGCCAGAGATCGAAACAATTCAAATTCCTTTTACTCTATTTCCTTTCTTACCCTTTTTAATACCTTATTATATCTTATTATAATTTGTCCCTACTGATTCCTTAATAATAATAATACTAATAATAATAATAATAATAATAATAATAATAATAATAATAATAATAATAATAATAATAATAATAATAATAATAATAATAATAATAGTATTAGTAATAATAATAGTAATAATACCTATTCCTTCATATTACAACTTATTCCTGATAAATCCTTTAATTCTTTTTATTATAATAATTCCTAAAGTTACCTTCTAATATTATTATAGGTCAAAAATTAACTAAAGTTGATCTATAATAAACTAAGCCATGCGACATTTTTGTAAAATAACAATAATTAATCTAACTTCATTAAACAATCATAAAAATTACTTAAAACATGATAAAAATCCTACCTTCCATTTTTTAATTCACTCGAAAATTCCAGGTCAACAATACCGAAAATTAACACAATTAATTAAATACAATTATCAATGGTTAGCAATTACACTTAATAATATTAATTAAAGATCATACTTCAAACATTAAAATTATCAAGATTAGATTCAAGAATTCAATGATAACATGTTTTAATAATTTAATCACACTATTTTACACAGTCTGATTTTAAAGAATTAAATTAGGAACGTCCATTTAAAGATCTCTAATAAACTGGAAATTTTGATGGGAGTTAAACCTGAGTTCAAGGTTTAACGTATATAAATTTCGTCCAAAAATAACATCGTTTACTATTTTTAAGTGATTTTACAACTAACAAATCAGATTAGTCTGAAATCAGTTTCATATTTTTCTGCCATAGCAAACGAACTTTAAAAATTACAAAAATTTAACACAAGATGTCAAACATAATTACGGACTTCCACCTAAAATTTCGTAGCCATCCTAATTGTTTAAGTTCCTTAAATAATTCGTAAACCAAATCTGGACAGTTTTACCGGTTTGAAAGATTAAATTGTTTCAAGCAAGAGAAGGACGAATTTCGCCATGAAATAAATCTTGATTAAAGATAAAACAGTAAAGAAGCTCCTAAAATTATTCTAAGACACTCGACATTTTAGAACATCAAGAAAAAATTAATTCTTTTTAATTCAAGACTTAAATATAGCAATTAAATAATCAAGATTAACAATAATAATTCAAGAAAATACATGAAATAAATCAAGAAACATTCATGAACAAATTTCATATGGCTCGACATTCTTAAGGAAGTTTTAGAACATTATTCCTAACAGTTTTCATGATCATACCCTAATAAACTATGTGATTAACTAGTACCGAAATTAAACAGAAAAGCATAGTTACCTTAAATCGCTTAAATTTCCAAGGAAAAATTCACCACTTTGGGTGAATGTAGTTCGGCTTTTGTGAGGGAAGAGGAAAGAAAAATATTTTTGGAGTTCAAAGCTTTTTGCAATTAGGAAACAAATGAATTGCTAAGCCTTGTATTTATAGAAGAAAGAGAGCAAACAAACCCTAAAAAAAAAAAACAATAGGGTTGCCGTGAAAAGGGAGGGGAAATAGGGGGCAATTGGACCTAGCAAATAGGCCTAGAAGACTAGGTTTTAGGGTTTTAAAATAATTATTTAATTTAATTAATTAAATCATTTAACTAATTAAATTAAACAAAAGAAGTGACATTGGCCCAAAAGGAAGGAGGGGGCCGGCCATGTCATAAAGGAGAGGGGGAAATTGGGTCATTGGCCCAATTTGAGAAAAAGAGAGGAAAATAAAATAAAACAGTCCAAATTAATTGGGCCTTTTGGACTTAGAACAAATAAATAGAACTAATAACCGCGAAATTTTCTGGCCCTAAATTTCGGGGTATTACAAGAACATTGGCTTGCAACACCTTGCATATCTTCATACCTTCGGCCAGAATGTCAGCAACCAGGTTCTCGTATTCATGGACTTGCTCCCTGTCAGTTTTATCATTGACGGTCTTGAATTGTAACCATTAGCCCATGACATATTTCTTTTTATTAGCATCACCAGATCCGTATTTCTTCTCTAACATCTCCCAAATTGACCTGGCAGATTTTTTATTGATGAAAAAATTGAACATAACATTTTTCATGTGGCTTAACAAATGTCCTCTTACCAGCTTATTAATATTCTCATACTTGGCTATTTCTGATAAAGGTCAGAAGGTATGTCAATAGCATGTGTTGGACGATTTGGATAGTCTTGAGTGAGCACATAATTGACTTCCAATTATTCAAAGAAAATTAGTAATCTTTGAGCCCAACGCTTGATGTTCAACCCATCCAAAGGTTCAAGTTTGAACAGGTCAAATAGAGTTTTTAGATGAGCTGAAGGCATAAGGCTCCATGATCTGAAATTACAACAATAAAATTTTCATCTAAATTTTAGGGAATAAGTACTGTAAAATCTGAATTGTGAGGCGAAAATTAGAAGAAAAGTTGTTGTGACATGATGAGAATCACTTTCAAATTTCACCTCGATACAGTGCAATCGAGTAATGACGTTTGCCCCCTCCCCCCCCCCCCAATTTTACACAGCACTCCCTAATTTGTGCACGCACTCGAGATCGAAATGGATTTTGGAACTCGTTCTTTAATTTGTATGCTAAGAATTCGAACATATAGAGAAGCAAGAAGTAAGTAATAGATTGTTTTTGTTGTCTATCAAACCGGGCCACGTGTCACGAACACAAGCTAAGCCGAACAATGCGGCGGTGGCGCGCAAAAGTTTTCTCATTCCTAGCTCACTAACCAATATTAAATAAGCTTACATATATAAATATGATATGGTTATACTAATCTTCCAATGTGGGACAAGGAAAATTGGAGGAAAACCAAGATATCCTCCTTTGCATTTCTACCACTCAGCATTAAATTTCATCCCATCAGACCAACACTTCATGATTATAGGCCTACCGTCAAAGGTTAGATGTCTCATATTCAAATATTCAATGCACGATCCCTAGCTTTAAAATTCAGAAACCAAAATAAAAACAAAATCCTCTTCATCATAGGCACAACTTTATCAACACTATTCTCCCCCCAAATTCGCCTAGCAACACCACCTATCCACCATGCCTATCTTTGGATTAGCTCCAAAAGTATACATCACAATACTCAAAGACCAATATGTTATTCATCAGCTATATAATCCTCAGAAATTTCAATTAAAGCATCATCATGATCTAAATTAGGGTCATTAACAACGTTCTCCCTATTATGCAACGGATTTTCATCTACACTCAAACTAGGGGCTCGTTTACATTAAGTGAATAGAGATGAACTGAACTGAACTTAACAGAGATAAACTGAACTGAACTGAACTGAACTGAATAGAAGTGTATTAATTGAACTTAATAGAGATGAACTAAACTTAACTGACTAGAGATGAACTGAACTGAACTAAATATAATTTGAAGTAAACAAGCCCTAGGTCTAGACTGCTACAAGTTCATCTCCATTGATTGATGGCAATTGATTATTACTTCCAGATTTAGAGTCCACAATCGCATTCACTCTAGATTGCTTAAGTAATAATACTCCTAGCCATTCTTTTAATTTTTATTTTATTTGCGAACCAATAATTTATGAATTTATTTTTAGGATCATTTTTTTTGAAGATTCCAAAAATGATTATGTAGTGCAAAAGTGGGCAATGGATGGAAGGTAAAAGTGTAATTATATGGTGATAATAGTAAGTAAATTACAAATTTATAAGGGTAAAAATGTAAATATAAGTGTGGGTCATGTTATTAAAATAGAATTGGAGCAAATAAATATGGAAAAAAAATAATTTTATACACTTAAATATGGATGGAAGAAGTATAAATTAAAATTCAACTATCAGAAGATTGAGATGCATGAAAATGGATAAGCAATTGAAAATGAGTAACACATTATTTAACAAAATTAGAGAGAAATAAACGAATGAAAATGGGCAACAACTTAAATTATTTAAAACTTTGACACTAACATAATCAATCATACCATGACAATCTAAAATTTATACATTCACGCCATATATATATATTCCCTCCGTTTTTTTAGATGTAACACTTTAACTATGACACTCCCTCGAAATACACTTTTCAAATACCCCGTATATAATTTTTATAATTTTTAGAGTTATATATTTAAAAATATTATAGATCCAAGTTACAGCTCGACAAATGTAAAAAATAAAGTTTTATTCACCTCATGCTGTTGATCTTTGGGAAGTGGATTATACGGGTAACCAGTACACTTGGTGGAATGGGCAGAGTGGGGCTAACTCGGTAGAGGAGAGGCTTGACCGTTTTTTGGCGAACTCGGAGTGGTCAGTTTTGTATCCTTGGGCGGTTGTTCGACATCTTGACGAGGTTATTTCGGATCACTTGCCTATCCTTATAAAGTTGGTCAATGATGGGGCTACTTCGCATAGAAGTAAAAAAAGGTTATGTTTTGAGAATATGTGGGCTTTAGAGGACTCTTGCATGGAGATTGTTAAAAGTGGGTGGGAGGAAGGTGTTACTGCAAATCCTATTACTAATGTTCAGGCTAAATTAGCATCCACTGCTAGATACCTATGTGAATGGAACATTAATTATTTTGGGTTTGTTGGAGCTAAAATTCGTGAGTTGGAAAAAGAGCTCAAGCGAGCTAGTGATCCAGGAGATAGGCGGAAATTGATGGAAAATATTCGGGATCTTCGGCGGAAGGAGGAGGTGATGTGGTGGCAGCGTTCTCGGGTAAATTTCTTGAAATACGGGGATTCTAACTCAAAGTGGTTTCATCAAAGAGCTACAATGAGAAAGAAATTTAATCGTATTTCTAGGCTAAGGGATGCGAATGGTGACTGATGTGATCGCAAGGAGGACATGGAGAGAATTGTGGTCAATTATTTTAGTGAGCTTTTTTCGACGACTTCGCCGGATAACATAGATGATACTCTGCAGCATGTTATTCCTAGAGTGACCCATGAGATGAATGCTGAGCTCCGTATGCCGTATTCTGGTGAGGAGATTTTTGAAGCCTTAAATCAAATGCACCCTAGCAAGGCTCCTAGTTCGGATGGTATGAACCCTTTCTTTTATCAACATTTTTGGCATATTGTTGGTTCAGATGTTATTTCTTGTGTCCTGTCTGTTTTGAATGGTCATGATTTTCCCGAGTCTTTTAATCATACTAATGTTGTGCTTATCCCGAAAAAGAATTCTCCTGAGTCGATGTCTGATTTTAGACCCATTAGTCTTTGTAATGTCGTGTATAAATTAGTTTCTAAAGTTCTTGTGAATAGAGTCAAACCTTTTCTTTCCTCACTTATTTCTTCGAGTCAAAGTGCTTTTACTCCTGGTCGTTTAATTTCGGATAATATTTTGGTAGCCTTTGAGATGTTTCATGCAATGAGAGGGAATTATTCTTTGTCTAATGGGAGTGTAGCTGTTAAGCTTGATTTGAGTAAGGCTTATGACCGAGTTGAATGGAGTTTTCTTGAGAGGACGTTGATTTGTTTTGGTTTTGATGGGGCTTGGGTAAGTCTAGTTATGAAGTGTGTGAGATCAGTTTCTTACTCTTTTGTTTTTAATGGAGAGACTCATGGGTTCATTAGACCTTCAAGGGGGTTGAGACAGGGTGATCCACTTTCTCCTTACTTATTTCTTTTTTGTATGGAGGTGCTTTCTAGCTTGATGTGTTCGGCCGTGGATAGGAGAGATTTTTCAGGGCTTAAGGTTTATAGTAGGGCCCCTTCTATTTCTCATATGTTATTTGCAGACGATGCATTATTTTTCATTCGAGCGGGAGTAGGGGAGGCTAGAAAGCTTAAGGATATCTTGTATGAGTTTGGGAAGGTGTCGGGGTAGCGGGTCAATTTTGACAAGACGGAGGTGATGTTTAGTAAGGGTGTGGGGGAGGAGTTGAGGGGGGACATCAAGCAGGAGTTGTGCGTGAGAGAGGTTGAGAATTTTGATAAATATTTGGGCCTTCCTACTTTTGTTGGACGTTCTAGAATGTCACCATTTCGTTCAATCAAGGATCGTATTTGTAACCGGCTTCGGAGTTGGGGCAATAATCTTCTGAGTTGGTCGGGTAGGGAAGTGCTAATAAAGGCTGTAGCGCAAGCTATCCCTACTTATGCTATGAGTGTGTTTAAGTTCCCGAAGGAGTTGTGCAATCAGATATGTTCTGAGATTAGAAAGTTTTGGTGGGGTTGTAAGGAGAAAAGGAGGATTTTTTGGACTAGTTGGAAAGACCTTTGTACGGGCAAGGACGAGGGTGGTTTGGGGTTTCGAGATTTGGAGGCGTTCAATGAGGCGATGCTTGCTAAACAAGTTTGGCGACTTCTTCATAATAATGAGTCTTTAGTCTTTAAAATCTTAAAGGCTAGATACTTTCCAGATTGTAGTTTACTTGAGGCGTCGTTGGGGTCTCGGCCTAGCTACACGTGGAGGAGTATTATGAGTGCTAGATGGGTGGTTGAGAGGGGTTGTAGGTGGTTGGTGGGGGACGGAGAGAGCGTGAATGTGTGGGGGGATAAATGGCTTCCTCGACCTAGGAGTTTTAAGGTGAATACTTCAAAAGGAAATAAAGATCCTAATTTGAGAGTTAGTCACTTTATCGACCCGGTTTTCCGTTCGTGGCGTAGAGAGGAGGTTGAAAATGTGTTTTGGCCGGTAGATGTGGAGGATATTCTTAATATTCCGTTGAGTGTGACGAGGAGAGGGGATAAATTAA
Source organism: Salicornia ramosissima (assembly GCA_951394345.1). Taxonomy (NCBI): domain Eukaryota; kingdom Viridiplantae; phylum Streptophyta; class Magnoliopsida; order Caryophyllales; family Amaranthaceae; genus Salicornia; species Salicornia ramosissima. Next base: position 13,067,686 of record OX596233.1, on the reverse strand, counting down.
TATGGCACTACACGCAACATGGTGAATTTATTGTTAAATCGGCTTATCATCTTATTATGAGTGAGGGTTCTTTAGATAGGGATGGTCCTTCTTATAGGGATACTAGTTTTTGGAAAAGAATTTGGAGTCTTAAAGTCCCGCCTCGTATTAAAATATTTTTGTGGCGTATGTGTGTTAATGGTCTCCCTACTTGTGCTAATATTCATAAAAGATTGTATAGCTTTCATGAATGTTGCGATGCTTGTGGTGCATTAGAGGAGTCGGATATACATGTTTTCTTAAGGTGCCCGGTGGCGGAGGAAGTTTGAAGAAATTGTGGCCTTAACATTGATATAGTGGAGAGTAGTTATGTATGTATGAAGGAGTTTTTCATGCGTGTACTTTCAGATTTGGATGTGGATATGTTATCTTCATATGCTGCTGTATTATGGGCTATTTGGAATTGCAGGAACAAGCGAAAGTTCGCGAAGCTCGAGTATAACTGGAGGCGGGCTGGGGCTGCTGCATTGGGGTTTGTGGCTGAGTATGTGGCAGCTATTACTAGACAGGGAGAGGGGCAGCAAGTGCAGCGGCCTGCTGCTGTGTGGCGGCCTCCTTCCAGCGGCGTTTGGAAGCTCAATACCGATGCGGCGCATAGAGGAAGCGATGCAAATGTTGGCATGTGCGTACGAGATAGTGTTGGGGACGTGGTGGCTATAGGTGTAAAGCGCTTAAGAGGCTGGTCTGGGCCGGAGTTCGAGGAAGCAAGGGCGATCTACTATGGTATGAAAGTAGCTTGGGAGTGTGGGTATAGGACTTTGATCGTTGAGAGTGATTGCTTGCCGCTCATCCAAAAAATTAAGAAGAAAGTTGTTATTAATAATGCTTTGGGCAATGTTTTACTTGACATTTATGGTTTATTGTCTAGTTTTGATTATTGTTGTTTTTCTCATGTTAAGAGGGAGGGCAATGTTTTGGCCCATTCTATTGCTAGCTTTAATATTTCTAGTGACGATGATTTGTACTGGCTTGAAGATTTCCCTGACTTTGCTACAGATTTGGCTAGTCCGGACATGGTTGTTTATTTGAATAATAATTGATTTTTGCCCTTGGGGCCATCAAAAAAAAAAAAGTTTTATCTATAACTATTAAAAAACAAGAGTTGGGTTACTGTTCAAATGAACAGTACCAACACATGTCAAAATGCACATCATGTAATATTTCCCTCACTCTGCTTCGCGTCCCACCCCCATCTAATCCCTTTGCTAAATTCATCTTGCTTTGTCAATTGCATGCATCAACATTCCTTCCTTACTTGACACCTCTACTTTCCTTCTTTCACCTGTTCATTATCTATATGATTAAGTTGAATATACATTCATGCTTTGGTACTCTGCTCGCTACTGCTGATTCGAATTGTACAGTACCCTCCTCTTCCATGGGCTTCTACATTCATGCATGTAAAAATGGGTGCATGCAACGATGGGGGACCAAGGAGCCATCAAATTTAATTGGAAAGCAGAGCAAGCAAAGAACAATCAATTGGGAGCTTGATAACAAACCATAGTTGATCAAAAATGGGTGCATGCAAAGATGGAAGACAAAGGAGCCATCAATTTTAATTGGTAAATTGATTGAATCAGAGCAACGAGAAGAACAATTGGAGTGATTCCACCATTAACAACCATAATCGATCAGAGATTATTTTTAATGCTATGAATTTTATTTGTGAGCTTGATGGGTTGGAGCTATGGTGGCAAAGAGATGGTGGCAGAGCCATCAATTTTAATTGGGAGCTTGATATATATGACGTTGGCCATTGAAGTTTTAATTGAGGGCTTGATGGGTTCGACCTATGGTGGCAAAGAGATGGTGCCAAAGAGATCAGGTTAGCCATTCAAGGTTAATTGGAAATCATATGCTTAATTATGTTAACTAATGGTTAGTTATGAAAATTATTGTTAGGTTTGGTTACTGTTCTGCCACCATCACCATAGCAGTGGGTAAATATTGAAAATTATGAAAATTATTATTATATTATAATCTAATTGGAAATCTTATACCTTAATTATGTTAATTAATGGTAGATTAGGGAAATTATTATTAGGTTTCTTCAGTAGTACATTAGTATGTTTGATATTATACTGACACCTATTCTTAATTAAGGGTAAATTTTGAAAATTAATGAAGGGCATTGAAGCTTATTAGAATTTTTTAGTTAGTAAAGCAAAAATTAATTAGGTTTTTTATATTAATCGAGAGTAATCGGAGATCATATACTACCTTAATTATATGTAGATTAGCTACAGAAATTGAAGCTAATTGGAAATCTTATATGCTGCCTTAATTATTTTAATTAAGGGTGAATTTTGAAGATTAGTGTACATCGGTATGTTTGATATTATACTAACATCTAATTAAGTTGATCCCAAAAAACATGATAAAAAACAGCATATTATATAGTCTAATTTCCCATTGTCAATGCTGTCTTTCTAATAAAAAGTAAACATGTTGTCTTAGTAGTGTAATCAAGCAGTATGAGTTCGAATGCAGGTGCTTGGTTATGTTGCACTATATTTCATTTTGGTTATTTAGTCATAAAACAATACTCACAACATTATACTTTCACTAAAATAGTTTATGAGGGTCATTTTATATTTTGTCTATAAGTTGTCAAACATGCCTCATATATTGTTTTGATGGTTTTATCTATTTTAAGTTATATGTTATATTATGTGAATTTTCTGTCCCATGTGCATTTAATCCAAGCATGGCCTGTTTTTGGGTTTTGTGTCCTATCTCTTTCAACTCTTTTATGTATTTTTTTCTGTTGTTGTTTGCTACTTCTTTCAAATGCATTACCTTTTTAGCAAGTGTTTACAGCTCTCTCTTAAATGCATTTGTGTTTACTGGTCTTAACTATATGATTAAACTTCAGGCTTTGCTTTTATGCATGGAGAACTAATATTACACTCACACTTCAGCTTCATTTTCAGGTATGCCATTTTAGTCTTTAACATATACCTTCTGAGAGCTGTATTCCTCTACACTATTCTGTTCTTTTTGGTGTTCCTTGGCTGCCTTTGCTAATGCATTTTGTACAACATGTATTGCTGTTAAGTTACTGCATTTATTAGCCATGATTGGATGCTTATTGTTATTGCTAGCATTTATGAGAATGATACTTTATTTGTATTGGATGCTTATTGTTATGTTGGGTAAATTTTTAAAATTAGTGTGCATCAGTATGTTTGATGATAAACTAATATGTAATTAAGTTTAATCATATATGCTACCTTAATTATGTATATGTTGGGTAAATTTTTAAAATTAGTGTGCATCAGTATGTTTGATGATAAACTAATATGTAATTAAGTTGATCCAAAAACATAATTAAGGTAGAGCCTCACTAAGTAGTCTAATTTCCCATTGTCAATTTTTTCTTTCTACAAAGTAAACATGTTGTCTTAGTAGTGATATCAAGCAGTATGATTCTTGTTTTTGCTTGATTATACTGTCTTAGTAGTGTAATCAAGCAATATGTTGTCTTAGTAGTGTCATCAAGTAGTAAGCAGCATGCTCTGCCAACATCAGTATATTGACATAATCAAGCATACTATTGTTTTTTAATAGTTAGAGATATGCTGCACTATATTTCATTTTGGTTGTTTGTTTTCTGCTTTACTCTTAATATATATAATCTACTATTAATGTTATATGATGTGTTACATTTACTCTTTTGTTTTTGAATTACATGGTTTCGCAATTGCTTGTTTGTTTTCTGCTTTGTCCAACTCTAGCAGTGTGCCATGTATGGCAGCAAATTTTGAGAATTTCTTTTCCTTTTTGTCAAATATTGAGCAGGCCCTATGCACCCTATTGGTCCAAAAAAACGTCCATACCGTGGGCGTCGAATATGTGAAGATGTTAATGAACCACTTATTGTTGGTGGCGATGCATCTGCCACTGTTCAACATGAGTTGGGGGGGTAGTTCTTCAACGAATGTTGTACCTCTTTTTTCTGCAGTACCTGAAGAGAATACTGCCGAGCAGCTGCACCAAGATACTAATGCATCCTCGTCAAATATTAATTTTGTCAAAAAACGTCGGAAAAAAGGGAAGCATAGACAAGGTCTGTGCCTAAATAATTTTCTATCTAATACTTTAGAGGCTTGTACCTCTGAAAATGTAAAGCCTTACCATTTTTTTTTTGCGTATTTCTCAGCAGATTCGTGTGTTGCGTTGAATCCTAATTTCATTCCAACAGCCCCTGGCCTCCTTGACCCACCGGCTCGGTGTGTGCATTGTGGTGCAACGAAGTTCCAGTTTGAGCCACCCTATTTTTGTTGTCGTGACGGTGGGGTTAATCTAGCGTCGAACCCATACCCTGAAGAATTGGTCCGGTTGTTTGACTCACAAGATGAAGATTCGCTCCACTTTCGCACATATGCGCGCTTATACAACAACCTATTTGCCTTTAGTTCTTTAGGGGGGCAGGTTGAATGTACCAAGAAGAAGGGAATTTTTGTATTCTCTTTACATGGTCAGTTATATCATTATATCCCTCCGTTGTCTCCTGCAGACGGAAAACCAAAGTATCTCCAAATGTATTTCTATGATGCTGCTCATGAGCGTGAAAACCGTGCAAGTTGCTTCGATACTTTGCGTCCTGATGTAATCGCAACGATCATGCGTGTTATGGAAAAGAATCCATACGCAACCTTTTTCAGATCACTGCGTGAAAAGGTCATTGATGAACAAACAACAATAGTCATTAATAAAAGCACTACACTTGACCAACGTACTTACAATGCTCCAACCTCTGATAAGGTTGCTGTCATTTGGCCTGATGGTTCCTCTGATTTTGAATCATCCAGCCCTTACATTGTCGTCACTGGGAAGGAAAAAGAGACACATCGAATCATGCATTACTATGGGTGTTATGATCCTTTGCAGTATCCGTTGTTGTTCCCATATGGCGAGAGTGGCTGGCATCAAGGAATACGGAAGTCACGTGGAGACAGTTTGTTCTGTACAGGCATTCGCACCCCTGTGCTAGCAGCAGTTGATGCAGCTGGGTTACTGGAGTATGAACACATAGGTATGGCTGTCTATTATTGTTTCGCGTTTAAAATCAGTTACTTTTCATATCGTGCCTCTATATAATATGCTTTCATTTTTCTGTACTTTTGCGCCTTCCAGATCTTGTTTATGCCTTTCAAATCATTTACTTTATGCTTATATAATTCTGTGTATACCATTACTTATAGAAGAATCACTTTTATCCACCAAAAATATACCATCGATGGGAATAAGTTGATGGTCAAGATGAATAAATAAGTGATGCATTTTAATAATTAAAAAAATGGTCCATTTTATCGGTTATAATAAGTAGATAAACATAATTAATTAATTATAAATACACCTGAAAACTGAGGAAGAAACAGAAATGCAATTGAAAACAAATGCTACTTCCACAACGAAAAACATAAATGAAAGGTTCCAGAACACAATTAAGTAGCTTGTAAGGATCTGAATCATTTCATATATAATTAATGCAGTCTCAGAGAAAGGAAGAGGTAAAACAGAGACGTATGTTTCGTGCCAAGAATATTATGCTTACCAGTTCCAGATCCGACTAGGAAATCACCTCTTGGGAACAGGCAGGTTGATGCAACAGTTCTTAGTGGACATGTATGTCAAGCTTGAAAATACACGGCTTGATTTCCTTCGGAACAACCAGTCCACAATTCGTGCTGATCTATACCAGGGTTTGTTAGATACCTTAGAAAGTGGAGAATCTTCAGGTGCAGAAATTGGTCGTCGGATGATCCTTCCACCATCCTTCATCGGAGGGCCACGCGATATGCGTAAACGGTATCTAAATGCCATGAGGCTTGTGCAAAAATATGGTAAACCTGATCTTTTTATCACCATGACGTGCAATCCAAACTGGACTGAAATAAAGCAACAACTCAGGCAAGGAGAACAGCCTCAGGACCGACCTGATCTAATAAGCCGTGTTTTTCGTGCTAAGCTTATAACACTAAAGAAGATGTTGATGCAAGAAAAAGTAATGGGCGAGGTTGCAGCTTTTGTATACGTTGTTGAGTTTCAAAAAAGAGGTCTCCCACATGCACACATATTGTGTATTTTGAAACACCAACATAAGATCAGAAATGTTGATGACTTTGATAAGTTTGTTTGCGCTGAAATACCGCCACCAGACCAACCTCACTTGCGAAAGGTGGTTCTCCGACATATGATGCATGGCCCTTGCGGGATTGGTCATCAGGATTGTCCCTGTATGAAAGAAAAACAAGGAAGAAAGGTTTGTAAGTACGGATATCCAAAAGAATATACAGACTATACTACGAACAATGAAAACGGTTATCCCTCATACAAGCGGCGCAACACAGGTGATTCTATACGTGCACGGGGTGAAGTGTTAGATAATCAATGGGTTATTCCGTACAACCCTTATTTGCTCGCTTTCTTTGATTGTCACCTCAACGTTGAAGTGTGCTCCACTGTACAAGCTGTTAAGTATCTATACAAATACGTCTATAAAGGTCATGACAAGATATCCTTCAACATTTCAAGCTCAAACGAAGACGGAGTTGTGGATGAAATCCAACAATTTCAATCGGGTCGATGGGTTTCTGCACCAGAAGCTGCATGGAGAATCTTTGGTTTCGACCTATATGAGATGCATCCACCAGTAACTACGCTTCAAGTCCATCTACCAAATATGCAACCCGTTCACTTCTACCCGAATGAGCAGCTACCTTCCATTGTTAATGATGAGCGTCGATGTAGAACTCCATTGACAGAATTTTTCAAAATTAATGCCTCAAGAGGAGAAGAGCACAGATATCTCTATGCAGATTTCCCACAGCATTTCACATGGGATTCACAGGCTCGGCAATGGAAGGATCGTAAACAAAGGCAAATGATTGGAAGACTGGCATTTGTCGGTCCTTCAGAAGGAGAGCGCTTTTATTTACGTCTTCTTCTCAGTGCTATCTACTCTCCTAGATCCTTCTCTGACTTGCTTACAGTCAATGAGCATACATGCCTCACTTTTCAAGAAGCAGCGATTCAGCGTGGGCTTGTCGAAGATAGAAATGCTATTGAACAATGTCTTGATGAGGCTGTCGAAACACATATGCCACACGCTTTGCGTCGCTTATTTGCTATGTGTTTAATTTTTTCGCAGCCAGCAAATCCAACACAGCTATGGGAGAAATATTACCGCTCTTTGTCAGAGGACTACAGCCACCAGTATCGAGGGCTATGTACCAGGATCAAACGCTACATAGTTAGTGATATTGCTCGCTATTTGGAAGGTATGGGTAAAACATTGCTCGACTTTGGCCTCAACCACTTGCAAGAAGACCATCTGAATGGTTTCAAGGTCATAAGAGATATACAGGATGTAATTGACGCTCCAATTCCTGAAGAGTATATCCATGCGCGCAAGTCTTTAAATGCTGAACAGAAAGTGGCCTATAAAAAAATAATCCACCATGTAAAACACCAACAACCTGGTGTTTTCTTCATTGATGGCCCTGGGGGGACAGGTAAAACATACCTGTATTGTGCTCTGTATGCAAAAGTCCGCCAACTTAACAAAATTGTTCTACCAACAGCATCCTCGGGCATAGCTGCTGCTAATTTACCAAGTGGTAGGACAGCTCACTCGAGATTCAAGCTGCCAATCGATCTCTCTACAACACTGACATGTGATGTACCTAAGCAAGGTAATCTTGCTTGTTTGCTTCGAAAAACTGACCTCATCATTTGGGATGAAGCGTCAATGGCCAACAAGCTTAGCATACATTCACTTGACTTGCTATTGCGAGATATATGCTCAGAAGATCTGCCATTTGGTGGAAAAATCTTGGTTTTTGGTGGAGACTTTAGACAGGTGCTTCCTGTTGTCCCTCACCAGGGACAAAGGGAAGCTGTTCTATCAAGTTTGGTTTGTTCACCATTGTGGCCGCAATTCACAAAATTACATTTGACTCAGAACATGCGCGCAAGGGCTGATCCATCTTATGCAGATTTCCTACTTTCATTAGGTGATGGTAGGTTACAAGAGAATGAATTTGAGTATATACAACTGCCACGACAGATTTTAACAGAATTTGAAGATGAACTTGATGCAATCAATGAGCTATCAACATTCATATTTCCATCATTACATAACATCTCCTGCCCTGTAACAGAATTCACAAGTCGGGCAATCTTGACACCTAAAAATGATGATGTTGACCGCCTCAATGCGATATTCATCAGTAATTTCCATGGTGATCCTATCACATATAAAAGTTTTGATACGATTATAGATGACCACTGCAACATCTATCCTATAGAATTTTTGAATACTTTATGCCCGGGTGGTATGAGCCCACATGAACTGATTTTGAAGCACGGCTGTCCGGTGATTCTGCTCCGTAACATGGATCCATCTTCTGGGTTGTGCAATGGTACACGATTGACGTGTAAACAATTTTACCGGAATATCATTGAATGTGAGATTGCAGCTGGGTATCATAAAGGGGTTAGAGTATTATTGCCTAGGATCAAGCTACAACCATCTACTTCGTTGCAATACCCTGTCAAATTTGAGCGTAAGCAATTCCCAATAAAACTCTGTTTTGCAATGACAATTAACAAGTCACAGGGGCAGACTTTAGACGCTGTGGGTATATACCTTCGTCAGCCATGCTTCTCCCATGGCCAGCTTTATGTGGCTCTCTCCCGAGCTCGAACAGCAACAAAGGTTAAGGTAGTATGTGGATCTGATACTGAACGAAGGGTTGTTGGCTCTGCTCTAAATGTTGTTTCCTTTGACGTTTTGAAGTACGCTGAGATCATATAGTATTGCCTTTGACAATTTCTCTGAGTTGATATACTACCTATTCCTACCTTTATGTCTATTGTCAAAAGGTATACAATAATTTCAAATTTTTTCGTCTTTACGCTTATAGTTATGCCACACATAATCACATCTTTACTATTTCTTTCGTTATTCATGCAGGTGACATCTTTGATTGTAACTTTTGCTCTGGTGCTACTTATGCCATATCAAATGATAAGTTAGTGTATCTAATCTCAATTTGTAGATTATCACTGATTCTAATTATTTTTGTAAAAGATGTGCTAGCTATATATATATGTACCTCAATATGTGATCACAATGGAGATCTTTTTGTTTACTTGAGAATTTAATTTGTTTCATGCCTTCTTATGCATTCTCATCAAATTGCATATAAAATCTTTTGTATGCAATAAATTATATAAATTCTGATCAAATTGTCTTTTTATGCATTCTGTTCAGGTCAAAGTTCTAATTCTGAACTTTATTTCTTATTTCCATCTTTTATTCAATTTCTCTCTGAATTTAATTTGACAGGGACTATCCTATGGATTTAGTTTCAACCAAACTACATTAGGTGAAAATTTTCCTACACAATCGTTTTACTTCTTGTCCTATGATAAAAACTTCTGGTTTTTTGTTTGCTTAGCTATATCCTGCCACTTTTTTCAAGATAAATACTATCCATTTTGTGATCAATTAGTTGGTTAGCATCATAATATCCTACAAATTTCAACTGATATTTTAGTATTAGTAACAGATAGACAGATTCAATACATATTCAATTTTCTGAAATAAACTATTATTCATACTAATGACCACACTAATCACTATATTTAGTATATACTACTGATTTACTATAAAAAATTATTTTAAGACAGCAGAAAATATATTATATCTATACTGTGTGTAGACACTACATCATAATAAAAACTATGCAGTGCTAATAATACATTCTGTGGTTCTGAAAAGGACAGGACACATATAAAGCAGAGAAGAGCAAAAGTGATCAGAAAACAAAATTCAGACAAAGAGAAAAGATTGTTGTAGATCACCCTTTTTTCTGCAGTTCTTTTTTCCAGAAATAGAACAATAAACAACTCTCTATATATGTTTTTAAGCTAAGGAAACTTAAGCTAAATATAGCAAGAAAAGCATACATCTATTAAAGTTGACCAAATCTGAGCTTAAAAAGTTCCCAAGGATACTTTCTGCTCTTTGACTGTAAAAAATGCTAACCAAAAAGTGTAAGTAAACAAAAATTGATCTTTTTCTTGTGACACTAATCTCGATGCCTTTGTCCAGTCTTTTATCTCTACTGATACATTTTTTACTTTTATATACTTCACTTATTTCTCTCTTAGCTTACCACCTGCATACTCTCTCTTTGCTTTATCATTTCATTTGCAAAGAAAATAGAATCATTCACTCCCCATTTCTACAGCAAGAATACACAAGCTTCTGTTATAAGGTATGTTCATCTCTACAAAAGTTTGTTTTTTTTTTCCTTTTTTTGGAATTAGCACGAGTATGATGCTTTCAGCATTCATTCCTACTGGTTTGAAAGTAAATAGGTTGCTTAAAGGATATTTAAGATCACCAAACAAAAATCTAAACTTCAGTATGATAGATTAATATGTAGAATAGTTCTACAATTAGCATTGTTATTATTGCTTGTTGGTCTTGTAAAAACTATTGCAATGTTGTTTAGTTGAATAATTCTTGCATTGCTTGAAAGATATATTTTTCATTGCTTTTTGAAAAAAAGGTTTTGAATCTCCTCATGATATAGTGCTTTCAACATTGTCTGGTCATAACAATTTTGCTTGATTATGTCAACAAGTTATGCAAATTTTGTTAGAGTCTATATATATATGACAAAACTCAAAATGAAAGATATCCCTTGCCATTGTTTTCTGGAAATAATTTTGCATCTCTTCATGATATAATGCTTTCAAGATTGTCTGATCATATTATACACATGAATATGGCACTTAATAAAGTACATAGCAATGTTGCTTGATTATGTCAACAACTTCTTCAAGTTTTGCTAGAGTATACTGTATACATGACCAAAAAAATGAAGGGTATACCTTGCTACTGTTTTCTGAAAAGAATTTTGAATCTCTTCATGATATAATGCTTTCACCATTGCATGATCATATTATACACAGAAGGTATGCACTTAATAAAGTACATAACAATTTTGCTTGATTATGTCAACAAGTTCTTCAAATTTAATTAGAGTTTGTATATATATGACAAAAAAAGCAATATATGACCAAAAAATGAAAAAATGAAGGGTATACCTTGCTACTGTTTTCTGAAAAAAAAGGTTTTGAATCTCTTCATGTTATAATGCTTTCAACATTGCATGATCATATTATACACATTGTTTTCAGGGGTTGTATAATATGCTGTATACATGACCAGAAAGGTTTTCTGATCATATTATACACATTGTCTTCATGATATAATATGATGTATATTATACTATTAATTGTATAATATGATGTCAACAACTTCTTCAATTTTTCTTAGAGTATGCTGTATACATGACCAAAAAAATGAAAGATATACCTTGCCATTGTTTTCTTAAAAAAAGGTTTGAATCTCTTCATGATATAACAGTTTTAACATTGCCTGATCATATTATACACATAAATCTAACACTTTATAAACTGCATAGCAATTTTGCTTGATTATCTCAACAAGTTCTTCGAATTTTGTTAGGGTATGCTGTATGTATGACAAAAAAATAGAAATTTACCACTGGATTCATAATCATTAGCCTTTTCAATTTATCATTTTTAACACAAAAAAAATCTGTTTCTTAAAAAGTTATGATTATTGTCTTTGTTACATTCACCGTTGTTACCATATCTTGTTCCCGCAGCGAAAGATGAAGCCACCTTACACTCCCTTGCGAGACCTAACTGACAAGACCAAGGACTACAGGGTGAAGGTCACCGTGCTCCATAAATCGCCTTCAAAGCAATCAACACAATCCCCTACAAAGGCTCGCTTTCAAAAGCTTGTTCTTCAAGGCAAAGAGGTAAATAACAGATTGAATTCTTTACATGATATTGTTTCTTCAAACCCTTACCAAATGCTATAACCCACTACATTTTTCACTGAAAAAACAACCTCCTAGGGAACTAAAATGCATGCAACTTTGTTTAACGATGACATTGAGAGCTATGAAGAAGCTTTGCAACGTGACGGGGAGTATGAACTTAGTGGTGCTACCATACAAACTGTCCCAAAAAACCTCAGAGGTGCTATTGGAGAATATCAAATGAATTTCAATTCACGCGTCAAGATTTCGCCTATCAATACTATGCAATGCACTGACCAGCCACGTTACACCAGGCTATCAACTGTCTTGCAACCACGTGATTGTTCAAACGACATCTTCGGTAATTTTGTACTATTTTCAGTATTTATACTAGCATTAGGCGCCTCCATACTTTAATCTGTTAAATAATAACATAAATCCCTGTTGTTGTTCACTAGCACTTTTCATACCACAGATATCGTTGCAGTTGTTATTGCAATTGATGATATTAAAACTGTTGGCGAAGGACAAGTTCGACACCTGACTATTGTAGACAACAGGTAACCTATTAAATACTCAGCTTACTGTCCACGTTCGCTGCAACCTTCATAGAGTATAAAGTTACATGTTTTGCTACTTCTACTATATTAATTACTTCCAATGTTAACAGTGTTCAGCGTCCTATTACTCTATCTGCTTGGAATAGATTTGCAACCGACGTTGGTGAGCTAATTCCTACACCAACACAGGGGTTGTCTGTGGTCGGATTCGTCGCTGTTCAAAAAGCTACATTCCGAGGTTTGTAGCCATGCTAACATCTGGAATACCCCGTTACTGTTTAGCCTCACAGCAATAACTATTATCATTGATGCAGGAGTTTCTCTGAAGACAACAATGTCTACAGAAATTGTTGTCAATCCTAAGGCACCATTGGCAGACACCATGCGCAATTGGTATATACTCTGCCATGCTTATGCTCAATTTTTATTTAGCAATTATGTGTTATGATTTAGCTCTTTCAATTACGATTTAACTTTGCAGCAGCTACTTCTTTAGTATATACCCTAACTCCATACAACTACCTGTTTTCGTTTTTTTACTATTGTTTTTTGGTACAAGGATTGAAGAGAATTCAACAATTATTCATAGCTGGGTAACAAAATCATATGCACTGAAAGGTTCAAGCTCTACACGTCTTATAACTCCTGTTGCTGATATGGAGAAAAGAAAGGTAATAAATCATTATCTCCTACTTATAGGATTTTCTTTTACATAGACCATTGTTCGAATAACTGATCGATACATTCTGACTAACTCCTTTTTTAGCCTAATACTGTTTGGCAAGAAGAAACCTTCTGGATCAATGTCTCTGCACCATGTGTATACTCTAAGGATATATACTGTTACAATGGATGTGGTAAATGTGGTCGCCGATCCCATCTCCCAGCAAATACAACCTTCAAATGCAAGCATTGCACATCTGCACAATCTGTTACTGTTGTAAGGTACGAAGATAGTAACTTAGTGTCATATTGAAGCAACGATCACATCACAGCCATGTATAATTTTTTTATGCTTTTCTCACGCAGGATGTCATTCTAATTCTATGTTACTGATGGAGGAGACGGGTCCATAAAAGTCACGGCATTCGGAAAAGAAGCAGAGAAAGTTCTTGGTGCAACACCTGAAGAAATGGAAAAGCAAAAAAACAATGTACTGTTAGCTATTGTTACCTTTTACCCTTAACTCATAAGCATACATTCTAATCTAACAATTACACAATTTGTAGGAGGATCCATCTGAGCTAAACGCCACCATTGCTGCCGTAGAAAAGAAACAGATGCTACTTCAAGTAGCTCCAAGTTCTGAATTAACAACTAGCTACGTCTTGAAGTGGATTGTTCGTCAAGTTGAAGATGCTCCAGATATTAAAGCTGAAGCAAACGAACTAGCTGCGAATGTCAAGGTTGAAAGGGATCACATTCATGAAGAACGTGCAGGCACTAAAACCGAATGTGAGGCCTAATGCGCCTTTTCACACTATCAACACACCACTTTGTCTCACCTATGTATTACCATCTTTCATGTATTATGTTTGTTGATGTATTAGCTATATATGTATGAAACTACATCTTTTGGAGAACTATCACTTTCTAAGTTGCTCTAAGGTACTTAGTATGTACCAACAAATTATGTAAGCTTCCTTTGTTGGAGGCGCACAACTCAGTATGTCTTTTGGATCAATTTGGTGCATATCAGCATACGTTATGCACTCTTTATGTGTAATAGCTGCTTTAGCTTTCTTTTAAATTCCATGACTGATTACATAATATCTAGCTTCTTATACTTAAATTACTTAGGAACAAATTCATCCTCTCAAAATTAGGCAAAACCAATAACTTCCATAGAAAAATATAGTTGCATAATAACCCGATACATGAAAGTGATTCTTCTACATGTTCGACAACTTAGTGTTGGACACGGCGCGCGTTGCGCGCCGTGGACAACTAGTATATATAAAAAAGGAGAGTATTTATATATGGCACTTATTTTTGCAAACTTTAATCACTCAAAATTCAAAAACACCATAACCACACAAACAAAGTGGGAAAAATGCAAATCCTGCAAACATCTCTCATACTGAATCCATCACCATCTCCATCCCCACACAAGCTCTCCTTCTCAAACACCATTACCACACAAACTCACTCTCTCCTTCCCAAACTGTCATCTCTATCTCTAACCCATCGGACACCACCCTCCACTGTCATCCGCAACGGCGGCGGCCCACGAACCTTCCCTGGTGGCGTATCCAAGTGGCAATGGAAGCGAATGCAGTCCAAAAAAGCCAAACAACTCCTCAAAGCTCGTCTTTCCAGGGAACGCAACATCTACGAGATGCGCAAGAGAGCTGAGCTCAAAGCTGCTGTCTCGAATCTCGAACGCCCATGGGAGCTCATTCAGAAGGATTCTCCTTCGTCTTCTTCTCTTTTCTCTGTTTCTGCTGATGAACAGCTTAAGGTTTTAGCCGATCGTTTTCAGAAGCCTGGTGGTTTTGATTTGTGGTCTCCTAATGATGGACCTCAGATTTTTCATACTGTCCAGGATTTGCCTTCTTCTAGGTTTTTTCCGAAAGGGGTTGTTCACAGCGTTAAGCCTTATGGTAGGAACGATGTTAATTTGGGTTCGAATAGCAAGGAGGTAATTGACGGAAAAGAAGTGGGTTCTTCTAACCCTAACCCTAATCGAAGAAAATTGGGTGCAGGAAATTCAAATTACAAAGGTGGGAATAGGAAAATCAAGAGTAAAATTGATGAAAAGGATGTGGATTCGAGCAGTTTGATGGTTGCATATTCAAATTACAAGCATGGGAATAAGAAATACGAGGGAATTGATGAAAAGAGTGAGGTGGGTTCAAACCCTAATCGAAGGAGATTAAATTCTGGAAATTCAGTTTCGAAGGTTGGAAATAAGAAGAATAAGGAAGGTCAGAATTGGAATGGTGGGGATAGAAATGGGAAGAGATTGATGGATGTAAAGAAGTTAGGGAGGAGTGGAAGAGTGCAGAATTTAGGAAGAATGAAGAGGAGGAATGGGGAAGATGTATATGATATGAGCTTGCAAGGTGATGGGAGTTATGGTTTTAGTGGGAGTAAGAAATCATGAATGGCTTATTGCTTTGATCATGTAATTGTATTCTGATTTGTAATGTCTATATTTTGGGAAATATTGCTGTAATTACAGCATGGATTTGTGGGATGCTTAATGCTTTGCAGCTGAAATTAAATTGGTTTATGCTATATGAGTAATAACATATGACTATATGAGTGTTATTTTGGTACTTTAGAGAGGGTATATTTTTGTAAATTTGTACTATTGCTAGTTTTTCCCCCTCCAAAATAAGAGTTTGTTTGGTTGACTATTAAAAGCATGTGAATTGGGATTAGGGATTGTTTACTCCGGCTTGAATTCAGCTCTATTAAGGCTCTGATACCATGTTAAATTTGATCGAATATTAGAAATGTACCTGGGCAATCCAATATGAAAGAGAAGATTTAAATCACTTACAAGCTTCCTTTCTAAAACCAATTGGTAATACGATGAGTAATTCCTAGACTTATAAGTTAATTTAGTATCTCCTTATCTTCCGATGTGGGACACTTACTAGTGTATCATATATAGGATTCGACATATTGGTAAGTTGAAGTTCTTTAGAAATTTGAATTCCCATAAATCAACCAAATATTTTTTTTTTAATAGGATATTAACATGAGACAAAATTTCCCCACTCTTCCAAAGAAAATCATAACCCTTGAGATGAAAGAACTTTTGGTATCTAAATCAAACACATTTAGCCTTTATAACCAAAGGGTTATCCAAGAAAGATACATCTTCGAGATTTAGAATAAAACTTGTCCTTAATTTGAGTGATAAACATAAATATAAAACATATCATTTGGATTGTCTATGTGCAAAACATAAGTAGGTGGTTCATGAAAAGTATTTCATGTGGAGTTTTCCAATGAAGAAGAATTGAAGGATTTTTTTTATTAGTGATATGTGTTGCAACTAATCCAAACATAAATATATCCTAACAAATATATTCTAACACTCCCCCTCAAGTTGGAGCCTCAAATTGGAGCATGTAAATAACGAATGCCCAACTTGTTAAATAGAAGACCAAACTGACGCTTCCCAAATGCCTTTTGTCAATATATCTACTAACTGATGACCCATAGGAACATATGCAGTAGGCCAGTAGCTAAATTACCAGACACCAACTCATCATGAGCAAAATAACAATCTATCTCGGTATGTTTAGTACGATCATCATGAAACACATGAATTTTAGCAATATGGAGAGCATGTTGACTATCCCAAAACAATTTCATAGGCATGGGATGCAAAATACCAAGAGAGGACAACAAATATTTTAGCCATTTCAATTCACAAGTGGTTACCGCCATAGCACGATACTTGGCCTCAACAAAAGAACATTTATAATTGTCTAAAAGAGGAGGGCTCTTTTCCCTTTGTAATTGCTGTAAAAAAAAAAAAAAACATTTATGTCTCATAGAAAAATTGTTATAATCAACATATATAATTGTTAGATCACCATCTCAACCAAAAGCTTAAGCTAATAGTTTGAGGCCTAAGAATATGTTATATACTCTATCAATCCCTCTCACATGAAAGGCCAGGTAATTTGGGCTTGAAATGTGGACGCAACACAGGCCCCATCATACCTGGCGCGAATTAATTCCACTTAGATCGAATGGAGTGGGAGGAGAGATTCAAACCCGTAACCTATGCGTCACGTTGACTCTTCATACCATGTTAAATGACAATCAAGAACATCATTGAGAGGAGTGGGAGCAGTAATTGGTATGGAGTATGGTCTATGGGTTGGGGAATTGAATAGTTGTATAAGTTAGAAACCATAAAATTTGAAAGATGGAATCTTTGTACGATAACCACGACCCAAGATATCGTTACCATCCTCTACCATATTACCATCACCATGAGTCCATGATCAATAGAAGACAAAATGGGATTAACCTCATCATTACGCTCATGCTCATGCAAAGAGTCACCATATATCTACAATATGCATATGTGGAGTAACTATATTCTCTTCATGCAAACAATCACCAACAATAGCATGCATATTGATCATCAAACCATCTTTACAAGCACTAGAATCTCGTACATTAGGGCTCTGTTTGTTTTGAAGGAAAACAATTTTCATGGAAAATCATTTTCTAAGGAAAACAATTTTCAATGGAAAACAATGATGTAAACAAAGTTTTCCTTTGTTTGTTTGATTAGAGGAAAACTTGTGAAGGAAAGAAAAAATGAAATAGAAATAAAGGAAAGATGGGAGGAGTGAATAAGGGAGAAGGAAGGAGTAGGAAGGAAAATTTGACATTCCTTCTCCACAAAAGGAAAATGGTTTTCCTTTTCCAAAGTTACATTTTCCATCTCAAGGAAAATTGTTTTCGATCCCTTTCCAAAGCAAACAAAGGAAAATAAAAAGAGGAAGGAAAATCATTTTCCGGGAAAATATTTTCCATCAAAACAAACGGAGCCTAGGAGTTGGCTCATGCATATTATTAATAAAATCCTCATCATATATCCCACAATTGAATTTGACCGAAATAATTTTCCCAATGCACTCTCTCAGACTTATTAATGGTATCAATAAAGGAAAAACAGCCACAACAAATTTAGACTCACGACTTAAAAAAATTCATTAGTCTCCAGATCATAAAAATACCAACCTTTTTTTACTGTAACGATAACCAACAAAAATACACCTCCTAAACTTCGAGCCATATTATAATTCCTAAGTATGATAATTATTTACAACAAAGCTCAAACAACCAAAAAGACGTACATACTTCCTCATAAGAGGGAGCTTTGCCGAACAAACACTCATGGGGCGTTTACCACTTAAAATAGGGGTTAGAATTAACTTAATACGGTGAACTGCGGCCAAAAACATTATCCCTAAAAATACTTAGGCAATTTATCTTGGAAATTAAATGTAAAGCACGTGCAACATTTATATGTATGTGTTTATGTTTCCTCTCAACCCGACCATTTTACTGTGTTGTATCGATACAAGAGGTTTGATGTGTATAATAAAATGTCCCTTTTCTTTTAAATAAGGCCCCAAACTCAATAACTCATGTCCATTGTCACTACATAGGACTAATATTTTTTATAAGTTGAGTTTTGATTAAAGCATATTAATCAACAACCAACTTTCCCACTTCATATTTTCCAACCATCAAATAATTCCATGTAGCACACTAGCACGAGAAAAATAATCAACTATAGTGAGAAAATATATAGCATTGGAATTAGATGATACTTTATTTGGACCCCAAATATCACAATGTATCAAATCAAACAAACTAGATGCTTTATTCACACTTAAAGGAAATGAGTTTCGCGGTTGTTTACGCATAAAAACAAATATGACAATCAACACACACCACACTTTTAATGCAAATTACTACTAGCTACTCCAGGAAAATATAATACTACTTTTATTATTGAAGGATGACCTAAACGTCTATGCCATAACATACTTGCATCTGGAACTCTTACTAGGATTTGCTTGAGAAATACGAGCACGAACTAACCGGCCAGAAGATATAGACCCTATTATACTACACCCCCTCTCCAATCAGATTCTCTAAAGTATGGTCCTAAATAGTACTAACTTGTTACTGAACAGAACCATATAATTAATTTTGTTTTTCTAATAATTGAGACACTGACAAGAAGTTACATTGCAATTCGGGAACAAATAAAACATTTTCTAAAATTAAACCGCCAATTAATTTAAAATTTCCTTTTTTTTGTGGCCGACTGGCCGTAGTGTTTTTTCCATTAAGCAAACAAACAGGAGAAAAAATACCACAAAAATCATAGTATCAAATTTAAATCACCCGACATATGATCGTACCAATTATCCACTCATTCGAATTATACATAGCGTGAGAAGTCTGGAAGCACAATCGAACCAAGAACGTACGAACACAAGACTAGTGTGAAGAAGAACACACACACACACACAAAAAAAAAATGTTTTGGAAGAATTCTGGAAAAAGAAAAACGAATGGAAAAACTCTAAATTAGAGTGCTCATGATATCTTGTCAAACTTTATGCAAATGAATTGGGAAAAGTAAAACAACCGAGGCTTTATGTGAAAGTATTGGGTCAGACGGTCTGACCAGACAATCTTGTCAGACGGCTGACCCTTATAAACAATTATAATGGTGAAAAATTTCGGGAGGCTATAACTTTGCGCTCGGGTGTCGGATCGGGGCATATGATATGTCGAAATTGATTAATTTTTCGAGACGAACGCAATTGCAAATAAGCGAAGGGGATTTGGCCACCGGAAATCGCCAAACGAGGCCTCTAAAGGCCTCAAAATGCAAAAAAACATATTTTGTCCAAGTTAGTTACAAAATATGTCCATGTTTTACAATATGTGTCCATGTTTAAACAATATGTGTCAAGGTTTACAAATAGGTGTCCAGGTTTACAAATAAGGATCTAGGGTTAACAATATGTGTCCAGGTTTGTCCACATTTGTCCATGTTTGTCAACATTAGTCCAGGTTTGCATGTCCAGGTGTGTCCAGATTTATCCAGATTTGTCCATGTTTGTCTAGATTTGTCCAGGTTTGTTCATATATGTGTCCAGGTTTGTCCATGTTTGTCCAGATTTGCATGTTCAGGTGTGTCCAGATTTATTCAGATTTGTCCATGTTTGTCTAGATTTGTCCAGGTTTGTTCATATTTGTCCAGGTTTGTCCACATTTGTCCAGGTTTGTCCATATTTTTCCAGGTTTGCATGTTCAGATTTATCCAGATTTGTCCATGTTTGTTTAGATTTGTCCATGTTTGTCTAGATTTGTCCTGGTTTGTTCATATTTGTCCAGATTTGTCCACATTTGTCCAGGTTTACAAATTGTGTCCAGGTTTCAAATGTGTCCATTTCTGTTTCCAGGTTTACAAATGTGTCCAGGTCTACCAATACATATCCAGATTTAACAGCATGTGTCCAGGTTAAACACATATGTGTCCAGATTCAACAACGTGTGTCCAGGTCCAGTGGACTGGTCTGACAGAAACGTTACTGTCAGACCGGTCTGACACAATACCTTCTCAGGCTTTATTTATATTACAAACATATATATATATATAGAAATAGGAACATGTAAAAACCTCCTAAGAAGTTAAAAACCTGAAAACTAAATATCATGGCCATTGATTTTTTTCTAGCCCATCATGACCGTCGATTTAATTTTACAAAAAAAATCAGAGAAAAAAAATCTGTTTTTTTTTAAATTTACTCACTTCACTTTTCACACTTGCCGAGGTAAAACTTTGAAGATTAATATCTTTAATTGTGTGTTTGTAAAAATTATAAAACCTAGATATTAAAAAACTACATGTTGAAACGAATCCAACAAGACCCCACATGACTATGTTTTATCTTATGTATAAATGACAAACGATAGTCAAAGTAGACTTTGTGAGTAGTGACAAGTTAAACTGAGTAAACTTTAAAAAAACAGAGGTAGTACAATTAAGGTGTACATGTTAATAATATAGGGGTACATGTTAATTTAAGGAGGTACATATTAATTTCCAGATTAATTCAAATCTTACATACTAAATTGAGGGGGTACATGTTAATAATGGGGAGCATGCAATGATAGGGTACATATGTAACACCCCCAAATCTCCCTCTACGAAAATAATAGAATAATACATATAAAATACCGTAGAGATAGACTTGGGCGTATTACCGCCACGTGATAACGTAAGGCTATACTTGACTACAACTTTGCAGCGGAAGTTAAAGGTACTTATTATTAAATGCGATAAAATTTGTGTTAAAACATAATAACTTAAAATAAAATTAAAACCCTAATCTAGGTGAATGACGCCCTTGCCCCTGATGCTACATGTAGTCCACTTTGATCATCAACACCTAGCTACTTATCAATAAATGATAAGTAGGGCAAAGCCAAAACAAAATAAAGTACGTGTTAGCAAAATATGCTAAGTACGTAAAATGCAAGATAAGTCAAAATAAACTTTATTTTAATAAACATGCTTTTGAAATACTCAAGTCATATTATATGAAAACAATTATTTATCCAAGATGATCATTTTCCAAAAATATTCTAAACCATTAATATTGAATGTAAATATTCAAATATTGAAAATAAAACTTTCCTATACTCCAATTCCTCTCCAAGTGTGCACACCCCCCAAGTTAGTATATTTCTGTATAAAGGTTATCCTTGAGGAAAGACTAGGTCATACAAAGCCCATAGTCTTATCAACCAAATCCACATAACGGGATTACAGACAATAAATAAGCTTGTAAAGCTTGTGGGGTCACAAATAAATTTTTAATATAATAAGAGTTGAATATAAAGATAATATACTCATATAATTGTAACCTTCCAAAATTCCTTATTTCCTTAGTCTTTCAAAATGATATGACAATATCACTAAAATATTTAGTTATTCCAAATCTTTTCATAGAATATTTTCTATGATATTATTTTCCAAAATATAATAAGATTCAAATCTTTCCATAAAACATTATTTTCAAAATATAATAAGATAATTCAAATCATAAATATTATTTCCAAAATCTAAAAATTTCATGACAAAAATATAAGGCTAATAAAATATAAAATAATTTTGTCATCAAACTTTAAATTAACATAATGCAAAATTAATTGATCATAAATTATATCATGTATCATATAAACACGTAAAAATCATGTAAACACTTTAATTAAGTATCTAGCCACTTAACGTACCTTGATCTTCACTAATCAAAATTTATTACGAAGCTTAAGAGAAATCGCGAATCAACACCCTACACATAAATAAATAACAAGACTCACTATATGTGCATGAACTATATTTAATTTTCATAAATCATATCTTAAATTTTCTGTTTTTTTTTTATACCTTAAAAGCATTAAATTATTTTGTTTATTAAACCGTAACAATAATGATAATAATAATAACAATATGTAATAATAAAAATAGTAGTTTTAGGTAAAGAGAAAAACCGAAACAAGAGGAGAGGAGGAGGATAGCTAGGTGGCCAAGGGTGGCTAGATGTGGCTCATGGTGGCTGCCGCCAATAGTGGTGGTGGTGAAAGCCAAGAGAAAAAAAGAGGAAATCATGAGGTGTAATTTTATTAGAAAATAGGCAGAAACTTTCAGAGGCCATAAATCCTTCGATATGAGTCTGAATTGGGTGATTCTTGAGCCTAACCTCAATAAATTTTTGAGAGGAACAATCCGTCGTGAAACAGTAATTTGCTAAAAATGACTATAAGTGCCCGAAAATTGGCTCTGAACTGAATCGGGTATAAAAGCTACTAAAATAGAAGAAATAATTTGTGGAAAAGAAGGGAGAAGAAAAGAATATTTTGAGTGTGTTTGTGAGATTGGATTTGAAGGGGGAAAATGATTTGTGGAGTTGGTGCAATTTGTGTTATGAGATGGGAGGGGTATTTATAGTGTTTAGGGTTAGTGTAATATGGTAGGTTTTGAAGATAGTGAAAATATTAGGGTGATCATAATATATTACAATAGCCATATTTTGGAATGAATTTTGCTTGGAGGCTAAGGAGAATATTATTAAGGGAGGTTGGGGATATTAGAGTGATCATGGAATTTAATTAAGGCAGTGAAAAAGATTTAATTATTTTTTTTTTCCTTGCCGTGAGATTCAATAGCTTGGATCAAATTTTATTTGTTTTTTTTTCCCTTTTTGTCTAGCTAATTGATCTTTTGGGTTTTAGTTTGGGTTTTTAAAAATTAGAAAGTAACATTTGGGCTTAAAATACTTTTTCAATAAAATCAGCATAATCATAAGATCATTGTAATTTATGAAAGAAGGCTTATTTAAAATATAAGAAAATCACGTGTATGTATATGAAATTTCGGTTTTTATAATTTAAAACAACGTTTTGACTTGAACTTTTATGTCTAAAATTCAAATAAATAATTTTAGTAGTATAAAATATATTAATTAATTATAAAATATTTATCCAAAATTCCGGGGTATTACAACATACAAAATCAAACATGAAGAACTGCACTTAAAAAAAATCGAACGTTACAAAAAAATGCACAAAAACATATTAAATTAAGGGGGTACATGTTAATAATAAAGGGGTAAGGGTACATACAAAATCAAACTCGAAAAACTGCACTTAAAAATAATTCGAGCTTTCCAAAAAAAATGCATAGAAACATACTAAAATAAGAGGGTACATGTTAATAATAAAGGGGTACTTGCAAAGATACAAGAGTACATACAAAATCAAACACGAAGAATTGTACTTTAAAAAAATTCGAACTTTATAAAAAAATGCACAAAAACATACTAAATTAAGGGGGTACATGCAAAGATACAAGGGTACATACAAAATCAAACACAAAAAACTACA
This sequence comes from Salicornia ramosissima, assembly GCA_951394345.1. NCBI lineage: Eukaryota > Viridiplantae > Streptophyta > Magnoliopsida > Caryophyllales > Amaranthaceae > Salicornia > Salicornia ramosissima. Next base: position 13,043,748 of record OX596233.1, on the reverse strand, counting down.
CTAAAAAAACCGAACTTTAAAAAAAAATGCACAAAAATATATTAAATTAAGGGGATGCATGTAAATAATAAAGGGGTACATGCAAAGATACAATGGTACATACAAAATCAAATATGAAGAACTGCACTTTAAAAAATCAAACTGTATTAAAAAAAATGCACAAAAACCTAAATTGTTGCTTGAAATTTGCGTGAAATCTGTGAAATTAGCGTGAATGAACTGGTTCAATCAAGTAGTCTTTTTTATAAAAACCTGACTTAAACTTTGTTTTATTTAAAAATGGTAACTTTGGGTGGTTAGTGTTTTTTACCCTAAAATTAATTACAACCCTTAATCTACATCTAACGGTCATAACTAAAAGTTTTTAGTTTTCAACTTACCATAGGTTTTTAGCAGATCCTGACTCTATATATATATATCATAACAAATACTTCCTCCGTTTCAAAAAAAACGCAACAATTGGAGTATCACGGACTCATAGGCAATTTTTGTTGTGAGAGTAAAAGTGATAGAGAGAATGTGGGGTATGTGATGATGTGAGAGATAGAAAAAAAAAGTTACAAAAATGGAAGATTAAAATTGTTGCATTTATTTTGAAACATCCAAAAATGAAATTGTTGCGTTTTTTTCGAAACAGAGGTAGTATATCATAACATTTTAGACCATTTCTGTTAAATTTGAAGGAATTATGATATTGAGGATGCATTTGATAAAGTAACAAAACGTTATGAGATTTTATTCAAAAAAAAAATTAATAATTTTTTCACAAAAGGGTGTAAATATAAGGAGTTTTTCACAAAATTTTCTTGTCTTTATGATTAACATTCAAATCATACATTTAGGTCTTGTTTTGTTGTATTGGTAAAATACATAGAGCTTAAAAAAATACTCGGATATATATACAAATTAGGATTTTGTAGAACAAACCACAGTCTTGAATATCCTAGTATATTATTAAGGGTATAATGAATTAATAATCATCCACTAATATATACTTCATCTGTCCCAAATTACTTGCTACATTCTCTTTTTCATATCTCTCAATACACAACTTTAAATTAAAATATCTTGAACCACGCATAATAAAAAAATATAAAAATTATATGTTTGAAAAGTAGTTATTGAGACGAATCAAACTAGATCCATCATGACTATATTTTTCATTATGTACATGAAACTATAAGCAGTCGAAATTTACAAATGAATAGTGTCATTTTTCATGATGTAGCAACTAATTTGGAAAGGAAGGAGTATTACTTTGTGCATAATATTATTATTTTTTTGGTTAAATTATTATTGAAGTTAATTTTTTGGGGAAAAAAAGGATGTTGGGGAGTGGCGAGTGGGTACGGAAGTGAGATGTATTTAGTCGTTAGTCTTACTTTCCTGCCACCACGTGCAAATAGAGTTTTATTCGAGTGTAGTCAAGTGCATTGCAAAATCATAAGCAACTCAATTTACGCCGCTATTTTGATTATCCATATGTATCTTTCAACTTTTGGGGCACTTTCTCAATTTTACACCACCCTTCTCTTGGTTGGTTGGTGGGTGACTGGGTGGTCTAACATTTCTCTATAATTTTTCCATCTATTCCCATCATCAATCAATATACGGAGTATATACTAAAAGAAAAACAACTAAAACTGTGGATGACACGTATCATCTTATGGTTACAAATTTTTCCACTCTTTTTCATAATTCTTAATTTTTGGTAAAATATTTTGTGTAATTTATATTTATGGTAAGGGCTAATTTTTATATCTTCTACTAAAGCACATCAATTATAGGGCAAGTTAGCATGAAAATCTAATACACAATAATATATCCAATATATTCTAACATGTATTCTCTAATATTCATTTTTTACTAATATTGTATAATTGTGACAAATCTTTTTTTTTTTTTGCATGAATAAATAATTGAAAAAGACGAATGAATATAATTAAAAAAATTGTTATTTTCTAGGAAATTGTAAAGTCAAATTATTATTCAAATAAAAATATAGATTTGCTTTTAAAAAAATAACGTACACCGGATAATATTATCAATAATTATACTTAAAATTATTATCTAATTGTACACGTGTTCCTCTAAGGTTAAAAGGTTTTCTTACTCATATTTGCTCCTCTACTCGCCCCACCCCCTTTTAAATTAACTCACTTCACCTTTCCAATCTTGCGTTGCTAAGGCAATGCTTTAAAAATTAATACCATTTCATTACTATTTACAAGATGTCTATTTTATACGAGCATAAAATTTAGAGATAATATCAATAGCAAACTGATGATACATATCAATATAGCAATATTCAACATTTTAGGTACGTAGGAATTACACACTATTTGGTATAGAACTTAGTTAGTGCTTTGGATAATGTTTCCATGTGCTTTGAACAAGTTTAGTCACAAAAGACTGGGCTACCAAACGTTGTAAAAAATTAAAAATGGTAATTAGTTATATATGGACTTAGTATTTTTTTATAGGCCTTTTATATAGGATTCACTAATTAATTGTATAGGAATTATTCAATATTTTGTATAATTGTGTATAAGTTACTTAATATTTTTGTATAGGGGCCGGGTTTTAACAATATTTATTTTTATATGTATCATTTGTTGAGAGATTATTCAACACTTAGTATGTGAGTTACTTATTGTTTAGTATAAAGTTTATTCGGTGTTTTTTTCTAATAAAAGTTATTAAATAGATGTTACTAGGTGTTTTTAATAAAGTAAGTTTAGTCATATTTCTTAGTTATATAGGGGTTATCAAGCCTTGCATATATGCTAATTTGTTGTATTAGGGTTAATTACTTGGTATTTTAATAGGGTTTATTGTTTTATATAGGCATTATTAATTACTTGTATAGGGATTAATATTTAATATTTTGTATAAGGATTACTCTCTGTTTGTTCCCTAGCAATTACGCTCTATTTTGTTGAGGGGTTACTCGACATTTATGGCTTGTTTACTTCAGATTATATTCAGTTCAGTTCAATTTAGTTCAATTAATACACTTCTATTCAGTTCAGTTCAGTTAAGTTCAGTTCAGTTCAGTTCAGTTCATCTCTATTCAGCTAATGTAAACAAGCCCTTAGTATATGTATGTGTTACTATATATTATAATGTTTATTCAGTGAACTATGAAGTCATGGTACAAAGAATGATATGTATGGTGAATCAAACTATTCTTGTATCGGTTTTAAGAACACTAATTTTCTTAACCAACATCCGATGGATTTGGCTCATATCTTGGTCATAGTCCAAGTTCATTTTGACACTTGATCTAGTATGATCAAGTTTGGTAACTAATAGTTCTAATTGGTGCTTGTTTTGTATTAGCTAAGTAGTTTCAATTATGTGTGTTTTTGTAATAGCTTAATTAGTACTTTAGATGAGTAGTTTTAGGTACTTTTTAATGTAGTTTGTAATAGTTAGTAAAGCTCTTTTGGTTTAATAGCTCAATATGCAAGTAGGGAAACTACGGAGCAAAAGTGCACAAACGATCCAGTGGCAATTCGCGAGGTGTGAGCCTAGGTCGCGAGGTGCGAAGCCCAGGGGACCCAGAAGGTCGCGAGTCGCGACCCAAACTCGCAAGTCGCGAGGTGCCCCTGCCCAGCTTCTACGAGTTTCAGTTGTTGCAAGTTGGCTTGTGGGCTTTGTGTGTGGTCTTGCAAGTTGAGTGAGTAGCCTTGCTGCACCATCTACTAGCCTAGCTTTGTGTCATACAACTTGGTTGGAGCTTGACATAGCTTAGGTGAGTCATGGAAGCTACAACAAGCTTGAGTGGTGCTCATTTGATTCAACTTGTGCAAGTGGTGCAAGTGGACTATGGTGGCTGATTTTGCAAGATATTTTGGTTGTTTAAAGCTTTGTTTATTGCTTTGAGCTTATCCTTAGGTTGTATAATACTTGTATTATATTAGATACGTATAGTAGCTTGTACGTATTTTGAGCGTATTGTACGAATATACGTATTTTATACGTATAATTATACATAGCTCTAGTTTGCTTTATTTTGCTATAAATAGCTTGTATTATGTACTTAAAAATCAGACTTGAATGAAATTGAATTGAAAACTTTGTTTTCTCTCTAGTATTTTAAACTGTGTGTTTAAGAACTAACCTTGTTCGAAATTCTTGGATAGTTGTCTAACTACAAGATTTCACCAATTAGATTAATTGAATTAGGAGATTGACCCTCTTAGTTTAGTTGTCTAGGTTAATAGATTAGGAGATTGACCCTCTTAATTGAAGCTAACCATTTCGAATATTCAGATTTGAGAGTGATTCTCTTAGCTTTATATTCAATTTAGTCCATAGATTTGAGTGTATTCTTTCATCTATTCACTAAAATATCCATATTATTGTTGTTTTGAGTGATTTGTGAGAGTGAAATCTATAATCTTTCAAGCAATTAGTTCTGATTATTATTGTTTGAGGTCCATTATAGTCCATTCAGCTTTTTATATAAGAGTTAATATTTTGACAAAAGATTACGTTCTTTTACGTGTGTTATCCAATATTTTATATAGTGCTAAAAAAATTTAATGTTACAAAACTACATATACCTATATGAGCCTTGAAAATTAGGGCCGAGCAACGGTTCCGGGTACCCACCCACGGAACCGGACCCGGTTAGGAACCATCGGGTAATTACCCAGATCCGGTTCAACTGGGTCCGGTTCCAGATCCAAAAGTTACTATCCGGCCCTAACTGGTTCCGGTTCCAAAAAAATTGGATCGGGTACCCGATGGGTACCCGGTTGTAACGGTTGAATTAGGTTTTATATTATTATCCAATGGTAAATAGTGAAGTACTAAAGTGACTACTGACTAAACCAAAATACAATAAGCCTAATTTTTTTTTTCCATTCAAAATTTTTATGTTTATGTAAACTTGTATATAATTTGTGTGAACTTGTGTTTATGACTTTATGTAAAATTGTATGTTTAATCTTAAAATTGTAAACTTTTGTTTAAGTAAACTATCTTTGTGGATGTTTAGTGGTAAATAATTAAATATGTAGTATAATAGTTGTTGACCATTAACCCGATTTGTTATTTAAATTTAAAAAATTGAATAAAATACACACCCATTAAAGAAAATCGGGTACCCGGTATTGGAACCGGTACCCGGCGGTTCCGGTTCTAAAAACATATTACCCGGTTAGAACGGTTCCGGGTCCGGTTCCATAGAAAAAGACCGGATACCCGGTTTTGCTCACCACTATTGAAAATGTATAGAGTTTAAAATATAGATTTTGATGTTTTATTTCATTTTATAGATTTTTTTTTGGTAGAATGTACATTTGAAAAACAAAGCTAAAAAAATTGTAATTTTCTAGCCCCTGCTGTGATTCGTTGGAAAATTGTATATGTGTGACTTTTGTTTTATTTTCACATATTTGAATAATTATTTTGGTTTTTAAGGTCAAGAGGAGTGAAAAAGTGGTACCCATTCCCTCCTGGTATCCTTATGATACGGGTTCGAAATTAATTATTTGCATCCCTTCCCCTTATGTGAGCTTAAAAGGGCGGATTTCCTTTCCAAATCAAAAAATTATTCAAAACATGTACTCCCTCCATAACATAAAAATATCTACTTTTATTTTTTCACGCATTTTGAGTAAGCGATTTAAGGGTGTAAACGACCAAAATAATCAAAATAATTTTGATATTAGTAACTTATAACCACATTCTTGCTTGTATTAAAATCATTTTGATTAATTTATTCGTTTATACCCTTAAATCGCTTCCTCAAAATGCGTGAAAAATTAAAGTAGATATTTTTATGTTACAGATGAAGTACTTACTTTTCCGCTTGGCCAATTGTGTATATCGTAAAGATGTACTAAAAGTATTATATAGAGCTTTACATGTATATGTAATGATAAAGTAAGATTTTAATTTTCACCTATATTCCTTATATTATTGTATACGATTTAAACCATGTATATTTTAAAAAATAAAAAATTTCATATACTTAGTAAATTTTGTAAATCTATATATTACTAGAAAATTACTATTAAGATTTTTAAACCGTGCATCGCACGGGTGTTATACTAGTTTAATTAATATATTTTGACTTGTAGCACTATTTATATGTACTTTTTGCCAGCTTCTAGTTTTATAAGTAAAAGGAAAAACATAGTCATGATAGATCTAGTTTAATTTGTCTCAACATATACTTTTTCAAATATATAATTGTTTATTATGTGTAGATCAAAATATTTTTATTTAAAGTCATGTCTCGAAAGATATGATAAAGTGAATGTAACAATTGTTAGTGCATTTGGACATTTCATTTCTTTGACTCTTCTTTGTTTTAATACATAATGGAAAATATAGTCATGGTGAATCTAGTTTGATTCGGTTAATATGTATTTTTTACATATATATTTTTATATTTTTTATTACATAATTATAGATATTTTTATTTAAAGTACGACTCTATGGGCTAGCTATTTTCTCGTTATTTTATATAACTACTCTATTACTTTTTAAGAAAATAAAAAACAGATCAGTGCAAATTAGAAAATTCTTGATCAAATAACACCATATAAAAAAAATCAAATTAGATCTTATTTGATTTTATTTATTATTTTATATTTTAAATTCATACTATAATGAATAATGAAGATTATATAGTTGAAAACTACTCATTTTAGTCATTTGTACGAATATAACGAACCTCATTTGATAATTTTTGTTCTTACAAATTAGTTTATAAAGAAAGTAAAAAAATAAAGGCATAGAACAAAAAAATTTATTTGATACCAATGTAATTTGGACTTTTTCATTTGGTACCCAAATTTTAAAAAAAAAATTCTATATGATATCGCAGCAGTTTAGACTTAATCTCTATCATAACATTATAAATCATTAATTTCATGTTGAATAAGGTTAGGAATTAAATTGTTCGCGGAACATGCCCAATGAGAATGGCCCGGGTAAAAATTGGGATTCATTTTGGTGTTTATGGATAAAAATTTAAGTCAAAATTGAGGAAAAATACTATAATTTCGCTTTACGTGTGAATAAATGTAACTAGTTTTTTTAATCAATTTTAACCACAAATGTGATTATCAAGGATAAAAATGACTTCAAAAACCATAACATTGTAAAATATAAGGTAAATACTCCGTATCTAACCTTATTAACCCCTAACTAATATTTTTTGTAAGATAATGTTATAATAAAATAACAAAATCAAACTACAGTGATACCAAATAGAAAAAATCGAAAGTAGAATGGTACTGAATGAAATTTCCTAAAAACAATACTTCTTCCGCTCCATATTAATCGTAATATTGGCAATTTTGTTCATAATCACTCAAATAATTCGTTTTCGTGCTTTATACATGTAAACAAATATAGTCAAGTGGGATATCTTTTTAATCGTTGCAATGTGTACTTTATTTTGATCTAATTTTTATAAGTTTTAGTAAAATAAAATTAGAGATATTACAAATTTAAATCATACATTGATAAGCGTGAAAAAAGGAACGTTGCAATTAATATGAAGGGGAGGAAGTATAAAATTGCTATGTCAATCAAATTAACCATGTCAAATTGTCAGCCTATCAATGTACTCAATTGATAATTAGTGATGAAAATAGTACAATTAATGGACAAGAGGAGTATAGAAGTGAATGAATATAGCAAACCAAAACCAAGTTGGTGTGAATTAAACTTTGTTGTAATCTCCAAGAAAAAAAACAGTCAAAATTTTCCAACTTGACTAAAATATTTTTTAAGCAGTCAACAGCCAACTAGATGTGGTATCAACGATTTGCTGGGTTGAGATTTGAGAAGCCTCTCACCTTCATTTCCAGCTATTTGCCTCCTTTGAACCTTTTCTCCAAGTCATTTTTACTCTTTCTTGCTTTCTTGTGTTAGTTGTTTCTTTCTAATTTATTTTTTTGCCCCCCTCTTACTATACTTTCCCAATAACATAATTAGCTTCTGAATCTGCAATATTCCTCTCAAGTCAGCCGCCTTTTTTACTACAGGTTTGCTTCTTTCACTTCTTTGCTTCTTTTGTACCAAAATTGAAGCCTGATTATGATTTGAACAACTCCTTAAATCCCTAGAGCAGAATTCTCTTCTTTTTTTTTTTTTTTTTTTTTTGTTTTTGGGGGGGGGGGGGGTGTTTTTTTTTTTTATCTCAGAATTTGTTGTGGAATATGTGATTGATTGTCGGGTTATTTGAGATGATGTATATTGGTTTGTCTTAAAATTTGATCTGAAGTATCTGGTTGTTGCTAATTTTAGTTGTTTTTGTTGGAATATTATCAGTAATGCTGGTGTTATTTGGAATTTGGTTGTTTTGCCATGTGGGTCTTTCTCATAATTGCTTACTTTTCCACTTTTGTTCAATCATGAGATGGGATGTTGGGACTTGAAATAATGAAATATTGCTATCTATAAATGGGTTTTTTTTTTTTTAGGATTATTAATCTAGTGTTCACATTAGCAGTAGTTGATGATATATGAGTAGTCCAAGTTGGGTTTTTTGTTGTTGTTGATATGGTTTTATCTTGGGTGATTAAACCTGGCCTAATTGATCTTTACGGTTGCAGTTTATTGGTCTAAAGCATTGTTATTAGCTTGCAGATGATGATTATAAGGCATTATTGAGTTAGCCTTTAAGTAAAGAGTTGGTTGATTATGACATTTTCATTCTGTGTTTTATATGAACATGTGTAACAAGTGGAGGACATGAAATTCTGTACATTTGAGAGGAAATGATTGTTTTAATCATTAGATTTTATAAGTTTGAGAGTCCATTATAGTTTGATATGACATGTGATTCTTTATACTGTTGAGCTATTACAGTTTGCTTTAAAGCACTTTTGAAAGGTTCAATCTTAATAATATTGGCATTTTGGGGTTTCTTGGTTTATTTTGATTCCTGCAGGCTGCAACAGACATCTCAACCAGTATCTTGGCTCGCAGAATGACTGGCTCTTGAGCTTTTCGCTGAAGGCCTGCCGTGCCATTGCTTGTTGTTTCCAAATTACAATGATTAATGTTGTTGATTCTTTGAATTATCGTTATGATTTTAAAAAAGGTTTCTCGGAATGTCGTGGTCTGTAAATCCATCCTCTTGGTTGCTTAGTAAAAGAGTTTGATAAAGTGATATAACCGATAAGACATTGGTTTCAATCACAAGGATGGGTAGCCATTATAGTGAATTAAAATTACTGATATGCATCTTAGGCTTATCACTTTGTATTCAATGGCCTCAAGTCTTTGCCATTGATATCTTCTCTGAGGTTGGAAGGAAACTTCTGCGAGATGATACTAAAGAACAAAACGCCACATCTCCTGCTGCTCATGTACAAAAAGACCAAAATAGCTACCATTTCTCGTTTTCCTCAAAGATTGTGGCCATGGCTGCACCAGGAGTTCTCATCTTAGGCTGTTTATTTTTTTGCCCCTGCCTTCAACTCAAGAAAAAGAATGTTAACTATACCGATTCCCAGAGGGAAATTAACACAGGTAAGTTACGGTCTTGTTATTTCTGATTAAAACTAGTTGGTCAATGATTGATGCGTGAATTGTGCACCTAGGTGTCAATGAATATCATGTACCTACATTTAAAACAGAACATTCATATTATGCATTTGGAATGTATATATTGAACATTTAGAACATTCATGCTAGACTACTATTTTGAGAACAGGTGTGTAGGAAGAAATCTTCAGTGAATGATTATTTAACAATTCCTGCTGGCTTGCTGTAAATCCAGGGGATTTGTCAACGACATTTTGTTCTTTGACTTGTTTTGATGTGAAGTAACTTACATGAAATAATGAACCAAGATTTTTTTTGTTTGTGTTTATCTCATATGCTGATTCGGATATTGTATATTATGTTTATTGCCATCTTTAAATCAAATTCAGAACTTTCATCAGCTCATTAGACAACTGACTGTGAATGACTCTCTTGTACACTTGTAGTGGATCTCTCTTCATCCTTTGAAGCAAGTACAATTCCTGAAAAGAACAATGCTAGTACGTGGCGACATGCACCATCTCCATCACGATTCCCACCAGCCAGTCCAAATCCATCCCGACACCCTCCGCCTAGTCCTCGATATGCAATGTCCCCAAAGGCTGATAGGTTCGGATCAGTTCATCTCCATTTTAGTCAGATCTCAAAAGCTACCCATAGTTTCTCATCATCCTTTAAGATTGGGGAAGGTGGTTATGGAGCTGTGTACAAGGCCCAGCTACCTGGTGGACAATGGATTGCTGTAAAGCGAGCAAAAAAGGTATGGAATGAAGGCAACATACATGTTCAAAATTTCATTAGCTGCAGCATTTATTCTCATATCTGTGCTAAAAAAAAATTATATTCTAAGAAGCCTCTATGTGCCTTGGCGAATCAGCTTATTTCAACCTAGAAACTTAAAGTGCTTGGAATTGCATATAATCAATGCAAATCTGCATAGCATATATTGATGCCATCATGACATGAACTTTTATATGTGGACCATATTTGTTTAATCATTTCATCTCAAATTGACAAATTGATTATCTTTATGGATTGACTTTACAATTCATTGCTGAATGTTGACCACTGTTTTGGTGAATCGTATTGATTCAGAATTTTTAGTCTATGAACTTGTGAGCATGTTTGAATTTAAGATGACAATATTTGACTTCAAAGGTCCAGCTAGGATTCTCAAACTGACATGTATGATTATTTGACTTAAATTTATCACATGTTCGAATTTTGACGAAGTACTGAGAAGCTGCACATTTAAGATTGTATATGAATAACAATGGGATAGAATTTGATCAGCACAGTTTAGAGAAACAACAACAACAAAGCCTTATTATATTGAATCGCAAAAATTGTTTGCCAAGTTTTTCTCCCTCCATATTTCCCAATATAACACCATATCCAACCCAAAAGCCTCATTTTCCCCGTGACAAGCCTCATCTAGGACTCTAGGTTTGCTTTGCTCTCTTGTTTATACAAGAGTTGTATATTACCAAATTCCAACAAACAAAATAAATAATAGAATAATACAAAAAATGGAGATGATTTAATGGTGTGTCGTGGCAAAAAACCCATTGACTTGAAAATGAAATTCGGCGTTACCGGGGTGCTCAATAGTGAACGCCGGATCGATCCCAAAGGATACACACCTTCCTTCTCACTATGACACTCTTTGATATAGGATTGGAGTAGCAAACATTTATGCACAAGAAGAGAGAATTTTATGTAGAATATATGCAGTGAAAATAGGAGGAAAAATCAGAATGATGAAGCAAAAGATATTTCTAGGCACATTAGCATAGTGAAGAATCTAGGCCATTAATCCTCTAACTGCTGCTTTTAATCAACAAATCAAAGCTAATGAACAAACCATTAAACCTGTATAAATAAGAGTTAAAAAGGAAAAGATTTTACTGACGAAATCTTAACGGTCACATGAACTTAAGCGAGTTTCAAATGAACTTGGTCGACTTTTTTTTTTTTACTGACATTTATCCCAAAACATTCTGGCCAAGAAACTCGGGCGTATTTCTTCCTAACTCGGGCAAGTTTCATGCCTCTGATTTCAGATGACTTCAGAATCTAAAAGTCGGTCACGTTTAGGACAAAATCGGGCATGTTTCTCTCTAACTTGCCTGAGTTTCCTGCCCAGACAATCCAACTTCGAAAAGTGGCTTCCTCGTTACTTGTCAGAATTAAGCATATGTTTTATTGTTGGAAAACTCTTGAAATCTACTTCCAATGCAATGGAAATTGCAATAATCGATTAGGATGTCAAAAGTTATGATTAGATTAATGAATAAAGGTGTTTTTTCCTTTTTTACTCCAACATGGTCTTCCTCTACCTCACACCTTCCCATCCATTTGCTACTCTTCAAGCCTCCTTACTGGTGCATTAATTAGTCTCCGTTTCACATCTTGTTAGCTGTTTTCCCTCATCCTATCCTCCGTAGTCGTTACCCGTATTCTCTACCTAGTAATCTCATTTCTTAGTTTATTCTTCCTTGTTTGCCCACACATCCAACATTGCATATGCATATCTTTCACATTCATTTTTTGAACATAGCAATATTTCAAAGTCCAACACTCTTTGTCAAATAGCAATGCTGAACTAATAATTATATGATAGAATTTTCCCTTAAATTTCAAAGTCCAACACTCTTTGCCAAATAGCAATGCTGCTGTCTTGTACTGGTGCTCAAGCCTCCAAGGCTCCAACTCTCCAACCTCAAGTTCAATATTCAATTTTAGCTCTTTTAGATTTTATTTTTGGATCTTATTTTCTTCAATCTAAACTCTTCTTTCCATGATTTTTCCTTCAATGCTTCTTTTTTCAATGGTTTGCTTTGCTTGGGTCTGTTTGTTACGTTGTTTCCAATAAAAGAAGAGCTGTGAGTTTTTCTTTGTCTGACTTTCTGTTATTCTCCTTATTTTTTTTAAATATTTTGTGTATTGGAGCTTTGGTGGGTTAGGCGTGAATTGTGATGTTTGGATGGGTTTGGGCACTGAGTTGTTTTTTGGGGCCATTTAATTAGTTTGTCAATTGTTATTTTTTTGGTCTTTTTTTTGTAAACATTGCACTATTTTGGTTGCAGCACTTTTAAAACTTCTTAGTTATTATAAGCTACTATTTATCTATAATTTATTAATCCTACAAAATTTTAAAAATTTAAAAATATTTGTCATAACTTTGCTGTACTTATACATTAATTTTTGAAATTTGCGGTTTCCTATCCCCATCCCCGTATATGTTTTCGTCCCCGTATCAGTGCAACTTAGAGCAACATCCTCGTCCAATTTACAATTTAGAGAAACATCTAATTTTTTTATAGATGCCAGAAAATGATTTGTGCTTCAATCTCTTTTTTCCATCTGCCTTGCCACGTATATTGAAAGTATTTGAAACTGATGGATTAATTTGTTTACACTTGTATTTCATCCATGGCATATATTTTGTTTTTAGAGACTATTATTCTGGTCTATTATTTTGGTCATGGAAACAAAAATGTCCACTTAGTTATGACACTTTATCCATGGCAGTGGATAATACATCAAATATTTTTAAATAATTAAAACTGGCTTGCCACAGGAACAATTTGATTCTACAGAATTTAACAGTGAAATTGAAATCTTGTCAAAAATTGAGCACCGCAACTTGGTGAGGCTGCTTGGATTTGTTGACAAGGGAAATGAGCGGCTAATAGTTACTGAATATGTTGCAAATGGAACTCTTAGAGAACATCTGGATGGTAAGAGACATTTTAATATGATTCTTCTTCAAATATTCAGTCTGTAGCACTCATGTTTTGGATGTTAAATTTGACAGGCTCAAGAGATAAAATTTTAAATTTCAAGCAGCGGCTTGAGATTGCAATAGATATCAATCATGGTTTAACGTATCTTCATCAGTACGCAGGTACCCAAAATTATTATTATTTTTTGAAGTTCTGTTTTGCTCCCAGTTGCATTATAGTCTTACTTTAGTTGAACTATAAACAATACTGCATCATACAGATGCTCTAAAACTATATTTGGATAGCAATATGGAGTGAAAGGAAAGGGAGGGTAATAGGAGGAAGCGGAGGGGAAAGAAACGGGGAAGAAAGAGGTGTTTCATTTTCCCTCCAAATCTCTTCAACTTTAGGAGGGTATTAGTTATTTAAGGAGGAAAATGGATCTCTTTCCTTCCTTTCCCCAACCTATTTTTCCCCAACTGGGTTACCACTCACCATTACATGTAACATATATGAAAATTTTCCCTCAAGTTCTCTATAATTCATTACATTCCACAAGTTATAATTCATTCTACCCTTGTCGTTGCAACCGGAAGAGTCAACCGTAATAACTTCAAAAGCACAAAATTTATTCTTCTTATGTATATATACTCCCTCTATCCCCAAATGTTTGCAACATTTACTTTTTCACATTTCCCAACACACAACACTAAATAAAAATATCTTTAGATACACATAATGAAAAATTATAAAAACTATATATTAAAAATTATACATCGAGCCAAATCAAACGAAATCTCATTTGACTATATTTTTTTTTAACATGTATAAAATTAGAGAGAGTCAAAGTTGTCCGATAAACAATAACAAAAGTCAAATTGTTGCAAAAATAAGGGTATGGAGGGAGTAGTAAATAAATAAATTACAAGAACAATAACCCAAGAACAAAATATATAATGTAAATTAACTCACAAGAACAATAATTCAGTAAATTAACTTGCAAAAACAATACATTAACTCACAAGAACAATAAATGTGAAATTAGTATATATTCTAAAATATGAAATTAACATGAACAAAGAACAATAAATTAAACTAAACTAAACTTACCAATCTTTAACTAAATTAAATTGGGGCAAAAATTAGGGTTTCAATTTGGGGCTTTGTAATGGTACCATTGGCTTTGGGAGTTTTGCCGGTGGCCATGCGTCGACGTTTGAAATGGCCGGTTTCGCTGCTTGATGCCTCTTCGCATATCACCTCTCTATTTCTCTGTCTTCTCTTCATAAAACCCTTCTTCACTGCTGCCTTCTCTGTTATGTTACTATTTTTTTTTAAAATAAGCTTTGAAAATAAACCTGGGTCCCATGACCCAGGATGTCCAATGCTACATCCGCCACTGGTCACACGTAATCATTAATATGAAACTTTCATGTTAAATTGCTAGTTCTTTGCTTCCATTAACCTCTCTTTTCCTTAATGGAATCGACCATTTATTGATTATGCTAACAGAGAAACAAATTATTCACCGGGATGTAAAATCATCCAACATTCTTCTCAATGAGAATCTGAGGGCCAAAGTTGCTGATTTCGGTTTTGCAAGAGTTGGTCCTGATGACGAGCGAACTCATATTTCAACCAAAGTCAAAGGGACTGTTGGATATCTTGATCCAGAGTACATGAAGACCTATCAACTCACCCCAAAGAGTGATGTTTACTCTTTTGGGATTTTGCTTATGGAAATTCTGACAGGACGTCGTCCTGTGGAATCCAAGAGGCCTATTGAAGAGAAGGTTACCATCAGATGGGTAAGTCTCTCTCTACATATATATATACATACATACATACATACATACAATCATACATACATACAGTCATACATACATACATACATGCATGCATACATATAGGGATTTGCTAGAATGAGAAAAAAGAACATAAGAAAACCAATCAAAACCTGCAGAGTGAAATGATTTGTGTTTTTAAGGTGGGACACCGGAAACTTGGCAGGTTTTGATTGGTTTTCCGTTTTCTCACTCTCATTTTTCGTTCTAGCGATTCCCCATAATACATACACACCCATAAACACAATTTTTTTTAAATTGGTAATTTTCTGAATGCATGATTTAACTGTATGACACCATTTAAAAACATTCTGCAGGCTATCAACAGCTACAATGAAGGAGATTTTCTGGGGCTGGTTGACCCGCTAATGACTGAACCAGTAGATTTAGAAGTACTCAAGAAAATGTTTTGTTTGGCATTTCAATGTGCTGCACCCAAAAAAGGTGACCGGCCAGACATGAAGACGGCTGGGGAACGGTTATGGACAATAAGAATGGAATATCAGAGGTCAAAACGAGGGTGAATTGGATGCTTCCCTATTTCAACTTACAAATGGTGCATATCTTCTCCTCACATGTTCCATTCATGGTGATAAGTGGCTTAGTTTGTATGCTTCAACATCCTATGCTCATTTGAGGAAATCTGTGTTTCATGGCAATGTAATTCATCCCATGTTACTATAAATTCAATGGGGAGTATGGAAATTTGCTGCTTCTATGGAGCCATAGCTCAGAAAACTAAGGAAAATTTATGGAAATTTTTGGACTTCAAGCTGAGTGTGTAACTAAGGTACTTATATTTGTCTTCATGATGTTTGTATATTGTATCACAAATTCACAATGTATTACTAGTCTTGAAATTTGAAACCATTTGCAATACTTCTTTTTCTTTTTTAGACCGGTAAATTTGTAACATTTATGATGTACAAGCATCTTTGCATATTTTGGATTTCTTGATATGGTATATAGCATGAACCCATATGTGGATCATGAATGTGTATGGTGTTCAAGAATCACTTTTGATTCATTCGAAATTGTTTTTTTTTCCAGGTGAATAATTTGCAATTGTTTTAGTGAACTGTTAAACCTAGCCTGCGTTTTACATGGTACCGTTCTTGTTCTGACAATTTTGCCGTTACTGACTTTCCATCTCTTTCACTAACTTTGACTTTACTGGACATTCACTAACTTTGACTTTACTGGACACTCGGACTTTATCGGACTTAAAAAGCATCGTAGGGTGCGTCCTTTTCAATTTATCTGAAATGAACTTATCTGAAATGTGAAGGGGTTAATAGATGTGATAAGCGGAATTTCAATAAACATTTTCCTAATATGTATAACATCGAGATCACTAGTAAGTATCAATACGAATCAAATTAATAAAGAAATTAGTAGTGTGAATTCCATGTGAATTTGTCTGGAATTTGGAGTTTGAATTCCAATCGCGATTCCTATACTTAGTTTACCAATTTGAATAAACGCATCACCAATGCTAGCTGGAAATGAAGAATAATTCTAGTTTATATTGTGGTGAATATGCAGGACTTTTTGAGATAGTGGGAAGTAAATTATGAGGAAAAAAAACTTTGTTTTTCACATATAACTACCCACCTTAATATAGGATTGATTAGGTAAAAAACAAACCACTCCACTACTTCATTTTGGCCCCAAAACACATAGCCATAGTGGGCTTTTGTTTTATTGTGTTGACCCAAATATTATGTATGATCTTGTGTGATCTGTTTAAGTAGGCTTTAGGTTTATATGTTATAAGCCAAAGGTCTTTAACATACACTAGCAAGACGCAAAGACAGTCCACTTAAATGAATTATTATTTCCATAATAAGATCATATTATATTTAGTAATTGCATTAGAATCGAGGACACGTTTCCTTCAAAATGAACTTAAACTTATTAGACCTAATTTAACTTATTAGAACTTATTACTCATGAACTGAACTTATCTGAACTTATTAGACATGAATCTTATGCTTTTTAGGAGTGAAGGGAACGCATCCTTAAGCGTATCGGAAAATGTCAAATCGGTTACGTGTAACACCCCAAAAACTACCTTTGTAAAAATGAGTGAAGCGTCTAAAAAAATGCCTTCTGACCTAGGTTAGGGGATGATTTTTTAGATGACGGTACTTGGCGTTGCTTGTGGTGGGTCTACCCTTTTCTGATGCGCTTAAAGTGGTTGTTGGATAAGTCCAAGTGCTCAATTAATTTAAGTTATTGAGAGATAGAAAGTTACAAAGTAATGGCAAAATTGTCAAAACGCAACGACCTAAGTAAAATACGGGTGGTACTAAGTAAAATGCGGACTAGGTTTAACAATACCTTGTTTTAACTACTCCAGTTATCAATTCTTTGCTCCAATTGTTTTTGTACAAAATTTTGAGAGTAACTTCTATAATTAATGTTCATTTAGAAAAAACAATTGTGAAAAGATGATCAATGGAAATCAATCAACAAGCTATCACATGATTGTATTTTCAATACTTATATCAACTTATAGTCGGTCAAAAAAATATACTTAGAATCTTGACACTATTCATAATACTAAATTAGTGCTAATATAATCTTCTAAATTAGTAGTAATACATACAAAAGAATAGTCATTGTGTGTCTTTGGATTTGTGTCGACAAATGTTATAATGATATCAAAATTTTATAATATTTACTAATGATGTTAAAGATAATTAAGTTAAAAAAAAAAAAAAAAAAAACTACATGGACAAATGTGTAAAATGAAAATGGGGTGGACTTTTAGAATCAGAGGGAGCATTACTTTGTTGCATCTTGCATGTTCCTTAGTGACAAATCTGCTCGCTCCTTTTCTTTAGGCAACGCCTCCCCCCTAGTTGCGGAAGCCTTGGCTCTCCGCAATGGCCTTCTTCTAGCTCGTGAGTTTGATTTTTCTTCCATTTTTATTGAAGGCGATAACCTTACTGTTATCAATGTTTTGCAGGGTAAATTCTATTGTCCTTGAAAAATTCAGCTTTTGATGGACGACATTCAGAGCATTCTCTGCGATTTCCGTGATTATGCCTCTTCTCACGTCTACTGTGAAGCAAATCAGTCCGCAGATTATATAGCGTCTCTCGGGCACTGGCCCCTACGCTCGTCGATATAGATCCTTTTATGGATGTCAAGTTCTCCTTTTTCATAAATGCCGACAGGTCGGGTTGTTTCTTCGAGAGGAAGACAACCTAACTTCATATTGTAGACCTTTCCTTAAAAAAAAATGACAATAATACTAATTTAATTGTAATACTCTGTAGAATATGGCCTTATGCTAACAGATACATGACCAGTTCTGAAACATGATGAAATTATTGATCTTGCAATATATATATATATACAGCAAAAGAACTAATAAACAAGATGAATTCTTCACCAACAAAATTAATCCACTATTACTTGGGAATTACCTATTTACAAAATTTCAGAAGAAAAACAGGAACTGCAATGCGAGGTCCAACAATTCTTGTCAGTTCCCCCTCTTCTCTAGCAAATGCTCATAACTATTCAGAGCTATTGCACATCTAAGTTATATCATATTACCCATTAACAAGCTTGTGCTTGAGCTAACTATCCATTGACAGTTATGACTCCATGTCTGAATCAAAAAGAGCTTCTGCAATTCATCAATGTCTGCCAGATACCTAAAAGAATTTAGCAAAGGGGGAAAGCTGAAATCTTAGCCTTTTCCACTTTGTGTTCATCAGTGAAGGATGCAAACTTGATATGTGTTCTGGCATAAAATCATGCCTTGTCAACATCCCCACAACAGGTGGTCTCTGCACCAAGTTGCAAATTTCATATCAGTTTAAATCTATGTTACTTAGACACGGATAAGTGTCTACTCGGATATGGGTGTCCAAGTATTCGACTCAGGTAATTTGAGAGAAAGTTGTAAGTTTTTAGTTAAAAATGAAGTATCCAAGTATCTTATCGTGTCCAACACGACACGAGTAGTCACATATTGCTGAAGTCACACGACTGCATGTTTAAATAACATAATACTTTGTATATTATCATAGTAATAAAACTACTACCCCCATCTTACATGTTGGAAAGATGACAACTTTTCGACATAAACTGAATCAGACATGTCATTATTAGTTACAATTAGAGCAAGTAGTCCACTTCGAAATTTGTGACATAAAATTAATAATCAAAAGAAAGTCATCATATATTCATATTGAAACAACACAACAGGAATAAAAGCATTATAGGAAAATCATATTACTAAATTTGGAAGTGTATTTATTTTTCCTGTCTCTTGAAACTGGTGGTCGAATTTGGTGAGCAAGTGCTAATCTTACAAGTCTACAGCATTATTGCACAAAAATGTTATTTCCACGGAACGCAAATGTTTTGTTGGCAAAGAGTAAAACTTTGTGGGATGTTTTACTTCCCCGAAAATAAGGTGGGTTGCTAGCAAAGCCCCTTCAAATAAGTGCTAACTCTGTGTCAAATTTGTAACAATTTCTAAAAATGAATGCTTCAAATTAGATACAACAGAAGTTTAGTTTCCTTATTAGGATATCGATTCGCTCGATCTCTCTCTTCATCACATTTCACAAGACTTTCTATCTCCTAGATCCATTTAAGACTCTCTAATAAATTTAGCCTAGGAGTCCATGTAATCTCATTGCAAATAAATTGAGACGAGGTGGTATAACTTTTCACTCTTGTTGCCAACCAAACAGATTTTGAAATTAGCAAGGAAGCATTTTTTTAAAAAAAATTGTAGTTTTGTTCAACCAACCAAGCACTACCAACTTTGTGTGTTGTGGAACTTGAACAGAAACTGCAACACTTCCGCAATAATGGAGCAGAACCTCAAGAAATGAAATAGGGTCGTTTGTTCATTCCCATGAAAGTTTTGGAAAGTAAAAAGGAACCAACTGTTAAACACCTATGACCTAACGTTTCATAAATGATAAAATTGTATTCCAATTCAGTGAAAATATACTCTCCTTGTGAAATGAGTAGTTATGTTGTGAAGTAATCCCTCCGTTTTTTTAATTTGCTCACTTCCTAATTCCTATACCTAAATATAGTAAAGTTTCATTCTTTTCATTTATTAATTTATGGTTCCCAAGTGCCTTTTCCATACTCTCTTATTTTTTACTAACTTTAGTAAAATTACCTTTTTTTTTCCTCTTTTCCATACTCTCACTTTCCCTATTAATTTATTGATTTTGATATTAAAAAAACTAATTTTAAAAAAAAAAAACAGGTGAGCAATTTTTTTTTTAAAATGTAGTATTCGGCAATCGGCACCTGTTAGTTAACTACTTAAGCAAGCTGTATTTGGAAACATAATCTAATGCTATCAATAGACTAGTTTTTTACTTGTATATACAACAACAATATCAAAGCCTTACTCCCACAAAAATATTTATGGCCCGTTTGATAGCTGGTCATAAATGAAGGTAATGGGAATGAATTTACAACTAAATTTGGAAGGAAAATCAAAATTCATTCCCATGGTGGTGCTACCTTAACTCCAATAAATCTAATTTTCTTCAAAAATATCCATTCCCATCTAATACCACCCTTCTACATGGTAATGGATGGTAATAGAGTTTAGGAATGAAAAATATGTTTTCCATGTGGATTTTAAAGTTTTTTCTTAACAAATTACACTTTAAATCCATTACCATTATCACAATTCATTACCAACAACCAAACGGGCCGTCAGGGTAAGGGGAACTGGTTAAATGGGTAGTTTTTTTTTAAAAAGTTTTTTTTTCTTCAGGGGGGTGGGGGAAGCATAACTCCAAGTCTAAAAATTATACATTAAGAAAATATGACCTAATGTAAAATGGGGAACGAGTGAAGCTTGTAACTTACATTAGTTGCCGTTGTAGTCACAAGCAGGTGCCTGAGACCAACTTGCCGGAAAAGTACATGAGCCTTTGCTACGGACATAGTTTCCACTATTGTATATGGTGAAGCATTAGTAAACGGGTGAAGATCAACAAACATCTTCATTTCTTCATCTGTAAATTCTACATCCCCAATGTCATCAATCCTGCCAGATCCACCTTTTGCAAAATCCACAGGAGAGAACTTGTCAAATACATCAGCACCAGCTGATGCAGGTGAAAGAAAGAAAGCTTTCTTCTTCAGCAAAACAATAAGATGGGCTCGAAGGATTAGACCGAACAAAACAGGAGTTTCAGAATCTACAGGCTCATCAAACACAGGATACCCATTATGTCCTGAACTTTTGAGAGTATTAACTAAATTCCCAACTTGTTCAATCCCACGAAAATACTGGAGTGGTCCAGAAACTACATCAGCTACAGACAGTTGCCTCATGTATGGCTCAGTGTGGGATTCTAGGTAAGGTAAACCCTTCAGTTTCATCATGATGTCATATATATTGGCATTAAAACCATCGGCCACAGTTTTAGAGACGAGGAGAACTAACATTACCAATGGCAGGAGTAATAGGTTATTGGTGATTTCAAGGAGGATAACACACAACGACACTGTCATTCTCATAGAGCCACCAAGAAAAGCAGCAGCACCAAGCACAGCAAAAAGACCATGATTCAGACTTGATTTTGAACTAATTAACATCCCAACATAGCGCCCATATGATGCACCTGTCACAATAACAGGTACAAATAGACCAGAAGGGACAACAACCCCATAACTTAAAATGCTCAGGAAAAAGCAAGTTACAAAAAATATAAGCATTGATGAGCCATGAAACTCAGAATCAGTGCTGTGGCTAAAAAGGTTTCTAATTGCATCATCATTTGTGTTGAAAATCAAACTGGCAAGATCATTGTAGTGCCCCATGTCACATTGAAATTTTTTGTAGTTACCAGATCGACCTATAGTAGGACAAGACTCAGACGCATCACCAGGGCAAGGTTGGCAAGTTGCAAGCCATGGAAGCCCAAACAGAAGGCAAGAGGTGAATATGGAGATTGAACAAGCGAGAATTATCTGACAAGTGATCCCTTTCCTGAAAATATAGATCAACTAGGAAGGTCATGTAGGGCATGAATGAAAGCTCAATTTCAGCGTCGAACTAGATTTTACTTTTAGGTAAGCAGAAGTATGACTTACTCGTTAATGAAATTGTAAATGCGAAGAACCTTTTCTAGAATGAAATTATATAAAGCTCCCAATACACCTCCTATGACTCCGAGAAGTAACACAAGAGGCACGTCACTGAGGTGAAATACTACATTTTCTTTAGTGACATTAAACATTATTAAACCGCCTGTGCCAAAGAGTCCACACTTGCCACTGTAACATAAATCCATGAAACCCCGAAGCATGATAGCAACAACTGCTGTACAAAAGAATGCTCGCCACACGAGTGCACTTCTCCACCTGAAAATAAGCACAGCAAAGAGAGATTAACATGAAAAACCCATGCACGCAAAAATCTTCTCATACATGTAGAAGTAGGAAAGAAGATGGATAGAGTTGTGATTAAAAATTTACCAAGAAACTCCAAAGCTAGCCCACATTTAAAAGAATGTTATACTGCTATACTTGGATACTGTAGTAAACTGTTTAGTGGGATAAGCTAAATAAAATGGCATTGGAGACAAAAAAGAAAAATGGTTCCAAAAAATTGAATAAAAGAGTGTCCATAGTACCAAGAAGCCATTTCTTCCAAAGCAAACAATACACCACCAACTGGAGCACGGAAAGCAGCAGCAATTCCAGCAGCAGTTCCACATGTTACAAGATCTCTCCTATCTCGGTCATTTTTGAAGAAATGTAGCCATTTCCATGTCAGACCATACTTCTTTGATCCACCTTGACCGAGCAACGCAGCAATACATGAAGCGCTATGCACCATGGGGCCTGCTTTTCCAACCAGCAGGGAAGACGAAACTGCCGAAATGCTGCCAATGATCTATAAACATTAACCAATAAAAGCTGTGAGATGAATGTTCTATATTAAACCAAGACTGATATTACACAACAGATATAGACAGTTCAGACTTCAGACTAGGCTCTACATTACCCCTATTCTCAAAGTAAGCTACTATCTTGGGCCTCTTGGCTCAAACTTAAAATGCAATGGCAAGAATTAAGAAGCCTTCAAAACTACAATTGACATAGAAAATAAGTGAAACATCCCAACAAAAGCACTTTAATTCTTATAATAGATACTATCCAAGCATACTACTAGTTAAAAATCTTACCTTTTACCCCCTCTGTCCTAAAATAATTGATCCATTTACTTTTTTACATCTTCCGAGACACAACTTTAAACATTAATATATTTAAATATATATATAAAAAAAAAAACATAAAAATTCTATATTTGGAATGTACACTTCGAGACAAACCAAACGATATCTCACATGACTATGTTTTTGTGTGCATTCCAAATACAAGATTAATCTCTCGTGTGGGTTAAAGATAGTCATGTGAAATATCGTTTGATTTGTCTCGATGTGTACATTCCAAATATCTCACATGACTAAATTAAAGACGGTCAAAGTTACAATACGAATGGTAAAAAAAAGTCAAAATGGAGCATTTAAAATGGGATGAAAGGAGTACATATTTTTCAAATTGACTTGCTGCTACACAATGATTACTCAGAAAAAAAAGACTGCTCCATCTTGTTGCAGCAATATATTTCAAAGCAGGACACACAGCACTCTACATATATACAAGGTTTCATAAGAAACATATTCTTTGATAACTATCCAATTTGCACCAGTATTATCATATACACAGAGTATACATTAGACTGTTGATATAATGAAATAGTTATATACTTATATATATTTCCCACAAGAAGTAATTACAGAGACAAAACAAGCTTCAGTTGTAGTGAAACCCCTAACCTTAACAACCAAAGTCCTCAATGAAAAAATGTCAGGTGCATCCACACCATTCAAGTAAGCCTTAACTTCTGGTATACCTGACCCAGCAGCAGCCGGAGAGATCAGTGCAGTAAATAGTGATGCAAAGAGTGTTAACCCAAGATTATAAGCTGTAAATACCAAAAATGCTGACAGATACCTAAATGAAAGCACAACAAATTATGATCAACACAAACCACTTCTTAATTCATGGAGAAAGCAGCTGTATGTTAAGAAACTTGCCTGCCATAAAGCATCATATTGGAAGTGATTACATATTTATTGCCTGCTATGTTCTCAACAGCAAGATTATTGAAGAATCCAATCAAACTAACAATCACACCAACAAGAAAACACAATGCCCACTTCATAAAAATGTACTGATAAATCTGAATCTTCCCTCTAGTTCTCCAGTCTTGCTTGAAAAAATCATTCTCAATAATTCTGCAAACAAGAAATGAAACCCCAGAATTCAATTCAGATCAATATTTCTATTTGGGAATAAAGGAGGATCATGATAAGCAAAACCCCAGAATATGAGATCAAAATTAACTGAAATTCCATCAATATTATGCAACCCATAAGAAAAATATACCCAGAAAATGAATTAAATCCCTTAATGTAACAAGATTGGGAAAAAAAAATTTAAATGAAATAATGGGTAGTTAGAAATTAGTCAACATACTCATAATCAAGGCTTTCAATAGGGCAAATGTTGGCACCAACAAGAGCAAGCTGTGAGGTATTGTAATTGAGGGAAGATAATTGGTGGTTAGGAGAGCCAATAAGGGGGTCCGTGAGTGACTCTTCATCTCCTCTATTACAATGAGAAGTCATTACCCTTGAATTTGCTGAATTTTTTGCACACAAAAATTAGAAAAATCAGAACAAATGTAGGTTAAATTTTTCCATGAAAGAAAGAATGAAATCCATGAAACGAAATAGAGTGAAAGCCGAGTGATCAGAGAAGACAAGTAGGACAAATAATGTATGGTTTTTTTTTTTTTTTTTGAAGGTGTGATGTGATCATGTGAGTGGTTAAACTGAAGACGGCATGCTAATTGTCGTCGCTTTCGGTTTTAATTAGGAAAATTATTATTGATAGAGTTGGACTTGGCTGTATTCAGTTAAAGTAAATAGCTATGTGTTTTTACGAATTACACAAATAAACATATGTTATTAATTATCAACACTGGCATTAGTAATGGTGATCTGTCAGATTTTGATGTGAAAACTCGATTTTAAAGTATAAAAATCTTTCAACTCAAAGTGAAACTCTTTGTTTACTTGTTTTGGATTTCTCAGGGGCTATTGTTATTGGGTCTAATTAGCAGTTGTTCTACCGTTATTAATGTCATTTTGACTTTATTTAATTTTTTATGCCAGTTTTTTACTTTAGAATAAGGTTCCAATGTTAAATTAAATTTTACTTTCAGTTTATACATTTTTCTTAACTTGAAAATAGTGTTTTAACATCAAAATCTGACGGAACAACCTTACTAATGTCACTTTTGATAATTGATGCATAACAGGGGTCGCTTGTTGAATTTTTAAAAACACAAGGTCATCAATAATGAAGTTTAAAAACACAAAGTCACCAATGATACTTTCCCTTTTAATTATCGTAAATAATCTAATTTAATTATAACTATTTTTTACTGTGCAAAGCACGGACGATATTTATTAGTTGGACTTTATCTTTTGTAAATTTTTGGAAGTATTGAATATAATGAGATGAAAAACGAAAACGGAAAAATTTAAGAAAAATAAGAAGAAAAAACGTTTTATTAAGAAAATTGTCACCTATCTTTTAACATGAATGATGGTTATTTGTTACATGTCATATCTTAGATGGTTTTTAAGAGGTGAATAATATTGTTTTGATTTTTGTCTTCCTTTTAAAATACTAAGTATCAATGTGCATATGTTTCTTCCCACTTTTTATGGAAAAAAAAAAATTGCAAGTTCAATCTTTTTAATTTAATGCACATTTATGTTAAAAAAAATGCACATATATTATAGATTTTATGCACATTGATTATTTATCACCTTCTCATTATAAGCATACTTTTATTTGGATCCTTTTCAAAATGGTTTATGTTATTGACAAAATTGATTAAGAAAAACAAATAAATAGTATTGAAAATTAATAATGAGAAAGAGAAATGAAAATAATATTACCAATAACAATGCAACATGAATATTACAAAAGTTGCCAATTTTATTTACAAATTTCCTAAAATGAACAACTATCAACAGATATAAGAACAAAAGTTCTAAATGAGCACTACAATTCAGAATTTTGTATATAGAAAAGGAAAAGATGGCTTGAAATATAAAAAAAAAAAAAAAAAAAAAAAAAATCTAATGAAAATTGGGTAAGAGGAGACAACATGAATGACTCTGAAATTGTAATTGAAAGTAAAAGGAATTAGAAGAGGAGATGAAACTTAGCATGTTGATGTGAGAAATTTTGGAGAGAGGGATGTCATGTGTCACATGTGTATTTAGGGAGAAGTTTTAAGTCAAAGTGAATTATTGATTTATTGTCAAATTGACCAGTACGTCATAGATGATCCTCCGCCAAAACTTAGAGTAAGGATAGCCGAGATATGAGCCTTAGTCTACTGCTTGAGTATTATCAATATCGATCAAACCGGAAGTTTGGGGTTCGAATCTCATCGCAGGCATTTACGATTTATTCCTATCAAAAAAAGGAAAGACGGAAGTATAGCCAATATTCCATAATTGGCAATACAGGTTAAAATAATATTTCCTTTGTGGCTGTCCCTTTTTGTTTGCACAATTTTCTTTTTACAGATATATCCATAGATTTTTGCATCATATCAAAAATAAACATTGGGGGACCACAATTTTACTCTCACAATCAACAACGACTTAAGGTCCCACCCCTTTTATGTTTTATCAACGTTTTCTCTTTGACCACCTCGATCTCACAACAACTCTACATAGGCCCTGTTTGGCAATCAAGGTTTAAAGTTTAGCTGTTAGAGTTTAGAGTTTGGCGTTAGAGTTTTACTTTTTTGATTAGAGTTTTTGTCTACTGACTTAACTAGCTGTTTATATAATTGTGTTTGGTAATACTTAGATGATATTTTTGATCAAGTAATACTTAGATGATTGGTAAAAGCTGATTTGTGTAAAATGACAATTGTAGACATCAGTCATTATTATACAACCAAAAATCTACAAAATAAAATGAATTACAAGAAGTTAGTGAGAAGCCGATATACAATCTAGGCCTCCCACCCCTCAATCTATAGAAATCCTAAGCCTGCTGAAGATGTGAGCAGCAGCACGACTGCACGAGCTCCTATATCTTGAGTCCTAGCGAACACCTATACCCTTTTAAGCAACCCTTAGCCCCTTCTCTAGTTCCCCAACGAATAAAAGGAGAAAGGGAGAAAACAATACCCAATTGCCCTGCAAGGCTGCAACGAGCCTCATACATGCATGTCTTGCTTCCGCGGAGCTGCAACCGACACAACGCGACCAGGCACAAAGTCAGATGAACTAATTGTGTCAAAGGAGAAGACCCCGTCAAGTCAAAGCAAACATCCAAAACTTCTGTCCCAAGAATAAAGAAGCATATATGAAGGTGGAAGAGCCTCGTCATTCCTTCTAGTCAACCTAACATCAATCTCCTTCTAAGCGAAAACCCCTGAATGATAACAAATATCAACAAGGGTATCACAAACAACAGTATATCGATGTTTAACACTCAACACCCCAGCACAGGACACAACATGATCACAAAAAATATATCCATCAAAAACCATATTGAGCAAGCCGAACAAGACGCCGAAACCAAGAATAAAGGAACCCACATCCGGTAATAAAAGAACACAATGATAAGCTTTATCGTTCATAGTCTGAACTAAACCTGAGATCGGGACCCACCCTTAGCCAGACAGAGGTATGATCCCCTGTTGAGATTTCCATAAAGCAACTGAAGTGGAGAAAAGGAGAAAGTGGATTCTGCAGATGCAATAACCGTCGTGAAATATATGTCTGCGAATTTCTTCACGAGTTTGGGTGCAATGATCTCATTAGGGTTACTCATAAGGTCAGTCCCAAGCATCATCGAAGGTGGGACCTGGCTCAACAACACTTCAATATCGGTCTCATTTTTATACTAATATTCTACTAGTGATATTATTATTATTATTATTATTATTATTATTATTCTTGCCGCCTGTCTCTTTTTTTATAGGATTTTCTCTCTCTCTCTCCCCCTCTCCTCCTTACCTCTCATATTTCTTTGATTTCATCTTCTTTTATCTTCTTTCACATAAAAACAAAACTTCAAGCTCACTGATTTCATTAAAAATTAAAGAACACCTCTTCTCTGATTTCATCTCCTTCTCCGCATTTCCTCTTTCTCTATTTTGGATTTTTCATCCCACTAATTTCATTAAAAATAAACTTAATCAAAGTCGTGCGAACACCATTTTTCATAAAAAAAACTTCATTATTATCATCAATCATACATCAATAATCATCATTATCAATCATTCATCACCATGTAAGAATAATCATAACCATAATCATCAATGGTTCATCATCATCTTCAAATCACCATCATATTGTTAAAAGAATAATCCCCAAAATCCTAATTAACTATGTTAAAGAAAAAATGCTTTACACCTCCGTTAAAAATGCTATGTTAAAAGAAAATATCATTGTTTTGTCGGATCATGGATAAAGTTGTTGAAAGCAAACTTTACTTTTAATAACGACAAAACAATGCTGGAAAGCTTGGATTTACTCTGTTGCAAAAGTGCACAACTGCAATAAGACAATTAATTAACTTACAATTATATTACAGACGTTTTTGACGAGTAATTCAGAATGGGGGAAAGTACTACGCGTTAATTACTTAAACAATTTATGGATTTTGTGATATTTT
Source organism: Salicornia ramosissima (assembly GCA_951394345.1). NCBI lineage: Eukaryota > Viridiplantae > Streptophyta > Magnoliopsida > Caryophyllales > Amaranthaceae > Salicornia > Salicornia ramosissima. Next base: position 13,014,851 of record OX596233.1, on the reverse strand, counting down.
TTTTTAAGATGAATACCTCCGTAGTCCAACAAAGGAGGATCTTACTAGAATTTTGTACCGAAATGAAATGTGTGGTTTGACACTAATAATCGGTAGCATCGATTGCATGCATTGGGTGTAGAAAAATTGTCCACATGCATGGAAATGTCAATACAATGGGCGAAACAAACTCCCAAGTCCCAACTCTAATACTAGAAGCAGTTGTGGATCAAGACCTATGGATTTGGCAATCTTTTTTCTGCATTCAAGAATCTTGTCCTATGTTTGATAATGTGTTGCAGGGTAGATCACCAAACGCCTCGTGTACAGTGAATCAACATACATACAACGTGGGTTACTACCTAACCGATGATATATTCTAGTTGGTCAACTTTTGTACAAGGCATCACGTATCCTCAAAATGATGAGCAACAACTATTTTCAGACAGGCTAGAAAATATGTTGAACGAGCTTTTGGAGTTTTGCAAGCAAGGTTTGCGATTGTACGACATCCTGCTCGTGCTTACGATGAGGACATGTTAGCTGACATGATAAAAGCTTGTATATATCATTATGCACAACCTGATTATAGAGGATGAACGAGATACTTACTTTCGAGTAGACGTTTTATGACACTACTACGAATTTGATGTCCCTGAACGAAGAAATATAAGCCTAAGTACTAGTGCAACTGTGGATGATGATGAACCTACAATTTTCAAACGGGAAGACCACTAAATATAAACTCATATCTAGGTCTACGGATTGTTGTTCGCGATAAACGTATTCATGATGCTTTGAAGACAGGCCCGTTCCTAGGGCTGGGCAACCGGGGCAACCGCCCAGTGCCCACGCGGGGAAAGTCGAACTTTGCTTCTATTTATAATGTTTACAGGTTATATTTAAAACAAGTTACGTTGTAAATTAGAACAAGCAATTTGTCATAGCTCACTGGTTCACATCCTCATGGGATTGCAGCCTTCGTGCGTTTAGGTACTGGGATCGAATCCTAGTAGTAATAGCTGGCCACTTGTTTTTTTTTTTTTTTTTTTGTTCTTGGTGTGTCATGTGTGTGCTACTCTTTTGTGTCATGTGTCTGTGCTACTCTTTCTAATTTACTATTAAAATATAACTCACATTTTCCTTCTTATCCATTGGATAAATCTATTTGTTACAGTCATTCTTCTTTTCTTTTTTTAAAAAAAAAATATTAAGTCTTATTCTTTTCTAATTCTTAATTGATCGTTTTACTAATTTTTATTCTTTTTGCATAACCTTAGTTTATTTCTAATTAATTATGACTTTCAATTGTTTTTTTTTTTTTTAAAAAAAAATCTCTCCTAAAAGTGCATTGGGCAAATATAATATAGGACATAGGAAGTATGATTATATATATATATATATTATTGTAAAAAGAATTTAAAAAATCTTTGTAGCCCTCTAGTTTTTCTTTGCTTTTATTGCTTTTCTTTTATGAACAATAATAGCAACACAATTGATAAAACACACATAGCTATATCAACTTTTGTTTTTCAATACACTTTTTAAATTGAATCATTAATGATTTACTAGTACTATTGCTATTATTATCATCATTAATAAATATATCGTTGACTATATTATCTATTTATATGTGAAATTACATTCATATATTTTTTTTATCACAAACTTAGTTTTTTTATTAAAAAAATAAATAAAAATTCAATACTTCAAAACGAATTTATGGGGCCTATAATTATTATTTCGCCCCGGGCCCTCAAATTGACAGGAACGACCCTGTTTGAAGAAAGATTTAATGAAGCACATATGGAACAAATACGGTCCTGATAATCAATAATTACAAAGTTACATCAGTTTAAAATAATCTCTTGTGTTTTAAAATATTTTGTATTACTTTTGTTGTTTTTATAATCAATGTACGGATCTATATTTTTTTTGTTATATATATTGTACTAATTTTTCTTGTATATTGTGACAACAGAAATAAATGGTCAAATAAATTAAAATAAAAAATAAATCATACAAAATACATATAAAATATGTATACCGGTAAAATACACAAAAGGAAATATGTCATCAAATAATATAAATAAATAAAAAATTAACATGATATATAACAGAAGTAAATCAAAACTTCTAAATATAAAAATTTAAAATAGGATGTTTAGTGCCACATGTCCACCCTTTAACCCTTCTCTCCATGACATGTCATCTCCCTCACTTACTCCTCAACCCACCCATTAATCTCCTCCTTTTTTTTGATGCAATTAATATCCTCCTAATCAAAACTTGTGCGCTACTTTTTCATTTGCATGGTTCTTCATTTCAGTTCATTACTCATCAATTGTCGCTCCCCTTCATAATTGATTGTCCTTCATCTTCCTGCAATTAGTTGAGAATGACTGCCATAATAATAAATACCGTTTCTCAAATTTAAAACCGTAATGCTCCAATTCCTTTGCCCCATTGCGGATTTGGGTAAGCTTTTGTTATCATTATTCTGAGTTTTTTTCCCATTCAGTTGGATGTTATCAGTTGATGATGTTCAATTTGCTTTGTTCTGAGTTATGATTTGGGAGATTTGGATTTTTTTCAAAACATATTGAATTATAATTTCTAAAAAAATAATTAAAATAAAAAATTAATGATAAATTACCTAATCATCTTTTTTCCAATCTCTTTAACTTCCTTACATTGCCTGGTTTTTAATTCATGACCTTTTTTTTTCATATCTTAATTTAATATTAAATGCATAATTTTAAACTCTTATTTACGGAGTACATGCTATTATTTATATACATGTTCAATTTCTTTATTTGTTTTTATATAAATTGTGTATATGAATAGATATTTCTTATACATTCATTGTATAATATTGTAATTTTTCTCTTGCGTAGTCACTTTATAAGTCAAACAAAATTCCGTGCAAGACACGAGGTTAAAACTAGTAAATTATTTAAAAGTAAATAAAAAGAAAAGAGAAAAGTGGTGGTGTATAGTAGATGATTAGAGAGACTAGAGAGTGAGTGACAAGTTTTTTTAGCCCACTATTGGTGTAACAATTGTCAAAAAACATTAGCGCAAGAAATTGAGTTACGTGGAGGAGTAAGAAAGTGGATAGAGAGATGTTAAAGAAGAGTATTTTAGAAGACGCATTATATCTTAATTTATAGAGTCTACAATTTTTTATATTATTATGACCAGCTTAATTTTATTAATAATATTTTAATTATTTTGAGACTAATTTTTTTTATATACAACTCGATAATTCTGATGTCAGGAAGGTAAACAACTAAACATGGTCAACTAAACGTCGGCAACGACTTTTTTGAAATTGTACGTTACATTCAAACAATCCCCAAACCCTTATCTTTCTTGCTTCTCCTCAGCTTTAAATATTTGATTGGATTATTTGAAGCTGCCGTACATCAACACCGCCGGCCCACATTCTTTTGCAATAACCAATCAGATCACACTCCACTCTCTTACTCTCAAAATTCACCAAATTTTTTTTTTTAAAAAATATCAGTGTAGCATTTCTAAATTCTTTCAACTTCCTTCTTTCTCACCTGAAATCTTAAAAAACAAATTCAATTTCTGAATATCACATTAATTCTTTCAAACATCCCACCATTTTTTATTTTTTTTTTGGTCTTCCTCTAAAAAATTAAAATCCCCAGCACTGTACTAGACTATAACAACTAGTTACAGAACACAAGCTAGGCAGTGTAGTATAAAATGGGGTTTATAACTGGATTAATCATTGGAATGATAGTTGGTCTCTTAATCATAGTTGCTTTTGTTCGTTGTGAAAATGCTAGATCCAAATCTCGTTCTCAACTGGTATTTTCACTTTTCTTTTTTGTTGTTTTTTTGCACCTTTGAATTTTGATTTGATAGGGTTTATTGTAATTTTTGTTATCTATTTGTAGGCCGCGACAATTGCGGCCTTTGCTAGAATGACAGTGGAAGATTCTAGAAAGTTGCTTCCTCGTCCTTATTATCCTTCATGGGTTGTCTTCTCTAACCGTCAAAAGGTCCTTTTTTTCCCCCAATTTTCTTTACAAGTTAATGTAAATATGTTGATTTTTTTTTGACTCAGACAATCGTTATTTATGTATTCGTATATTTGTTTTCTGGGTTGAATTTTTCAGTTGGGTTGGCTTAATTCCCATCTTACCAAAATTTGGCCTTATGTTGATAAGGTAATAACTTCAAATCTTGTGTCGCTAATTCACTTTAAAAAAAAATAATATACATTTATAATAAATATGTTTTTGGTGTGGATTGACACTGTCTTATTTTTAGGCAGCATCAGAATTGATAAGGGAGTCAGTGGAGCCAATATTAGAGCAATATAAACCAATTATATTGTCTTCTTTAAAATTTTCCAAATTCACTCTTGGAACAGTTGCACCTCAATTTACAGGTACTACTAATGTTGCTTTTGTTCTTTTTTTTTTTTTTTTTTTTAATTTGGGGATTGGTAATATTTGGCTAATGCCTAATTCAACATTGTGCGCCATTTCTAAACCTTGCACAATTGCATTTTTTTTTGTAAATAGAAACAAATACAAAAGACACATGTCACACAGAGATAGGTGATTTGGTATACAAAATTACAAAAATGTCATTATGCATTGTTAAAACATGATGCACAATGTTGATTGTTGAATTAGGCAAGCGTCAGTAATGTTGGGTGTACAAGGCCTTGGGCTAGGCCTAACTTATAGTCAACTGATTCAAATTTAGCCAACACATGCCCTCCATAGGGGAGAAAATAATCTCTGGATGGATGCTGTGAGATTCAAATCCAAGTTTTCAAATTGGCTTTCAAATTTATGTGGCACAAATTTTGAAATAAGTTAGGTAACGGTCGAACCACTTAGGACTGGTGGTTAACACCGAGATAGCACATGAATAAGCTAATTCAAATAATACTTGTGACTATGATTTTTTATTTTTGAAAATTAAAGCAAAAACAAATAAATTTTTTGGCAGATGCAATAGAAAAGAACACAAAGGTTAGGATCCACGACAATGGAATATACTCATGAGCATGAATGCTATACACTAGCATGGAATGATGTGGGGTAAGATTAAGGAAATCAATCATAATTCTACCTGTGTTTGAAAAGGCGTGCCTGAGGCGCGTGAAGACGCTAGGCGATAGGGGGTAAGCGCTTAATTTGGCCAAGGCGAGGCGTTTGTGGCTAGGCACTGGTGAGGCACATCGAGGCCGCGAGGCGTACTAAGGCGCGCCTAGGCGCACTTTTGTTTTATTTTTTTTCCAGATTTTCCCTCAACCTTCTTAGGTGTGTCTCACTTCAACGAGGCGTACTGAGGCACAATAAGGTGCGCCTAAGGTTCTAGGAAATCCAATCACCTTGGTGCGCCTTAAGCCTTTTTATACATTGAATTCTACAAACTTTGATTAGAAGGTTATAGAGCTTTAATTTACATAAAAACTTATATTTTAAGGTGTTTAAATAAATTAAAGGGTTGATCAAATCCCGAATTTGACAAAATTAGATTAAGCCTCAACAAATAGTTAAGAACTTAAGATCAAACCCCAAACGACTAAAATCATGAACACTAGCATATACGAGAACATACGTATTGTGTCACACGTGTCTGACGGAAATATTATGGTCAGACCACTTCAGTTGGGTTTTATTTTACCTCAGGTTAGTCTCGTTTTCCTCCAGGTCCTGCTTTCTTGCATTTGAGTCTTGTTTTCCTTCAGGTTAGTCTTGTTTTCTTCCAGGTTAGTCTTGTTTTCCTCCAAGTTATTCTCGTTTTCCTTCATTTGGATCTTGTTTTCCTACAGGTTAGTCTTATTTTCCTCCCGGTTAGTAAATTTGACATTAGATAAACAAGCCCAACCTAAAACATAACTGAAAAATAATAATTTGACATTGAATTTGCTAATGACCTAATGTTATTAAAAAAAATCCCAAAACTTGTTTTATGCTTTGTCTTATATTCCTTACACTACTTGAGAGGAGATCGACATGTAAAGAACAATAATCAATCATCCAACATTGATAGAGGAAATCAGTGATTGATTATTGTTGTCGTATATTGTGACGAGCCTACTTTGTCAATCAAGAAAAAAATTAAGATAACATAGAACGAAGGATGATGATTTAGTGATGACGAAAAGTGAGGGTTTTGCTGATGTTGTTTTGGGTGAAGGAGCTAAAATAGCTCAGTCTGTCTGGTAGTTTGTATTGGGTCAGACGGTATAACCAAATACTTTCTCAGCAATAAAATCCATGAACATAAGCATATTTGACTGGGTTTCACTCAACCTCCAACAATAGTGAAAGAGGACTACTCACTAAAGCTAAACATGATAAAAAAAAATTAGATCAAGCAATAATCAACAACTAAAGACATCAAATTAAGGAAGAAAATAGAGATTCAACAAAAATGCACAAAATATGAGCAAAAGTGCAAAACTCAAAGAGTTGATTAAAGCTAATTAGTAGACATGGATTGAAAAACAAAATGAGAAAGCATTAAAAGAGAAAATAAGAGTGTAAATTACCAAAAAGAACCATAAATTTCATTAAAGAATGAAAGGTTAAGTACAATTACCATGGCTAGAGCTTGAAGCTAAAAAACTAGGGAGAGAGAGAGAGAGTCTAATACAATGAACTTACGTCCCCTATTTCTCTCCAAAAACCCTATTAAAACCCAATTTGAAAATTAGAGGCCTTAATTGAAGGGAAAAAAAGAAAATAAAAATAAAAACAAAAGAGATGGAGTATGCTCTGTACACGTATTATGACAAACTGGGTCGAGTAGAAGGTTCAGATAGACCGAGTAATTGTCTGTAAGAGGAAAGGGCTCTTTTTGGCAACTTCAGCTCGGTGAGTTGGCGACTAAGTATACTAAAAATACTCGGTTGAGCCAAGGATGGCTGTATGGTGCTGTGGGCTCTGTTCGAGTAGATAAGTAGCTTGCTCAAAAGAACTTTACTCGACTAAGTATCATGCTTACTCGGTCGAGCTTCACCCCTCCTTCTTTGTTCTTGAATCATCCCTTGCTCTCATCTCTTGCCTTGTCCATTGTAAGCTTGAAGACTCTTGGAGCATGGCTAGTACTCTTATTCATCCTAGAAAAGCACCCACAAGTAATGAGTGGTTTAAATAACAAATAGAAAAAAGTTAAACTAAGGAAAATGAAGGGAAAAATTTATGAAATTAAGAATTAGATGAAAATTGGAGAAAAGGGGAAATAGAGTGAAAAGCTAACTAAACATGAATTAAAAAGGGAGAAAACACCTAAACTAAAACACCCAAGAGTGATATTTTCACTCATTAGTGGTTTTGAAATAACAATTGGCTTGGACTTTTGCTTTTTTATGGACTTTGGGCTCAGTAGTGGATCCAAGATTTGTACCTAGGGGGTTCGAACTTCATCAAACACTAGATATCCCGATGCTCGGATATAATTCGGGTATAAAATCAATTGTTTCAATTAATACCAATACACAATTGCACAACTGAATAAGTTCAAATTCCAATAAAAAAATACAAAATAAATGGTCCAATACAACATTAGTTAAATGTTAAAATACAATACATAAAAAAGATACAAATTTCAAAAGCATGCTTCGAGTTTTCATACTTTGAAAACATTTGATGATCTTTGAGATTGGAGAGAAAATGTTTGATTTTCTTAGATTTGTTCCAAAAATGCTCCAAACTTTTCATGGTCACACACTCACACTCATACAATCGTAACATTTAACCAAAAAAAAAACAATTTAATCAGTACAACAATTAATATACTTCCTCCGTTTCCAAAAAAACGCAACAAATTGGATGACACGGACTCCTAGTCCATTTTTTTGGTTGTGAGAGTAAAAGGGATAGAGAGAGATAGTGGGGTATATGATGATGTAAGAGATAGAAAGAAAATACTTAAAAAAATGGAAAGATTAAAATTGTTGCATTTATTTTGAAACTTCCTAAATAGAAATTATTGTGCTTTTTTCGAAACGGAGGAAGTATTAATAGATTACCAATTTAACATGAAGTCATTAACAATATTCAATTCAAAAAAGTGAAAACAGGTTTACAAAATTACAGATTCTGAATAAATGCTCATACACATGTAAAACCTTACAAGTTCAAGTTAATATTAACAATAATACAATATGCAATTGACAATTCAAAGTTTCAAACAATATAAAATCAATTCAATTAACAATATACATATTTAAGTAATTAAGAATTAATTGAATTAAACATTTAAGCAATAAACATTCAACAAATTGAAATAAAAAAAAACCCAAAAGAGAACTCACAAAGACAAAAAATCAGAGAAGTTCAGAACTTCAGATGCTCGAACGACGAATTGTTGAACTTCGTTCGTACGCTTGGAGGTGCCGACGGCGGCCCACGATTGCAGGTGTGGGAGGTGGTTGACCAGAGAGTGAAAGGAGAGGAGGCGAATCGAGTAGATGGGTTGATGTGCAGATGGCTAGGGTTTGGTTGGGGAAAGGTCTGAAAATTAGAAAATGAATTGAGTTGGAAAAAAAAAAAGAATGCGCGTCAGTCTCGAACCCATGGCCCTTTGTTCAAAATTAACTTGTCTGACTGAGCTGATTATGTACATGTCTGGTTTGAAATCTTTATATTTATGTTTTTTTTTAGTTTAAAAAAAGCTAATTTTTTCCCGGATCTAACTGGGTTCAGTTGAACCCCCTGAACCCTTGCTGGATCCGCCCCTATTTGGGCTACAAAATAGATGGGAAAGTAAAGAGAGGGAAACAAGAGGGGGGGGGGGAGATAGAGTGAGAGAAGGTGGAGTTTCATTTTGCCTCAAATTATATGCATTTTGGATGGATGGTGTTTATTATTAAAAAGGGAAAGACATTGAATCTCTCCCTCTCTCCCCTTGTATACACACGTAGTCGTTATCCAAATATAGGAACATGTTCTCATTTTTCTGCTTGTTTCCTCTTATTCAACAAAGTACTATGATCAGGGAGTAGAAAATGGCCACGGGGATCCCTTTGGAACTACGCACTTTCATGATGTTTCATAAATACTCGAGAAAGAATGAAGAAGACCTATATGTGTCATTGCAAATTTATTCCTAGATGAGAAATAATGTTTTGAAGAAAAAATTTTCATGATGCATGGACTGTGCTATCAACAACATAGAGTGGTAAAATAAATCATGTTAATAGAGAGGTTATAAAGCACGTAAAACTCCTAGGAAATGATTCTGAAACTTTGATAAAAAGAAAATGCTTCCTAATATAGTAAACTACACGTTGCAGTAGAGGAAACATTTTGGAAACATTATGAGTTACACATGCAAGTTTCCTACTAAAAATCAAAAAGAAAAATACTTAAAATTCCTATTTAACATACCTGAATTCCAAGTCCTAATCCAAAATTCAAGAAACAAAATCTATCTAATCATTCTATTCATCTTTGTTCATTGTAGTCACGTTTATTTTCCGTATATGTCATCATTGCATGTTGGTTCTCTATTCTTACAATCACATTCTAGGTTCTTCTTTGTGGCTAAATCTGTCCTAAACCAACAACTTTCTCAATTCTTTTTTCCCCCTATTTTCTAATGTTTCAAGAGTCATTGTGACTTGTGAGTGACAAAAATTGTACCATTGATATGTAATTTGGTAGTTGTGTTATAGTAGAGGTTATTTCTTAATTCTATGATATTCTATAATCATTTGCTTTATTATATGATATTTAAGTTACTCCCTCCATAACATAATTCTGGCAACAAACTCACTGTCCGCGGACTCCTAGGTAATTTTTCTTAGGGTGTTAATTAACCCTAATTAACACAAGTAATTACCTTGCCAAAAAAAAAAGAAGTAATTAGCCACCGACACCAAACATTAGTACCACCAAATACTAGCACCACCGCCATAACAACCCACCAACACCAAACACCAGCATCACCACCAGACACAAGCACCACCAAACGTCCAAACACCAGCAACACAACACCACCAAACACCACCCAAAATCGACCTACCTAAACACCCACCACTGCAAATCGACCTACCCACCACCCAAATCAACACTACTCCAAAACCCTAAATACTGCCCCAAAACGACGGCAAAGAGAGAGAAAGGAGATCGATAGAGCGAGAGAGAGATGAGGAGGAGATCGACGGAGATTTCGCTAGGGTTTCACTATGTCAAACTCGATTTCGCTAGGGTTAAAGTGGTGATTGGGTGGTTTGAGTGGTGGCTGGCTCGTGTGGGTGGTTTGACTAGTGGCTGGGTTCTAGTGGTGTAGTGGCTTGCTCGATTTCGCTCGTGCTGGTTGGGTTCGAGTGGTGGATAGGGTTCAAGTGGTGGCTGGGTGGCTAGGGTTCGGGTGGGTAGAGTTTGGGTGGTGGCTAGGGTTTGGGTGGTGGCTGGGTTCGGGTTGCTGGGTTAGGGTGGTAGGGTGGTTGTGGTTATGTTTGGGTGGTTTAGGGTTAGGGAGGTGGTGAGTGTTTGGGTGGTTGTGGGTTAGGGTTGGTAGGGTGGATTAATTATGTAGTGTTAAATCGTTAATGATATAATGTTAATATATAATGACAAATTATGTATGATAAGTTTGTTGCCAGAATATTGTTACGCCCAAATATGACAATTGTTGCCAGAATTATGTTACAGAGGGAGTATTTTTTTGTTCCCCTTAGATTTTTTTTTTTTAATGCTATACTTTATTATTAATATTATTCATTTATTTCTTGTAAATGTTCTCTCAATTATCTTTGGAAATCGGCGCTTCCTCATGCCCAAAATGTTTTTTTGGGAAATATTAGCCATTTAAAATAATGCAGTGAAGGAGCCTATTTGAGAAAGCGTAAAATGATATTTGCAGAAGCTCACATAATTACGATTAGACTTGCTAAAAGCTATGTTACTCGGACTCTTCATTTCACCTCAAATACCCGTGTCGGATCCGTGTTGGATCCTTGACACTCGGACATGGGTATGACACTCGGACACCTCATTTTGGATCAAAGCCTTGAAGCTTTCTCACAAAATAGCTGAATCAGACACTGGACCACGTACCCGTGTCGGGCATGGGTATCCGAGTCCAAGTAACATAGGCTAAAAGCCTTGAAAATTGTGCACGTAATTAGTATAGGAAGCATGGAGGGGACACAATAGTGAGTGGGTTTTGATAGGCACTAAGGAAGTAAATAGCTTAGGGTAGAAAGATATGTTGGTGAACAAATGGCCTAAGGGGCAAGGCTCATCATGGACAACATGGAAAACAAAGGGGTGAGGCTCATTATGAACAATAAAAGAAGAAGAAGAATATGAATTTATAATGATGAGCCTAAGGATTGAAAACAAAGGGCTAACGCTGAAAATTCTTGAAAGCTGAGGACTGGCGTTCGGAATTTCCCTTTTTAATTTAAGTTGTTTATAAGTTAAAAATAATTCCATTATGAAAGTAATCTATTTGCATGTTATCAATGGGTAATTGACCTCCTATAAATTAGTGTCGAGCTTCTTAAATTTACTAAAAATACAGGAAGGAAGTCTAGTGACTTCCAATTGGAAGTTGGAAACATCCCATGTCCCACTCTTAAACATATTCACCATGATAGATGTTGTCATGTTTTAATTTGTATTAGTTTTTGACTAGGAATGTAGCAGTGAAAGTTAATTTGTATGTGAGAAGGCTTCAAAGTTACCTGCTGAGTTTTCATGTCTTGTAAACATTTTATGGGTATTTTTAGGTAATGACATTTTTATGTAAATCTTGATAATGTTGTGGTTGTATTGATCTTTTAGGGGTTTCAATCATTGAAGATGAAAGTGAAGGTGTTACTATGGAATTAGAAATGAACTGGGATGGAAATCCGAGCATTATTCTTGATATTAAGACTAGGCTTGGTGTATCACTACCTGTTCAGGTAAAACTATTTGTTTTGTTTGGACTTAGTCAACTATTTCCTTGTGAAAACCTGTATTTAAAATTTACTACCTGAAAAGATTCTATGCTTTGTTATAATACACCTCTCAATATGCTTGTGTGCAGTCGTGACAATTATTTATTAGTCTTTGTTTGGTTACTAGTGAGAATCATCCTTTTTTTTTTTTACGATTCTTCGTCAATTTCATAGTTATCTGCTAGGTTGCAATTAAACATGTGTAAATGCATCTGCAAAAATTTATTTGTGTAGACATTCTTCAGAAGTTAAAAAAGGGCGCTGGAGGACAATATATGAAGAGTGTAGAACATGTAAAAGAAAAATGTTATGATTTCTTTTTGTAGTTTATTTTTGTTTATTGGAATGCAAGTAGTAGTGTTGGTAATAATGAAAGCACTCATACTTGATTTTTTTGGTGATTTATTGGTGTTCTTGATGTAGGTAAAAGATATTGGATTCACAGGTATTTTCAGGCTGATTTTCAAGCCTTTAGTTGCAGAGTTTCCAGGGTTTGGAGCTGTCAGCTACTCATTGAGAAAAAAGGTAAATTACTGTTGAATTTTCTTGTGTGTGACAAATCTGTGGGGTGGAGAGTGTTTGTTTGCAAAGTTATATTTATCGATCATGCCTTTCTGAATGAAATTTTTAAGACATTGTGCATTTTTGCTTGCTAAATTGGTGTGGCTGGACTTTGGAGGTTTATACCAAGCGTCATTTCTATGAACTATAAGGTTTACACTTTACATTTTCAAGTACTAGAAGAGACGAGATGTAACTTCAAGCAGGACCCTTCACGCCTGGAAGAGTGGAAGATGCTTTCAAGAACTAGAATAGGCAAATTTAACTTGAATTCAGACCTTTAATTAAATTGAACCCATATTGATTTCGGTTGGAAAGGGCCTTAGGTCATGATGATAATCTAGAGAAATCACTTCAATTCACGAAGCCTCATTTATAATTTATAGGTCTAAGAATTATACTTTGTTAGTTTTTCTGAGACTCCTGTGATTGGCGCATAACCTCTTTGGGCAGTAACCTAGTACTGCTTGCTGACTAGCTAACGACATTGTTATGGAGTGATTATGCTTAGCAAGTTGTTTGAATACTTGTATTTGCACATTGTGAGCATGGTTTTAAATCTCGGTTTTGTTTGCGATCGCGCTAACGGTCGCGGAAGCACATTTGCGGGTAATGCGGATGGTTCGTGGCCGTTACGGCCTAATATCTCGGTCGCGGTAAGCTGAAAAAGCTTTACAATGTGGTCGCGATGCGGTGATGCAACCTTGATTTAATACCATGATTGTGAGTGTGCATGGTGGGGTGAGTAGCACTAGTCAAAGTATGAGTTGCCAACGAATCTTTAAAGGGGACCCATAAAACCCAATGATTTTAGCCTTGATTTAAATTCCATGATTTTGAGTGTGCATGGAAGGGTTTTGTGGGGCTGGGTTTAGGGTGGGGTTATGGGGTTCGTGGGTGGGGCGAGGGTGGGTGGGGTGGTGTGGGTGGCTGGGGTGGGTTTAGGGTATATAAGCCAGTGTGTTGGCTGTTTGGGTTCAGATTTGTGGACTGCTAGCGTAGGGAGCTCCTCCTGAAGTGTTTGCCTCACTAGCTTTTCCTTAGGTTGTTGTGTTTTGGTGTGCTTGAATAGATTCAATTGTTTACTAAAAATTACTATCATTTAATTTTGAAAATCCAAACATTACAAAGTATTTTACGGGGAAATGAACATTGTGCACACCTTTTTTTCCCTTCCCATGCTTTTTGTGTATGTTGAATTCAATTTCTTACTAGTAATGCTTTATCATCGCAGAAAAAGTTGGACTTGACTCTCAAGGTTATTGGTGGCAACATGACTGCAATTCCAGGGCTGTCTGATGCTATTGAGGTTTGATGCTTTTACTTTTTATTAAGATGCTTTTGCCGTACACTATCAGAACTTTATTTGGATGCTTAATATGTTAGATGCTCTTCTCTCCTTGTTCTTCAATGTTGGCCCATATTTGGATGCTTGATTTGTGCATGAACAAATCATGGAAATTTATGCATCAAAAAGGGGAAGAATTTATCTGGAATGTTACATCTTAAAGATTAAGTGATTGACTATGTCTTTGAAGGACTCCACTATTTTAGAAGCAAAACTTGCCAAAACTGATACAAATTATCCAGTGACAAACGCCCCCGAAGGTTAGAATTAACCTCCTTAAAATCCACTATCTGAATTCAAAGGATGAATTTACTCAAGAACGGCTGAGATCTTGTTTTTAAGGTTTCTAATAGTGTTTCTTTTGGGATTATAATTTTCCAGCATCAATGAAAACAAGTAATAACAAAAAGCTACTTGAAAGAAATAAATATGTGAAACAAGATAACTCTGCAAAGTTGTAGGAGCCCAAAGACGAGCGAGTTCTCCATCTGAATGGTGGTCCTAATAAGAAAGCGCCTGCTCCTTATGGATGGAGCAAACCCCAAGAGCATTCCTTCAATTCTTCACTAATGCTTATTGTACAGAGACCTGAAAATCTGAACAGTAAAAGAAAGGATTAGATCTTAAATGTTAGTATTTTTCAATTTGAACTAACATAGTGAGGCTAGGTGTTAAGTGAGTACAACAATTCTTTCTATTTGAACTAGTATGCTGTGGATGGGACCTGACAAGTGACGACACATATATAACAAATTTCCATAATCTTAACATAGAAATTCAACTTTTGTTTACGACATATCATAATGCAATCAGAAAACATGTTATACAGTCTTCCAAGTTCCAATGAATAAGGATATATTATTCATATGTTGCAAGCTTTCAACAAAACGGCGCCACGGTCGCCACCCCTCCTTACTCACATAGTTGTTCCAATGAACATTAAGAGTGAATGAGTTCTTCCTCTCATGAATCCGATGAATTCTCATGTTTTCTTATCGAACATACCCGTAAAGAGCTATAGACTCATTCAAAACACATATCAGCTAGGGGTAGAATACCAGAAGTGGGTGGGCAAGTTTCTAGGGTATAATTTTGATATCAGCTACAAGGCTGGGAGGACCAACACAGTAGCAGATAGAAGGAAGAAGTAACCAGGCCAGCCCGGACCTGCTACCCTTTGGTCCCCCCAGCCTTCCATGTCTCTCAACTCAAGCTAGCTGCTAGCTATTGGGTAGAAACAGGCCAACCCGGACGTCCCACCCTTGGTCTCCCTTGATCCGGTGATGGAAGTGAAACCTGAAGAAGTGTTGGGAGTCAGAAATGGAACTGTGGGCAACACTGCTGTCCTAAAGGTCCTTCTGAAGTAAAAAGGGCTACCTGCTTTTTAGGCAACATGGAAAGATTATCAATCCCTTGATTTGAGGTTTCTCACAACTTGAGGACAAGGTGGCTTTTTTTGTTTTGTTTTTTTTTTTTTTTTGGGGGGGGGTAATGCTCAGAACCACCCTCCTATAACACTGACTTATGCTAGAAGGAAGAAGTAGCCGGGCCAGCTCAAGTACAAAAGAAGCAGTGTCATGGGTCTTTGCTAAGTACCACTATTTTTGTTAATTAATTTCCGAATTCCAATACTATTATATTTTGTTTTTTTTGGGTAATGAGTGGTTAATGAGGTTTTTAGGAGAAGATCCCCATTCAGAAAAATATAAACACAAACATCACCTTGAGGCATGACAGCTCATTTTCTGTGCTTTTATTTTCTATTTATTATTGGCTACTCTGATTTCCAGCAGGAGTCCTCACAGGCACAACATCAAAAACTGAACTTTTTCAAAATTCTAAATCTTCTACACTCTGTGAGACTGGGACATTGAATAACCAAGAATCATATCTACTTGGCGCATATGTTTCATCTCAAATTGAAAAGACAGGAATTTCTTAGCTTCATAAGTTAGTGCTACTGTGCTAGGCAATAACATGTCGTTAACATATAGGCAAATAATCACACAATAAGATCCAAATATCATAGCGTGCACTCAATTATAACTTTCATTGATAACAAATCCAAAACTAAGAATTGTATAAAATGAATATTTTTATACCACAATTTTTTTTTTCTGCTTGTTGCAGGCCATCAATGCGTTTCTGGGTTTATATACGTTATTCTCCATGCCAGGGTGTACAACTATGCATTGATAACTAAGAATTATGGAAAATTAACATAATAAATCCACTTTCTAGAGGTGGTTGCTCTCTCAATCAAGCTTTCGAGAGGCTTGCATCTCTCCCAATGAAAAATTATTCACTCAACAATATTTAACATATCATCTCCTTCTAACTTCTCTTCTTTATAAAAAACACCTCTACCTAATTTCTTTTGAATCTTCTGTGAAGTCTCTGTCCATTATGCATTCCCTAAAGACCCTCCTTCCATTATTAGTTGGACCATAGATTTAGGAAAGTTATCTTTGCATCCACTTGATATACTCCTTCCTTCCATTATTAGTTGGACCATAGAGAAGAGGAATTTTTTTAAGGCATTGTTATTTCCCGCCCACAAATTACTAATCCCCCTTAATTACAATTAGTAGTTAAAATGACACATGCCCTTATACTAAAAAAAACTTATCAAATACGACCACCAACTACGCTTGGACCCTCTCCCGTCTCCGCCACTCAGACCAGAACCAATGTCGCCGCCACCACCAGAATATTTTAGAAAATCTGAAAAAATGGTGATACTGGCTAGGGAAACAGGTTTTATGTTGGCACCGTTTTTCCTAGCCTTACCACCATTTTACATATCTATCTATTTTTTTTTCGATTTTCAAAAAATTATTATTGAAGATATTTTGATGGTGGCGACGTCGGGGGGTTTCGACTATTTTGATGATCGTGGTGGCCGACAAGTTTCAACGGTGGTGGTAAGCAACAGATGGACAAGTGGAAAATTTTGATAGAAGAATCTTTTTTTTTTTCACATAAGTACATTTTTGTCTTTTCATGTCATAATTACAATTAAGTGGAGGGCAGTATTAGTAAAAGGTGGGCGGTGAGTAGCAATTCACATTTTTTAGAAGAGTTGTGTGATTTGGTGCGTACCATGCTAAACGTAAATAGATTATGTAAGTGTTAGGTATTGAATGAGAAAATGACAAAAGGGGGTAAATAGTTAGAAATTGTATAGAAAAGTGACAACAATAAGGATTAAAGTAAGGGGGACTTATATGGGGACCACATAGGCACATACCAAAAAAGAAATATAGTAAGTAATTATTGACATCCTCAAAAGGAAAATGTAGCAAGTAGCTGTGGACATATAGTATTAACAAAGCCAAAGAAGATGCAATATACGAAATACTAATGGTTGCGATCTTCGTCTCTTGAGAACAGTGGCGGATCTAGGGGGTTCATGGGGTTCAGTTGAACCCCCTAGATCTGATAAAAAATTCTGGAATTTTATTTTAAAAAAATAAAAATAGTTTACGTATTATATACAATATGAAACGCTATAACAACACTAAGTGTAAAGGAGCTTAGTGGTAAGCACATCAGCTATTCTTGCAAGGGATCCGGGTTCAATTCCCCTTTTCATCAATTGCTCTTTTATTTTTTTAAACCCTCATCTCAGCGCTTTCTATGTGTTTCCTGTAGTTTTTTTTTTGAAAAAATTCCTTTGTTATTGTTAAAGTACTTTTTTGTTGGATTATATGTGTTGAAGTGTTTCGATTGTAATTCCTGTCCCTTAAAGTTTGCTACATTTGCTTCTTCACGCCTTCCAAAACATAACTTTAAATGAATATATCTTTAGATGTATATAATAAAAAATTATAAAAATTACATATTAAAAAACTACACATTGAGCCGAACCAAACGAGATCCCACTTATATTTTTTATTGTACGTATAAAATTAGAGAAAATCAAAGTGACACAATGAATAGTGCTAAAAGTCCTTAGGTAGCAAACAATTAGGGACGGAGGATACTTAAATGCTTAACTTTTATTCTGTAATTTTTTTAAAAAAATACTTAAATACTTCAATGCTAATAGTTAATTTGTTAAATACTTAGAGCTCGTTTGGTTCACATAGGAAATAACTTCCAATAGGAATTTTAATTTCATGGGAAGTTTTTTTTTTTTATCAACTTCCTAGGAAATTATAAATATTGTTTGGTTTAACACGGAAATTATAAATTCCCATGGGAATTCTAACTTACCAAAGGGGGTCTTGGTAAGTTAAGTCCCCCATTTTGTAGGAAATAGAATTTCCTAGGAAGTTCAATTTCCTATGGTTGTGTAAATATATTCTAACACTTAATGTTTGGACCTATTGGAATTTTGTAAATATGTTTATTATATTTGCTAAATATATCATGTTGTTAAATCTGTTTTTTTTTTTCCTAATTTTTTTTTTATTGGTGGACGTATTTATTTATATTTTATTGGTGTACTTATTTATTTATTTATTTTTATTGGTGTACTTATTTATTTGTACCTTTGTGTATTGGTATTAATTTGAACGACTAATTTTATACCTGAATGCCCGACTATATCCTAGTATCGGAATATTTGGTCTTTGATAAAGTTCGAACCCCCCTGGGTATAAATCCAGGATTGGCCACTGCTTGAGAACAAGTGTAGAAGTAGTCAATTCCAAATCATTGCGTATAACTTGTTTATACCAGCCTGGCCTTGACGGTTTTGTTAGTTCTTAACATCTTCTTGCAGTTCCCCTTGCACCACATGCTTTGCTTCCCTTGGATAAATTGCAATTCCTGAGTATGATTGTGATTTTATGTGATTGAGTCAAGCTCGCTTTCAATCACATCGAGAAATGTTCACAAATCTTCATTCCTTCAACAAGATCCTTTGCAACAAGATTCTTGTATTCACGAACCAACTCCATTGTTGGCTTAGAGACTACCATAGTACCACATGAATTTCAACAAATTCAAATTCACATGTCATCGGCCTAGTATATAGATGTTATTCTTGGATCGAGCAAGCTACAACAAAAGAGGATTATAAGAAAGGATTATGCAGAACAAGATAAAATCGCAATGATTGGGAGCCCAAAGAGGATTTAGCATTCCGACAGAATGGAGTAGACGTGCTGACGTGGGTGTGGCCGCTCCTTATTGACCGAGCAAAACCATGACCATTTTTCCGATATGATTCTTACCCTAATCATACAATGGCACAAGCTACCGGCATACCATTTCCTCTCCCCTGTACTTTTACTAATCAAATGATGGTTCTGTTCCTTGATGCAACTGCTTAGGAATCTGTGTCCCAAGGTAACCTGTCTGTGTATAACACCCAACAATAACTAATTACCAAATCCCTATTACTGTGAATCATTACATTGAAATTTTTTGGGTGAAACATATGTGGGCTTATCTTTAATCAGATTAGACCTTTGGAGAAATGACCGGTATATTGTACAGTAACTAGACAGAAAAAGTACTACTTATTAAGCAACATCCAGCTAACCAGTTTCCAATATTAGCTATTCACAATTTGGATTATGGAGTGGTGATAAATCATTTATAGGTATGGCAGACCATTATTTTCTGGCTTAAACACATTGGATATTTAGTTTGTAGTCATGCTGTTCAGTGTTTTAATGTTTTGGTGTTCGAGTGTTACAGAAAATAGTCTAAAATATTTACTCTCATATGTATATGAAATTGCACCTCATGTTTCAAAGTGTTTTAATTGTTATGGTTTCCTAGTAGCCTTGCCTTTCTTATTCATGCACGGATTTTTTTTGGATGAATTCATGAATTTATCACTTTTACTGCACATGCAGGGGACCATAAGGGATGCAATTGAGGATTCCATCACGTGGCCTGTTCGAAACATTATACCCATTCTGCCAGGAGACTATAGGTACACGAGAGGAAGTATTTTCCTGTCTCAACTCTCATTATATTGTTGATAATGAAATACAATGTTAATCTGTAATATCTGATTACAGTGACTTAGAATTAAAGCCTGTTGGAATGCTAGAGGTGAAGCTTGTGCAAGCTAAAGAGCTGACGGACAAAGATCTGATTGGAAAATCAGATCCCTTTGCTGTATTATATGTGCGACCCACACGTGAGAGGACTAAGACCAGTAAGACTATTGTAAGTTACTGTTTATCATGCCTTGGATGTTGTTCTCTAAATGCTCTGCAACTTGTATACTTTTATAATTTGGATTAATCTTTTTCCTGAATCTTCAGGATAACCAATTGAATCCAATTTGGAATGAACACTTTGAATTCATAGTTGAAGATATATCTACCCAGCATTTGACGGTCAAGATATATGATGATGAAGGTCTCCAGGCCGCTGAACTCATAGGCTGTGCTCAGTTCCTGCTGAAAGATCTTGAGCCTGGTAAAGTGAAGGATGTGTGGCTCAAATTAGTCAAAGATTTGGAGGTCCAGAGAGATACTAAAAATAGGGGGCAGGTAAAACCATTATTGCCCTTTTACATTTATTCATGGCCAATCCTTCAAGTAGCTGGTACATTTATTAGAAGGCATGACAAATTTAAAATTAGATGACAATGGGTACGGTGCAAACATTAACAAAATTATCGATATTGTCCCCAATATGGGGACGTATCAGGTACGGGGACAGTGTGGTTAAGTAAAGTACCCATGCTAAATAGATTTCAGTCATTTCACCTCAAGTACATGTATTAGATACTTGACATGAACAAGGTGACACTTCAATTTGAACCAAAATCATGTAAATGTTTCATAAAATTGTTGTGCCGGACACTTGGATACGTATGTACTTACACCGAACACTTGTAGGATTTCTAGCAGAGTCCAAGTAACAGGTTTTCAGACTCATGACAGTATTATCTGTAGTTTTTTTTTTTTATGTTTTGGATCATAGTTGGGTAATACCTTAATGCCATATCATTAATATTACAATGATACGTTGCTGTGGTTTTTTCAATAGTTGAGGAGTGTTATGGGAGTTTTACTAAGGGTAGTTAATAGTTAGTTGTTATTTTGTTAGTTAGTTAAAGTAGTTATTGTTAGTTGCCTTAGTTGATATTTGTATAAATAGATGTAATTTTTAGGCTTACATATGATTAATAATACAATTCTTCTTCACTTAATCTCTCTATCTCTCTATACCCTGTCTTTTCTATTTCTCTCCTACTTTGATCTTCTTCTCTTTCTCATCTCCTTCTTTCTTAATTTCAAGTTAAACTTTGGTGTTTCTTAGAAACACTACACCTTACAGGATTGCCTCCTGTAACATTGGTATCAGAGCCAAACGCTGCCCACTTTTTCATTTACTCTTTCCTCCATTAAATCTGCCATTTTCTTGTGATTTCTTGAAATATCATTCTTACGCCCCAAGTGTTTGATAGTTTTTCATATTGAAAACCATCAATCTGCTATTGTCATTTACAATTGCATTTGGGTTATTTTGAATAAGGGAAAGATTTCTTCGCTTTACTTGAATCTTGCAAGATGGGTAAATTTGATGATTCCACAACTTGAAGATGCCCCGCACCCTTCAACAAGAAAACCCCATCATTCCACAACTTGAAGATGCCCAACAGAAAAGGGCAATAAAATCTTTCAGGAAGCTTTTGAAGAGTGAATGTTTTGCTAGTTGGTGTAGAGGATTATGTGAATGGTGTGATAAACCGATTCATGAACATGAATGCAAGCATAGTGGTAGTAATTGGGAGTTTCTTGTGATATATGATGACAAAGAGGATTATGTGGTTGCAATGGATTTTTATAATAATGATAATGATGTTGGTTTTGGGTGTGAGTTACCAATAACTAAGCCTGGAAGTTTGGAATGTGAAGTTGTGAACCTAATTCTGATGTGTTGGATGTTGGTGCCATCTTGGTGGGAAAAATAATGCAATCTGCTGAACAACAACCATGGAAATGTCCAATGCCAAATATTCAATCTTATGTGCTGCATTGTCCAAAATTAGTACAATCTGCTTCGTTGGTCACAAATCCTAAAGAAAGTCTTCATTCTATTCTACCATACATATATAACCAACCAATCTTGATTGATTTGAAGAAATGTGAGCCAAATTATGATAAAAATATGATATATTTTTCAATTGAAGTTGAGTCAAGTATGATGGAAAATGGGCTAGGTGAGTTCCTGGTCAATATGATGAGATTGTGCTTGTTACAAATTATGGAGTATTTGGTAATGGGGATAAGCAAACAACATCAAAATCTGAATCCAAAATGTGAAGTTTTGGTACAATTTTGGGGAAGCATTAGGCGTCCTTCAAGACCACCTCCTAGGCCTCCTCCCTTCCTACATCCATGGTAGCAACAATTTCAATTAGAGAATCAATGTTCTTATGCATATTAGTTTGTTAGCATAATTGTAATCTTCATTTGAGTCTTGAGGACAAGACTTTTTGAAGGGAGAAAGTATGTTACAGGAAGTTTATTCAGTTGTTAGATAGTTGTCTACTTTGGAGCCATTTTCTATTAAGAGTTGTAAGCTGTTAGGATTAGTTATAAATACTTCTTGAGCTTTGTAGATAGGAATGAAATAATACAAACTCTTAGCACTGTCTCCAAATTCTGATTTCTCCTCTCCCCTACTTTATTCTCCTTTCTCTGCTCTCTTTCTCTCTGTCTTCCCCCTGTTCCTATCTCTTCTCTGCTTCCCCCATAACAAGGAGCCACTATTGGGAAAATCTACTGTGTTTGGATTGTGATCGACTGAATCAAGCTGCTTGATAAAACTTTAAGCTATCTGCTACTTTTCTATTGTGACTTAGCCGGTGTTGTCAGTTTGTGGTCCCCCATTACAGTATAAACAAAACAGTCTCTGTGTGATCAATAAGTTTGTGGCCTGCATACACTTGGCCCTCTAATAGTGCAGTAAGAGAGCTTCTAATTTGACTGGTTGTGAACTTGTGATGCTTTACGATAGCTTGATATGGTCTATGGACAATAGTTAATTATCTCATTTGCACTTGTAAGTTATGGATAATAAGCAGTGACTCATTTGTACTTTTAAAAAATTGACTTTCATTCTAGTGATTTCCACAAGATTTATTTGTTCCATTGTATTATCACTAGGTGCTATTTTCTTGACTATGTTTCTTCTCCAACAATACTATCATGTTGAAAGTCAACAGTGTAAATGAATGAACACAATCTTATGCAACTGTTGTTAAGGTGCAGAAAGAATTTTGCCGAAAATAAACAAATAAATGAACAAGAACAAGCATTTAACATGATAATAAACAAGCCTACTTTGGCATCCATTATTGTTCAGTTTGTAAATTTTCAGGAACATCCTGGTTATGTAATTGTCATTCCAATTTTCTTAATGTGCATGCCTTCTAATAAAGCAGTGTGTTGACCTAAACATGATTGTGGAATTCATTATGTTTATTAACAAGAAGTTTGATCTTACTCAATAAAACAAATAAAGCTTACATAGCTAAATTCAAGTTTGCTGAAAGCTTTATGTTGAAGTGTTATATTATTACGAAAACATATACTCCGTATTCTGAATCTTGAGTTTGTTTTATGCTCATGTGAAGGGCATGAAATGCGCTATTAAAATTGAGATTTTGTATTACTAGTAAAGCTTGTAATAAAGGTCTGCACTTATTGGATAGTACTGTAGTTATCAAGCATATTTTTACCATTCACCTTTTTCTTCTCCCTCTTTGTGACTGTCGTTCATAGAGGTGATTTAATTGTCTTTTGTAGGTTCACGTGGAGCTTTTGTACTGCCCTTATGGTGCTGAAAACGGTGCTACAAATCCTTTTGCAGCTTCTATGACTTCTTTGGAGAAGGTCCTTAAAACCGGAGAAAATGGGATGCAGGCAGCCGAAAATGGCGCAAGTCTTGCTCCCAAGAGAAAGGAGGTTATTGTCAGAGGAGTGCTGTCTGTTACAGTGATTTCTGCTGATGACCTGCCCGCGGTAGATTTTACGGGCAAGTCAGACCCTTATGTGATACTCACTATGAGGAAAAGTCAAAATAAAAACAAAACTAGGGTGAGTGTTGGATGACCTATGTTAATGGGATTGCTGTTCCTTCGTGTTTATTAAGTCAAATATCTTGGTATTGCTGTCTGTTGCAATTGGAGATAAGTTTACTATTAGCTATGAGTTAAACCTAAATTCAAGGTATATTTCACCGTGTACCCTTGAGTTTTCTACCATGTACCCTTGAGTTTTTTTTAGAATTTGGAAAGTTCATCGGACCCCCTTTGTAACTTTTGTTTTCTACCATGTACCCTTGAGTTTTTTTTTTTTTCCCCCAAAATAAATGTGAGGGACTTAATTTAAGGCTATTTGGTTGGAATTTTAAAAATCATATAGGTACTTGGTGTAAAAAAAAAATTCAAAAGGCACCCTACGAATTTTTGAAAACTTCAAGGATACTAATCCCTATAATAAACTTTACATGCAACACGGTGATGTTTGTGTTCTCTTCATTTTTTACCCCTTAACAGAAATAATGTGTGTTTTTAGGTCGTGAATGAAAGCTTAAATCCAGTTTGGAACCAAACATTTGACTTCCTTGTTGAGGATGGGCTTCATGACATGCTGATGCTGGAAGTATGGGATCATGACACATTTGGGAAGGTACTGGTTTCTTTTGGTCATTATGTGTATTCAATTCATTTGGAATCTGGGGTTAACCTGGCTTGTTCAGAGCACTTGATAAATATTGCTTTTTATCTGCATTCTAGTTTCAGCTAATTAAAACTTGCATTATATTGTATTGAAGCAATTTCTCGTAGCAGCTAGCAAATGATATGACCTTGTTTTATTTTTCTGAACTCCACAGGATTATATGGGTAGATGCATCCTGACATTAACCAGGGTCATACTAGAAGGGGAATATCGTGACAGTATCCCATTGGATGGAGCTAAGAAAGGTACCCTGAATTTGAACCTCAAGTGGTCGCCTCAACATGTCTATCGTGAATAACAAACTTCAAATTTTACTGTATATTATACATTTTTCTCTATGGCATTTGTACAAAATGAATGATAGGCAGTTGTGAAGCGAATTCAAAGACAAGTTGCATTGAATCAATAGTAGACATTCGAATTTTGTAATGTTCTTGCACCAGCAAGAATGCTGTTATGTTGCAAAGGCATCTGATGTAAATTGTTCAAACTTGAAAATAATGGCAGTTTTGTTCCTTGAATTCTCTCTTTTTTGTTTGATTTATGTCAAGGGGTACAGAGCTTCTACAAAACTAAAAACTCCTGTGCCGGCTACTTGAAGAAGAGCACCAAAGCATTTTTACCATTAGAGTGAATTAAATTTTACGTTACAGGTCGGAAGCATCGATTATGATCAAGAAAGACCTGAACGATCCGATGTGAATGGTTGTACTATTGCAGGAGCCAGGAGGGGTCTAGTTTCTCAAGATAAGAAACACAAGGAAAAAATGAAAAGGTGATTTGGTACCTTTGTTGAAAATATTTTTCCAAAATACCATATTTTTACATAGTTTGACATATCTACCCTTGGTTTTACTCAAAATCACATCAATTTTCCATTTTTTTCCTACTTAAGTTTCTCATTTTGAAAATTTATTCTCTTATAAACTTGTAAACTAATAAAACTATTCATTTTGTTGAAAGTAGAAGCCAATAATTGAATACTTCGTATTACCTTTCTGTCCTCTCTTTAGTCTTTATCCTTTTTCTAGTTTTTATTGGGTAAGAAATTTGGTTTTTGAACATAACTAAGCCACCTCTCATCACCCATATTACTCCTTTTTTTTTTTGGCAAAGACCATATCTACTTTATGTCACTTCTTTTAAACTGGTGAGCTTTTTTTAGTAGTAACTTTAATATTTGGTAACTATTCTTAAAATCCATCCATCCTAAGAGCATTCACACCAGTAGCAAAATTACATGCCCACATCACTTATGCTATAGAAAAAATATTTTAGGTGGCTTCCATAAGCAAGTAAATTAAAAAAAATCATTTGGCCCATAGTATTTGTAATTTTGCCCAAATGGTGAGTGAGTGGTGGGCTTACTAAATCTGCAAAAAGAAACTCATTTTTTACAGTGTGGACAGGAGGGATGAGATTGCCAATGGATAAATATGCAGATTAGATGAGTCATGGGCTGATATTTGGATTTGTCATCATGACCTCTACAAAGTGGCCATCTACATTTGTCTTCAAGTGGTGTGGTGTTCAACACTTGAACGACTATTTCAGCTTTTACTTTCAATTTTTTTTTCTTTTTCTTTTTCTTCTTAAACCAAATAACGATAGTTTTGGTTTTTATTTTTTTTCAAAAATAAAATTACCAATGGCCATATTTTTTGAGATCTATAAATAGACTCCATATTTGTTCTATTTTTAGACATTTCAAAAGATCATCTTCTCTCGATAATTTCTTGAAGTTCATTTTTGTTTTAACCTTTGGGTGTTTCTGATTAATGTAAAAAGTAAATGGATTCATTTAACTTGAGCAACATTGATCCCAAAGTACTTGAACAATATTTAGAAAATTATTATAGAGGTACTAGTGTACTACCTCTAATGTTCAACCACCTCAACCACAACAACAAACACCAATCTCAATTTTTCTAGATCTAAAGGAAATTTTCACACGCATGGAAAGGTCAATACAGTGGGCGAAACAAACTCCCCACTATTATACTAGAAGTAGTTGCAAATCAACTATGGATTTGACATTCTTTTTTGGCATTCCAGGATCTTGTAATGATCTTAATGTGTTGTGCTCGAAAGAGCTAAAAAATGGTTGGCATTCCAGGGTCTATGGAATTTTTTTAGCTCACTATTGGTATTACAAATCTATTTTGTCAAGTGAAAGTATTGTGTCTCGGACCGTCCAACACTTGTATTTTTTTTATGCCCAGGCTCAACAAAACGTGTCCATGTTCAATAATATGTGTCCAGGTTTAACAATATATGTCCAGATTTAACAATATGTGTCCAGGTCTATGTGTTCAGGGTAAACAATATGTTTCCAGGTTCAATAAGTTTCACCATGTTTACAAATTTATGTCCAGGTTCAGTACTATGTGTCCAGATTTAATACTATGTGTCCAGGTTCAACAACATGTGTCCAGGTTTACAAATATATTTTCAGGTTTACAAATTTGTGTTCAGGTTTACAAATATGTGTCAAGGGCTAACAACACTTGTCCAGGTTTAACAACATGTGTTCAGGTTCAACAAAATTTGTCCAGGTTCGACAATATGTGTCCAGGTCCATGTATCCAGGGTAAACAATATGTTTCCAAGTTCAATAAGTTTCACCAAGTTTACAAATTTATGTCCAGGTTCAATAATATGTGTCCAGGTTCAGTACTATGTGTCCAGATTTAATAGTATGTGTCCAGGTTCAACAATAAGTGTCCAGGTTTACAAATATATTTTCAGGTTTACAAATTTGTGTTTAGGTTTACAAATATGTGTCCAGGGCTAACAACACTTGTCCAGGTTTAACAACATGTGTTCAGGTTCAACAAAATTTGTCCAGGTTCGACAATATGTGTCCAGGTCCAGTTGAACTGGTCTGACAGTAACCTTATGTCGGACTGATCTGACACAATACCTTCTCTTTTGTCAATCTCATGGTTAGCTTTTTTTTTTAGCTCACTAGCTATTGGTATTACGTTTGTAATGTGTAGGAATAAGAAAGTGGGTAGAGAGACATTTATGAGGAATTTTTTTGTCCATTGAAGATAGTGCTCGAAAGCCAACCATGAGATTGACAAAATAGATGGGTCCTACTTCTCATCTCACAGCTAAGAGGATGTGAGATCAAACTTCATCATCACCCTTTTCATAATTATTATCTTGAGATAAGAGCCTTGATTAAAGATAGGTTCAGGGTTAGTAATCATAGTAATATGTTACTAGTCAATCAACTGATGGACTACTTATATCTATAATAAAAGAAAAACCCAAAACCGAACCATAAAACTTTCTCAAGAATGAGCATCTAATATCCAACACCTCCATCCTCATAAGTCATATCCAATCCAAGTCAAGTTCTCTCAAAATATTGGGATGAATTATATCTTGTGTACCCCTATCCTCAATTTATTTGCTTTATACTAGTTCATAAGAAGAAATGCTAAATGTCATGGTCATATCGTGAGAAGATGCAACGATTTGGCGATTAACCTTAGGATGTCTAACGAAAGTAAATAAATTACAAATGATGCTAAAATTAGACATAATATACCTCATCTCAACCGGACAAGATAGAGGATTAATTAGGCTTTTTAGAATAATGACACTGTTATGCTGCCTAACACATTTTTGAAGCCCAGTGAGGAGCGTGTGCACCCTAACAGTACAACTTCAACCCAATTTACTTTACCATGTAAATAAAAAACATTTAGAATAATACAAAATTCTAATATTAATAACACTATACATTGCATATGATTTTGGGGTAAACTAAAAAAAAAAAAATAAAATCATAATAAGAAATTTGGATAAGTTATGAACTAGTAGTAAAACAAGCACGAATACGCATGAATATTGAATATTATGCAATTTACTATTCACTATTCATGAATCGTGTAGTGATATGTTATAAGAAGTGAATGGCTCCCTTGTTATTGCTGAAGCTGTCGCTCTCCGCAATGGTCTTCTTTTAGCTCGTGAGTTTGGTTTTTCTTCCATTTTTATTGAAAGTGATAACCTTACTGTTATCAATGTTTTGCAGGGTAAATTCCGCTGCCCCTGGAAATTTTAGCTTTTGATGGATGACATTCGGAATATCCTGTGCGAATTCCGCGACTATGCGTCTTCTCACATCTACCGTGAAGCTAATTAGTCAGCCAATTATATAGCGTCTCTCGGACATTGGGCTCCTACGCACATCGATATAGATCCCTTTATGGATGCCAAGTTCTCTTTATTCTTAAAAAAACAAGTCGGGTTGTTTCTTCGAGAGGAATTGAAGGCAACTTAACTTCACACTGTTTACCTTTCTTTTCAAAAAAATAAAATGTTATAAGAAGTGAATGCCCACGTTTTACGGAATTACCTCATGTAGTTTTTCTTTTTTTTTTTTTTTTTGACGGGACCTCATGTATTTTTTCACTCTTTAAATAATAAAGTGTTTTCAATTGTAAAATACACTAAATACATTTTATTCGTACTACAAAAATTCTTCCTATATTTTCTTAACATGTTATCAACTCGAGTTTGCTCCCAATTTCATAGCAACAAACAATGTCTAATATAATTGGAGATAATCCTCTATTATAGGATTATCCTTAATATCCATTTTACAAAACATTTCGTATCTTATCCTCACTTTTACTTTCTATAATTTTTTTGTTTCTCTTTCTTCGTCTTCATCTTTATCTAAAAAATTCGGCCACCATGACTCATACCAACCGGCAACAATCACCCCCTCAATTAGTGAAGATTTATAAGCAATAGAAGTTTAGCTGCTTCTAATAGTTGCATTATTTGTAGTTATTATAGGTTTTATGATTATTAACAAGTACTATACTAATTTATTTGCTTGTATTTTTTTGGGTTACAAAATGCACATTTCGCCTTTCTTAATTTTTACTAAGTAAATTTTGCTAGTAATTTGTTGTTATATGTCTAATGTCTTTTTGTTTTCCTATTCCATTTTATGTTTAATAAACTCATCACTTTTATTTAATCTCTTATTACATTCCTTAATAATAAACTAAGGGGAGAAGATATATAATGTTAATAATTTATTATTAAAATAAGATAGTTATAAAGGGATGATAACATACAAAAGATTTAT
Source organism: Salicornia ramosissima (assembly GCA_951394345.1). Classification (NCBI taxonomy): domain Eukaryota; kingdom Viridiplantae; phylum Streptophyta; class Magnoliopsida; order Caryophyllales; family Amaranthaceae; genus Salicornia; species Salicornia ramosissima. The sequence goes on along the minus strand of OX596233.1, from coordinate 12,985,221 downwards.
ATATATCCCAATTTCTTATATATGTCGGTTGATGACCAAATAAACCTTAAGGTCTATGGTTTCAAACATTCTATTGCCAAAGATAGATAATAACATCATCTAAGTAGGCACAAGTACTATTATATATAGTACCTAAAAGTGTCACAGAACAAGAATAAAAGACAAAATTCTTATGAAACAAGCATTTAACTGATAGTTTAAAATATGAATACCTAGGGGTAAATGATCAAAACATATTATGGAAAAGCCTTCATAATAGATCCAAACACTACAAAGGAGTGCTTCTACCTAAATCCCAATATGATAGGGCAAGCCTAAGGTTTTAGAAGTTCAAATCTATCATTGAATATAATTTTGCAATATTTTTAAAATTGCAACAATATTACAATACTATAATAATCCAATTTTGGATAAAGTAATGATTGAGAAAATGATGTCCACTTTCTACGCATAAGATATAATAATATTGTGGCAATATCGCAACAATGAACTGAATAAATATCTCAGTTAATCTCTTTGTTGCTCGTTGCTAAACTGAATAATGATCTTCTATTGAATAATCATAATCTTAGTTCCACTGGATTCAAGGTAATAAATGAGAATGCCCTAGAAAGAACACATTCACATAAAACAAAGTTTGTGTATATAGGTGGGCATGGAAAGTTCAATTACTGTGAAAATTATTGTGGAAGGGAAGTTGAAATGGCAGTCGCCCCTTTTCTTCAATTAGCAACAGTTTTAAGCACTCATATAAGCAAAAGGGCAAAGAAAACTATTAATCATAAGTTTGCTCCTTCCAAAGGAACATACATCTTCAACAGGTAGGTGTGGCATGACTGGGCATTATGGCATGTTCATGTCGTATGTTTAAATAATTTTGTGGACTTATATCAAGCTTCCCTAAAAATAAAGGGAAGACAATATAAACAATTTTGTTGCTAAAAGAAGTACCCTTATGCGTAGCTTGGATGTCTTTGATTTTTCATGGATGAAGGTGATGTTGATAATGGTCTAATGTTTAACAAAAACAACTACTCCGTACTAGTTTTATAACTGCGCTATGATGATACTTAAGTTACCATTTTTAGTATTTTACTTTTTTGTTATTTATTTAAGTCATGATTATTTCAAAAAATGTGCGTCAACATGATTATCATTTAGAAACAATGATATCTAATGAAAAGGAATATATATGCCTTACGACAAAAAAATGTGGCAAGTAATGTGCGTATGAGAAATTGCCAGCACATTCCTCAAGCTATATCTTATTCAAATATGTTCAATTGAAATAAACATGATATCTAACCGGAAGTTAGCTAGTCATAAATTGCTTAATCTATGAAATGAATTATTGGGTCATCTTGGCATAGAATTATTAAAAATTCAACTAGACATTCAATTAAGGATTTTAGAATTCCCTAATCTGATGAGTTATAATGCTCACTTGAGCCACTAAATCTCCTATCATTTTTAGAGAGAATTCAAGGAGATGTATGCATGGGGCCCTATAAATGATATTCACCACTCTCGTCAAATACACTGATGCTGGTTTTATCTTAGATTCTCAAAATGCTAAATTACAAAGTGGATATGTGTTCATCTATAGAGAAAATGCAATATCATGGAAGTCAACAATGCAAACTTTGATGGCAACATCATCAAATCATGCAGATTTGATTAATTTATACGAGGCTGGACAAAAATGTGTATGATCCAGGTCATTGATTATTCATATTCAAGAAAGATGTGGGATGAAAACTGTTATAGAAAATTTGACAGTGATATATAAAGGCAATACATCTTGCACTAAGTAAGCACATGTTATATCAAGGGCGAGAGAATTAAGCATTTGACACAAAAACTATTACATACACACGATCTCCAGAAGGAAGGATTGACATTTACCAAAACATTGCACTCTTTTTGTTCCTTTGATCAGATTTTCATCCTTTAGGTGTTCCTTGCAAGGTTTTTAATAGGAAGCTTCTCTAATTAGCAAAGTATTTACATGAAAACATAGGCAATGTGTATTGTTATTTGTTAGTACTATTGTGAGTATTAAAATTTTGTACTCCCTCCGTCACAAAATAAGTGTTCCATTTACTTTATCACATCTCACGAGACACAACTTTAAATATTAACATCTTGAGCTATGTTTAACAAAAAATTATAAAACTATATATCTAGAAAGTACACTTCGAGAGAAATCAAACGAGAGCCTGTATGACTATATTTTTCCTTATATGTATGAAATTAATGAGTGTCAAAGTTACCATATGAATAGTGACTCGAGTTAAAATGAGGCAGGAGTACTACATCTATTATTAGGCCAAATTTTTGCTGCAGCCAAACAGACTCATCTACATAAACAAGTTACAAAACACAGTGAAATAGAGCATTAATAGATCCAAACATTTCCTGTGAACTTCCAAGTTTAATGGACAAAAATACAAGTTAAAGCAAATGCACATCCTCACTAAAACAGGCACAGTAAAAAGGGGACAAACTGGCAAAGAAACTTCCCAAAGATAAACGATAGTCATTATAAACCATCAAGTTCAAACTAGTATGTGATCACTAATCCAATACAAGTACAATGTACATTTGAACATTTCGATTCAAAGAACAATTCATCTTGACTTCTATGGGATCTCACATTCATCTAGAATTGGTATCAAAATCAATGAGTTGTGACTATGTTGTGTGGCTATCAACAACAAGCAACTGGTTTCTTTTGTTTGAACACAATCTATTATGACTCATTCTTTGGAGACGGTGGTGGTGGTGGGAGCTTCTCCTCTTCATTGTTTTCTACAGGCTGCTCAAATGGAGGCAATTGTTGCTCCTGATCACTGTTTTCTGCAGGTTGCTCTTGTTCCCCATTCTCATTGTTCTCTGGGTTAAAGTTGATAGGAAATTTTGTTACCCTCGGCTTATCCTTCAAAATATTCCTCTGAACTCGATCAATCAACACCTTCTGAGGTGGTTCTTCTCTCAACTGCTCATCATCATAATCATTGTTCACATAATATCCTACTCTAAGAAATTCTTGTCCCACATAAGAGCATGTTAATAGCAGCACTGTTACACCAATTATATCCTCTTCACGAATTTTTGATGCATCTGGTGGGTCTGCCTGGCATGAGGCAAACAGTAGATCAGTATGGCATACTCACAAATCACAGAATATGACAATAGCAATTAAGGCATGACATATAACCTGAAGAACCGTTTTCACAAAAAAAAAAAAAAACATATAACCTGAAGAACAAAACGGTAGTTGCCAACATTAACAGGCCCTACAAGCACACTCTCCAATTGCTGGTCATATGTCTCATCTTCAGCTGATCCCACATAGATTAGTTTCCATTCTAGATCTGTAATTAAAAACACAATTCAACCAAACAGTAGTGTAATGAAAACAATCATGGAAAATCTAAAACAGAATTATGATACATAAAAAAAAAAAAAGCTCAAATGTTACATAAGTTAAAAGATTAGCTATGGTCATAGTTGTTATACTTTTTACAAGACCTCTACAACAGATTTCCCCCTTTTTAGTGAAATCAAACAGTTTCTGTGCCCAGGCGACAAAGTAGCATGTGCCTTTTCTGCTCTAGGTAAGACAATTTTGATAGGCGCACCAAAACTTCCAGACAAGTTTATTGAGAAGCAAGAAAATCCATATTGCCTCGGTGCGCCTCAAGCCTTTTTATGCATGATGGAACAATTGTTAGTAAATAATTGCAGCTGTTGTATAGCTAAAACCCGTACATGCCAAGATACGTATAAGATTAGTTTTAACAGGCAAAAGATACCCCTAGATGCAAATGGTCCCAGGAGCCTAGTGCAAGGCAAAGGTGTGTGCTTCTTGTAAACCAAGGGCATTTTTTATTATTTTCAAATTTTTTGTTTTCTTTTTTTTGCATTTAAGAGGAAAATTTGGCCTCAAAAACATCAACTTTGGCTTAGGTGCTCACTGCACCTAGCAACACCAACTGCAAAGGATGCACCTTTGCAATGCTAGGTGCGAAGAGCAACTTAAATGAAATATAAAGTTGAAGATTCTCCTATGATAGATAAAATTAATTATCATAATCTTCAATACAAACATGCAAGTAAACAAGTCCATAAAATACATCCCAAAATTAAATTTAAGCATAAATGAAAAATAAAAAATCACAGGTGTATGCTACTCCTTGCACCCAACTTCAAAGTACATGATGCACCTAAGCCAAAGTTTGTGTTAGGCCCTGTTCTTTAGGACTGATCTGATCTGATCTGAACTGATCTGATTAGGTAGGGGTATTATTTTGTGAGAGTATAAAATTAAAACAAAGCTGAACTGATCTGATCTGATTACTGTAGCTTTTAAGTCCAAAAGAAAAGGGCCTTATTGAGGGATGATAGTGCCTCATTTGAAGAGGGATACTCTACCATTCTATGGATGCCAATTTTATGTTGCCTCCCTAATCCCTTCAGGGACAGGATAATCTGAGCAGTAAAGGCAGAGAGAGATGGCATATTTTTATAGATATATAGTGAGTCTTGAAAGGGTAGATCGCTTCAAACTACTCTATGAGACATTGAAAAGGAGTCCTCCATTTCATATGGTGTACTTCATGATTCATTTTATTTTTCTCACACATACAAACCTAACCATCCATAGGCACACAACAAACACATTGCTACATTATGCTACTCGACTTTTTACAAAATCCATATCAAGCAAAAGCTCATGAAACTGATTTCCGCACTCCCAGAAACAAATCTGCACTACATAAAAGTCATAAAAACGCGCGTTTATATGACTTTTATGTGAGAGATGAGTGCGGAATCACCACCCAAAAGCTCACAATTCTCATGGATACCATAACATTCCAACTTTGAAAATTAACATTCTTTTCACACTAATATAACTAACCACACAACTCAACTCAATAGAGTACAAAATAAACAAGCACTTGTTCAGAAAGTCTGTAAGAAAGTAGACACACCATCTTTCAGAGATACCACACACTCGTAGGAAATCTCGAATTGAAATGGGCTTAGAAATGGTGCTGGATTATCCAATATAGCAACGTTTGTGATGTTGACTGCACTCATTGCATTTCTTTCGGGCTGACAACTGGAAAAAACTAGAACATCTTATGAATTGATCAATAATTTTAAAAAATCCAGTTAAGGATAATGATCCTAGTGTTACATAATAATTCAAACAAGATCTAAACATACGAGCTCAAGAACTGAAGTTACAAAACAGCAATTCACCAAAAGGATAAACCAAAAACAAAAAAGATAACGTAAATTTAGGAAAGAAATAGCAAACGAATGAACCCTAATACACAAATCAAAAAAACGAACGAGCTGAACGAAAAACCCTAATACAGTATAGTTAAAACACGATAAAAGTAATTAGTACCTGCTTAAGAAAATAAAGAGATTGAGGCGAATGAATAAGATGGAGAAGTGAAACTGTTGAAGAACTTTGAAATGAAAAAGTTTGATTCTTGAAATTGTAGAAGAGAGAACAATTTGGGGGAAAGCAAAGGAGGGAAATTTTAGGAATGAGGACAAAAGAAAGGAGGGAAAATGAAAAAAACATCAATTTTGTACTCCCATTTTAAAACGAGGATGCTCTGATCCCTCAATTTGAGGTCTTTACAAATAGGTGTTTACAAATAGCGGTGTCCATCAACCTGTCCGGACCGTAATTTAGACTGGAATCAGATCCGAACCGGTCTGGTCTCCGATTCATGAAAATAGTGATATAGTAATTTTATAAATATGTCCAATTTTTAAGTGATATTATTGTAGATAAATAGGGGTGTTTTTGGTTCGTCTCGATTTGCGTGCATCGATCTACGTATCCAAATATAGCTCTTCAAAGGTTTTACGGGTCATTTTAACCCTTATGGGGTCTGTTTCGAGGTCGGAATTTACAAAAATCGACCCGATCCGATTAGCCCCGTTTCATGTTTCTGGTTCGCCTCGATTTGCGCGCATCGATCTACGTATCAAAAAATAGCTCTTTACAGGTTTTACGGATCATTTTAACCCTTATGGGAACTGTTTCGAGGTCGGAATTTACAAAAACGACCTGATCCAATTAGCCCAGTTTCAAGTTATATGTTCGCCTCAATTTGTGCTGATCAATGTACGTAAAAAATAGTCCGTTCATGATTTTACGGGTCATTTTAACCCTAATGGGAACCGATTCGAGGACGGAATTCGCAAAAAATGCCCCAATTGACCCCGATTTGCATTCTCGTTCCACCTCGATTGACACACATTGTTTTAAAGGTTAATAAATATTATTAGTTTTAATAACAATTAGTGTTAATGATTTAAAGGTTAATAAATATGATTACTGTTAATGATAATTAGATTATTAAAGTTAATTAGTGTTAATGATAATTAGAATAATTAATTAGGGCCTCACAACTTTTTTTTACCTGTTCAGCAGGTAGCAGGTGGAATAAGAGCATTGGTGGAAGATAAGGGGCAAACTTCAGAATATTCGTGGATTATTCAAAGTTCAAAATAATCACAGAAGATGACCCAAACTTCGGAATATTATTTGCAATTTTTCCTTGTAACTATTGTAAACTAATGGGACCTTCTAGGGCACCAAATTAACCAATGATGTTAGGGGTTTACAATTTTAATTAGAGAAAGTATTGTGTCAGACTCGTCTGACAGTAATGTTACTGTCAGACGAGTCCAACTGATATGGAAAAATTGGAAAAAATTGACTTGAACATTCACCCAAAAGGATCTGGACACTCACCCAATAAATCTGGACACTTACTTAAAAAAGACCTTGAAAATTAACAAATGACCTGGACAAAACTAATATGAACCTAGACAAAATTGACCTGGACAAAATTTAAAACTCTAACTGACCTGGACGAAACTCTAAGTGACCTGGACGAGAGAAAAAATGACCTGGACAAAAAATTGTCTACCTTGATGAAAAAAAAGAGAAACATGGACAAGAATTTTGAGACCTGGACAAAACTATAAAAGAAGACCTGGATAAAAAAATTAAATACCTGGACGAAAATAAGAAGACCTGGACAAGAATTTGAGACTTGAGAAAAATTGCTTTACTGCTAAACCCAAAGCAACAAAGGAGCTACGAAGATGAAGATGAGCTTGCACCAGGTTAGTTCTTCAATCATTATTGAGCGGTGAGAAATGATGAATTGATTAGTAAGGGGTTAATTTGTAATTCTTCATTGGCGAAAGAATTGAAATGGAGTGGTGAGAAAATTTTGCAAGTATATTTCTCAATTGAAGTGGAGAAATAATGAAGAATTGCAACGAAGAAGACGATAGGCAATAATGATTTATGCAATTAAGTCATGGTTTAAGGTTAACAAAAAATCCAAAAACACAGGATTGCTTCCAGAACCAAAACAAGTAAGGGTTGGTAAATCAGAGAAAAAAGAGCGATTTTTAGGAAGAAAGATTGCAGGTTTAATTGCAATAAAGTACGGTGAAAAGAAAATTTTTGACCACTTTTGCTTTTATACAGATATAGATGAAGGGAGTCCGTCTGACAGCGTATATTGGTCAGACGGTCTGATCCAATACTCTCACTTTTAATTAACCTCCTATGAGACAAAATTTTCCATGGACACGTTGTGATTATACTTCCACGACTTCTAATAAGAGAATGTACTCCCATGAACACCTAGAAGAAACCCCCCCCCCCCCCCCCAAAAAAAATACAAGCAACCCACAAGGCCGTAATGAATAAATGTTCAATGAAGTTGAAATAATGTACATTGCATGAGTACCATTTTATTGGTTCCAACGTGTGATACCTTCGCATTTGTATCCAAGCTTTCTATTACATAGCAAACAACATTCAGCAAGATATATTCTTAGCCACTACTAATGTAGCAAACTACATTCCACATTTCCTGTTTCTTCAAAATACAATAATGTTACATTTCATTTCTCCTAGTTTATTCACTGTTGCCTGCCCCATGAGGACAATAGATACAACTTCCTCTGTGAAAGCACACATTCTCCGAGCTCCTCCTACATAATGCTGTTGTATAGACCCTCCAACTAGAAAGGAGGGGCAAAAGCAACCACCATATATCGACTGTTTGAACTTTTAAACATGTTCTCTATCAATTATCAAGACATCATACAAGGTTTCATCCTTTGCCATGAACATTAGTAAAATGCAGTCCCATACGATGGCCTCTCCAGCTTCCGTCTCCGCTTATTACTTGACCTGTACCACCATAACATCAATAGAATATTTCAACAACTTTCACCAAAAAGAAAGAGGGGGGGGGGGGGGGGGTTGGGGTAAGCATATTGCAGATTTGCATACCATACATAACTGATTTATCCCTGACATACAAAACTTGTTATCAAAGACTCTTGGAAAAAAGATTCATGGTGGAAAGATTATTATGGAACCGAGTAAGCAAGCGTTTTATTAGGGTTTTTGGTTAGGTGTTTTGCATGATATAAATTATAGAAAGTATAACCCTTTCATTGTATATTGAAACAACAGCAACACATCATTAAGATTTCTAGAGGAATAAAACTTGTTAGCAGCTGTTTATCTTCAAAGAGTATTAATTTGGGAACTTACCAGTATTGGTTTATTAGAGTCACGGAGTCTGTAGGTACTTTCTTCCCATCATCATTGCGATTCCAGTGGTATAAAGCGTGTGTTCTATTCTTAATTTCCAGCGTTGAATGCCCGTAACTAGATTCTCTAAATGCAGAATATTCAGGTTGTGGATCTCTAAACCTACACACAAAAAGATATTTCCAAATTCATATATAGTTTAGAAAGATTTTATCAAAGAAAAAACAGCACAATGACAACGTTTACAGTTACAAAGTCAGAAATTAAGTCCCACCTTCCAGCAAGGCCTTCTTGATTACCCCCATCTCCAACAGTTATATAAACAGGAGCTGCTTTGTCAGGGACAGGATAACGTTCACCACCAGATACATTGTAGTGGATGTTTGAGATTCGGAACTTGCAAAAGAAAATTGAAGTATTAGTTGACAAACTCATTCTGAGAATAAAAAAAATTTCTACTCATCAAGGGAAGGAAGTAAGCAATAAATTCCAAACAGGATCATCTGAATTACATCAATGCATGAAAGTTGAGCCACAAAAATGATTGTTACTACACTTTAGATCCTTCTCCATCTATATTGTTTTTTCAGAGGTATATTCTATAACAAACTATATGCAAAAAAAATTAGATAATACCCTATAAGATATTCCAAACCCAAGCTACTGGATGAAAAAAGTGTTTAGATTTCCGATGCATATACATATTTAAAAATGATTTCATTAACTGAATGCATAATCTATTATATAATTTAAGAGCCAATTCTAACCATATTTCTCCAAACCCCCAATGGAGGCACCACATTTAAACTCACTATTTGAACATTTTTTTTTTAAAAAAAAAAAAGAAACAATTGCCACATAACCACCTTACAAAAAATACCTATCATAATTAAATAAATAAAAAATTAAATATATACAGATTATCAAAATTTTATTTATTATACAAAAATCATATTTTTACTTCTAGGATTAATCTACTTTTTTTTAAAAATAAAAAAAAAAAAAAACCCTTCTAACATAACTAACAAACTACCATCACACAAAAATAAAATTTCCATAAAAAAACATAACTACTAGGAATAAACTAATTAGCTTTTTTTAAGAAAAAACGCAAATAAAAAAATATACTCGGTATCAATCAATATCATTAAACTTTTAGGATCATATTTTTTCCTCAAAGAAAAACCTTAATAGGGCGTATATTTTGAGAAACTGAATTGCTAAATACCGCCTAAAATTACTGTATAACGCCTGTATTTATACAAATACTTTCTATATTACCCCTCCACATTTACCCAATCAAACTATACTTACCCCTCCCCATTTACCCAAGTGGTGGAACTTGGCGTCGGGTAGGAGCTGCTGGTGGTGGAGCTTGGTGTCGGATAGGAGTTGCTGGTGTTGGATCTGAGAAAAAATAGAGAGAGAGAAAGAAGATCTTTTTTTTCCTGAAAGATGCGTGAAATGGAGATTGGAGAAGAGAGAGGGGGTGAAAGATATTAATTGGAGTAAGGATAAAATAGGGAAGGTCTGTCAAAATACGGGCGGTATACGGTAATTTAAGGGCGTTAAATAGTAATACCCTTTGAGAAATAAAAAATCAGAAAGATTAAAGGATGGGATGAGGATTGAGAATAGGTGAATGAGATTTCAATTAGATAATCCCCAACATTTGTTTGGTATTTGATGGGAATCATGGGATAAAGGGTTTTAATCCCATCAAATATTTACTAATCGATATAAAACTAAATATATTTCGATATATTTTTTATTTCCTAAAATAGAATGTATACATGTTTTCATCCTAAAATAATAGATATATATCCGTTGCATTAGCTACATAAGTAATGATTAATTTAAAAAGAAAGGTTTACGGGTTTCCACACAAGTTAAAGAAAAAACTTACCGATCTTTCATATGCATGAACATGCCCAGCAAAGATGACATCAACTTTGTAATGAACAAACCATTCCTCAAAGGCTGATCTCATGCTTTCACCCTCCATAAAATGTGCTTCATTGCTGTTGTAAATTGGTACATGCATCAAAACAATTAACCAGGGTGTCTTCTCTCTGTCCACCCTCTTCAGTTCTTTTTTAAGCCACCACCATTGTGGTGTGTATTTCACTGTTGAGGGATCACATATAAATGTCAACTATACGGAGAAAAAGAAGGAAAATCCCAGGATCATAGACTTGTGAAGTTCTGAAGCATATGCATGGCAAAAAAATGAATTTGATCTAGAATGAGTTTGGGAGTAATAAATAAGTTTCTGACATATAATTGAAAAAGGTCCATAGCTCATACCTATTAACATGGACTAGTTCTGAAGCTATTGATTGTCAACATGGACTAGTCAGATTATGCAATTCACAAGTAATAAATAAGTTTCTGACAAATAATTGAAGAAGGTTGCTTAGAGATAAGCCACATGCCTCATTCTCCCTGCACACCTCCAAGCCTCAAAGCCCTAGGTCCATAGCTCACAACTATTAACATAGCATTGCCAATATTGATCTAGAGTCAAACTAAGGGGTATAGATCACCCAATCCATATGGAGCTTCAGAGATCCCAAGGCAGCTACTTAGGCCATGTTCTTTAGGACTGATCTGATCTGATCTGATTTGAATTTTTCTGATCTGATCTGATTTGAATTATTTAAAATAATGATAATATTAATAATAACTATTAATTTTATTATTATAATTGTAATTGTAATTATTATTTTCATTATTATAATTGTAATAATTATTTTTTTATGAGAAAGGTAATACATGATTATATTTACTAAAATAATAATAATAATAATAATAGTTATTATTATTATTATTATTATTATGATGATGATGATGATAATAATAATTTTTTTTGGGTGAGATTGAGGGGAATGTAAAACGACATAGCAAGTAGTTTGGTTTGGGCTTTGTCTCATAAACCCAATTCAAAAAACTTTCTTCCTTTAATGATGAAGCTAATGATGATGAAGAAATCCAAGCCATGGATGAGGATTAATAGTTAATCATAATTATAGGTTGCATATTGAAATAACTTTCTTCCTTTAATAAAATACTCTTCTAATTCTAATTTGATCTTATAATACAACAAATAATAATAATAATAATAATAATAATAGTAGTAGTAGTAGTAGTACTAGTAGTAATAATAACAATAATAATATTAATATTAATAATAATAATAATAATAATAATAATAAAGAGTAATAATGTCTGATCTGATCTGATTACTGTAGCTTTTAAGTCCTAAAGAACAGGGCCTTAGTGTTTCAACGTCCAGAAAAGTCAATAAAGTGAACTTAGTATCATGTAAAATCCCCATTCCCCTTGAATGACCAAAAAGGATCTGTCTCCTTGTGCCTACACATTCAACTGCTCTGAACAGACTTTAAAAGGTGAGTCATGGTTTGAAATGCATTCGACTCAAACACTCTTGAATTTTGTGTGACACTGCCATTCATGTTTCAGATGGATAAGAAAATAAGCCTAGATTTTGCATGCTGTGTATATTCCACTACATTAATTTCCCTTGACCTGGGCATAAATTATGGCATCTGACCCAGCATTGGGGCAATAAATATTTAACATGGGTCACTAATGGTCTATATAGTTGTTGGGAGCTTCTATGATTTCCCCCCTTTTTTATTCAATCAGTTGGAGTCTTGGAGAGAGAAATAAGGATGAGTTAGATCCTGAAATGAGATTTGAAGAGTGATTCTAGGCCTGCTGTTATGTACGTGGCTAGTATGTTTCTAGACACTCGCCAGAAGGGCTTGAAGGTGTAAATCATAGCCGTCAAATTGCAGTCACCCAGGCCTGACATCCTTTATTGTCCAAACGCTCATCATGGACCTACAGCAAACCTGGATTTTGGGAGTCTCTCAAATATATTTGTGACAATCAATAGCTTCCACAAGTATTCAAAATAGATTTTCTTGACAGTTTGGTGCAGATTCTGGATTCCACCAATTGCTGGTGCAATCTTCTAATTCTAATGTCATTTGTAGTCTTGATAGCCACGGAGCCCCTCATGGTAGTTTCTTTTTGGGTCTTTCTGGCTAACTACAAATTTTTACTAGTCTTCAAATGAATTCTAGCATAAGTTAATAATTTTTCAAAGGGTATCATCTTAAAAAATTAATTTAAAAGGTAATCCATTTTGATGACTAAACCCCCTAATCGGCCTAATGAGATTGCCATCAATATTTCCCAACTATTCTCTTGGCCCCATGAAGGTCTCTTTGGTAAATTACAGACTGTGATATGGGCACTGTTGTTGATTTAAGATTAAAATCCATTTCTTGGCATGTAGCGTAAAAGGTTAGTATATAATATCAGACCAGTTATCAAATAGTTTAACAAAGCCTGAAAGACATTTCTAGGGAATAATTCATAGCCTATGTCCAGGTCATGAAAGCCTTGTGTCAATCTGATGACAATCGGGTGACCCAAAAACATGTTCCCACACTATCAAAAAAATACAACAAAAAACAGGCATAATTTTTTCCAAAAGAAAGAGGGAGTTCAGAAACTTACCAAAGGGAGAATAGCTGGAGAGCACAATAATATGGGCGGATGCACGTCGGATAGCATACCAAAGAGGATTGGTGCTTCCACAAGATGCATAAGGTGTCACATATCGTTGCAGGTATGATTTAAATGGCACAACTTCTCCCTAGCAAAGGCAGAGAAAAATAGGTTGTTCGTGACAGGTTAGTTAGGAGTGAATGAGACAATGAGAACCAACCAAAAAAAAAAAATTGCTATAAAAAAATCTAAGGATCACACCATATATCATGAATCATATTTTGCAAATAATAATTTTCTTCATTACAATGGTGAAAAACCTAATACATGTTATAACACGGGCCCGGGCCAACAACTAGTGTTTTTAATAAAGTTGGAATTCCAAAAGAACCCGCTGGATAAGAAAAAAGGGCTGGTTATAAAGTTGCATGAAGGAAAATGCTGCACACTAGGGCTGAAAACAGAAAATTAGGATAATAGTATTTTGCTTACTTTCGAGAGGTAAGCTCTCTCCCAAATAACAAGTCCAGAGAAAACTGATATTTTTCATTCCTAAACTGCACTTCAATACATTCTTTATTTATAGACTATTCTTAACAACCAAACATAACCAATAAGGAATCAATTACCCCTAAGAAGCCAACTCAGCAAATCAGTAACAAACCTAACAGAAAACAATAACAACCTAACAGAAAATTAAAGAAGAAAAAGATTATTATTCACTAATAATGTTTCTAGAATTATCAAATTAATTCTAGTAAAAGTCAATGTGCAGCAGAAAAATTGTCAAAAATAATCCCAAGTTTGGGTCATCTTCCACCATTAATCCCATATTTCAATCATTTCATAATAATCCCAAGCTGTGTTCTTATCTTCTAATATTGGTCTCCTTCCCCTAGTAGCCTGTACAATGGGTAAAATAAGCGTGGGGCCTATATAAAAGCCCTCTATTTACCCTAAAAAAGACACAAATCATCCAAAAAGACCCTTCAATAAATTAGTTCTAAGATGGATAAAGGAAAAAAAAGAGATGAAGAATTTTTGGTCTCCATTATCAAATGCCTATTGGCCTTTGTTCAATTACCAAGAAAATAGGAGGAAGAAGGTGAGGTGGCTGCTGTGGTAGGCAAATAGCAGTGCATGTGGTACGATGGTAATGTTTTGCAGTGGTGCGTATACATTTTAACCAGTGTTTGTAGGATGGTGGTCGTGATATCCATCGATTTTTTTCTGTTTATTTGGAAGTGTTTGTGTGAGAACATATTGAAGAAACGGACGGTGCTATGATGGTAAGCGCCTAAGTGGTGGTGATCGTGATGTGGGGTAGGAGTGGTGTGCTTTGGTCGCGATGGTGGAGGCGGCTGTGATGGGGCAGTGGTGGGGTGTTGTGGTGTGAATTATGGTGTAGATTTCTAGGGTTGATGAAGAAGCAATTGATGGAGCAAATTTTTATCTTTAATTTTTAAAATAAAGTGGGCTCTTGATGAAGGAGATTAAGAACAACTAAATGGAAGAACTGGGTCCATTCGGTATCGCTGTGGTTTTCTGTTTTTCTGTTTTTCAAAACTATATAATGTATATCATGTTTTGAATCAAAAATTGGTTTATCTTATTAAAATCATAATTTTTTTGAAAACTGACAACTGAAAAGTGAAAACAACCTTTTTCTTGTTTCCTTTTTTGGTTTTTAGTTTTTAAAATCCTTTTTTTCGAGGTGGGTAGAATATGATAAAATAATGGCACATGAATCAGAGGATGGCAAATGAGTACTATATTAAAAAATAAAGTATAAAAAAAAAAAAAATCGCCTTGCAGCTTTCTTTTTTTTACTTGTTGAACAAATTACTAGGGGAAGGAGACCAATATTGGAACATAAAAGCGCAATTTGGGACTATTTTAAAATTATTGAAACATTGGATATGGATTAATGGTGGAAGATGAACTAAACTTGGGATTTCGGATACTATCAATAGTGAAGTATGGGTAAAATATGGACAAAACCAAAAAGAAACACTTGTCTAAAAATGTAAGATACAAGGGCACACGAAGATAAAATAAAAGCGTGTGTATATAATTGTGTAATTATGTGTGTAATTGTGTACTTGTGTGTGCAACTGTGTACGTATGCAAACTACATATGTGTGTATTGCAAAATTAATATAAATACATATACTAAAGCAGTTATTTTCCATTCATTGCCAAATAAAATGTTATTTTCCATTGTTTCTTACATTGATTTTTTAATGATAAAATTAACGTGATTTACTTTAAAATCTTTTCTAACTTATTTTGCCAGCTTAATTAAATTTGTTTTATCCTATGCAACTATTATAACACTGAGAGCGGTATAAAAGTGTCAGCAAGTGACTTACAAGTGTCCATCTACATAAAAAATTTGGCACGGTAGTTGACGTGTCTAATTCATATTTGGGTGCGTCTAAGATACGTTAGTGTCCAATACATGCCAGACATCAAAGAAGACATCCAAATGAAGTGATCATATAACAAACCTAATTCTCCAATAGCAGGAGAAAAAATCTAATACTATAGCCATTTTTCCTTAAGCACTCCTTTCAAATCTAAAACAATTTAACAAAAATGAGACGGATAATTATCCAAAATATTTACCAACTCTGGCATAAATTCAATCTCATGATTTCCAGCTGACCAAATCCAAGGCTGGTATGCAGCAACTCTTTCAACAAAACGACCCCATGTATCCCATCGAAGTCCAATGTCATTGCGGTGATATCTGTCAGCATAAGAGAGATCCCCAACAAATAAGACAGTTTGAGCACCACTCTCCAGGTAATGCTCAAGTGTAGAGAGAGAGTTATATGTCTGGCCCAAGTCACCTGAATCAGGCCAAAAAGAATATGAATTCCTGCTTCCAGTTCTCAGCTAAAGAAAGCGGCAGAATAATCAGAGATGGAGAGCAAGCAAGAAGTCATTAAGAGAATCCTTGTGTCACTAGCAAAATTATGGTCATTATCAGGACAATAATTTGGTATTCCTAATATAAAAATATAAAGTATGAAAAAGGAAAAACAAAAGCTGGATCATTTCTGGCCAAAATTCTGATGTTCTAAAAAAAAGAAAATTCCAAACCTTAATGAACACTACAAGAAAGTTCTATTCCAACTTAATGCTTACATTTGTAAAACTATAGCTAGAAGCTACTTGCCTCATCAAACAGAAAATCAGAAAAAGCTAAATATAGAAGACATAGATAAATCATACACAGGAAGAAACAACTAACCAATTATGCCAAATTTGTATGAGGAATTGGGGTCAATCTTTGGAGGAGTATGAAACCAAAATTTGCGGGATGAATCACCACTTTCAATTTTGTAATAGTACTTCTTATCATACTGCATTGCATATGACAAAGTAAAGGAAGAGAATGAACATATTTTATGTGTCAGAGGAAAAGAGGTAAAGCAATCAAGCTGCTATTAAAAAAACTAGATTACCTCAAGACCATCAACACGACAGTGATGGATATAGCCAGATTTATACTTATAAAAGCTGTAGTTCGCAGCTGTCCCCTCTGCAGTAAACTCATATTTATCCTCTGATGTTCCATATTGCACTTTGCTGGATCCTGGCTCATCAGGCGTCACCCATGAGATTATAACAGCTTTTCCGTCGTAATCACCTTGTGTTATGCGTACCTGCCACCATAGCACCCAAAAGAGTAATCATGAATGATCTCAGAGCTCAGGAAGTATCTCATTTCTTTAACAATGAAGATTCTCTTCACTAATCATTGCATTAAATGGTTAGTAACAATATGATCTTTAAATCCTAAGCTTATTAATTTATAATCAGAATACTTACTGGATGTTTCTGATAACTGATAATGGACAGTCAACAATATCATTTTTTCTGTAGTTTCCTCCCTTTTACCCCTTATTTCCCCCCTTTTCTTTATCTCCCTTGCTTCGGCATTTTTGAGTTTTATTTGTCGGAAACTATTCTTTTTGGTCGTCTTCTCATTTTGTAGGTTATTTATGTTTAACAGAGCATGTGGAGTCATCTTCTCATTTTGTAGGTTATGTTTAACAGAGCATGTGGAGTCGTTCGGGTAGTTTCATCACAAGCCAGCTAGCAAACAAGGAGGCATATTGAGGAGGGGTCGTTCCTTCTGATATCAACGGCGCTCCCTCACAGGCAGTGGTTGAAAAGAATGCAGCTAGCCAGGGGAGCATTCGCTCCCTCATTCTTCACAGCCGCTTCTCCAAAGGAGCGGTTGCTCCCCTCATCTGCACAGCCGTTCCTTTGGCCTGCCCCGTTTTTCTCGCTTTTTGCGGCTGTTTTTACCTTGATTTTTTAAGGGTATAAATATATCCCCGCTTGCTTTGTAAATAGAGAGTTCTGAACAGCCCTCACTTAGGTTATGCTTTCTAGATCTTTTCAAAACTTTGTAATCAACTTTCGTAATCTTATCTTAGTTTTATGCAATGTAATTTAGTTGTTCCTCAACCTTACTCTCTTCTTGTTCTTCAAGGTACTCTTTATTGCTTTATCTTTTAGTTTTTAATGCTTTGAATAAGATTTAGATTTAGATTTAGATTTTGCCTATTGCTTTATAATTCATTGTTAGATTTTAATGTTATAATCTTTGTAGTGCTTGATTTAATTGTTGGTATTTTTGGGTTAGTATTCGTTGGTATTTATGTCTTAGTTTTTCTAGATTTTAGTTATAGGTTTTATATTTAGGTTTTTGTTCTTGTTTTTAGATTTGAATTTATTTTCTTAGTTGTAATTATGTGGTTACTAGGTATTTGTGTGTAGTTATTTCCTAGGGATTTCAGTAAAACTCCCATTGTTGTGTTCTAGTTTGAATTCTTGACTTAGGGTTCATTAATGTCGGTAAAAAGGGTTTTTATTACGACCTCTATTTCTAGCTATCATAGTCGTCAATCTAGTTTCCTCAGTGAAAGATCAACTGAAGAAATTGAGTGAAGACTCCCTTTAATTGATTAATCAAAGTACCATGGGAATTGAAATTTGATTAAGGGCCGTTGGCTGTCTTCGTAACATGTTTTAACAGCCGATTGAATGTCCCTGTCATGAAAATAGGTCGTGTTCATCTTTTCGGCTACCCTTAACTACCTCGAGAAAGTAGTTAATCACCTTAGAATGATCTCCCCTACATTCGACCCCTACTATTGATCTCTACAAGGATTCATGTCTTTGTGGTTGTACAAACGGTGAATCCCATCACCGTAGACCTTACTTAGTGGTTTTATTTTCATAGTTTACCATAGTTTGTTCGATCATTTCTTACCCCTCATAACCCAACTTAGCTTGTACAGTTATCTACACCGAGTAGTGCGATTGTACCTTCCCTGTGTTTGCTTACCCCCACTCACATCACAATAGGGGTTTATTAGATATTTAAGGCCCGTAAATCCTAGCTATCAGCTATGAGTCCACCATTCAACACTATATGATCTGCCTCTTTGATCTTCTCTATTTAGTTTGATGCTTTGATCTTCCTCAGTCCTCACCATGTATCCTTATTTTCCATGGTCCACTTGACTGTTGACTCCATAAAAAAACTGGAGATTATGGTTCCTTGATTGTAAGAACAAATTTAATTTTCCTTACAAGAGAAAATAATGAAATCAAAATATATGCTATAAAAGGATCTGCCTACAGACACATCACACGTATGCACAAAAGACACGAATATGATAGATGAACCCATTAAGACTTTATTATATGCCTTGATAAGTGAAAGAATAGCATAGTATTAAAGGATCTCCGCACTCAATTATTGCAGGCTCAACAAATCATGAAACAAAAGGCGGATAAGAAAAGAAGAGAGGAAAGCTTTGAGATGGGAGACATGGCTTATCTTAAGCTCCAAACCGTACCGACAGAATTCACTAGCTAGGAGGCCCCATGAAAAGCTCCCCCCCCCCCCGCTTTTATGGACCCTTCAAGATGTTGGAACGCATTGGCAAGGTAGCTTACAAGTTAGACCTCCCTCCCTCAAGTACCATACACCCGGTATTCCATGTTTCACAATTGAAGACAGTTGTTGGGCAAAATAGGGTGTCATCAAACCTTCCCCAACAACTTTGGAACTGGAAGGGGAGCCAGAGCAAGTGCTAGAACTATAAGTGCGTATTGTGCAGCGAGGGGAGAAAACTGAAGTAGAAGTGCTCATTAAATGGAAAGAAATGGCTGAATTTGAAGCAACTTGGGAGCCCTATGATCTTGCCCTTAACAGATTTCCTGAATTTCACCTTGAGGACAAGGTGACTCTGGAGGGGGAGGGTAGTGTACTGGATCAGCACCCCACTACGTTGAAGAAGTACAGCAGGCGCAAACCCACTACCATTACCAAGCAAGACAGCAACATTCAGCAGTAATCAAAAAGTAGTTTTGTACTAGGTGAAGACAAAAGTAGAGAAAAGACAAATATTTTGTAAATAAATAGAGGCTACATGCTTAGGAGGGATTCATTCAGAAAATTTGTGTTTTGTCATATCCTTTGGGAGAGCTCACAACCTCTCGAAAGTTGTGGAGATTGTAATCAGCCATTGAATATCAATATCAAACTATCCCAAGTCTTCCCTATTTATGTCTCACTTCATTCTATTGTGCTCCTGTTTGCTTCTGTATAGTCTGTCCTGTCCAGCAGGTTCAAGGAAGAGACCAGCCAGCGTAGTCTTGCAACGTCAACCTAGGTCAGTCTAGTTCAGACTTGATGAGCGAAGCAATCCTTCAGTTTTGTGATACAGGAGAATTGCAGAAGCAAATTAATTGCAATGCTCCTACTTTATTTCCTAAGGCGGATTAGCCTAATTCTGTGAGTGACTTCAGAGCAATTGCTTGCTTTAATGTTATCCATAAATGCATTACAACCCTGTTGTGTCAGAGGATAAGATGTGTCCTTCCTCATACCATTTCTTTAAGTGAAGCTGGTTTTGTTTCTGATAGAAATATCATTCATAACATCAGCATTATTCAAGATCTCGTAGGCAGGTATGGTAGGAAGAACTCTCTTCCTAGTTGCCTTCTAAAGATAGATATTAAAAAGGCTTATGATTTTATAGATTGGTGTTTCTTGACTCTTGAGGGAGGTCTTAGTAGGTATAAGGTTTCCTCCTAAATTTGTGCAACTAGTTATGGTCCGTGTCACCCCTCCTTCCTTTTCTTTAAATATTAATAGTGAAGTGCATGCGCTTTTAAGGGGCAAAAGGGGTGAAATAGAGGACTCTCTAAGCCCTCTCTTGTTTGTGCTATGCATGGAGTATCTTTCTAGGTTATTGGCAAAAGTGGGTGAGCATAGTGATTTCACCTTTCATCAGAGATGAGGTGCCTTAAAATTGAATCATCTTATTTTTGGAGATGATTTAATTTTGTTTAGTAGGGAAGATAAGAATTCTGTGCAGCTGCAGCTAATTCAGGCAAGTCTAACATCTATGCTTGCAACATTCAAGAGGATGTTAAACAAGAAATATTTGCTCAGGTTGGGTTTAGCTATATTACTCAGAGTCGGATACCCATGTCCAACACGAGTTTGTGTCCAAGTGTCCGATTCGGCTATTTTGTGAAAAAAATCAAGATTTTGACCCAAAATGAAGTGTTAAAGTGTCAAAGATCGAACTTGAGATAAAATGAGGAGTCCAAGTAACATTGGGGTTTAGTGAGGGCCCTCTGGCTTTTAAATATCTTGGTGTTAATGTAAATATCTAAAGCTTTAGGAACAATATTCAAGCAATTGAGATGTTAGATAAATAGTGAAATATCGATAACACCTAGATAAACATATATATCTCTTATTATTTACCAAATAGAATAAGATAAAAGACAATCTATAGCCATTTTATAAATTGATGGAAGGAAGATTTGCATCACTTAGAAAGCTAAGGAACTGCTTTGATGGGACTTCTGTTTTTGTATAGTTGAATCGAACTGAATAAGATAATCTTCATCTCTTCTCTCAACTATTTTTTCCCCTTTAATTGCTCAACATTCTTTCATACTCAATATTTTAATGGATAACTCCCCACTTCCTTTGCCAAAAGTACAAAATCAGAAGAAGAGCTAAGGTTAACTTCAGCTTATCCCAAGCTCCGGTCCCCAAAGAAACTGAATTGCAGGAGCATATACTATGCTAATAATGAGTAATGACATACAGTACCACATACAATCCTAGAATCTAGTAGACCATTTATAGGGTATAACAAAAAGAAGGTAGAATGCAATAATTGATATCAAAGAACTCGGAGTTTTGGAAATAAGGGACACAATGCAGAGAACAGGAAACTGTCTTTACTTTTACCTTTATTTTTGTGCATCAATCAAGAATTTAAACCATCGCACAATTATCAAAGTGGAAATATTCGAATGCCGAGGAATAATCTGGGGAAATAATAAGAAAATTGTTCATTATGTAGGCTTCCCAAGTTAGGCCTTGTCATTTGAACTTAATTTCTGAAATTTTGGTTCAACTCCTATTGAGTCTAAGATTTAGTTTAATTCCGTTCACTTCAGCTCCTACTGAATAAATGATTTAGTTTAATTGAATTAAGTTCCTACTGAGTCTATGATTTAGTTCAATTCAGTTCAGAAAAATTCAATGTAGTTCAGTTCAATTTAGATTAATTCAGTCCAAAAGAACATGACCTTTCTGAGTTAGAGTTGAGAGTCTAGGTACTTACTTGCTGAGGTGCATTATGACCCTCAGGAACAGCAAACGCTTTATTATCAACTGGTATATCAATTGCTGGCCACTCTGACCGAACAAAACGGCTTGTTGTCCCAGCATTTCCTTTCTGAACATAACTTAAGAAGAGAAGAAATGTAAAAAGAAGTTGAGTTCCCCATGATAGCATCCTCTCCATCCTCCTCACAATTGCTGTTGATGCTTACAGAGTGCTGCATGCATAAAATGACATAAATCAGTAAGAGTAGTACTATAACATCCATGTGATGTAATTGAGCAAAAGACAATGTGCTCAGGCACTTTCAAACAGTAGCCGACTAGTTGTTGACCCCGTGTTATATGAGATACAATGTATACCCTTGGCACCAATAATGGGAGAAAATATATTACGATAAGTTGGCTTTATATATTGATTAAAAAATGGAATGAGTTGGTTAGGATTTATCTTAAATATAATGTTCATGGTCATGATTAAGGATATATGTAATCCTTTAATAACTACTATAAAAAGTTTGTATTTAAGATTGTGGAATACTTTGTTAAGTTTTTTTTTTTCTCAAATATCATTGAAAGAACAGCAAAATAGAAAAAATAACAATACTATTGTTGAATTTTTAAGGGGAAACTTTTAACAATATTTTGGCAAACGTCTTCTTGGGTTTTATTTTAGTAAAAAGTAAATTGACTGATAGCAACAATCACAACTACATTCCCACAACAATCACAACTACATTCACATAATGCTCCATTGCACCATTAAAAAAGGCTCAACCCCGTTAGACAAAGTCATAAAGAACAGTTATGATCACCCTGAACAAACAATAAGTCCTTAAACCAATACACACACAAACACACAAACTCAACACGTTGGAAGCACCGCAACATCTTGTTAAGGAGGTGAGGCGGCCTAGGGGGCCATGGCCTTCTCCTAGTTTAATATATTCATATTAACAGCCTCCATAGTTGGATCAGAAACAGAACATTATGCGGATGGTCAGGTGACTTATACTCAAACATTAAGCCTTCTTTTCCTTTTTTATTTTTTTTCGTTTTTTTTTTCTAGTTAAAAGTTTAGATCACAGTCATTTCCACATTTACTTTATACTATTCTCTTAATTTTTCAGGCATTCTTCAATCACAAATATTTAGTTTTTTTTATTGTTTTACTTTTTTGTTCTTGACAAATAAAATGTAGTTTATTTTGAGGAAAACTATTTATAACTAATATTATACAGTGCTGCTATTTTTTTCTATTAATATAGGGATATGTAATTTAGCCTCCCCTATAATTTTTTCCTGGTTACCCCGTTGGTTAAAAAAACCCATTGTTCAGAAAGCATATAATTTGTTCAACTCAATGCTTACTTAATTTATTATTACAAAAACAATTGGTACTTCAGCAATTTCAGCACAATGAAATAATAACAAACAATGGAAGTACAAACTGTAATATTATTTTTACTAGAAAACTTGAGGTTATAAGTAGCACCAAACTTAGCTAATTAAGTGCACAGGCTTAGAATGTCAATGTTGCAAACTCTATCAATCCACAAGTCATGATGGATGATCACTTGCTTATTCCCTAGTTACAAGCAACAAGCTTTAAACACACACTTTTCTAGTTTTCTAAAATACTAGATCAATTAAGGATGTGTTTGGCAAGCACTTCAGCTACCATGCTAACTTATTTTCCTCCTACAACTCTGAAGTCATGCGGGCTGATTATTTTAGTTCAATTCGGCAATCCACTTCACCAGGCTTACATGAAGCAAATCTTTTGAACTCTCCAATTTCAATTATATAATCAATACTTAATTTACTTATATGTTTGATTGGTGCTTTGTTGATTAGCCATTTCTACAAAAGGATGCTTTTTTAGGGCCTGTTTACTTCAGCTTAAATTCAGTTCAGTTCAGCCCAGCTCCCAATTTCCTTCTCTTATAAAATATTACTTTTAGGGCTCGTTTACATTAGCTGAATAGAGATGAACTGAACTGAATAGAAGTGTATTAATTGAACTAAACTGAACTGAATAGAGATGAACTGAAATGAATATAATGTGAAGTAAACAAGCCCTTAGTTGTAGTCAGTTCAGTTCGGTTCAGAATAATTCAGTTCAGCTTAGTTTAGTTCAGTTCAGCTACAGGCCCTTAGGATCAACTAACTGAAACAGTGCTTTCAGCCAACTTTTTCTAGCCTTAAGCTGACTTTTAAGTAAAAATCAGCTTTTTTTTCAACTAATTTTTCCAAATGTAACTCAAGATATTCAGTTTTCAGCTAATTTGCAAATCTTAAGCAACCGATTTCAATAGACTATCAATTACCATTTCCAATCGTTTATGCAAAAAGACCCTAAAACAAATTGATTAGGTTGAAATTTCAAATATTTCAAATAACCCAGTTCTAGAAAGCATTCAACAAACAAAACCCACAACGGCGAAAAGTGAAATTCGAATATTCTGTCCAAATTCAAGAAAAAATGACTTAAATTGATCCAAAAATGGATTAAGAATAAAAATATATATTGAGATTCAACCAATTAATAAAGCCAGCAAAAAGGAATATACTATAACAAGAAACAATACATATTAAGAGATTTAAATTCAAAATTTAGGGGGGGAGATTATTGGAGAGAATTACCTTAAAGCACCAGCAGATGAGGGGAAGACTGTAGAGAGAGGAAGATAATGAAGTGACTCAGTGAGAGATAAATATTGCAATTGGTATCAATGGACAATGGTATCAAATGGTATGCGTAAGTTAACAGAAACCCATGCTGTTGCTTAAGGTCACAAACAAAATCCACAAATCACTGGTTAATAGAAACCCATGTCAAATTTTCATATAATCATTGTATAAAATAAGTTTCAATGTATTTTTCACATTAATTAATGCATTTACTAATTTTTATGCATAGCCCTTAGGACTATGAATAGCGGATAAGTCTATAATACTATTGGTTGTTAGAAAGTTGAAAATTTCAGCATTTAATACAACTTTTCATTTGAATTTGAAATGAAAATTTTGAATTCAAAATTCAAATTAATTTTTTTTCTTTTTTTTTCTTTTTGCTGTTAGGTAGTTCCACAACTCTCCAGCCGGATTTCGCCACTTTGGCCGCCAGTCGCCGGAATTCTTGGCAATAAAAACCTTTTCCGGTCAGCCAAAGCACTACTTATTCCGATGACTAAGAATCCTTCATTATTCCGGTCAGCCCAATTATTCCTGCCGGCGAGAAATTCTGACCACCGTCTTCTCCAACTGTCCTCCCATCTGAGATCTGACAAGTGGATGAATAAAATGCTTTCCTTCATTATTCCGGTCAGCCCAATGATTCCTACTGGTGAGAAATTCCGACCACCGGCGTCTCCAACTGTCCTCCCATCTGACAAGTCGATGAATAAAATGGTTTCTTTTATTCCGGTGAGGCCAGCAACATTCCTTCCGACGAGGAACTGGACGTTTAATAAGTTGAAACTAAAAAAAATATAATTGTATTCAACATGACCCTTCATATTACTTTATTAAAAAAACAAAAATGATCCTAAAGATATTTTATTTTATACCTTTAAATCGAAAATTAAGTTTTTGATACCTTTAAATAAGTAAATAATCACAATTCTAATATAATGGAGAAAAAGCCCAGTTTCATACCTTTAATACGTTTTTGATAAAATATAATTATTATGCTCTTATAACAGTACAGAATGAAATTTATTCTTAAAGACAAATATAGCATAAATATAATAATTATTATTAAATAAAAATTGTGTTTGAAACAATAATGTAAATGAAATATATCATTTTGTGATCTTGTTTATTTTATTTTATTCATACTTTATCTTGTCTTTATTTTAAATGTTGTCACAATTCTAATATTATTCATTTATTTGATATAGTCTAAGCTCATAAATTTGACACGTTTTGCTTATTCTTAATTACCTTATTTTTTTTAGTTAATTTTCGGTTGTAAATAGGAAGGAAAAATAGAAATTATGTGACATAAATACATAAATTTATTTATTACTAAATGAAGTTACTCGATCTAATTTGATTGTTTGAATAAGAGGTAATGCATGTATTAATCTGACCAATTAATCCCGATTTATGTTGCAAACAACTCTATTATTCGATCAAATTCGCTAACAATTAATTATCGATTTAATGGGCAAGTAGTATATGTAATAACCCGAAATTAGGGCCAGAAAATTTCGCAGTTTATTAATGTTATGTTATTATTCTAAGTCCAAAGGGCCCGAATATTTGGACTGTTATTCTTATTTCTTTTTCCCTTACCTCAAATTTGGGCCCAATGACCCAAACTACTCCCCTTGGTCGGCCCCCACTTCATGGCCAAGGAATATTGTTCTTCCTAAATTTATTTATTAATTAGATAATTGCTTATTTATTTAATTAATAATTCTAAGTTAGCTATTTTACTTGGTCTCCTAGTTTAACTCAACCACTAACTAACTTTACTCTATTCCCCCCTAAACTCCTTCCTTTCACACGGCCCCCTCCCTTATTTTTGATTTATTTGTTCTCTTGTTTTATATAATTAAGGGTATAGGGAACAATACTTGTAACTTTATTTCCCCTAACTTCTTACTTCCAAAATATTCACACAAATTCACCAAAAGAACCCTCTTGTTGGCCGTGTATTTTCGAGTACCCAAGGGATACTTTTCTTGATTTTTCTTCCTAATCCAGGTAACTAGACTATCTCTTTTAGATTTGGGATAATTTAACTATATAGTTAATTAGGATTAAACTAGGAAAATTTGATAGAATTAGTATCATGATAGGCTAGGAATTTCGAACCATATTATGTAAAATTTTATGTATTTTCTTGATAGTTTATATAATCTTTATGAATCTTTAGGTGTTTTAATTAATTCTATGCATAAAATAATCTCTGAAATTGTATGTTTATAATGAATAATTACATGATAATTCGTTGATTCTTGTCCTTGGAATTTCGTATGAATGTCGAGTAATATAAAATAATTTTGATGATAATTTCATGATATTTTCTTGAGTTAAATTGATGATCTTGATTATTTAATTGTTTAATTAAAGTCTTAAATTAAAAATTTTATTTTTGTTCTTGATGTGAATGAATGTCGAGTGGCTATATAAACAACAGGAATAAAAATCTAATTTTTCCTTGAAGAATCATGTTATAATTCTTGAATTGTTAGTAATCTTGGATTGAATCTTTAATTTAATCATGATATTGTTAAGTCTTGAAAATTAAACTTGATATTGTTGCTAGCCATGAAGGCCGTGTGATGTGCATGCCCAAAGAGTTGATTTTGATTTTGTTTTTAGTCCATGTTTGATGATTTAATGTTTAAAGTATGAATTATTTATTTATTAATTAGCTTAAATGATTAAATTATTGACAATTGTATTTAATTAAATTAAAGTACCAATTTTGGTTGTTTTATACATAAGTGTCGAGTGGAAAAAATAAGAAAAAGGAGGATTTTTATCATGTTTAAGTAATATTAATTGATGATTGATAGTTTATATGATTAATTGTTTATTTAATAGATTTATTAAAATTGTTTATATAATTATTTAAGGAATTAATTTAATTGTTGTCCTATTGTTGAAAAATGTCGAGTGGTATGATAAAGGATATGGTCAATTTTAGTTTAATTTTGGCTTATAATAATTTAGATTGTAATTTTAGGAATTAATGTAATTAAAGGAAGTAAAAAGGAACTAATAAAATAAGTTACAATATGAAGGAAAGGAATAATATAATAATAAGGGTAAGGTTATAAGGTGATATTAAGTATTGGTCTCACGATGGTCATGTCGATAAGATAAGATAAGTTAAGAAATGGACGCCTGTTTGGTGATACACGGGTCACCAGATTAGGTTAAGTCGAAACCACTGCCCTACTGCGGTCTCTGGGTAGTTCTGGATCTTAAGATACGTAGTCGTCTAAGTAGTAGTACACGGGCTACTATTTAGGAGTTATGGCCATAGCTTAGGCTTAGTTCTTGCAAAGGAGAGCTACGGGTAGAATACACGGGTTCTTCCCGACATGTTTTAGGAAAGTTGGGATGTACACGGGCATCCTTACGAGCTATAATGACCGGTCTATAAAGTTAAGAAGATAGTTAAAAGAAAGGTTTAAGATAATTGTAACGACCCGACTTTTCGACTTGTCGATTTACAAAGGGAAAGCGACATTCTGATGTGTCTATTTTATATAGTATTTTTAGAGTATCCCCATCGCATTTTCCTTGCATTTTCTCGCTTGTTTTGCTCATTTTCTATTGGTTTTTATGCTTGGTTGGAGTGTTTGTTTCCTATCTATTTTGTAGGTCCAAAGCTCTAATTATGCTAGGAATCGTCCCCTGGAGCGAGATTTGCAAGTTGGGAGGTCAAAAGCTACTCAAGAGGTCATTTTTGGGCTGACCAGGTCTCAAACCCGCCCGGGTTTCCACATACCCGGCCGGGTGACCATGTGATAGAATTTTTGAAGCACGCTTTTGAAGATAAAAGTTGTTATGCGCACCCGCCCGGGTTTCCACATACCCGGCCGGGTCTCCATGGCGATCTTGAGTTAAAGTTGCGTACCCGCCCGGGTTTCCACATACCCGGTCGGGTCCGGTCCTTTTTCCCGTTTCTTTTAGCTTGTCTCTTCATTTTCCCCACGGGATTTTTGGGGGAGGTTGGAAGACACTTTTTGAGGAGGTTTTTAGAATATTTTTCTTTTTCATCTTATCTTCAAGCTTGGGTAGAAAACATGAGGGCTCTTGTATTCCATACTTTGGGGTTTTTGCTAATCAACACTTTATCTTTGCAATTTCAATCAATTTAAAGGTATTAGTTTCATTTCCATTTCCTTTTTTTTTTCCTATTTTTTTTTGGTTGTTACCTTTGAATGTTTGTTTCTCCATTGCACTTGAATTTAAGTTTTTCCATGATTTCCATTGTTGAACCTTCTTTTAGTTTCAATATGCTTAGTGAGTAGTTTACTTCTAGGGCTTGGTGAAGCTATGCTACGGTCATGATTTTTGCTAGTTGTTAGGGTTTAATTTGGTTTGTCTTGGCAATTCAATTGATAGGTTTTGGTTTGATTGCATGTTTGGCCAATTTGCAAGTTTTATTTGCTCAATTTTATAAGCGAGAGCTGCGAGTTGAGTGAAGGAATTCTATCCTTGAATAATTAAACCTTAATCGCGATAGCTTCTTTATTGTTTAGTTGTGGAATTTGATTGCGAGAGTAACTTCTTCCTTTGCCTAAATTCATTCCTACCCCAATTGTTGTTCTTGAATCATGATCGTTGCATAGTGAATCCTTTTAGCCCTAGGTTTACAAATTATTGAATTATCTTCACTTCTTCTTTTTTTGTTCCAATTAGATAAACAAAACTCCAACCTTTGATCGTTAGTAATAGTGAACTTGGTTCGATTTGTGATATTTTTGTCTTTCCTCAGTGGTTCGACCCTACTTGCCCAACTGTACTAGTCAGGTAATTTAGGAATAATTTTTGGTAGTGCAACGACCTATCACATTCGGTCCTCTTAATAATAATACCAATAATATCTTTTTATCCCTTCACTTTACAACTTATCCCTAATAATTATTTTGTCCGTAACTTTTATTATTAATTATTCCCTGAATTAACAATAATCAAATTTAATCAAAAATTGACTAATTCATCAATTCTACACGGCATTATTAAAAATATAACAATAATTAACTATTTTCTAGAATTAATTTAGTTAATCAATATAATTACAAAAATTACCAAAATAAGATAAAAATCATATTTTTCAACAACATTCATCAAGATTAACATAAAAATAATATTTTTAACCCTTCTTTTAATTTCTATACACTCGACAATTAGAAGATAATAACAAGATTTAATTTTTAATTCAAGATTAATAAATATAATTCAATACTATCAAGATTCATCATAAAAATCATATTTTTAGTTCCCTTTTTAATACTTAGGTCACTCGAAAATTCAATAATTAGTAATAGCATATTTTAATAATTCAATTTCCCTAATTTATACAATCTGATTTTTAAAGAATTAAATTAAAAACGACCATCTAAAGATCTCTAAAAATCTGGAAATTTTTATGGGAGCTAAATATGGGTTCAAGGATTAACGTGCATAAATTTCGTCTAAAAATAACATCTTTTACTATTTTTAAGTGATTTTATAACTAACCAGTCAGATTAGGCTGAATTCGGTTTCAGAATTTTATGCCATATCAAACGATCTTTAAAAATTACGAAAATTTAACACAAGCTGTAAAACATTATCACTGACTTCCATATAAAATTTCGTAGCATTCCGAATTGATTAAGTACACTAATAAATTCGTAAACCTATTCTGGACAGTTTTACCGGTTTGAAAGATTAAATTTTTATAAATAATAAACGGACGAATTTTGCCACGAAATAAATCATGGTTAATAATCAAACAGTAAACAAGATACCATGAAAAATTCATCAAGAAATAACAAGATTTGATTAGTAAATAAATTCATACAAGATCATACATAAAATCATGAAAATACATAAAAATCAATCAAGAAATTCATGCTTCATGCTCGACATATCCAAGTAAAACAATATTAAATTTCCTACAATTTTCATGATATGATTCCTAATTAACTATGTGTTTTTCTACCCATAGATTAAAGAGGAGAGCATAGTTACCTGGATTCGCTTAAAATTCCAAAAACTCGAACAAATAAATTCACTTTAGTGAATTGTTTCACACGGCTCAAAGGAGGAAGAAAAAGGGAGAATGAATATTTTAGGGTTCTTTGTGAGTAATGCAAAATAGGAACCAAAAATATAAGCTAGATCCTATTTATAAAATAAAAGAAAGAAGAAGCAAAAATAAATAAAAAAAATAAAAAAAATAAAAAAATAAAAACAAACCCATACTTGGTTGGGGGGTTGCCGTGAGTGAGGAGAAGAAAGAGGGGGTTTGGTTAGTTTGTTCAACAAACTTTTGAATGGGTAAAATCAATTAATTAATTTAATTGTCCAAAATCTATAATTAATATTAATTAATCAAATCAATATTAATGTTGGCCCAAATTAAAAGAGAGAACCGGCCATGGTAACAAAAGAAAGGGAATTGGGTCTTTGGCCCAATTTGAAGAAAAGATTGGACTAGGATTTAATAAATTAAATTATTTAACTAATCTAATTAATTAAATAACTTAATTATCAAATAAATTCAAAGAAATTAAAATGGACCAAATTGAAAGTAGGGGCCGGCCAAGTGGTATAAAAGAGAAGAATTGGGTCATTGGCCCAATTTTAGAATAAAGGATAGGAAATAAGATAAAACAGTCCAAAAATAATGGGCCTTTTGGACTTAGAATTAAGACATATCATTAATAACCGCGAAATTTTCTGGCCCAAAATTCCGGGTCGTTACAATAATTATAATATGAAGGATAAGTAATTTACAGGTTATGAATATGTATATGACAATGTATTTATGTATATAAATCTACGTATTGTATAAGTATGTTATGTTAAGTCTTCCGCTGCGTACGTCTGATAAGTATGTAATGAGTAAGTCTTTAAGAATGTATCCATGTATGTATTTAAGTACGAATATATGTATATGTATATGTATATGTATCCCTATATGTATTCTACAGGTATTCTATACGTATTAATACGTACACGTATGTATTTCTATACGTATTTCTGCAGGTATTGTATACGTATTTTATACGTATTCCATTCGTATTTCGTACGTATTCTTATACGTATCTCGTATGTATTTTTATACATATTTTATATGTATTTTTGTACGTATTTCGTATGTATTTTTATACGTATTTTGTATGTATTTTTGTACGTATTTCGTATGTATTTTTATACGTATTTTGTATGTATTTTTATACGTATTTTCATGCATTTTTGTATGTTTTTCTTGGAATAATTCTATGATATTATATGGTTAATGGTCCCTCATTTAAGCGGGACAGCCTAGTTACTCGCCACTGACGGTGGACCCCCCCATTTCAGGTGATGATGCAGACGCATAAGTGGGCTTACGTTTGGATCGGGTTGTGTGCTTGGTTGAGTTTTATAGAGAAAACCCGAAGTCTATCTTATGTTATTTACTTTCTTTATTATTTAGTTCTGCCCAGTCTGTTGTGAAAGACAATCTGAGTTCTATTTTGGATTTATTTAAGGACTTTTGAGACTTCTATTTAATCATTAGTTAATAAATGGAATAAAGAACTTTATTATTAATAATATTCTTTAAGTTTAGTTTGGTAATGATCCAATTGTCGATTTCCTTCGTAAATCGACAGCCTATAAAAGTCGGGTCGTTACAATATATGTGATACCTGGGCAATTTATTTGGGCCAAGAACAATATTTTTCATGTGGGTTGATGTTATTGGACCCAAACCCAACTCCAATTGTATATAAACGAATTTGGGTCAATGATTTCGACACTTTTAATATAAACGGGTTGACACGATACTACCTGTTTATGAAATGGGTGGGGTTAGGGTTGAGAGGTGTGAACCCGTTTAATTAAATGACATGAAACGAACGTTTCACGACACGACACGTTTACCACCTCTATAAAATTGAACATCATAAGAACGTACAATTGATTGTGATGGATAAGTACGATTATGATGATTCATACAATTTGAGGATCATATTCCTATTTATAAAATGAAATTATTTTTAACTACATATAAGAATTCGTATGGTCATTTGGCTTCGTATAGTGTGAGGATTATTCCTTATGTATCAAGATTGGGGTCCAGTTTGATAATTAATTTCAATTTTAGTTTTGAAATTCAAAATTAAAAATTTCCCCCCTATTTGTATATACTTAATTATCCTCTCACATGCTCTAGTTCTTTGTTTTAATTAGATTTTGTTTGAAGTTGTTTTTATATCTTCAAAGCAATTCCTATTGCATTTTACATAAAATTTTAAATGTAACTCACAGTTTGGATAACAAAATGGACAATTGATCGTGGTACATCATAATATGAGGATCATTTATGTTTTATTTGGATACAAAATTGACATTGTACAACTGCAAATACTTAATTACATTGTAAGAACTATACAAAAATAGAAATTTTTAAAACCACCATATTTGTTCTAAGCATGAAACTCCTTGTTATTCTTCATCCTTATATCCTGAAAAATCCAAATAAAAAAGAATTAAGTCATAAAACATAATAAGAAAAAATAGACATATTCAAAAGACAAGTTTAAACCCCAATTAAAAAAAAATTAAAAACATAGTTAAAATTTTGACCAAAAATAATACCCAAAAATTATAGATTGAAATCCTAAAATATACCAAATCAAGAAATTCGTCCTTATAAAAAACAAAGTCCTCAAATAAAACTAAAAAATAAAAAAAATCCAATAACAGAAAAACTCCAACATAATGAACAAAAAATAAATCCAACCCAGTACTTAAAAATAATGAAAAATAGAAGCTTGAATTATACATTCTTCATCTTCTCTTACTTCTGGATTGTTGTCCAAGTATTCGAGGACTCTTGAAGTGCCTGACAAAGAAAAGTCAAACGAATTTAGTACTGAACATAATATAAACAAAAACCCAAAACATAATTAAACTAAAATGAAATTTAACCTTCAAAAAAATGAATATCAAACTTAAAAAATTGAAGCTGCTTGAAGACGTTAGAGAGAGAGGACGAACAACTGCACTTTTTTTATTTTAGAAATTAGTTTAGGTTTTAGTTCTTGTGTTGTTATATCAAACCAAAGTTAATGGCTCAGATTAATCAATCATAGATCTAAAGGTTAGGATTAGTAATCCATGTGCTTTTGATCCAAGAGGTGATATTGGAATGCATATTAATCTACAGGTTAGGATTAGTGATCCATGTGCTTTTGATCCAAGGGGTGATATTGGAATTCATATTAATCTAAAGGTTAGGATTAGTGATCCATGTGCTTTTAATCCTAGGTCTAATATTGGAATTCATACTAATCTAAATGTTAGGATTAGTGATCCATGTGCTTTTGATCTTATGGATGAGATATGAGTAAAAAAATATTTGGAGGGCTATAAATGAGTAATCCATCTGCTTTTTTAAAATATGTATAAGTATAATGATAAATAGGTTGTTTATGATGATATACTATGATGATGATAAAGACGACGAGAAAGATGATGGATGATGATGACGATGGTTGATGATGAAGAATGATAATCGTGTATTATTGTTTCAAATGAATTACCGATGCATTGATTGTGACGATCGATGACTATGATGAATATGTTATGATATACTATGATTATGATGACGACGAGAAGAAGGATAATGGATGTTAATGATGATGATGACGATGATTCATGATGACAAATGATAATCGTGTAATATTGTTTCTGATGAACTACTGATACTTTGATTATGATGACCGATGACTATGATGAATAGGTTGTTATTGATGATTGACTATGATGTTGTTGGTGATTAAGAGGAGGATGGTGACTATGATGATGCTGATGATAGATGATGATGACTAATGCAAATTGTGTAGTATTGTTCCTGATGAAGTACTGATACATTGATTGTGATGACCAATGACTATGATCAATAGGTTGTTAGTTACTACTGACTATGATGTTTTTTAGGATGAGGAGGAAGGGAATGGATTATGATGATGATGATTCCAGATGATGATGATGAATGATGATCGTGTAGTAGTGTTTTTGAAGAAATACTGATACATTGATTATGATGACTGATGACTATGATAATTTTGTAGGATATTGATGATTGACTATGATGTTGTTGATGATTAAGAGGAGGATAATGGATGATTGACTATGATGATGGATGATGATGACGAATGATGATCGTGTAGTATTGTTTATGATGAATTACTGATACATTGTTTGTGATGATCAATGAGTATGATGAATATTTTGTTAGTGATTGCCCATTTGTATTTAATACTATGGTTTAGGGTATAGGTGTGACGACCCGACTCGCTTAAAACGGTGCGGAAGAAACCGACGAGTCGAATAATCAGTTCTAACATACTAAAATACTTAAAAATTAAAAACAAAACCTCAGATTGAATATATATACTAAATCCAAAAGTACAACACCCACAAGATTGTACATATCTAAACCCAAATGTCATTACTACTACTACTAACAATATTAACTCCAAATAAATGTCAGAGTTAGAAAATACAACTATCACTACTATAGTCCAAACTAGAAACGTAAAACAGCAATACAAGATCTAAATAACATCGGCACTCGCCCAACCCAAAGCTAAACAAGAACCTCATCATCAGAATTACCTGAAAAATAAACAACAGTCCACCGTCAGTGGTGAGTAACATAACTGTCCCACCCTAACAAGGATACACATGGTCATAGCATAAATCAAACAATCAAATCAAGCATACTAACATGCGAATCACAACAAGTAATCATGCTGACTCGACTAACTTTAACCACTAATTAACATATCTTTAAACTTTGGTGCAATCATTTACATACTAGACCGGACTATGCACGTACGAACGCATCTTACGCGAACGAACTTTCTACTATGCCAGGATTGAGAATCTTACTCCCAACCCCATGAAACCCATCTTACGGGAAATCCATATCCAAAGACAACATAGTAAGACCACCAACTATCCCAATACCGCGGATAGGATAGGGGCAACGTCTTAACCCAATTCTTAGAATCTTACTCTAAGATTAGGCGTCTAGTAGAAAAATCAAGCAAATCTTTAACTTTAATTTACATCCTTAGTTAATCTTGAGTTGCATCCTACGCCTTGACTCAAGAATAACATGTAAATCAATCAACCTTAGAACCTCAATTACCATTCTTTAACTTTCTTTATCTTTTCTTTAATTCTTTTAACTTTCTTTAACTTTCAAGACTCGACCAAGAATTCATAAAGAACTTAACAAGATTCATAAAGAACTCATCCAAACCTCATAAAGAACTCAACCGAGATTCAAGAAACCAATCAAGAACTCAATCAAGATTCAAGAACTCAATCAAGATTCAAGAACTTCAACCAAGAACTTAACCTCATAATCATCATCAATTACACGCATAATCATGACCAATTTACCAACTTTTTCATCAACTTCCAAACATCAAAACTTCATGAAACTTGAACATGATCAACATCAAACATGAAATACATATAATCAAGTAAAAATCATCACAAAACCATCACCCAAAATCAGCCTATGAATCACGCATAAACAAGGTTACAAACATCTATTCCGGTTTAATCTAATCACTTAATCTATACTATGAATCAAGGTATACAAACTAGGTTGAGATAGTATGTTACCTTAATGAAGATTAAACACAAATTAACACACAAAAACTCGCTGCCCGGAAATGGAACCACACGGTCCAACAGTCACACACACGGCACGAACAATGTGCACCACCGCATGGCCAGACCACGAATACGCACGGCTGCCACCACGGACACGGCCACCACACGAGCACGTGCACCACCACGAACCACACGGCCACCTCACGAACCAAACCCAATCACGCCACAACCCGGAACCCAACCTAAACTAATGATCTTGATCACAAAAGATGAAGATAAATGGGTGTTTAATCACTTAAAGATCAATGGGATATGAATCTTTAAGTTTGGGTTTAAAAGGTTGATGAACAATTGATGGGAAATTTCAGCCAAAATAGGCGTGTGATATGATGGCAAATGGAGGGAGTTTTGTGTTTAAACTTTTGATGGCAAGGGATGAACAACTGAGCAAATGGATCCTAAGCCTTACAATCACCTTCTATTTATAGAAGTGATCAAGGTGTGAACATGAAGCAAGTGGCAAAATAAGCCATTAATCACAAGGGAATAACCGGCCATAGCAAGGAAAATGGGCCTAATTGGGCTTTCGATAAATAATTAGGCTAATTGCACTCATGCATGACTAATCATGCGTAAATCGCATTTGGCCCAAAAAAATATTAATTAACTAATTAGAAAATTAAATAATAAAAATTCTAATTATTTAAATAATAATAAAATAAATAATAATCAATCAAAAACAAAATAATCGAATTTAATCGAAATTATTCACATAAAATAAAATAAATAGTCCAAAATAAATTTTGGACCATACACAAAATCACATAAATAACAAATAAATAAATGGCAAAAATACAGAAAAATCTGGGCCATTACAATAGGGTTTAGGAAAGAGGGTTTAGGGTTTAGGAAAGAGGGTTTAGGGTGTAACGACCTGACTCGCTTAAATCGGCGCGGAAGAAACCGACGAGTCAAGTAGTTATAAAACTAAAACTCAACACTTAGAAAATAAACTAATACCTCAAAATATTATTATTAAACCATAAGTGTACAATAACCCACAATCTTGTACAACAACTAAATCCAAAAGTCAAATGTACCAAACGAAAAGTAAAGTGCAACTCTAACCACATGCTAGAGTCTTATACAACATATGTAATACCATAAGTCTGAAACAACGTCTATAGAATCTAAAACTATGAAACAACTGTAATAAACAACAACAAAGTACACACAAGCGTCGCTCGCCCAACCCCAAAGCTAAGCAAGAGCATCATCGTCAGATGTACCTGAAAAAAACACAACATAATCCACCATCAGTGGCGAGTAACATAACTGACTCACCCTAACAGGAATACACAAGCACATAGCATTAATCAAATAACATCACACGTAAATCCTCGAAGACACGAGACAACCTCAAGCTCGTAAGCCAAACTCGACTCAAACACCCGACACCATCATTCGGCATCATCACACGACATCATCGTACGACATCACTATCCCAATTCTAACTCAGGTGCAATCATTCTAGTTCTAGACCGGACTAGGCTCGTACGGAAGCATCTTACGCAACCGAACTTCTACTATGTCAGGACCGGGCATAAGCCATACACCCAAACCCCACGAACCCATTCCATACTTGGAAATTCGTGTCCCTAATCCCCAAATCATTCTGAGCGTACTAGGAATAACATAGTGAGACTCCAAAACTATTCCGATACCGCGGACGGAATAGGGGCAACGTCTTAACCCAAAAACTAAGCATAAGCCATACACATAGTCAAGGGCGTCTAGAAAAGAAGTCAAGCTAACCATCATACCATTATTATCTTTTCATCATATCATCATAATTAATTAAAGACAAGAATAAGCCATACTCTTGAATTTAACAACTAAATCATCGAAGTTAACCTAAGAATTGCCTATAGCCATACTCTTGAGACTAACCAAACATCACATCATCAATCTTTAACTCAATCTTTAATCAACACATCCCAAATCTTTAACTTTCAAGACTCTTAAAGAACTCGTTCAAACCTCAAAAAGAACTCTAAAGAACTCAATCAAACCTTATCAAGAACCTTAAAGAACTCATCTATTACTCAAAGAACTCATAAAGAAACTATTCAAGATTCAAGAACTTCAATCAAGAACTTAATCAAGATTCAAGAACTTCAATCAAGAACTCATACAAACTCAATATCACACGCATATTCATCATCATCACACACGAAAATTTAACAACATTTTATCAAAAATTCATCAAACTTAAACCCAATCACCATGATTTCCAAAATATCATAAAACAATCTTAAAATACGTAAATCCACCATTCAAAACACCATTAAAACACTTCAAAATCAGATTATAGAAATATCTTAAAAACCATGAACAATCATCAACAATCAACCAAACATGTATTTAATCAAAGCTATAAACCTAGTATTACCAATCAAGTTGAGTTAGTATGTTACCTTTTTGAAGATTACACACAAATTCAACACACAAATGCAGTCCAAGAACTCGACACACACGAGCACTACACACGGCTTTGCACCACCACTCGAACACGAACACACACACGAGTGCACCACCAACACGGCCTGCTGCACGGCTCACTTGCACGAACCTGGCTCAACACGGCCTGCACCACCACCACGAGCACAGCAACACGGCCCAACCACGAACCACCACTGCACTCACACGGCCCTCATACGAACACCACACGAACACAACCCAAACGAACCCGAAACAATAATTCTTGTTTGAAATAAATGTGTTTAGGCTTGTGTTTGATCACTTAAAGATTAATTGAGGTTGAATCTTTAAGTTTTGGGCTAAGGAAGATGATGAACAATTGATGGGCTCAATAGTTCAAAAATGGCGTGAAAATGGAGTGTGAGAGAGAGTTTAAATGCTTAGCAATTGATGGCAAAGTTTAGAATGGCAAAATGAGCTTAAGCCTTACTAACTCCCATATAAATAGAGTTAGCTAAGGTGTGAACACAAGGCAAGTGGCAAGCCACACCTTGCTTGGGAAAACCGGCCCTCATAAGGCTCATGGGCCATGCTTGGGCTCTAAATGGGCTCTCGTGATCCATTGGGCCAATTATTGAATTTTACATGAAAAATCATGCAATAATCGATTTAGCCCAAAAATTATATTAAATAATTAATTAGAAAATTAAATAATAAAAATTCTAATTAATTAAATAATAATTGAAATAAATAATAAAAACTAAGAAATAAACATTTCGATTAAATCGAAATTATTCACATAAAATTAAAATAAATAGTTCAAAAATTAATTTGAACTAGCAAATAAACACACATAAATACACATAAGTATACACATAAATACCGGCAAAAATACCGACAAAATCTGGGTCATTACATAGGGTATAGGGTTTAGGGTTATTGAAAAGTTGAATTAATGATCCTTAACTTTAATATATGATCTTTTATGTTACTGTTGTTCAATAAACTAATAAGTATATGTGTTTCACGCTATCTGAAACTTGTGGGTATTTATTTAGGATAATTTATCTGAACATTAATGTAGATTTATGTAGCATTAGGCGTGAAGTTTTTTTGTATTTCTTTGTCCCCTATTGATTTAGGATAATTTATTTAGTATCATTTATCATTAATCAGTATTCTTAGTTGATTTTTTAAATATCCATTTAGTGGGATTTTTGGTTGATTTTTTGTCCTACTTATTAATATTTGCTACCTAGGACACATATTCAATCAGCATTACTATAAATACACATATAATTTTTTTCTACCTTGGACACTAAAACCGGTCAATTGCAAATTAAAGAAACAATGGAGGATTTTTTTTAGGTGATATACTTCCAAAGGTTAATGGAATATTTGATTTGCTCAAATTTCAAACCTTAAGTATAGAGTGTGCTCGAATGGTTGGTGAGAGGATTAACAAGAACATTAATGTCGACTGGATTGCTCTTGAGAAGGTTTTCTCACAGCCTATTGAATTATGCAATGTGGTGCATAATAATTTGATTGAGTTTGTAGAATGTCGTCATTGTGGGTGGAGTGTTCATATTCACCAAGCAATGTTTTTGGAAGCTAAGGAATATTTTATCAATACTTACGGGGGTCAAGTGAAGCATGAAAAGCTTGATTGCCCATTTGTATTCAATATTAGGAAGAATGGTATAGTTACAGTAGATTAGATTTATTTTATTTAATGAAATGTTTGCTCTGTAATTTTTTTTTCAATGATGAAAACAATCTCTCTTTTGTAGAAGCTTTATGATTTAAAAGATGAAATGTTTTTTTTTTTGTTGAAGATTTATGAAGAAATATTTATTTGCTCTGTAACATAATATAATTTTGTAAAAAATGTAAGTTAGAAAAAAAAATTATTCTGTATATTCAACAATTACGAGATCAAAAACAATTTAGTAGGATGAAAAAACATATAAGAAGAAAGTATGCATGACTTCATAAAGGTAGGAAAAAGCGTGAAGTAATTAATGTAGTTGTCTTTAGTGTCTGGAATATGAATAAACGTAATTAATAAAATAAATTAATTACTAACAATTGCATTAATTATGTTGTCGCATGGAAAAATGAAACATTTTCAGCTTCCCCCCCCCCCCATTTTCTAATAATGTTTGAAATACCATTTAAAACCAAATGATATTAAAATGAACCTCCGTTATTTTTAATTACTTATTCTGTATGAAACATATAAGATTGAAATAGTTGTTTTATAATTTTTTTTTAATAAAAAAAGTAATGTTATTTGGAGAAATAAACCACGTATAAAACTTAACTAGTTTTAACACCGTACTATGCACGGATATTTGTTTTTTACAAAAAACAATTAAAAATATTTGTATTTAATTATATATTATCCCTCTTGCAAGGCATCAATTAATTGAATGACATGAATCATGAAATTGAATTTGAAGAACAGATGGTAAAAAAGTAAAAGATATGAAGCGTAAATAATGAGAGAAATTGAAATATTTAGGGGAAAATTAGAATTCCAAGTAATAAAGAAATAGACCAATTTATTTTGTTTTTATTTTTATAAAAAGGCAAAATCAAAAAAGTATAAAATTATATGAATGATGACACGTGGATATTAAAGTTTATAGGGATTATTTTACATAACCCGAAGAATTTGGGTTATTAAATAGCTTATAATGACCGAAATCCGGTAACACCCGACATGATATAACCCGAACCCGCAACTTTTAATTTTTAAACATAAAAAAAAAATAGACAAAGGCTAAATGTTTATTTTTAGGGGTCCTATGCAACAAACTGAATTTTAATAGTCTAAAAAAAATGAATGTTTATATTTCTTTTACTATTTTGTCAAGCATTGCAATTATAAGCATGAATTTAATAATATATTCTAATTTTTAAGTTCAATTTAATAAAGATTTATTATTATTTGAAAGAATTTGATATCTTAAACAATAAATTTCTACGATACAAGAATTGATATCTTATTCATCTTCTAAAAGGAAAATTGTTATAATATTTTTCCAAGCATTGCACGTATAATCATCAAATTAAATCAGGATCATAAAAATGATTAAACGACCAGAAATCGTAACTTTTCATTTAGAGGAGATGTTTTTACTTACACTTCATTTTTTTAAAAAAAATTCAGTAGTATGCATCAACAATAAAGTAGGATCAAAAAAACAAATAAAAGGTGGGATTTAATACAAGTAGGATCAATTACGCAACGAAAAAATTCCTTTTTTGAGCCAATCCACTAGAAAGGAAATAACTTGCATCTGCATCTTCATAATGCCTTGCAGAATAGGATGGGTGACTATGTGTGTTCCTTTGCACAACATCTTCTTGTGTTTGAGTTATTGTGTAGTCCTCAATGCCATCATCTTCATCCCTATGTTCATTGGCATCCCCCCTTTTCCTCTTCTTCGCGTTCGCACCCTTTTCGGATGGGTGAAGTTTCCTATTTTTTGTTCCCCGGCCAGTGTGGCGTTTGTCCACTTATTTAAATATTCTGCAACCATACCTATTCCAATCCACTAATTAAAATATTCTATATATTATAAAATAATCCTAAAAAAGTTACATGTCCAT
Organism: Salicornia ramosissima; assembly: GCA_951394345.1. Lineage (NCBI taxonomy): Eukaryota > Viridiplantae > Streptophyta > Magnoliopsida > Caryophyllales > Amaranthaceae > Salicornia > Salicornia ramosissima. The sequence continues at coordinate 12,942,904 of OX596233.1, read as the reverse complement.
TACTTAAAATACATATTCAAATCAACTATAAACTAAATAGTGAATTGACCATATTCTCTTAGTTAGTTTATTTCAAGTTCATTTTCAACTTCATCAAAGATTATCTAATCCTATATTATTAGAAGTGATGCAACATAGTGTACATCGAAGTATAATTCTATATGTTCTAAAATGATCCTAATTTTTTAAAATAGCTAATAGAACCAGATCATAGCAAATATGCCAAGTATAATTTCACTTATAAAATAAAACCCTGTTTAACTTACAGGTCGATGTCATACAATACATTATCAAAACAACTATAAACTTCAAATTCAATCAAAATATTTGATAATCTATAGAAATAAATTAATTTACAAAAGCAACCGTACTAAGGAAAACATTTATTTTAGAAAAAACTTAGAATTAATTAGATTCATTGTGAATCAAGAATTTTTGATACATTCCTTCAAATCAGGTTGTTTTTTGCCTGAAAACTCGTCGGAATTCTGAACATAGCTAATGAAGAAGTTGCTGGAAAATATGGTGTGACGACCCGACTCGCTTAAATCGGCGCGGAAGAAACCGACGAGTCGAATAGTCATAACTACAACTCAAAATACTTAAGAATTAAAGCTAATTCCTCAAGTTACTATTATTAAACTCCAAAAGTACAAATACCCACAAGTTTGTACATTACTAAACCAAAAAGTCAAACTAAAGGTACTAAAATACGAGTAACTCTAACTACACGTCAGAGTCCAAAACCAACATATGAAAGTCCATACATCAGCCCAAAACTATCTAAAAACAATAACAATAGAAAATACAACAAAACATAAAAACGCCGCTCGTCCAACCCAAAGCTAAGCAAGAATTTCGTCATCAGAATTACCTGTAAAACAAACAACAGTCCACCATCAGTGGCGAGTAACATAACTGACTCACCCTAATGGGAATACACATGAGCATAGCACAAATCAAATAATCAACCAATAATCCAAAATAAGCGAGAAACATCCAAATCATGAACTCGACTCAAACATCCTAACCAAACTATCTTTGGTGCAATCATTCATATACTAGACCGGACTATGCTCGTACGAACGCATCTTACGCGATCGAACTTTCCACTATGCTAGGATTGAGAATCTTACTCCCAACCCCATGAAACCAATCTTACTGGAAATTCATGTCCTGTGAAACCAATCTTACTGGAAATCCACATCAAAAGATAACATAGTAGGACTCCAACTATCCCAATACCGCGGATGGAATAGGGGCAACGTCTTAACCCAAAAACAAAGAATCTTACTCAATGTCTTAGGCGTCTAGCAACGAAATCAAGCTAATCTTTAATTAAATCTCTTTAAAACTCAATCATTTTAATCATAACATAATTAAATTCAAGAATTGCCTTTGCGCCTTGATTCTCGAAAATAATCAGTTAAATCACGAAGTTATTCTCAATATTGCCTTTGCGCCTTGATCTTGAGTCTAACCAAAAGTAATCCATTATTTTTAATCCATTCTTTAACTAACTTTAACTCAATCTTTAACTTTCTTTACCAATTTAACCACTTTCTTTAATTCCCAAGATTCAACCAAGAACCCATCAAGACTCAACAAGAATTCAACAAGAACTCAAAGAACTTAACAAGAACCCATAAAGAACTCATTCAAGATTCAAGAACTTCAATCAAGAACTCAATCAAGAACTCAATCAAGATTCAAGAACTTCAATCAAGACTCATCCAACATCATACATCACACGCATATCATCAATGTTTAACCATGAATTATCACTTACTATTATCCAAAATTAATCAAACTTTAACACATTCATCATGATTATAAAACGACATATTCAATCATAAAATTCATCATATTCATTATAAAAATATCATTAAAAACAACATAAAAATCAGATTAGATACCATACACAAATCATGATCAAAACTCCACAAACAAACCAACACATGCATTTAATCTATACTATAATCATAGTATACCAACTAAGTTGAGAAAGTATGTTACCTTATTGAAGATAACACAAAAAAATCAATACAAAAAGCTGCCCGGAAAGTAGACCCACACGATCACACAACACGGCCTCACCCCGGTATGCACACGGCACAAACACGGCACCACCACGAACCACCACAGACCCGCGGCTACTGCTGCTTCTAGCACGTCCTCACGCACACGGCTGTACCACCACACGGCTGCACCTGCACAGCACCACCACGCTGCACGCACGGCCTGCACGGCTTCACTACACGGCTGCCACCACACAAACCCCACACGTGCACATGATCTCCCACTCGAACACGTACCCAAACTCAACCCGAACTAACGATCTTGGAAGAAATAATTGGGTTTTAGGTTGTGTTTTGATACTTAAAGATCAATGGAGATCGAACCTTTAAGTTTGGGATTAGAAAAATTGATGAACAATATTTGGGTTTGATGAAGCCAAGAAATGGCGTGTGGAATGGTAATGCAATGGAGGGAATTGTGCTTGAATTTTGATGGCAAGAGCTTAGGATGGCTATTGTGTTTTTAAATGGCAAAAATGAGCAAAAGCCGTACTAACTCCTCTATATATAGAGTTAGTTAAGGTGTGAACACAAGCAAGTGGAAAAACCTTGCCATCATCCTTGAGAAAACCGGCCAAAGGAAGAAAATGGGCCTAATTTGGGCTTTCGTGATCAATTGGGCTAATTTGCAAAAACCGCATGATTAATCATGTATAAATCGATTTAGCCCAAAATATTAAATAATTAATTAGAAAATTAAATAATAAAAATTCTAATTAATTAAATAATAATTAACATAAATAATAATAACTGCAAATAAAATAATTCGAATCAAATCGAAATTATTCACATAAAATAAAATAAATAGTTCAAAAATAATTTGAGCTATACATATCATCACATAAATACACATAAATCAAGGCAGAAAATATCATGAAAATCAGGGTCGTTACATATGGGTTTTTTTTTCGCTGAAAAATAAGGCTTTTTTTTCGCCGGAATTTTTTTTTTGTCGGAAAAAATGTCGCCGGCCGGAGATGACATCAGAACTTAGGGAGGCGGTGGGGATGTGGTTGCTGCTATGGTGTGCTTTAGTTTACTACTTAGGTGTCTTTAAAAAATGGATGAAAAAAAAGAGGGAAAACATAAACACTAAATTAGGAGGGAATTTTCCCTCCAAAATGGACCTTATCCTCAAAAATTTTCCCCCCAAAACCTCTCTACTTTCCCTCCCATTACTAATTTCATGAGACATTTTTATTGGTCCAACTCAGCAGTGTATGTTGGGCCCACATACACCTAGTGTATGTGTAGTCCCTTCCATGAATAGCAAAACCCTTATTATTATTATCATTATTATTATATTATAATAAAAAAACAATAAAAAATCTATAAAGTCAAAAGGATTACAAGAAATTGGCGGGGAGACGAGATATAATCTGGTGGGCCCCTGTAACGACCCGACTCGCTTAAATCGGCGCGGAAGAAACTGACGAGTCGAATAGTTAGAAACTACAACTCAAAACTTAGGAAATTAAACTAATTCCTCAAAATTATTATTAATAACCAAAAACGTACAAATACCCACAAGTTTGTACATACTAGTCCCAAAAGTCAAACTAGAAATACTAAACATACGAGTAAACTCCAACTACATGTCAGAGTCTTAAACAACGTAAAAGAGTCCAAAAACAACGTATAAAGTCTATGTAACTCCATCACTATCTAAAACAACAGAAAACAGTAAATACAACAGATAACAGAAATAGTAAACGTCGCTCGCCCAACCCAAAGCTAAGCAAGAGTATCGTCATCAGAAGTACCTGAAAGAAAAACATACAACAGTCCACCATCAGTGGTGAGTAACATAACTGACTCACCCCAATGGGAATACACATGCACATAGCATAAATCAAATAACAACATCATTAAACAAAGTACGAGAACAATCCCAAAACGTGAACTCGACTCAAACCAACCTAATCAACTATCTTTGGCGCAATCAATCATATTCTAGACCGGACTGTGCTCGTACGAACGCATCTTATGCATTCGAACTTTCTACTATGCTCGGATTTGAGAATCTTACTCCCAAACCCCATGAAACCAATCTTACTGGAAATCCATGTCCCGTGAAACCAATCTTACTGGAAATTCACAAAGATCACATAGTATGACTCCAACTATCCCAATACCGCGGATGGAATAGGGGCAACGTCTTAACCCAAATACAATGAATCTTACTCAAAGTATCAGGCGTCTAGAAATGAAATCAAGCTAATCTTTAATTAAATCTTTAATCATTTTAATCATGTTATTATCTCAACCTAACTATATTATATTCAAGAATTGCCTAAATGCCTTGATTCTTGAAAGTAACTAGTTAAAATACCGAAGTTATACTCAAGATTGCTTCTATGCCTTGATCTTGAGTCTAACCAACCATAAACCATTATTCAATAATCATTCTTTGATCATATTAGACATAATCTTTAACTTTCTTTATCTTTTAAACCATTTTCTTTAACTTTCAAGATTCAACCAAGAACTCATAAAGACTCATCAAGAATTCAAAGAACTCAACAAGAACTCATAAAGAACTCATTCAAGATTCAAGATCTTCAATCAAGAACTCAATCAAGATTCAAGAACTCAATCAAGAACTCATCCAAACTCATACATACCACACGCATATCATCATCATCATTTCGAAAATTACCACTTATACTTATCCAAAATTCATCAAACTTTGACATAATAATCATGATCATAAAACAACATATATTCAATCATAAAATCATCAAAACCATCATCAAAATATCATGAAAACCATATCAAAATCAGATTAGAAACAACACATAAAATCATGGATAATCATCACCAAACAACCCATACATGCATTTAATCTATACTATAGACATAGTATACCAAGAAGGTTGAGAAAGCATGTTACCTTATTGAAGATTACACACTAAAACAACACAAAAAGTTGTTGCCCGGAACAAAGTACACACGGCCCAAGCAAACACGGACACGGCATGTAACGACCCGACTTTTAGCTTGTCGATTTACGAAGGGAAATCGACATTCGGATCATTACTTAATCATATTAACAATAAATTAAACAAATTAAATGAAAGAAATATCTTTTATTAATATAACTGCTAAAAACCGGAATAAACCACTAATTGTCATTACATCAAATGTCTGAAATGCTGTCCCAACATGATGGGAACATATAATAAACTGAATAAAGGTTTAAATTGTTCTGGCAATACTAGAAACTTTAAAAATAAAGGCCTAAACTCTCAAGCCCATCCGGCGAAGCCCGCTCTAATCTGCTGCAACATCACCTGAAACTGAGGGGGGGTCCACCGTCAGTGGCGAGTAACTAGGCTGTCCCATTTAATCGAGGGACCACCAAACACATAATAGCATAGAAAAATATCATAAAAACTATAAAGAATTTAATACATGCTTTACACATCAATACACAAATTCCGTATAAACGTACGTACAAGAATACGTATAAAGTACGTACAAAATACGCATACAGATACGTATATAAATACGTATAAAGGTACGTATAAAAATACGTATAAATACCCCTGCAGAAATACGGTTAGAATACGTATAACCACGTATAAAATACGTATAACCAACCCTGCAAGTACGGTTAGAATACATACCACATCCGTATAATTATACACACACATACATACTCATAAACACAGAAATACACAGCGGAAGACTTATAATATACTGAACTTATACCTTATATTATACATCTTAAGTGATCTCAATCTTTAACTTGTACTTATCCTTTCATGAATTATATCATTAATTAATCATGAACACATCTTATCATAATCTTATCATAATCTTATCATCATACTTCATATCTTATCATATCAGATCATATCATATCTTTCTTTAGAAATCATCTTATACTTCTTCTTATGATTTCATCTTATCAATCGTATGATCATAACATAACATCTTTGTTGGACCGGTCACTATAACTCGTTATGGATCTCGTGTTTCACCATAACTTCCTAGAACATGCCGGGAGGAGCTCGTGTACTCAACCCGTAGCGGATCCCGTGTTTCACCACTAAGTCTAAGCTATGGCCATAACTCCTAGTAGCGGCTCGTGTACCACTACCAGACGACTACATGTCCTAAGATCCAAAACTACTCGGGGGAACTCGTGTGTTCGTCCCATTGAGCAGTGGCTTTGACTTAACCCACTAACGACTCGTGTATCATCAGGTGGGCGTCCATATTGTATCTTATATCTTCATTTAATTTAATCATATCATATATTAGGATAATACTAGGTGACCGTAATAGGAAATGAAATGTTCGGAGTCCCAGGAAAGAGAGGTGCGGCACGTATATTGGCCACCTTAAATACCAAGTCTTTCCTAGCCAGAGACCGAAACATGACATGTATAGCTATTACTCTGTTTCCTTTCTTATCCCTAATAATATCTTATACAACTTTAAATCTTATAATATATATATATATACCATCCCTCAATATATAACATATCCTTATAATCCTATCCCTTCGGATACTAACCTTAACTTTATACCATATATATTAATTGTAACATTATCCAAAAATAATTATATTATTATATCATCACCCTTTCAGCCCTATTAGAAAATATTAGTAATATTGTTCCCTTTTAATCCTACACTTTACAACTTATCCCTAATAATTATTTTAACCGTAACTTTTATTATTAATAATTCCTAAATTATTAATAATTCCAAAATCACCTAACTTTGACTAATACCACACGGCATTCCAGCATATTAGCAAACTTTAATTAATTTCCTAATTCTTTTTAATTAACAACTAATCACCAAAATTTAACAAGATTAAAAATCATACTTTTTCCTAATTTGCTTTCACTCGACAAACACTAGCATTTTGACCAAAAATATGCAATAAAGTATACAAATAAAATAATTAAATTAATTAGACAATTATCATAAAATTCATACTTAATATCATTTAACATGATTAAAACCAAGAATCAAGATTTAATTTAATCATGCTTTATCACACGGCATTTATAATCAAGAAAACAAAAATAATACTTTTAATCTTTTCTTTAATCTTTAGCTCACTCGGAAAAATCCCGAGAGTAAGTAGATTTTTAGAAATACACATGACATAAATTTAATTAATTAAAATACATCATAATCATGCTTAGAATAATCAAGAACATTGCAATAATTCATTTAAAAATAACGTGTCACTCGACAACCATAGAAGAAATCAAGATCAAATATCTAAAATTAATCATGCATCTTTCGGGTGATAAAAATAATTAATTCAGAATTTTCATGCAATTAGATCAATTATACAATCAAGATTATCATGCAAAATTCAAGAAAATTTCAAGAAACAATTCATAACAATATCATGTTCCACTCGACAAATCCTAAAAATAAATCAAGAATTCATCATAATCTACTCGACATTCATAGGCTAAAACCCTATTAAATTCCTACAATTTTCATGATTTTAATTCCCTAATTAACTATGTGAAAAGCTACCCACAAATTAAATAGAAAAGCTTAGTTACCTTAAATCGCAAATTCAATCCAAGGCAATTAATGGAGGTTTCACGGCTGATTTAGGAGGGGAAAAAGATGGAGAAAACTTTAGGGTTTGGAGCAAAATAACAAATAGGACCCAAAGGGAGAAAAGGGGTCCTATATATAAAGAAAATAAAAAAAAAAAAAACCAAACAACCCCATGAGCTCTAGAGTTTGCCGTGAACATAGAGGAAAAAGAGGAGGAGAAGTTGTTGGTCAAACAACAACTTTGAATGGGTAATTAGCTTTATTTAAATTAATTAAATAAATTAATCATCAAAAATAATAATTAAAATTTAATTAATTAACAAAACAACCTTGGCCCAAATAAAGCAAGGAGGACCGGCCAAGAAGGAAAAGAGAAGGGGATTGGGTCCTTTGGCCCAATTTGAGAAAAAGATTAGGCCCAAAAATAAAAACAGTCCAAATTACATGGCCTTTTGGACTTAGAATTTAATAAATAACATTAACAACCGCGAAATTTTCTGGCCCAAAATTCCGGGTCGTTACACGGCACCACCACCACGCACCACACGGCTGCCCAGCCACTGCACACACACGAACCCACGAGCCTGCTGCACTTGCACGGCCTGGCTACTGCTCTTGCACGGCACCACGCACGGCCACTGCACCACCATGCACGACTGTCCACACGGCCACGACACGACCACACGTTACCCACTTGAACCAAGCCCCAAACCGAACCCGGAAAAAGGATCTTGAATAAAAATAATTGTGTTTAAGATTGTGTTTGAACACTTAAAGATCAATAGACTTTGAATCTTTAAGTTTTGGGCTAGGAAAAATGATGAACAATTTGATGGTGATCAACGCCCAAAATGGCGTGGAACTTGAGAGCAAATGGATGGGAGAATTGTGTTTTAATTTGATGGCAAAAGCAAATGATGGCAAAATGAGCAAGGGCCTTACTAACTCTCCTATTTATAGAGTGAGTTAAGGTGTGAACACAAGGCAAGTGGCAAGCCTTGCCATGCCCTTAGAAAACCGGCCAAGGAGGGATAATGGGCCTAAAATTGGGCTCTCGTGATCAATTGGGCTAATTTGCGAAAACCGCATAATTAATCATGCACAAATCAATTTAGCCCAAAATATTAAATAATTAATTAGAAAATTAAATAAATAAAATACTAATTAATTAAATAATAAATAACGTAATTAATAAAAACTGAAAACAAAATAATTCGAATTAAATCGAAATTATTCACATAGAACAAAATAAATAGTTCAACAATAAATTTGAACTAACACACAAATACACATAAATACACATAATTATCGGCAAAAATACCAATAAAAAATCTGGGTCATTACAGCCCCACCCTTCTAGCTATAGCAAACCCGAGGCTATTGAAGATGTGAGCAGCAGCGCGAGTAACATATATCTTGTGAGTCCTAGCGAACATCTGTATCTGCTTCAGCAACACCACATCCCCTTCTCTAGTTCCTCTAACCAAAAAAAGGAGAAAGGGAGAAAACCACAGCCAATTGCACTGCAACCAGCCTCATACTTGTCTCGCTTCCGCTGAGCTGCAACCGACACAACCCGCCCAGGCTCAAAGTTAGCTAACCCGGATTGTGTCAAAGAAGAAGACCCCATCAAGTCAACGCAAACATCGGACCCCCTGTCCGAAGAATAAATAAGCGATCTCACTAGGGTTACTAATAAGGTCAGTTCCAACGATCTCATTGAAAAGAGCTAGAGCATCAACAAAGGCAGGACCCGACTCAATGACACCAGAATACCTAAGAAGCGAAGTTTGAAGACTACCAGACTGCAGACGTAACGCAAGAAAAACATAGTGTCGAACATCAACCACTGAATAAACACCCAAACCGCCCAAAGCAAAAGGTAAGGTGATAAGACGCCACTACCAATCACCAAAACCAGGTCCAGAAGCAGTGACAATACACTCCAAATAAGCTCGAAGAGCAGCATCTAATGAAGTTGAGCCGCTTCAAAATGTCGAGGTGGGGGGGGGGGGCAAGTGCGCAATGCAAAGTATAGTTTAGAAACCCCACAACATGTAATACCCCGAATTTTCAAAGTCTAATTAATGAATACTAAATATAATTATGAATCTAATTAACATATTTTGAACTATATTTTCGAATTTACGGTCTTATTTTATTAATAGAGTTATATTTATTGTTAACAAAACTTACAATGAGTTTTAAATAAAAGATTTCATAAATCGTTTTAAAGTTTTAATGATAAAATATTTTCAAAGTATAAATATTTTCTTAAACATTATTTGACTCTTGATAAACTATTTTCAATAATTAATAATTTTTTATGTACAAATTATTTTTCATAAAACTAAGAAAGTTATTTGGGTCAATATAATTACCTAAATGTTTAAGCACACAAAATACACTTTCCCACACCAAAACACCACCCATTTTATTAACAAAAAAAGGGGGGAAAAAAAAGAAAAGAAGAGGGAACAATATCGCGTATAATCACCTCACCATCACCTTCAACCTCACATCACCTTCTTCCTCTCCACCAACGGAGCTCTGTAATACGTCGTATTTTTAGGCATGTATATATATGTATATATATATGTATTTTATACACTAATATAGATGTTTTATACGCCTAAATGGATATTTTATATGATTTCTGAATTAGAGTTAATAAAATGGTTTAAATAAATATTTATTTAAAATATTATTACTTGAATATTTAAATAATTTATAAATATTTTAAAGAAACTTTATAAAATTGCATTTGAAATAATATTAAACGTTTTAATTGTTAGTTTTAGGCGTCGTTTATTAAAAAAAAACTTTCCGGTTTGAAAAAGGGTAAAAGTTAAAGGGTAAAATTTCTTACGCCTATTATTGTAAGCCTAACCTAATAGGAAACCCAAATCAGACCCAAGTTGTATATATACCCTCACGTAAACTTAAACAGGTCAAAGGCCTAAATTAGAAAAGGAATTTTTTTTTAAAAAAAAAAAACCCTCTCCCTCACTATACTCTCACGTAAATAGCAAGGGAAAAAAACGCAAATTATTATATGGTCCCAGGACCACGTAGGTTTCTGTGGTCCCTAGCCAAAACGACGTTGTCTATTAGTAAAAAAAATTAACAAACTTCCTACTTTCAAGGATTCTATTCTGCAAATAGAGTGAAAATTATCTGCTGATACTTATAAAAAAACTAAGGGTTTTTCTTAAAAATACCCATTAGATTTTGCAAATTTTCATATGTACCCCCTTTTTTTAGGGTTTCTTATGTGTACCCATAAGATTTCTAAAAATTCTCAATCGTAGCCAATTTTTTTATGATAGCAAACGAACGTTAACACCACCCTTAAGTTAGTTGGAAAAGAAAAACAAAAACCAAAATAAATAAGTTAGTTTGATGGTTTTTTAGGGGTTGATGGGGCTGATTTGTGTCATGGCTGGGACTTTTGGGTCGCTGCGCAGCGTATATATGTTTATTAATTTTGATTTTTGTTTTTTTCCAACTAACTTAACGGTGCTGCTAACGTCCATTTGCTATCATAAAAAAATTTGCTACAATTGAGAATTTTTGGAAATCTCATGGGTACACATAAGAAATCCTAAAAAATATGGGTACATTTGAGAATTTGCAAAACCTGGTAGGTAGCTTTTAGAAAAACCCAAAAACTAATTAGTAGGTAACAACTAAAATCTTCGTTTTCACTTCCCTAAGAACAATCTGCAAATACATTCTATGGTTACCTGCACAAATTAATCTTTTGCTTGTATTCAATATTAAAAAAAATGAATATTCAGTATAAAAAAATGAATAATCATTTTAGTTATCGCAAAAGTGAATGTAAATTCAGGTTCTTTGTGGTAAATGAATATTTAGTATAACAAAATGAATATTCAGTATTATAAGATGAATATTAATTTTAGTTGGTGCAAAGTTGATTGTTGGTTCAGGTTCTTTGTGATAAAATGAATATTCAACATTAACAAAATGAATATTTAGTATTAAAAAATGAATATTCGATATACAATAATTATTCATTTTAATTGTTGCCAACGTGAATGTAAGCTCGAATTTTTTGCGGTAAAATGAATATTCATTATTAAAAAAATGGGAATATTTAGTATAAAAAAATAAATATTCAGTATTAAAAAATGAATATTCATTTTAGTTGTTAAAACTGACTCGCCGACGCGCGAGACCACAATTGTTCTATGTGCTCCCGGGAGCATTGTATACTTTAGTTATTTAAAAAATTAGTTTTAAAAAAAATGAAGCTTTTAGTTTTTTTTTTTTAAAAAATTGTGGTTAAAAAATATGAATATTATAGTGTACAAAAATGAAGATTAAAGATTAAAAAAAATGAAGATTGTAGAGTAAAAAATGAAGATTCACAGGACTACAAAAAGCTACGTGGTCCTGGGAGCACCATATAACAATTGGAAAAAAAAACAAATTTTCTTCTCCCTCACGCACGCACCACCACGGCCACCGGAATCCGCCACCGTTGATCGTTGGTCGACGCCCGCACCACCTGCCGCTGCCGCCGGTGAACCTCCGCAGATGCGCACCAGAGCCGCTGCCCTGATGCTGCTGCCTGTGTGAGGTATTTATTTTAAAAAATATATATTTCTTTTCTTCTTTTGTTTCAATTAATGCAAGTTTTATATACATGCATGTTTAATTAATGGTTTTGATTAGTGTTTAATCATGCTTTATAAAAAAAGATTTGAGATGAGTATTTGTATTCAAGTTTTAATGGGTTTTAGGTATAATAAAAATTCAGATTTGAATAGGTTGTTTAAAACTTGTTTAAACTTTGTTAATTGACATAATTTGATTATTTAAGTGTTTAGGATGGAGTATTGTTAATTTGATTGTAATATTACAATCAAAATTTTTTTGTTCATTTGATGCCAAATGAGCAAATATTACACTTGATTGTAACTTGCTAGGTACAACCGGTTGTACGGTGCATATACTCAGAGGGTACCGACTTTGTTCCAATGGGAATACGATTTTGTTTTTATCTTACGTAGTGTTACTTTTTTAATTTATATTTTTTTATGGGTAATGTTATATGTAGCCTTATCCTTATCTTTAGGGCTATGTATAAACATTAAATACATGACTTAAAATGAAAATAATTTAGAAATCTACAACAAAATTGCACATCATTTGAGATAATAAATGTTTGTTTCAACATTTTATTTCTATTTTTAACTTTTTATTCATAGTCAGACCCTTAGGGCTATCAGTGGCGGATCTAGGCTTTTGACTTTTTTGATATGACTATGCACAATGATAATATAAAGTAATAAGAAGGGTTAAGCTAATTGTAGCCCTTAATTAAATTCTTCTTTTTATGTTCTTTTATTCATACTCAATAATTACTATAACAATTTTTTTTTATTTAAATATGAATTCTATGATTAGGCCATGATTAGTCACATTGTGATTATTAGACTTCATTTTCAAGTAACATATTATTTTTTGCATAAAATAGAGGCTAAGATTTAGAGAAAAGGCTATGAGTGGGGAGTTCATATAATCATATGCCTTATATAATGTGGATTGTGCAACATATATAATCTTATCTTAAAAGTTAAAACCACAAGCTTTTAGCATGCAAAACACTTACAGTCCGTTTGATAGCCAGTTATAAATCATGGTAATGAGAATGAATTTATAACTAGCGGTTTTCTTTAGTAAAACCAGTACTACCAGTAGCGGTTTGTTATGAAAATCGAAAAAAAATATAAAACCCATTCAACCGCCTACGTAGACGGTAATTTGGGGATTGGGAATAAATTGCTGCATTTTGTGAATTAGGAAACTTTCCAACAATATTCATGGAAAGAGTTCTTATTTCAACTCCTTATCACTTATTTCAAATCAGATCATATTAGAAAAATAAATTCAGATCAGATAATTTAATTTCATGATTTTAAATTTTAAATATCTTTAATTCCATAGCTAAAGAAATAATTATTACAAGTATTACATATTACAAAACTACTCATTAATACAAAAAAAAAATATCAATTGATTTATTTTTTTGTTATTGACTAGCATAAATACGTTGTTGAAATAAATTTAGACCATATTAGATAAGCAAATTTATGTACTCCCTCCGTCCCAAAAAAATTGCTCTATTAGGGTTTGGGGTGAAATTTTTGTTGGGACCCACTTTTTGTGAAAATTAAGTAGGGGTGTCTAAAAAAACTGTAACCGTTAACCGTGTAACCGGTACTTTTTAACGGTTAATTTACCGAACCGTTAATTTTTAACGGTTACGCTTATTGAACCGTTAAGCTTAACGGTTTTCATAAACAGTTAACCGTTAATTTTTTTAAGAGGCATTAAGTATGCTTAACTCAATTTTCAAATGGCCTAAATGCATTATTTTTAACAAGTCCACATATGTTCCTAACCTTATTGCCCCTATATGCATAACTATGATTCATTTATCATTTTATATTTTCATCTTCCATCATTCTTAACGGTTAACGGTTCGATTACGGTTACAAAAAATTAGTAATCGTTTATGAACACTCTTAAAAGTAAGGGTAGAAGTATAAAGTTGTAAGTAACGGATTCCAAGGCCTCGTTCATTTAGGCCTATCAGGTTTTCTAATACAGTTGACGATAATGTGTTGGTTTCTTCCCTTATTGATGTAGGTAGGGGGGTTTGGAAGGAGGAGCCTATTAAGGAGCTGTTTTTGCCTCTGGATGCTGAGTTAATTTTGAGTCTTCCATTGTGTGTGAAGTGGCCTAGGGATAAAATCTGTTGGCATTACACGTCTGATGGTGAGTACACTGTTAGGTCGGGATATCATGCTTTGGGGGAGTGGGATAAACCTAGTGGTAGTGGAGAAAGAGGTGGGGCCTCGAAGAAGTTTTGGCAACAAATCTGGGAGGCTAATCTACCTCCCAAAATTCGTCTTTTCGGCTAGAGGGCTGCAAGGGGGAGTTTGCCAACAAGGGGTTTTGTAGCTCAAAGGTTGGGGGGCTCGCCTTTTTCATGCTCTTTATGTGGGGAGTGGATGGATTCGGATGTCCATGCTTTGTTGGAATGTTCTCATGCAATAGCGATTGGGAAGGCAAGTGGGATTGAGGAGAGTGTTTGGAGGTTGAGGACACCAAATATATGGTTGTGGTTGGAGCTAGTGAGGAATTTGTTTGGAGGTGATTGTTTCGAGCTTGTTTTGACTGTTATTTGGGCTATTTGGGGGTCTCGAAAGTCGAAATAATACAATCTTTGATAGGGTTTTCAAGCTCCAGCTGTTATTGTGAGCAACGCTTTGAAGTTCAAGTCTGAATTTACGGGTCATGGGCGGAGTACCGTGCGAGATGGGTCGGGGTTCATACAACGATGGAAACCTCCTGTTGGTTGCTGTTGGAAGCTGAATATTGATACTGGTTCTGTTCACGGTGAGGGGCTGGGATGTGTCTTTGTGGTGTACGACAGAGGAAGGGTCTTTTGTGCCCAGCTGTGCATGAGGCGGAAGCAGCATTGTGGGGGCTTCAGAGGGCCTGGGACACGGGGTATAGGAGCTTGGAGGTTGAATCAGATTGCTTGAATTTGATCCAGTTGCTGAAGAAAGGAAAAAGCTCTTATAATAGTGTAGGCTTGATTGTTGATCACATTTTAAACTTGGCTAATGCTTTTAATTTTTGTTCTTGGTCTTATGTGCCTAGAAAGGGGAACAAAGTTGCCCACTATCTAGCTAATTTAGAGCCTTTTAGTGAAGAGGAAAGGTTATGGCTTGAGGATTGACCTAGTGAGGTGGATAATCTTGCTGCCTCAGACATGCTGTTATTTTTAAGCAATGAATAAACTCTTCTTTCTTCAAAAAAAAAAGTAGGTAAAAAGGAGTGGATATTAAGTGATAAGTAAGATATAAATGTAAAATTGTATGTGAGTCATTTGCCAAGAAAGAAATAGAACATTTATTTTAAAATGAATAAAAAAAAAGTGAAGCAGTTATTTTAGGACGGAGAGAGTAATGATTTTGTCTATGGTTGAAACTTGAAAGTTGGAACAGGATATTCGTTTTCCCCACATCTTGTGTAAAGGTATAATCTCGTGTTTTTCTCCAAGGCCACTTTCCTACTCACTTTCTTATTAAAAATGGAGTGTTTGACTAATTGGTAATAATCTATGAACATACTTTCTATTCCTTGCACAACTCTTCTTCTCTCTTGTATAAAAGCTCTGCAAAATAAAAGTTTGATTGATTGTAAACAATGGAGGAAATAGACAGAGAAGAAAACCAACAAGTATTACGAGTTCTTGAGCTCTTAAAACAAGCATCTCATGATTTACAATCAAACCCAACTCATAAACCCGACGATTCAAACTCATCCGCCATTAAAGCTTTACTTGAGCTCGAAACAGAATCAGACACTATTCTTTCAGACCCAAATCTTACTCAACTTTCTCAACATCTTTCGTACCTCAAAACCCTTGTTGAAACCCTCCACAAAACTCGTGGGGGTAGCCTAAGATCGTTTCTTAGACGTCGAGTATCAACTCATCAAATTGCAAGAGTTGCTGGGTCAATTGAATCAGAGATTCAAGCTTGGATTGATCGCGAATTTGTTGATTCTCTTGTGAAATCACTTCGAGGGTTCGTGTTAGAGTCTGAGATAATCGATTTATTGAATCAGTTTCAAGTAAGAGTATTACAGGGGTTTAATTGTGAGTTTCAGGATTTGGTGTTGAAAGCTGGTGTGTTTTCTGAGTTAGAGACGATTTTGATTAACCCTAATCTGTCGGATAAGCTTAGAGAAGAATCTGGGTTTGTAATTGAAGCATTGATTAGGTTTAACAAGAATGTGTTTGTGGGTCAAGTGTTGATAGGTCCTACAATTAAGGCTTTGATTTCAATGGGTTCAACTTCATCATTAAGAATTCTTTGTTCTTTGATAAAATCCATTAAAAGTCCAATTGTGGATGAAATTGAATCCAACCAAGAAATCCCAAGTATAATTGGGTTATTAAAATCAGATGATTTGGAAATCAAGGTATTGGGGTTTGATTGTGTTCTCGAAATCGGGTATTTCGGGCGAAAAGAAGCAATTGAAGCAATGATCCAAGAAGATATAGTTAAAAAATTGGTGGAATTGCAAAGATCAGAGCTTGGAGGAGACTTAATTGATGTAAGTGAATGTGAAACAGAGGAAAACAGAGAGGAAGCAGAGGAAAGCAGGGGAAAACAGGGGAGTAGAGTGAAGTTTTTGGAGAGGCATCCATTTGCAAGTTGTGTGGCAAGATTTGCAGTGCAATTAGAGGTGGGAGAGGGATTAAGACAAAGGGAAAAAAGGGCATTTAAACAAGAAATTTTGACAAGAGTTAGGAAAACTTCTCTTTCTGATGCTGAAGCTGCCACCATTCAAGCTGAGGTTTTGTGGGGTTCTTTTTCATAAGTGAAGTAATTACAAAAATTTGAAGCAGATAAAAAAAAATCAAATTATTGTACTCCCTCCGTAACGAATTAATTTCACCATTTTTTTTCCACGCATTTTGAGGAAGCAATTTAAGGGTGTAAACGACCAAATTTGTCAAAGTATTTTTGATATTAGTAACTTATAATCACATTCTTGCTTGTACTAAAACCATTTTGATTAATTTAATCGTTTACACATTTAAATCGCTTCCTCAAAATGCGTGAAAAAACAAAGGGTGAAATTAATCCGTTACGGAGGGAGTAGTTAATATGTTATCAGGATAGTTTGTGACCTCTTGTTTTGGTGGGGGTTTTTGTATAATATGTGTATGTAAACTTAGTTCTGTGGAAAGAAATAATTCAAAAAACAAACTTTTGTGTGTTTTCAATTTGTTTAAATACTAAAAATATGAATGTGTATACTACAAAATCTGCTTTCTAGTTTCTTTTTTTTTTTAAAATCAGTTATCAAAAAGTTGAAAGGGATGTCCTAGATTTTGATAATTTATGCATTTAATCTTTCAAAAGGTAGTCATATTCCTTTATTTCACTTGCATCAGTCGCATGAATCACAAGTCACAACTCCATAAAATGGACTTGGAAATTAGTACAAGTCCCCTTGGAGATATATGAATCTCAACACTTGGAGATAAGGCCTGCAAGTAGCAATCTCCCTCAGTAAGACAGTAACCACATCGTCATCCACACGGATAGCTTAAAGTTAGTAGACGCCCTCCATCAGCCAACCAAAGCAGATATCCAGATTCAACCGATTATCAAAGACTACAAAGATTTAGCTAATCCAATGGCTAGTATACGGTGTTCGAAAGTTGATAGAGTTTTTATTCATAATGCACATGTAATAGCAACAACATTTAGAAATTTATAGTCAAAGTCTTTACCGTTGCCAAAAAAAACAAAAAAAAACTTGGAGATAATGATACTTCTTTCTAACAAATGTTGTGTAAATTTTGGAGCCTTTAAAACCATATTTCCCCGAAATCTTTACTTTATGACTACTATAATAACACGTTTGATGACAAGTCGTAAACCCAAAAAAAATATATGATACCTTTTATTCAATTAATTGCTATTTTTTTTAGTGAATTAATCTAAATTGAATTAAAATAAATCTTAGACTCATTAAAAGCTGAACTGAAATTGTCAGAATTAAACTAAACTGAAATTTTAGTTTTAAATCCAAAAGAAGTAAAGAATAGGGCCTAAGAGCATCTACTAATTCTACAAATTGAAATGTGATGTTTTTATTCATTTTTTTGTTACAGTTGTACTAATTGTACAAATTGAATGTACTAATTGTACAAATTAACACCTACAAAATTATATAAAGATCTTGTTAATTCTTTTTCTTGCGCTGCACCTTAATCCCAAAGCGATGGCACGAGAACTTCCTAAGAGGTCACCCATTCTAGTACTATTCATGGCCAACCACAGGGTTGGTGGGGTCAGCGGCATGACAACACAAGGACTTCTCAGGAGGTCACCTATCCTAGTATTGTCCAACAATGCGCTTAGATGTGACATATTCATTGTATTGAACTTAGTTGAACTGAATCATGAGCTTAGAAAAAATTGAGTTGAATTGAATAACTGTAGAACTGAACAAAAAAGAACTGAATTTAACTTGGATGAAATTTCAATTCGTTGCACACTTATTCTCTATGCAATATAATTCAAGATAATTACAAATTTGCATGTACAAGTAGTCAGTCACAACTCACAATAGATTTTCCAATCTATGTTCAATCCAACTGAATAGCCATAATTAAGAATAAACAAACAAAATGAATTGAAACAATAAAAGTGATGGGAAGACAGAAACTGATCTCGGATTTCAGAGGACAAGTATAACACAGTTGTACTGTAATGAACTTAACAGCTAAAATACAATCATTTTTAGATGTACAAGATAATAACAATAGCTCCTGAATCCTATTAAAGAATGTTGTGTCCCTTGGATCTTATTAACCGCAAAAATTTAATTGTACATCCAGTATGCTGGTACTGAGAAGTGAGAAAGACCATATTCTTTCTTCAAAGTTGCTATAAATTAGATACTCTGATCTAAGCCTAAACAGCTACACTTCATGAGCTTCATTAAGTATAGATTTTTGTTCCCTTTTTCGACAAACGGCTCTAAAAATAGTGAACAGAGCAATGAGTGCTATTTCCACATGCTCGGAGCTAGAAGTTTTAACAGAAATTTGTCCCATACTTCGGTTATTCAGATTGGCATTAACTGACAATCTTATGCTTCGGCTTGGACGGAACTCTGACTCGAAACCTCCACCCACAACTAATTCTTTGTTTAAGGACAGAACATTCATAGTCATGCTGACTGTATCATTCCTCACAGGGTAGTCTCTACCTCTTATGGTAGCTTCAAGGGTCCCACCATATGCAGCTTGCCCGCCACCCGCCATTCGACCAGCATTTACAGCAAACTTCAGTCTCTTACCTACATGTAGGGCATCCTCAAGTTTGGTACCAACATAGTACTTGTTCTGGAATGATATCACAGAAAATCCACACCCTGCAACATTATGCTTCAGCATTCCAGATTTTGCATGGCTTTGAATAGTGTAGACCATATCGTTGCCCATTGATTGAACATCAAACCCCATAGAGTATGTGGGGCCTCTGTGATCGGCATACGCTGCAGCACACTGCGAACGAATACTGAAATCATTCTTGTCTTTACTCATTTGCCCTGAAACTGAAGCAGTCAAGTTCCTCTTGATTTCAAGAGCTGTTTCTAGGTTTATTCCGTCAAAGCCCACGTCATGATCCCATCCCTGGGGATCCAGCACAGGCCTCCAGAGCCATTGGTCACTTGTTACAACACCTCGGTATCTATATACAGGAGAATCACAGTCAAAACTTGGAGGGATTGCTATATCAGGTAACTGTACTGCCTCTGGAACAGCTTCAGGATCATCTGCACTGCCTTCAAATGGCAAACTTTTATCTCCTGAAACCTTTCTCTCTTTTCTCTTTCTTGTCTCTTCCTTCATTTGCTTCTTAAAAAACAAGGTTTCTCGGTAATCTAGCTCATCGAGGTAATCTCTCTTCTGAGAGTCATTTAGCTTCTCAAACTGCAGTTTTGTCAGAATTCGAATAGGAGGTAAATGATCATACTCATCCTCCTCCTCACTATCTGAGAGAGAGGATTCATCAACTTCATCAGCTCCATCTGTTATTCCGGGGCGTTGACGGAGAAAATTTGAAAGTAGATGAGGCAGTGAAGGTAACCTTGAGTTATTAGATAGCCCGAGTTCAATGCTGTCTTGAAGTCCCAAGAGAGAATTAGCATCACCTAGTACTTTAGTGCACATGCACAATAACAGCAGCTGTTGTTTCCAAGCCTGCCCGTTCGGGAGTACCCTCTCTCCTGAATTATTTATCCTACAACGTGGATGATTTTCAGCCAACACTACTGGATTTTCAAGTTTGGCGTCAGATACCACCAGCTGTATATAACGCTGCAACAGGTCCGAGCAATGGGTCACATAGGATTCATAATTGATGGGGGACCCAGTGGATCCCTCAGGAAGTGCAGCAGCAGCATTTGTCATGACAATAATAGTGTTGAACCACATCGCCGACCCAAATACTTCGGTCATAAGCCTCAAGAGAGGGAAGTCATTATAACCATTTCTCATGGTATCGAGACGTTCAAGATACAAAACAACATCAGGTGGGTTCTTTTGGACATATCGTTTTATAGATTTCATAATTTTTTTGTTCCTCCGTACATTACGTGTAGAGGATGGCCAGAAACCAGGAGTGTCAACAACTGTTAATTTGATATCATTCACAGAACCTGTAATCTCTTGGATGTGATCGGTACCAGGCTTAAAAGCATTCGTCAGTGTCTTTGTCTGATTGAAAAGAGAGTTTATTGTAGCACTCTTGCCAACCCCCGTCTTTCCCAAGACAAGTATTCTAAGAGAAAAATCAAGTGGGGGTTGCCGAGCAGCCTCTTGTTCTGCTGCTAAAGCTCTAGCTTTATCACTCCTAAGGTTTAATCTTTTCAAATCTGATTCCCCTGCTCGAATCAATGTCGCAAGATGAATCCGATATAGGACCTTAGACACAAGAACATCTTCAGGCGATTGCCTAAGCCGTTGTAGAATGCGGAAGAAATTAATTTGCAGAGATTCAATTTCTGATAATGGATCCAACTTTTTTCTATCCGTAGAAATGTAAGTGTGAGTAGAATTTTCATTGAGAACTTGGTTTGAAGACGAATCCATTGAGGTTTCATGACCACTTCTAGAAGAGAGTAATGTATTAGCAGTTTCCTGCGAGGCCATCATGCCAGAAATTTGTGTGGTGCCTGATAAAAAGCAAGAACAGCGTCACATAAGAAACAGTTCAAAATTGATATTTATTATCATAATGCAGTCCCAACCCTGAGAACATATGTGAACCAGAATCTACAGGTCTCACTATAACAGCGTCAAAGTGTCCAAAATTAGTATAAGAAGTATGATACACAGCAATGTCTGCTACAGAGTCAGATTGAATCAGATTGCCTTAATCTCAAACTTAAAGCAAACATACATACACAAAACCATTTATAGTAAAAGTTAGAAAGTATTCAAAATAAGAAATCTGTTACAGCATAAATGCCAAGAGTCTAAGACTAGAACCCCCAATTCAAGTAGTTGATGGATTGCTTTTTTTTCTCAAATTGTGTGGGAATTCTAGGACAGCAAAACGGCAGATGGGAACTCATACTAATGCTCTTATCGAGACTAACCTATCCCCGCTATGAAATAACAAACACGGGCCCACGATAATCAGTGTAAAAAAATCTGAATTTTTTCAGAAGTTAAAGTTTAGCTGAAAATTAAAAAAAATTATCTGGCTGCAACAAAACAGCAAGACAATATGACTAAAGGCCCAAACCCACCGAGCTTGTACAACTTTCTTTGTTCTTTGCCAAACAGATGTACAGGTACGGTAGCCAAACAAATAAAGTTATAATGTTCAAACAGTAATATGATGACCGAGCAGCCAAAACCATAACTGAATACCCACATCACTTTGGCTCCAAAAAGTTTATAAGAAACCCTATTCTATTTTTTAACACATCATGTGAGCAGAATATTCTATTAATGTAGTGCAATTTGTGCTATTGTGTGAATAATGCTGGAAACTTGATACCATCATATAAGCAAATAGAGGAAAAGCAAATTGATATTACTTGCTTGCATCTCTAGATTGGAATCTATCTAAGCAAATTGATATTACTTGCTTGCATCTCTAGATTGGAATCTATCTGCTTCATTAAAAATCCAACAAAGATCAACTGTCCATTGATATTCGATGCTTGTTTGATAAGAATTCCTTGAATATTTAAGTTCAAGTACCTGAAGAAGGATACTCTTCGTTCTGGGGTTCTTCCAAATAACTGCTAGACAAAGGCCTTGGCAAGGGAAATGAACCAGAAACTAATTGAGCGAAAACCCAATCCCTGATGCTCTTCATCTTCAACAACAAAAGAACAAGATGTAAGTAGATATTCAAATTAATAATCCTAAGTTTTTTTCGGTAAGTTAGTATTTTATACCAAAGAAAGGGACAACTATACAACCAAAACTAGCCAAAACTCTTGGTTGTACTACTATCAGAAGGGCTAACAAGCTAGCCAGAACTGATCCTTAGCAACCAAAAGGGGACTGACCCAAAAAGGAAAACCCAAAACACATAATAGCTTACACAAGCCTACTGAATTAGTAGCTTCCTACATTTTTCATTACATTTGCAAGTTACATTAAAGATGATTTGCCTATACAAAACTAAAGTAGGCTTACAAGTATCCCTTGTTTCTTTCTAGCCACACCCCATAAATGGTTTCTGCGAAGCACATGGTGATCAACTGGGCCTTGTCTTCTTCCTGCTGCACCTCTCTGTCCACCTGATGCATTCCTCCAAATTCAGGATATGGTCCCTGATTTTCAGAGTCCCTAGCACCTGTTCCAGAATTCCTTACTATAATCACATTCAAAAAAGAGATGCCGGATGTTTTCATCAGCCTTGTTACAGAACACACACATAGGATCACAAGCCACATGCCACTTGAATAAACTGTCTCTTGTAGCCAACCTATTCTGCCCTGCAAACCATAGGATGAACACACTCTTGGGGGTAGCCCTCTTGTTAGCAATGAGTCTACCCCATGAGGCCATGATATTCTCTCCCCCTGGTGTTTAATTGCATCATAGAGCTTTGAGATACAAAACTTCCCATTTCGTTGCACATGCTGCCAGCCCCCTAGTTGATTGATCAGGTGTCTGCTCTTTCAGACTTTTAGGGTGAAAGGAATCCCACCAATTTGCATTCTTTTTGAAATAGTAGAAGTGAACCCACTTGACCCACAGGCTATTTGCTTTGTTGGCTAGATCCCAAAGAATTTGACAAGTAGCTGCTTTGTTCCATTCAAACATCGAGAGAACATTCAAACCCCCATTTACCTTTGCCAGGCAATTTTGGATCCAATCCACTAAAGCTTAGTTGTTGTGCTCCACTTTACCCGTCCAGAGAAACACCCTAAACTTAGATTCAATCTCCCTCAAAATTTTCTTTGGAAGCAAAAAAATCTGAGCCCAAGAAGTCTGAATGCCAAAGAGAACACTTTTAATCAGTTGAATTCTACCTGTATAGTAGAGGTTTCTCGAAGTCCAGGTGTTGATCTTGGCTGTAACTTTTTCCACCAGAGGCTTACATTGGGCAATAGAAAGCTTTTTTGAGGATAGGGGGCTCCAAGGTATTTGAAGGGAATTGTACCTCTCACCATCCCTAAAATATTTTCTGAAGCCTGTTTTTCTCCTCTTCCCCTATGCCTAGACCTCACTCTTGTCAAGGTTAGCAAAGAGACCAGAAACCTTTGAGAACTTATTAAAAGCCTCCAAGAGAAGTTGCACCGACGGGCCATCCACCCTAACAAGAAGCAACAAATCATCGACAAACATGAGATGAGTAATGGCCAGCTTCTCACATCTAGGATGGAACCTGAACTCACCATTGTCTGATAACTGAGAAAGGCACCGGGATAGGTACTCCATCCCAAAAGCAAAAAGAAAGGGGGACATTGGATCTCCTTGTCTTAGCCCTTTTTTTCCTTTGAAAGGCCTACTTGGGGGCCCGTTGATCATAACTGAAAAGGACACTGTGGTAACACATCCCATAACCCAATCAATGAACTTTCAGGGGGAACCCCAATTCACAACGCATTTCTTCTAAAAACCCCATTCAATTGAATCATAGGCTTTCTTGAGATCAATTTTCAACATACATCGAGGAGAAATGAACTTGTGATTGTAGCCTTTCATGAGCTCCATAGCAAGCATTATATTGTCTCCTATGTGTTTCCCTGGGATGAACCCAGCTTGAGCATCATTAACCACCTCCCCAATCACTGTAGCCATCCTTTTGGTAAGAATCTTAGAGATGATCTTATAAAGAACCGTATAGCATGCAATTGGCCTGAAGTCCTTAACTTGTTGGGGTTAGGGACTTTAGGCACTAATGTTAGGGTGGCGCAGTTCCATTGGTGAGCCATCTTCCCAGTATAAAAATACTCCATCACCGTGCTATACATTGACCCAAAACCAAAGTGGTAAATGCGTATGCTAGAAGAGGAAACAAGGCTGTTGGCTAATTCTAAAGTTTTTAAGTCAATACTGTACTATTTTTAGTTCTTATTTTCTGTTATTTTTAGCGTTTGCTCTTTAAGGGCAATTTTTTCTTTTATTTGTATGGTTAGCCTCTATAAATAGGTTGTAAACTCCCAGTTAAAGGAGGAATGAAAAAGTCTTCTATCAATTAGGGAAAAGGAGAGTGAATTACCTCTCGAACGTAAGTGTGGCAATTCCGATATTCTTTACTATGTCTTTCGAATGTGTGCAGCAAACTTGGTATCAGAGCCACCGTTCTAGGGCGGCGATATGGTGAGTCTGTCTCAGTCGCAAAGTTGGAAGACTGTGGAGTTTGATCTGGTTGGGATAAAGGCTGCAGTGGCGGTGCAAACTAATGCAATAAAAAAATCTATCAATCTCTACAGCACATCGTAGAGAGGTTGGACCAGTTTTCAGCAAGGTTGGCGGAGGAGCTTCGAACCACCTCTCAAAAGATGGATAAAATCCAATCTGACCAGTAACGAACCATAGCTCAGCTTCGCAATGACAAGAAGTTCCGAGTTGTAATTTCATTGCACCTTGCTTTCTTCCAGTCACCACAACAGCAGGTGACTCCGTTTTCTAGTTATGGAGGTGGGCGACCGCCCGACGGAATTGCGGGACCATGGCGCTTGAAGAAATTAGATCTCACCTGGAATTTTAGGTTAAACAGAGGAGAAAGATTCGTGAAGGGAGGTTCTGAGGCGTGCGGCTCTGGTGCTGGACAGGGAATGGCGGCGATGTTGAGGTTTCAGGTTGTAGGGAAGAATTAGAGCAGAGCAATGTAGAAGGGGATGAAAAACTTCACAAGATTTTAGTTCTTGCCTTGAGGCAGATGGAAAATCAAGAAGATACTATTAAGGGTAATATGGTAAAAGACATAAAGGATGACAACATTAGTGAAGGAAGGTGTTGTGGGACCCGTGTTCCACATTACAACAAGGGCATGGGAAATACTACCCTCTCCTTCAGGCCCCTAATTTTCTTTTCTAGGGCTAAATTAATTTCCCTACAATTGATCATTACATACTCTAAGGTGACTAAGCCCAATTCCAATTATCCCACTCCCTCACTTCTAAGTTTTAAATACCCCACTCTGTTCATAAAGCACCCCACCTGACTTCATATTATCCCCAAGGCCCTCACCCCACCCTTGACACAATATTTTGAACTATCCTCACCATTTTTAAGACCATACTATTTCATCTATACCCCCATCCACATGCAAGCATGGGAAGAAGGGCGCAACATCCGTGAATATGGTTCCCACATTGAGGTTGCATTGTGCTTACAATGCATCATTAAGAAATTCCAGCAGGTCGTCAACATGTTCATGGTGCTATCAGTTTCTTTTCCCATTTGGGTTGAAGATCATTACTATCCATCTTGAAGACAAGGTGGTTCTTCGGGAGGAGGGTATTGCTACAAATCAACCCAAAACCAAAGTGTTAAATACGTATGCTAGAAGAGGAAACAAGTAGGCCTGTTCAATGGGGCGGGGGCCCATTTAAAACCCTGGCCCGGCCCATTAAATATTTGTGTAACCAAACCCTTTTTAGAAATGGGGCGGGTCTTAATAGGGTCAACAACTTAATGGGTCTAAGCGGGTCGGGTCGGGCTTGTAAAGGGTCACTTTAAATTATCATCAACTAATCAACATCATATCACTGGCAAACCATACATTATTATTTGATCCAAAAGATAATAATGTTTTGTTTTTCTTGACCAATTATTGATATCACTACTGTACAGTATTATTTTAGCTGATCCCAATATCTAACAAATTAATAATTTATCTATAAGACCTGATCGAAAAGTATAGCCGATATTTGATGTTTTTTTTTATGCATCACATAGTTAGCAACGTTGACTTTCTTCATGTCAAGAAGATCATCATTCATCAACAAGGAAAAGCTTGTTGCAGACAGTGGCTCAATAGTCAATATGCAACAACCAGTGTTTGAAAAGGTGCGCCTGAGGCGCGCCTAGGCGCTAAGGCGCAAGGGTGTAAGCGCCTAAATTGTTCAAGGCAAGGCGCTTGTGGCTAGGCGCAAGCAAGGCGCACTAAGGCGCATTGAGGCGCGCCTAGGCGCTCTGAGGCGCACCATAAGGTGCATTTCTGTTTTTTTCCCATATTTTTTCCAGCCTTTTTCCCCTTACTTCTTAGGTGCGCCTCACTTCAATGAGGCGCACCAAGGTGTACTGAGGCGCGCCTAAGGCTCTAGGAAATCCTATCGCCTTGGTGCGCCTTACGCCTTTTCATACAATGGCAACAACACTACTTGTGTTTTATCTGACAACCGCCGAAGCACAAGTCAGAAAAACGCTGATGTTCGTGTTCGGGGCTGGAGCTGAGTTTTGGCCTTAATATAGTTACTAAATTTGCAATGTTCTTGGATAATGTGAGCCGAGCCAGGCCAAATATCTGACCCGCCCCGGCCCTGACCCAGCCCGTTGAACAGGATCAGAAACAAGGTTGTCGGCTAATTCTAAAGGTTTTAAGTCAATACTGTAGTATTTTTAGTTCTTATTTTCTGCTATTTTTAGTGTTTTGCTGAGGTGGCTCTTTAAGGGCAATTTATCCTTTTATTTGTATGGTTAGCCTCCCTGTTAAAGGAGGAATGAAAAAGTCTTTTTCAATTAGGGAAAGGAGAGTGACTTACCTCTCGAACGTAAGTCTGGAAATTCTTTACCGTGGCTTTCGAATTTGATCTAGTGTGCAGCACACCGCTTTATAGATTTCAGTTTTAATATCAGGCCATGTCTGCTTGAAAAAATAAACATTAAACCCATCAATTCCAAGGGACTTGTTGCTGTCAATGCCATTAATGGCATCATCGATATCATGGGTAGTGACTGGGGCAATGAGCACTTTATGAGCATGTACATTCAACTGGGGGCCTTTCCTGACAGTCTCAATGTCCACACCTGGTAACAAGTTTGCTTTTGAGCCTAAAAGGTCCTTATAGAACCTAAGAATCTCATCTTCAATTTCTTGGGGATCTTGGGTAACAGTCCCTTCCTGAGTGTGCAACGAAACAATCCTGTTCCTATTGAGCCTTTGACGAGTCATAGAAAAGAAGAATTTGTTGTTTGAAGCCCCAAGTTTAAGCCAATCCTCCCTAGATTTTTGCATCATGATGCTTTCTTGGACGTTCATCCAATGCTTGAGCTTAATAATGATGTCAGCTTCCTGTGCATGGAGCACCGCATCACTATAATTAGTATAAATTTCCTCTTGTAGAACGTTCAGATCATGTTGGTATTGTTGAATTTTTTCCTGAATGTTCGCAAACTGATGGGTATTTAGATCTTTAAGCCCCTCTTTGACATTTTTCATTTTCCTCCAAACTTACTCCATACTTGTATAGCCAAATGAACCAAGCATTAAATGAACAAATGAATCAAATTATAAGAAATTTGCATGCCCTACTATAGTTTTGACATTTGATTACAAGTTTAAAGCAAAAAGATCCTACTTGATTGAGTGATTACAAAAGTTGCATCCTTACATATACTAGTGACGAGGAGCTTGTAGCTTGGATACAATGCACTATGAAGATGAAATAAATATAAATGAAAACTGAATAAGCAATGAGTATTGGCAACACAATTCCCCCTAAGAAAACATCTCTTAAACTAGGGTTGGCAAATCAGGTTGACAGGTCGGGTTCGAGTTTGGCTTATTGGGTAAGGTACCCTCAACCCGAGCCCGACCCATTTATGTTGTGTTTTTATAACCTAACCCAACATGAAAATAAACGGGTTTGGGTCAGATTGACCCATTTATTTATTTTTATTTTTACCAAAAATTTCTTCTACAATCTAAAGTATTTACCCTAACTTCTGACAAAGAAATTAAAATTTCAACAAAATACAAGATTAAAATCCAGTGGATAATATTTAGTTATAGTTGTTGAAAGTTAACATAACAGATAATTCAAAGCGGCAAGCAGGTTCAACACCAATAATTAATCAGTTAGGCGGGTTACAATCAAGTTAAAAAAATTCACCCTAAAATGGGTCGACTTCAGGTTCACTTATTAATTAAACGAGTTGAAAATTTTAACCCCACCTATTAATAATAGATTGGGTTCGGATTGAGTTAGTGGGTTGGTTCGCTTTTCGTCAGCCTCAGTTAAACCGAAATTGGCATTGATAATGTCACACTTCCAGCTAGCACGAATTCATCCAAAATCACTGTATATCACATACTCTGCTCTATCATTAACAGGCCCATCCCTGACCCAGGGCAAGAGGGGCGGCCACCCTGGGCCCAGGAAGAAAACCTTCATTTTTGTAGTCTAATGCACAGCACATACATAATTTATCAACAATATTCAATTGGAAATTCATTCTCCTTCTGGAAATAAACTAAATTACCCAGCAAAGCATGAACTAATATATATTCAATAAACCCAGACTAGACTAGAAGAACCCAACCCAACCTCATTGTATAATTGATTCTACGGGAAAAACAATCTTACCTCAAAAAATCTGCTTACTTTAATGGAGGAAATCCGCTTGCTTTAATGGAGGAAATCAGCTTGCTTTAATGGAGGAGAGGCACCACAAAAACCACGCCCAACCAAGTCACAGTTAGATCGACAGAGAAGAGGAGACGAGAACGAGAGGGTGAAATAAACAGAGAGATAATCCGCTACGCTAGAGTTAGATTTTTTATTTTTTATTATAGGTTCAAATAGAAAATGAATTTTGGCAAAAAAAATACTAAATAAATAAGATAAAAAATAACACGACTAGGTAAAAATAAAATAAAATATTTACTACGTTCTATAAGATTATTACATTTGTAACAAAAAGTTTACTATATTTGTTTTTGGAAAATACGTCATCTATAATAAACGACTAAATATATTATTTTTTCTTATGTACAAATACTAAAAGACAAAAATATTATGTATCTTTTTTTAGATGGTGGTCTCGTGTGATTTATTTCTTTTGATTGCATTTTACTTCTATTATTACAAAAATAAAAAGACAAAAGTGATAAACTGATAACTGGTATTTTGGTACTTAGCCCTAATTTTGTTAGGCTTAAGGCTCTTTCTGTTATTTTTGGGCTAGCCACCCCGGCGGGCTAGAGCAGGCCGTAAATGTCATTTTACACAATATTGATTTTATAAGTTTTTACGAAACAATTAACTGTTGCCAAAAAAAGTTTATATAAACAGCAGTAAGAACCACTAAACAAAAAAAAGCAAAAACTCTAAACTCTATTTGCTAAACAAGACCATTGTTGGAATTATGATATACAGAGTACAACACAATAAGAGGGTTCCCATTTGTGAGATACCTTGAATTGAACAATGCCACATTTCTCTGGAGCAATGCTAGGTTCTAGATGTGGCAAGTGCGTTGTTCGGGTCCGGTACGGATTAGGTTGATTTGAATCGGGTTAATTCCGGTTAAAGGACTTTTGGTTTCGGGCTCGGTTCGGATTAGATTCGGGTTTTTACCAAATACAATTAAAGGCTTACGAATCAAAATTACACACTTTGTTAGGTAATTCAAGTCAAGTCAACTTCATGTCAAAGTTTCAATTCATTCAGGTTAGATCACTTTACCACCTCTACTAGATTCCTATCAAAATTTATATCTCAAAACATATTAAATGGCAATTTCCTATAATTTTTCATTCAAGTTAGGTCACTTTACCACCTCTAGGTTCCTATCAAAATTTGTATCTCAAAACATATTAAATGGCAATTTCCTATAATTTTGACAAAACCCATGTGCATATATGTCCAGCCAAGTAAAGATAAGAAGGTATTTTATATATTTTCATCAAAATTATATAAATACCATTTTATATGTCCATCTGATTGTTATATAGTAGACCCGGAACCACCTACCTTTTTGTGGTCCTAGGTAGGGGCGAACAAAAAAAACCGTACCCGATTTCCGATCCGGCACCATTTTTTTTACCCGAAAAAGCAGGTATCCGACCCGATTTTCAAAACCGGGTCAGGTGGTTCCGGGTCGGATTCGGGTCGGGTTTTTAAAAAAAAAAATCGTGTACCCAGTATCCAGTTTTAATTTTTTTTTTAAAAAGAACTGTTTTTTATTTTAATTTAAAATTAATTTTTTTATTATTATAAATACTTTTTTTTAATTAAAAAAATTAATTTTTAAAAAAAAACAATTTTTTTTATTAAAAAATTTGAAAAATACAGTTTTTTTTTTTTAAAAATTTAATAAAAAAAATAAAGGAAAATTTGACAAAAATAAGCCAAGCTTTGTCCGATCTTCCATAAATAACTCAAACTTTTGAAATTCCAAAGATAAGTTAACCTTTGTATTAGCTAAATTTAGGTCAGAAAATTTTGTTTACCCACACCAATGAACCATGAAATCCAAAAAAAAAGAGATCCATGAAGGATAAGGAAGACATGTGGTTGTAAAGGTCGATTTCGGTGGGTCGAGGTGGCGATAAATTAAATTCTCTAACCTAAATTTGGTTGACATAGTATAAAGGTTGACTTATCTATGTAATTTCAAAATTTTGACTTATTTATGGAAGATCGATCAATGTTTGGATTATTTTTGTCAAATTTTCCAAAAATAAGTTTTTTTAATAAAAAAGTTGTATAAGAAAAAAAAAAAAACCGGATCCGTATACCCGATTTCCGGAATCGAATTTCCGAGTACCCTAATTTTCGGGTACCCAGATTATCTGGGTTGGATCCGGGTCAAAAAAATAGCGACCCAAAAAACCTTTTTAAAATATAATCTTCATCTATTTACACAGAATATTCCTTTTTGCAAGAAAATTTTCATTTTTAAAATAAGTTGCTAAACATAGCCCCATTTTATTTATTAAAGCTCCCATTTGAACAATTTTACCCTTGCCTTAAAAAACCAATTTTCCTCCTCTAATTTTATACCAAGATTAATCATGAAATATACTTAGCATATAATAGACCTTAAAATCATGATTTAATATGATTAAACATTAAAAATAATTTATTAATCATGAAATTTAAAAAAAAATACAACATTGACCAAGGCTCATGGTCCATGCGCCCCGACCTAGGTCCAGGCGCATGGTCTATGCACCCTGACCTAGGCCAGCCATGCGCCCTGCCGCCCCGGTATATGTCATGTTTTTCCTAGTCCAACACACGCACGTTTTGTCATGTCTTTATTAGCTCTTGACCTCTTGACCAAAAACAATGTTTCGTTAAGTAAGCAATCATTCTTCTCCCATCTGCGATATCCCGAGTATTTTCGTCAACACACAACTTTTATTTTTTGAAAAGACCTAAAACATGGTCATTTGGATCCTTATCACAAAAAACTAGGTGTTTCCGGGTCCACCTAATAATTTGTCAGATACAAAATTTGAGCCAAACTAGGAATTACTGAATTAGTTCAATGATCCACCCATAAAAACAGAAGCAGCTGTAATAATATAAATTCGGAGCAGCAACAAGCCAATAGAGTTGCAGCAGTGTCAGTAGAAAATAGAAAGCAAATTTGAAAAAAATGAAGAGAGAAATTCTCAGGAGCAAATAATATAGAGAATAACTAACAGAAAACAGAGACAAAATTCGGAAATGATAGAAACAGTAGGGAAAAAACAAGAGAACAAATTCAAAACAAAACAAAACAAAACAAAACAAAAAAATAAAAAATCAATGACACTATTTCTTCAATGACATTGACTGCGGTGGTATTCGCCTGGCTGGCATCTCGACGAGTAGAGGTCGAATGGCCAGCGTCTCGGCCAGCAGTGGTCAGCTAGTCAGTTACTATGTGAAGTGAGATTATGAGAGGGTACAAATCCAGTGAGGTGTTAGGGTTTTGAGAGAAATTGTGAGAAAAAGGCTCTTATGAATCATGATCAGAGTGAGTGGATGACTGAAGGAAAATAGGGTTTATTTTCTTTTTAATTAAAAAAAAAAAAACTTCTTGAAGCATATTCTTTGAAATACAACTAAACTATTTCGGATAATGGATACAGATATCAGATAAAAAAAAATTGGATACCGATATCCTATTAACCAAATTTTTCGGATATTTGGATGTCCAAAAGTTTCAAATCGATATCCAAATTGATATCCAGTATCCGAATTTCAGATCTGCAGTCAAATTTCAGATCCGAAATAAAATTTCAGATCAAATATCCAAAAAGTCAGATTGGATACAGATCGAATTTTCAGAGAATTTTGGTCAACCCTACTCCGAGGTGCACCTGTTTCACTGTATATGAGAAGAAAGTTCCTTACAAAGCACACCAAGTATCAGTGAGGACCATTTCTTGATTCACTATCAATCATAAGCATATGGCAACTTTCATCCTGGGGGCATTTGTGTCTGTGTCTGATTCGCCTTGTAAAAGAACGTCTTCTGCACATAAAACATCATGTACCCCTGAGCCGCTCTAACAATACTCTCGCTCACTTGAGTGATCCAAGCATCATCACACTTGTACCACTGATTACTTAACCTCAAATAGGTCACATAATGACCAGCATTTAGTTTGCCTGTGTGAGTAATGACAGCAAATAGCTCAAACTCAGATGGTAACTCATCAGGAACATCTTGGTTTTCTCCTATGAAAGAACAAATTCGGTTCCCAAACCTACTCCTTAAGATAGAAGATGACATGTATGGTGTCATGTCCAGGGAAAACGGAAACTGCACATAGCGATCAAGTTTCCTAGCTGTATTCTGGGAAGAAGAATGCTCAAATCTCTTTATATGGAAGCAGGAAACCAGTGGAAGTTTCCGGATTGACATCTGCTTGAGAGACTCTTGTCTAACCTGACACTGTTGACAGAAGAACTTTTGGTCGGCCCCAAGTCTTTCTGGCCTTGTGAACCGATCCAAACATCCGGTAAGAGTTGATGTTCTACTGTTGAAATTTAGGCTCGTAGTTTCTGCTTCCCGGTTGCAGGAATTTTGAGACTTCTGTGCCCCCATCTTCGGGAGAAGGTTAGGTTCTAGATCTAATGAGATATCAACACACGGGTCATAGGTTGTAGAAGTGAAACCACACACCATACACATGACATCAGATCTAAGGATGCCTGAGAACACTCTATGCGCAATACAACAATCTCCACTGCCTGCAACATATTACATGAAATGTTTTATATAAAACCCAAAATAACTTGGTCATGCTGAATCAATGTAACCACTCGGAGACTACCACTGGACAAATGCTCGCAAGGAAAAAAATATATTACCAGCACAAATAAACACCGCTGAGAAGAAAAGGATATGAAGGGAAGAAAATAATGCCCTTAAACACCTAAAACATGTCAAAAACATCTTCCAGATTATGGGTGGTAATGAAGCCAGACCCAGACTGAATAGTGAGCCATTCTTATTTTAATGTGCAATTTCAGAGTTTCCTTCTAACTGACTGCAATATCAAAAAAGCTAAGCAACATGAAGTTTGAAAAAAACTTGTCACCTAATATGTATAAGTAGACAACACATGCAAGGGAAAAAAAACACTAATTCTTGTAATAACCTTACAGGCTTTTGTTATGAGTTGAATTTCTTAACCCGTTGTTAAGAGTTATGAGGATCTAATAGGTTGTTACACACATTCATAAATTCGCGCAAGTAAATGCAACGAAAATCTATAAAAATCAAATCCAACCAAGGGTTTTTTATTTTGCTTAACTTTTCCATTAGGTTCAATGAGCTTATGTTGAATTTGAGACTCAAATCGGACTTTTATGAAATATGAAATCGAGCCAAGCCAAAAATTTAAAGCTTGTTAAGTTTCAAAAGTAAGATGGGTAGAATTTGAACTTTATATAGCTCAAGTGAAGCCAATCATTCTCCTGGTTCAATCGTCCGACTAGTACCCTAGTTTAGATAATTTTTTCAGTTCAATGATTCAGGCTTAAACTTTCTCTTTTTTAAAATTTTAGTTTTAATTTGCATCACTTTTAATAGGCTTATGAAATATCGACTTACATATTTTCATGGTTTGGATCAGACAACAATCGAATGGTCATGCAAAAGAAGGGAAAGACTTTTTGGGGTAAGCTGGTCAACTCATACCACCCAAAAAACCAGGCAGGAAGATTGACAACTGAAATCTCAAAAATTTGGGTTCCCTCCAATTAAGAACCTATAAGCCAAATTTCCATAATGTGATCACTTCAAAGTCAAGATACAATCTGAAGGTCTAATAAGACATTATATGAGTACAACTGACCTAGGGAAGATCTCTTTCACAAGAGCTTGAAACCATCTTGTCAAACAACAAGCCTAAGACAAAAGAGATGGAACCAAAATCAGAATCATTGTGACAAAGGTAAATCCTATAATTAACTCAAGAAAATGAGTATAGCCAAAAAGCAGACTTACAGCAAGAAGGGTTGATGAAGTTTTATAAGGCCCTTAGCTCTGTATATATCTAAAGCAACAATCCAGGTTCTAAAGCCATACACACCTGGTGGAATAATTTGATCAATTCTCATCTATTGAAGTCTATTGAAATATCCTGAACCATATAAACCAAAATAGTAAACTTAGTTGTGAACTTTCCTTTCAGCTAATGATGTGATGAATTGCAAATATGATATTTCTGTTCAATTTAAGAAGTTATATTCATCAGATCTAGCTTCATTGTTACCTTATCACTTTATTGGCAACTTACTCCATCAAAAAAATTCTGTGCACATATGTGAGGTTCTAAATCCTAACTGATCAACCCATTTGTAAGACAATAATTCCCAAAAAATTATTATTATTATTATTATTATTATTATTATTATTATTATTATTATTATTATTATTATTATTTTAATAACTCGTCACAAATCAGAGGCCACCCAAGTAGAAGTATGTCAAAAATTATTGCCAGAAAGTGTCCACAACGAAACCTGAAAGTTGGATGGTCTCAATCATGATCACCCCTCCATACAATCATAAAAAACACGATACTTTTCAACAAAGAATAAACTCATCATTAAATATCCAATTGACACACATCAACTACTACAAAGTAAGCGTGATTAAAACTTCAAGAATCTCACAAAACCAACAGGCAAAAGATTCACTTCAAATTTCAACTCATTCATGTGACAAAAATACAAGCTCATATGTTGTATGCTTTTCCATAATTCTTTGAAAATTACTATTAAAACTTCAATTTTTTAAAATTAAGTAATGGTATCAGTTTAGGCACTTATGTGCTACAAGTATACTACTATTTATATATATGATAAAAAATTCTAATAGACATCTTGACCTCCTCAATAATCATCATTGGTTAATATTCTCTTCAATATGAAAATAACAACAGGCTAAAGGACAGCAGAAAAATATAAAGAGCGATTAGTTGATTCTTGCACACATATACGGTTTTCACTGCATTTAGCATTCGCAGCAAAGAAATCAAACACTTTGGAAACCAGATATCATGATAAGTGACACCAGAGACAGCATTATAGAATTTTGTCCTATGAAACCACGTCTACCTTTTTTAAGAATTCTGAACACTCACCATAATATGGACATATAAAAGAGATATTATGAGGAAGAAGCACCCATCAATACAAAACAACTATATATAAAGATATGGAATCAACCTTGAGTTTGCATTTTGCTCTGATCCTTCACTTTTTCATGAATACCATCAAGCATGGAAATGAAAAACTCATGTGCATCTTGTTGCTCATATGTTGCCAAATTCGCAGCATGCTGCCACCAACTACAAATCCATCAACAGTGTTACTACATATGATATTGTTCATTAGGGAGAAAAGAAGCTACTCCCTCCGTCACGAATTATTTTCACCCTTTGTTTTTTCACGCATTTTGAGGAAGCGATTTAAGGATGTAAACGAAA
Source organism: Salicornia ramosissima (assembly GCA_951394345.1). Classification (NCBI taxonomy): domain Eukaryota; kingdom Viridiplantae; phylum Streptophyta; class Magnoliopsida; order Caryophyllales; family Amaranthaceae; genus Salicornia; species Salicornia ramosissima. The sequence continues at coordinate 12,906,282 of OX596233.1, read as the reverse complement.
GAATTAATCAAAATGGTTTTAGTACAAGCAAGAATGTGATTATAAGTTACTAATATCAAAATTATTTTGATTAATTTGGTCGTTTACACCCTTAAATCGCTTCCTCAAAATGCGTGAAAAAACATAAGGTGAAATTAATTCGTTACGGAGGGAGTAAAATAGTTTTATATTAGCAAAGACAAATTAGCACAAAGACAACTACTACTCCATATTATTCTTTTTCAATGTGAAAAGACCCACATTTTATAACTTTAATAACATACTGCAGCAATCAGTCCCCATCCAAACAAGTTTGACCCAATCGAGAAGTACATTTTTACATTGCAACCAAAATTACACAAGAAAATACGTTGGAACATACACAAAAAGAAAGAAAGTCACAGCTTTTAGCGCATTAATACCCTAATAACTAATAAGCCAACTAATAACTGAAAAAATTCTATTTGCAAAGCTCAACTACATAAACCAGTTCAATAGCCACCAATATTACTAAATGAGCACAAAGTAGACCAATTTCAGGCAGCAATCTCATTTGCAGTCATATGATCCCAAAAATGTAAAAGTCAAATCAGATCTATCATTTAACTATAAACTCAGTGAATTCAACATAAAACCCTTAATTAACAGCAAAACATTGCATAGTGGTGAGTTTACAAGAGCTAATACCACAATTGCCCACCTGTAGAGCAACTTGGCCGGACTAAACGGATGCCGATCACCAGAAAAAACAGCGGAATACAAAGCATCCATATCACAGGCCAAACACAAATTCATCTTCCAACCCTCTTTCCCATTTCCTTTCCTCCCTTTTATGCCATTCCCATTCCCATTCCTCCTTTTCAGACAAAAGTACCTATTATGCCTATCACTCAGGAAATAATTCCTCAGTGGGGGTGTATGCAACAATGCCTGCAACACTGAGTTCATAAAACAAGTACTCCCCAAATTGTTCAAACCCCTCAGCCCCAACTGCGGACCCAATCCCGGGCCTGAAGCTGGATCACCACTACTAGGGCTTGATCCAGGCTTGGGCTGAGCAATATGAGTTGAATTCTCCCCATGTAGCTCCCGCTCTGCAAGACCCGGTTCCCACGGGCGATACTCCACCCTCCGCCGCTTCCACGGAAGTGGCGGCGGTGGAAGTGACAGGAAATCTCCTGAATTCGGCGATGCAGCCGCAAGGACCGCCGCATCAAAATCGGGATCATAGACCTGGTCCCCACAATGCCAGCAGAACAGCTCAGCACGGTCCACATCCACAGCGATAGCGTGGGGATGGCCCCGTGCGTGAACATGGCAGCTCACACCGGCGCATGTGATACACGCGTAAAGTCTTTGGTGGGCCGTTGTTGGGCAAGAGGGGCAGCAAGGGAGCTCGTTCTCGGCCCGATAAATCGAAGCCCGACCCATAGGCCTGGCCCGAATGCAATTTTGTAAATCCCTGAAAGGGGCAGGACCGCGTTTGGATTTGAATTCGGCGAGGTGAGGACATGGATTAGGAAGAGAGATGTTTTTGATCCTTGACATGAGTTCGCGCAAACAAGCGCTTCTTCTTCTCCCTCTCCTTCTTCCTTAACGATAAAAACCCTAGAAATGGCGGTAGTTGTTGTTTGATCGAGTAATGCCACTGTCATTTATGTAGTCACTCTTCTTTCTCAAGAATTAAATTCAAAAATGAGGAATCTGTTGAAGATCTAAGAAATTGATTACAGAAATTTCCAAAAAAAAAAAAGGAAAAAATTAATATAATCAATTAGAAAAATCAACGGACAAAGCTGAATTGAATTTTCAAGAGCAAATGCAGAATACGAGTGAAGTGCGGGATAAAATAATAGTTTAGATCAATGAATTTTCTTTGTTTTTTTTTTTAAAAAAAAAAAACTATTCTTGCGTGATAAAATGAAAATTTCCGGGTAAAATATCGAGAATGGAAGTGGATCAGTGTCTGCGAGAGGTGATGTTTTTCAGCTCAACAATTCAGTTTCGGATTTTTACCAATTAGTTTGGCTCATTTCAATTCCTTTAATTTTACATAGTAGCTTGGGGCCATACGGTTCTATTATGTCTAGTTGATTGTATTGTTTTTATATATATATATGTGTGTCATTTATAGAAGGAAATACAATGAAATCGTGGTTATAAAGATAGTTATGCATGTTTTGAAACATAAAACAATACAGAAATATCCTAATAGTATTTGTGAAGAAAGTTTTAAAAGTTAATACACTAATTAAGAATTTTTTTTTAAAAAAAAAAAAATTGTAAGTTGGTTAAAAAAAAAAGAGTTGTATTTTTAAGTAAATTTCAGTAATTGACCCAACTTTAAAAAATGATTTAATTAAGTTTGACTATGAGATTAAAAAAATTACATAGGAATTAGACAAATTTGTTTGGTTAGTAATGGGGAAGTAAATTCCTATAAGAATTATAACTTACCAAAGAGGCTGAGGTAAGTAAATTCCCATGTTGTGTGGGAAGTCAAAATTCTCATGAATTTTCATTGCCCCCATTTTCCTTTTCTTGTGTCAACCAAACATTTTGAGTGCCTATAAGAAATTTTGGCAACCAAATAACCTCTTTATTTTTGTCGTATGACTATAGATTACCATAATGGATAACTAAAATTAATTGATTACTGAATTATTTTTAATTACTAAATATTTTCATGCCCCTTTACTTTCCCTCAAAATGGAAAATCGTAAAGTAAAATCCGATCCATCAATAATATCATCAAGACTCTTCTTCATCATGATTCTATGCCACCATCCTTTTGGCATCATGCTTTACAAATGACGACATATCTTCTTAACATACTTCTAAGTAAATTATTAGCCAATGAGTCTCCTCTAAAACTTCTTTATCAAGAAGATCCTTCCTATTCTCATATTCATGTTTTTGGGTGCTTATGTTTTCCTCTTGTCCCTTCTACTAAGATAAATAAGCTTCAGGCCCGTTCCACCCAATGTGTTTTCCTCAGCTATCCGTCTAATCATCGTGGCTATAAGTGTTTTGATTTATCAAGCAATAAAATCATTATTTCTAGGTATGTAATCTTTGACAAAACTTAATTCCCTTTGCCAAATTAGATGACTCCAAGCCCTCTGATTATCTTTTTTTGGATGATGGATCATCTCCATATGTGTATCATCAATTACATCAATCAGCCCAAGCACAACACCTAAACACCCCTCCTAGCCTTCCCCCATCACCTGCGGCTGATCGAGGCTTAAGGGTCGTTAGTTCCTAATCCGGTCAAAAATAATTACCCTAGGCTAACCTAACAAATAGTATAGGAAAGTAAGGGGTCGAACCACAAGAAACTAGCGGATTACTTAGTCAAGTTATTGAGTAAAAAGGGGTTTTTAATAAAGAGGAAAGGTGATTAAACTACTTTAACGAACTAAATCTAATTAAATAAATTAAATTAAAATGAAGTAAAATCAATGATTAAAGGCACTAGGGAAAAGGGGGAAAACATGATATTCCAAAAATCAAGCATGGAGCAACCATATAGCAAGCATAAAATCAATTGTTTCAAGCAAGGAGATTAGTTTATGCAAGAGGGCTTAGATTTCTCAGCCGACCCACTCACACAACATCTCAACCTAGACCAAACCAAACACCATGGATCGAATCGCTCGGTAGACTAGATCTCTCATTCTCTACCTCGCTCGCAACCCGGTTCGAATTACTCTAGACCATTCCTAACATGTTGTCTCTAACCTCATGCTTAGATTTCTCGACCACACTTGGTTAGTCCAAGATTCTATCCTAGAAGTTGGCCAAACTCCTAATCTAGCATTTCAATCCATGTTAGAAAACAAGCATCAACAAATTATTTCATACCAAACTAACAATTACTCCATGTTCAACAATCAAAATACCATCATTTTCCCCCTCCCCTAGCTAGAAATCTAGCCTAGGAGAGGGAGTTCATACTAACAAAAACCATAAATAGACCAAACATGATAGAAGAAGTAGAGAAGCTAATAAACATAGAAAATAACAACTAGACTTGCAAATACTACTTCAAAGATTTAAACTTAAAATCACAAACACAATGAACAAGAGATTATAGCTAATGACAAGTAATAACTCAACAAATGATAACATACAAATGATGAACAAATAACAAAGAAAGAAAGATGAGAAATGTTACCAAACTAGAATATTGAATATATGGATTGATTGCAAATGAAGAAGAAATTGTTGATGATTAGAAGCTAAAACTATTAAAACTCTTGTGTTTCTCTCTCTAAAAATACTGAAAATAATGCTAAGTATCTTGATATTTTCGTGGTCTTCAAACCTAGAAAAGTTGGGGTATTTATATATTACATGAGAGAGAAGGAGAATATTCAGAATAAATGAGCCACTGCAGGTGGGAGCGGACGCTCCACTAATACGACAAATAGACGAGCTGACAATGAGTACCACGAGCGGACGCTGAGGATAGGGAGCGGACGCTCCATGCATGGCGAGCGGACGCTCCATGTGTTGGAGCGGACGCTCTGGCACCTCCCAGCAGCCAATGCCTCTCTGATCGTGGGCCGAGCAGACGCTCTGAGGGTAGGAGCGGACGCTCGGTGGTACTTGGACGTGCTGAGGCTGAGCAAGGGGAGCGGACGCTCCAAGGGTTGGAGCGGACGCTCTAGCTCCAACAAGAAGCTCCTGCATCTTCGACAAGCAGTCCGAGCGGACGCTCAAAGGGGGTGGAGCGGACGCTCGGTGTTGGGGCTGCCATTCCATTCCACTTCAAGCTTTGAATTGTCACTCCCGGGCTCGAGCTTCGCACACAAGGCTCCGAATGCTTTGGCGTGGACCTGAAACAACTCATGCAAAATATCAAAGCACTTGTATTCTCATTTACTCTAAAAAATGCATAGAAAATACCCAAAAATTAAACGAGATTCAAATCTTGGTAACATGTAACGAGCGGAGGAAAAACCAATTAAAAATGCACAAATATGGGTAAAACAAAGACTAAAAAGGATGAAAAATGACCTATAAGATGGTGCACAAATGCACCGATCAAAATCCCCCCAACTAAGCCTTTGCTCGCCCTCGAGCAAAGTCAAATTGGTTCCCGAACCACAGGATAACAACACCAAGTAATGGAAGCTAACAAACCTAATCAAACACACCATATTTACACTAACTCACTGTCGTAGGAATCGTGGTCATTTTTAGCGTAAATGGCAAGCCTTTTAAACCTCCAAGTCCCTTAGGAGGGCGAGTGAGCTCTCGCGAGGGTTTTCGAGCAAAGATTAACCCACAACTGAAAAGCGAGCCAAAGAAAGAAAGAAAAGAAAATAAAATTATGACTTCCATGCCCAAGGTCACCCCTCATCAATATGGTTCACATATCCCCAAAACCTCTCAAATGACTTCCAAGGTGAGCAATTCCACAAGAGGTGTGCTCGTAAATGAATGGGCTAGAATGGGCTAGCAAGAAGTGTTTAAGGAGTGTCCTCGATAAACAAAGCAAACCTCATCTCACACACAACCATTGCTCTCTTTTGTAGTCTTTTCACTTATCCCCTAACGATCCACATGCTTGGCAAACCGTTCTCTCCCTAAAGTTCACATCGACATTCTTAGATTAAGTTGCGTAGTAGTGAGTATGCAAAGGACTTGTGGACATTGCCACTTATTGAGCTCGATAAAATGTGCTTAGCACTTATTGACTCGATAGACATGTGGTGAAACCACTTATTAACTCGATAAACATGTGGTGAAACCACTTATTGACTCGATAGGCATGCATGTTAGCTATTACACGAACTTGCTAGGAGAATCTTTGTGAACTTTAGAGATTGATTCTTTTTCCTCACATATTTTTCATTGGGACATAAGCTACTCATCTTTCGCTAAGAACAAGGCGTGGGATATAACCCGAACTTATGTTTACACCAAATTTGGAAATGCCCCCCTACTCATAACTCAAGGGAATTGGATCAAAGGAATCCACATGTATCTCATCACAGGGGGTCATTCCAAGAGCAAAGAAACCAAAAATTGCAAAACAAGCGAAAATCTTTTTGAAATTTTTTCCTTTCTTTTCTTATATATATATATATATATATATATATTTATATTTTTTTGTTTTTAATTAAATAATTACCAAGCTTAAAATAAAAATAAAAATAAAATAAAACAAGGACAAATCAAAGTAAAAGAAAATCAAGAAAATAAAACAAAAAAAATCCAACTATATACATGAACTTCACATAATGATGCATCAAGGAAAAGAATCTAAAACATGCCAATATCACAATCAAACTACACAAAAAGGGGGAATATCTCAACCCCGACAGCTAATCCTAATACCAAACATGCTTTGCATCTATCTATTCTTCTAATCAAATGCTAAAAAGGAGGGGTAAGGAAAAGGTCTCACCAAAGTGGTGCCGAAACTACACGGAATGACCATCGTGCATCTCAAAAATTATAGCTCAAACCGGCACAAAGAACCTGTAAAACTACATCCAAACCATTTCTCCAAAACAATGATTAGAAAAGAATAAGATACTATCCAAAATTCATCATTATAGAAAAAAAAAAGAAAAAAAAAGAAAAATAAAAAAAAGGAATTACCAATACATCATCAAGAGAGAGAGAAAACATTGCAAATGCCAAGGGGATCACCACCACATGCCCCTCCAAACTTCCTCGTTCTTTGCCCCATAATATCGAAAAAATTATAGTGCAACCCCCCCCCCCAACTAGATATGAGCACCGTCTCGGTACAAAGAGGGAGGGCGGGGCAAGGAACGGGGAAGCTAGTCGTCGAGACCGGGGTCGGACTCGGGAGTGTCATCCGTGAATACCACCCTCTCAACCGGATAGGGGTGAGACCAATGGTATGCAAGGGGATGACCAGAGGGAGGGCCATGGGGCTCCCACCCGCCATGGTAGTAAGGTGGGAAAGTATAACCTGGGGGGGAGGGGAAGGCAGGGTCTCCACGGGGGTCACAACCGCCGGAGACGGTGCAATCAAACCCGGGGTGCATAGGGAAGTCGTCGGGGAGGGGGCGAGTGGATGATCCCGGACCACGCCAATATGGGTAAGTATACCCACTCCCATCCCAATTAGGGACGGGTCCCTCTTAGGGGGGGGGGTTGGTGAGGGTAATTCACCGGGGGCAAAAAAATCCCATGTTGACCTGGTGGTCATACATCTGTGCGACGAAGGGGTGGGGGGTGGGATGTCGTCCACAGGTGTATGAGACGGGATCATCCTCTCAAAAGTACTCATGCGCTCGGAGATGTCCCCGAGGATCTTACCAAATTCATTGAAATTAAAAGCATTTACCTCAGGGCCCCTGTGATGAGAAGGGGCCTCCTCATCCTCGTGCATGACCTCTTGGGCCTCCGAAGGCCCGGCGGCTTCCTTCCCTTTGCGCTGCCTCTCTCCCGTTGCCCTGGCCTCCTCGGCCGCCTTTCGTACTTGCTCTTGTTTTTTTCTCTGCTCTCTCTCTCGCCTGTTTCTCTCGGCCGCTCATATCATTTGGCTGCAAGGGGCGTAAGGGGACCGCCCACCTATTCTCGACATCAACCGGAGGGCGGGTGACGAAGGTGCATGGAAGGTAGCACCACGCCACCTCCTTCACCTTCCATACGAAGTTCTTCCCTCTCTTACCGGCCTTGGAGAGGTGACGAGCGGCAATCAAGCGATCCGCATCTAGATGAGCCTTCTTCTCCAAAGGCTCCATCCCAAGTAGTTCCGCTTGAAACCTCAACTTATAGGCTAGCCAAGTCACCAAGCCTCCGAAGGTGATGGTCCCCGAGTTCCGAACCGCCTCCACCTTCCGTGCAAAAAGGTAGCCAAGGTTAGGCTTCCTCTCTTTCTCGTCGGTGGTGAAGTGCTTGGGGTCCTCGGTCGCCCACCAAAGCATGTACAACTCGGGTGTGGAGACCTTCCCGAGCCCCCCCCTAGAGAAGAAGAAGTAGACAAGAAGCCTCTGGAAGTATCGGAGAGCCGGATGCAGAATGTCGGTTGACTTGGCTCGGTTTGATTGGTAGTCCTCGTCCCCTTCTGTGATGTCGAGCCACCAATCATTAATATAAAACATTTGTCCCGGGTCCCCATCCTCATCCACTCCTATGTCGGGCAAATCCTCCCCTGTGTACTTGAAGCTCTTTGCTTCCGGGTCAAATCCGAAGAAACCGTTGAACTCCTCCAAGGTGTAGGAGTGGTCCTTGTTGCATAGTCGGAAATTGACACGGAAGTGACCGTCTTCCCCTTCAATGGGGCTCAGGGAGAATGATGCGACAAATTCCGCGGTCAAGGTTTTGTAGGAGAGTGGAGGTTGAGTGGGGTTTTCCTCTTGTGCATCTCTATCCGCATATACCCACTCGTTAGGAATCTCCTCTTCCATGATGCCCTCTATCCCTAAGAACCTCGCAAACTTGCGTATATCTTCATCTATACCCATATCCTGGCAAGTAGCTTGGTCGTAGAACATGGTGGGCTTCATGTCCCGAGTCAAAAGTTTCTCATATTGTTATTTCGGATGAACTACTACAAGAGGGGGGGTGAATTGTAGTATGGAACATGATAGTCAATTTTTGCGGAAATTAAAGAACATGAAAGGAAAATAAAGAGAAACGATGCAAGAGAGATTTAGCGAGGAAACTTTCCAGGGCCCAACTGGAAATAAAACCTCGACCCACTAGGGATTTCTCTAAAACACTTCACTATAGGGCAATAAATCAATTACAACCTATAATATTCTACTGGACCCGTAAGTTCCTCTGGGAACTTACTTCTCTATTCTCTACTTATAGTGTTATCTTCCCTTTTCTTTTTCTCTCTTTTTATCTTTCTCTTTCTCTTTCTATTCTCTGTTCTTTTTCTCATTCTCTTTCTCTTCTCTTCTCTATTCTCACACTTTTCTCAAATTCTCACCCTAATTACAAGAATTCTCTCAAACCCTTTACAAATTCCCCATTACAAGCTTTCACTCAAACTCTCTTCTCTATTCTTAAAATTACAGACTCTTGATAGAATAAAACTCTAATATATTGAACATAAAATCTGACTGGAACTTGGAACATAATCTGGAACATACGATAGGAACTTTGAGTGGAACCGACTCAATATGTGGGTATAAGATGGTACGTTTTAGCTCTCCACATTATTGAAGTTTGGCTCACTTTAGAAATGGTGATTCAAACAATATTTATAAGAAAATAGGTCGTGCTCTCCAAGAAACCACTAAATACACCACTAAACCCACTCAAAGTTCTATCAGGAACTTGTAACTGCCCACTACATTAGCAGCCCATGTTCCCATTAACTACAGCCACGTCCCACTACTTGTTGACTCGATAAAAGCTCTAATTGTGTGTCTCAAAATGTCAGAATTATATGTGTATATATGGGTGATTGGTTATTACAATTTCTTGGAGAAAAAGTCTAATTAACCACCCCACACTTACCACTCACACGTCCACCACTCTCACACACACCACTAACTTTGACTCACTAATTAAACAACCCACTAACCTAATTTTTGACCCAAAAAATCAGAAATAATAAGTTAAGTAACTTACCTAAAAAATAGCTTAATAAGAAATAAAAAACCGGTTTTGTTCCTTTTTTATTTTTCCGAATTTTTCTTTCTTTTTCTTTTTTTTTAAAAATTAATTTTAATAATAAAAATAAAACTAATAAAAGAAATCAGAATTAATAACCAACCTAGTCCTAAAAATAAGGAAACTAACTTGACTACTAACTAATTCAAAATTACTTACTAACTACTCCTAAAATCAGGGTGCACTAATTCAGTCAGCTTTTGAACATTTTAAACAAGTTAAAACAGTCAAGGGGTTGTTTAAACCGACCCTAAAAAGTAGCAACAGTCGTGGACCAAAATAACTAACTGACTCGACACAAGTTCCTCTAGGAACATGACCCAAAGTTCCTCTGACAGACATGACTAAGTTCCAATCAGACTTAAATGCATTAATATACTTACATTTACCCTAGAACATTACATTATAACATTCATGGATGCTTCTCTTCTCTTCAACAAGTAATTTGTTGGAATACTTGAAGTTCTTCTCATGTTCCTTGCTGAATTCTCTTCAGGAACTTCTCTGATTTCTCTGTAGAAACTTGACAACAACATCTTTGATTCATAATTCGAACCTTCACTTGAATCACCATCTTGTTTCTTCAAATGATTTAATCTTCATGTTTGAATCTTCAATGCTTATTTATTTGCTTCAACTCAGAAGCTTCTCTTGATTTGTTCCAACTCAGGAACTTATATTGCATACATCATCAAAGATGATAGGAATCTTCTTCCTTAAGACCTATGAACTTGTTTATGCACATCTTAACACACATGTTAGTTAGATAATCATCATTTGTTCATTATCATCAAAACCATACATGGCTCAACACATATGCTCATTGGTGTTTGCTCTCCCCAAATCGAGGAGTGTAGGCCCTGGGGCGCACCCCTTGACTAGAGGATTGCCCCTCTTGGCTAGGCCCCCTTTGGCTTGGGGATCGCCTTGAGCGCTTCCTTGAGCTAAACATTGTACCTATGAACAGGAGAGAGAAAATTAGCAATTTTGGATTGATGGTTGGGAACTCAAAAATTAATCCTAAAAACAAACATTCCCCAAATTGTGCCTCCAAATAAAAAAAAAACAAACAACCCATGTGAATAAAATTCACAATCCAACAAAACAAAATAAACAAAAACAACTAGCTAAACTAATGCCAATACTATGCTTGGAGAATATAATACAATGGCCCCTACTCACAAAATACAACAAACAACTCCCTTGCTCACAAATTCATATCAACATGCTTAATTCCCAAAATGATAAGTCATACACAAGAAATGTGCTCAAACACTAATACTTAGGCTAAGAACAAATTCCATGGTCAACCAAAATTTACCAAGAGAATTTAAACATGAAACAAAACAATGGCATGGGGCAAAAATTTGGGGGTTTCATGGCCAAAAATAGGGTCCAAACTCAAAAATTCAATTGCTAGATTCAAGTACCCAAAGCAAGATTTCTACAAATAAATGCTCAAAAACATCAAAAAAAAAAACTTGAATCTAGCAACCTATAATCATCAAAATCATAAGGCAAGAACATATTCAAACACAAACCTACATACTTCATTCAAACACTCAACAACATAAATCATGAACAAATTTAACAAAAAATTGCAAAATTGAACATGAAATGCATACATGACCTTGAATTAAGCATAAATAAGGAGTTTGAAAGCATTACCAAATGGATTTGAGCAAAAAGATTGAAACCTTAGGTGAGAGAAAGCGAAAAAACGAGCCCTAAAACACCCTAACCGTGCGAAAAATAGTGAGGAGAGAGAGTAGCTTGAGTTTTTGGTGAGAATTTGGTGAGATTTGATGAAAAAATGGAGGTTTTGAGATGGAGATTAATGGGGTTATGAGAGAGTATGAGAGGGGAGAGAGTAAGAGAATGGTTGTGTTGAGAAGATGAAGTGAAAATGAGGTGTATGTCGACCCCCATTCAGTTTAAACTCGTGAAGTAAATTTTTTTTTTCGCTGAAGAACGCGGAGCGGACGCTCGCGTATGAAGGAGCGGACGCTCGCCCCAGAAGAACAAGAGGCAGTGAGCAAATCTGAAAGTCGCGAGCGGACGCTCTCCCAGCACTCTCAAAGGCAGTGAGCTTAGCTGATAGTAAGAGCGGACGCTCGCTCCACCCAGAGCGAACACTCTCCCCCCTAGAAGAAAAGGCAGTATGCAACTGGGCAAGTGGGAGCGAACGCTCGCTTACCCCGAGCGGGCGCTCCACGTCTTCAAGGTACTTTCTGTTCTAAAATTACTCATTGAGAGCGGACGCTCCTCACCTAAGAGTGGAAGCTCCATCACTTCAAAACAACTCCACTTACTATTTTGGCACTCACCAAAAGATTAGCCAATTGTGGGGCAAAAAGGTTAGTAATGGCCATTAAATTGGCCATCCTATGCCTCAAAAAGCCCGGAATTCCACGGAATTTCGAAAAAAAATTGTGAAAAGGGAGACCTACAATGAGCTCTACCCCTCCGGAATTTCCATCACTACCAAGCAAGAAATGGCAATACCACAAATACCAAAGCTAAAAACTAAAATTGTTCAAACAACTATTCACAAAAAAAAAAGGATACACGGGTTGCCTCCCGGAAGCGCTTCTTTAATGTCATTAGCTTGACGCGGCCCCCCACCACAAAGGCGGAGGGCACGAAGAGTGCTTAGTTTTAAGGTCCCTAAGCATTGGACCATCCATGATAAGTTCTCAATCAAAAGAGGGATCATCCCTCACAACATCCAACCGCAAGCAAGAAGGGTCGGGGATCTCTTCGTTGGAGTAGTACTTCTTTATCCTTTGGCCGTTGACCTTGAATACATTGTTTCCTTGTTGGAGCTCAAATGACCCATATGGAAACACCTTAGTGATCGTATAGGGTCCGGACCACTTAGATTTGAGCTTCCCGGCTCTCAACTTCAGCCTAGAATTAAAAAGGAGCACTTTGTCACCCACTTGGAAATTAAGATCCTTGATCCTCCGATCATGCCACTTCTTTGATTGCTCCTTGTACACTTTGGAACTCTCATAGGCATCATGTCTTAGCTCTTCCAACTCACTTAGCTTGAGGAATCGTGCTTTTCCGGCGGCATCCAAATCCATGTTCAAGTGCTTCAAAGCCCACCAAGCTTTGTACTCTAGTTCCACCAGTAAGTGACACCCTTTTCCATAAACTAGCCGGTAAGGATTTGTACCAATCAGAGTCTTGTAGGCCGTCCGAAGAGCCTAAAGCGTATCATCCAATCTCAACGACCAATCCTTTCGCGTTTGATTCACCATCTTCTCTAAAAGGTTCTTGATTTCTCTATTGGACACCTCGACTTGCCCTTGAGTTTGAGGGTGGTAGGGCAAGCCCACTCTTTGAGTGACTCCATACTTCTTCAAGAGTGCACGAAAGTGATTCTTCGCAAAGTGAGAGCCCCCATCGCTTATGATGCATCGAGGTACTCCAAATCTAGGGAATATAACCTTCTTGAGGAAATGGACCACTACCTTGTGGTCATTGGTTGGGGAGGCAATTGCTTCAATCCACTTAGTCATGTAGTCTACCGCCACTAGAATGTAGAGGTTGCCACACGATGATACAAAAGGACCCATGAAGTCGATTCCCCATACATCGAAAGGCTCAACATGCAAAGTATAGTTTTGGGGCATCTCATGACGTTTTGTAATTCCCCCGGTCCTTTGGCATCGGTCACATCTTTGGATGAGTGAGTGAGTATCCTTGTGCAATGAAGGCCACCACAGCTTGCATTCAAGAACCTTAGCCGCCGTCTTATCAACACCACCATGACCTCCGCTTGGTAAAGAGTGACAATGCTTCAAGACCCCTTCCACCTCGTATTCCGGAACACACCGCCGGAACAACCCATCATTACACTTCTTGTAAAGGTAGGGGTCTTTCCAAAAGTAGCGGCGAGACTCCTTGATCATTCTTTTCTTTCGGTGGGAATCGAAGTCTTGAGGGAAATCTCCACACACAAGGAAATTCGCCATGTCGGCGAACCATGGAATAGTCTTGGAGACGATTGCCATCAAAGCTTCATCACGAAGCTCATCATCAATAGGTAGCTCTTCCTCTTCATATATGGGATGATCAAGGGGCAACCGGGAAAGATGATCGGCCACATAATTTTCACAACCCTTCTTATCCCGAATCTCAACATCAAATTCTTGGAGGAGAAGTACCCATCGAATGAGGCGGGGCTTAGAATCCTTCTTGGCCCATAGATACTTGATTGCCGTGTGATCGGTGTACACTACCACCTTGTTGCACATCAGATATGATCGAAACTTATCAAAAGCAAAGACAACGGCGAGCATCTCCTTCTCTGTGGTGGTGTAGTTCTTTTGAGCTTCATCCAAAGTTCTACTAGCATAAGCAATCACATGAAGCTTCTTATCTTTTCTTTGCCCTATCACCGCTCCCACTGAAAAGTCACTCGCATCACACATTAGTTCAAAAGGTAAGTCCCAATCCGGGGCTTGCACTATAGGCGCACTAATCAACGCACTTTTTAAAGTTTCAAAAGCCTTAATGCAAGCATCTCCGAATTCAAACTCCCTATCCTTATGAAGCAAGTTGGTCAAGGGGCGCGCAATAGAAGAGAAATCTTTGATGAACCTACGGTAGAACCTGGCATGCCCGAGGAAGGCCCGGACTCCGGCCACCGTAGTAGGTAGGGGAAGCTTCTCTATTGTGGCCACCTTGGCCGGATCTACCTCAATACCCTTTTTCGAGACTTTATGGCCAAGGAATATGCCTTCCTCAACCATAAAGTGGCATTTTTCCCAGTTCAAAACAAGAATCGTCTCTTGACAACGCTTCAATACTCGCTCAAGATTAGCTTTTTAACAATTGTCAAGAGACGAACCACAAACACTGAAATCATCCATAAACACCTCAATAACATCCTCTAGCATGTCGGAGAAGATAGCGGACATGCACCTTTGAAAAGTAGATGGGGCATTGCATAGACCAAAGGGCATTCTCCGGTATGCGAATGTCCCAAATGGGCATGTGAAAGTAGTCTTTTCTTGATCCTCGGGGTGGATCGGGATTTGGAAAAATCCCGAATACACATCAAGGAAGCAAAAGTAAGAATGTCCTACTAACCTCTCCAATATTTGGTCCATGAAAGGCAAGGGGTAATGATCTTTCTTCGTGGCTTTGTTGAGCCTACGATAGTCAATGCACATCCTCCACCCGGTCACCGTTCGGGTGGAGACATCATTCCCCTTGTCATCCTTGATAATGGTCATACCCCCTTTCTTGGGAACCACATGGACGGGACTTACCCACTTGCTATCGGAGATAGCGTAGATAATCCCCGCCTCACGGAGTTTCAAGACCTCTTTCTTCACCACCTCTTTCATGGTGGGATTCAACCTTCTTTGAGGTTCTATAGATGAGGTATGGCCATCATCAAGATGGATCCTATGCATGCACAAACTCGGACTAATCCCTTTCAAATCATCAATGCTATACTCGATGACCCCTTGATATTTTCGTAAGAGTTGCTTCAATTTTTCCAAAGAAGGGTCATCAAGGCTAGCATTAACAATAAAAGGGTAACAACAAGCATTATCAATGAAAGCATATTTGAGTGAAGGGGGAAGGGGTTTCAATTCTACCTTGGGAGGAGGCGTGGTCCTCTCCTCCTTATCCTCGGTTTGGATCAATGGGAGCTCGTCTAATGGTTCATCTTCCACCGGACAAGCTTGGTCAAGAGAGGCTTCAAATTCCGTAGCCTCCTTGGATTTCTCAACCCCATCTTCTAATTGCATAACTTCTTCAAGAGGATCTTCCCTTCTTCGATGAACCCGTTCACACTCATCAAGCTCATTAGTCACAAGATCAACCCGGCAAAGCTTTTCAACCATCGGTTTCTTCATCAACTTAGAGAACCCAACACTACTCTTTCATCGGCCACTTCACAAGTTATGGTATTATCTCGGCAATTCACTACCACACCGAGAGTGTGAAGAGCTTCCCGACCTAGGATGAGAGGTGTGGTCGGGTCCTCTTCGATATCCATGACAACAAAGTCGCATGGGGCAATGAGATTTCCAACCCTTATCGGCACATCCTCGAGCTCTCCACAAGGAACCTTGTTTGAGCGATCGGCCATTTGAATCACTTTTCTTGAAGGAATCATCTCGTAATCCAAGAGTTTAGCAATGGAGAGGGGCATCAAGCTAACACTTGCCCCTAGGTCGGCTAAGGCTCCCTTGGTACCCAAATCACCTATCATGACCGGTAGAGTGTAGCTTCCCGGATCCCTTAGCTTAGGCGGCATCTTTCGTTGCAAGATCGCACTCACTTGAGATGGTAGAGTGACCATCTCATCAATTTGCTTCCTCTTGTTATAAAGAAGTTCTTTGAGGAACTTCGCATATGTTGGCATCTCTTTGATTGCTTCAAGAAAGGGGACATTAAGAGTGAGTCCCTTCATGCATTGCATGAACTTGTGATACTTTGCATTGAGTCTCCTCTCCACAAGCCTCTCCGGATATGGAGGCTTTGGAGCATACTTGGCAAATTCCGGTGGTGTGGTTGAAGTAGCATCTTCCAAACTTGCTTTTCTCCCCCTATCCTTTTTCTTTCTTTTGTCACCCCCCAAATCTTGGCCATCATTGCCATCCTTAGCATTTGAATTCTCCACCATGACCTCCTCTTCTACCACCTTGTCTTCTTCACTTTGGGGTGCCTCCTCATTAATTTGTTGCTCCTCGGTAGGCCCATCATAAACCGTTCCCGATCTTAAATGGATGGCGTTCACGGAGTGAGAAGCGGGGTTGGCTGAAGGTTGTCCCGGTAGCTTGTCATTAGAAAGTTGGGCCACTTTGTCGGCCAATTGGACAATTTGGGTGTCGGTCATTTTGTGGTGGGAAGTGATTTCTTTGATTTTGGTGCTTTGTTGACCTAACTCCTTTTGGAATCCACTCATCTCTCTTTGGAGGTTTTTGAATTGGTCTAAGATGAGTTGGGTGTCTTGAGTTGGGGTATGGTGAGGCATAGAAGGGTTAGGGAATGGAGGATCGGGATGATTTTGTGGAGGGTTGAAGTTTTGGTTGAAAGGTGGCTTGTTGATAGGTTGCTGGTTCGGATGATTTGGGTGGTTGTAGTACCCTCCTTGATTGGGGTTGTTGTTGGTGTAGTTGGATTGCCCACCTTGTTCATAAGGCCTTTGGTTACCTCTCACATTGTCTCGGAAATCTCTTTGATTGTATTGATAACCCATAGCCGCCACTTGTTCCGGGTGGAAATCCCTACCACCACAATAACTAGCATCATGGTTTATACCGCCGCAGTGTTCACAAGAGAAGACTGGCGCCTTGGTAGATGGTGTAGAAGTTGATGCCACTTGAGATTTACCCATCTTTTTGTCAACGATTTACTCCATGTAAGCCTTCAATTGTTCGGGGTCAAGTTCATACTTCCCCGGCTTCTTGGTTGTTGCTCTTGATTGACCTCCCCATGCACAATCTCGCACCACTTCTTCAATTTTATCTTCTAGTTCAGCTTGGGGAACCTTAGAGATTTGGCCTCCACAAGCGGCATTGAGATGTGACTTGGGGATAGGATCCAACCCATCATAGAAAGTCCGGATGAGTTGGTTCTTAGAATATTCATGATTGGGGCAAGCTCGAACATACTCATTGAACCTTTCCCATGCTTCACTTAGTGACTCCCCATCCTCTTGTTGGAACGTAGCAATCTTTCTTCTCTTTTCGGCGGTCTTTTCTTCGGAGATGAACTTTTTGAGAAACGTCGAGGCCACTTCACTCCAAGTAGTCAACGATCGTGGCTTAAGATTCTTAAGCCATCTATAGGCACGCCCGGAGAGAGAGTGACGGAAAAGATGCATCCGGATGTAGTCTTGAGTCACTTGGTTGGTTTGAACCATGGCACAAAGCTCCAAGAATCGGTTGAGATGCTCAATAGGGTCTTCATGTGCCATCCCCGTAAATTGATTTTGCAAGACCATGTTGGTGTAGTGGGGATGTATGGTGAAATTAGTGTTGGTTGTGGGAAGGAGAAGTCCGCTTGTGAGCTCATAGTTGTCCGGAGCCCCAAATTCTCGGAACAACGGACCGGGATTTTCATCACCCATGCTTTCGGTTGATGTGCTCGACGTGTCAGGAGGGTTTTCCCCAAACTCGCCTAACTCTCGGTACAAGTTTCGAACCCCGCGCAAAGTACGGTTGATCTCAAGGTTAAGAGGGTATTCAGGAGGCCCTTGGGACCGCCTTTGCATTCAACACTTGCATCAAACACAACTAAGCAAGTCGTTAGCAATTAACAACACCAACCATAAATAACAACACTAATTTGATGATAGAGAAAATAAGCAAAGAAAATAAAGTGCAAAAAAAAAAAAAAAATCAAACAATAACGAGCTAAATAACATCGTAGTTCCCCGGCAACGGCGCCAAAATTTGATCGGGGCTTAAGGGTCGTTAGTTCCTAATCCGGTCAAAAATAATTACCCTAGGCTAACCTAACAAATAGTATAGGAAAGTAAGGGGTCGAACCACAAGAAACTAGCGGATTATTTAGTCAAGTTATTGAGTGAAAAGGGGTTTTTAATAAAGAGGAAAGGTGATTAAACTACTTTAACGAACTAAATCTAATTAAATAAATTAAATTAAAATGAAGTAAAATCAATGATTAAAGGCACTAGGGAAAAGGGGGAAAACATGATATTCCAAAAATCAAGCATGGAGCAACCATATAGCAAGCATAAAATCAATTGTTTCAAGCAAGGAGATTAGTTTATACAAGAGGGCTTAGATTTCTCAGCCGACCCACTCACACAACATCTCAACCTAGACCAAACCAAACACCATGGATCGAATCACTCGGTAGACTAGATCTCTCATTCTCTACCTCGCTCCCAACCCGGTTCGAATTACTCTAGACCATTCCTAACATGTTGTCTCTAACCTCATGCTTAGATTTCTCGACCACACTTGGTTAGTCCAAGATTCTATCCTAGAAGTTGGCCAAACTCCTAATCTAGCATTTCAATCCATGTTAGAAAACAAGCATCAACAAATTATTTCATACCAAACTAACAATTACTCCATGTTCAACAATCAAAATACCATAATTTTCCCCCTCCCCTAGCTAGAAATCTAGCCTAGGAGAGGGATGTTCATACTAACAAAAACCATAAATAGACCAAACATGATAGAAGAAGTAGAGAAGCTAATAAACATAGAAAATAACAACTAGACTTGCAAATACTACTTCAAAGATTTAAACTTAAAATCACAAACACAATGAACAAGAGATTATAGCTAATGACAAGTAATAACTCAACAAATGATAACATACAAATGATGAACAAATAACAAAGAAAGAAAGATGAGAAATGTTACCAAATTAGAAGATTGAATATATGGATTGATTGCAAATGAAGAAGAAATTGTTGATGATTACAAGCTAAAACTATCAAAACTCTTGTGTTTCTCTCTCTAAAAATACTGAAAATAATGCTAAGTATCTTGATATTTTCGTGGTCTTCAAACCTAGAAAAGTTGGGGTATTTATATATTACATGAGAGAGAAGGAGAATATTCAGAATAAATGAGCCACTGCAGGTGGGAGCGGACGCTCTGAGGTTGAGAGTGGACGCTCCACTAATACGACAAATAGACGAGCTGACAATGAGTACCACGAGCGGACGCTGAGGATAGGGAGCGGACGCTCCATGGGTTGGAGCGGACGCTCCATGTGTTGGAGCGGACGCTCTGGCACCTCCCAGCAGCCAATGCCTCTCTGATCGTGGGCCGAGCGGACGCTCTGAGGGTAGGAGCGGACGTTCGGTGGTACTTGGACGTGCTGAGGCTGGGCAAGGGGAGCGGACGCTCCAAGGGTTGGAGCGGACGCTCTAGCTCCAACAAGAAGCTCCTGCATCTTCGACAAGCAGTCCGAGCGAACGCTCAAAGGGGGTGGAGCGGACGCTCGGTGTTGGGGCTGCCATTCCATTCCACTTCAAGCTTTGAATTGTCACTCCCAGGCTCGAGCTTCGCACACAAGGCTCCGAATGCTTTGGCGTGGACCTGAAACAACTCATGCAAAATATCAAAGCACTTGTATTCTCATTTACTCTAAAAAATGCATAGAAAATACCCAAAAATGAAACGAGATCCAAATCTTGGTAACATCTAACGAGCGGAGGAAAAACCAATTAAAATGCACAAATATGGGTAAAACAAAGACTAAAATGGATGAAAAATGACCTATAAGATGGTGCACAAATGCACCGATCAGCGGCCCAGTTAGATACGACCCAACCTTCTCCTCCTCCTTTGCTTTTACCATCACCTCCTGGATTTTGAGCAGCCCACCAAACTACTAGCCCAAAACCAAACCCTTCTTATGAATCTCCTATACAAGACTCATTGGCTAAATATCAGGCTTATAATGCCAAGGTCACAAAATCACCCCTTTCCTCATAATCCTATTACGGCCCTCCGTGACCCAAAATTGGAAATTGACAATGGAAAATGAATTTAATGCTCTTAAATAAGATGTGGGATTTAGTACCCCGTCCATCTTATGTTAATGTCATTCATTCTATGTGGATTTTTACTCATAAAGAAAAATCTAATGGTTCTTTTGGGAGACATAAAGTCCGTCTTGTAAGTGATGGTAAACTCAACATGTTGGGATTGATTGTGGAGAAACTTTTAGCACAACGGTCAAACCTGCGACCATTTGAACATTCCTTAGCCTTGCTTTGTCGAAAAATTGGTCGATTCATTAGTTAGATGTTAAAAATGCTTTTCTCCATGGCGACCTCAAAGAAACATTCTATATGCATCAACCCATGGGGTTTAAGGACCCGTGCATCCTGATTATGTCTACTTACTTCGGAAGTCTTTGTACGGACTTAAGCAAGCTCCTCTCGCATGGTATAAAAGGTTTGCATATTTTGTTTCTAACAATGGTTTCACTAATAGTAAATAATATAATTCTTTGTTTATCTATAAGAATGGATCTCATCTGGCTTACCTCCTGCTCTATGTTGATGACATTATCTTTACTGCTTCTTCTACTACATTATTGACATCTGTCATGCACATTCTAAGTTCTGAGTTTTCTATGAAAGACTTGGGTTCGTTGAACTATTTTTTGGGCATTCGTGTGTCACATCAGAAAGATGGTTTGTTCCTATCCCAACGTAAGTATCATGAGGAAATTATACAATGTGCTGGTATGGTGACCTGCAAATCCACACTTACTCCAGTTGATACTAAGCCCAAGGTCAGTGCTCACTCCTGTGATAAGTATACGGAGTCGTCCAAATATCACAGCTTAGCTGGTGCCCTCCAATATCTAAACTTCATAATGCTAGATATCTCTTATGATGTACAACAGGTGTGTTTGCATATGCATGACCCTCATGATCATCACTTGTTTACTCTCAAGCGTATCATTAGATATGTGCAGGGTACTTTGCATTTTGCCCTACTTAATTCTCCTTCTTCAGTTGCTGATCTTGTTGCATATACTGATGCTAATTGGGGTGGTTGTCCTGACACTCGGCGGTCCACTTCCAGCTATTGTGCATTTTTAGGGGAGAATTTGATATCATGGTCGTCTAAATGACAACCCACTTTGTCCCGTTCAAGTGCCGAGGTTAAGTATAGAGGGGTGGCTAATGTTGTTTCTGAGTCATGTTGGATTCGGAATCTATTATTAGAACTACATTGTTCGGTTCACAAAGCTACATTGGTCTATTGTGACAATATTAGTGTCATTTATTTGTCTGGCAACCCAGTTCAGCACCAGCCGAACTCGGGTGAGCGAGGGTCTCAAAACCAACTGCACACTAAACATATTGAGATTGATATTCATTTTGTTCGAGAAAAGGTGGCGCGTGGAGAGGTTCGGGTCCGTCATGTGTCGTCTCTTTCTTAGATTGCAGATATTTTTACTAAAGGTCTACCTTCTTGTTCTGTTTGAAGATTTTCGCAACAATCTCAACGTTCCTGATCCTCCTACTTCGATTGCGGGTGTGTGCTAGAATATAAAAATATACACTAATTAGTTTCCTTTTCATAAGCCTTAATTATAGGTTGTAATCTTGTATTATAGTAGGCTGACTATTACGTAATCTTGTATTATAGGTAGGTAATCAACTATCCTCTTGGATTGTAGCCTATCTTTAAGCATCGTATAGGTTGTAATTTGTATAGATTTTTTTCCTTTGAGGAGTAATGGAGAGGCAAGGGATTACATTCCTTTATCCCACACAAACATACTAGTGACAGATGGCATCCCTCCAGGGTCGTCCTTGCACATGTGCAAGGTGACCAACAGCACAGGGCCCCCAATTGTAAGGGGCCCCATTTTCATATTTAGCCCAATATAAAAAAAAAAGAAAAAAGAAAGAAAGAAATTAATCGTAATCTACAATGAATGTTAACTAATTGCTCCATATTCCATTTCCACATTAAAAAAAATCATTCATTAATTGCAAATCTTAAATTTCCATGAATTAATTTTTCATCTTTATCTTCATCTTCATATTTAGGGGCCCAATATTTTTGTATGAGAACAGGGCCCCAAAATTCAATGGGACAGCCCTGCATCCCTCCCTTCCAACTCTTCTTCCTTGCTTTCTCACATCAACTTGCCAGTTGCCACGTGTATCCCTTCTTTCAATCCCTTTTTCTATTCATTCTCATGCCAAATTTTTAGTCGTAGTGTAACCTCATTCATCTTTTCACTTCCTCAATTGAATTCTTTCAGTTACAATTTCATTGTAACGACCCGTCTTTTAGGAGCGATACCAACGGAAAATGTCTTAAACGGATAATTATTGAAATGATTCTAAACAGGATAACTATCAGACAATGCATGCTAAAACATGATATGAGTTGGTAGATATGCTACACAACAATTACAAAAGTAGGTTCAGGGGAGATTTACAAATGATCTACACAAAACCGACATAAAACAAGAACCTAAATCCTCTCTTATCTCCCCAACTACAGTAGTTATAACAACTACTCCACATTCTTATCTGCAACGAAGAAACGGGGTCCACAAAAAGTAGTTCCCAATTAACCAAATGTAGACTTCAAAAATATCAGACAAGACCACATTAAAACAATGAAGAACATAACACAACAACATAACCATGATATCACAACGTAACACAATATATTAATATCAACTCTCATTATCATAAATAATAATAAGTAGCTATCATATCATATAATGAACTCACCCAAAACATACCTGGAATTCAATGTTAGTTCATTTTAGTAAGGAACAAATTAGATAAATAATCAAATCAGCAAGCAATTAAATGATTAACTATGTCACTACAACACTCATCGTATTCAATAATCACAAAAAGTGGATAAACATACCAAAAATCCCAAATTGCATCCCTTTAAATAATACCATTTTTTTGACCCGACAATGCTCGGGTGTGTATATGTTTCCATATTTTTTTAGGTGTTGCACATGCAATGTGCAACATTCTAATTATTACATGGATAGTTATTGATTGTAATTTCCTATGAATTGTTTTCTATTTCACATGTTATTTCATAAATCATATATTAACAATACAAAACATTGTTCCATTAACGATAGGTACACATTAATGACGGACCTAAATCCTATTGCAAATGTAGATCTTTTGTGACGATTTTTGAGCCCGTCGCTAAAAGTTACCTAATATCTAACCCAAACTCCATTAGATCAGAAATGACTCATTTTGCGACGGGAAAAATCATTTGCGACCACCCTTTTTTGCGACGGAAACATATTTTTACGACGGGAAAAATCATTTGCGACCTCCCTTTTCTACGACGGGATCACATATTTGCGATGGAAAATCCCATCGCAAATAACATCTTTTCTAGTTGTAATAACATGTGAAATAGAAAACATGGGAATAATACTATGAATTGTTAGCATCCCACGGATTATTCCCATCATATACTTTCTCATGTTGTTATCTTACTGTCTTAGTTGCATCTTAACATAATTACATATTGATGCTAGCTATAATATCCACGAAATTGCAAAATCATGTATAAATTATACATATACCTAGTAAGTTTAGCAGTAGCACCATAATCACATTGGGTGAAAGAGTAAACATAATGCAAATACTAAAAGAGTGAAATAAAAAAATGTTAATTAATAAATAAATAAGAAAATCCAGATAGTCTACAAGAAGAAACCACTACTTTTTTTTTCAAAATAGTAACAATCATAATAACAAAAGGAACCTTTTTTTTTAAAGGAACAAAAGGAACCTAATAATACAATTTTCTTTGAAATAGAGAGTCTAAAAGCAAAAGGAAAAAAAATACATTCTCAAAGTCTTAACATTAGGTATCTTACTCCATATATCTTGTCATTAGGTGTTGAATGCTAATACCTGCAAAAGGAAATATATATCAATATGTGTATGTCCACCATCCACAAATTGTATTATATAATAATCAACATTTTAAATAGAAATTAACTCAAATTAGAAAACCAAATTAATAAAAAAAATATAGCATGTTATATTAGTTAAGGCAATGAAACCCGGAGTTGAAGATAATGAACTCAAAAGAAGCAAACTTCAAGCAATTTATATTCAAAAGTCCATATACAATTAAGTTGACACTAAATCATTATATTATAAGAATACTTATATCATACGTAGTATAAATTTATCAAAATTCCAATTTCTTCTTGGTTCGTAAATTCAACCTGAACTCATCAGAATGAAGTCATTCTTAATAACTCTTAACTTTCAAAATATTTCACAAACTAAACAATTAAATATAACTGCTTAATTAGCTAAATCTAATATACAAAATTAAAATAGACCTACCTGTTGGAATGTGTCCTTCAATCAAGGTGCATAGCTCAAAAGAATAAGTTAATATGATAAGTAACGGATGATAATAAATTAGTATAAATAAGTAATTGATATGTTTAGCTGGAAACCGCTATCAATTAGTAGGTTTATTATAATTAAACTTGCAGCTTATACTATACTAATCCTATAGGGTCGCACACATGAACATATGTTGAACCAAATTCAACCAAGGGTTGTACATGACACAATAATAATATTATGATCATATATGTGGATTAGTGATATGAGAGATCAAAGGAATCTAAGCCTTCCTAAGTCAGTGATAATAGTTTAGCAATGAAATCAAGCATAATTAATATGATGATTTCATTCCAAAACTAATTAAGGCATGAATTCAAAATATATGGTATATTTTGATTTCATTCATCACTATAAATATGTATTGTCATACATTCATTTCTATCATCACTATCACTAATCACTAATCACATAATAATAAAGAGAGAGAGAGAAAGTGGGAGAACACTTTGCTCGTGATCTAAGTTGTCTTATCTCTTTGCGATTCGGTCGTGTCGTGTGCTTACCATTAGAGGGACTTCACTTGAGGTTCTTTATCCGGCAACTTGATCGAATCAGCGTTAGAAAGCACGCTTCAAAGGTATAATTCTAAATTATGATTCATAATTAATATGTGTATAGATCCTTTTAGGGTTATTGATATTTCCGCTAAACTTGCATAGTTTAATCAAAAACCCAATAGTGGTATCAGAGCCAATTTACACGTATTAATCTTGATCATAAATTTTGATTATTTATGGGATTATTATGATTATTGTCACGATTAATAATTATTGGTCTTAATTTTGCCCAATATTCTTGTGATTAAGAATTTTATGCTCCTAATATTCTATTAATTAGATTAATTGAATAAATTATGTTAAATAAATTTTATTAAAAAAAAAAATTAGTGTATCACGACGGTGGTCTTAGAGACCGTGAAGTCGTGGACTATTATTTTTTTTATTAAAAAAAAATAAATAATAATAATAATAATAAAATAATAAATAAATAAATAAATAAAAATATACCATAGTCCACCGTATTAGTATCATGACGGTGGTATATTTTATTTTATTTTTTTTTGCAAGGACCAAAATAAATAAAATATTTTGGCATTTTTTTTTATTTTGGCATTTTTTTTATTTTGGCATTTTTTGGTTTACTAAAATCATTCAATCAATAAACCAAATAAGGTAAACTCCATGTTATGCGGTATTTGTTTCCAAGCAATAGTTGGGAGTTTTGATTTATTTGACAGCTTTTGGCAAGTTGATTTTTTTTATTAATTAATATAAAAAAAATACAGTAAAATACAATATACTATCCCACTTGCCAAATCCATTAAACTTATTTTCGGCAAAGTTACGATAATTTGTTGATTTACTTTGAAAACAATATCACAGAGGATATTAAAGTTTATATTTCGTTAGTTTGTTTTATTTTATTATTAATTTTTTTTAACATATTAATTTATTGGTCTTGATAAAGCTAATAAATTGAATGGGAGCATATATACATATATTAAATGGGCATGTATTAGGTAAGACACAAGGTGGGCTCTCTAATATTAATTTTTTTTTTTTTAAATAAGACAAATATAAATGGGATTACTAATTGTGACAGTAATTATATTTAAACTTATTCATTACTTGGGTCATTCACTTTAGAAGTGCATGAATGAATGAATGAAGTATGTATATATATCTTTGAATGCTTTTATTGCAGGAATTTGGTGACTAGTATGGCCAAATTAGGATAGAAAATACGGTCTGTGTACCGTTAAGTATTTTTGTAATTTAAATACGGTCTGCGTATCGTTCAGTATTTTTGTAAATTTAATTAGTTTCATTAGATTTATTTTAATAGTTTAAATTACGAAGATTTGATTTCTAGCACATGGAGGGAGACCATTGGACCAAACTTGAAGTCATGAAGAATGAATCTTTTATGGGCCATACTAGGATCACCTTATTTAATGCTTTTATTTAAAATTGCCTTATGCACATATATTTATATTGCATGCATGTTTAATTGTTTATCTATGTTAAATGCTTTGATAGAATAGTTCACTAATAGTCAAACTCATAACATAATAAACAAGGTCCCATAATAATGAGCTTAATTATTGTCTTTCCAATAAATAAAAACACCCATAAAAATCCAAGATCACTTGTGATAGGTTTTGCCAAAGTAATTGTATCACTTGCTATCAAGGGATTAATGCGGGTAGGTCTAAATTAGAGATCTACGAGTTTTATTGGTTAGCTCATCAATTTCATTAAAGAATGTTCTTACATGATTGAGGCAATGAGATAGTTTATTTAAAATACTATCAAACCAAGAATAATATTATATATTATTAGCAATGGTATTGCTTACCTAAAATCAAAAGGATTAAGACAAGCCAAAGCATGCTTAAAACTTTGAAATTTTGAGGATCTTGGAATCATTTTATTCTAATAGGGACCAATTTTAGATAAAATGCAATAACTTATTTTTAAGTTATTTTATGATAAAATAATAATCATTGCAATTCTTTTTCATTTGTAGTTATCATGTCTGCAAACAACAACAACGGTAACGGAAATTCATTCAATCTCCGCTCAACTCTTGAGAAGGAGAAGTTGAATGGAAATAATTTTCTCGACTGGCAGAGGAACTTGAGAATAGTTCTAATGCAAGAGAAAAAGGAATTTGTCATTGACACTCCAATCCCCGTGTACCCTTCGGAAGGTGTGACACAAGCTGCACATCATCGACACGTTGATGCCGACAATGATGTTAAATGCCTCATGTTAGCTACCATGAGTTCTGAATTGCAAAAACAATTCTTAACGTCTGATGCTTACACCATCATCCAGCAACTCCAAAATATGTTTCAGGAGCAAGCTAGGACATAGAGGTTTGAGACCCAGAGGCAAATTATCAATACCAAACTTGAGAAGGGAAAGGCCGTCAGTCCTCATGTCATCAAAATGATAAGCTTGTTTGACAATATGAGGAGGCTTGGATCCCCTTATAGTCAAGAAATGTCTATTGACATCATTCTTCATTCCCTACATGATGCGTATGACCAGTTCAAATTGAACTATAACATGAACAGTCTAGAAAAAACTCTCAATGAACTTCATGGAATGCTTAAACAAGCTGAACCAAACGTAATGAAGGAGAGTAAGAAAGATGTCCTAATGGTGCAGAAAGGGAAGGGTTTTAAGGTCAAAGGCAAGAAGAAGGAATGGGTCAAAGGAAAGGGTAAGAAAGTCAATGCACCAACTCTTAAGAAAGAAAAGGTGAAGAAACCCGAATCTGACTCAGTGAAGAAACCTTCTTCTAACACTCCATGCTTCTACTACAATGGAAATGACCATTGGAAGAGGGACTGTCCCAAGTTTTTAGAGGATAAGAAGAACGGAAACGTTGCTTCTACTTCAGGTATTCTTGTTTTAGATATCTGTTTTGCTAATACTACTCCATGGGTACTTGATACCGGATGTTGTTCTCACATTTGTTCAAATGTGCAGGAACTAAGAAGAAGTAGGAAGCTAGCAAAAGGAGAAGTGGACCTACGAGTGGGAAATGGAGCACGAGTTGCTGCATTAGCTGTAGGAACACTTAGTTTATCTATGCCATCTGGGCTAATTCTAGATTTGAATAATTGCTATTATGTTCCTTCAATAACGAAAAACATTATCTCTATTTCTATTTTGAATGGAGAAGGATTTGATTTTGTTATTAAAGATGGTATTTGTTCTATTTACCATTGTGGAATGTTTTATGGCCAAGCACGTCTAATGAATGGTATTTATGTGCTTGAAATGGATAAACAAGTCTATAACATTAATACTGAAAGAACTATAACTAATGATTCGAATCCATCATACCTATGGCATTGTCGTCTAGGACACATCAATATAAAACGCATGAAAGAGCTCCAAAACACAGGAGTTCTTGAATCTTTTGACTTAGAGCCATTTGATACATGTGAAT
Source organism: Salicornia ramosissima (assembly GCA_951394345.1). Lineage (NCBI taxonomy): Eukaryota > Viridiplantae > Streptophyta > Magnoliopsida > Caryophyllales > Amaranthaceae > Salicornia > Salicornia ramosissima. The sequence continues at coordinate 12,877,796 of OX596233.1, read as the reverse complement.
CTTGTTTAATAGGGAAAATGACAAAATCACCCTTCTCAGGCATGGGTGAAAGAGCAAGTGAAATATTGGGTCTTATACACACAGATGTGTGTGGACCAATGAGCTTAAATGCAAGAGGTGGATTTAGCTACTTCATCACATTCACGGATGATTTGAGTAGATATGGCTATGTCTACTTAATGAAACAGAAATCTGAATCTTTTGAAAAATTCAAAGAATTTCAGAATGAGGTAGAGAATCAACTTGACAAAAAGATAAAAGCACTTCGCTCAGATCGAGGAGGTGAATATATGAGTCAAGAGTTTGATGGCCATCTTAAAGATTGTGGAATTCTTTCCCAATTAACTCCTCCAGGGACACCTCAATGGAATGGTGTGTCCGAAAGGAGAAACAGAACTCTGTTAGAGATGGTACGATCAATGATGGGACAAGTAGACCTTCCAATAACATTTTGGGGATACGCTCTCCAAACTGCTGCTTTCACACTAAATAGGGCATCGTCAAAAGCTATTGAAAAGACTCCATACGAATTATGGGTTGGAAGAATTCCAAAGTTGTCTTTTCTCAAAATTTGGGGATGCGAAGCATATGTAAAACGATTAACTTCTGACAAGCTTGCACCCAAATCTGATAAATGTCATTTTGTGGGTTACCCAAAAGTGACAAAGGGATACTACTTCTACAACCGAACTAAGAACAAAGTATTTGTTGCTCGGAATGGTGTCTTTATGGAAAAAGAGTTTATTTCCAAAAAGAAAAATGGGAGTAATATACATCTTGAGGAACTTCAACATGAGCAACAATCAGAGTTTGAAAATCCTAACCGTTCGAAAGATCCCATTCCAAATGATGAGGTTGAGGAAACTCCAAGTTCAGCTCAAGAAACTAGATATGAAGTTGCACTACCCCTACGTAGGTCAGAAAGAGATAGAATACAACCTAAGTATTTAAAAGACTATCTCATGGTTGAAAATAACAATGAAATCTTACTTTTGGAAAGTGAAGAACCTATGACTTACAAACAAGCTTTGACAAGCCCAAACTGCGAAAAATGGCTTCAGGCCATGCAATCCGAAATGGACTCCATGTATGAAAATCAAGTATGGATCTTGGTTGATTTGCCGGATGGGGTGAAACCCATAGGGTGCAAATGGGTCTTCAAATTGAAGACTGACATGGATGGAAATGTTCAAATTTTCAAAGCTAGACTGGTAGCTAAAGGTTACAAACAGGTTCACAGGGTGGACTATGATGAGACTTTTTCTCCAGTGGCAATGCTTAAATCCATTCGAATATTGCTAGCTATTGCGCATTCCATGATTATGAAATATGGCAAATGGATGTTAAAACCGCCTTCCTTAACGGGTTTTTAGAAGAAGAGGTATACATGGCACAACCTGAAGGTTTTATAGATCCAAACAATGCTAATAAGGTATGCAAACTTCAAAAATCCATTTATGGGTTGAAGCAAGCATCCCGGAGTTGGAATCTGCGTTTTGACGACTCAATCAAGAAATTTGGTTTTCAAAAGAACGTAGAAGAACCTTGTGTATACAAGAAGTTCAGTGGGAGCAAGGTCGTTTTCTTAGTCCTATATGTCGATGACATCTTAATAATTGGAAATGACATTCCAATGCTGGAGTCTGTAAAGGCTTGGCTTGGAAAGTGTTTTTCAATGAAGGACTTAGGAGAAGTGCAGTACATTTTGGGCATCAAGATCTATAGAGAAAGATCTAAAAGGATGATTGGACTAAGTTAGAGTACCTATATTTATAAAGTACTAGACAGGTTCAATATGAGAGACTGTAAAAGGGGCTTTCTACCCATGACACATGGCACAACTCTTGGCAAGAATCAGTGTCCTTCAACACCTGATGAGAAAAACAAAATGAACAATACTCCCTATGCTTCTGCTATAGGGTCAATCATGTATGCCATGATATGTACTCGTCCTGATATCTCATATGCTCTAAGCATGACGAGTAGATACCAATCTAACCCAGGCGAGGCACATTGGACTGCAGCCAAGAACATTCTAAAGTACCTTAAGAGGACTAAAGAAAAGTTCTTGGTTTATGGAGGACAGGATGAATTAACCATTACAGGCTTCACAGATGCAAGCTTCCAAACAGACAAGGATGATTTCCGATCTCAATCTGGTTACATCTTTAGTCTCAACGGAGGAGCAGTGAGCTGGAAAAGTGGCAAACAAAGCACTATTGCTGATTCTACAACTGAAGCTGAGTACATTGCGGCTTCCGAAGCTGTAAAAGAAGGTGTTTGGATTAGAAAGTTCATAATAGAACTAGGTGTTGTCCCTAGTATAGCTAATCCGGTAGCTCTATATTGTGATAATAATGGGGCTATCGCACAACCTAAAGAGCCAAGGGAACATTAGAGATCTAAACATGTACTAAGGAAATTTCACCTACTTCGAGAAATTGTGGAAAGGGGTGATATACAGATTTGCAAAGTAGGGACTGACGACAATGTTGCAGATCCATTAACTAAACCCCTTCTGCAGGCAAAGCATGAGGCTCATACAGCTGCGATAGGAATCAAGCATTTTGGAGAATGACTGTGATTTTATATTGTTTTTAAATAATGGTTTATTCATTGATGTAAAACAATGAAGGTTTATTCTTTTATCATTATGAAATCATTTTTTTCATGTTCATTTGATTTGGTTTAGTATTAAATGAAAGTCCGCAGCTTTCACCAATTTTGAATAGGTTTTGAGAAAGAGTCTTGAAAATGAAACCCTATTAAGTGAACCAAAATTGTGAAATGTTGTTGTCCCTAATCATTGTCATTAAATTGGACAGTAATGACGAAAAATAATTAGCTTGCAAGTTGATCTAGCCTTGTTTCATAGGATGAAAGACACGGATGTCTTGGATCAATTGCATAAATATAAGTTTGAGGCTTATATTGGACCGACCCAATATGAGAATACTATTGAGATAATAATTGTCATAAGTATATCTCTATAAGCTATAAGAGCATATTTCTCAGACCTGAGTTGCTTAGTGTTTCTTAATTAAAGATTAGTATATCTTGATGCTACCAAACGTCGCACCGTAAAAGGAGACAATAAAGGTAGGTATTCAGAATGCTATGAATTAAGTTAGTGAAACTTGAGTATACAAGATGGGAATTGTCCTCCCATATATGGGACATTTATTTTATAGGCCTCTCGAAAAGTTGAAATTGTAAAATGCATGGCCATGCTCAGATAGATTTGGAATAATCTTCTGTTTCAACAATTTAACTTGAGATTCGAGAAAATTATTTGAACTTAATAAGGATGACATGTTATCTCACCTTATGTTCAAATAAAGATATCAAGTGACAAAGGAATATACATGCACACTTGCTCCGAAGGACAAGTGGGAGATTGTTGGAATGTGTCCTTCAATCAAGGTGCATAGCTCTAAAGAATAAGTTAATATGATAAGTAACGGATAATAATAAATTAGTATAAATAAGTAATTGATATGTTTAGCTGGAAACCGCTATCAATTAGTAGGTTTATTATAATTAAACTTGCAGCTTATACTATACTAATCCTATAGGGTCGCACACATGAACATATGTTGAACCAAATTCAACCAAGGGTTGTACATGACACAATAATAATATTATGATCATATATGTGGATTAGTGATATGAGAGATCAAAGGAATCTAAGCCTTCCTAAGTCAGTGATAATAGTTTAGCAATGAAATCAAGCATAATTAATATGATGATTTCATTCCAAAACTAATTAAGGCATGAATTCAAAATATATGGTATATTTTGATTTCATTCATCACTATAAATATGTATTGTCATACATTCATTTCTATCATCACTATCACTAATCACTAATCACATAATAATAAAGAGAGAGAGAGAAAGTGGGAGAACACTTTGCTCGTGATCTAAGTTGTCTTATCTCTTTGTGGTTCGGTCGTGTCGTGTGCTTACCATTAGAGGGACTTCACTTGAGGTTCTTTATCCGGCAACTTGATCGAATCGGCGTTAGAAAGCACGCATCAAAGGTATAATTCTAAATTATGATTCATAATTAATATGTGTATAGATCCTTTTAGGGTTATTGATATTTCCGCTAAACTTGCATAGTTTAATCAAAAACCCAACACTACCATGCATCATTACAACCCTATATTGAGATATATTATTTATAAAAAGGGTAAAACTTTGAAAATAAGTGATTAATAAGATAGTGTTTGGATATGCGGAATTCATTTGAAATTGATGAAGTCAATTTTTGAAATTGAAATGTTACAATTCAAATGACAATTATTTGTTTAGGTTGTTTTTAGAATTTGAAATGACATGGTTTTGTTAAGTATTTGAAATACACAAAATTTGTTTGTTAAGCATTTATGTTGGGAATTGAGCCAAATCGAATTCCAAATTTTTTTAGTTGCTAAACATGTAATTTGGCCAAAAACCATCATTTCAAATGAAATGTTTGTATCCAAACATAGCATTAAGGAATTTCTGTAGAAGAAGATAATTACCTGAATTGTAGTCTTCTAATTTGCCATTGAAACCATATGGTAAGCACCGCAAATTTAAGAAGTTGGCCTAAAGGCTAAAGCAACAGGTAAAAATATGGATTAAGATGCTAAAATAATAAGATCCATTAAATAACTAAGCTAATACCAAACTCTTACAAAACGGAAAGTCACACGATGAAATTAATTAGAATAATCAAATCAAATCAACAAAATCCCGAAAATTCCACATGCAAAAACATAATCAAATCAGCCACATATATTTAGAATTATTAATTATAAAAATAAAGAGAAGGAGTAGGGAGAATAACTAACCAAATTCTATTATATATAGATTAGTGAAAGGTTTGGAATTTTAAGGAAATGAAAATGTTTTGAAGTAATTGGAAGCATTATTGATATTGATGGTTGAAGTAATTTAAGCATTTGAGTAGAATTTTAGACTACAAAAGCATGATTATGGTAACAAAATTAATTGCTTCAATTTATTAATCACTTGTCATTCTCTCACAGCCGACCCCTTCAAACTGCAAGAATGATACTTATACGTTCTAGATCATAATTGATGACAAAAACAGAAAATGGAAACATAAGTATATATCTATGGAAACATAAGTATCTATATATCTATATCGATCTATATCTATATATGTAATACCCCGTATTTTTGTACATTTATACATATATTTTTATTATTTTGTAACCTATACACGTATTTTATACGCCTAAAGGAATATTTTATATGCTTACGAATTAAAATTAATAAAATAGTTTAAAGTCAATATTTACAAAATATTATTTATTGGGTATTTAAATAGCCTATGTATATTTACAAAGAAATTTTATAAAATCATATTTGAAAATAATACTAAAGGTTTTTATTATGTATTTTGGACGTCGTTTATAAAGTAAAATATTTCGGTTTGAAAAAGCGTAAAGGTATGTATTCATATTGTTTCAAGCCCAACCTGGTAGGAAACTCAAATCGGACCAAAGTTGTATATTTACCCTAACTTAAACCAAAACAAGTCAAAACCCTAAATTAGAAAAAGAAAAAAAAAAAAAAAAAAAAAACCCAAACATACTCTCCCTCATTTGTCTCTCCCGTAAAACATCACAAAAGAAAAAAAAAAATTGATTCTTTCTTCTACAAGAAGCACCGCACAACAGAACCACCACCGGCCCGAGGACCGCCGCCGCTCACCTGCCGCCGACCCGCTTCCGACCTGCCGCCCTGCCTCCCCGCTGCCAGCCGCCAGTTCCTCCCTGCACTGCGTGAGTCTTAAAAAAAAAAAAACTTTTCTTTATTTATTTTTAATTCTTGATTTATAGTTTATAAATTGTTATATTTGGTTAATTTCTGATTTGATTATATTGTTTAATCATGTTTTGGATTAAAGTTTTATGATTAAAGTTGAGGTTTGAATCTTTGATGTTTGGGGTTTTGATTGAAAATTTTTAGATTTTGTAACTTGATTAAAACTTGTTTAAACCTTGATATTTTTAGTGTTATGCCATGATTAAAGTATTAAAGTTGATATTTTGGGAGTTGTTGTTGAAATTTAAATGTTTTAATGAGGTTTTCTTGAAGCTTTAATGGAGGTTTCGGTGTTTTAATGGAGGTTGTTGTAGGGAGGTTGAAGATGAAGTTGTGTTTTTGTATTTTAATAAGTTTTATAAAATTTTTGATTAATCTTGATTAGCATTGTTAATTGGATTATATTTTTGGAGTTTTATTAATTTTATTATTGCTGTGAGTTCTAGAAAAATAATATAATTTCAAAGATTTTAATTATTAGTAGCGTATAATTATTTCCGGTAGTGTTAGGAAGCCGTCGGGCGTTGTTAGAACTTTAAAATCTATGTTCGGAACGTTATAAAAGGCTTTTAAATAATTTTATACGCGCTGGAATTTTTATTATCGCACGATAAGAAGATATTTCGACTATTTAAATTATTATCCAATTTTTAGGGCACAAAAATATATTTCCGAAATTAAGTAGAGGAATTTAGTGTTACGATTAAATTTTATTAGAGGCTGGAATTTTGTAATATGTACTTAGAGTAGTTTTGGGTTTTGATTAGTTGTAATGTTTAATTGTAGGAGATTTTGAATTCCGAGAATTCAATTAAAAGTGGCTAGTCGGATTTATTATACCAGGTACGTATGTACTCAATAAACTGTCTGCATGTAGTAGCATGTCTAGGACATGATGTGAACTGTGATGATTGGTTATATGTTATATCTGTGATTGTGGAAGAAAAAAATATATATATTGTTACAGCATGTTGGTCTAAATTGGGTATTTTATCACAGTTTGGAATAGGAGTTCAATCATGAACCTTTACACCACGTAATGTGGGGCCAGTAGGCATTAATATTATTTTACCACCATTGTGTGGGGCCATGGGCATTAAAGAACTGGGTAGGATCTTTACTCGCTCCCTCTGGGAGAATGAGACTCGGTAGAAAGATTGACTAAATAAAATTGGTTATTAGTTATGTGATCACCTAGACCTAGAGGATTTAAAGACGAAAAGTGTGTTGTGTGTTGCATTGATGTTGTGCGATGTCTTGTGTGGGATGAGTCTTCACAATTACTAATTAAATATGATAAATCACGTAAAGCGAAAGAGGATTCACACCAAAACTCTTGGAACATATACACCTTGAGTATGAACACATGGGGGAAGCTAAATAGCTTCCTACGAGGGGTACAAGACGTTGTTCACCCTTGTTTATTTTTATTATTTTGGCCTGGGATCCCGCCACTCTTATGTGGCATCGTTTTTACCACTCGACTTGCAACCGAGTGGGGCTCTGGTGGGCATGGTTACTTATCTTTGGAAACCCGTTCGATGTTGAATCCAAATCTCCTTATAAACTGATAGAGTCTAGGAGTGTAGGGGAATTGATCATGTAGGGTGTTTAGCAGGTTATCATTTGCATTATTTAATCTTGTTATTCATTTATTTAATGTTTGCATATCTTGTTGTATATATGTACTCAGCTTTTGCTGATTACGTGCTTTTGTATGTGTATTCCTTGGTCATGGCCCTCGCCTTAATGACCCTGTGATGAACCAATTTATACACTTGTATTATTGGGGAGCAGAATTCAACAGGTTAACTTGATGATGTGAAGTTCAAGTTTCCAGCATACGCATGGTCTTGGGATTGGTGTGAAGAGAGAGTTTACGATTATTGTATTTGAGCTTGTTTTAAAATGTATTTCATTTAATTTATTTGGTTTAAATAATTGTTAAAGTTTTCCGCTGCAAAATTCTGAATAAGCCGAAACGTTTTCACATGTGGCGGTAATGCTTTGGAAATTTCCTATCAAATATATTTTATGTCATAATTTTAAATAATGTTTAGAGTTTTCAAGTAGGGAATTTTCAGGGTGTTACAATATATGTATATAAAATAAAATAAAAAAAATTCATAATAAATAAAGGAATCATCACATATGGATAATTAGAGAATTAAAAAAACCCAAATGAAACAAAATTGTCAAGAAGTGCGTTTTGGTTCTGGTCACTAACCTTGTTGAGCAACTTGATATATTATTATGATAATATAAAACATAAAGGAAAAATTCATATAAATAATCCCAACTATTGGACGTCTTCCAATATTAATCCCAACTATTATTTATTACAGTATAATCCAAACTTTGGGGGTTGTTTTATGATATTAGTCCATTGACTTAGTTAACCTATTGTAATCGGTCACCAATTCATAAGGTATTCGTTATCTTTCCTCTTTCCCTATTTATTATACTTGACTATACCTTCCTTTCTACGAAGGAAATCGGAGCCGGTCAAAAGTTAGTATAGACTAATATCATAATACTACCCCCATAGTTCGGATTATAGTATAATAACCTATAGTTGGGATTAATATTGGAAGACCTCCAATAGTTGGGATTATTCATATGAATTTTTCCAAACATAAAAAAAAGATGTTAAAGTAAATTTGTACCTGTAATCCTGTC